>CM061037.1:29082500-30527500 GCA_030763125.1 Hippophae gyantsensis | reverse complement strand
AAAAATAATAATAATAACAATAATAATAATAAAATAAGACAATAAAAAATTAAATCAAAATGCAGAAAAATAAATGGAAAATCAAAATTAAACATAACTAAACACACAAACAAAAATAATAAAAAAGAAAGAGAGAAAAGATTTACCGTTCATCGCACGCACTGACAAAACCTTACATTGTCCTCAATGTAAGAAAGGGAAGAGATCTCCTTTTCCGCCGATGGTGAAACTGCCGCCGGTGGTGAACGTAAGAAATGTTTTTAGATGGGATGGCATTGGGTTTAGCTCAATCTTGTCGCTCTATTCTTTACCACCGAGGTTAGAGTTTCATCCGTTCCCAACTCCTTAAATGTTCCATCCTTTGCATAAATATTCATTAGGTGCTGCGGTAATCCAGAACATTGTCTCGTCCCTCATCTTCCTCCTCGGTCAATTGTTGATTTCACAAGGCCAGCCTTCTAGTGGTAGCAATGGAGTTATCTCCTCAAAGTTTTCGAGATTAACCCGTCAAGAGTGTTAATTTGAAAACAAGAATGTACATCACTTGGAGATTTTATTTCTTCAAAAACATCAAAAGTTACTTGTTCATCTTGCACCCGTAGAATGAGCTTTCCTTTGTCAACATCAATCAATGTTCTTCCAAATTTGCAAGGAATGGTCTCCCAATATCACGTATCTCTATCTTCCTCCATGTCAAGCACCACCTGAAATCTACGGGAAAATAAACTTGCCGACTTTAATTAAAACATCCTCAATTACCCCCAGAGGATATTTCACCGATCGATCCGCTAATTGTAAAGATATTGAAGTGGGCTTCACTTCTCCAGTGCCTAGTTTCCCGAAAACGAGAAAGTGGCATCAAATTAATGCTTGCTCCTAAATCACATAGGACTTTATCAAAATTGCAACTTCCTATAGTACAAGGTATAGTAAAACTCCACTGGGTCTTTCAAATTTCTCGTGGCGCTTTCTTTGAAGAACTCAGACCGCACTCCTCATTTAACATGAGTTTCATTATCTCCCAACCTCCTCTTCTTTGATAGGATTTCCTTCATGAATTTTGCATATTTGGGCATTTGTTCCAACATCTCTACAAAAGGAATGTTAATATGCAATTTCTTAAAAATATCTAGAATTTATCAAATTGATTATCAAGCATTTTCTTATTCAATCTTTGAGGATATGGGATGAGGCTCATATTTTGCATATGGGAAGGTTGAATATCTTGGGATCTTGATGGCTTTTCTTAGATTCTTCCATCTTCTTCTCCGATTTCTTCCGATTCTCAAGTTCTTTCCACTTCTCAATGTGATAGCCTTTACATGCACGTGGGATTTATTGTGTCACTAGGCGCGATCCTTGAGACCTTTACATAATCTGCTTTGAAAGCCGCCCTAGTTGGGTTTTGGATGTCCCCGTTGATTGCCTCTTGATTTACGAAATTTGCTCTTGTCTCCTCAATGAACTTTCCCAAAATTTCTTCCAAATTTGTTTGTTTTTTCTCACGGGAGTTGGTAGGAAGATGATGACGGTTTGAATCCCCCTTGGTTATTTCCCATGACAAATTTGGATGATTTCTCCAACCTGGATTGTAGGTGTTCGAGTATGGGTTATGTTGAGGTTTTGGAAATTTGAAACATAATTTGCTTGCTCAAGATTTGGTGAAGCAAATGGATTTCCAACTTGGCACTCGATGCTAGCATGATTTCCACCACATAAATCACTTTGTGCGAGTTGGTTTGGATTCAAATTGGAGGACAAAGAATCCATCTTTCTTGAAAGAACAGAACTTGAGCCGACAAAGCATTCACCGAATCAATTTCATGCACTACTGCTGGTCTTTTTGCAATTACCCGCTCTGAATGCCACTGATTGTTGTTTTCTGCCATAACCTCTAACAACTCATGAGCATCCTCCGGTGTTTTTCCCATCAAAGATCCTATAGCTGCAGCATCAATCATTGCACGATAGTTTGAAACTAACCCATTATAAAATGTAGAGACTTGTAGCCAAATTGGTATACCATGATGTGGGCATTTTCTCAACATTTCTTTGAATCTTTCCCAAGCTTCATACAATGATTCTTGGTCATACTGTGTAAAAGATGTGATTTCATTCCTTAATTTTGCTGTCTTAGCAGGAGGAAAGAACTTGGATAAGAATTTCTGAACCAATTCATTCCATGTTGTAATTGATCCTGGTGGTAATGAGTTTAGCCACTCCTTGGCTTTATCCCGAAGTGAAAAAGGAAAACCCTCAATTTTACAAAGATCTTCGACACACCATTTATCTTGTAAAGATCACACACCTCCAGAGAAAGTAAGCAATATGTGCATTTGGATCATCCTTTGACATTCCCCCAACCGATTTGATTGAACCATTTGGATAAAGGATGGTTTTATCTCAAAGTTATTGGCTTGAATAGTTGGCCTCCTTATACCCGAAATAGTTCAGAACATTAGGCGCAGCATAATCTCTCAAAGCTCTATGATTTCCACCTCCTCAACAAATGGTGGATCCATGGTTGATTGTCCTATTAGGAGGCGAGGTTGAACGTCTCTCTCTCTCGGTTTAGACGCCTATATGTTCTATCAATCTGGATCAAGTGGAAGAAGGTTAAGGCTTCTTGTACGTCTCATACACAAATCCTGAAACCGTAAAATCAACTAACACAAAACAACACAAAGTTACTTTTTTTTTGATAAATAAAATAAAACAAAGAAACAAACAAAATTAAAAAATGAAAGAAAGATAAAGCAAATTAACTTCAAAATTAAAACTAAGATTAGGTAGTATCGATATTAATAAAATCAAACCATTCCCGGCAAGAACGGCGCCAAAAACTTGATGCTTATTTTCGCATGTGTACGAATCGTTCAAGTAATAAAGTGTACAAAAGTACGGATATCGAACCCACAAGGAATGGCGTTACTAAGTACCGAAATTGACTAACCCTAATTTTATTTGAAAACTGAATTGTTGAAATTGTTTAATAAGAAAATTATCATAAAACTAAACGTAAATAGCAAAATTAAATGTTGTTCACTAATGATTAAAAACGCTAAGGCATTTGATTTCGCTAAATCAATTCAATCCGATTTCAAGTCATGTTATATGAGAATCAAAGCTAAAAGTGATGGTTGAAAAACCCAAACTTATCTAATACTCTTTCTCAAGTTATATTAGAATTACTTATCTATGAAAACCGACTATATTTCTATGAAGATTTAATCACAAATAAGCACATTACGATTTATGGAATTTCTGGAATAACCACATACATTATGCATTAGGAGGCAAACTCGCATTCAACATATGGTATTTGTCACAAGAAGCATTCGTTACACATCTCCTCTCGCCTCAATATAATGCAACAAATCATCTAAATCTTGATCGAGAAATTTAAAAGCATTAAGCATGGAAATAAATACTCGACTTGAAAACAATGAATTCATATAACCATAACAAAAGAAATCGATTTCTTTGATCTAACTACATCATAGCCTTAGCAAAAACAAATTAGTTCATAGGAAATAAGAACAGCCATTATTTCAATTGAATCCATGAATAACAAATATGAATAAAGCTAAAATAAAAACTAAGGAGAAGAGATGAAAAAACTCTAGAAGATGAAGGCTTGGTAGCAACAATGGTGAAGATCCTTCAAGTTTCTCAAAATTTCCTTCTCTTACTCCAAAATGCCTTTGAACTACCCTGACTGCCCCCTCTTTTTTCCATCATATTATATATAGATCTAGGGTTTGGGGGCAATTTTGGAACAAAACAACCAAAAAATCTGGACGAAACTCATTTCGTACAAGACATTATTCTCGCCACGTAAGTTTTCTGGAAAATAAATTTTTTGGGTTTTTTGATTTTGGCGGCGGTCAAAATAATGGCCGGCTAGATACATTTGGCCGACGAGATGAATTTGCCAAATTTTGTGCTCTCGGAAGATTTTCGTCGTACTTTTCAGAGGATTTTGGCATTGCGAGAATGTATTGGCCGGCGGCGAGATTAAATTGGCCGGCGGCGAAATTTCTTTGGCCGGCGGCGAGATTGCTTTGCTCAACGTATTCTCCGTAAGGTTTTCGCCGGCGGCGAGAATATTCTAACCGGCGGCGAAATTCCAAATTTTGAAATTTTGTTTTCTTTTTATTTGCACTCAATCCCGTTCATTGAAATTTGTCCCAAACTTTTCCAAAATTATGATTTTACCTGAAATTGCACTTTAAACACGAAATACCCGTGAAATGACATTTGTGGAATAAATAATCAAATAAACGCAATTTTCACACAAATATCAACATTTAAATCATAACAAAAATGCAATAATTTGACTCTTATCACTTACAGATCTATGTATTCAAAGAACAAGGCCTAACCGAAATTGGCCTCAACATTTCATTACATCTATGTGAAATAAATTTGGTGTACAACATATTAACATAATGAAAACTTAAGAACATTTAAAGCGTTCTTTTTTTTCTTCACTCTTATCGCGTTTTGCATTCAATTCTCTCTTAACAACGTGTTAGATCCGTTAACTCCCTAGAATGAGTTCCCAAGAAAGCTCTCATTACTTTCCACTTCCCCCACAAGAGTATGAGCACATGGAGCTCCAAGTGAGTGATCGACTACCACCAAATAAGGCTAAGAAAACTAAGAGGGGCACTAAGCCTAAGAAACCAACCATGGACCAAAGGTTGGAAAAGCTAGAAGACATGATCTACCAACTGATGCAACTCCAGATGCAATCACAAGGACAACCTCATGCCTTAGTTAGCCCCTCATTATCATTGGGACTAATAAGGCGTGATACCTGATGAGTGCTCAAAAAACACTAAAATTATCATGATTTTATTCACTTTAATTGATTAAAAATATATATATTTATATGATTTTATCATATTTCTATATAAATCTATCTTTTCATAATCACGAGTATTTATTATTTTTCAAGTATTTTCGCTTAAAAAAATAACTTAAAGACTCAAAGAAAAATACCAGAGGCAATACATCACAAATATATTTATAAATTAAATAAGGAAAAGTAAAAAAAGATGGAAAAATTGGACAAAATGGGTCAAAAATGTCAAAAAGGAGGACATCGCGAACGCAGCCGCCCAGCCGTGCCAAGCAGTCACGCGCATCGCCCAGTCTGCGCGCGACCACGCCCATCAGTGTCCGATCCCACACGTTGTATCACCCTATTCACACGTGCCTGCTCTCCATTTCGCGTGCACCCCTGCTCTAGTCTGTGCGCGCCGCTGCCCAACTACGCCCCATTCCGCACGTGCCGCCGCACCCTACCTACCATGACATCAACAATGACATCATCATTCACTACTCCACGTTTTCTCCATTTTTAATCATTTTTTCACCCACTTTTTCTTCCTCTCCTCACCTATAAATACCCTCATTCTCTTCATAACAAAACACACATTCTTCTCTCTTTCTTTCTCTCCATTTCTTAATTTTTAGTTTTTTCTTAGTTAGTTTATCTTAGTTTTAGAGTTCTCTTTTTGAGAAAAACTAATTATGTTTTTGTAATTTATTTGCTTTTCGATTCAATAAATGAAAATGCAAATTCCGTTTGGAGGTTTTCTAGTAACAAGAATAACATCAAAGTACTATAAGGATTTTATTTTCTTTATAGTTATTTTTTATGTTTTATTCTTACATGTTATATTTAACTTGTCTGTGATTAAATTTAACTTTGCTGGCTGTTTGTAAACATGATATAATAATAACGTTGTTATGCTTGAGAAATATTAAATAGGTAAAAATCTCTAAAATGAATTGATTTTGTTTTTATTCAAGATTTTATATTAAGAATGTTAGAGAGAAATGTATTATTTTTCATTACAAACTTAAATCTGAAAATTAGATTTTAAGGTTTAGTTATCCGGTCTGATTTAGAGTAGTACTCTTTTATTTATTGCTACAATCACCCGGTAGTTAGAGTGAAACTTTATTTCAAAAGTTTTTATAAGAATTACTATCTTTTAATGTATTGATGACATATTTTAGGTAATGGTTTTAAAACTTGAAAGTTAGTACTTTGATATTTAAATTCTTAGGTTTAATTTGGACACCTTGAATAAAGTCTAATTATTTGACTCCGTCTAAAGCTGTGATTAGAAGGTTTGATATTTTCTTAGAAATAAAGCTAAAAATTAATATTTAATTAATTAATAGGCCCCACCTAAGGATATTAGTTAGTTAATATTAAACAAAAGAATTTGGTCCCGCCTAAGGACGTTTTCATACCAAAAAGAGAAAATCAACAAATATCGATTTATATATTTAATAACCTAAATAATATGAGCAATCATAATTAACTTAATTATTATATCCTTAAATACTCCACTGTTATGAATGATAAAATTTGCATTATTGTTTATTGAATCTATATCTATATTTATGTTTATTTTTATGTTATTAGATTAGGAAACAAACAAACCAAAATATCGTGACAGGATGTTTATGATTTAATTTTGTTTTTAAGATTTTAAATAATAAATTAAAAATCACATACATTCCTTCCTTATATCGACCTTGAGAGTATACTTATCATTTTCTATAAAATGATTCGTGAACTTGCAAGAGTTTTAAAAATTATAAAACAAAAAGGGTATTTTTGCAAGATCGGTATTTGCATTGTCGGTCTTACGACCTCATCATCAAGCAGCATATGTAGTGCATCCACATTATGATCCTAAGGTTGTGAGGCTACATATTGCCAACAACAGGATCTATGAAGTGTTGGTAGGCACTGGATGTTTAGTGGACATCTTGCTAAAGGATTCTTAGAAATAGATAAAGCTACAACATTCCCTCAAGCTAGTGAACACTACTTTATATGGACATAGAAGGCAATGTTAAGCTCCTAGTCATAATTGGGGAAGGTCCTATTACCAAGACCATCATGATTAACTTCCTTATAGTCGACTGCCTCTTGGCATACAATGGCATCTTGGCATGACTATAAATGCATGTTGCTAGGGAAGTATTTTCCACTTATCACCTAACACTAATGTTCCCAACATAAATGGGAGTTGGAATTTTCCTACGAGAACAAAGGGTAGCTCGAGACTAGTACAATATGGGGATATGCATGGAGCAAAAGATATGAATGGGACTGCTAAGAAGAGCATAGTTTATGGTTTTTTATGTCTATTTTATACTTGTAATTTATTTTTCTAATCAAAGTGCTAGTTGAGATCCTGTGCAGCCAAGTCAACACCAACACCAAAAATAAAAAAGAAAAAATGAGAATAAATAAACAATGTAGCCAGCTTGGAAATTATGTAATCATTTGTAAGTATCTAGCAAAAACATGGAATCCAAAATGCTATAACTCCATAATGAGAATCAACCACTCATTGAAAGAAATCCTAACTTTGTGTCAAGGCATGATCGCCACCATGCTTTACTATGGCTTGGGAATTGGGAATAAGCACACTCCTCCCTCAAACCTAGTAGCCATACCTAACCAAAGCTAGGAACCTGACTTATCTTACATTAGATCAATTACATTAGATCAAGAAGGCCACTCCTTTTGCAAAACCATGTAGAAACCATAAACATATGGAGTCTCGATGTATAGCATCATCCAACCATTATCTTAATGGACAAAGTTTTATATGAGAAAGGAAGTAAGCCAAGAACCTTTTGATACCCATAGCAATCGCATTCCAGAATCCAAACTAGCTTTCTTAACTTCGACAGACCATTGCCTCGATGGATCCCTTCCTGTGGAAGAGAGAATGATGGCCCAAAACCTCTTTGACACCTACAACAACATTAATCTAGGATCAAGGTAGTGGCTTACTTAGTACTATACTATTCGCTCAATGGAACTATTCATGTGTGGGAAAAGATGCAGGCTTAACACCCTTTCAACACCTATAACAACTATGAGCCAAGATCAAGATAGTGGCCTTAATTGCCTCAATGAATCACTTTCTATGATAGAAAGGAAAAGGGCACTAAATCCCTTACATACCCACATCGACTATCATGCAAATGGAACTATTTATTATTCTCTTAATGGACCAAGTCTTGTACAAGAAAGGAAGTGGGACATAGCCTTTTTGGTACTTATAACAACTATGGTCCAGGATCATGAAAATGGCTAACTTACAATTAGAACATCTATATCTTAATGGACAAAGTTTTATATGAAAAATGGACTTGGGAAACAACCACTCTAACACCCACAATGATTGCGATCCAGGATCATGACATTGGTCAACTAAGAATTGAGACACCAATGTCTCAAAGGACTAAATCTTATATGGAAATGGAGTTGGGAAACAACACCTTTGGCATCCACAAGGATGACAGTTCAAGATCCATACATTAAAACTGAGAAATGTCCACTATAGGATAAGGTGAGGCACGACCTCCTTTATACATGGGAAACTCCTTCTCAGTAATCAGAAACTTGTACATAATTTCTCAAGATGTGGGACTTGTGATGAGACAACTCCTATATGAAAAAGGTGGAGGCCATACCTCCACAAGATTGGAATCAAGAGAATGGTCATTGGTTGCCACACTCAGAAAGCCTACCAAGTAAATGGGCTGGAAGATTATGAGGCTAGACCACCCATTTCAAAAAAAAATTCTAAAGGAATTTAAGAAGACTAGGAAATTCCTTAGGCACTTGTGATGACCAAAAAACTTCTCGAAGACTTAAGAAGACCATAAAATTTTAGAAGCCTAATTTCAAAAGCTTGGGAACACAATAAAGCAATAAAAAAGGGTTATGAAAAAAAAAGTTAGAGTCAAGAAAAAGTTAGAATTGGGGAAAAATTTGGAATAGGTAGAAAAATGCCAAAACGTTAGAGTTTGGGTAGGTCACATTAGGGAAACATCGTAGCATCGAAAATATGGGACCGCCAATCACTGTACCCTACCATTGGATCCATGATAGGTAGGAAACTACTCACCATGACTACAACCAATATGACCTAACTGATTCCCAAAAAGCAAGCCAACTATTATCGAGAAGCAACCGTCGAAAATAGGACTATCATTCGACTGCTAGTCACTCTGCATCCCCCCACAAATCCAAACCCCCATGCTATTTCATACGTAACATAGCTCCATATCATCAAATTTCCAACCAACTGGTGACTACATTGCCTATGCTCAATCCCATATTTGCCACTTCCTGTTTCACCAACTACCACCCATGATTCTTCTAGACCCGCTATGGCTGTTGATGCAATCTTCATCTGGGGTAGATGAGGCTAACTTATTTCGATCCCATCATCTAGCTCCCAAATAATTTTCCAAAAGTGTTGATTTTGTATAAGCTCCAAGGTTATCGAGTTCTAAAGTGTGTTCGCCAAAGGTTACCAAGACTAATTGTGTACTTCTAAGGTTGCAACAATGCTTAATGTGATCTCCTAAGGTCGCAACAATACTAAATATGTTCCTCCAAGGTCGTTATAATGGTAAGTGTAATATCCCAAGGTCACTCAAGCACTAAATATATTAAACTAAGATTACATAAGCGCTAAGGATACACTCCAAATCCATGTTTCAAAAATGAATGTAAGGTTAGTTACAAGAAGCATATAGGTTCTACAATAATAGGAAAAACAAAAATTGTAAAGTAAAATGTGAAATACAAAAATTTCCAAAGAAAAGTATTGATATTATTTCACTTAAAATTCAATGCTTTTGAAAAATAAAAGTAAAAGAAAAGTCCTAACACTTTGGCCAAAAATAAAAAAGACTATAAAGAAAAAAGTGAGTGGCCTTAGTCCTACGTCATAGCATCGGCTTCCTTAAAAATAACAACAATAATGGGTACTTCTTGTATTGCTCCCTAAGTCTTGGAAACTGCTTGGGATTGGGTCTCACTTCTAGTATTAATAGATGTCTGGACCATCACTCCATATGGTGACTCACCCCCTTTGACATCTAAGTTATCATCATAATATTTATACTTAACGTAAACCTTAGTATAATTTGGAAAGTTGAGATGAGGAAGAGCTAGATCAAGATAGACCTTCCTAAATATTCTCTTAGTAGACTCAAATTTTTAAGCCCACGAAATTCTATAATAGCCTAGAAATCATTAAAGTCAAGATACTCATCTACAACCTACGTAGTTGCTACTTCGAGTTAAGAGGTCAATGTATGAACCTTAACTCCCAGCCTCACCAATTTATTATTCTTCTTATCCAACTCCTTTTGAAATTGACTCTTGACAACTAGAGCCTTCTCAATAATTTCTTAGGTCTTCCATGCATACTCCATTACAGTGGCAAACAATTGATTGTCTTCCTGAGCCCACTTAAGTGAAATTAAGGCTTGGTTCTTTTCAAATTTGGAAACCTAGGTAGCATCTTCCATTAGATCAAGGAAAGTCAAAGCTTTAAGAAGGTATTCCTCAATAGTAGCCTTAAGTCTCCTAGACTTCTCTATTAACCTTGCAGTGCCATGGCTAGTTAGTCCAATTAATCTATCCTTTTGGGCATCAGGAAAAGTGGCTAGAGATGGTGCACATGGAAGGCTAATGTGTGAGGGCTCATCCTTTATAACAAAGTTCTCAACTAGAGGAGAAACTTGAGTCATGTTGGGTACCTCAACCTTTATAGTCACCTTAACCAGGAAACTTGAGTCCATTATCATTCTAATTCTTATCTCCCATATGTCATGTTACAAATTGGAAATCATTTGAAGTTGAGTCTTTCTGTAAAGAAATATGTTAGGAAGTCATCTCTACAAAATACACAAAAGAAGAGTAATTAACATGAAGTTATTTGTTGACTTTAATAGATGTCATCATATTACTTACCTTGGGAGTAGGACTGTTTAAAGTCTTAATAGGCCCCGCACAACCTAGGCACCTTGGATTATTTAGCATCAAGAAATTCAAAACCTTTTAGAAGATGACTGCCATCGTTTATATTTTGAACCCTTTCATCCAAAAGCTACAACAAAGGCACGATTACTAGACTATCAAGAGTACTATTTACAGCATGGCCAAGTCTCTTGTTTTGAAACATCTAAAAAAGTGAGTCTAGAATTAGTACTTAACACCAACAAATCTTTCTCACAATCAAAACATAACCAAGTATACTATTGAAAAGGAAAAGATTTTGGTAGTAAAAGTAGGGAATTTGTTAGCCATAAATAGAATATTAGTGAATGCTATAAAATAGGAAATTAGTTAAATCTCTTATTTGACTTTTTGATGTACTAATTTTATGCTTATACTCTTTTATATAAGAGAATCATGTAAAACCATAAAGTATAAGCAATATATAGAAAAATAATCCAACATTTTCTTCTCTTTTAAAAGTTCAGATGGTACCTGATAGGTCCCAACTGAATGAAATGCAAAAATATATATACACACGAGGAAACTTAGTAATTAAAGAAACTCTAACTAAAGTGAATGCATGAGAAACTAAAATAGAGATAACTAATATAGCTACTAACTACTAACTCTGATACCCACCTCAAATTGATGGTGGAAGAACAACCATCAATTTCAATTACAAGAAACGAAATGAAGAAAACACTTTGTAACCTAACATACACTTGTAAGAGAGAAAATAATGTTGAAACACATCAAAACTAAGTGATCCATAACACTAGCCCAAGAGAAATAAAAATAGGTTGATTCAAGCATATGCTACTAAGCAAAGTCCTAGCCTTACCGAATAAGAACATATCCTTGGAGAAATTGAAGCAAAGCTCCAACTCTCTAATAATGAGACAAGAAAAAATAAATGCTCACACTAAAGTAAGAAATTTGTATAATTAAAATTCTAAACCAAAGGATCAAAGGAGATGAAATAGAGTTGATAGTAAAAATTTCACAATATGAAACAGAAAATGAATTATCAAAATAAACATTATTTATGGAAGAAGAATAGTGAAGTTGCATACAAAAGATTCAATTTTGAGCCCATAAATTAAAAATATGCAATCAAAATTGATCAAACCTAAAACGTCAATCATTGATTCTTGAAAACGAACAAAATTACAAAAAACTTCAAAGGACAAGATTCTGAAAATACTCAAAAGACTTAACTAATGGATCAAATTATCTATGCATACCTAGTCTGATAATGATACAACATATTCATCAAGTCATTCACAATCCAAATCAAGGAAATCACTATAGGCTCCATAAACAAACAAACAAATAAAAAATAAAAAGTGATCTCCATCTCACTACCTTCCTTGAAGACACCAAGAAAACAATTATACATCAAATTGTAATGTAGCATTGGAAGGAATAGTGGAAGGTTATCCAGATTCACTATAAGGAAATTTAGGAGGACTGGAGAATGTGGAATTTTTGCCTTTTTTTATAGTCTTAATACCTTCATCCTATCCTTTGATAACTTTCCCTTGTCCAAGACTGAATGACATCCTTTTGTAAGGGCTTGATTCAAACTTTGTTCCATCTAATGGAGTCCCAATGTAATGAACTTTAACCTTGTATACTCTTGAATTGAATGATTCACTTGTTTTCAATTTTGATATTGATGAAATAATATTTGCTCATAATTAGAAAGAAGAAACATATGCATTAGGTATCACTTCATTTGAGGCTATGTTTTGATCAGAACTTTTCCTTTGTCTTAATCTACTTTTTTGGAGTTGGTCCTACCATGTTAATGCTCCTACTTTGAGTCGGTAGGCTACTAGCTTGACTTTTTTTCTTCTAGAATGCCCATAACATCGAATAAATGTTCCACTTTTGAGATCCAAGCAAGAAAATCCTTCATATTCATATTGCCATAGAAAATAGTAAGGTCGATTTTCAGAATATAATCTTGTGGTTCTTGGCTCTGATACCACCTGACGTAAGACAAAAGCACAAATATATCAATAATATGAAGCACTTAGGAAATAAGAAAGAGATAAACAAAGTTTAGACTAGTCAGACTCACTTCTAGCAATAGGTCCTCGTATTTATGTTATGAAACAAACACAAGAAAACTATTATCTAGGTAGGCACTCTAGCAAATTTAGAATAGGATAAGCCTAGCTATGCAATCTTTCTTTAGATGAGCATTCCATCAACAATAGAGCTATACTAGCCTAAATATATTCCTATATCTCATGGATAAAATGATTTTAACTTCCAAATAGGAGAAAAAAGAGTTATTCCTAAAAATTAGGAAAAAAAGAAGAAAAAAAAGAAATAAGAGAACTTCTCTAATATTACTAACTTGATTATTTTCTAGGATGCCTTATATAAGCATAAGACCTAACTATTTATAGTTGAAAAGTCCCTAGAATAGTTCATAAAGTTTATATGTGGGGCTCTAGTAATACAAATAAAAATAATAAATCTTAATAAAGGTTTCTATGTAGAACTTTAGTAGTACATAAGAAATAGAACTCTAGACAAAATAAAATATTATTCTAATAGAACTCTAAATAAAATAAATTACTTTATCTTTTCTTCCTATATCCACTTGGTATTAGTCCCATCCACTTGTTTTAAACTCATCCCAAGTTTTTTTCTGGATATAGTGGTTATGGTGAGTAGTAGTCATAAATATCTGAAATATTGAACATTGTTGAGATGGTCATATCTTTGGGTAAGTCCACTATGTATACATTATCATAGATCCTTTTTAGTATTCAACATGGCCTATATTTCTTTTCCTTTAGTTTGTTGTATATGCCAATAGGAAAGCATTATTTTTGCAAAAAATACCATAATCATATCTCCTACTTGATAAATTTTCTTTCTTCTTTGCTTGTCGGTTGTTGCTTTATACTTGGCATTGAACTCTATAAGCTTTAATTTTACTTCTAAATGAATAGTTTGAATCTTATTTTCCATTTCTTTGGCAACCTTGCTTCTCCTATGAATGCTTGGATGATTAACCAGATCCAATGTATGCTTTAAGGCTTTCACATATACAACCTTGAATGAGGTCTTATCGGTTGAACTATGAATAATACTGTTGGAGGAAAACTCAGCTTCTGCAAGAGTGAGGTCATATTGCTTTGATTTGATGCTATAGAGACAACGAATCATGTTACTAAGTGTTTGATTCATTACTTATGTTTGACCATCAATTTTATTATGTGTAGTGCTCTTGAAGTTGAGTGATGTATCAAAGTGTGCACATAATGTCTTCTAAAAATGAGAAACTTTGTGTCTCAATCTGAAGTAATTGACCATGGAACTCCACATAGACAAACAATATTTTTGAAAAAAGAGTTTTTCAATACTTAACAAATCTATAGTTTTGCAACATGGGATAAAATACATCATTTTGGAAAACCTATCAATAAAACAAAAATTGAGTCTACACCTCATTGAGTTCTTAGAAGTCCTAGCACAAAATCTATGTATAAGTCTTCCAAAATGGTTTCAGGGATGGGTAAAGGTGCATATAATCCAGTATTTTGAGCTAGTATTTTGGATGTTTGTCACATATGACACCTTTGGACAAACTTGCTAACATCTCTTTTCAATTGAGGCCAAAAAGTACCTTTCTTCAACAAATGCAATGGTTTTGTCTCTTCCAAGATGTCCACTTAATCCTCCACCATGTAAGTCTTAAATGATTTTCTCTCTTAGTGAAGTCCCAGGGATACAAAGTTAGGTACCTTGAAACAAGTATCCCTCATGTATGTGCATGTCCCCTACATCTTGTTTTAGTTGACACTTTTTCCAAAAGTTCTTAAAATCTTTATCTTCAGCATATGTATCCTTAATATATTCAAACCCTACAACTTCAGTGCTTAAAGTGACCAATAGGATTACCGTACAACTTAATGCATCATCCACTTTGTTATGTTGACCAAACTTGTGTTTTAGAGAAAAAGGGAATTTTTGTAGGTAGGAAAACCACCTAGCATGTGTCCTACTTGGCTTAGTTTGATAGTTGATAAACTTCAATGCCTCATGATCAATGAACAAAACGAACTCCTTTTGGATGAGATAATGTTCCTAGTATTTTAAAGTGCCAAATATTGTATAGAACTCAAGTTCATATGTAATCCACTTTCATTGTGCTTCGCTAAGCTTTTGACTAAAGTAAGCCATCAATCGACCTTCTAGAGATAGAATGGCTCCAATTTCTACTGTCAAGGCATCACACTTCACTTGAAAGATCTTATCAAAGTCTCACAATGCTAACATAGTGTAGAAGTCAACTTCTCTTTCACTAACTAGACACCTTTTTTCAGCTTCCTCTCCCTAGTTGAACTTTCCTTTCTTTAGGAATTCAGTAATTAGAGCATAAATAATGCTAAAGTTCTTGATGAACCTTCAGTAAAAGGTTGCCAACTCATGGAAGCTTTGAACTTTGGTTATGGTTTTAGGAGTTGGTTAGTCTTGAATTTCTCGTACTTTTTCTTATTAACTTTAATTCCATTGGAAGTGATGACAAAACCTAGGAATACCAATTTATTAGTCAAGAAGCTACATTTTTTTCAAATTAAGGTGAAACTTATTTTCCTTCAATATAGTGAGTGCCTTCTTCAAGTGCTCCAAATGTTTGTGTGTTTGACTATAAATTAGGATGTCATCAAAGTAAAAAACAACAAACTTACCAATGAATGACTTCAAGATGTGGTTCATAAGTCGCATGAATGTGCTAGGTGCATCTGATAATCTAAAAGGCACCACTAGCCACTCATATAATCCTTCTTTTGTCTTGAATGTAGTCTTCCATTCATCTCTAAGTCTGATTCAAATTTGGTGGTATCCATTATATAGGTCAATTTTTGAGAATATGGTTGCTCCAAAAAGCATATCAGGCATGTCATCAAGACGTGGTATTAGAAACCTATATTTTATTGTTATCTTACTGATAGCTCGACTATCCATACACATACGCCAATCTCCATACTATCTTGGAACTAGTAAGTCTAATACTATACATGGACTCATGATTTCTTGAATCATCCCTTTTGGTGGAGAATTTCTCTCTCTTTTAGACTTAGATGGTAATAAGAAAGGTTGGGAAGGCTTACGCCTAGAATAAGATCAATATGGTGTTGGATACTTCTCATTGATGGTAGCCCAATTAGCAGTTCTTCTAGCATGATTTCTTCAAATTCATCAAGGATTGTTTGTATATGGGTAAGAATGCTTAAAGTTGTCATGGCTTCTTCTTTGACTACCAAGGAAAATATCTCTTTATGTTGTTTCATGTATGCAAAGAATAATGCTCTAGATATTACAAGGAATGATTTTCCCTCCATTTTTGAAACTTTGGGTGCATCTTCTTTTGCTAGTAAAATAACCAAAGAAATATTTTTTTTCTCCCCAAGGGAATAAATAAATGTTATCTCTGCCTTTGTGGGTTGCATTCACGTCGTATTGCCATGGCCTCCCCAACAACATGTGACATGCATCCATATCAACAACATCATATACAACTTCATCCTTGTATGATTTTTCAATGGAGAATGGGATTCAACATATACGATTTACTTCTATTTCTCCTCCTTTTTTGATCCACCCAATTCGATATAATGATGGGTGTGGTTTGTTTTTAATTTGGGTGCCTCCACAAGAAATTTAGAAACAATATTTTTGCTATTTCTACTATCGATAAATACATCACATAGTTTATTATTAATTAAGAAGTGAGTGCAAAAGATATTGTACATTTGCGTGTCTTGCTTTGGTGACAAGAAGAATTGACGAACAACACAATTAATTATTTCTCCATCATCCACTTCAGAAAACTCACCACCTTCATAGTCATCATATTCTAGTTCATCCTCATGATTTTTATATTCTTGCTCCACTAGGTTGACTGCTCCTCTCTTTGGGCATTGGTTAGAATAATGACACCTTTCTTCACATCTATAACATTTTTCTAGTGTTGGGCATCCATAAGGGTTTCATGGAGGATTGTGAGCAATGTTTTCCTCTAATTGAGTTTGCTTTATTTTTAATGTGCCATCCTCAGATGCTTTTTCTTTGTTATGTGTTGGCCTAGTTGTTTCAATTGACGGCTTTGGTGGAACTTATGATCTTGTTTTTGAACATATCCTGCCTAACTACATCTCCACTTTGAGCGCAATGCCATGCCATAGGCATCAGTGACTGTCCATACTAGATGCAAGGATACTCGATCTTGTATTGGTTGATGCAGTCCACCAATATTGCATGCAACTTGTTGTGCTTCAGATTCTACCAAATTATTTTGAGCTATAAACGATGAAATTCTATGATATACTCTTGAATTGAATGACTCCCTTGTTTGCAATTTTGATATTAATGAAATAAAATTTGCTCATAATCAAAAAGAAGAAACATACGCATTAGGTATCACTTCATCCGAGGTTATGTTATGAACAAAGCTTTCCTTTGTCTCAATCTATTTTTTGAAGTTGGTCCCACCATGCTGAAGCTCCTACTTTGAGTCGGTAGGCTACTAGCTTGAATTTTTTTTCCTCTGGAATGTCCATAACATTAAAAGAAACATTCCATCTCTGATATCCAATCAAGAAAATCCTCGATATTCATGTTGCCATAGAAAATAGGAAGGTCAATTTTGAGACGATAATCATATGGTTCTTGTCTTTTTTATGACGTTCTTCTTTGGCTCGACCTTCCAAACATCCTTCTTTTAAATCTTCATCACTAGAACTATCAGGGAGGGTAGCATGTCTTCTTGGGGGTATTGGATCAATAAGTCTTCTTATGAGTAATCCTTCAACTTGTCTTCTAAACAATATTGGCTTGATCCTATCTTCATGTGCACCCTCTACTTCTTGGGCTTGGACTTTAGGCCTATTTTCATTATTAGTCAGTTGAACAACTGTTGCAGTAAGCTTCTATAATAATTTGGTGTCATATTTCTTCACGAGATTGTTTATATTCTTCTCACATCACTTGATTATGCTCCATTTTTCCAAGCTAAACTATGTTTTGATAACACCTGAAGCAAGACAGAAGCACAAATGTACCAATAATATGAAACATTTAGGAAATAAGAAAGAGATGAATAAAATTTAGACTAGTCAGACTCACTTTTGGCAAAAAATCCTCGTATTTGTGTTATGAAAAAAATATAAGGAAATTATTATCTAGGTAGGCACTCTAATAAATTTAAAATAAGACAAACTTAATTATGTGATCTATTTTTAGACGAGCATTCCAACAACTATAGAATAAGACTAGTCTAAAGATATTCTTTTATCTCATGGATAAAAGGACTTTAACTTCCAAATGGGAGAAATAATAATTATTCCTAAAAATTAAGAATAAAAGAAAAAATAAAGAAGATAACTTTTTTAATATTACTAACTTAATTATTTTCTATGATAGTTTTAAACAAACATAGAACCTAATTATTTATAGTTGAAAAATTCTTAAAATAATTCATAAAGTTTTCTATGAGTGATTATAGCAATACAAACAAAAAAAAAACTCTAATAAAGGTTTTTATGTAGAACTTTACTAGTAAATAAGAAATAGAATTATTATTCTAGTAGAACTTTATGTAAAAACTCAAACCAAAATAATAAATTATTTTCTATTTTCTTCCTATATCTATTTGGTATTAGATTTTCTCCGCTTCCATTGCTACTCCCAAACGGCATTGCCTCCACCACACCCTCAACGGCTTCGATAAGCTTTTCGGCTCGTGCCTCGCTTGAAGTGCCAAAGAGCATCCAAAGCTTTTTTTGTGTTTCCTATTTCACCAGAAGCTCCATTTTCATTAAAATCACAAGAGAGAAAAACTATTTTCTATTCCAGAGAAGTTGATTCAAGAAACAACTTGAACAAGAAATCAAGAAAGATGCTAGAAAACTCTAACAGTAGACAACCAAAACCAAGAATTAAACAGGATTGAAAGAAATCAAAATATGGAGAGAGAACAACTTGCGATTAATCTTTCAGAGAAACTTTAATTCAACTTAAAAGAGAAACTTTCAGAAAGATGAATTTTCAATCGAGCTTTAATTCTTTTAGGATCCATACGAAACTAACTGAAAAATAGTAAAATTGAATGCTATGGAATTATATTATTATTAATTAACATGAATCTATAAGGGTATATATATACACGTGAAAAATCATAATAATTAAGAAAATATTAACTGAAATGAATACATGAAAAATTAAAATAAAGATAACTATATATAAACATGAGAAGATTTAGCTATTAAAGAAAATCTAATTAAAGTTAATACATAAAAAAAAATTAAAATAGAAATAACTAACATACCATAACAAGGTATAACTTATCTGCATAAGCGTGTTTAGGACATACGTACATGACCTGGATGATGCTCCGGTCAAATTGAAGTCTTTGCTATGTATTAAAATTAAAACAGTGGATGGGAAACTAATACGTTCCAACCATCAGTGTTTAAGAAACAACGATACTTATATGGGCGTAGGGAAGAAGGGTAGATTTTATGATTTCAACAAAAATGGTGGTCCATTGGGGAAACGGTAGCGGCTGAATTGGGTTTCAGCGGAGGAAGATGAACATTGAACTTTGAAATTTTTGGACTTTTATTAATGTTTAACCCAACTAGATACTCAACTTTTGGATAATTTTACGTAAAGATATTTGAAGTATATTTTTCTATAAAAATGTATTCTTATTCTTATTTTGTTTACATATAGTATATTTTTATGATTAATTAAATATTCTAACAATTTAATTGATTATCATATCAATTAATTAATTAACATGTTAAAATTTAATCACAAGAATATACTTACATATAAACAAAATGATAATCTTAATATTTTGAGAGATTACGGTAATAAAATAACTAATTTTATAAAAAAATTATTATGTAATTTAAATTAGACTTATTTTAATACGAAGATTTCTCGGTATATATAACACATTATAAACTCCTTCCTACAATGTCAATTTCTCCTAAAATTTAATGTTTTTCTAAATGTCATGGAGAATAGACTAAATTATATACATTTAAACTTTTTAATAGTTTAATGATATGTTTGTTACAAAAATTAAAAAAAATTCAATAGTATATTTCTAATAAATCCAATAATTTAATAATATTTTTATAGATTAAAAAAAGAAAAAAAGAAAGAAAAGTTTTCATACAACTTAAATGCAATTAGAACTCAGCTTCATCTTTAGTTCTTTCTTCCATATGAAAGCATGCAATGACTCAAGCAGTCGAATCAAATATACAATAAAAATACACAACCACCCAAAAAAAATAAGAGTGCTACTAAATTGGCCCACATTATTGTTAAGTTATTTCTAGTGTTTAAATGCTTAGGGTGGGCTTACTTAACAATAATGTGGGCAAATTTAGTAGATCCAAGAATCCTACATAATTCATCAAGATCATGATGTACAACACATCTTGCTCTTATGTGGGATTACTTGTGCAGGGCCTGGAACGATGATCTTCTTGCCAGCTAGGTTTCCAGGGTTACCATTACCCTGATTTTCACCAGCAGTTAAGCTCTTCTTGTTCACAATGTTGAAGATTTCCGTTAGAACAGTCAAAAAGGCAGTTTCTACGTTGGTTGCTTCAAGTGCTGAAGTCTCCAAGAAAAATAATCCTTCTTTCTGTGCAAATTCTTTGGCATCTTCGGTTGGGACAGCTCGCTGGTCTTCAAGATCAGTCTTGTTCCCAATCAGAATGATCACAATGTTCTTGTCAGCATGGCTTCGCAACTCTTCCAACCATCGTGGTATGTGTTCAAAAGTTTGGCTTTTTGTTATGTCATAAACCAACATTGCACCAACAGCACCCCGGTAGTACGCACTCGTAACAGCTCTATATCTGTTCAATCATCACAAGAGAAATAGAAGCATAAGTATCTCCGAACATCGTCTATAAGCCGGAAAAGCACATGCTTGTGAACATTGAACACAACCCAGGATACATACCTCAAAGTTTCAGTTTACCTAATTTTACATAAACAGAAAAATAATTTTACAAAATTAAGGGACTAAACGATACTGTTTTTAATCTATGAGACTAAATAACATAAATGGTCTAATCTAAGAAACTTCTGTGACACCTCACTCTAAAATAAAATCAAGTGGTACTCAAAAATCAAAAGATGAAATCAAGTTGCATCCATCCAAGATTACTTTCATAACATTAATTCCATGATCTAGCTCTCTTTTCAATCACCTATAAATTATAAGGATTTATTGATTTACTTCAGGTTGTGAATTCAAACACCTAAAATAACTTCAATCAAAGATGATATTAACCAAAACCATGTAACCAAACCATGTCTGATGTCTCTCACCGGTAATATGAATACTGATACACATTGACAATCAAGCTAGTTCCCCCACCCCCTTTCTTTACAAGAAATTTTGGTTATTCTACTAGCACAGACACAAGTCCAACTCTCTCATCTAACTCTCACATCTGCCAATCAGCTAGCTACACCGGCACTGAGGTCCTAGAGAATATGACGACAAATACAATACAAACACACATCAAATTTCAAATGCTACTTGAAAACGTCCATCTTTTACCAAAAACAAATTAAATTAAAAAAAATTCACTCCTGACAATTCTAATTAACTAGCAACACAACACTCAATCTTCAAATGATCGAACTCAGAAGGTAAAAAACCCATAAAACAATTCAACAAAAATACCAGACAAAAGACCGACACGAGAAATATGAATTACTGAGATTTAAAAGAATGTAAACAACAAAGACATATAATAACAGGTCCGTGCTTTAGGAGGACATACCGTTCTTGACCAGCAGTGTCCCAGATCTGAGCTTTTACACTCTTGTGCTCAATAACAAGAGTCCTAGTCTGAAACTCAACGCCGATGGTTGCTTTTGAATCCATACTGAACTCGTTCCTAGCAAACCTGGCCAGTATCTGAGACTTGCCTACCGCCGAGTCTCCAATCAAAACCACCTTAAACACATAGTCTATCTTCTGGCTTGGATCTCCATATCCACCTCCATTACCCGCCATTTTGACTACCTTCTCTCTCTGAAACTCAATTAGATCTCTGCGAACTAAAGCTTTCTAATTTCTTCAATGAATAACCTCCTTGATTTTCTTATAATAAATTCAAATAATTGAGTGGGAACATTATCTTAAATGTCCCTTAAGTTTGTTATATTTTCAATTATACCCCTAAAGTTTATAAAATATTAAAAATATCTTTATATTTTAATAATGTTAATTTTCCATCCATTACTATTTAAATTACTATTCCTTAGATTTTTGTGTATTTATTGAAAGTAATAATTTGTCTAAAAAGCTTATTATTTTGTTCTATAAGTCTAATTTTCTTCTATATTCATTACAATTACATAGTATATTATGTTCTTTATTATATTGATTGCTTAATTCTAATTCTGAATCTATTAATTGTCTTTTAAAATTAAAAATTATTTTTTCATTTGTTAAGTCTAATAATTATAATTTATATACTATTGATTCGATGTTCATGGAGTATTTTCTTGATAAATCATATGTATTGAATGTATATTATTTTGTCCTATTCGTAGTATACAATCAGGTTTTTCTTGTATACATACAATATATTTATAATCTTCAAAGAAGTAATATTCAAACATTAAGTAGTTGAATTATTCTTCCTCTATTTTCACATATTTTTGACTAAAATAGTCTTTTAGTATCCTTGAAACAGGATGGTCTATGATGCTTGTAATAGCTTTAATATAATCTGTATAGATATCTAATAAGGTGTTAAATCTTTTAAAATTTTCAAAAAAAGTTTCATAATCTTCATTTTTAAAATATTCATTTAAATGATAGAGATAATTTTTATCAAATGTTTCTAATAGAATTAGATTTTTATCTTTGATTTCCATTGGAATTATTAGTTGTTTATTTTTAAAAATAAATTCCATTTTCCTATTTTAACAATATTATGTTTTGTTGTAAGCAAATTGTTGTGTGTTTTTCAACACACAAACTCGTGCAAGTATACACGGTCACAAGTAATAAATATTTGTAAGTAAAGATCGATCCCACGAGGATTTGTTACTATAGTTTGTCGAGTACTAAAATTGTATCTCTCTGATTTTATCCAAAATAATCGTTGATTAATAATAAAGTAACATAAGAAAATAAAAGAAATCTAGGATTGCAATTTTTCACTAAACTAATCCACTCAAACCATTTATTTTCTTTCGATTTATATTTTTTAGTACATTTAATTTGTCAACCGAAAACTTCTTTTTTTATTATTCATACATCTCTTTCGAGCTCCGTATAAACACACCTCGTTAAATTAATTCACTATATCTCTATGAGAATTAAATTTAATAAGATTCATTAAGTTCTAAGTTTTCAAATGGCCACACATACAATTAGGGTATATTTCTATCCTTCATCATACATGTCATTCTATTTACGAGCAATACACACACAAATGCCTTTCTCAAGTTTATTCATGTGCCACGGATCGTTTTGATAAGATTTGTAAATAATCAAAAAGCATTAAGCACAAAATAGAACGAACAAATCGAACGTCTTATAAATCTATCAAAAATAATTAAAATCAAAGCTTCATAAATTTAGATCAAATGCAACCCTAGAAAAATTAAATTACTTCATAAAATTAAAAATAAAAATTATAACAACTACAGAAAAATAAGAAGAAGCAGAAATAAAATTAAAACATCTCATATGAAAATATTTGGCACACGCAGAATGCAACAAAAGCCAAAAATGGCTTCTGCGTGTTCCGCAACCAACACACTAACACAATAAAAATTACAAACTGAAAAAAAACTAAAACACTCTAAAAACTTTCGAAAATTAAAACTAAAACTCTACTCCCAAAACTCCAAAAAACTCTCTACAACTAAAAACTATCTCCTATTTATAGCAAAAAAATACATCAATAAAATATTAAATTTAAATCCACGCGGGGGACAAAAAAGTGTGGCGAAAATAATAAATTACATGCGTGGGGGACAAAAATTGTATCGAAAATGGGATCGAAAAAGTTAGTGGGACGCTGCGCGTTTCTGTTTTAATTCTCTTCCACGTTGCCACGTGTCGCGTTCTGATTCGCGGACACAATTAGTGGGACACGTGGCAGCATCTCATTCGTTAAAGGGAATGGGCGCACGATGAATTGCCACACGGGAGCCAACGGTTACAACACGGTCTTGATCCAGCGCGGTCGCGCTCATTGTAACATGCCACATGTCGGAATATTATTTGCTGAAATATTAAGTGCAACACGTGGCAGATTCTGGTTCGCGTAAAAACCGGGCTCACGTGGATCAACCGCACTAGAAAAGGCGCGCGAAGGTGGGGGACAGTCCGCGCGGCCGACGACGGGTCCCACGCTGCACGCCGGCCTGCGCGGCAGGTGGGCCCCACTCGGGTACCGAGCCGCGCGATACAGAATTTCCCTGCATCCACTCTCCTTTGTCGGGTTGAAGTGCACGCGCGCATCTGAACCGTTCATGCGTTGATCTGACGGTCCACGATGGAGCGTGGATAACGCCGCGTGGAATGTTTCTCCTGCGAAGAAAAACTTACTTTTATTAATTATATTTTCACCCACAAATATATTTCAATTTACATTTTAAACTTTATTTAATTGCAATACATTTCCCTTTGTAATTTAAATTAAATTTAAAACTTTTAATAATTGAAATTAAGCCCAATTTTAATTTAAATTATATTTTCAACTTTTATAAATTGCAATTAATAATACTTTTATTTGAAATTATATTTTTGGACAAAAATTTACCATTAAGAGCATTTTCGATACATTTTATTTAATTTTCTTAAAATTTAGAAAAAACAGTAAATCCTAATTTATTAAACTAAAATTAACTAAAAATAGAGAGAATCTAGCAATTATAATTAATAAAATAGGTGAAAATAACTATATAAAATATAGTTATCACAAATATTTAAACATTCAAGATTCTTAACTAGCTTAAATTTATAATTATTATACCTGAATTTGATGGGTCCACTACGGTCTTCCCTTATATTCGTCTTCTTTTGTTACACCTGTTATGCCTCAGCTTTACCTCAACGCCTTCCTGGCAATGGTGAGCCTACTGTATCAGTACATAAATTGTGTCCAATAGTTGACTTACTAAAGAAGAGTAACTGAACTCCATTTTATTCAAAATATAATAATTATGACAACTTAAGGCCAACTAAGAACCTTGAAAGGGATGCTTAGTCGCTCATAGTTACTGGGTATAATATTATTAGTTTTTTAGGTTTCTAGATAGAGAGGTTTTCTATGCTAGAGTATTTCAGAGTAAAGAGCTCTGGATTTCTATGTATTTTTGTATGTTCTGAAATGATAATAAGGGTTCCTTTTATAGAATAAGGAATCCATGTTTATAAGACTAAAATTATTATTTTACTTTTACTTTAATAATTCATCTGCTTTTCTACTTTAAAGGGTAGCCATTTCTTTTTTTCCTTGGCACATGCTACCGACTAATATGTGGGGTCTACACCTTTATTTATTTTGTAGTCTTATGCCGACAACTTCTTTTCTTATTTTTCTTTGTCATTTTCTACCGATAGTTCCTTTGATGATGTTGATGATGACGCATCTTCATCTTCTCGGTCATTGATGCATAGAATGCATCTATGGTCTTTGGTGGCTTTCTGGCATAGAAGCAGAATACCTTCCTTGTTTCTTGACCAATTTCTAGGTTGTTGCAATTAAAATTGGTTTCATATTTGGTGATTTTTTCACCATCTTCTTCTGACAAAGCCATGCTATTGTGAGAAATGATGATGACTTTACTAGTTGAATAATTTACTTTAATCTCAATAGAATTGTCAATCTTTTTGAGTTCATAGTAAATTTGGCTTAACATTTGTCCTCTTAATACACAGAGTTCTTATGTATTGAATTCCTTTTCTGGAAGTACCCTTGGTTTGGGAACCTCTTTGTTTGTGTTGGAGATCCCTATCTTGATGAAGTGGTAGAGACTAGTACTTCCTTCCTCATTACAATCCATTAATGAACTGAAAAATCTAAGATAAATAGGTTTATCACCTACTTTAATTTTTCTTCTAAAATTCTTGATTGCTCTTTTAAAATTTTCTAGGAAATAATTTAATTCACTTAAATTAATTCATGGGTATATATTTTCTATTAATCCTTCATGAAATGCTTTATACACAAAAATTGGATCAACTCCTTCAAATATATTGAATTTACTTCCTACAGAAAATTCCTTATCTGTAGTATAGAATTTCATATCTTTCATATGTTATTGGGTAGATTTTCTAGCCAAATTATATAGATTTAACCATTGTAGTTTGTTGAGGTTTCTGTATTGGTCCTTTTCATCTTCAATGATTGTAGTAGTTCTAGGAGATGTCTCCCTAAATAGTACTTAATGTTTTTCCATTTTTGATGTCTCTGGTGGAGATGTTTCTCTAAATAGTATTAGAGGTCTTGCTATCTTTCCAAGATTTGTCAATTTGCTTAGAGTCAAGTTGTTGTTGTAGTAAAGTGTTGTAGAATAATTTCTTACTGTCTCCTCTAGAGTTATTAGTTTTGGTGTTTTGAAGTTGGTATAACTACCTTCAGCTTCTATTCTGTTGGTGAAGGCTCTATGAGTTACTCTATTAATTCCTAGAATAGATTTGCTAGCTTCTGCCTAGTTGTTATAAATTCCTGGTTATGGGCCATTATAGACCACATAAACTTTTTTTTGTTCTTCTTTTTCTGCCTCATTTTCCCAATTGAGCTTTGTGGTTTCAGAAGTTTTTTGCAAACTATTAGGTTCTTCCTTTTTTAATGGAGATTCCTCATTTGGGATTTTGGTCTCTAGAGATTGTTTTGAACAATTAAGTTCTTCCTATTTCTTTCCTGTCTTCATAAGAGATTTCTCGAGATATAGCAACTCGAGTTGTTCCTGTAGGATTTTTATCTCCTTTTCTTTTATCTTGATTTTGATATCAAGATGTTTCATTCCTGAAAGCATAAAAATAGTTAGAGGTGCTAATTCTCTGGTAAGAGCACCAACTAAGCTCTTTTTATGTCCTGGAAGATGTTCAACATCAAAATTGTAATGGTTGAATCATTGTTGCCATCTAACTAGTCTTCCTTGTTTGTAATCACCTGCAATATTAGTTCTTAAGAAATAACCAAAATTCTTGTTATCTGTTCTAACAATGAATCTGGAACTTATGACATATATTACAAATTTCTTAATAACCTTTTTAATAGCTAAATATTCTTTTTCATTACTATGATAATTTAATTCTGAACCTTGGAAAGATCCTGATGTATATGTACAAAGATATTCATCTTTGTCATCTATTCTTGCTTTAAGAACTACTCCCCAATATTCTTATAAAGCATCTACTTCAATTATCATCTTATCATCTGGTCCTGGATGGTATAAAGTTGATAAATTTTTTACCTTGACTTTTACTCTATCCATATATAGAGTATCTTCTTCTGTCTATTTCCAAATATGATCTTTTTTCAATTTTGCTTGTAATGGTTTTCTCATTTATGCAACTTTCTTGATATAAGCTTCTGCATATGTTAAAGATCCTAAAAATCTTTATAATTGGTTTTTATCTTTTAATTCACTAGGAAAACCTTGAATATTATTTAGTATATGGGGTTGTAGGTTATGTTTTTCATCTTCAATTTCCAACCCTAAGTATTTTATTTTTTGTTGAGCAAGTACTACTTTCTTTTCAGATAGTACAATGTCTTTTTTTCTACATTCTTGTAATATGTTGATAATATCCAGATAATGTTTATTTAATTCGTTACTAAAAACCAAAATATCATCTATGTAAACACAAAAAATATCTTGTAATTTCTTAAAAATGTTATCCATATATCTTTAAAAAATACCTGAAGCTTGTTTTAACCCAAATGGTATAACTGTCCATTGGAATTGTCCTTGTGGGCAACTAAATGCTATTAATTTTTGGGATTCTTCATTCAATCTTATTTTCCAAAATCCACTTTTGCAATAAAAACTTGAGAAGTATTTCTTTCCTTTTATTAATGATAGTATTTCTTCTTTTTTTGGCATGAAGTATCCATCGTCAATGGTTTCTTTATTCAGTACTTTAAAATTTATTATCATTCTTTTTTTCCTCTTCTTTTCTCAGCTTCTTTTTCAACTAAGAATGCTGGACTAGAGAGGTGAATTACTTGGTATTATGGCTTTTAATTCCAGAAGTTCTTCAATTTTTTTTCCAAATTCAACCCTATCTTCTGGAGTATAAATCATTGGTTTTACTCTTATGATCTTGTTAGGATCTCTTAATTTTATATTGACTATTGTTTCAGATTTATTTATTTTTGAATCCAAAGGATTTTCTGAACTGATTGTTTTTAATAGTCTTCTAATGCTTGTTAGGGCTTTTCCTTCCTATATCTCATTGAGAAAAGAGTTTTGTTTTTCTTCTATATCTAATGAAATATTTTCTAGATAAGGTTTTTGTTGGTCTTCTATCTCACCACGTTTTCGCTTTTTATGTTGTTGCATAAAAGTTGGGTTTGAGATAGTTAAAGCTTTTCTTACTATAGAAACATATATGATATCTCCTTCTAAGGTTGTGAGACTTATTTTGTCAGAATGTTGTGTGAAAGGTTGATATAAAGTTAGGAAATTATTTCCTATTAACAAATCTACTCCTGATTCTTGTTGATATATGGTAGGAATGTGAACGTTTTCTCCTCCTATTATTATATCAGTATCTTTTAATACTTGATTGAGTTTTATTGTAGTATTATTAGCAATTCTTACTATTAAATCTTTTAGTGCTTGTTTCCAGTTGTCTTTTGAAAATACATATATACTAACTACACATATACTAGCTCATGTATCTATATATGAATGTAAATGATAAGTGTTATAACCTTTAAATTTTAGTCCTACTTTAATGTAAGTACTATTTGGATTTGTAATACTATACAAATCATTAATCTTCTGATGAAGAATATTCATGATTTGAGTGTTCATATTCTGAGTCAGCTATATCTTCATCAGTTTCTTCCAATAGATAGATACTGTAAGTATCATCTATATCAGATTCCTTGTTTGGTTCTAATTTCATTTTGAATGCTTCTTCTAAGATTTTTGCTTTTTGTGGAAATTCCTTTTTAAATTCTTTTTTATGTTGAAGTATGCTTGGACATTTATTAGCATAATGTCCTTCCTCATTACAAATCCAACATCTGTATTTTTTCTTTCTTGAAGGGCAATAATTCCTTTTTTCAAAAGGTTTATAAATCTTTCTTCTAAAATATATTTTCTTGTAGTTTTCTTTATTGAATCTCTTTTTATATTTTTGGAAATTTGGTTTTCTAAATTTATATTTTTTATATTTATATTGTTGTTTATAAGATTTTATATTACATCCATATTTCCCTAGTAATCTAAAATCTCTTATATCACAACAAATTTTATCATTTCCTCTTATTTGTTTATATTCTTTTCTTTCTTAGCATTTTATAATAATCATATCTTTAAGACTTCTTATTCTTCCCTCTAAAGTATCTGGTATAGTTTCCCTATTCCTTTGTTCCTAATTTTTTGTTAAAGTTTTATATAATGTTCCAGGTAATTTTTGAAAAAACATTTCTTTATAGATTGTTTGTATAGAGGATGGTAATTTATGGTAATACATTTCATATTCACAAATAAAAGAATCTATATAACACACGTTAAAAATTTCCATATTTGTTAGATGTCATTTAGCTTCATTGATTTCATTTTCACTGGATTCAGTGATAGTCTTTCCTTTATCCTCTCCAATAAATTCTTTGTATATTTCATTTATTATTGTATACAAATTCTCTTCCCATGGAAGCATTTCTTTGCATTAATAAATGTTTTTGATCTGTTAAGTTTAAAAACCAAACTTTTACATTTCCTGTCATTTTATGTGCTATAAGCACTCTACAAGTTGAAGGATTTGTTTGGGTAGTTGGAGAAGTTTGTATGAGTACACTCATCCCACTAGACCATTCATCTAAGACTTTTTTCCTTTCTCTTATACAATCTAAATCTAGAAGTTCATATTTATAATTATCATTGAGTTTGAACTCTAGTGGAATACTACCTTTAGTCCCCAATGCAACCCTTCCTCCATTTTAGGTGGTTGTCTTCTTCTATATGTAGTATCAGGTTGTTCTGATCTTTGCCTATTTATTTCGCCCCTATGTGGGTCAGATGTTCCTTCTTGGTAAGGGACTGGTAATGAAATTGATTTCATGTGATCTTTTGAGGTCATGTTTTCTGGTTCAGAATAAGTTTCACTAATTATTGTCATATCATCTTCTTTTTTGTTAGTACAAAGTTTTCTCCTATAATGTTCTTCTATTTCTTCATTAGTTAATGTCAATAATCTGACCAATGTTTCTATATCTCTATTTTCAAGGTCCATGAATTTTCTTTCTAATTCTTTTCTATATTCCATTAAATTGGAATTATCTCTTTATTCTTAGATTGTTCCTCATTTTTCCTTTTCTCATTTTTAGGAATCAAAGAATCTGATCTCCTTGGTGGTTCTTCTTTTAATCTTTTTAAAGGTTCATATTTATAACCTATTATTTCATTATCCTTATGTATATTGTATATATCTTTTCTTAGTTCTGAAAATTCCTTGTGCATATCTTGTTGTAGTTTATTATAACCACATTCCTTTATTTCCTTTAGTAATTCTTTTTGTATATTTATTATTTCCTGTAAATATTTTGTGTTTGATTCTTGAACTAAATCCATTTTCTCTGTTAATATTTGTACAGTTTCAAATAATGTTACTTGATTTTTTGTTACACCTACTAGGCTTCTATTTATTTCTAAATACATATTTTTTATTTTATCTCTAAACATTATTTTTTTCCTAATATACAATCATGAACTAATGTCTTCATTATTTTAACTTCATTTTCTAGCTTTTTAACTTCTTCTTGATTAGAAGTTTCCCCTTCATGATCTATAAAAGTAAATTTGGGTATGTTATTAGTTTTAAGAACATTACTATTTCTTCTTGTTATTAAGGGTTTTTCTTTAATAGCTAATTTTTACTCTCTTGATATTTCAAAGTCTGTTAGTATTTTCGGTTTTATTATTTGTCCAAATTCTTTAAAAGTTTTATCTATTTCTATAAATTCATTTTGTCCATATATTGAACTATTATGGCTATTTGTTAAAGAATATGCCACTAGATAATGTATTGAAAATGGATGATTTCCTTCTTTCATTAAATCCTCTCTTTCAAATTCATAAGCTAGACTTAATACTTGATTTAAATTTTTATCATGTATATTTATAGCAAATATAGGGTATGCTGTAAATTTTAGTTTTTGGTACCCTAAATTACCATGGATCATTCCTAATAAAGCATCATATCTATTTATTATTTTGTTATCTAATAATGTTATTTTTATCGGTGTATCTATTCCTTCTCTAAAATGAGCTTTTATTAATATTTCAATTTCTCCTAAATGGATGTATCCAATATTTTCTTTATCTTTATGAGGAATTTTTGATAATTTGTTTAATATAGTTTCTTTATCAATTAATGGTATATTATATCTTCCTTTTTGTATTTGTAATTTTAATACTCATTTCTTTATTACTTATGCCATAATAGATTATATTTTTTTAGGGAATAATTTTCTTAATAAAAATGATGGGTCTTTAAATCCATTTCCTTCTTTAAGATTTAATTTTGCCTTTTGAATTTCTTCAATTTTTTTTACTTATTACCATTTCTTGTGAAAAACATCCCGAAATGTCTTCTGTTTCTATGTCTATTATTTCTTGGTTTATTTTTTATTTTTCCATTTTTTTAAACCTTAGGGATATTTTTGATAACTGTTAAATTTAACTTCCGTTATGTTTTCAAGAGTATTTCTAAATTTTTTAAAACCTTGGGATTATTTATGAAGATTTCTTAAACCTTCTTGGGGTATTTTTGATTTTTTTTCAATTGAGTGTAATGAAATATCTGTTGACCGCTTTGTACTTACACCGCAATGAAAGAACCAACCTGTACTCACCATGATTAACTAGACAGGGAGGAGGGAAATGATTTTTGGAAAAAGTACTTGGTTAAACTTTTAACTTTATCGATTTATACAAACTGATTATAATAATTTGTCATTTATATTAAAAAAAATTAGGAGACTTAAAAATAAAATAAGTTATATGTAATTTATTTATAAAACTCTACCACTAAATTTATATGAATTGTAACAATCTACAACCAAACTTTATATATTTATATTTTTACCATCAATTTACCCGATACAACTCATCGAATAAAAATAGAGTTTTTCAGTTACTCTTAATACTGATTTCACAATTGAATTAATACTCACATAATTACAAAATTGTTCTGTTTTGTCACTTAAATTTCATCGATTTATTAATTGTAAAAAAAATTAAAATTTGTTGGTTTAATAAAATTGGCCCATAAAGTTTTTTCATTTTTTAGAAAATTGGGGCTCTCATTCTAAAAGGTTTTGCCTATTTGCTTAATGTGTTACCGATTTTCCAAAATCGATCCAATTTTTCTTCAATTTTTCAAAATAGCACAAATCCAAACTTTAAACCTAACCCAAAAGCCCATTCCAACTAATTCCTCACATGCACCCTCTCCTCTTCGCACAAAGCACCAACCCTTCGCAACACCCGCCTTTGCCACTAACAACACCAATCAAAACCTATCTCAATATATACCATATTTCAGTTTTCTTGTTCTTATATATTCAAAATGCTATATTGCATACCCACCTTAACCTCTATGGATATTAGTTCACCCATTAAGGTAAAGCATATTGATGCACAAATTTTGTATTTATGAAATAACTTGTAAGTGCACTAATTACTTGTAAAAATGGATAAGTATACTCCTAAGATCGTCTCTCAAAGAATTGTGGTGGTTTTAGAGAGTTAAATTATTTTTTAATTCAATTAAGAAAAATAAGTGCTAAATATTTTAACAATTTGTTGGTTTCGATAGAAAAACATTACAAATTATAAATTAAATAATATCTATGAAAGTAGATAAATAAAAGCGAGTAAGTAAAAACAATAATTTAAACTATGTTGAACCTAAGATGATGGTTATATATAGGATTAACGAACATAATCCTTTATGGACAGAACGAATTAAGTGATTTAAATATAAGCTAGATTTTTGATGAGTGCCCAAAAAGCACTAAAATAACCATGATTTTATGTACATTAATTGATTAAAAATACATATATTTATATGTTTTATCATATATTTATATAAATTTGTCTTTTTCGGAATCACGGGTATTTTTATTGTTTTTCGTATTTTGGCTTAAAAACGCACTTAAAGACTCAAAGAGGAATACTTGAAGCAATACATCACAAATATATTAATAAATAAGTGGGAAAAGGTCAACAAACATGGAAAAAATTGACAAAATGGGTCGAAAAGGTCAAAAATGTCAAAGACGGAATCGCTATCATTTACTAAATACAGCAGCTCAATACCAATACCATTGCACAAGCTGCCACAAGATCCTTGACGACCACATGCCTATCCACATGCAGATCACACGCCAACGACCGGCCGCTGTGCATACAGGCCTGCAGCTTCAAAGAACTCCATGGCACTAACGCCTTTTTCGCCCATTTTTCACGTGTACTGGCCCAGGATTACGTCATGCGACGTCATTAATGACATCAAGCAATTCCAATACGCGTTACATTTTTAATATTTTTTAACATTTTTTTACTCATTTTTTCTCTCCATCCTCACCTATAAATACCCCCTTCCCTTCACTTCAAAACACACCTTCAAAACACACTTCTCTCTTCTTTCTTTCTCTTTCTTTCTTAGATTTTTAGGTTTTTTAGTTTTTCTTAGTTTTTAGTTAATTTCTCTTAGTTTTAGAGTTCTTCCTTTTCGGGAAGAACTAGTTATGTTTTTGTAATATATTAGTTTTTGATTCAATAAATGGGAGGTAAAATTCGCTGAGGTTTTCCAAAGAACGGGAATAGCGTCAAGTTCTCGTAAGTGTTTTATTTTCTTTACAGTTATTTTTATGCTTTATTCTTACATGTTATATTCAACTTGTCTGTGGTTAACTTTAACTATGCTCGCTGTTTAGTAAATATGATGTAATAATGTCCTTGTTATGCTTGCGAAATATTAAATAGGTAAAAATCTCTAAAATAAATTGATTTTATTTTTATTCAAGATTTTATATTAAGAATGTTAGATAGAATATATTATTTTTCATTACAAACTTAAACCCGAAAAATTAGATTTTAAGGTTTAGTTATCCCAATTCTGATTTAGAGTAGTGCTCTTTTATTTGATGGTACAATCGCCCAGTAGTTAGAGTGAAGCTCTATTTCAAAAGTTTTTATAAGAATTATTATCCGAAACGTATTGACAACATGTTTTCGGTAGTGGTTTTAAAACGCATTGAAAGTTAGTACTGGATAACTAAATTCTTAGGTTTAATTTGGACAATCTTTAATAAAGTTTAAGCTTTCAACCCCACCAAAGGTGGCATTTAAATGGTTCATTTTCAATGTTAGAAAAGAAATTAATTTAATTAACCAAATTAGTTATCAACCCCACCCATAGGTGTTAATTGATTTGTTTAGTTAATGTTAATATCTAACCCCACCAAAGGTGGTATTCATATAAAAAGAGAGAATCAATAAATATCAATTCATATCTTTAATAACCTAAATAATATGAAAGATAATTAACTTAGTTATTATATCCATAAATACTCCATTGGCTTTAACAGATAAAATTTGCATAAATATTTATTGAATCTATGTTTATTTTTATGTAAGTAGATTAAAAACACAAAACCCCAAAATATCGCGACGGATGTTTAGGATTTAATTGCTTTTTAAAAGTTTGAATAATAAATTAAAAACCACATACATTCCTTCCAGATCGGCGGGAAAGTATACTTATCATTTTCTACGAAATGATTAGATGTGACTTGGTAGAGTTTTATAAATACATAAAACCAAAAGTAACTAGGATCTACGTATGCCGGTTACCGATCAAGTTTTTGGCGTCAGTTGCCGGAAGTGAATAGCGTTTTTAAATTATTTATCAAAATTTTAAAAACTTTTTGTGGTAAATAATTGTGATTTTTTATTAAAAAATTAAAAAATAAAAAAATTTTGTTGTTTGTGAAAAGTAAAAAAAAAAAAAATTTTGTTGTTTGAGAAAAAAAAAAAAAAAAAAATTCAAATTTCATTTTGTTAAAAAAAAAAAAAAAAATATAGCATGAATAATAAAATAATTTTGCATTTTGAAATTTGAAGTAAAAAAAAGTAAATAAATTTTAAATTAAATTAATAAATAAATAAGAATAAAAAAATAAAAAATAAAAAAATAAAAAAATAATAAAAATAATAAAAATAATAAAAAAAATAAAAAAAAATAAAAATAAAATAAAAATAAAATAAAAATAAAATAAAAATAAAAATAAAAAATAAAAAAATAAAAAAATAAAAAAATAAAAAAAAAATAAAAAAAATAAAAAAATAAAAAAAAATAAAAAAATAAAAAATAAAAAAATAAAAAAACAAAAAATAAAAAAAATAAAAAAATAAAAAAATAAAAAAAATAAAAAAAATAAAAAAATAAAAAACTTAATTTTTCATTTTCATTTAATTTTAAGTTTTTTGAATCTTAATTTTATTTTTTTTTTCTTTTTTCAATTTTTTTTTATTTTATTTTCCTTTTTTTTAATTTTTATTTTATTTTATTTATTTTACCTTTATTTTTTTTCTCTTTAACCTGCTTTTTTTCTCTCTTAATTTTCATTTAACTTAATTAACTTAGGTTTTTACTAACTTAATTAACTTAGTTTTTTAATTAACTTAGATTTTCATTAACTTAATTAACTTAAATTTTCATTAACTTAATTAACTTAGATTTTTACTTAAATTAACTTAATTAACTTAACTTTTTTAATTTAGATTTTACTTAACTTAATTAACTTAGATTTTTACTAACTTAATTAACTTAGTTTTTTTTTCACTTAACTTAATTAACATAGATTTTCATTAACATAATTAATTTACATTTTCATTAACTTAATTAACTTAAATTTTTATCCTAACTTAACTTAATTAAATTTAATAGCATGAAAAGTAAAGATCTAAGGGAGTTCTCGTGAGACTAGTTCCTGAAGCCTTCAGGCCACTTAGTCTTTCCTGGAACGGCTTGCTGCCTGAGGATGGTTTTTAAGGAGCCTTTGCCCCACCATTCTTTCCCTCGTAAGACTTCTTTGGTTAATACTGATTATGTTATTTTAACTTAAAAAAAAAAAAATTTCTGAAACTATCTCCAAAATTTTAAAGCTTTAATTACAATCTAAGGAGTTAGTTGTTTTGTTTGATCTAGGTACAATTGTGTTTTGATGCCTTTAATTATTTGATTTGTACCTAGACATGGATTATCTAAAACTCACAAGCATGTTCCTAGTTTTAAGTACAGAAAAATTTAAAAATCCATAGGACATGATCGAAAAGTATAGGTAGACAATCTTGTCTTACTTGTAGGTTTGATTGACTCAATGATGAGGGACATTGAGTTTACTTAAAAGGCAATCCTCAAGTTACGTCTTGTTAAGACGTTAAACTAAGCGCTGGATGGGAGGCAACCCATCATTTTAGGTAATTTTTTGTTATTTGTTTTAATATATGTGAATAATTTTTAAATTGTTAAAACTAAAAATATTTTTGAGTTGTTAGAAGTTCACAAAGAATCTATCAGATACACTTTAATGATGAATATGATGGATGCACTTGTATTTCTCCATAACTACTTGCACATTCTCAGGAAATAGGTAATCTTTCTTTTCTTTTCTCTTTATCTTTAATTTACAGTTGTTATATTGAGGACAATATAAGTTCTTGGTCAGTGGTGAAAAGTTACCATGCTTAATTAAAAAGAAAAAAAAGATTTAACAATTTAAAAAAATTCAAAAAAAAAAAAAAAATTTTTTATTTTTTCTTTTTTTATGTTCACATCTTCATTTTTTGTGTTTGTTTTGTGTGATTTAGTAATTTTTGAAATTTAAAAAAATATTAAAAAAATATTTTCTCACAAAAATTTATCATTTCTTTAAATCAAATTTAAGTAAATAGTTAAGTCTTTCAGATCTCATAGATTAATTTTGGAAAACATATCATGAAATATTATGTAATTATTTTTGATAATTAGTTAATTTTTGTCATAACTAGTATTTCTTGATAAGATGTAGAAATTATATTAAACCCAAAATCGGTATTTATGAATTTGTTTTAGTGAAGACTACCTTTGTGAGATATAATTTGAGCCTAATTTCCTTTATTCGTAGTGAAATATATTTTTTCTACTCCAAACACATTTCTTATTTCTTCAAATTCTTAGATGATCTCTATAGGCATTAATATTGAATGTATGAATTTTTTTCTCATCTTAATAGAGTGTCGTATATTTTTTTATTATTATTTTTGCTTAGATTAAATGATTTGAGTAGAAATTGATAGTATATGCTTTTATCTCATTCGCATGACGTATGCTACAAAAAAAAGTGACATATCTGGGGTTACCTAAACCAAGATCAAACAAAAAAGCCACAAAATTAACCATTCACCAAAATCCTAAAAAAAAAATGTACAATCTATACATGGGTTGACTCTCTAAAAAAAAATGATATATATTGAAAAGTATCTTCAGAAAAAAATAGAGAGAGAAAGAATATATAGTATAATCTACATACTATGACCCACATTGCCTACAAAATTGAGAGTAAAGGCTAATTACAAAAGAAAGATATGTGAAGTAATCAAAAAGTCATTGCACTTTCTTCATTTGTAAAAGGCATATATCTTGAAATTTTTTCTTAATGAGTTTGATTTATGCATGAAAATAATTTTTATATATGATATCTTTATAATTTATACATTTGATTCCTTCCATGAGATCAATGTCAAAATAACACTTTGAGCCTTTCTTCTTATACATACGCGAACATATTAGTTCATTTCTATACATCAACTCTTTCGCATATAAATTAGTATGAGTGTTTGAACCCATAGATTCGGTGTTTTGAGAGTATTGACTTGTGAGGAATAGGCCGCAATTGATTTATGACATCGAAATTGGGTGAAATTAAATTGATACATTTTTGATATGAAATATGAAAATGATTTCACTAATTATTATAATAAATCATGATTGTTTAAAAAAGATTAAAATAACTTATGCTTGAGATTTTAATTATGATCTTAAAGGAGATTAAAAAGTATGGAGACATTTTTGTGATATGTTGTTTTATTCTTAAACGTTAATTTTGATTTTGTTGTAATTTTAGTTTTTAAGTTGATTGTTGTTATTATTTCTTTTAATTTTTACATTTAGTTCAATGTTCTGGGTATCATTCTTGAAAACCCTCACGAGACTCAAACCGCCCACTAGGGCAACCTAGGGGTTTAAAGGCTTGTTGCATAGGCTAAATGCAACCGTGTCAATCTACGGAAGTGATTTAGGATAGTTTAATTTTTAGTTTTTATCGCTTCTCTTGCTAAGGGACTAGCAAGAAGCTGGTTGGGAGTTGTGATGAGTGCCCAAAAAGCACTAAAATAACCATGATTTTATGTACATTAATTGATTAAAAATACATATATTTATATGTTTTATCATATATTTATATAAATTTGTCTTTTTCGGAATCACGGGTATTTTTATTGTTTTTCAGGTATTTTGGCTTAAAAACGCAATTTAAAGACTCAAAGAGGAATACTTGAAGCAATACATCACAAATATATTAATAAATAAGTGGGAAAAGGTCAACAAACATGGAAAAATTGGACAAAATGGGTCGAAAGGTCAAAAATGTCAAAGACGGAATCGCGCCACGCTGCCAGCTACATGGCCCAATCGCCTACCGTTTCCAAATGCCAGCGCGTCTACCGCAAGTCATCCGCGCGCGCCCCATCGCGCGGCACCGTTCACGCGGGCCGACTGCCAGACAGGCCCCTCGCGCGCGCTGCGGCTTAGCCCGCCAGCCTCCGCGCCCAACGCCTTTTCGCCCCATTTTTCACGTGCACCGCCCCGTGACGCCATGTCGACGTCATTAATGACATCGACCTAACACGCGTTTACATTTTTTAATATTTTTTTTAACATTTTTTTTACTCAGTTTTTCTCTCCATCCTCACCTGTAAATACCCGCCTTCCCTTCACTTCAAAACACACCTTCAAAACACACTTCTGTCTTCTTTCTTTCTCTTTCTCTTTCTTAGATTTTTAGGTTTTTTAGTTTTCTTAGTTTTTAGTTAATTTCTCTTAGTTTTAGAGTTCTTCCTTTTTGGAAGAACTAGTTATGTTTTTGTAATATATTAGTTTTTGATTCAATAAATGGGAGTGCAAATTCGCTTGGAGGTTTTCCAAAGAACGGGAATAGCGTCGAAGTTCTGTAAGGATTTTATTTTCTTTACAGTTATTTTTATGCTTTATTCTTACATGTTATATTCAACTTGTCTGTGGTTAAATTTAACTATCGCCGCTTAGTAAATATGATGTAATAATGACGTTGTTATGTAGAAATATTAAATAGGTAAAAAATCTCTAAAATAAATTGATTTTATTTTTATTCAAGATTTTATATTAAGAATGTTAGAGAGAAATATATTATTTTTCATTACAAACTTAAACCCGAAAATTAGATTTTAAGGTTTAGTTATCCTATCGATTTAGAGTAGTGCTCTTTTATTTGATGGTACAATCGCCTCATAGTTGTTAAGTGGCTCTATTTCAAAAGTTTTTATAAGAATTATTATCCGAAAATGTATTGACAACATGTTTTCGGTAGTGGTTTTAAAACGTGAAAGTTAGTACTCTGATAACTAAATTCTTAGGTTTAATTTGGACACCTTGAATAAAGTTTAAACTGCCTAACCCCACCAAAGGTGGCATTTAAATGGTTCATTTTCAATCTCTTAGAAAAAGAAATTAATTTAATTAACCAAATTAGTTATCAACCCCACCCATAGGTGTTAATTGATTTGTTTAGTTAACAAAGAATATCTAACCCCACCAAAGGTGGTATTCATATAAAAAAGAGAGAATCAATAAATATCAATTCATATCTTTAATAACCTAAATAATATGAAAGCATACATAATTAACTTAGTTATTATATCCATAAATACTCCACTGCTTTTATGAGATAAAATTTGCATAAATATTTATTGAATCTATGTTTATTTTTATGTAAGTAGATTAAAAACACAAAACCCCAAAATATCGTGACAGGATGTTTAGGATTTAATTTCGTTTTTAAAAGTTTGAATAATAAATTAAAAACCACATACATTCCTTCCTTAGATCGACCTTGGGAGTATACTTATCATTTTCTACGAAATGATTCGTGCACTTGCGAGAGTTTTATAAATACATAAAACCAAAAGTAACGGGCAGGATCGGCGATGTCGGTTCTGCCCCGATCAATTTTCTAATTTAATTTCTTTTAAATGAAACTCCATAAAATTATGGTAAATTTTCAATGATAATCAATTCTTCATTGATTGAGGTTAAAATTGATTAATTGGTAAATTAAAGAAATATGTATACCAAAATATTCAATTAATTAATAGCTTCTTTTGGTCAAGCTTAAAATTAAAATTTGATAAACTTAAGGTATATATATTCTTTAATTATAGATCAAGATTTGATATATTTTTAATTTATAATTAAAATTACTTTCAATTATTTAAATTAATATAAATCAATAAAACTAAAATAGATTATTATTCATTATGCACAACTAAATACACATGGTGTGTTTAATGCTTAATTTTAAAATATTTTCTTTAATCATAAATTAAGACTTGGTGTATCATGAATTTAGGACTAAAGATATGAAAATCATGAATAAGAAATATATCTAAAAAATTTATTTATTAAATCATAGAAAATGTTCTTGCAACCATTGGAATTAGGGACTAAAATCCCATATACTGGTTTAGTCAATTATAATTATTAACACAAGTCATTTGACTAGTAAATATATCATATTATAAAGAGAAATAAAAGATATAATAATAAAATTATACCTTCTTGATAAAAACGATTTTAGATTTTTGAATGGACTATCACTATCTTTTTCAAATCCTTAGATTATCTTTACAATCGAAGGATTTTCTCTCTACATTTGTACATAGTGGTGGAACGATTAACCTAAATTCTACACTAAGCCTAAATTCTTCAAACTAGCTAGATTTTCATATAAGGCTTACATGTCTTATTCTTTAAAGCTCCTAGGATGTTCTTTATGTGTTCATAAATTTATTCATTTTTAAGCTAAAAAACACCTTAAATACAACAAAACATATTTGTGATTCCAAACATATAGATTTATATAAATTATTACACAAATATATTATAATCAAATCTATTTATCACATTTAAACATACTAAAATTACGAAATATTGGTACTTTTCAAGCACTTAACATATGTTTCTCATATGACATTCAATAGGTTCAATGGGTTTTTGGGTTTGTCCATTGAGCCTGAATCGAAGGTTCTCGACGGTGCCTAGTGCTAGTTAAGCTTTTTCTCTTTGGTAATATTGAATAGGAAATTGAGAATTTTTATTAATTATTTAGCATATTGGAAAATTTGTGTTTGATTAGTAAAATACCAACATGCCTTGTACATTAACAAGATTATGACACAACTAAAATATGATTAAAACTAAAATTTATCAGTAATTGTTCTTACTAGTCTAACTAAGCACTTTTTCTACTTAAGACTTTCCAAAGAAATTGGTTTTAAATACATTATTTACCTCTTTGCTTGTCTTCCATTTTCATTTAGATTTCCTCTATGCATCTCTATCTCAGTTTGAGTTTTAATTGATCTTCCATTAGATTTATTCATCACCCATATTTAGGCAATGTGGAACTTTGTCCACACATTTACAACACAAATTTATTTTTCTAGAAGCAAATGTTGGATTAATTGCCTTGAATTTTTGTGTCTATATTCTTGAGCTTGATTCTAGCCTTCTCTAGGAGCTTATAATTATCTCATTTGTTGGGTGTATAGTGGAAAATATGGAGAGAAAATTGGATATATAGTTGGGATATGATACTCCTCTTATAGGCTAAAAATTTGGGTTGTTACCCTAAACCCAACACCATTTTATATTTTTTTTCTTAAGCTTAATTAGAACATCAACTTTAGCTATATATGTTAATCCTTTGTGTTTCTACATCATGTAGTATAAGGGTATTTGGGGTTTATGCAAAATCAATGTAATGTTCATATGATGGTAAAAGAAATAACGTTCCCATAATTCTTCTCATGATGCAAAAATGTTTGTATGCTGGAGGAGGCCTTTAACTAAGACTCTTTTTTTTTAATTTGAAGCAATTTGTAAATTGTCTCTAATGCATATTACTACTACACAAAATTTGAAACCTACATTCCTTTCTCATTATGCATCAAGAAGAAGGAAATCAATGTTAAACGAATAGGGATGTTGTACCCTATGAAATTGATGTCCATTGTTTAGCAGGCTTGATAAAGGTTGTTGGAAATAGTGTGAATTTAAATAAAAAATGATGAGAAAAAGTGCATAATTTTTCTCTCTCAAAAGGTTTGTCCCACGTTGCTTTTCTACATCTCTTTGGAAGTTTTTATATAAAAAAAGGATATACAATTGGGATTAGGCCCGAAGAGGTACCCATTTTTATGGAAGGTGAGAGGACCTAGGTAATTGTGGGTCCATACACACGTGTGCATTGCCACAGTCAAAAATTCTTTTCTTATCCAAACTAAGTCACCCATATTGTGACCATTATTTTTTTACCTTTCCATTCCATTTCCATATACCAAGATTGAGTCTTACGAGACGCTATTATTGTGTGAACATTTTCCTTGTGAACATTGCACACACATTCATCTTTTTTTAGTTATAAAAAGAGGGTCATAGCTCTCAACTTAAGGGAACTTAGAAACTACTCTTCGTAGCAAACCCAAAAAAATACACAAAATCATTTTTTTAGTTTTCCAAATAGCATAAATAATGTAAAGGTGTAGCATTACTCACTCCATCAGTGCAATGAAGCTTCGAGACAAAAAAAATATTCTGGGATATTTTATCATTGGGATGATGAGGCTATGTTTACTTATACAACTTTGGGCACAGTCTCCAAACGTCTTAAAAAGAGTGACATAGTCCGCGACTCAACCTAAGCAGTATTTTTTAGTATATCGATAATACTATTCGTATCTATTTTTTACATACTTGTATCAACAATTTTAAGATTAATTTTTTTTATCTACCATGTCTACTGAAATGTTAACTATTAATCTCAACAAATTGTTTCATTTCGAGGGACTAAACTTTAAAATATGGAGACAAAAGATGTTATTTTTCTTAACTGTGAAAAAGGTCTCTTCTGTTCTTACTATTAAAAAACCAACACTACCTAATCCTCCTACTGAAGCTACAACTAAGGACAAAGACACATGGATGAAAAATGATTTCTAGGTAAAAATTTATTCTTAATGATTTAATTGATGATTTGTATGACTATTATAATTCTAATAAGTTAGCTAAGGAAATTTGGGATGTACTTCAAAAGTTGTTTGAAATCGAGGAAGTTGGAACAAAGAAGTATGATGCCAGTAGATATATGAAGTACCAAACGACTGATGACAAATATGTGGAAACTCAATCATATGAACAGTAGAAGATAGCATATGAAATAACTTCTGAAGATATGGCTTTAAATGAACAATTTCAAGTTGCTTTTATTATAAATAAATTATCCCCTCCATGGAAAGATTTTAAGAATGTACTTACATATAAAACTAAATAATTTTCCTTAGAAAGTCTCATAACCCATCTACAAATAGAAGAAGCCCAAAAACAAGATCAAAAGGATGAAGTAATCGTTGTCTCAAACAACAATGCCAATAAGAAATCCTCCTCTGTAATTCTGAAACGTAAAGGAAAAAACATGAAAACTTAGAATCACAATAATAATCAAAACCATAACAACCAAAATAGAAACAAAAATCCTCAACGAAATGGAACTCAACCCCCTTTAAGAAATAACACATTCATGTGTTATTCTGTGTATTGCTATGGTTGTGACATGTATTGCTATGATTGTGACATGTTCAAGTCCTATTCTGTGTCTGAGGATAAGAAAGTGTTATTAGGTGACTCCTACTCCACTAAATTTGCTGATACTAGTGAGATAAAATTGATGTGTACCTTTAGAAATACTATCATCTTGAAGGATGTCCTACATAGTCCATAGATGAGAAAGAACTTAGTTTTGGACTATCTTATCAACAAAGCTAGGTTTACTCAAACTATAGGGGTTGATTTGTATACAATAACTAAGAATAATGTTTTTGTTGGGAAAGGGTACATCACTGAGGGCATGTTTAAATTGAATGTTGAAATTAATAAAGCTTCTTCTTTTGCTTATATGTTGTGTTCTTTTAATATTTGACATGCTAGACTTTGTTATGTTAATTAATGCATAATAAAAAACATGAGTACCTTAGAACTAATTCCAAAATTAGCTTTGAATGATTTTAAAAAATGTGAATTTTGTAGTCAAGCTAAAATAACCAAAACTTCACATAAACCAGTAGTTAAAGAATCTGAACCTTTAGACTTAATACACTCTAACATGTGTGAACTTGATGGTATTTTAACAAGAAATGGGAAACACTATTTTTTAACTTTTATTGATGATTGTTCAGACTATACTTATGTATATCTAAGTGAAGCAAGAAAGTGAAGTATTTGACATGTTTTAAATATATATGAATAAAATTAAAAATCAACTTAATAGAAAAATAAAAAGATTTTGAAGTGATAGAGGCACTGAATATGATTCCAATATTTTTAATGTTTTTTTATAAAACTCATGTAATCATTCATGAAAAAACTACATCTTATTATCCTGGAATTAATGGAAAAGCTAAAAGAAAAAATATAACTTTTACTTAATTAATTGTTGCAATTTTATTAAACTCTGGTATTGTTTCCCATTGATGACTCTATGAAAATAGAGCCATTATAGCGCACTTTTTTACTTAATATTTACTTGTTTTATTTAATAAATATAATTTTTATGGCCAAAAAATTAAAATACAAACTGTTTAGTAAAAAGGGATGAAAATATAATTTTTGAAATTTTTTGGGATTTCTTTGGAATATTTCTGGATTTTTTATGAATTTTTAACACATGACCAATCAGAAACTGCTATGGGACATGCGATGCAAGCAGAGGAGTTGATTAGGCAAGCAATGATGACACCACATAAACACGAAGAGCAAATCATATTATGCTACATGTAAAGAGGACGAAACACGTGCCACGTGTCAACATAGTGTTCAATCCGAGTTTTGAAATTGGTCAACGCACCATGTCACGTGTCGTTACGCCATTGCTCCACACATTCCACCTGAGTACCACGCCATTCATTTCAACGTGTTGTTGAATTAGCGAGCGTTGACTCTGACCGGTCTCCCCTACCACGCATCGCTCCCTGATTTGCCCAGTAAATTTTCCCCTGCCATGTGTCGCGCTGTGATTGGCTGAAACTGTTAGTTTTGCTTGTTTTGATTGTAGCCCTTGATATGAAGCTGAACTGGTGATCCAAATTATACCTGAGCTTTATTTAAGCCTCTAATCACTTCATAAACCCTAATTGGCCTCCATTAGCATAATTTTGGTCAATTTTTGGAGCTAAAAGAGAGAAAAATACAAAAAATTCAAAAGACGACACAATTTTGATGGAGATTCAAGAGGAGATTAATACTACAATTCAAGAGTTGATTGTATTTTTTTTCAACTATTTTATTTATCAATTTTTATGTCTTTCTTTATGAAAAATATGAGATTTATGAACACAATTATATGTAATTAATTTATTATTTTATGGATATTATGAACCCAATTTTCATCATGTGATAATCTAAAATTTTACTACACTTATAATTTAATTTAATTATATTATTTAATCTGATTTTTATCCTATTAATTGTTTGACCAACAATTTATCTATAGAGATAATTAAATAGATTTAAGGGAATTATTTAATTGTTTGTCTTGATTAAATAACATGAATAGTTTCTAGGCAAAGATGTACGATTCTTATGTATGTGATCCATGATTGATGAACTTAATGAGTAGTATGAAATTTAATTGGCATGAGAGTGTGATTAAACTAATTATTATATGGTGTGTAGTTTACTCGAGAAAGGAATACATGCTAGGTTAGATTCAATTGATCATATAATTAATTGATATTGTATTGGGGGGATTCTAGTGATTCACATGTTTAGAAAATTGGGAGATTAAGTATTCCAAGATATTTTCTCATATATCTTTTTAGTCACAAAGTCTGATTTAATTAATTATTGCTATTTACTTTTAATTATTTTAATTTTGCTTACTTAAATTATAAAAACACATAAAAATTTGATTTTTATTTTTTTTAGTTTTAAAAATTAGTTTCTAATTAAATAATCTCCGTGAAAACTATCTTTTCTTATCATTATATTACTTGTTGCGATACGTATACTTGCGTATTCATTGCATACACTTCGTGTGTGGCGATCACCCATTGGTGGAGAGAAATTTTATTAATTGTTTACTCTGTGATAAATAGAGTGCCTAAATCTACTAGTAAAATTTCACCATATGAAATTTTAAAAAATAAGAAACCTAACTTAACGTATTTTAAAGTTTGGGGTTGTTTAGCCTATGTTAGGATCCCTGATCGTAAAAGAAATAAACTTGCTAGTAGAGCATATGAATGTGTGTTCATATGATATGATGTGAATAGTAAAGCTTATAAATTCTATGACTTAAATGATCATATAGTTATAGAATGAAATGATGTTGACTTCTATAAACATTGGTTTCTCTTTAAATTGAAGAATAATGGGGGCTCATCTTCTCGTAGTTACTCATAACTAGAACTAGTGAACAAAATAAGGAATTAGACACTGAAATTAGGATAAGTAAATAAGCTTGAACCTCTAAGGATTTTAGGTCTGATTTTTATGCTTATACCTTAGAGGAAGATCCCTAAACTCTTCAAGAAGCCTTATCTTCTTTAGATGCCAACTTATGGGAAGAACCTATAAATGATGAAATGGACTCTCTTGAGTATAATAGAACTTTGCATTTAGTTGACTTACCTCATGGTTGCAAAACCATAGGATGTAAATGGATACTAAAGAAGAAATTAAAACCCAATGGTACTATTGAAAAGTACAAAGCTCGTCTTGCAACCAAAAGGTATAGGCAAAGAGAAAATGTATATTTCTTTGATACCTTTTCACCAGTCACACAAATAACTTCCATACTTGTGCTTTTCTCTCTTGATGCTAGCCATGGTTTAGTAGTGCACCAAATGGATGTTAAAACTGTCTTCTTAAATGGTGACTTAGAAGAAGAGATTTATATGGATCAACCTGAGGGCTTTGTTGTCCCAGGCCAAGAAATTAAAGTTTGTAAACTAGATAAATCCCTTTATGGTCTAAAACAAGTACCTAAGCAATGTCATGAAAAATTTGATAATATAGTTATCTCACATGGATTCAAAATGAATGAAAGTGATAAATGCATTTATTATAAATTAGAAAATGACATTTTCACTATTATATGTTTATATACTGATGAAATGCTTATTTTTTGGTCAAATATTCATGTTGTGAATAATATAAATTTTTTATTGTGTTCTAATTTCGATATGAAAGATATAGGAGAAGCAAGTGTAATCCTTGGTATAAAGATTACTAGGTTTGAAAAAAGACTTTCTCTAGATCAATCTTATTACATTGAAAAGATCTTAAAGAAATATAATTACTTTAATTGCAAACCTATATGTACTCCTTATGATCCTAGTGTAAATTTTTTCAAGAACACCAGAGATGGTGTTAGACAAATAAAGTATGCAAGCATCATTGGTAGCTTACATTATGCTACTGACTGCACTAGGCCAGATATAGCTTATGTTGTAGGACTATTATATAGGTTTATTTATAAACCTAGTATAAAGCATTGGAATGCAATTGAAAGGGTCATGAGATACCTTAAGAGTACTATGAACCTTGGATTACATTATAAGAAGTTTCCTACTGTTCTAGAAGGATACAATGATGCTGATTGGAACACCCTATTAGAAGACTCCAAAGCAACTAGTAGTTATATATTTAGCATTGTTGGTGGAGCTGTTTCTTAGAAATTTAAGACATAAACAATTTTGGCTCAATCTATGATGGAATCTGAAATTATAGCACTAGGTACTGCTAGTGAAAAAGAAGGCTGGTTACGAAGTCTATTAGTTGAGATCCTTTTATGGTAAAGACTGATACCAACTGTTTTGATCCACTTCGATAGTACCATGACTATTGCAAAGATTCAGAACCATTATTACAATGGAAAGAGACAACATATACATTGTCAGTATAGTACTGTTAGAGAATTTCTCTCTATAGAAGCTATAAGAGTGGATCATGTATGTACTGATGAAAATTTGGCTGTTCCTTTTATGAAAGGATTAGCTAGAGGGGAGGTTTTCAAAATCTCGAAAGGAATGAGATTGATGTTCATAGAATGAAGAGTCACTCATAATGGTAACCCAACTTATAGACTGGAGATCCTAAGAAATAAGTTCAATGAGTAATAACATGCTATTATGAAGTCCTATTCTATATTATTAGAAGCATAAAGTCCTGAAGTGACAGAAAAGATGAGTTGATTATTAATTCTTAATAAGTTATATGCTCTATGTAGAGTGGAGTACATAACTATAGGAGTACTCTTGATAGACTCACCTATGTGAATCTAAAAGTGTAGTTGCTTCCTCTGAAATTTTTGGACAAAATTTACTAGAGTATTCACTATACTGGGATATACGTGCATGGCCGTAAAACACGGGCTTTTCAATCTACGCCTTGGAAAGGTTATGTGTGAAATGTTGTTACAAATAGAGTTCAAAACTACGAGTTAGTCTAGTATATTCTAAAACGTCAACACTATGCAAAAGTTCTAGTCGATACACACCTTTTGCTGATGCACAGTCTTATATTTTTAATTGATCGGTTGCTCGATAAAAACTATTTTTATATAAAATTTAAGTGGGAGATTGTTGGAAATAGTATGAATTTAAATAAAAAAATGATGAGAAAAAGTGCATAATTTTACTCTCTCAAAAGATTGGTCCCATATTGCTTTTTTTGGGATTGGGCTCCAAGGGGCACCCACTTTTGTAGAATGGGAGAGGACCAAGGTAATTGTAGGTCCACACAAGCGCATGTCACTGCCGTCCAACTGAGCATGTGTGTGTGGCACTTTATTTTTTTTTTAAATTATTATTAAAATTATTTTTTCCAATAGTCAGAAATTTCGTTCCTATCCAAACTGAGTCACCCATATTGTGATCGTTATTTTTTTTAATCTTTTTTTTTTGTTTCCATCCACCCAGATCGAGTCTTACGGAATGCAATTATTGTGTAAACGCTTTCTTTATGAACACTGCACGCACGTTCATCTTTTTGTTAGTTATAAAAAGAAGGTCATAGCTTTAAGTTTAAAGGAACTTAGAAACTGCATTTTGTAGCAAACCCACAAAAAATATATAATTTTTTTTCCAATTTTTCGAGCAACACAAATAATTTAGAGGTGTAGTATTCTGGACTCCATTAGTGCAGTGAAAGTTCTGAGACAGAAAAAAGATTTTAGGTTATTTTATCCTGGGGACAACGAAACTATATTTGCTTGTACACAGAGCCGCGAAAGCGAAACGTTTTAAAAAGAATGACCTAGTTCGTGATTCAACTCAAACACTATTTTTTAATATATCGATAATATTGTTTATATCTATTTTTTACGTACTTGTATCAACAAAGGGACATAATTTAATCATTTATACTTCTAAGCAAAGCTTCTTCTTTATGGTTTTTGTTATGATCAAAAGTACAAAACTACTAGCTCTTTCCAAATTTTGGTTTCTGTTTGACAAGGTAGTGTACTTTCACCTTTTTCTTCAAACATTTAACTTGAAGACTCATAAAAGCAATTCAAATTCACAATGTGTATTTAATATTCTTGATAGTCAATTCCTATTTTCACATCCGAGGAACTCTCAATTTTTTTACTTTTGCATTGTATGGTGAACTTTTCTCGGCTTTGAAAGAAGGGAATAATCGGTATTCACCATTTAAGAAATCTTGAGAATCATGGTGAAAATTTTTAGTTCTTAGCTAACAATCTGACCACTATAATTTGGCATTTCATACATATTAGTACAAGAAACATATAAAAAAAATTGTCGGGCCCCAAAATTTCATTTACTTGGTTATTTAATTAGCATTTTGTCCAAAAAAATTCTGAGATCAATTCATCTACAACTACATTTCTCTCATTACAGTATCTTTATTCTTCTAATCCCTTGACATTACTTTTTTCTCTGCTTTGTATATGCATGGTTTAGAGAACTTCCTAATGGAGTCCTTGATTCTCTTACACCATAACAGGTGATGCATTGCATCACAGAAACATGCTTGACCTCAGTGGGTGAACTTTAATCCATAGACGGTTAATTGAGAAAAAGGTATAATTCCGTTATTTCACATTCTCAAGTGGGAGACAATTGTGTATATATTGATCTTTTTATGATATCCAGCATTGAAAAGATATTTCATTTTATGGTTCAAGGTAAGTGACTTTAGCAATTTAAATCCCAATGTATAAATATATGCCTAATGTTTTAAGATTATTTGTGCCAATTGTCATCATTGAGAAATGAAATCCACTTTCTTTTGCCACAGTTTTTTGTTCATGAAACAAGAAAGCCAAATTAACAGAGGTGAACACTGGGATAAAAAGTGAACAATACAACGTATTATTGATTCACTTTGATGTCGAAATAAAGCTTGACATGCATGAATAAGATTATTATTCTCTGGTTGTATTGAAGGGTTGTTTCTATAATTATGCCTAAGAAAAGCAAGGCAGAATGTCTAATATTCGTGATTTTGAGCTTTGTGAATGCATAGCCTGATAGATGAGTTGGTGGAATTTGTGAAAAAAATTTGGGCCAGTTTTTATACCGGAAAAAAAAAATCTTGACGGTTTTAAAATCCCCAATTTTTTTTTGCCACAACTTAATACGCTGATTTTAAAAAACCATCAAAAAAACCCATTTTTTTGTCTCTTAAAAGCCCATTACTCGATCTATAGTATTGTAGTAGTGACCAATTCTTCCTTTAACCATTATTTTTGTAATCATTTCATCCCTAAAAGCCATATTTTAAAGGAATTGTATTGAATTTATTTGAACACATCTATTGATCCAGTACACTTGATAAATATGAAAATTGTTCCTTCATTTACCATAAAACTCTTTATTTCTTCATCTCCATTGAGATTTATCAAAACCCCATAAGATGGGCTAACCAATTCTAGTCTTCAATCTTCTTATACACATAATAATTTTGATAAAGCAATGACTCCTTCATGAAATGAAACTAACCAAGCATTATTTGAATTCTTAGTTAATTTCATCAAACATCTTACAGTTGATTTGTTTCCAAACTTCCTCCCACATTTCAAAACTCGAATCAATGCCTCCATAATTCTAGGTCCAATCCAAATATCCTTATAGGAATCAAACCTATAAATTTAGAGATCAATTTTTGGATGAGGAATTGTGAATGAGGAGTAATCGAGGGGCATTTGTAGCACGTCTACTAATTTGAAAGATGTTAAAAGCTTTTTGAACGAGATGGTAAAAGAAGGTGTTCATCCTAACGCAGTAACCTTTAACATCTTAAACCTAATGTTTGTACTTGCAGTTTCAATGTGTTGATTAAGGGATATTGCAACAAAGTTGAGGATAATAGAAGCCTTGAACCTCTACTGGGAAATTATTAACAAGGGTGTTAGGCCTTCAATAAGAATATATATTTCATTGTTAGCTGGTCTTTTCAAGGCTGGTAAGGTTGGCGATACACAATATTTTTAACAAGATGCAAGTTCATGGTGTGGATACTTGCAGTACCATCACTAGTGTATAATTTTTCAATTTACTGGTAAGGTTGGTAAGGAATTGTTTTTGACATCCTCAGGTTTCTGAAATCCCAATATCATCACCAGCATATAATTTTTTAGTCTCATATGTTTTCTTGTCTGACTTGTGGGTTAGAAAATTAAAACTTTATCCAGATTTCTAGCATTCATTTTCAACTATTGATTGAAGTTCCTTTTTGAATCAAATTTTGACTTGAAGACAGCATTTTGTAGTAGTGTTTGTTCAATAGCAGTAGCATTAGCGCAGCAGCAGCACCATTAATAGCAGCAGCAGCACCATTAATAGCAGCAGCAGCACCAGGAGGACCAACACAAGCATCCGCTAAATGCACTAGATTTCTGTTAATGGTTGAAAACTGACTTTACATATCGACTTAAATGTCACATTTTGTAGTAGTGTTTGTTCAATAATACTTTATGTTTTGATTTAAAAGCACAATGCTCAATCTCTTAGCATTGCATAATTTTCTTTTCTTTTTGTATTTTTGGCAATCATAAAAGCACTCCACCATAACTCATCCAATTTATGTATTTCTAGCATCTTTTTCATCTCCATGTTGGGCTCTTTTGCTTGCTCACTTGATTGGAAACGTTAGGGTAAAGGTGTGAGGTCTAACCATAGTGTCCCTTCAATAGATGGTTTGACTTTAGATCCTATCTCAAAACTCTCCACAACTACATTAGGTATACACATGAGAGGTACAACCTCCAAATAGTTCACACAATCAAAAATATCAATCATATATTCCATACTTTCAAAATTAAAATCGATTGATTTGTTTCTTGGTGAGTTAACTTCATTGTTCATAGTAAAATATGCAATAGTCTTAAGTGTGGAAGACTCAACAAATTCTTTTAAGTTGTCATCACAACCAGTAACATTTATCTTTAAGCATTCATCAATATTATCCATATCAGAGGGTTCAAATGCTTTAAAAACTTTAAATGTTACTTGTTCATCTTGCATTCTCATTGTAAGTTCACATTTTTGTACATCAATTCGTGTTTTTTCAGGTTCTAAGAATGGACGACCAAGAATTGTAGGAATGTTATGATCCTATTCCATGTCTAGTACAATGTAATCCATTGGAAATATGAACTTGTCTACTTTTACTAGCACATCTTCTACCACACCTCAAGGTCTCTTAATTGATCTATCTGTCATTTGTAATGTTATTGAAGTGGGTTTGACTTTGTTAACCCCCAATCTTTTGAAAACCAATAATGTCATAAGGTTAGTGCTGGAATCCAAGTTACACACTGCTTTGTCAAAATGGATGTTCTCAATAGTGCAAGAAATTTCAAAACTACCTGGATCTTTTAGCTTTTGGGGTAGTTTTCTAGCAAGGATGACACTACAACATTCAGTCAAGGTTATTCTTTCATTATCTCCAAGCCTCATTTTCTTAAACAGGATGTCCTTAAGAAATTTGGCATAAAAAGTATCTGTTCAAGTGCATCTACAAATGATATATTTATGTGAAGTTTCTTGAAGACTTTTAATAATTTTAAAAAACGTATATCTAACTTTTACTTTTTTAGTCTTTGAGGGAAATGAATAATGGGCTTGTAGAGGTTGCACTTTTTTGGCTAAATTATTTCCTTTCCATTACTCTCTTTATCTACTAATTCCTAGTTCTCTTTATCCACTAATTCCTCTTCATCCTTGTTATTTTCTTATTCCTCCTCATCCTTGTTAGTTTTCAGTTCCTCCTTATCCTTTTTAGTCTCATAATCCTTCTTTAGAGTTTTATCACTCCTCAAGGCTATGGAATTGCAATGCTATTTACCCTCTCTTCTTATATTATAATTGTGTCACTTGGAAGGTTATCTTGAGGCCTTTGACTTATGGCCAGGGCAAGTTGCCCCATTTGGTTCTCTAAATTCCAAAAAGAAACCTCTTGAATTGACACTTTAATATTTTTTGACTGAATGAAGTCTTTCATCATCCCCATTAAAGTATTTATATTGGCCTCGGTTGGTGGCTTCTTCTTTTGGGCCTATGATTGTTATGGTTGTTGAAAACTAGGTGGTGGAAATGATTTAAGGTTGAATTGATTACCACATTTATTGTTGTTATTCTAAGAGAAATTGGGATGTTATCTCTATCCTAGGTTATATGTGTTCAAGTATGGATTATTGTTTTAGTTCACATTACCCATATAGAATACTAATTCAGAATTATTTGGAAAAATATCAAATAAATGAGCTCCTCTACAAAACACACATGACACCCTTGAATCTTGGATCTGGTTTATACTCACTAGTGAGTTTTGAGCCTTCAAAATATTTACCAAAGATGAAACTTGAGTTGTAAGTGCCATGATATCATTTACCTTATGGACTCTAGCTACTCTTCTTGTAGTTGTCATTATGTCCATTGACCATTTATAATTATTCTAGCCATTTTCTCAAGTAGAGTTAAGCTTAATTGTAAGATTTGGCTAGCAAAGCTCCATTAGCAGATGCATCATCAATGGTTCTTATTTGAGCATTGAGACCATTATAGAACGTCTCTATTTGGATCTAATGATGGATACCATGGTGAGGAAACTTCCTTAGAAATTCTTTGAATCTTTCCCATTCTTCATATAAATATTCTTCTTCATATTGTTGGTAGAATGTAATGTCATTCCTAAGCTTGGCATTCTTTATTGGTGGGAAATATTTCATCAAGAATTTCTCTGCCAAATCATTCCAATTTGTTATAGAATTAGGTGGCAAAGAGTTTAGTCAAGGTCGACATGATATCGCAAAAAGTAAGGGAATAATCTAAGCTTAAATGCCTCTTTGGTCACACCATTGAATTCAAATGAATCTCCAACTTCAATAAATAATTTGAGATGTAAATGAGAATCCTCTATTAGTAATCCATTGAATTATCCAACTGTTTGTAGCATTTGAAGCATCACTGGCTTTAGTTCAAATTGATTAGCTTGAATGTTTGGCCTTATAATACTTGGATTCAACCTTTCTAACGCAGATATTGTATATTCATTCATAGCTCTATCCTTATCATCAATTAAAGGAATCTGGTTAACAAATTTAGCTCATTATTATTTATTTTTAATGGATTAGTTATTTCTTACACGTGGCTGACAACTTGTTTTTTTATTGATCTTAAAGTATACTCAATTTTGAGATCTAAATGCAAGATTTCTCCCTCACGGACTTTGCTTATGTAATATAATAAGAGTCAAATTATTGCATTTTTGTTATGATTTAAATGTTGATATTTGTGTGAAAATTGCGTTTATTTGATTATTTAATCCACAAATGTCATTTCACGGGTATTTCGTGTTTAAAGTGCAATTTCAGGTAAAATCATAATTTCGATAAGTTTGGGACAAACTTCAATGAACCGGATTGAGTGCAAATAAAAAGAAAAAACAAAATTTCAAAATTTGGAATTTCGGCCACGTGGAATATTCTCACGCTTTCTGAAAACCTTACGAGAAAACGCTTGAAAATCACGGGAGCACGGATTTTGGCACAAAGAATCTCGCCACCGGCCAAGTAAATATCGTCACGGCCAAATCAATCTAGCCATCGGCCAAGTGAATCTCGGGCCACGCCACAATAATCTAGTCACGCAAGAAGATCAGGCGGAACCAAAATCGTAAGTTTTCCGTAAATTCCTGGCCAAGGGGCGAGAACAATTTCGCCGCCGGCGAGTTTCGTCTGAAAATAGATTTTTTGGTTGTTTTGTTCCAAAATTTCCCCCCCAAACCCTAGATCTATATATATAATATGATGGAAAAAGAGGGGGACGGTAGAGAGGGGAATTCAAAGACATTTTTGGAGGAGAGAAAGAAATTTTGGAGAAACTTGAAGGATCTTCACCATTGATGCTACCAAGTCTTCATCTTCTAGAGTTTTTCATCTCTTCTCCTTAGTTTTTATATTCTACAATTTATTCAGTTTTATTATTGATGGATTCAATTGAAATAATGGTTGTTCTTATTTCCGTTATGAACTAATTCGTTTTTGCTAAGGCTATGATGTAGTTTAATCAAGGAAATCTGATTTCTTGTGTTATGGTTATATGAATTCATTATTTTCAAGTTGAGTATTTATTTCCATGCTTAATGCTTTTAAATTTCTGATCAAGATTTAGATGATTTGTTGCATTATATTGAGACCGAGAGGAGATGTGTAATGAATGCTTCTTGTGATAAATACCGTATGTTGAATGCGAGTTTGACACCTAATGCATGATGTATGTGGTTATTCCAGAAATTCCATAAATCGTAATGTGCTTATTTGTGATTAAATCTTCATAGAAATATAGTTGGTTTTCATAGATAAGTAATTCTAATATAACTTGAGAAAGAGTATTAGATAAGTTTGGGTTTTTCAACTATCACTTTTAGCTTTGATTCTCATATAACATGACTTGAAATCGGATTGAATTGATTTAGCGAAATCAAATGCCTTAGCGTTTTTAATCATTTGTGAACAACATTAAATTTTGTTATTTACGTTTAGTTTTATGTTAATTTGTTTTTAAAACAATTTCAACAATTCGGTTTTCAAATAAAATTAGGGTTAGTCAATTTCGGTACTTAGTAATGCCATTCCTTGTGGGTTCGATATCCGTACTTTTGTACACTTTATTACTTGAACGATTCGTACACTTGGGAAAATAAGCATCAAGTTTTTGGCGCCGTTGCCGGGGAATAGTTTGATTTTATTAATATCGATACTACCTAATCTTAGTTTTAATTTGAAGTTAATTTGCTTTATCTTTCTTTCATTTTTAATTTTGTTTATTTTGCTGTTTTATTTTATTTATCAAAAAAAAAAGTAAGTAAGTTTGTGTTGTTTTGTGTTAGTTGATTTTCTAGTTGTAGGATTTTTGTATGAGACGTACAAGAAGCCTTAACCTTCTTCCATTTGATCCGGAGATTGATAGAACATATAGGCGTCTAAACCGAGAGAGAAGACGTTCAACTTCAGCTCCTAATAGACAAATAGTCATGGATCCACCATTTGTTGAGGGAGGTGGAAATCGTAGAGCTTTGAGGGATTACGTGCGCCTAATGTTGGAACTATTTCGGGTACATGGAGGCCAACTATTCAAGCCAATAACTTTGAGATAAAACCATCCTTTATCCAAATGGTTCAATTAAATCACTTGTGGGAATGTCAAAAGATGATCCAAATGCACATATTTCTTACTTTCTCGAGGTGTGTGATCTTTACAAGATAAATGGTGTGTCCAAGATGCTATAAGATCGAGGGTTTTTCCTTTTTTACTTTCGGGATAAAGCCAAGGAGTGGCTAAACTCATTACCACCGGGATCAATTACGACATGGAATGAATTGGTTCAAATTTTGTCCAAGTTCTTTCCTCCTACTAAGATGGAAAAATTGAGGAATGAAATCACATATTTTACACAATATCGACCAAGAATCATTGTATGAAGCTTCAGAAAGATTCAAAGAAATGTTGAGGAAATGCCCACATCATGGTATACCAATTTGGCTACAAGTCTCTACATTTTATAATGGGGTTGGTTTCCAAACTATCTGGCAATGATCGATGCTACAAATGGAGGGTCTTTAATGGGAAAAACACCTAAGGATGCTCATGAGTTGTTAGAGATTATGGTAGAAAACAACAATCGGCATTCGTAGCTGGTAATTGCAAAAAGACCAAGAATAGTGCATGAAATTGATTCTGAATGCTTTGTCGGCTCAAGTTGTTGCTCTTTCAAGAAAAATGGATTCTTTGTCATCCAAGTTAGAATCCAAACCAATCGCGACAATGTGATTTATGTGGTGGAAATCATGCTAGTATCGAAAAGCCAAGTTGGAAATCCATTTGCTTCACCAACTACCATGAGCAAGCAAATTATGTTTCAAATTTCCAAAACCTCAACATAACCCATATTCGAACACCTACAATCCAGGTTGGAGGAATCATCCAAATTTGTGTGGAAATAACCAAGGGGGATTCAAATCGCCATCATCTTCCTACCAACCCCAAGTGAAGAAACAAACAAATTTGGAAGAAATTTTGGGATAGTTCATTGATGAGACGAGAGCAAATTTAAAATCAAGCAGGCAATCAATGGACATCCAAAACCAACTGGGGCAGCTTTCAAAGCAGATTGTAGAAAGGTCTCAAGGATCACTACCTAGTGACACAATAAATCCCACAGAGCATGCAAAGGCTATCACATTGAGAAGTGCTAAAGAACTTGAATGATAGAGGAAATTGGAGAAAAAGATGGAAGAATCTAAAGAAAATCCATCAAGATCCCAAGATATTCAACCTTCCCCATATGCGAAATATGAGCCTCCTATCCCATATCCTCAAAGATTGAATAAGAAAAAGCTTGATAATCAATTTGATAAATTTTTGGATATTTTTAAGAAATTGCATATTAACATTCCTTTTGCAGAGATGTTGGAACAAATGCCCAAGTATGCAAAATTCTTGAAGGAAATTTTATCAAAGAAGAAGAAGCTGGGAGATTATGAAACTGTCGTGGTAAATGAGGAGGCAAAGTGCGCTTCTTCAAAGAAAATCTGCACAGTAAATTGAAAGACCCAGGGAGTTTTACTATACCTTGTACCATAGAAGTTGCAATTTTGATAAAGTCCTACGTGATTTAGAGCAAGGATTAATTTGATGCCACTTTCTATTTTCGAGAAACTAGGCCTGGGAGAAGTGAAGCCCACTTCAATCTCTTTACAATTAGCGGATCGATCTAAGTGAAATATCCTCTAGTGGGTAATCGAGGATGTTTTAATTAAAGTCGACAAATTTATTTTCCCTGTAGATTTCGTGGTGCTTGACATGGAGGAAGATAGAGAGATACCGTTGATATGGGGAGGCCGTTCGTAACCGTAAGAACATTGATTGATGTTCAAAGAAGGAAAGCTCATTCTGTAGTGCAAGATGAACAAGTAACTTTTGATGTTTTTGAAGAAATAAAATTTCCAAGTGATGTACATTCTTGTTTTCAAATTAACACTTCGACGTTAATCTCTCGAAATCGCTGAGGAGAGAACTCCATTGCTTACCACTAGAAGCTTGCCTTGTGAAATCTGCAACAATTGAGGAGGAAGATAAGGGATGAGACAATGTTCAATTAATGGCAAAGCACCTAATGAATATTTGTGCAGGTGATGAAAAATTTAAGGAGTTGGGAACAAATGACACTCCAACCTTAGTGGCAAAGAATGGAGCCAACAAGATTGCGCTAAAGCCAATGATATCCCATCTAAAAAAAAAAAATCTTACGCTCACTACCGGCAAGGGAATTTTCACCACTAATCTGAAAGGAGATCTCTCTTTCCTTTCTTACATCGAGGACAATGTAAGGTTTTGATTGGGTAAAGTGTAAATGATAAATGTTTTCTTCTCTTCATTTTTATTAGTTTTATTTGTGTGTTTAGTTGTGTTTAATTTTGATTTTCCATTTATTTTTCTGCATTTTGATTTAATGTTTTATTTCTTTATTATCTTATTTTGATTTTGATTTTTTTTATTTTAATTTGCACGTTGATGATAATAATGTGATTGTGATAACAAGTAGCTGTTAGAAGACATTAAATTTTGCTTCGGTTTAAAGAGAATTTCAAATGTTGATTTTACCTAGTTGGCGACTCTTTTGGTATGTGGTATGATTTGATTGATTAGTCCAAATGCTTAGAGAAGTCTTATGCGCGAATTTTTCATGGATATTTTTGTGATCTCAACAAACTCTAGAACTCATTTGAAAACCTTTTGAGGCAAAATAATTTGGAATTGCACTGTTTAGGATATGATGTAGGCCATTTTTGGATCGATCAGGCCATTTTTTAAGCCTACCTTGTTATCTTTATATCACTAGTAACCTCTTTGAGCCTATTTAAATATATTGTTAGCCTTACTTTTCTTTCTTTTTGCCTTATATAACCTACCTTCTATTGAGCCAAATATATATATATATATATATATAATTCCTACCTTATTTGTTAAGAGCACTTAATTTTGAACACAAACTTTTCAAGAGGATTTGGAGAAATCTTCCACATATATTGGAAGAAATTGGTTGGGGGTTATGTCTTTTCAAGAGCAATTGGAGTAAGGATGCAAAAAAAAAAAAGAAGAAGAAGAAAGCCTTCACATTTTAATAAATAAAAGAGTGATAGTGATGGATGTACTAAGGAGAAAGATTGAGGAAGAATTTTGTTTATCTTTGGAAAAATGGGTTATGATTGGAAGAAACAATTTGGTTTGATGGTGTTACTCTTTTACTTAATTAGTTGTGTTTAATTTAATAAGTGCCCTTATTTGTATTTTGACACTTCCCGTTCTTTCTTAACCAAATACCTAAGCCTAACATTACAAGCCTCGTAAAGTCCTATTGATCTGAAGTGGTGTATTTTTCTTCATTAGTGGAGAGAGGTTTGAAAAGTGAGCCTATAGAGTTTGAGATTTCACCTTTTTGTTTGTGGATGTTGTGCATAATATTATTTGGGCATTATGGCTATTGGTTTGTGATTTGATGGATGTTTAAGAGTCAATAACAAAAGTGAAATTGGCATTTGAGATTTCTTAAAGCTTAGGTGACATTTAATTATTCTATATGTTGGGTGTTATTTACAATTTTTGAGACATTTGTGCAAGTTATTTGTTATGTGATTTTATTGTTTTAAGTTAGGATAGTTATAGGTAAGATGTTTGTGGGTATCATCACTGCAAGCCCTCACGAGACTACAACTCGTCCTACTAGGGCCACCTAGGGGTTTAAAGGCTTATTGCATACGCTTAATGTAATGTTGTAAATAGAATAAATTTCCATTGAATTTTTCTTTTAATGTCTCCTTTGAAATTATTCATAGATCGCTTTTCTTGCTAGACACTAGCAAGAAGTCAGTTGGGGTTGTTGATAAGAGTCAAATTATTGCATTTTGTTATGATTTAAATGTTGATATTTGTGTGAAAATTGCGTTTATTTGATTATTTAATCCACAAATGTCATTTCACGGGTATTTCGTGTTTAAAGTACAATTTCGTGTAAAATCATAATTTTGGAGAAGTTTGGGACAAACTTCAATGAACGGGATTGAGTGTAAAGAAAAAGAAAACAAAATTTCAAAATTTGAATTTGGCCACGGCGAGAATATTCTCGCCACGGCTGAAAACCTTACGGAGAAAACGTTGAAAATCATGCAGGAGCACTGATTTTGGCACGCAATCTCGTCACGCTAAGTAAATATCACCGGCCAAATCAATCTAGCCGCCTAAATCAATCTCGCCACTGGCCAAGTGAATCTCGGCCGCCAATAATCTGCTAGCCGGCCAGATTGAGCGAACCAAAATCGTAAGTTTTCGTAAATTCGCCGCCATGAAGTTTCATCCGAAAACATATTTTTTGGTTGTTTTGTTCCAAAATTGCCCCCCCAAACCCTAAATCTATATATATAATATGATGGAAAAAGAGGGGGACGGCAGAGAGGGGAATTCAAAGACATTTTTGGAGGAGAGAAAGAAATTTTGGAGAAACTTGAAGAATCTTCACCATTGATGCTACCAAGTCTTCATCTTCTAGAGTTTTTCATCTCTTCTCCTTAGTTTTTATATTCTGTAATTTATTCAGTTTTATTATTGATGGATTCAATTGAAATAATGGTTGTTCTTATTTCCGTTATGAACTAATTCTTTTTTGCTAAGGCTATGATGTAGTTTAATCAAGGAAATCTGATTTCTTGTGTTATGGTTATATGAATTCATTGTTTTCAAGTTGAGTATTTATTTCCATGCTTAATGCTTTTAAATTTCTGATCAAGATTTAGATGATTTGTTGCATTATATTGAGACCGAGAGGAGATGTGTAATGAATGCTTCTTGTGATAAATACCGTATGTTGAATGCGAGTTTGACACCTAATGCATGATGTATGTGGTTATTCCAGAAATTCCATAAATTGTAATGTGCTTATTTGTGATTAAATCTTCATAGAAATATAGATAGTTTTCATAGATAAGTAATTCTAATATAACTTGAGAAAGAGTATTAGATAAGTTTGGGTTTTTCAACCATCACTTTTAGCTTTGATTCTCATATAACATGACTTGAAATCGGATTGAATTGATTTAGCGAAATCGAATGCCTTAGCGTTTTTAATCATTTGTGAACAATATTAAATTTTGTTATTTACGTTTAGTTTTATGTTAATTTGTTTTTAAAACAATTTCAACAATTCGGTTTTCAAATAAAATTAGGGTTAGTCAATTTCGGTACTTAGTAACGTCATTCCTTGTGGGTTCGATATCCGTACTTTTGTACACTTTATTACTTGAACGATTCGTACACTTGCGAAAATAAGCATCATAATAGACTCAACTATGTTTCTAATAGCACTAAAAGATATGTCAAAATTAAAAATAAATAAAAATTAAAAATTAATTAATTACTTAAAATTAAAAAATAAATAAAGAAAATTAACTAAAATAAATAAATAACTATCTAACTAGATAACTAAATAAATTAAAATTATGAAAAATAAATAAAGAAAAATAACTAAAATAAAATAAAATAAAAAATTAATTTCTAATGTTTTTAATCTCTTACACTGGTGCTAAAAACATGATTCGACACATGAATTGTGTTCAATGAATACGCAAGTATACATATTGTAATAAGTAATATAATAATAAGAAAAGATCATTCCTATAAGGATTATGCTATTAGAAATTAACTTTTTAAACAAATCATATTTTTATTTGTGTTTTTTATATTTTAAGAAAGCAACACTAAAAGAACTAAAAATAAATAGCAATAATTATTTAAATCGGATTTGATAAATAAGAAGATAGATGAGAAAATATATTGAAATATTTAATCCCCTAATTTTCAAAAAAAATTGAATCACTAAAATTTCCCTAATATAATTATCAATCAATTACATGAGAAATTTAATTTAACTTAGTATGTATTCCTCTCTCAAGTAAACTACACACGATATAGTAATTAATCTAATCACACTCTCATGACAATTAAATTACATACTATTCATTAAGTTCATCAATTATGCATCACATACATAAATATCGTACATCTCTACCTAAAAACTATGCATGTTATTTAATCAAGATAAACAATTAAATAATTTTCTCAAATTTATTTAATTGCTTCTATAGATCAATTATTGGTGAAATAATTCATAGCATAAAAATTAGATTAAATAATATAATTAAATTAAAATCATAAATGAGGTAAAATATTATATTATCAAAAGGTGAAAATCGGGTTCATAAGACCCTAGATTAATAAATTAACTAAATATAATTTTATTCATAAATAATATTTTTCATAAAAAAAGACATAAAAATTGATAAAGAAAGGAGAAGAAAAAGAAATACAATCAATATCTTGAATTATAGTACAAATCTTCTCTTGAATCTCCACCAAAATTATATCTCCTTTTGAATTTTTATGTTTTTTTCTATATTCTTAGCTCCAAAAATTGATAAAAAATATGTTAATTTTGACTCATTAGGGTTTTTGGGTAATTAGGGGGTTAAATATAGCTCAGGATAAATCTCGACCATCAAATGAGCTTTAAATCAAGGGTTGATATCAAAACAAGCAAAATTAACTACACTGGATAATAGAAGAGTGACACATGGCATGTAGGATTTATTGGGCTAATCAAAGAGCGAGTATGAAGGCAGAACTTGTCTCTGTCAACACATGTTGAATCAGCGCCATATGGTGCAATGTGATTTGTGGTTACAAATGGCATGGTACATAGGTGGAAAGAATAGACAAATAGAGTTATGACACATGGCATGATTGTTTGTATGGCATCCATGTAGTAGCTTCTGATTGGACACTCTGAACATGCGGCTTTGTGTGATTTTCCTTCTTCGATTACATGGCATCTACATGGCTTGCTCTGTCAGCTCTACTTCTTGCGTGGCATCTATGTAGTATTTTTTGATTGGTCATCAATTAAAAATTCCTAAAAAATCAATAAAATTTTTAAAAATATCCCAAAAAATTCTAAAAATTATGTTTTAACCCCCTTTTCACTAAAAAGTTCATATTTTAATATTTTTAAACCTAAAAATACTACTTATTGAATAAAACGAGCAAATATTACCGAAAAAAGTACACTGATGGCTCTACTTTCATTGAGTCCTCACATGTTGGTCAGCCCATTAAATGGAGAATATAAATTAATGAGAAAGAAAGAAAAAAGGAAAAAAACAAAAATAAAATTCTTAAAATTTGTAACCACAAAATAGCACATCTATGTCCAATTCATACATTTTTACTATTAGAAAAAGTATGGTATATAATTTCACATTAAATGTTATCCAATTAAACGTCATTCAAATTGAATTATGGTCAATTTGACCATTTTAATGTTGAATATTGTCTAATTAGACCACATTCAATATTATTGGGATAGTGTGTTTATGATTATATTTTTGAATGACAATACTATAAGAAGAAAAATCCTAATACTTTGACACAACATGATGAAATCATTTAATGTGAAAATCTATAGAATAAAAATTAAGAAGCACAGAAAACACATATAAAAAGCATGTCAAAGCAACTATCAAAGGAGAATACTAGTAAACGATCAAATAGCTAGGCATAGCAACAAATAAGATAATTAACATACTATGCAAGGCAAAGAAGCAATGAAAAAGAGATATGCATGAACAAGAAAATATGGAATATGTAATCAATAAAAGTTCATAGAGACAAATAACATCACAGAGCAACAACAACTCACTCTACTGGAGAAAGGGCACAAATATACAAGGTGTGTGTATGTGTAGATAGAGCACCCATGCCATTAAGCCTAAACGAGGTGACCCACTACGATGCCAATTAATATTTCCATACGTTGAAATAATTGTACTAAGGTCAATTGAGTTTCTGATATAAATAGGCATTCAGAACCAAGATGAGGGGTGAAAACACTAACCTATGTAGATAGAATATCAAAATTATAATAAAAGCAACATGCTTAATTCAACATAACACAAAAACAACTAACAAATAAAGAAAGAATTAGTAAACAAAAAAGCTCCTATCCAAGCTAGCAACATACATATACATAGCAAAAATCACATTTCATGTGAATCAAGCAAACATACTGAAAAAGTTCTTAATGATTTTCAATCACTTCAACACCTCATATGTGGGAATATATTCGATAAATGATGATTGTACTCTCATAACATGTGATCAAATATAGAATAGCATGTAAGGAGGTAAACATATATAGAACCCCTACCTATGTGGTACATCCTCGGGTTTCTTATTGCAATCACCCAACAACAAATAATCTATCAAACTAAATAAATAATGTACAAGTCAATAGAAAATATAAACAAAAATACCTCTATCAATTGGGACACCTACCCTAAATACCTACACTATCCTCGCTTATTGTCAACACTGCAACTAATTGAAGTTGATCCAAGATCCTCTTTAAAGATCCATCACTACGTGATGTGATAAAATATTAATGGCTCTACCACCTAACATCCAATAAAGTTGCAATTTCATAACACCCAGTAAACACACGATACACCAACACATAGGCTCCTCACCTATGTTGAAGGTTGTAACCTTGTAACACCCAGTCAACACATGACTCACCACAACAGAGGCTCCTCACCTATGGTAACTATTATATCCTTGTAACTATTAGTGGATACATATCTCACCATTACCTAGGTTCCTCACCTATAGTAATTGTTACATCCTTGCAACTACCAACCGACATATAGTAACTCAACACTAAGAGTAAGTCCTCAAAATAATGTGATTCTCCACTAGCCAATCATATATTTTACCTCTCATTAAAACCTCACTCAATCTCACATAGTCACTATCATCACACACTAGCTCAAATGGGTAACTTTAGTTAGGTGCCAAAATGATTAGAGTTGTGTTGAGTAGCTTCTTAAGCTTTTCATAAGGTTTCTTATAGTCTTCATCAAATTTGAAGGGAGTGTATTTTTGTATTAGTGTCCATATTAGTCTTGCAATCTTCAATGAGTCCTTGATGAACCTTCTATAAAAACATACATGACCAAGAAAAGAATGAACCTCCCTCAAAGTGGTGGGAGGTGGTAAGCCACACACAATATCAATTTTAGCTTTATCTACTTCCATTCCTTTCAAAGAGATTATATGCACTGACAAAATCCTATGCTCTAGCATATATAATACTTTTTAAAATTTAAAACTACATTAGTCTCTATACATCTTTGAAGGATAAGTGTTAGATTATGTAAACCTAGGTAAAAGGAATCAACATATGCTCTAAAATCATCCATAAAAATCTTTATAATATGCACTAAGTATTTTGAAAATATACTTACCATATACCTTTGAAAGATGACTTGGGCATTGTAGAGGCCAAATGGTATTATTTAAAAGTAAAGGTTCCAAAGGGGCTAGTTAATGTAGATTTTTCTTCATTTTCAAGTGCTATAGAAATTTGGATGTAACCTAAATAACCAACAAGAAAACAATAAAAAGTGTGACATGTTTGCCTTTATATCATTTGATCAATGAATGAAAAGTGGAAATGATCCTTCCTTGGGTTGGTGTTAACCTTTCTATAATACATACGTACCCTCCAACTTGTTTGGATTCTTGTTGGTACCAATTCATTATCATCATTTTTCACTAATACTATTCCATAATTCTTTGGTACCACCTGATGAATATATTTTGACCTATTATTTTTATGTTTTTAATTATTTATCTTATTTTTTATTTCTTTTATCGTATTTTGGAGGGTATTTATGTATTTTACATATTAAAGTGATTTAAGAAAAATTATAGGTAAACAGAAATAAAAAGAATGAAAATGGGATAATTAATGGAAATTCATACAAGTTGGATTGAACAAGATAAGTAAAATTCCAAAAATACTATGCACATTACGACGAGACATTACTGTTGCTACGGTGAGTTGCTATTAGGTTCAAAATAGGAATTCTAGGATTTCTATGCATGCTGCAATGAAACATTGTTCATGTCATGGAACAAGACTCTCTAGTCCAACTTATGTTTTCTAAAGATCTATGTGCGTCATGTCCTAACTTTTTTCATGTCATGGCATGGTCCTCTCTAGTTGCAATTAAAGAAACAAAAATCAATGTTCACCATTATGCACAATAAATCATGCCACACCCAAGTACAAAAATCTACCAGAAACCCTAACACATGTTCCAAACATATTTAACTATAAATTAAGCCTATAAATACAACCTTAACCCCTCTTAAACATAAATCAATCAAGCCACATAATAGTAAACAACTATCCATAGTTGTTCTACACACCGTTCATATACAGATACTAGGAGAAAACATCTTAATTGTGAAGAAGATCCAATGATTGGAATAAGATAGTGATAACCCATTTAGATATTTGGAATCATCTTTATTAAGAAGGGGTATTTTTATTGTCATATATTATTTTTCTCTTTGCAATCTAATTTATTTTGTAGTTGAGTTAACTTTTTTAAATTTAACTATGATTGGTTAGTTTCTATAATATGGGATTTCAGTTTTTGCTTCCAATGATTCGAAGACAATTTTATGATTTGAATAAATAAAAATTATATCTATTTCTTGTTCATGTTCTTAATATCTTTAATTAATAAATTAATGATGGATTAAGTCTTGATTTATAATTAAAGAAAATATTTTAGAGTTAAGCATTAAAAACAACATCTTTGCTTAATTTTTCATTAATGAATGAGAGTTGAATTTAATTTCATTGATCAATTTCAAGCCCGACTAAGGATGTTACTGATTAATTGAAATTAAATTACATGATTAAAAATATCTTTAATTATAAATTAATGATAGATTAAATCTTGATATATTTATCTTATATTTACCAATTAATTAATTTCAAGCCCGATCAAGAAAATTATTAATTAATTAGAGATTTTGACTTATATATTTTTAGTTTGCTAATTATTAAATTTCAAGCCCGACCTAAATAATCATTGATTAATTGAGAATTATGTAGACTCACCATGACTGTGGGGTTTTCTTATTCAAAAAGGAAGGATTAGTAAATCTAGCTTATTATTTGAATAATGTAATTTGTTCTTTTCATGAAGGATTATGCTCGTTAAAATCTCATATTTGTTCATGATTCTTGTTTATGGCTAAAATTTACTTTGATTGGAATCTATAGCTAATAAAGTAATTTAGAATTTACTGTTCTTTTCTCTTAACCAACACTTGATAGAATATTTAGGATTATTTTTCTTGATTTATAATTAAATAAAATACTCTATAATTAGGCATTAGAAACATCATTTGTACTTAGTTGTGCTTTAATGAATGAGAGTTTAATTTTATTTCATGGAGCAATTTCAAGCCCGATCAAAGAAGTTATTGAATAATTGAGATTAAATTAGATTGTTAAAAAGTATCTTTAATTATAAATTTATAATGGACAAGTACTGATTTATAACTAAAGAATATATTTACCTTATGTTTACTAATTAATTAGTTTCAAGTCTAACTAAGGACGTTATTAATTAATTGAAAATCTTGGTTTATATATTTTTCTTATTTTACTAATTAATCAATTTCAAGTCTGACTTAAGAAGTCATTGATTAATCAAGAATTGTGTAGACTTACCATGACTCTGGGGTTCGCTTATGTAAAAAGGAAACATCAGTTTATCTAACTTGTTAAAATCTTATATTCGCTCATCATCTATATTTTCAACTATAATTTACTTTAATGCAATATTTAGTTACTAAAGTAATTTAGAATTTATAGTTCTTTTCTCTCAACCGACACCTGATAGAATGCGTATGATTGTTTTCCTTAACTAATTTAGCAAATAACATAACTTTTAAAACAATCGGCCAATTCCTTTAAAGAGATTTCAAGATAACTTATCATTAGTCTACTAGTGATTTGTGCACTTGTGAACAATTAAAATTTATATATCACCACTTGCATTGGACTTACCCATTTTTTGTCAAATATGGGATAGATGACCCCACGTCTAACCATTTTAGTATTTTTTTTTACTACCTCTATCATTGGAGGATGTAGCTATTGTTTACCTTTATTGTTGATTTAGCTTCATCCTTTAGTAATTTAATATGCATACATATGGAGAGAATTATACCTCTAAAACTAGCAATGGTCCAACCTATGGTAATGTTATGATATCTCAGGATCTTAGAAGCTTGTCCTCTTGTTGATGAGATAAGTGACTAGTAATGATGACCGGTAGTGTGTCATTGTCTTCCAAATATACATGTTTTAGGTGTGATGGGAGAGGTTTTAATTCCAATGTGCATGGGTGCATATATTGGTTTTATCCTTTCTAAGCACATCCATGGGCCATCTAAGTATATCCATGTAGTGCTAAATACATCCATGAATACTTTTGAGTACATCTACCTATCAAAATAAAATTAATAAAAAATCCTAGAAAATCCTAAAAAATCTAGAAAATTAATATTTTCCAAATAAATACAAAATAAATAATTTTAGTTCAATATAATATATATATATATATATATATATATATATATATGCAAAGGAATTGATAACTAGAAATATGCATAAAGTAGTACTTATTTGAATACAATAGTTAGAACTATTAAACTATCAAACTAACAATTTAATAAACATCAGGCATGACATAGCTTAATAAACAGAGATACAAGAAGCCTACCATATATTAATAGATAAGGAATAGATAAACATGCAAGATATAGAAATAAAGTTTTTCAAATCACTATCATATCCTCTTACATACAAACATATTTGGATCAAATTTTGATTGTACTAACATAACATGAAATCTTTAAAACAAGGAAATATAACATTGTCAACCCATATAGCATCCACTTATATATGGTAACATTCATGTGTGCTTATGGTAACTACTCAACAACAAGTAATTCACTAATAAGTAAATCAATAGTTCATAACCTAAAGAGGATATGTACTAATACCTCTAATAGATGGAGTGACTGATGAGTGCTCAAAAAGCACTAAAATTACCATGATTTTATGCATATTAATTGATTAAAAATATATATATTTATATGATTTTATCATAAATTTATATATATTTGTCTTTTCAGAATCACGGATATTTTTATTGTTTTTCAAGTATTTTCGCATAAAAATGTAACTCAAAGACTCAAAAAGGAATACTAGAGGCAATACATCACAAATATATTCATAAATAAATGAGAAAAAGTCAAAAAATATGGAAAAATTGGGTCAAAAAGGTCAAAACTGTCAAAAAGGAGGAAATCGTGAACGCAGCCGCCCAGCCGTTGATGAGTGCTCAAAAAGCACTAAAATTACCATGATTTTATGCACATTAATTGATTAAAAATATATATATATATTTATATGTTTTATCATATATTTATATAAATTTATCTTTTTCGGAATCACGGGTATTTTTATTGTTTTTCAGGTATTTTCGCTTAAAAATGTAACTTAAAGACTCAAAGAAGAATACTGGAAGCAATACATCACAAATATATTAATAAATAAATGAGGAAAGGTCAACAATATGGAAAAATTGGACAAAATGGGTCAAAAATGTCAAAAAGGAGGAAAACGCGCAGCACGCAGCAGCCCAGCCCGTGCATGCCTTGCTCCCGTTCCGCGTGCGCCCCTCCTACTCTCTGCGCACACCGCTGCCATCTCGCCCCATTTTTGCACACAGGCGCCCCCACGTCATGCTGACGTCATCAAATGACATCATCATTCACTACTCCATGTTTTCACCATTTTTTAACATTTTTTCACCCACTTTTTCTCTCCATCCTCACCTATAAATACCCCCTTCTCTTCACTTCTAAACACACCTCAAAACACATCTTCTCTTCTCTTTCTTTCTCTCATTTCTTAGTTTTTTTTAGTTTTTCTAGTTTTTTTTAGTTTTTAGCTTTTCTTAGTTAGTTTTTCTTAGTTTTTAAGAAGAACTAGTTATGTTTTTTGTAATTTATTTGCTTTTTGATTCAATAAATGGGAATAAATGGGAGTGCAAATTTCGTTTGGAGGTTTTACAGCAACAGGAATATCATCAAAGTACTTTAAGGATTTTATTTTCTTTACAGTTATTTTTTATACTTTATTCTTACATGTTAGATTTAATTTGTCTATGATTAAATTTAACTTTGCTGACTGTTTGTAAACATGATATAATAATAACGTTGTTATGCTTGTGAAATATTAAATAGGTAAAAATCTATAAAATGAATTGATTTTATTTTTATTCAAGATTTTATATTAAGAATGTTAGAGAGAAATATATTATTTTTCATTACAAACTTAAATCTAAAAATTAGATTTTAAGGTTTAGTTATCCGGTCTGATTTAGAGTAGTGCTCTTTTATTTGTTGGTATAATCGCCCAGTAGTTAGAGTGAAGCTCTATTTCAAAAGTTTTTATAAGAATTATTATCTGAAAATATATTGACAACATGTTTTTAGTAGTGGTTTTAAAACTTGAAAGTTAGTACTCGGATAACTAAATTCTTAGGTTTAATTTGGACACCTTGAATAAAGTTTAAACTGTCTAACCCCACCAAAGGTGGCATTTAAATGATTCATTTTCAATCTCTTAGAAAGAGGAATTAATTTAATTAACCAAATTAGTTATCGACCCCACCCATAGGTGTTAATTGATTTGTTTAGTTAACAAAGAATATCTAACCCCACCCAAAGGTGTTATTCATATAAAAAAGAGAGAATCAATAAATATCAATTCATATCTTTAATAACCTAAATAATATGAGCAAGCATAATTAACTTAATTATTATATCCATAAATACTCCACCATTATAAACGATAAAATTTGCATAAATATTTATTGAATCTATGTTTATTTTTATGTAAGTAGATTAAAAACACAAAACCCCAAAATATCGTGACAGGATGTTTAGGATTTAATTTCGTTTTTAAAAGTATGAATAATAAATTAAAAACCACATACTTTCCTTCCTTAGATCGACCTTGGGAGTATACTTATCATTTTCTACGAAATGATTCGTGCACTTGCGAGAGTTTTATAAATACATAAAACCAAATGAATGGCAAGATCGGCAATTTTGGTTCTGCCCTATCAGCCGTGCCAGCCAACACACGCAGCAAGCCCATTCCGTGTGCGCCCGTACCGAGTCCCGCGTGGCCTGCGCCCAGCCTGCTCCCAACTGCACCCTATCTGCGCCCAGTCCATGCGCGTCGCTGCCCCCCACGCCATCATGACGTCAACAATGATGTCATCATTTACTACTCCGCGTTTCCACCATTTTTTATCATTTTTTCACCCACTTTTTCTTCCCATCCTCACCTTTAAATACCCTCATTCGCTTCATAACTAAACACACCTAAAAATACATCTTCTCTTCTCTTTCTTTCTCTCATTTCTTAGTTTTTAAGCTTTTCTTAGTTTTTAGCTTTTCTTAGTTAGTTTCTCTTAGTTTTAGAGTTCTTCTCTTTTTGAGAAGAACTAGTTATGTTTTTGTAATTTATTTGCTTTTCGATTCAATAAATGGGAGTGCAAATTCCGTTTGGAGGTTTTTCAGCAACGGGAATAGCAATAAAGTACTGTAAGGATTTTATTTTCTTTACAGTTATTTTTTATGTTTTATTCTTACATGTTATATTTAATTTGTCTGTGATTAAATTTAACTTTGCTGGCTGTTTCTAAACATGATATAATAATAACGTTGTTATGTTTGCGAAATATTAAATAGGTAAAAATCTCTAAAATGAATTGATTTTATTTTTATTCAAGATTTTATATTAAGAATGTTAGAGAGAAATATATTACTTTTCATTACAAACTTAAATCTAAAAATTAGATTTTAAGGTTTAGTTATCCGGTCTGATTTAGAGTAGTACTCTTTTATTTGTTGGTACAATCGCCTGGTAGTTAGAATAAAACTCTATTTCAAAAGTTTTTATAAGAATTATTTTCTAAAAATGTATTGACAACATGTTTTCAATAGTGGTTTTAAAAGTTGAAAGTTAGTACTCGGATAATTAAATTCTTAGGTTTAATTTGGACACCTTGAATAAAGTTTAAACTGTCTAACCCCACCAAAGGTGGCATTTAAATGGTTCATTTTCAATCTCTTAGAAAAATGAATTAATTTAATTAACCAAATTAGTTATCAACTCCACCCATAGATGTTAATTAATTTGTTTAGTTAACATAAAATATCTGACCCCACCAAAGGTGGTATTCATACAAAAAATAGAGAATCAATAAATATCAATTCGTATCTTTAATAACCTAAATAATATGAGCAAGCATAATTAACTTAGTTATTATATCCATAAATACTCCACTATTATAAATGATAAAATTTGCATAAATATTTATTAAATATATGTTTATTTTTATGTTAGTAGATTAAAAACACAACCCAAAATATCGTGATAGGATGTTTAGGATTTAATTTTGTTTTTAAAAGTTTGAATAATAAATTAAAAATCACATACATTCCTTCCTTAGATCGACCTTAGGAGTATACTTATTATTTCTATGAAATGATTCGTGCACTTGCGAGAGTTTTATAAATATAAAACCAAATTATCGGCAGGATCGACGTTGTCGGTTTTGTCCCATCAAGTTTTTGGTGCCGTTGTCGGGAAAGGAATAGCATTTTCAAATTATTTATCAAAATTTTAAAAACTTTTTGTGTTTTAAATAATATGATTCTTTTTATTTAAAAAAAACAAAAAAAAAACTTAAATAATAATAATAATAATAATAAAATAAAAAAATTATTTTATTTAAAAAATTTAAAAAATAAAAAATAAAAAATAAAAAAAATTATTTTATTTAAAAAATAATTTTTTTTTTCAAAAATAAAATCAAAAACTTGATTTTCAATTTTTTTATTTTATTTTTAGCTTAATTTTTTTTTATCTTAATTTTTGTTTAACTTAATTAAGTTAGGTTTTTCCTAAATATTCGTTTAAGTTAATAAACTTAGGTTTTTAGTAACTTAATTTACTAATTTATATTAATTTAATTTACTAACTTAATTAACCTACCTTTTTATTAACTTAATTAACCTACCTTTTTATTAACTTAATTAACTTAAATTTTAACTTAACTTAACTTAATTAACTTAATTTTAATAGCATGAAAAGTAAAGATATAAGGGACTTCTGTCTAGGAGACTAGTTCTTGGAAGCCTTTGTGCCACTAGTCTTTCCTAGGAACATTACTATGTCTAGAAGGATGGTTTTTAAGGAGCCTTTGCCCCACCATTCTTTCCTGGGAGCACTCTTGGTTAATACTGATTATGTTATTTTAACTTAGATATTATACTTTAAAAAAAACAAAAAAATTCTGAAACTATCTTCAAAATTTTAAAGTTTTAATTACAATATAAGGAGTTAGCTGTTTTGTTTGATCTAGGTACAATTGTGTTTTGATGCCTTTAATTATTTGATTTGTACCTAGACGTGGATGATCTAAAACTCACAAGCATGTCCCTAGTTTTAAGTACAGAAAAATTTGAAAATCCATAGGACATGACTGAAAAAGTATAGGTAGACAATCTTGTCTTACTTGTAGGTTTGATTGACTCAATGATGAAGGGACATTGAGTTTACTTAAAATGAAATCCCCAAGTTATGTCTTGCTAAGACGTTAAACTAAGCGCTGGATGGGAGACAACCCATCATTTTAGGTAATTTTATTTATTTAATTTATATTGTTTATTTTAGTTTAATTACATTTGAATAATTTTAAAATTGTTAAAACTAAAAATATTTGTTAAGATGTTAGAAGTTTACAACAATCTGTCTGTGTGCACTTTAATGAACATGATGGATGCACCTGCATTTCTCCATCACTACTTGCAACATTCTCAAGAAATAGGTAATATTTTCTCTCTTTTTTCTTTATCTTTAATTTACAGTTGTTACATTGAGGACAATGTAAGTTCTAGGTTGGAGATGGTGAAAAGTTACCATGCTTAATTTTAAAAAAAATTAACAATTTTTAAAAAAATAAAAAATAATAATTTTTTTCTTTTTTATGTTCACATTTTCATTTTTATTGTGTTTGGTTTTATTTTCTTTGTGTGATTTAGTAATTTTGGAATTTAAAAAAAAATTCTCACAAAATATTTATCATTTTTTTAAATCAAATTTAAGTAAATAGTTAAATCTTTTGTACTGTTAGATTAATTTTTGAAAGCATATCATGAAATATTTTGTAATTGTTTTTGATAATTAGTTAGTTTTTGTCATAACTAGTATTTATTGATAAGATGTGGAAATTATATTAAATCCAAAATCGGTGTTTATGAATTTGTTTTAGTGGAGACTACCTTTGTGAGATATAATTTGAGCCTAATTTCCCTTATTCAGAGTGAAATATATATTTTTTCTACTCCAAACACATTTCTTATTTCTTCAAATTTTTAGATGATCTCTATAGGCATTAGCATTGAATGTATGAATTTTTTCTCATTTGAATAGAGTGTCGTATATTTTTTATTATTATTTTTGCTTAGATTAAATGATTTGAGTATAAATTGATAGTATATGCTTTTATCTCATTCATGCATGATTGCTACAAAAAAAAAAGAGATATATCTGGGATTACCTAAACCAAATCAAACAGAAAAGCCACAAAATTAACCACTCACCAAAATCCTAAAAAAAATGTACAATCTGTACATGGGTTGACTCTCTAAAAAAATGATATATATTGAAAAGTATATTCAGAAAAATATAGATATATAAATAATATATAGTATAATCTACATACTATGACCCACATTACTCAAAATCTTAAAAACAAAATGTACAATCTATACATGGGTTGACTCTCTAAAAAATTATATATATTGAAAAATATCTTCAGAAAAATATAGAGAGATAAAGAATATATAGTATAATCTACATATTATGACCAACATTGCCTACAAAGTTGTGAGTAAAGGCTAATTACAAAAGAAAGATATGGGAAGTAATAAAAAGTCATTGCACTTTCTTCATTTGTAAAAGGCATATATCTTGGAATTTTTGCTTAATGAGTTTGATTTATGCATGAAAATAATTTTTATATATGATATCTTTATAATTTATACATTTGATTTCTTCCATGAGATCAACGTCAAAATAATACTTTGAGCCTTTATTCTTAATACATATGCGAACATATTAGTTCATTTCTATACATCAACTCTTTTGCATATAAATTAGTATGAGTGTTTGAACCCATAGGATTCAGTGTTTTGAGAGTATTGACTTGTGAGGAATAGAGTCCAAGCGAATTTGAATTCATGACACTAAAATTGGGTGAAATTAAATTGATACATTTTTTATATGAAATATGAAAATGATTTTCGACTAATTATTATAATAAATCATGATTGTTTAAAGAGATTAAAATAACTTATGCTTGAGATTTTAATTATGATCTTAAAGGAGATTAAAAAGAATGAGACATTTTTGTGATATATTGTTTTCTTTTATTCTTAAAAGTTAATTTTTGATTTTGTTGTAATTTTAGTTTTTAGGTTTATTGTTTTTATTATTTCTTTTAATTTTTACATTTAGTTCAATGTTTGTGGATATCATTACTGAAAACCCTCACGAGACTCAAACTCGTCCACTAAGGCAACCTAGGGGTTTAAAGGCTTGTTGCATATGCTAAATGCAACCTTGTCAATCCACAGAAGTGATTTAGGATAGTTTAATTTTTAGTTTTTATCGCTTCTCTTGCTAAGGAATTAGCAAGAAGCTGGTTGGGGGTTGTGATGAGTGCTCAAAAAGCACTAAAATTACCATAATTTTATGCACATTAATTGATTAAAAATATATAAATTTATATGATTTTATCATATATTTATATATATTTGTCTTTTCGGAATCACGGATATTTTTATTGTTTTTCAGGTATTTTCGCTTAAAAATGTAACTCAAAGAATCAAAAAGGAATACTAGAGGCAATACATCACAAATATATTCATAAATAAATGAGAAAAAGTAAAAAATATGGAAAAATTTGACAAAATGGGTCAAAAAGGTAAAAAATGTCAAAGAGGAGAAAATCGCGCACGTAGCCGCCTTGCCGCGTCGGTCAACGTGCGTAGCATGCCCATTCCTTGCGCACCCGCACCCAGTCTCGCACGCACCCCTACTCTTGTTCGCGCTCGCCTGCGCCTAGCTGCGCCCCATCTGCACCCAGTCTGCGCGCTGCCGCCCTCCATGCCAGCATAACATCAACAATGATATCATCATTCACTACTCCGCGTTTCCACCATTTTTTATCATTTTTTCACCCACTTTTTCTTCCCATCCTCATCTATAAATACCCACATTCTCTTCACTTCAAAACACACCTAAAAACACATCTTCTTCTCTCCTTCTTTCTCTCCATTTCTTAGTTTTTAGTTTTTCCTTAGTTAGTTTTTCTTATTTTTAGAGTTCTTCTCTTTTTGAGAAGAACTAGTTATGTTTTTGTAATTTATTTTCTTTTCGATTCAATAAATGGGAGTGCAAATTCCGTTTGGAGGTTTTCCAGCAACGGGAATAGCAACAAAGTACTGTAAGAATTTTATTTTCTTTACAGTTATTTTTTATGTTTTATTCTTACATGTTATATTTAATTTGTCTGTGTTTAAATTTAACTTTGCTGGTTGTTTGTAAACATGATATAATAATAACGTTATTATGTTTGCGAAATATTAAATAGGTAAAAATCTCTTAAATGAATTTATTTTATTTTTATTCAAGATTTTATATTAAGAATGTTAGAGAGAAATATATTATTTTTCATTACAAACTTAAATCTGAAAATTAGATTTTAAGGTTTAGTTATCCAGTCTGATTTAGAGTAGTACTCTTTTATTTGTTGGTACAATCGCCCGGTAGTTAGAGTGAAGCTCTATTTCAAAAGTTTTTATAAGAATTATTATCTGAAAATGTATTGACAACATGTTTTCAGTAGTGGTTTTAAAACTTGAAAGTTAGTACTCAGATAATTAAATTCTTATGTTTAATTTGTACACCTTGAATAAAGTTTAAACTGTCTAACCCCACCAAATGTAGCATTTAAATGGTTCATTTTCAATCTCTTAGAAAAAGGAATTAATTTAATTAACTAAATTAGTTATCAACCCTACCCATAGGTGTTAATTGATTTGTTTAGTTAACAAAGAATATCTAACCCTTCCAAAGGTGATATTCATACAAAAAAGGGAGAATCAATAAATATCAACTCATATCTTTAATAACCTAAATAATATAAACAAGCATAATTATTTTAGTTATTGTATCCATAAATACCCCACTATTATAAATGATAAAATTTGCATAAATATTTATTGAATCTATGTTTATTTTTATGTAAGTAGATTAAAAACGCAACCCAAAATATCGTGAAAGGATGTTTAAGATTTAATTTCTTTTTTAAAAGTTTGAATAATAAATTAAAAATCACATACATTCCTTCCTTAGATCGACCTTGGGAGTATACTTATTATTTTCTATGAAATGATTCGTGCACTTGTGAGAGTTTTATAAATATAAAACCAAATTATCGGCAGGATCGGCGATGCCGGTTCTGCGCATCAGTGACATGCTAAACTTCACCTAAGATTCCCTCATTTAATGAATCTAACCTTTAACTCTTTTAGTTGCTTTCTAAAATCTTGTTCTTCTCTATGCCTCTAGCATAAATTATTTAGTCATTAACCCTAATTATCCTACTCTTACTAATAGGTTTAGAAGGGAATAAGTGTGATAAAAATAGGAGAAAACGAGGTGTTAATGTTGATTTATAACACTCGAGCCGTAGTTCACATCATTCCATGTCACAACGTATGACCACTTCACGTTCTCAGTTTACAACCTAAGAGGAATCCACTGTGGTGTATTTTATTTCATTCCATGACGTGGACTAAATTTCCAAATTTCATCCTTTGATAAAATCTTGATGCATTTTTTTGTATAAAAACTGCATTTACATCTTCCAACTTTAATTATTTCATTGGTATGTTTTAACGATCAAAATAATTGAAATACATTTAAATATATCTCGTGATTTCGAAAACACATTTTGTAATATTGATCGCCACACAATTGTGTGTGCAATGAATATGCAAGTATACGTATCGTAACAAGTAATATAATGATAAGTAAAGATCGTTCCTATGGAAATTATTTTATTAGAAATTAATTTTTAAAAATAAAAATAATAAAAATCAATATTTTTTGGTGTTTTTATATTTTAAGGAAGCAAAATTAAAATAACCAAAAGTAAATAGTAATAATTAATTAAATCAAATTTTGTGAGTAAAAAATATATGAGAAAATATTTAGGAATACTTAATCCCCCAATTTTCTAAACATGCGAATCGCTAAAATCCCCCCAGCATAATTATCAATTAATTACATGATCAATTGAATCTAATCTAGCATGTATTTCTCTCTCAAGTAAAGCTCACACCATATAGTAATTAATTTAATTACACTCTTATGTTAATTAAACTTCATACTACTCATTAAGTTCATCAATTATGGATCATATACATAAGAATCATACATCTATGCCTAGAAACTATACATGTTATTTAATAAAGACAAACAATTAAATAATTCTCTCAAATCTATTTAATTGCCTCTATAGATAAATTTTTGGCCAAACAATTAATAGCATAAAAATCTGATTAAACAATATAATTAAATTATAATTATAATTGGGGTAAAAATTTATATCATCACATGGTGAAAATTGAGTTCATAAAATCCCTAGATTAATAAATTAATTACACATAATTGTGTTCATAAAACTCATATTTTTCATAAATAAAGACAAAAAATTGATAAAGAAAAGAGTAGAAGAAGGAAAACAATCAATCTCTTTAATTGTAGAATTAATCTCCTCTTGAATCTCCACCAAAATTGTCTCGTGTTTTCAATTTTTCTATATTTTTCTCTCTTTTTAGCTCTAAAAACTTACCAAAATTATGCTAATTGAGGCTAATTAGGGTTTGTTGAGTGATTAGGGGCTTAAATAAAGGTCAGGTGTGATTTGGACCATCCCATCAGCTTCAGATCAAGGGCTACGATCAAAACAAGCAAAATTGATAGTTTCAGCCAATCATAACGCGACACATGGCCTCAAAAATTAATTGGGTGAATCAGGGAGTGACGCAAGGTAGGGGAGACTGGTCAGAGTCAATGCTCACTGAGTCAACAACACGTGGTACGACGTGATTCACGGGAACGGTTAGCGTGGCGCACAGATGGAACGTGGCATGGTGTGGTGACACGTGGCATGGCGCATTGACCCATTTTCTAACTCGGATTGAACGCCATGCTGCCACTTTTTATGAGCTATCCTCAATAATTAGACTATAGATCTTACAGGTATGATCTATAAGACCATTATTTTTTGTTCTGCTACTCTTAGCCTTTTCATTCTTCATTATCCTTTCTTGATCACCCAATAGGGTGCATCTCTTTTTAGTGATATTGTTGGCACATAATTCTGGAGTCTTATATACATAAAATAACTCACAAGTGGATGAATCACTTTTTAAGAAATGATAATTATACTTCCAAGTTCGATCTAAAGAGAAATTACAAGGTTTTGGTATGAAATTATCTAAACTAATAACATAAACATAAAGATAGATCAAACAAACAATGAACAAATAATAATTAATACATAAGGAGAATTTATGCGATAGATTAGCTAGTTAATCATGTATGCTTGTAGATTTTCAGAGAATATTATTAGTGTTGTACAGGCTGTAGAGTTAGTGTAAATCAAGCTGTATTTTCATTATTGTTACCAGCTATTTTATTCCTAGAATTAGTGGACACTTTGTATTTCTATATATAGATTGTATTATAGTGTTGTAAAAAAAAAGAGAAAACAGAGAATACATATTTCAGATTATCTCCATCATATCTCTCGGAGTACATTCAACATGGTATCAGAGCATTTCTGAAATCCAGAAATCCAAAAATCCAGAAATCTAGAAATCCAAAAATCCAAAAATCCATTTCCTGCAGCTTGCATTCCAGAGGCAAAGCAGAAATCCATTTTCTGCAGTAGCTTGCATTCTAGAGGCAAAGCAGAAATCCATTTTCTGCAGCTTGCTTTCCATCTCAGTCATCGTCGCCATCGCCAGTCATCATCGCCGACCATCTCCTCATCGTCGGCGTCGATCATCAATCAGTAAGTCTCACAGTCTCGCAGTCACATTCTGCTTTGTTTTTTTTCTTTTCTGTTTCCCGTACCAGTAAGCTGTTTTAATATATCCCTACCTGACCCGGTCAAACCCTACCCGACCCGGTCAAACCCTACCCAGCTCGGTCAAACCCTACCCGGCACGGCCAACCCCTACCCGACCCAGCCAAACCCTGCCTGACCCGGTCAACCCTGCCCGACCCGATCCAGTAGATTATTAAAAAAAAAAACAGCCCACAAATTTCAATCCACTTATAATCTACAATTGCAACAAATGGCCACGGGAAAACCTATAATTCTTGGTTCCACGGACAATAATCTTATGCCCATCACCAGTCACAAATTAAATAGGCACAATTATCTTTAGTGGTCCCAATCCGTCATGATGTTTATATGTGGAAAAATGAAAGATGATTACCTTACTGGCGATGTCGCAGCTCTAAAAAAAGATGATCTACAATACAGAACATGGAAATCTAAAAACAATATGGTAATGTATTGTTCCATGACAAATGAAATTGGAGATAATTTTCTTCTCTACAAAACCGCCAAAGGAATATGGGATGCAGCCAAAGATACTTATTCCAGTTCTGATAATATGTCCGAACTATTTGAGATCGAGAGCATCCTCTATGATCTTTGCCAAGGAGAGTTGTCAGTTACACAATACTTTAACTCTCTCACTCGATGTTGGCAATAATTAGATCTCTTTGAGGTTCACGAATAAACCTGTCCAGCAGACAGCATCTTGTACAAACAGATTATTGACAAGAAATGGGTTTTCAAATTTTTACTGGGACTCTATAAAGATCTTGATGATGTGCGCGGTAGAATTCTCGGCACAAAACCTTTGCCCAGTATTCGTGAAGCCTTCTTTGAAGTCCGTCAAGAGGAGAGTCGAAAGAAAGTAATGATGGGTCCTCAATCTACAAGGATGGGTTCTCAATCTACAATGATGGGTTCTCAATCTACCATTTCCGTGACTGGAGAAGGATCTGTACTTGCCATTTGAGGCCATCAGCACTCTTATAATACAGATAATCATCCTCGTCGTGGAAGACCTTGGTGTGATCATTGTCGTAAACCTGGTCATACTAAGGAAACCTGCTGGAAAATTCATGGTAACCCCACTAATTGGAAACCACCGTTCACACAGCACATCAACAAAGAAAGTCATGGAAAAATTGCCTCTAAATCTCAAGGCAATGAGTCACCTGAATCTGCTCTGTTTAGTAAGGAACATATTGATCTTCTCCAGAAATTATTTGGACAATCCTTGACCACATCATCTGCCACTATAGCTCAATCAGGTAACACCCTCAATGCTCTTAATGTGAAACAGGTTATGAGACCATGGATTGTTGATTCCGGTGCTTCAGACCACATGACGGGTGATGCTTCTCTTCTCATGAATCTTAAATTCTACCAGAATGGACACACAGTCCGAATTGCCAACGGTTCAGTATCCAAAGTAACAGGAATTGGTTCAGCCAAAATTTCAAACTCCTTTATTCTAGATTCTGTCCTTCTTGTTCCTACACTTGATTGTAATCTTGTATCAATTACTAAACTCACCCGTGATAAAAATTGTATGGCTAAATTTGTTCATAACCTATGTGAATTTCAGGAACTGCATTCGGGGAAGATGATTGGCAGTGCTAAGGAATGCTCGGGACTCTATCTCCTCAGCAGTGAAGAACCTTCAACAAGACAAGCCCACCAAGTTGTATCCGAAGTTTCTAATCAGAATAAAGTTTTGTTAAACCTTAAGTCCAATAAAGATGGTGAAATCATGTTGAATCACTATCGTTTAGGTCATCCTAATTTCAAGTATTTACAGAAACTTTTTCCTTCATCATTTAGAAATAAAAATTCAGAAGTTTTTCAGTGTGAAGTATGTCAATTTTCAAAACATGTTAGAACTTCATATCCTCATCTTCCACATAAAAAATAACATCCTTTCTCATTAATTCACACTGATTTATGGGGACCTTCTCGAATCAAAAACATCACAGGAACACGTTGGTTCATTTCATTTGTGGATGATCATACTCGAACCACTTGGTTATTCCTAATGAAAGAAAAATCTGAAGCATGTCAAACTTTTAAAAATTTTAATACCATGATTCAAACCCAATTTCAAACAAAAATCTAGGTATTGAAATCCGACAATGCTAAAGAATACTTCACTTCTACCCTTACTGATTATCTGTTAAGTCAAGGGATTGTCCATCTAAGCTCATGTGTTGACACACCTCAACAAAATGGGGTGGCTGAAAGAAAGAATAGGCATCTTCTCGAGGTAGCTAGATCCCTCATGTTCACAACTCATGTCCCTCAACATTTTTGGGGAGATGCTGTTCTTACAGCTACCTATCTTATCAATAGGATGCCATCTCGTGTCCTCTTGTTTAAAACACCTATCAATACTCTACTTGAGTCATACCCACACACCAAAATCGTGTCCCATGTTCCCTTTAAAATTTTCGGCTGTTCTGCTTATGTCCATGTACATCATAGTGGCAAACTTGATCCTCGAGCCATCAAATGCATATTCCTAGGGTATTCATCATACCAGAAAGGATACAAATGTTTTTCTCCTATCACAAAACGATTCTATTCCAAAACGATTCTATAATACAATGGATGTCACATTTTTTGAACAATATTCGTACTATTCTAAATCTGTCATTCAGGGGGAGAACATAGGCAATGAATACAAGCTTTCGAATATCATAAGTACTCAGTCTCCCACAAATCCTATTCCGTAACCTCTAGAAAATGAATCAATATCTCAAATAAATACTCTTACTACTCCCAATGAACCCTCAACTTCTCTACCAACAGATCCAAACTTCCTTGTCCCAAACAATGATCTCCTTGTCTACTCTAGAAGGAAAACAACTCAAGAAAGAGCAGAGAACCGAGCATATCTTGAGCCATTCCAAGAATCCAACCCGAATACAGGCCACTCTGACAATTCACAAGGTAACACCACTGAACCTCATATTATTGAATTACCTCCTAATGATTTGAATTTGCCAATTGTTATAAGGAAAAGTGTAAGATCATGCACAAACCACCCCATCTACAACTTTATTTCCTATAAAAATATCTCACCAGGGTATAAGGCATTTATCAGCAACCTCGATCAAATAAAGGTTCCAAATTCTGTTCATGAAGCATTTCAGATACCTGAATGGAAGACAGCTATTCGTGAAGAACTCAGTGCCCTAGAGAAAAACAAGACTTGGGAGATCACAAAACTACCATCGGGAAAACAAACTGTTGGGTGTAAATGGATCTTACAATCAAACACAAAGCAGACGGTAGTGTAGAAAGACTCAAAGCTCGCCTTGTGGCTAAAGGATTCACTTAGACATATGGGCTTGATTATCAGGAGACTTTTGCACCTGTAGCAAAACTCAACACTATTCGTGTTCTTCTCTCCATAGCATCTAACTTGGATTGGCCTCTCTACCAATTAGATGTCAAGAATGCATTCCTTAATGGTGATCTCGAAGAAGAAGTCTACATGGACATTCCTATTGGAATTGAATCTCCTGTTCCAACCAATAGAGTCTGCAAACTTAAGAAATCCTTATATGGATTGAAACAGTCTCCACGTGCCTGGTTTGATAAGTTCTCTAAAGTTCTGAAGAGATATGGGTACAATCAATGCCAATCAGATCACACACTATTCGTCAAACACTTCTCCAATGACAGAATAGTTATCCTAATTGTGTACATTGATGATATTGTTTTAACAGGTAATTCTACAATTGAGATGTATAAACTCAAAGAATTCCTTGCCAAGGAATTTGAGATCAAAGATCTAGGCAATCTCAAATATTTTCTAGGGATGGAAGTAGCACGAACAAAAAGGGGCATATCTATATCTCAAAGGAAGTATGTACTTGATCTTCTCAAGGAAACTGGAATGATGGGGTGTAAACCAGTAGAAACTCCGATGGATTCTACAATAAAACTTGGAATCAAAGAAAATAGTACACCTGTGGACAAAGGTCGTTATCAAAGATTAGTGGGAAAACTCATTTACCTATCTCACACAAGACCAGATATTGGTTTTTCAGTAAGTGTTGTAAGTCAATTTATGAACAGTCCTACTGAAGAACACATGGAAGCAGTCTATCGTATACTCAGGTATCTCAAGATGACACCAGGAAAAGGATTATATTTCAATAAGAATCTCACTAGAAAAATTGAAGTCTTTGCAAATGCTGACTGGGCAGGTTCTATAGTGGATCGCAAATCTACCACTGGATATTGTACATTCGTATGGGGAAACCTTGTAACTTGGCGAAGTAAAAAACAGTCAGTAGTCGCTCGAAGCAGTGCAGAAGCTGAATTTAGAGCCATGGCTCATGGGATTTGTGAAGGAATGTGGTTAAGAAGGCTACTCAATGAACTGGACTTCACAACTCTCGAACCTATCAGCATGCATTGTGACAATCAAGCTGCAATAAGAATTGCGAAAAATCCAGTTCATCATGATCGAACCAAACATGTAGAAATTGATCGTCATTTCATTAAAGAAAAGATAGATGGAAAAATTGTGGACCTACTATATACATCTACTAAACATCAAATTGCAGATATCCTTACCAAAGCATTACCTCGAACAATCTTCGAAGAATTGAGTTGCAAGTTAGGAATGATTAATATCTATTACCCAACTTGAGGGGGAGTGTAGATTTTCAGAGAATATTATTAGTGTTGTACAGGCTGTAGAGTTAGTGTAAATCAAGCTGTATTTTCATTATTGTTACCAGCTGTTTTATTCCTAGAATTAGTGGACACTTTGTATTTCTATATATAGATTGTATTATAGTGTTGTAAAAAAAAAGAGAAAATAGAGAATACATATTTCAGATTATCTCCATCATATCTCTCGGAGTACATTCAACAATGCTCAATATCAAATAGGTTATTAAATTATAAATTGATATAATTGATTTTCCTTTTTTGTATAAAATGTCCCTAGGGAGGGCCTAAATTCTTTGTTAATAAAGAACCAATTAATATTCTTAGATTGGGCGTACCAATTGATTAATTATTAAATTAATATTTATTTATAAGGAAATAACAAACCATCTAATCACTGCTAAAGGTAGAGCACAAAATTTAGACTCTCATTCAAGAAGCCAAAAGTTAGATTTAAAATTGATGTATCTAAGAATTAACTTTTAGATTTCAAAATCTACTATAAAATTTATTGTCAATATATTTTCAAATATTAATTCTTATAAAAATATTTGAAATATAACATGATTCTCAATTAGATCCAGATAATCACATCGAACATCTGAGAGTAGTACTCTAAATCAGATCTAGATAATCAAACATTAATTCTACCTTTCATATTTTAAGCTTTATTATAAAAAATATTTCATCAATATATTTTTTTGTAACAAACTTTGTAAAATTATTGAATGAAGAAATAAAGATCAATTTATTTTATAAAAATGTTTTACCTACATTAATATTTTACAAGCACAACAACATTACTAATTTTTCGTAGTTTTTTCGACAAAACATGCTTATAATTAATAAATGATCAAAATATTAAAAATAGTTTTTTTTTAAATAACATAAAATTAACCTAAAAATAGAAAAATACTTTTAAAATGTATACCTCAAACATATCCTTCCAAATACAAAATTTCAATACTAATTTGTTATCTGAAAAAACTCCATAGAAATTTTCTAATACTATTTATTGAAATGAAAGAACTACTACATATACTAAAGCTTTCTCAATTCTCAAAATTGAGAGAATAATTCTAAAACTAAGAAAACTAAATCTAATAGAAAGAGCGAAGAGAGAGCTAAGGGATATTTGAAATGAAGTGAAGAGGGTCTTATTTATAGGATTGGAAAATAGGCAAAAGGATAGAAAAGTGGATAAGTGGGTTGTGTGCCATGGCTTGCAATTTTTCATTGCTAGGGCATGCAATGATTTCAGACATGTTGTAATCTTGACTTGAACCACTCATACCACGAGACATATTAAACTCCAATGCAACACACATGAAATTTCATGTCTTCGATCTTCTTTTGTTTCACCCCCTTACAAGCTTGATTGGTTCATATGTAAGGCTTTACATATGTTTTCCTTTTTATTCATCTTGCTTGCATTTGAGTGCTTTTAAGTATAATTCCTAATGTGTTTATCAATTGATTCATATTTAAGCCAACATTATCTAAAAAATAACAAAATATATCTATGATTTCGAAAACATAGATTTGCTAAAATGGTGAAAAAATTATGCAATTATAAATCTATTTTATCATTTAAAGTGCATAAAATCACGTAATATTTAGTGCTTCTCAAGTACTCATTAGATCATCCCTTTCTCTTTTAAGGCTATGCTCTATCATGCTCTTCTTCGTAGAGTGTCCCTAGTTTTCTCCTTATCCATTTATTCATATTCCTTATATTTCTTCTTCTTCTCTTCACTAATCATCAGATTTTTCTTTCTTACACTAAGAGTTTGCTTTAGTCTCTCAATACCTAGTTGCTATGATCAAATATTGCACAACTAAAACATAGTTAGTGACTTTTCATAATCAGATGTTTATGCAGACTAGTGACTATCTTTGCACTATAAGTCATCATTCTCACAGACATGGTTCACCTTGGACCTTCGATTTTTGTCCTTCCCTCAGACAACCATCTAATGGTGTTTTCATGCCTTTATTTCTCTCTACTAGTGCCCACTATAGTTCTCTACATCGTGGTTTTCATCTTTCCTAGTCCAATGCTTCTTAATGAATTCACTTTCCCCAAATAGTTAAGGATGCTAGAGCCTCTTCTCATCAAGGTCCCTATGATAATGAGGGTAAAGGAATGTAGAGTGTTGATTATTGTATTTTTTTCCTTTATTATACCCTCTTTTTCCTTTTCAATATTACAAAAAATTGTAATAAAATCTTTTTTAATGAAAAAGCTATGTTGTTGTTGTTTTAGCAGTTTTTTCAGGTTTGTTTGTGTTTTTTTGTTTGCATGTGATTACTTTTTTCCATGTTTATTGCTTTAATATGACTTTGCTATTTGCATAAGTGTTAGTATTATTGCATGGTATATCCCTTTTATTCATCATATATGGGTGTTCCTTTTACTTTTTGTGTCAAAAAGGGAGAAAAGTTTGTTCCCATAATTGATTATTTATTGCATTACTAGTGTGTTGATGCATGGGAAGCATTCACTTGGGAGGAATATTGTATGAAATCAACGGGAGTTATGTTATTTCATTGTTGCATGTTGATTGTGCTTAACATTTGGTTAGACTACATGTAGTGCTACATGATGTTTTCATGAGTATGTGTTGTTTCATTTGTGGAAATTACAAGTATAATGAGAGAATTTAAGGCTTAGGTGGAGCCATAGAGGTAGACATGAAGCATGGAGTATGCATCAAGATGGATGGGGCACAACGAGAAGGATGTACTTGGAATATGTGTGTTTTGGAAGTTTTTGGGCTATATGTTGATATTTTTTCATGGGAAAAAATGTCTTTAGGTCTTCTTGCATGATTGACTCGTGTTTTGATGTAGAGTCTATTTTAGTTGTATAGTTTTTACCAATAAAATCCAAAGGGGGAGATTGTAAGTTTTGTATGTCCTTTGAGTCTTTGCTAGCATTCCCATGGGCAAAATATGGAGTTTGATTGTTTTACTCAATGAGGTATCTTCCTCCTTGTAAGGACAGTCACTAAAGTTCAAGTACTACACATACTCACTAAACTTACAAGTCTTTATAAGTTTACACTTTTACACACACCATATGCGTTGGTTCTTATAGAATCCATGTTATGTTACATTTTTTGTTTTATTTTGTGTTATTTTGCGTGTATTTGTGAGGTGCTCATCAAGCAAGGATATCATGGATAACTATTACCCTTGCTAAAATAGTCAGTAAGGTGGCTACTGAGGAGTTTGGCAACTAGAAATTTTTCTATAAATACCCCATCATTTGCAAATGTTTTGTAATTAGAAAACGTGGGAAAAATCTAGTGGTTTTTAAACTCGATCTTTGAAAATATAAAATAATTTTCTTATTCCTGGTCACTAATACATTAAGGGTTCTTTGATATTTATGATTCTTAATTATATTTTTAAAAACTATTTTTGGGGTTGGGTTAATTAAATTTGGATTAACATCTATGACTTAGAATGCATGTATGGTTCATATGCATAGATTTTCCATATCCTTAGGATTACACTATACTGACTGTTGTGATAGTCCATACCATGCCATGGGGGGCTCTAGAGGGGGGGAATTTAGTTTGGATAAAAGCCTGATGAATAGCTTCAAAATCTCTTGAGGACATCAAAGGATTTAAAAGAGAAGTTCCTAGAGCAACAACACTCTCCACAACATTGTTTACTTAAGAAGAAGAAGAACATATATCAACCTCCAAAAGGAGTTACTTAACTCTAGAGACCTAATATAGCATCCTTAAGCCTCTACAAAACTCAAGGAACTTCAAAAAGATTATTTTAAGGTACTTATAAAGTTGATGCCCAAGAGCACCTTCCAATTGTGAAACTTCCATAACATCTTGAGCATCTTATGTAGAAAGAAAGTCCACTATGATTATCCTTTGATAGACTTCTTAATTAAATAGAAGACCTCTCCTTATTCAATCACTATTGGATTAAGCCCATAATAATCCAACATGAATTATGACTTATACATAAGGTAGTAAAATCCTATATGGATTAAGAGTAAGTATTTGCCGATAAATACACATCTCCTATACAATTAAAGATATTTTGAATATTATGATTATATTTTTTTTATAATATTATTATGCACAATATGACTTAAGCATAAGAGCCATATGTGGCCTCCCTCTTAAGGGGTCCTATGGCTCTTTGATCGTCTTCACAGGTTTGAAGGTTAACCATGATTGTTGGGATAATATCTACATCAATAGTCTATGGTAACATTCTTCCTATTTGATATTTCAATTCATGAAGAGACTCCAAAAAATCAACCAAAACTGATCTTAGATCAATAAAAAAATAAATGGAGAACTGCCACCATGAATAATCATTGAACAATTTATATGAAGAATGATCAATCCAAGGTCAATGGTGTGATTAATTAATTCATATATATATATATATTGCTCAACTATATTTTATGCTATTATTTAGCAAAAAATGCAGAGAACTTCGAGCAAGAAACGATCAAATTTGATCAAAAATAGATAAAGTTTGCGACTTTTGATCAAAAAATGACCATAATTTTTTATTCATAGATACTATAAAACAATAGTTCATTTACTGACACCTCTAGTAATTATGGCTGCAGAAAATCAAGACAAGTAAAATCCAACTAGCAATAACTCAAACCGATGTCCTATAAAACCACATGCGCTGCCCATATTTTGGTCATGCCATCGCCTTTAGTTCATGAGAATTCACACATTGAAATAAAATTTGGGGGGGGGGGGGGGGTCATTATCAAAAAGCCCATCGCATGATGAGTCAAACTAGAAAAATTTCATTGCCACTGGACATGAATAAATGCTTCACACACCTTATATGACACTACTATGGTTGTCCATTGCTAGATATGTGCCCTTGTGAAAAAAAAGGAAAAAAAACCAACCAATTCATAGATAGATAACCCGAGCAGTTCAAGCTCGATTCATCCATTTTTAGACCGATTTTTAACAAAGTTGAACTTATTCCTCGATCCTTTTTTTCATTTAGTATCTAATGATACTATTTCGAGTTAAATTTGATAGGTTTGCTACACAGTAATTGGAAGAAACATCCAATTTCATGCAAACAGAATCTCACAAAAGCTCCATTATCCCTACATTGAAGCTACAAATGCACGATAATAAAAAAACTGACTAATATCTTAGATTAGATGTAAAAAATATTCATGAAATAAACAAGTGTATTACTCTAATTCATACATGTATAATCATAGAATTCAAAAATAGAACCAAACATATCAAGAATCAAGAATTGAAATTAAAATTGGTCATGACATTAAATTAATTAAATTATAGTCTAGGTTTTGGAATAGGCCATAATCACATTAGAAGGTTAGCTAGACATGAATTCTAATGAATCAACATTATAATCATGGAAACTAAGAAGAGACAAATAATTAGAAAGGCATAGGAATTGTAGATGATGAAGCCAAAGCAACCCTACTCTCCAATCCTCAATTCTTTCTTATAAATCTCCTTCAATGGTTTGCCTTAGAAGTGCTCTTGATCTCTCATGTTCTTTGTAGAAATTATCTATGATTAATAAGTTTTTTAGCTACTTATATTGTTTGAATTGATTTGATTAGGATTGATCCAATGGTTAGGATTAGAAGTTGGTACTGAAAATAATTAAATTTACAAGCTAACTGGACTTCTTCGTCAATCAATCAATTAATTATGATTTTCAAACAGAGAACACTCAAGAAAAACTAGATCAGTCCTCAATTGATCTACCTATATCTTGATCAATCAATCAATATTTAATATATGTGTCTTGTACATCCGATCAATATGGAGCAAACCTTGATCGATCGACTGCTATGTTCCACTTTTCAACACAAGGGAGCTCAATTGAAGATAGATTAGTGCTTGAAAAGTAATGAATATTACGTGATTTATTTGCACTCTAATGTCAAAAATAGATCTATGTTTTCATAATTTATCGTTATATTAGAAAATCCATGTTTTGAAAATCATAGATATTTTTTGTTGTTTTTCAAATATTTCTGGCTTCAAAATTATTCAATTGATAAACACTTAAAGAATTGTTCCTAAAAGCACTCAATTACAACCAAGAAGAATAAAAGAATAACATATGTAAGTCTTACGTATGTTCTAACCAAGCTTGTAAGGGGTGAGATAAAAAGAAGGTGGATAAATGAGGTTTCACGTGGGCTATCACGGAACAAAGTGTGTGCCATGGTGTATCAGATTGTAGTTGAATGCATATAGAATCAACGTATGCCATGGTGGTGAAAGAGTATGGTATGTGACCTTATGATCCATTTTCCTCACCTTTTCTCAGTGTTTTTCAACCTATATAAACACCTTACCTCAGTTATAGATACACCAAAACTCAAGAACAATTCTATGTTTCAACAAATTCTCTCTAAGATTTTTATTATATTTTTTAGGTTTATTTTCCTTAGTTTAATGTAGTAATTTTCAATTCAATAAATAGTATAAGCATATATGTTTAGAGGTTTTCCAAATACAAATCAGTATTGAAATTCTGTACCTTGAAGTATACTTTTGAGGTATAAATTTTAAATGTATTCTTTTACTTTTAGAATTAATTTTACTATTCTAAATGTAATTTTTAATATTCTAGTAATTTATTAAATTGAGCATATCTAGCTGAATATTTCTATGCGATATTAGTTATACTATTATGCATGTGAAATGTTACCTTGGGTAAATATTTTTATAAAATAAATTAAATTTGTTTCTTCATAGAATTATACAAAGTTTATTATTGAAAAATATATTGATAACATATTTTTCGTAATAAATTTAAATTTTGAAATTAAATTTTAGTATTTGATTCTCTAGATTTAATTTAAAATCATATTCTATTTCAAAGATTTTTATAAGATTTATTATTCAAAAACTTTGTAATAGATTTAAAATCTAAAAGTTAAGTTCAAATATATTAATCTAAAATACGATTTAAACACCTTGGATGAGAGTTTAAATTGATAGACCCGCAATAAGCATTGATTTAAATAGTTTGTAATTCCTTAAGAATAAAACATAATTTAATCTTTATTAATTACCTGATCCCTATAAAAATATTTTAATTCATAATGATTAACAACAAAGCCGGTCCCCGTTCAAAAAAATTCATACAAAAAGGGCGAATCAATAACCTTAACTTGTATCCTTAATAACATAATTAATGTTGAGAAAACATGATTAACTAACTAATATATCTCATAAATTCTCTATTGGGTGTCAAATGTTTATCTACCTGATATTTATTGAATCAATTCTATATTTAATTTTATTTCAATAGATTAGATTTTTTCGAAACTAAAACTTCGTTACAAAATGTTTAGGTTTACTTTTTGTTTTTAAAAGTTTTATTAAATTATTTAAAACTATATAGTTCATCTTTAAACCGACCTTAAAAATATACTTATTGCTTCTTACAAAGTTATTCATGTACTTGTGAGCTATTTTAAAATACAAAATTTGTGTACCAAGTTTTTGACGCTGTTGTTGGGAGGAATAGCTTTTAAAACTTTTATTATCAAAAATCTTAAAAAAATTGTGTTATAAATATTAATGATTTGTTTTATAAAAAAAATTCAAAAAATTTTGAAAACCAAAAAAAGTTCAAAATTCTTTAAAAATCATAAAAATTAATATTTCATATATTAGTTGACTCTTGAAAAATTAATTAAGTTAATTTTCAAATAAAATAAAATAAAAATAAAAATAAAAAATGGAACCTTCTTCTCTTTTCTTTTTATTTATTTTAACTCAATTCTTTTTAATTTTTAATTTTTATTTTATTTTAGTTTATTTTAGTTTTTACTTCTTTCTTTTAAGTATTTTGTTTAGTTTTTTTTTTTTGTATACTAACATGTATTATATACCTTGTTAACTTCTTATAATTATGGAATCATAAATTGTATGCATCATATAATTTTTGGGTCAAAAATTGTATGTCTACATTTCTTAGTATAACAAATTGTATGTATCATAGATTGCTTGTATTATAAACTATTTGTATCATACATTATATGTCTATTTTATCTTTTTATTTTTTCTACCTGAAAAGTACTTTTAATTTGGGTTTTCATAATTTATGTGAGGTAGGATATCCTTAGGGTATCCTCTTACATTTTACATAAATAACATGTAAAATCTCAAAAAATTGTTATAATTTATATAAATGTCTCCAAAAGAATTTTAAATAATATTTTGAATTGTAGAAATGTATAAGAAAATATATGTTTTTAAAATTAGATCGAACATGAAAAATTTGTGAAATTCCTACATACCTCGCTATCATCCTCACCATCATCCTCACTAACCCTTTGACAAGCCTTGCCACACCCATGGCAAGCTTGGCTGGCGAGCTCTTCAATTTTTTCCTATAAAAAGAGGGCAAGCTCCACCCTTTCTTCCACACTCAATTATCATCTATTCTCCCTCTTTCTAAAAGTTTTCTCCCTCCAAAAGTGTGCAGATTTTTTTTATACTTTTCAAAGCGCATTTTGGCAATAAATATCCAAGTTTTTGGCTCAAGATTTTGATTTATGGGTTTCTACTCTAGCCTTTTAAATTGATGGATTGTTTTTATAAAATTTTCATGCTTCATATGATATAAATAAAAATAAAAACCAAATGCCATGTTTTTTTTATAAATAATGATATAAATGTTGATAAAATAAAGTACTCGTTATAAATATTTTCATATGCGTACATTGAGAAATTTTGTATACAAATGAGTATTTAACTTTGATATGAAATGAGCATGAAAATATTATATGGCATTCTAGTATGGTATTCATGGACTACTGGTTACATCTGACTATTTTCTATAGACTACAAGTATGCATCACATACACATGTATTATTAGAGTTTTTTCGTGTAAAGATTCTTAGATTGTTGAATACACACGAGCCTCAGAGTTGGACCATGCACGAGCCTCAGAGTTATGACTTGGAGTTATTGCCTAGTGAGTTTTATTATCTGACTACACATAGGCCTCGAACTTGGATTCCTTATTGTGTTTTAGACCCTTAGACGAGGGCCCATATGTTTGACTAATACATGTGCCATATGTATTATGTTTGTACATGGGGTCCAAGATGGACCCACATACATCTCAGAGTTGGATCGCGCATGTGTCCATATGTCTTAGAGACTAATACATATGGGGTTAAATATCATGCATTAGATTTATATCACATAGCATATTTTATATTGTATGAGCATGCATTGTGATACCTAGAATATACACTCCCTCGGCCCCTCAAAAGCAAGGAAGTGTAGGTATACCCAGGTTTTATGACTGACATCTCCCTCACTGTATATTGATGATGATTACTTATATTCATGAAAATTTTATAATAAGTAACATGCATCATAAAGTATTGATTTATTGTGATACTAATTAGAGTATAATCCTACTCGACTATGTATAGCTCACCCCATGTCCCTTTTTCCCTCCAGATTAAATGTTTTTAACATAGTTGGTGACTCAACATAGAAGTAAAGAAGGAAATTTTAGGTCATTTTATTTGTATCATGTACTTAGAGACAATGTTGAGACATAGAGTAAAGTAAACAACCACTCAATATATATATATATATATATATATATATATATATATATTATAATTTAAAATGTATCCCTTCCTATCTTGCATGCTGATTTTTTTGGGCATGATGGTTTTGGTGTTACAGCATGGTTTTGATCTCTCGAGAATAATATTAATTCATAATCTTAAAATATTATTGAACTATGTTTTTCTCAGCATAGCTCAAAGAAGGCCGGTAACTATGAATCAATAAGGGTAGCTAGGGATCAACCCATAAGGGTTGCTAGGTATCAACACAGGGTAAATGAAAATCATGGTCTATCATAAGTATTGTGAAGATTATTTACTCAAGGAAAAAGATCCAAGGATAGAGGTAGAGCTTACTACCTCATAGAATTTGAAAAGATGAGACCATCACTCTATGATGATACCTTCAATCCCAACATCATGAAAGGATGGATTTGCGAAATTAAGAAGAAAATGAATGTTCTAAACATTCCTACATGTTTTAGAGCTATTTTAGCATCGTATAAATTGACTGGTGAAGCTAACTACTAGTGGAACTCTTTCAACAGAGGAAGAAATGTAGAGACAATTACATGGGAAGAATTCAAGGAAGTGTTTTACGAAAGATTCGTTAATGAGACCGCTAAAGCTAACAAGGTGATAGAATTTATGAATACTAAACAAGACAACATAACCATTGCATAATATAAAAATCACTTTAATCAACTATCGATCGATGCATAAAATATGATAGCAAGAGACTGAAAAAGTTGCAAAGTTTTTGATGGGCGTATAGGATGATATCTGCATGTAACTAATGTATCAAGGTGTTTGGATTTACACTACAATAGTTGCAGCATTAAACTAGGATGTGTTTATGGAATAATTACCTAGACTTTCTCCAACTTAAGAGATCAATTTTGTGATCGAGCTATATCCTAAAACTATGCCAATATTTATCACTTATGGCACCTACAAAAAAAATTGAAGAAACAATTAGACTAATTTTTGTGAAAGGATTCATTCAACCAAGTTCATCACCCTAGGAAGCACCTTTTTATTTTTTTCAAGAAGAAAGATGGAAGTTTCAGAGAGACAACTCAGAGAGACAAGGTTCCCCTCAAAGATCGATTTCAAATTGGGATATCACCAATTAAGGGTTAGAGTGTTAGATATATCCATAAGTACTTTCCGTACATGGTATGGACATTTTGAATTTTTTGTTATGCCATTTGGTCTAACCAATACCCCTGTTGCTTTCATGGATTTAATGAATTGGTTATTTAAACCCTAATCAATTTATCATTGTATTTATTGATGATATTATAATTTATTCAAGCACCCATGAAGAACATGAATAACATCTTAGAATTTCCTTGAAAACTCTAAGGGAACACAAATTGTATGCGATGTTTAAGAAGTGTGATTTTTGGCTTACTAAAGTCAAATTCCTCAGACATGTCATATCTAAAAGAGGAATTGCGGTGGAGCCATCCAAGATTAAAGTAGTATTAAATTGGAATAAATAAAGAAATATGGCTAAAGTTCAAAATAGTCTTAGATTGGCTAGATACTATCGACGTTTTGTCTAAGAAGAATGTTGCACCATTAACAAAATTTACATGAAAAGGTGTGAGATTCTTTTGTGATAAAGGTTATGAAGAGGAATTTAAAGAGTTAAAGACATGATTAATGATTACACCAATTCTTACCGTGCCATATAGTACAATACCATAAATGGTACTTATTAATGCTTTACTACAAGAAATTGGGTGTATCTTAATGCAAAATGATCGAGAAGTTGCCTACAAATCATGACAACTCAAGAATCATGATCAAAACTACCGAACACATTGATGAATGTTTAAAAAGCACTAAAATTACTATGATTTAATGTAATTTAATTGATTAAATAAATTTATATTTATATAATTTTATCATATTTTTATATCAATTTTTCATTTCAGAATTACGGGTATTTGATCGCCACACACGTAGTGTGTGCAATGAATACGCAAGTATACGTATCGCAACAAGTAATATAATGATAAGAAAATATCGTTCCCACAAATATTATTTTATTAAAAGCTAATTTTTAAAACGAAAAAAATAAAAATCAATTATTTTGTGTTTTTATATTTTAAATAAGAAAAATTAAAATAACTAAAAGTAAATAGAAATAATTAATTAAATCAATTTTGGTAACTAAGAAGATATATGAGAAAATGTCTAGAAATACTTAATCCCCCAATTTAGTAAACATGTGAATCGCTAAAATCCTCACAATATAATTACCAATTAATTACATGATTAATTGTATCTAATCTAGCATGTATTCCTCTTTCAAGTAAGCTACACACCATATAGTAATTAATTTAATCACACTCTCATGCAATTTAAGTTTCATACTACTTATTAAGTTCATCAATAGTGGATGATGGGTAAAACCGACATCGTCGATCCTCCCGATACTTTGGTTTTATATTTATAAAACTCTCGCAAGTGCATGAATCATTTCGTAGAAAATGATAAGTATACTCCCAAGGTCGATCTAAGGAAGAAATATATGTGGTTTTTAATTTATTATTCAAACTTTTAAAAACGAAATTAAATCCTAAACATCCTATCACGATATTTTGGGGTTTTGTGTTTTTAATCTAATAACGTAAAAATAAACATAAATACAGATTCAATAAACATTTATGCAAATTTTATCATTTATAATAGTTGAGTATTTATGGATATAATAACTAAGTTAATTATGCTTGCTCATATTATTTAGGTTACTAAAGATATAAATTGATATTTATTAATTCTCTCTTTTTTATATGAATACCACCTTTGGTGGGGTTAGATATTTTTTGTTAACTAAACAAACCAATTAACACTTATGAGTGGGGTTGATATCTAATTTTGTTAATTAAATTAATTCCTTTTTCTAAGAGATTGAAAATGAACCATTTAAATGCCACATTTGGTGGGGTTAGACAGTTTAAACTTTATTCAATGTGTCCAAATTAAACCTAAGAATTTAATTATTCGAGTACTAACTTTCAAGTTTTAAAACCACTACTGAAAACATGTTGTCAATACATATTTAGATAATAATTCTTATAAAAACTTTTGAAATAGAGCTTCACTCTAACTACCGGGCGATTGTACTAACAAATAAAAGAGTACTACTCTAAATCAGACCGGATAACTAAACCTTAAAATCTAATTTTCATATTTAAGTTTGTAATGAAAAATAATATATTTCTCTCTAACATTCTTAATATAAAATCTTGAATAAAAATAAAATCAATTCATTTTAGAGATTTTTACCTATTTAATATTTCGCAAGCATAACAACATTATTATTATATCATGTTTACAAACAGCCAGCAAAGTTAAATTTAATCACAAACAAATTAAATATAACATGTAAGAATAAAACATAAAAAATAATTGTAAAGAAAAATAAAATCCTTACAGCAGTTTGATTTTATTCCTATTGCTGGAAAACCTCCAAACGGAATTTGCATTTCCATTTATTGAATCAAAAAGCAAATAAATTACAAAAACATAATTAGTTCTTAGAAGAACTCTAAAATTAAGAAAAACGTAACTAAGGAAAAACTAAAAACTAAGAAATTGAGAGAAAAAAAAGAGAAGAGAAGATGTGTTTTTAGGTGTGTTTAGTTATGAAGAGAATGGGGGTATTTATAGGTGAGGGGAAAAAGTGGGTGAAGAAATGATTAAAAATGGTGGAAACGTGGAGTAATAAATGATGACATCATTGCTGACGTCATGTTGGCGTGGGGCGTGGCAGCGTGCACGGATTGGGACAGATGGGTGTAGATGGGCAGTGGCGTGCGCGGACAGGGAATTGCAGCGCGGCTGGGCGTGTTGTGTGCGTTGGCCGGCGTGGCTGGGCGGCTGCGTGCACGATTTCCTCCTTTTTGACATTTTTTACCTTTTTGACCCATTTTGTCCAATTTTTCCATATTTGTTGACTTTTTCTCATTTATTTTATGAAGATATTTGTGATGTATTGCCTCCAGTATTCCTCTTTGAGTCTTTAAGTTACGTTTTTAAGCAAAACTAGCTGAAAAATAATAAAAATACCCGTGATTTCGAAAAACATATTTATATAAATATATGATAAAATCATATAAATATATATATTTTTAATCAATTAATGTGCATAAAATCATGGTAATTTTAGTGCTTTTTGAGTACTCATAAGTGGATCACATGTATAAAAATCATACATCTCTCCCTAGAAACTATGAATTTTATTTAATCAAGACAAACAATTAAATAATTCTCTCAAGTTTATTTAATTACTTCTATAGATAAATTGTTGTCAAAATAATTAATAGCATAAAAATTAAATTAAATAATATAATCAAATTAAAATTATAATCGGGGTAAAATATTAGATCATCATATGATGAAAATGAGTTCATAAGATCCCTAGATTAATAAATTAACTACACATAATGATGTTCATAAAGCTCATATTTTTCTTAAAGAAGACGTAAAATTGATAAAGAAAAGAGTAGAAAAAGAAATACCATCAATCTCTTAATTGTAATGCTAATATCCTCTGGAATCTCCACCAAAATTGTATCCTTTCTTCAATTTTTTTGTATTTTTCTCTCTTTTTAGCTCCAAAAATTGACCAAAATTATACCAATGACTGTAACTTAAGGTTTATGGGGTGATTAGAAGCTTAAATATAGCTCAGTTGCGATCTGGACCGTCAGATCAACTTTAGATCAAAGGTTGAGATCAAAATAACCAAAACAGACAACACAACCAACCACAACAAGACACGTGGTAGGCAGAATTCACTAGCAAATTAGAGCATGACTCGTGGCAAGAGAGACCTGTCAGAGTCAATGCTAACTGATTCAGTGCCACACGGTGCAACGCATAGAGTAATGGCATGGAGACATGTGGCAAGGCGGTTTAACCAATCTTCGAACACGGATTGAACGCCGTTCTGACATGTGGTGTATGATGACTCTATGAAAATAAAGTCATTAACACATTTTTTTACTAAATATTTATTTTTTTATTCAATAAATAGTATTTTTATGGCCAAAAATTTTAAAAATATAAACTTTTTAGTGAAAAGGGGAGAAAATATAATTTTTGGAATTTTTTGGGATTTTTCCAAAACTTTTATAGATTTTTATGAATTTTTAACGCATGACCAATCAAGAGGTACCACGTGTCATGCCATGCATGCAGAGGAGCTAATTGGGTAAGCCATGTGGATGCCACATAAGCAGGGACATCGAATCATGTTACACCACGTGTGAAGAGGACAAAACGCACACCATGTGTCATCACGACGTTCAATCTGAGTTCAGAAATCGGTCAACCCTCGTTGCCACGTGTCATAATTACATTGCTCTGTGTGTTCCACCCGTGCACTACACCATCCGTTTCCACAAATCATGTCGTGCCGTATGGCACTAAATTAGCAAGCATTAACAATTGGTCTCCCCTGCCACGCATCGCTCCCTGATTCATGTAGTGAATTTTTGATGCTATGTGTCATGATGTGATTGGTTGGAGCTATTTGTTTGCTTGTTTTGATCGTAGCCCTTGATCTAAAGCTAATCTAATGGTCCAGATCGCACATGAGCATTATTTAATCCCCTAGTCACTCCATAAACCCTAAGTGGCCTCCATTATTATAATTTTGGTCAATTTTTAGAGCTAAAAAGAGAAAAAAAATACAAAAAAATTCAAGAGATGACACAATTTTGGTGAAAATTCAAGAGGAGATTAATTATATTTCTTTTTCTAATCATTTCTTTATCATTTTTTATGTCTTTCTTTATGAAAAATAAGAGCTTTATGAACACAATTATGTGTAATTAATTTATTAATCTAGGGATCTTATCAACCCAATTTTCACCATGTGATGATCTAATATTTTACCCCAATTATAATTTTAATTTAATTATATTATTTAATCTGATTTGTATGATATTAATTGTTTGGCCAACAATTTATCTATACAGACATTTAAATAGATTTGAGATAATTATTTAATTGTTTTTCTTGATTTAATAACATGCATAATTTCTAGGCAGAGATGTATGATTCTTATGTATGTGATCCATAATTGATGAGCTTAATGAGTAGTATGCAATTGAATTGGCATGAGAGTGTGATTAAATTAATTATTATATGGTGTGTAGTTTACTTGAGAGAGAAATACATACTAGGTTAGATTCAATTGATCATTTAATTAATTGATAATTATATTGGGGGATTTTAGCGATTCGCATGTTTAAAAAATTGGGGGATTAAGTATTCCTAGATACTTTCTCATATATCTTTTTAGTAACCAAAATTGATTTAATTAATTATTGTTATTTACTTTTAATTATTTTAATTTTGCTTCCTTAAAATATAAAAACACAAAAAAAAATTATTATTTTTAGTTTAAAAAATTAGTTTCTAATAAAATAATATCAGTGGGAACGATCTTTTTTTATCATTATATTACTTGTTGCGATATGTATACTTGTGTATTCATTGCGCACACTTCATGTATGGTGATCAATGTATGATTCATCCTCCTCACACGTAGTGTAACATCATTCGTTGTCCCTACTTGTGTGGCATCTCCATGGCTTGCCCAGTTAGCTCATATGCTTGTGTGGTAGGCCATGTATCAGCTCTTGATTGGCCCTAAGTTAAAAATCTAGAAAAGTTTTGGAAAAATCTCAAACAATTCCAAAAATTATATTTTTACCCCTTTTAACTAAAAAGTTTGTATTTTAATATTTTTGGTCATAAAAATACTAATTATTAAATAAAATAAGTAAATATTATGTAAAAAAATGCTCTAATGAATCTACTTCCGTAGAGTCATCACACCCCCAAACTTAACTCTTTGCTTGTCATCAAGTAAAACCAAGTATAACTAAATAAAATAACATAGGTAGTATATTCATAAATATACTTCAATTAGTACATGGATATTTCACGAAAACTATCCCTCTCAAGAGTTGTACAATCCTATGATAAAGAGATTCACATATTCATCCATCAACGTTCCATCAATACAAGGATATGCAAGGTTTTTGACAAATTTATTCGTGTGTGTGTGCTACATATGATACCATCCAATGCACTTATGAAATCAACCTATACGAGCATGCTAATCAATTCAATCCTAGAACAAGTCTCATAAGTCTATTTTTCACATCCCTCTATACTAATATAAATATACACTTAGCTAAAGATCAATAAGAACTTTACATTGTTGTAATGTAAGGCTTAGTTGGGGGGTTGATAAATGAAGACACTTAGGCTCTTTCCACACCTTAGCTTTTTTTTCATCATGTACTTTTTGACTACAATTGAGCTTTAACTTAATATTTGATTGTACCCTCTTTTGTCATTCTTTTCATATTCTTTTATTCCACATCTCTTTTCATTTTTATTTTTTGTAACTTCATAACACCCACAAACTTACTTTCAATTATATTTTCTTTTCCTTTAGAAAGATAATTGTGTTGTGAGTTTTGCTTCTTCTTTTTCTCTTTTTTTTAGGGTGCATTACATTTCACCTTATACTATAGCATAACATATGATTGCATTTTTTTTCTTTTCATACAAGCTAAAGGTGCAAGGATAAAGGTAATGCTTATTAGTTAAGCATAAAATGTGGCTTAAAGGTATGAATGGTTCTTTGTTAGGCTCAAATGGGTGACTAAAGATATTAACAATGGTTAGCTTGAAATGCTCAATCGATCCAAATAAGGCATAAATAATTTGTCTTGCTAAATACTATTTAGGATTTTACCTCAAGGAATGATCAAATAGATTCTAAAACCTAGTGGATCTCATCAACTCGCACAACTCGCTACAAATTTTCTATCAATAAGCACCCAAAAATCAATCATGAACATGTGCATAAGAATTTGAATCAATTCAATCAAAACTAGTAAGCATATCACATGATTAATGTAAATATCTTAACAAATATGTTACATTCCTTTTCCTAGTCATGACAACCAATTTTTATCATTGAGTTCATATGTTTCATAACAAGCATGCATACATTTAGTTTCCATATATTTTTCAATTTTTACCCAAATCATGATGAAAAACAACTTAAAGATTAAAAACAATCCCTAAAAAATTAAAATGCATACTAAATACTAATATAGAGAATGAAGTTCCCTTGGCATGTAATCACAATAAAACACATAAACTTCCTTCCTCTACTTCTATGACTAGGGAAACACAACCACTTGAAATAATTCATTCAGACATATGGATGCCTCGTGTCATATCTTCTAATAGTCATAATTATTGCATCCATTTCACTGATCTATACTCACATTTTACATGGATTTATTTGCTAAAAACCAAATCAGTAGCATATCATGCATTTTTACAATTCAAAACTCAAGCTGAGTTTCAAACAAATTGTAAGATAAAAGTTCTTCAAAGTGACTTGGGAGAATATTTTTGGTCCCTCATTGCGTTTCTCAATTAGTATGGTATTTTCCATCACACTTCTTCTCCCTATACTCATGAAAAAAATGGTATAGTTGAGAGAAAACATACGAGTATTGTTGATTTAGGCTTTGCCATGCCTCTATACCACTTACTTTTTGGGATAGCTATTTTCTCAAGTATCTTTCTTATTAATACTTTCCTAGTACTATTTTGATTGACTACTCTCCATTAGAATTCTTGTTTGGTATTAAACCAGATTATCATTTCTTGAAAGTATTTGGTTGTTATTGCTTTCCTTGCCTAAGACCATACACTTCCCATAAACTTGAAGATCGATCCAAAGCTTGTACCTTTCTTGGTTATAGTCCAAGACATAAAGAGTACAAGTGTCTTGCTGCTGGTGGTTGACTTTTCTTGAGTTGAGATGTCATCTTTTATGAAAATTGTTTCCTTTTAAGTCACTTTCTTTAGAATCAAATTCAGGTCTACAAACTCCTTATTTTTAGTCTATTAAGATAGGCTTTCATGTTTTTACCGCAAACCAATTGATCCTCTTCCTTTGGATGAGCCTTATATTTCTCATAGTAAACAACATATCACTTAGTCTCTTATCTTATGTTTAGATAATCATTATTTATCTTTCTAGAGTCCTCCTCAATCTTTTAGCTCTCTTCATGATTCTTTTTCTTTGCCTTCTCATGTCATTAATTCCAGTGCCAATGGTCTTATTCAACCTCTACCTTCTATGTCTAATTAGAATATTAATGTTGAATCAAATATTCATGTTCCTACCATAAACAAGCATTCCATGATTACTCAATCTAAAAAGAGAATCTATAAACCCAAGGCTTATATAAGTGTGATGAATGATTATTCTAAGAGAGAATCTACCTCAGTTAAACAGGCTCTAGCTGATGCAACATGGCTTGAATCTACTATAGTAGAACTCAATGCATTAATCAATAATAAAACCTAGGTTTTTGTTCCACCACCACCTCACAAAACCACCCTAAGCAATAAATGGATATTTTGTGTGGAAAGACTAGCTTTTGGTCAATCGGATAAACATAAATCTCAAGTAGTTACTCAAGGGTATAAATAGGTTCCTGAATTTTATTTTTCAAAAACTTGTAGCCCCATTGGTTAAGTAGGTCACCATTCGAGTCATCTTTATTCTTGGTTTATCTAAAGGTGGAATTGCAACAATTAGATATCAACAATGCCTTTCTTAATGGTACTTTGCAAGAAGAGGTGTACATGAAGCAACCTTAAGCTTTTGAACATCCTCAATTTCCCAACTATGCATGCAAGTTACATACAGCAATCTATGACATAAATTAGGCTCCAAGTGCTTGGTTTGACACATTAAGTTCTATTATTTGCCTCATGGGCTTAATTCGATCTAGAGTATATTTTTTCCTATTCTTTAAGGCTTTCTCTCATAAAACTATATATCTATTGGTGTGTGTGGATGACATAATCATCATAGGGATCGATGAGATTACTATCTAGAACCTTATTTCTATTCACCATACAAAAGTTTCCTTAAAATACATGGGATTGTTGAGCTATTTCCTAGGAATTGAGGTTCAAACACTAGAGAATGGTGATGTAATACTTACCCAAAAAATATACATGAAGGAGTTACTTGTTAAGGCCAAACTAGACAAGTCTAAGCCTATGAAACCTCTTATGCTAGCCAACTATACTCTCTCAACTTTTGCAAGTGGTTTCATAACCCTACCTTGTATAGGAGAATTTTTAGTGCTCTTCAATATATCATAATCACACAACCTAATCTAGCATTTGCTATTAATAAATCTTCTCAAATCATGGTATTTCCTTGTAAGCCTCACTGGCTAGCTGTAAAATGATTTATGTGCTATTTGCAAGGTACTTTGTGTCATAGTTTATTTCTTTGACCTTCTTCTCAACTACTCCTTCAAGAATTTGTTGATACAGATTGGGGCTCCTATATAGATGATAGAAGATCTACTTCTAAGGTTATTATCTACCTTGAGGACAACCCCATCTATTGGTGTTCAAAGAAACAAGCCTCATTTTCGCATTCATGCATTGAGGCTAAATAAAGGTCTCTAGCAAATGAAGCATCACAATTGATTTAGGTTTAGGTTTTACTTCATGAACTGCAAGTTTCCATTACTCCCACACCTATTATGTGGTGTGACAACTTGAGCACAGTTCAATTAGTTGGTAATCCCATTCTTTATTCTTGTATAAAGTAGATGTAGTTGGATTTTCATTTCATTTGGGAGAGAGTTCAGGCCAAGAATTTCCTTCTTTAGCACATTCCCTCTCTTGAGAAATTGACTAACATTATTACCAAAGTCCTTTAGTTTCTTCTTTCATTCCTCTATGTAGCAAACTAAGTGTCATTATCATGTCCCTTAGTTTGAAGGGGTGGAAGGACTAATACATCAAATGGTGCTTGTGTTAGTAGTACACAAGGTGATCAACAAAGTGATGAACATGGTGTGGCAATATGTATCAGTGATCAACCAAAGGATATGCAAGACAATAGGCATAGTGAGTAATCTTCAGTAGCTTGTGTGAAGGATGAACTTAAGCCAATGCCTATGCCTACCATCATTGCATATGTAGTATGCAAGTCAAAGATGTATGCAAATGTTGTAAGACAAATGTGGTGTAATATAACAGTCTACACTAGCACTTAGATTATCTTAAGTTAATTACATGAAGTGTGTAAAAGAATAGTGTTATAATCATGGGTTTTTTGGTACACATAAGCAATTCATTTGTTTTCTTGTATAAATAGATGTACATGTACAAATCAAATGAAGTAATTCAGCTTGCATTTTCAGTCTTCTTTCATTTCTTCTCTTCACAGTTTCTTTCTCTTCCTTTCTCGCATTTATTAGTTACAGGTGCTTTGTATTTTGATGGTTGTTTTATTTAATGGAGTATATTGTGACGTGATTTGCCCTAAAAAAAATTTAATCTTCATGTTTTTTGGATTATTTTACTAAATATTTTATTTGTAAAATGAGCCACTAAAACACACAAAAACCATACCGTAATGGTTTGGGCATGGCTGATTAGCCAACACATATACATGATACCTTTTAAAGATTCATTACTTGACCTAGGACTAGATAGGTATAGTTCACTAAAAGATTATCTTTCAACTATCATTGAGTTTCTTCTAACCACTTATAAAGCAAAGGTAATACTGTGTGTAAAGCTACAAAAGAGAAATGGACTCTTCAATAATATACTCAATTACCTATCACAACTTTGTTGTTTCATTAAGCAAAAATGAAATAAAATTTAGTAAAATGTGAAAAAAGACCATGCTCAAAGTAGTATGCATATTTTTGAGAAATAAGAAGTATATCTTATTAGATAAGATGTTAAAGAAAAAAACCTAACGGTAAATTATATTGGGTACAAAAGTTTATCACTGATGCCCCAAAGGTTTAGCATATCTTTACTTATTCCCGGAGGTTTGTAAAAATAACACTAATGCCCCTAAGGTTTCTAGTAATATCACTAATTCCCTTGAATGTTTAATGGCATTAACTTTTCATCCAATGATGTATTTTCTTTTCGACGGCTCTGATACCAAATTATGGCTAGCTATTTTATATCACTAGTTGTTACTTCCTACAATTTATTTTTTAAATCAAAACATTGTTCTATTTTTAGAATTTCTTTATATTTAGGTTCATACAAACTTGTGGTTAGTTTCTTTGTATTCATTTTCTTATTTATTAGTTTTATAAATGTTATAAACAAAAATTTAATCATTGAAGATTCTTAATTGATATAGAATTATAATTATTATACCTGAATTTAATGGGTCCATCATAATTTTTGTTTTCGTTGTTCGTCTTTTTTTGTTTCACCTTATATGTCTCAGCTTGCTCAAACCATAATACCCACCTAGTAATGGTGAAGCCTTTGCATCTATACATAATATGGCTTCTAAATTGACTAGAAAATAGAAGAAAGAGTGATTATGCTCTATTTAATTCATAATATTAATAATTATTACAATTCTAAAAGCCAACAAAGAACCTTGAAGAGACTATTAGCTACTTATAATTTCTAGATACATAGTTGCTTGATGAATAATTTTTAGAATAGAGAGGTTGTTATTGCTAAATCTATGTTCAACTAATGAAAATAAAGGTTCATTTTATAGGACAAGAAATCCTTGATTACAATAGTGGAAAATCATTATTTTACCCCTACTTTAATAATTCACCTAAGTTTCTGCTTTTGGCTTTTGAATTTAAGTCTTTCATTTCCTTAGCATGATCTCTTGAATGAACATATTGGTTTGACATATTTATTCATCTTTTTCATTTTTTGCCAACAATTCTTTTAATGATGTTAACGATGATGTATCTTCATCTTCTCGATCTTTAATGCACTAAATGCATTTATGATCCGTAGTGATTTTTTCGTCTTAAAACAAAACAATTTTCTTGTTTTTTGACAAATTTTTAGGATATTATTATTAAATTTGCCTAAAACTTATTGATTTTATCACTGTCTTCTTCAATGAGGGTCATATTTCTGTGGGAAGTGATTATGACTCTACTAGTTGAATAATTTACTTTGATTTTAGAAGAATTATCAATTTTTCTAAGTTCATGATAAATTTGGCCTAACATCTGTTCTTTTAGTATACAAAGTTCATATGTATTGAATTCCTTTTCTAGAAGCGCCCTTGGTTTTGGAACTTTTTTATTAGTGTTATAAATCCCTAATTTGATAGAATGATAAGAACTAACACAACTTTCTTCATTCTAGTCCATAAGTGAACTGAAAAATCTAAAATAGACAAGATTGTCACCTATCTGATCTTTTCCTTGAAGTTCTTAATGGCCTTCTTGAAAGTTTTAGAAAAATAATTTAATTCACTTAAATTAATTTCTAGATATAGGTTCTCATTTAAACCTACATGGAAAGCTTTATAAACAAAATTTGGATCAGCTCTTTCAAGAGTATTAAATTTACTGCCTATAAGGAATTCTTTTTCTCTGATGTAAAATTTCATAAATTTGATATATTCTTGGATAGATTTTCTAGTTAAGTTATAGAAAAGAAATCATTGTAGTTTAATTAAATTCATGTATTGGTCTTTTTCATCTTCAATGACCAATGTATTCCTAGGGAGTGTTTCCCTGAATAATATTGGTGGTCGTACTATTTTTACTATGTCTACGAAAGGTGCTTCCCTTAATAGTACTAGTAGTTGTACTATCTTTCCTATGGTTTTCAAACTGCTTGGTGATGATTATTGTTGTTGCGATACTATAGAGTAATTTTTAACTATATTTTCTAGAGTTAGTAGTTTTTGCACTCTATAGTTGGCATAACTATGTTTAGCTTCTATTCTGTTGGTGAAAGCTCTATGAGTTATTCCACTAAATCTGATAATATTTTTCCTTGCTTCAGGTCAGTTGTTGTAAATTCATGATTTTGTACCATTACAGACTGCATGTCTTTTTCTAGTCTTCTTTTTATGCTTTTTTAGCCCAACTAAGCTTTTTCTTTTACTTTTCAAACATGTTACATCTTTTGAATTGTTAGGTTCTTCCTTCTCATTTTGAATTCCTTCTTCAGAAGTTTTACCTTCCTTATAATGAATCCTAATAAGGATTCTCTTTAGAGTTTTTAGCTTCTAATGTTCGTTTTGAACTGTTAGGTTCTTCCTGTTTAATTCCTATCTCCAAAAGATACTTCTCTAGGTATAAAACCTCGATTTGTTTTTGAAGGATTCTTATCTCCTTTTCCTTTATCTTTATCTTGATAACAAGATGTTTTATTGCTACAAGAACAAAAATAGTTAAAAGCGTTAATTCTCTTATAAAGTCATCTTCTAAACTTTATTGTTTCTTGGAAAATATTCGATATCAAAATTGTAGTGGTTAAGTCATTTTTTTCATCTGACTAATCTTTCGTGTTTATAATCATCTACAATATTAGTCCTTAAAAAGTAAATAAAATTTTTGTTATCGGTTCTGAATATAAATCTAGAACTTACTACATATATTTTAAATTTTTAATAGCTTTTTTAACAGTTAAGTATTCTTTTTCATTACTATGATAATTTAATTCTTGACATGGAAATGTCCTTATGTATATCCACAAAGATATTCATCTTTATCATCTACTTTTGCCTTTAAAATTGCTCCCCAATATTCATGTGAAGCATCTATTTCAATTATAATTTATCATCTGGACATAGATGATATAAATTTGGTAAAATTTTTAACTTTGTTTTTACCTAATTTATGTACAAAGTATCTTGTTCTGTCTATTTTCAAACATGATCCTTTTTCAATTTTGTTTGCAAAGGCTTTCACATTCCTGCAAATTTCTTGATGTATGCTTCAACATATATTAAACATCCTAGGAATCTTTGTAATTGATTTTGTCTTTTAATTCACTAGAAAATCCTTGAATTTAGTATGTGGAGTTGTATTTTACGTTTTTTATTTTCAATTTCTAACCCTAAATACTTAATTCTTTGTTGAGCAATTACTTCTTTCTTCTCAAAAAGTACAATACCTTATTTCCTATATTCTTGTAGAATAATAATAAAAACCAAAATATCATATATGTAAATATAGCAAATATTTTATAATTTATTAAAGATGTCGTTCATATACCTTTGAAAGATACATGGAGCTTGTTTTAATCCAAATGCTATAAATGTCCATTAGAATTGTCCTTGAGGGAAATTAGTCTTATTTGTCAAAATCCACTTTTACAATCAAAACTTGAGAAATATTTCTTTCTTTTTATTGATGATAATAATTCTTCTTTATTTAGAATAAAGTATCTATCATCAATTGTTTCTTTATTCGATGATTTAAAGTTTATCACCATTCTCTTTTTTCTCTTTTTTCTCTTCTTTTTACAGCTTCTTATTTGACTAAGAATGTTAAAATAAAGCATGGTGAATTACTTGATATTATGACTTTTAGTTCCAAAAGTTCTTGAATTTATTTTTCAAACACAATCCTGTCTTCTAGAGTATAAATCATAGGTTTTACTCTAATGATTTTGTTAGGGTCTCTTAGTTTCATTTTAGCTTTATTTATTTTTTAGATCTAAAGGATTTTCTAAGCTTATTGTTTTTAATATTTTTTTATACTTGTTAAGGCTTTAGCATTTTGGATTTCATTTAAAAAGGATTTTTTTCTTCTATATTTAATGAAATATTTTCTAAATAAGATTATTGGTGCTACTTTTTATCTATCTCACAACCTTTTTTTGCTTTTTGTGTTGTTTCATAAAAGTAAGGTTTGATATAGTCAAAACTTTTCTTATTTTTGACACATAAATGGATTCACTATCTAGTCTTGTTAGACTTATTTCGTTTAAATATTGTGTAAAAAGTTGATATAAGTTTATAAAATTGTTTCCTCTTAATAAATCAACTCTTGTTCTTGTTAATATATGGTAGGAATATGAAATTACACTATTTTCCTATCATTATAGCCATATCTTTTAAGACTTTATTAGGATTTATTGTAGTATTATTAGCAATTCTTACAATTAAATCTTTTGGTGTTTGTTTTCATAGTTATTTTTAGAATACATATTTACTAGCTACACACATGCTAACTCTTGTATCCACATATGCATAAAAATGACAATTTGTGTAACTTTTAAATTTCAATCCTAACTTAATATAAGTACTATTTAAATTTGTAATACCATACAAATTATTCATCTTCTAATGAAGAGTATTCATATTCTGAGTTAGTTATTTTCTCCTCAATTTCTCTTAATAGATGAATATTATAAGTATCATCTATATTCAATTCCTCTATTTTTTCTAATTCCATCTTAAAAGTTTTTTCTAAGATTTTTTCTTTCTATAGAGATTTATTTTAAATTATTTTTTATGTTAAATCCTATTAAGGAATTCATTTGCATAATGTCCTTTCTCATTGTAGATCTATCATCTACATTTTTCTTCCTTATGGACAATCATTTTTGTTCTCTAGTAGCTTATATCTTTTTTCTCCTAAAATACATTTTCCTGTATGTTCCATTATTATACTTTCTCATATATTTTTGAAAGTCTTGTATACCTTTTCTTGTAATATTTTATGTTACATCCATATTTTTCTAGCATTTTAAAATCTCTTATATCACAACATATTTTATTATTTTCTCTTAATTGTTTATATTCTTATCTTTTTTAACATTTAATAATTATTCAATTTTTAAGACTTTTTATTCTTCTTCCTACAGTATCTGGAATAGTTTCTTTATTCCTTTTATTCTATCCTTTTGTTATGATTTTATGTAATGTTTCAAGTAATTTCTAAAAAAAACATTTCCTTTATAGTTTTTTTTATAGAGGATGGTAACTTATAATAATACATTTCATATTCAAAAAATAAAAGAATCTATATAACACATGTACCATATTTTCATATTTGTTAAATGTTATTTGGATTCTTTAATTTCATTTTTATTAGATTCAGTGATATATCTACTTTTGTCTTTTTTAATAAATTCCTTATATATTTAATTTACCACAGTATCTAAGTATTCCCTACCTATGGGAGCATTCCCCTGCATTTATAAATATTTTTGTTATATTAAATTTGTAAACCAAATTTTAACATTTCTTATTATTTTTATGAGCTACTAAGACTCTATAAGTTGAAAGGTTTGATTGTGTTGACGGAAAAATTTGTATGACTACACTCATACCACTAGACCATTCATTTAAGGCTTTTTTCTGTCCCTTTACAATCTAAATCTAAAAGACTATACCAATAATTTTAATGGAGTTTGAATTTTGGTGGATACTAACTCAAGTTTTTCAATTAAGTTTAACTTCCTTTAAATTTGAGAGATATTTACGTTATGTTTGAAAACTTGGAGTGTTTTTGATATTACTTTAAAGCTTCAAAGTATTTTTGATAAATATCCTATTGGTAGTAATAGTAACAAATATTGTTCATATCAACTCTTAGCATGCTGCAGTCATATTTCATATTTTGTATCATAGTAATTCTATGTTCTAATAAGGCACATATTTTACCTATATATTAAAGTTTTATTGATTTGTAAACACAAATCTTTATAATTTAATTATGTGAATGGATGAATCGTTTAGTTTATTTTTAAATGAAAATGAGTGTACCTTTGTATCAACTCGGTCATATTTCCTGGTATAGTACGAACTACCAGTCAAAGCTCTTGTTCTCTTTGGCTCTTGAATATACTTGGAACCTACCATTCAACATTCTCGAGAGAATTCATACCAAATTTTACAAGTCCATACTGAATGGACCACACTTGTTCTTTCTTCAATATCATCATCTCTCTCATTACCTTCAACTCTTTCATTTCCTTGTCCGCAATCAATTTGCATCAATATTGAGTTTCAAACGTCACTGAACACATTAAGCAAATTACAGCCACGGAGATAGTTGTCTCGCAAGGGGTACGTTTACTTGTTTATATCGCATACTTATTTCGATTCTGAATATATAGATTCTTTGCGAAATTTGATTTATTCATAATTTTGGAAGATATATTTTATATGAAGTCTGCATTTCAATACCAAAGCTAAAATCTATATGAAATTATGAATGACCTTAAAAGCTATATGTAAACTTTTCTTTTTCTCGTGTCTCACTTTAAACTATATGATAAGAAATCAACCAATCAAGACTCCTGAAAGAATTTGAACCCCGCCCCCAACAGCCCCCACAACACCAGAAAAAAATAAAGAACAAACTCTCGAAAGAAAAAATAATTGAGATCCAAGACCCTGAACGAAAAGAACATTAAGATTAAGAACCAGAACATCATTAACAATCCTCAGATTAGTTTCTGAGCGTATATCTATTAAAAGCCCTATAAAGAAGTCACCCTGAATCCATGATACCAGTTTGTTCTTAAAAGCACAAAAGGGTAACACCCTTATGCCTCCTAAACTTCCGTGTTGTTTATAGGTAGACAAGCTCCAGAAAATTCACCAATATTCCTCTCTTTCATTTGCATAACCTCCTCTACTTCCACCCTCAACGAATTGGGTGATATTGTGTGATCCCTCGTTTAGGAGGCAACTTCCTCAGAATGAACAGGACCAATGAAGAAGGTAGTATCTCCACCAGCTGCAGTAAGTGTCAATAGGGTCACACCATGTAATCATTCATGCGAGGAAAAATCAGTCAGCAGAAAACCAAGAAAATCTCTAAATGTACAAACCCATTGACTCCACCAAGTGCCAAAATCAGTTGTAATACATCCATATAAGATTGCATTAGTAAAATAAGTTTCCATTGAAACACAATAAAGCTTTTCATAGTCCACCAAAGTAGCTCTTAAGCTACAAGAAAGACATGATTTGCACACAAGAAATCAACCATTCCATTACCATGTTATACAAAATAAAAAAATATAATTTTCCATTCAGAGGTCAAATTGACCAAAGAAAACTTTCAAAAATCACATACCAAAAGTTAGCATTGCCAGCATCTGGTATGCAGAAACAATTTTCAGTAAAAAACAAATAGCAAGGAGAATCTAGAAAGGAAAGAAGATGTGTACTAAATAAGATCATTTACTTAGAAATGAAAATGACATGTAATTGAAGAATATTAGGTAATGAATCCTTCCAACCATTAAAGAATGAAGAAATGATGTCACTTACAGTACCAATTATATTAATCTTTTCACACCCAAAAATATCTATTAAAAAACAACACGAATTAGAGAAATGTAATCAAGAAAACTTACCATATAATATATCAGATTGAGAATTGGATGGTCCAAAACATCAAGGTTTGCAGCTTTATCAAAGGCATTGAAGCACATCTGCAAAAAGAAAAATAATAATAATAACTTATAGCAGCTAATGTAAAAAATGAATAGCATTTTGAAAAGAGTTTAATTACAATCAATAAATTAAAATTGAATGAAGAGCCTGAGGTTTCAGTTAACGAGTAGATAGTCCAACATTAGTTGTGCAATCATGAAAACAAATGGTACACAAATGCAAGGATCATGATTGCTTCGGTAGGTTAATCTGGATGTATTGCAAGTATACTCACCATTACACATCTGATAAGGAAACATGTAAAACATATGGTTGTCACATAGCCAACCTGTTTGAGCCAAAAAGAAAAAAAAAATACTTATATTAATAGACTTTTGATACCAATATGGAGTTAAAAACAATAAATTCCAACGATTACCTCCTGCAGTTTCTTACGCCGCCCTTTTGATTCCACAGGAAAGCGTTGCAACATCAAAAAGAGTCTGTAGAAGGCAAGAATCATGAAAGGATGACCCCTACGTAAGCTATAGATCAAAACTAAGTTTTATATCATATGCACACATGTTGTATCTACATGTGAATGAATTTAGTAGATGAGAAACATAAATACCAATTCATGGACAGAAGGCATGTAATGAAATATTTTAAATCAAAAAATACAAGTGTCTATAGTACTAAATGTTTGGTTCATGCAATCAGGTTGACGCACAAATTGCCACCCCTAGACCTATTCATAGCAAATTGATTCAGAACCTTAATAATTAACAATAGAGCTATGTGCGAGAGCAAACTAACATCATCTTACAATGACTAATAAATATTCAAGCAGTATCAAAGGATGGGACTCTGGCATTCTTGAAACTGATGCTTATGATATGACAATTTAGGATGCAAAGACCTGATAGTTGATTGCACCAGAGGGAGTAATTTAGTGACAATAAACCATCTCAGAGGATTCAACACAGAACTTTAAGAAAAGCGTCCCAAAACACAATGCTGGCTACAGAAAGCAGCTTTTCAAAATTTTAATGCAGCCAATCAAAATTTTGACTGGGTGAATCACTGCACAAACCAGAACCAGATACTTATGAAAACGTTAAATGATTAAAGGGATAGCTCATAACAATGTCAATAAAAAGCTACATGATACAACTTTATCAGGCTCCCTCTTACTTTCTATGTATATTCTTTGAGTGCCATCAATTCCGTAGATTGGAGCTTCACAATTACTTCAATTTGTATGGACATTCATACTTGGCTTGCCTAAAACCCCTAGACATATGGATTCAATTCTGGTAGTTGATAGATTATCAAAAATGGAACATTTCACTCCTTGTAAGAAAACTAATTATGCTAGTCCTGTAGCACAACTCTTCTTTAGAGATATAGTCAAACTTCATGGGGTACCCAAATCTCTCATTTCAAACAGAGATGTGAAGTTTATTAGTCATTTTTGGAAAAAGCTTTAGAGGAGGTTTGATACTCACCTTAAGTTTAGCACATATCACCCACAAAATGATGGCCAAAATGAAGTGGTAAAAAAGATTTTGGGAAACATGATTAGATGCATTTTAGAGAGTGCTCCAAATTGGCTCTTTCATAGGCTAAGTTTGCTTATAACAATATAGTGAATAGATCAACAGGAAAAAGCCCTTTTGAGATTGTCTATACTAGGGCTCCTAATTTCATCACTGATCTAACTGAACTCACCATGTTTAGAAGTCCATTGACGAACAAGAGAGCTGAAGACATTCAAAAAATGATGCAGTAAGTTAAACAACTTCTTGTCAATGCTACAGAGAAGTATAAGAGTGATCCAGACAAGAAAAGGAAGAACAAAGAGTTTGTTGTGGGAGATATGGTCATAGCACATCTGGGAAAGGGAAGGACTCCAACAGGTTCCTATCATAAGTTGCATGATACGAAATTAAGGCCATTTTGTATATTGCACAAAGTAAACAACAATGCTTATGTTTTAGATTTACCTGTTAAATTACAGATCCCCTCCACATTCAATGTAGCAAATCTTACAGAATACTTTCCACCAAATGAGGTGGCTATCTACTTAAATGACTCAGGAGAGTCTTTTGTCCAAGAAGTAGACACTGATGCAGGAGCTTAAGTTTTATGCTATTTATTATACTTTCACTGTAGTTTTTGTTATTTTGTTGTCGTTTACTTTATTTGCTTTTATTTTCACTATTAGATAGGTGGCTTTTAGTGATCATTGAGTTGATTACATTCACTTATTGTGACATCTAACGAACTAAGACTATAGATAGTGGGAAGAGACCCTAGTAGCTCTAGTTTTTACATATTGATAATTCTGAATTGTTGTTTTCCCTTTGAACTGTTTGCTCGCAAACTGTTTTCAGGTCCAGCCATAGTAGCCTAGTTCCCTTAATAGAGACTTGATTTCTCTTTGTTAAACTTGCTTCTATGCCACCCATTGAACCTTCAACACTTACCATCTATCGTCCCAAACCCAAGAACCATTCACCCATCAAAATGGTTCATCGAACCAATTTGAAGCCAGGAATTAGTACCCCTCATTGTCCTGAATACACCCAAATTTAAAATCAGCTCAATTCAACCCACCTCACCAACTCAACGACACTCAATACTAGTTCTACTCATCATCGCGAGTTCACCCAAACACCAATCCAAGTCAGTTCCACTCGCCTAACCATTTCAAGACTGTGAGCTTATCGCATATACCTCATCAACTTCTCAAAGACCATTTGGCACCAATAGAAAAGTTTTGCATCTCACCACCATAATGTCTCACCTCAAAACCAACATTTGTACAACTACACACACCCAGAAACCAACCTCTTCCTATGAGAAACCGATACTTTGAGTTCTCGAATTTTCGCACAAACAATGATATTCCCATTTATGGAGGTCAAATGAATATCTTTGAATTTCCATATGTCGATAATGTTTTCGATTACATGCAAGCACCAAATGATAAACAAGCGAAAATGGGAGCTTATAAACTAAGGGGAGGAGCAAGTGCTTGGTGGGATAAGGTGCAAATAACAAGAAAGAAACATGGTAATTACCAATCACCTCATGGGACTGGACGAGAAGATTCGTGTATGATCAGTTCCTGCCTTCGGACTACAAACAGGTGCTATATAAATAGTATCACTATTGTCAACAAGGCTCTTAAATTATGGCAGATTCATGTTGATGAGTTTCAAGAACTTAGAGCTCGCAATGATCTCAAGAGATATTCAGATTTATCTCAGGATTGAAGGTACCTGTACGAAGTCAAGTTGATGTTAGAAATGCCTTTAGTTTTCCAGAGGCATTGACATTAGCTACCAAATTTGAAACAAAGTTAGCCAAATCCAAATCACCCAGGCCTCTTTTTATAAAGAAATCATTCACTAATCTGAACCTAGAGAGGTTACACTCAATGAATACCTCCAATCAATTATCAAACCTTAGCCCACATAAAACTACCTCTGAGCAAAATCCAACTTCTAAACATCTGGGAAAACAGCCTCCATAACTCAAAAACCAAATCCCTATGCTAGACCTAAAATAGCCAAGTGTTTCAAGTGCAACCAACCACAGCATAGGTCAAGTGAATGTCATTTGAGAAATATAGTGAACTTACTGGAAGGAATGAATGATCAGGAAGAAAGTTACTAGGATGCTGATAATGAGGTTTTTGAAGAAGTTGAATTCACTAAGGGTGATGAAAGTGAAAGATTCACGGAAATATTACAAAGAATTTTGTTGGCACCCAAGGAGCCCAAACACACTCGAAAACATGTTATTTTCAAGACCAAGTGCACCATAAACAAAAGGGTGTGTGATGTGATTATAAACAATGGAAGTAGCGAAAATGTGATCTCTAAAAGTGTAGTCAAAGCCATGGGATTACAAACTGAAAAAGCATCCCAAACCATATAAAGTTGGCTGGATTAGGAAGGGAGCTGAAACAAAAGTCACTAAGGTATGTCAAGTCCTTCTATCTATGGGTAAATTTTACTAGGATGAAATTATCTGTGATGTTTTGGAGATGACACATGCCATGTTCTCTTAGGAAGGCTTTAGTAATATGACAAGGATATTGTGCAAAAAGGAAATAAGAATACCTATTCTTTTGCTTGAAAGGGTGAGAAAATTATGCTAGTACCTTTGAGAAACTGAACCCTAGAAGCTCAAGTACCAACTATTATGTGTTGTTAAGTATCTCAAGCCCTGTAATTAGGAAAGAACTTAAAATGAACAAGGTTATTTTGGCTTTGCTTGTGAAGAAAGTGACCCTATCATTAGGTAGTATACCGCTAGAAGTTGTAGTGCTACAACAACTTCAAGACCTAATCCCAATAGAATTACCAAATTAACTACCTCCTCTAACGAACATCCAGCATCAGATAGACTTTGTGCCTAGAGCTAGATTGCTAAATCTCCCACACCATAGAGTGAGCACACATGACCATGAAGTTCTTCAAGGGATTGTAGAGGATTTACTACAAAAAAAAACAATAATAATAAAATAACATGTCAAGGAAAGCTTAAGTCCTTGTGCAATGCCAACCCTACTTATGCCTAAGAAAGATGGCACCATGGACAGCCAAGCTTTTACAAGATTATAGTGAAGTATAGGTTCTTAATTCATAGATAAGGACACATGCTTGATAAGTTAGAGAGTTCTATCTTTTCAAAGTTGAATTTATGAAATGGCTATCATCAGTTACCAATTGAGTTTGGTGACGAGTGAAAAACTGCATTCAAGACCAAAGAGAGTTGTGTAATGCACCCAACACCTTTATGAGGCTTATAAACCAAACTCTAAAAGATTCATTGGTCACTTTGTGGTGGTGTATTTCCATGATGATCTTATTTACAGTAAGAATGAGGGGAAACATCTACTTCACTTGAAAGCAGTTCTTGAAGAATTGAGAAACAAGAAGCTATACCTCAATCGCAAGAAATGTGAGTTCCTTACTGAAAACTAATTTTCTTAGGTTTTTTTATAAGCTCTAGGGAATATCATGGATCCCAAGAAAATGCAAGCAGTTCAAGAATGGCTAGCACCCTCCAATGTTCAAGAAGTGACTACATTCCACAGAAGGTTTATTAAGCATTTTAGCACTAATGGCTCCATTAATTGATTTTTTAAATAAAGTTAAATATAAATGAGAGCCTGATCAACAAGCTATTTTTGAGTTAATCAAGCAAAAGTTAACTAGTGCACCTATCTTGGCACTTCCAAGCTTTGACCGAGTGTTTGAAGTTGAAACGGATACTTTTGGTATTGGCATAAGAGCTCTACTAATGCAACAAGAGATAGTTATTAATTTTTTCAGTGAGAAGCCGAGAAGCCGAGGGATGCATGAAAAAAATGGAGTACTTATGAACAAGAGTTTTATGCAATTGTCATAGCACTCAAGCATTGGGAGGACTATTTCGTCCAAAGGGAATTTATTCTCTATTGTGATCAACCACTTCAGTTCCTAAATTCTCAAAAGAACTTGAACTGTATGCATGCAAAATGGGCTTTGTTCTTACAGAAATTTAATTTCTTGTTCAAACATAGAACAAGAAATTACAATGTACCTATGAGTAGAAGGGTGCATTTATTAACAATGGTCAAGGCTAATATTACTTGTTACCAAGAACTCAAGGGGTTTTATGCAAATGACGAGGATTTCTCATTATAGACGGGATGTGTGAAGACAAAACCAAGAGGATTTCCACATTGAAGATGATCTCCTTTTAAAAGAGCCCTACATTCCCAAAACATCTCTCAAAGATTTTTAATTCAAGAGTATCAAAGTGGTTTACAAGCTCATTTATGCAAGGACAAAACTCTTGGTGCTTCAAAGCAAGTATTATTAGCCCCAGCTGAGGAAGGATATAAGCAAGTTCATACAAAGATGTCCAATTAGTCAAACTTCTAAGGGTACATTCCAAAATATTAGTTTATATTCACCTTTGCGCATTCCAGAAAATATTTGGGAGGACTTGAGCATGGATTTCAATGTAGGACTATCCAAAACTCCTCGGCACATAGACTCAATTACAGTAGTAGTAAAATTTTCAAAAATGGTACTTTTGTGGCTAGTAAGAAAAATTTTTATGCCAGTCATGTGGCTCAATTGTTTTTTAAGAAAATTGTTCACCTAGATGGCATTCCCAAGTCAATTGCTTCGAATAGGTATGACAAGTCAAGTCATTTTTGGAGAGAATCATTAAAGAGATTTGGGACCATTTTTAAATTCAACACCACCTGCCACCCTCTAACAGATGGACCGACAAAAGTAGTTAATCAAGCCTAAACATTGGAATTTGCCTTTGGCTCATGCTGAATTTGCATTCAATAGAACGATAAGCAGGTTCACTATTAAGTGTCCCTTCACTATTGTGTATACCAAAGTGCCTAACTTTACTACAGATCTATCTGTTTTAGACCTGTTTAAAAACCGGTTAGCAGTTAAGACTGCTGAGCATCGCTGTTCACATGATGACTGAAGTGAAACAACATTTGGAAAAGACTACTCAAGCTAATAAGAAGAGGAAAGGTTGGAGAACTGGTCGTGGCACATTTGAGTAAGGGCAGAGTTCATACTGACAACTGTTCCTAACTTCAAAATCATAAGAGTGACCATTTTGAATCAGCAGTAAAATTGGGCCAAAGGCTTGGGTTAAAGCTTCCTTCCCATTTACAAATCTCTCATACATTCAATGTGAAGGACTTATGTGAGTATTTCCCTCTTTAATGAAGGCCGGGTTGTGTGCAAGGTTTTGGGACAAGACAAAGATGAAGGGACTCATCTTCTGGAAGAGCAGAGCACTGATGTAAGGACATAAGTGTCTTTATGCTTTATATCTACACCCTATTATTTCTTTGCTGGTTTATCATTTACTTTAATAATTGTTAAATGCTCTTTTATTAGTTATTGCTTTTTCCGTTATGAAATAGTTAGTGGAGAGTACATTTTTTGTCTTTTAGTTTGAGTTGGCTTCTAAACCACTCACACTCGACAGAAAACAGATCTTGATGAATGCATCTGCTATAAGTTTTTTTTCTCCATAGTTTCAGTTTTGTATCCTCTCAATTTGATTCAAAAAAAATAAAGCTCTATACAAGAAATTCTTCATTTCTTAGTGTTAACTTCAGTTCTACACCATCTTATATGCATCTGTTTGCAGTCACTAGATATATGGATTATGCATGAACTTGTTTGCATGAAACTAGATTCCAACTTGTGCTTTTGTAGTTTTGCTAGAGCAAAAAAGAAAAACATAATTATTAACACAAAAGAATTATTAGTATTTTACAATTATTGATAAAAGTTTCAATGTTTCAATATTCTATATTAATCATCATTAAGAGTCTTGTCAATTAATGGATCATTTTAATTGCTCGAACACCAAATCTTGGAACACTTGGTGCGTCATTCCTATATTAAAGAGCCTCTACATCATTGTAATGATTATTGAGTATGGAGTATAATGCTTTCTCAGTTTTTCCCTATTTGCTAATCTCTTTTGTGTTAAGTCGAATACGAGTGTCGGACACGGATACAAATTCTAGTGTCAGATTTACTCGATATAAATTTATAGGGTATGGGGACATGAATATAATGCCCAATATTTAGATAGTGACACTTGGACAAGGCGTATAATGATATTAAATATATATTATTTAATACATATACCGTTTAATTGTTAATAAATATATTGTTCAATTATAATTAGTAATTTTTATATTTATTCTAGTGATTTTTATATGTTTTTATTGACAAAATTGATTAATTTTAAAATTAAGATTAAGCTTGTTATCCTTTTTGATTAATTTAAGAGTCCATAATTAATCCAACCCATATTCCACAGGTGAAAACTGGCCCAGCCCAAACATCCTTAATTATTAACCCTCATTTTTTATTTAACAGGCTTTCAAATTTACGTGTCCCTCTTTCCCAAGTGCCCCTTCCTCTCAGATCTGTCTTTATGCTTTCTACTTCTTTTTTCTTTTTCAATAAGACTATTGATCTTCCAATTTTGGCTGAAGCTTTATCGAGGAGTGTTTGGAATATTTTTGCCGTATTGGACACTATCCTGTGTCAGTATCGGCAGCTTGTCTATGTGGGTACTTCTACTCATTCCAACGAGTCAGAGTAATATAGAATCTCTTAAACCCTAATTCTCTTCTAAATTCTTGTTTCTCTTGTTCTTTTCTTCACCTTCTCTTATTCACTATATCAGTTACTTTTCAGAGTTGAAAATATGCACTCATTTTCAGACTTGCATTCGTTCATTTTCTTCCCAATGTGAGTAAAATGTGACAAACAGCCGAATGTAGGAATATTACCTTCCACCATACAGAAGGAAGCCAAGAGCTGCAAATAAGGAGACACCTGTAGAACCACATACATTTAGGTGTGAAAATAACAAAAAAACGCAGCATAACTTTAGAAATGACTGTAGCTGATACTGAGTCATACATGCAAAGAACATCTTAGATAGAATGAGCACAACTCGGATAGGCTTCCACCATGATATCAACCACATAATAATCTGAACCAATAAAAGGAGAGGGTTAAGCATTCAACATTTCTACTAAAAATTATCATTGCTTGTGCTACAAACTATGCATCTAGAAACCAGGTCGTAGGAAGCAACATACTTGAGAGTATACACAGGTAATATGAAACACAAACAGTAAGACAATTTGGGGTAAATCACAAAACAGGGAGCAGGTTAAACATGATCCATTAACACACTAATCCCACTGTTTGTGGTTAACTAGCAATCTAGCGGATAAGATTTCCATATCACATCACAGGTTTGATCAAACTACCTTGCTTTAAAAACTAATCCCACTGTACAAAAAACCATAATGTTACGTCCCACTCAAATTGTCCCTTAAAATCCAAAGAAATGGTGGTTGCCTAAAGGATCTAGACTTTTCTACATGGAAAAGTTCTAAAGTGGTCTAGAGATGTCTAGTGGGAGCTAGAGTTGGATGGACTCAACTCAAGCCTTGAAGACTCTAGAATGTTCCAGAGTACACTAGCATGTGCTGGAAGGTACTAGAAGGAATTGGAATATTCTAGAACGTGTTGGATGGTTCATGAAGGATGTAAAAGTCTCTAGAAGCTTTCGGAACATCCTAGAACTTGCATGAAGGAACTAGACAATCCTAGAAGACTCTAGAGTTGGCTAGACTTGACTAGAAAGTCCTAGAACCTTTTGGCACATTGTAGATAAAACTAGAACAATATTCTTGTACATTTTAGACATATAAGGATCTAGAAACTTGTGGCATAATTTTAAGCTTGATGCCACACTATAAATAGACCTATTGGTCTTCATTTGTATTCATCCTTGGAAATCCTTGGAAATCCTTGGGAAATTGTAAGATAATCTCTCTAAGAGCAATACAAGGCATTCTTTACAAGACCTTAGTGATTGTACCAGACCCAAGAACACGAGATGGTGACCCATCGACTAAGGTAACAGTAGAGGTAGAAGTGTGTGACTGAAGAGTAGAAAAGAGACTACAATTACATGTCATATGATCTGTCGCACCAAATCAATAACCCATTTAGAAGATGAAGAAATGAGACACGTATTTGATTTACCTGAATCAGCAATAACAGTGACAGAAGGTGATGAAGACCTTAGTGATTCTTGATACTGTGAGAACTTGGTAAATTCATCTACAGAGATAAGAACCGATTTTTTAGAAGTATCAGAAGTGGATGCAATATGAGCCGAGTAACCTTTCTGATGCTTGCACTGAAGCTTTCTACAGTCATGTTTCGTATGTCCTGGTTTGTGACAATAGTAACATACAATACCTCCTAGGTCCTGTGGTCGAGTTTCAAACCCGTGCGAGCCGCCTCCTTTGTTTCTGTTCATATAAGTTGACCGTCCATGCTCGAAATTATTACTTTGGCTGACCAAAACACCATTTAATTGAGCAGGTGGAGGTGGAGTGTCTTCTCTACGAAGTACTCGACTAAACACCTCTTGTAAAGAGGAGATCTCAGAACCAGAAAGAACCTGGGACTTAGCAGTCTCAAAAGTAGAGGGAAGACCGGAAAGAAAACTCATGACTACCATTTGTTCCCGTTGGCTTTGCTGAACCTTTACATCATGGCTAAAAGGCATCAAACTATTGAGCTCCTCATAAGTCCTTTTAAATTCCATAAAATAATTTGCAAGTGACTGATCTTGTTTGTCTGCACGGTAAAATGCTTTGCATACCTCATATATGCGAGAAAGATTTCCTTTACCAGAATATAAAAAATCCAAATAATCCATCAATTCCTTAACGAATTCACAATGATTGATCAAGTCAATTACATTGCTTTCAATAGAATTCTGAATCTGTAGAAATAAGCGAGCATCTTCTCTAAGCCATGTCTACTTTGAATCATCTTTAGGAGGATCATTAGTCAAATGAATATCTTTGTCGATACTTCTCAAATAAATTCAAATGGTCTTGCTCTAAGCCAAATAATTCGAGCCAATGAGCTTATGGTCCGTGATTTTAGACATCACAGGCACCATATCCGTTACAACATTAGATTTCTTTTCAGTCATAACTCCTACAAACGACAAGGCAACGAACAAACGAACAAACAAAATCTAACAACAGCGGCGACCAAACACGCAGCGAACAAGAACACAAAATTAGAAGAACCCAAACCTGAACAATCACAAGCGATGAGTGTCAAACCACCACAGATGACGCAGGAGAACGACGGAGAGCACCACGAGGTCGACCGGAGAAGACTGCTGCTGGCGCATGGAAAGATGGCAGAAAGTCACGGTGGCGCGTGTGGCTCACTCGCGGCTCGTCTGGTGACCGGACTTCGAGGTTTGGCCGGTCGGCTGCTAGTCTTCCTCCCTATGCCGGCGGTGAGACGCGTGGAAAGTTGACGGAAAGTCGATATGGCGCGTGTGGCTCACTCGCGGCTCGTCTGGTGACCAAACTTCGGGGTTTGACCGGTCGGCTGCTAGTCTTCCTCCCTGTGCCGACGGTGAGAAAAAATGTGCACTCCAAAAGATTGTTCCGAGTTGAAACCCAAAAATACACTAAATCCTAATTTGTGTTTACCCAAAATCAGCCCCTAATTTAAACGGAAAAAAAAAATATTTCCCAAATTTTGTAACCCAAATGCTCTGATACCATGTAAAACTCAGAATTCACTCTTCTTATTTTCATTAAAAGATAATACCTATTTATATACAAAGTTAGGGACATTCTTAGATGACATACACCTAATACACAACTAAGACACCTAATACACAACTAATATATTCACCTAGTGATAGACACCTAATACACAACTAATATATTCACCTAGTGATAGACACCTAATACACAACTAACATCTCTAACACATGCCAACTCCTATTAAGAAGGTCATGGAAATATTATGTAGATGCATATCATATGGGAAGGCAAAATGTGTATGTGTTCATGTGGAAAGGCAAGAAGATTGCTCTACTACCATCCACTAGATATGATGATCAAAAGAATAAGGAAGAGAAACAAAAGGTGCCACTAAGTGCTAGTTCTAAGGAGTTAGAAAGGGATATCAAGGGTAACAAACTCATTTTGGTCCTCCTAGCCAAAGAACATCATCCACCACAAACTACTCTACTTGAAAAGGTTCAACCTCTAATATCCGAATTTGCAGATTTATCACCTTCTGAATTACCTAGTGAATTTCCACGCATGAAGGACGTTCGGCACCAAATAGATTTCATTCCATGGTCTAACCTCCTCAATATACCTTATTATCGAATGAACCCCATAAAGCACTAGATTCTGAAAAAAGCAGTAAAAGATCTACTCACCAAGGGACTCATACAAGAAAGTAAAAGCTCATGTGCAGTACCAGCCCTATTGGTTCGAAAAAATATGGGACTATGCGCATATGTGTAGATAGTAGAGCTATCAATAAGATTACCATTAAATATAAGTTCCCAATCCCAAGACTAGAAGATATGCTAGACAAACTACATAGTGTACAAGTGTTTTCAAGGTTGGACCTTAGGAGCAGTTATCACCAAATACGAATAAACACTGGGAATGAATGGAAAATAACATTGACAACTAAGGAGGTGCTCCATGGTCATCAGGAGTCCATTGATGAGAAGGGACTAGGGAAAGCTTGAACCCAATTCCTACAGTGATGAATATAAGCGCAATTGAAATTCTTAGAGAGTTATACATTTGTGTATTGATAAGACCATTCATGCCCTTTAGGTTATGAAATGCCCCTCGTACTTTCATGAGACTTATGAATCAAATCCTTAAGCCACTTGATGGTAAGTGTGTGGTGGTGTATATTGATGACATGTAAGTCTTCAACAAGAGTAGAGCGGATCACCTAGAGCATCTCAAGTGTGCTTTACTCGTTTTGAGGGAAAATATATTGTATCTAAATTTCAAATTGTGAGTTTTTCACTGAAAAACTATTGTTTATGGGATTCAAGATTGAAGTTCATGGAGTTGCAAATGATAAGGCTGAAGTGTCAACTATTTTAACTGCCTACTCCAAAAACAGTGCATGATGTCAAGAGTTTCCATGGGCTAGCCACCTTTTATAAGAGATTTGTCAAGGATTGTAGTTTAATCACTATACCTATAACTAATTGTTTGAAGAAAGGGAAGTTTACATAGGGTAGAGAACAAGAACAAAGCTTCAACCTAATTATAGACAAGTTGTGCACAGTTCTAGTCTTGGATTTACCTACCTTTGACAAAAATTTTGATGTAGAGACTGATGCTTTGATGGTGGGATTGGGGCAGTATTGTCTCAAAATGGAAGGCCTATCGAGTTCTTCATCGAGAAGTTATGTGAAGCAAGATAGAAGTGGTCCACTTATGACCAAGAATTCTTTGCCATTATTCGAGCTCTTCAACACTAGGAATATTACTTGATTCAGAAAGAGTATATCTTACAAAATGACCATCAAGCCTTAAAATGGCTCAACTCATAGAGGAATATTTTAAAGGTACATGCTAGATGGGTCATTTACTTGCAAAAGTTTACTTGTGTGTTTAAACACAAGGTTGGACAACAAAATAAGGTAGTTAATGTCCTAAGTAGGAGACATGGACTTCTAATTGTTCTATTCAATGAAGTAGCTTTGACAGCCTTCCTCTTTATGTATGAAGGTAATGAGGATTTTGTCATGATTTGGAAAAAGTGTCTTAAGCATGAAAATGTTAGGGAATTCCACTTCCCAAAGGATTATTTATTTCATGGAAACAGACTTTTGTATCCCTAAGACCTACCTTAGAGATTACTTATTTAATGAAATGCATGATGGTGGGCTAATAGCACGTATTGGGTAAGGGAGACAAAACAATTTCATTAATAAAAGAGAGATACTATTTGCCTCATTTGAGGAAAGATGTGGCAAGGTGTATACAAAGGTGCCCAGTATGTCAAAGTACAAAAGATGGAAAACAAAATACAGGTCTATACGTGCCTTTTCCAATTCAACATACAATTTGAGAAGAACTCGATATGGACTTCATTCTAGGACTAATCAAGACTCAAACGCATGTGGACTCTATTCTAGCTGTGGTTGACAGATTTTCAAAGATGTATCCCTTATCCCTTGTAAGAAGTTACATGATACAGGCCATATTGCATACTTGTTATTCAGAGAAATTGTGGTTGACAGATTTTCAAAGATGTATCCCTTATCCCTTGTAAGAAGTTAGATGATACAAGTCATATTGCATACTTGTTATTCAGAGAAATTGTGAGACTACGTAAGATTTCTAAAACCATAACATCTGATACAGATGTTAAATTTATGGGGCATTTTTGGAGAAAGTTGTGGAAGAGGTTTGATAGTAGTCTGAACTTCGTAAGTGCATACCATACCTGATCTCATGGTCAAACAAAAGTCATTAATAGGACCATAGGTAACACGCTCAGGTGCCTAGTACAAGACAAACCAAAACAATGGTATATGTTGTTACCACAGGTGGAATTTGCTTTGAACACCATACCAAACAGAACTACTAGAAAATCATCCTTCTCTATAGTCTAGACCAAAGTTCCTAACTTTGCTATAGACCTAATGGACATTCCCAACCCAAGGAGCAAGGCTGCTAATGTTTGGGCACAAGACAATGAGAAGTTTCATGCTAAAATTAGAGCTTGCATTGACGCTCAGGTGCCTAGTACAAGACAAACCAAAATAGTGGTATTTGTTATTACCACAGGTGGAATTTGCTTTGAACACCATACCAAACAGGACTACTAGAAAATCATCCTTCTCGATAGTCTAGACCAAAGTTCCTAACTTTGCTATAGACCTAATGGACATTCCAAACCCAAGGAGCAAGGCTGCTAATGTTTGGGCACAAGACAATGAGAAGTTTCATGCTAAAATTAGAGCTTGCATTAACGCTCAGGTGCCTAGTACAAGACAAACCAAAATAGTGGTATCTGTTATTACCACAAGTGGAATTTTCTTTGAACACCATACCAAACAGGACTACTAGAAAATCATCCTTCTCAATAGTCTAGACCAAAGTTCCTAACTTTGCTATAGACCTAATGGACATTCCCAACCCAAGGAGCAAGGCTGCTAATGTTTGGGCACAAGACAATGAGAAGTTTCATGCTAAAATTAGAGCTCACATTGATGACATGAACTCTAAGTACAAAAACCAGGTAAACAAACACAAGAAGCACAAGGAATTTGAAGGAGAGCTAATTATGATACATCTCAACAAGCAATGATTACCAACAGGGCACTATCATAAGTTGCAATCCAGGTATTATGGCCCCTTTTATGTTCAAAAGAAAATCAACTCCAACTCTTATGAGTCTTTTATGTTGTTTTTGTTATTACTTTGTTATTTCCCTAAATGCACCTAGGTTAGCAAATGTTTTTGGCATTATTGGTGACATGGCAAAGAGCTAGTTATCTTTGCCAGCACCTTTTGTGCATAGGAGCGGCTATATTGATATAGTAATGCTTGAGAGTGTCAATTTTCTTTCACATTTTGTTTTGTTGAGCATTGTACCACAATTCTCTAAGGTGAAGTTTGGTTCAAAGAATGGAATGGAATGGGAATGGGAATGGGAATGGGAATGGGAATGGGAATGGGAATGGGAATGGGAAGGAAATGGAATGGAAATAATGTTGTTTGGTTTGACCATTGGAATCAAAGAAAGAACCAGTATTACAGTGTTTGGTTTGCCACTGGAATGGAATGAAAAAAACTATAAATTACCTTAATACTCCTATATTCAGTAAAGTTTAAATAATATCATTTAATTATTATTTTTTCGTCACATAAAATACATTATTGAAATCATTATTTTTCTAAATAATTATTACTTAAAAAGAAATATATTATTAAAATTATTATTTTTCTAAATAGGGTTTAGGGTTTTAAGGTTTGGGATTTAGGATTTAAGGTTTGAAGGTTTGGGATTTAGGATTTAAGGTTTAGAGATTTGGGGTTTACGGTTTAAGACTATATTTGTGGGTTAAGGTTTAGGATTAAAATTATTATTTTTCTAAATAGGGTTTAGGGTTTTAGGTTTTAGGATTTGAGATTTTGGATTTTGGGTTTAGGGTTTAGGGTTTTAGGATTTAGGATTTAGGGTTTGCGGTTTGGGGTTTAGGGTTTTGGGTTTTGCGATTTGGGATTTAGGATTTAGGGTTTAAGGTTTAGGGTTTTAGGATTTGAGATTTCAGTTTAGGGTTATATTTAGGGTGGGATAAAATTGGAAAAAAAATTAAGATGGGAATGAAATCATGATTCCTAAAGAGGGAGAAGGAATTGTGATTCCCTCTCCTATAGGAATCGATTCCATTTCTAACTCCTTTTTCAGCCCAACCAAACACAGCATAAGAGAATTATTGTTTTTTTGTTTCCTTTTATCAATACAAAGAAGAACAATCATAGAATTGTTTTTTACTGTCTGAGGTATTTTAATTCAGAGTTACATGCCCTATGTCATCTAGGTAAGATAAATTACAAGTAGCTAGCTGGCCAAAAAATTGAAAATAACCATTCATATTTACATTGCATGTCTAGGAAGAAATTCCAAGGAATTAGGTTAGGCATAAAAAGTATTAGCTAGAAGAAAATCATAATATATTTACTCGTAAAATGTGACTTGCCTTAACGACAATACAACCAAACTATAAAAGCTCCACGTTATTGGAACATAATTAAAATAATGGAGTAGAAATTCACCTGAATGGCATAGACTATGGCATTAATCGTAAAGAAACTTGGTCTCAATCCGTCTGTGGAAACAGCTCGTGCCTATTCAAGTTTGACAATAAAATATTAAAAGCTTAGTTTGAAAACTAAAAAATTGAAACAATATCAACAAATAATATATAATAAATAGTTTGCTACAAGTTCAACTTACCTGATAGTATATTTCTGCCCAGAATAGAACTAAAAGCGCATAGGTAGTAAAGAAAGCCAGACTTGGCATGTCAAGCAATATGTGTTGAACAATCTACCAAGCAAAATCCATGTAAGCTACAGAGTAAACAACATTAGACACGAATTAATTCATAAAAGATAACATCCAAGACCTACCTCTGGCTGTAACTTCTGTACATCCCGTCTAAATACAAATACTAACGAACGAACTGTGAACCAGGGAACGAAAAAAGAAAGAATAAATAAAACCTAAAAACGAACTCTAATGAAAAACGGAAAAATAATTAGAAAATCAGAAGATACAAAACCTCCATTCACCAAAAAGTTCAGAAAGTGGAAAACTTTCTGAGTTGTCCAGCCATACTCAGGTACTCTCACTTGAATTCGAATCAATTGAATCTAAAAACAAAACACAATAATATCAAATTCCTATATAAAAATGAAATTATGATTCGACAATATTCAAAAAATAAAAAAAAAACTAAAACATAAGGCACAGCACAAATAACACGATCAAAAATAAATAAAAACGTACACAAAGACCCTTCCTCTCAAGAAAATTAAAGCCACCAAACCCTAACTAATGCAAATAAAAAACACCTCTTCGAAACCAAAGAAAAACAAGAACTTCACAAAATAGCCGATAGAAAACTCAAACCATATATGATATCTATGCAATCAAGTGCAATACAGAACATAGAGAATTAATATGTACCAAAGCGACGAATGCAACGACGCCGTATAATCCAGCGAGGATGTGAAAGATGTCGTCTTGCCAGAGCGGTGATACATTGATGTCATGCCACCAATTGTTGGCGTAAGTGAACTTGTACGCCATCACAGACGCCGGCGTAGCCACGCCGCCTAAGCTACTGTTACGCCCCATTGAACCGACCGTAAATTCACTCTATCCCTTTCGATTTAACCAATTCATTCCCAAAATATACCCCACCGATCAAAACTTTACCAAAAAAATATATATTATCAATTGATTCGAAGCGAAAAATATTTCGCTATCCAAAACGCCTTATATGAGATTGATGGATTATCGAGGAAAAGATTTTTCTGCTTTCGTTTGCTGGAGAACATAGAAGATAATTGGAATCCAACTAGGATTTTTTTTTTTTTTCAAGTTTCAATTTTATATTCAAATTTATTAAAATTATTGTGTTTTTTTAATTAATTTAAATTTTAACTTTAAAATTAAAAACTCAATTATATTTTCATTAATTATATGAAAAAAATTAATTTATTATTTTAATATTTTTTCGATTACTATTTTTATTACTAAAATATCTTTTAATCAACTATTTTCATCAAAAATTGATCAAATTGATCAAAATATTTAAGTCACTTATGCGATACATGAAATTAAAAAGATGTATCGTGAATAAGATAATATAGTTATAACTTCTTGTATTATCAATTGACATGAATTGTATACAATAGATATGTTAGTATACGTATTTCAAAAAAGTAATAAAATAATAAAAAAAGATTATTTATACAGAAATTATATTATTATAAACTAATTTTAAAACTAAAAATTAAAGATCAATTTTATATGTATTAAGAAAACAAAATTAAAAAAATTAAAAATAAATAACAATAATTAATTAACTCTAAATTAGAAACTAAGAAGATGTATGAGAAAATATCTAAGAATACTTAATCACCTAATTTTCTAAGCATGTGAATCACTAAAATCTCTCGAATATAATTATCAATCAATTACATGATCAATTGAAACTAAACCATCGCGTATTTCTCTCTCAAATAAACTATACACAATATAGTAATTAACCTATTCATAATCTCATATTAATTAAATTGCATACTACTCATTAAATTCATCAATTATGAATCACATACATAAGATTGGTACATCTTTGCCTAGAAACTGTGTTATTTAATCAAGACAAACAATTAAATAATTCTCTCAAATATATTTAATTATCTCTATAGATCAATTATTGGCTTATCAATTGGTAACATAAAAATCAGATTAAATAATATAATTAAATTTAAATTATAATTAGGATAAAAATATTAGATTATTGCATACAGAAAATTGGACGAGGAGAAAGAAAGTATTACAAATTAATAAAGAAAGGAGATGAAAAATATATATAATCAATTTCTTAAATTGTAGCATCAATCTTCTTTTAAATCTTTACCAAATTGTATTTCCTTTTGAACTCCTCTCATTTTAGCATCTGTTGTATTTTTTTTCTTAATTTTGTATTTTTTTATAATGTTTTTATTTTATGGGGTGTTATTTTGTATTTATATTGAAAAAATTGATCTGTTTTAGAGTTGTATTGAGACTAGGATGCAAAAACAATACGTGAAAAAGGGAACCCAGCTTACATTTATACACACTTTTCTCATATTAGAAGTGAATAGTGCAATAGTGTTGATTTGCGGTGAGAATTGGTGGGTTATGTGCATCAACGGTTCTTCAAAGTGAACTCACTTTTGTTAAGTACATACATGGCTATTAAAGTGAACTCATTTTTAATTACATTCACCTATTAAATAAAAAATTATAAAAAAAATAGAAAATTAATATTTTATCAATAAATACAAAATAATTAATTATTAACTCTTTTCAACTATATTGACATAATTAAACACAAATTAAATATTTTTCATGATATTTTAGCACAAAACAAAACAAATAAGTATTTTAAAAGGGGTTAAATAATATTAATTTTGAAAAGCTATCACACTCTTAAACTCAAATCTTTACTTGCTTTCAAGAAAAACCAAGTCTAACTAGCTTTCAAGAAAAACCAAATCTAAGTAGCTAAAATGATATGGGTAGCATATATATATATATATATATATAACATGCATATTTAGAGAAAACTATACCCGTACAATTCTATTACAAATAGGCTCACATATCCATCAATCAATGTTCCATCAATATAAGTATATGCAAGGTTTCGGACAAATTGATTCATATGTGTGTTGCATATGATATCATTCAATGCACTCATGAAATTAATCTATATAAGCATGTTAATCAATTCAATCTTAGAATAAGCCTCATAATCTATTTTTTACATCCTTTTTTATTAATATAAATATGCACTTAACTAAAGATCAATAAAGGCTTTACATGCTTGTAATGTAAGACTTAGGTGGGAGTAGATAAATAGATACATTTAAGCTTTTTCCACACCTTAACTTTCCTTTTATTCATCATGCACATTTTAACTACAATTGAATTTTTACTTGATATTTTAATGCAACCTATTTTTCCATTATTTTCATATTCTTTTAATCCACATCTTTATGTAACTTCATAACACTCTCAAACTTATTTTCAATTTTATTTTTTTTCTTTTTATAATAGAGGGATAATTGTGTTGTAAGTTTTTCTTTCTTTCTCTCTTTTTTATAGAGTGTATTACATTTAACCTTACTTTATAACATAACACATAATTTCATTTTTTTTCTTTCATACAAGTTAAAGGTGCAAGGGTAAAGGTAATATTTATTGATTAGGCATAAAATTGAGCTTAAAGATATGAAAAACTCTTAATTTGGTTAAAATGGATGACTAAAGATATTAACAATGATTAGCTTAAAAAGATCAATCGATGCAAATAAAGCTTAAATCATTTCTTATGCTAAATACTATTTAGGATTTCGCCTCAAGGGATGATCAAATAGGTTATAAAAACATGATAGATCTCATCAACCCACACAATTTACTACAAATTTTCTATCAATAAGAACACCAAAATCAATTATGAATATGTACATAAAAATTTAAATAAATAATTAAAACTAGCAAGCATATCACATAATTATTATAAGTATATTAATGAGTATGTTATATTTTTTATCCTAGTCATGAAAAACAATTTTTATCATTGGATTCATATATTTCATATTAAGCCTGCATGCATTTGATTTCCATGTATTTATCAATTTTTACCCAAATCATAATTAAAAACATCATAAAAAAGGGAAAAAAATCATAAAAATTGAAAATACATACTAAATACTAAAATAAAGAATGAAATTCCTCCCAAATTTAAATTGCATACTGTCTCTAATGTGCACATATAAATATGAAAAAGTAAAAGGAAAGAAAACTCTCTTAGTCTTGGCACACCACATCTATCGTTGAAATACTCGATCTTGTTACGTCATTGCTATCTATATTTATTCACCTACAAAATAAAAAGAATAAAAATATAAGTAAAATTGCATTGAATTGCCTCCCAATCAACTTCATGTATAACATCCTTGACTAAACGATCGTATATCTTCTTAGCTACTAAGTTTAAGTTAATTACTGTTATTTATTTTTAATTTTTTAATTATGCTTTCTCAAAATACATAAAATTGTTATTTACTTTTTAGTTTTAAAATTAGTATCTAAATAACATAAATTGAAAATTCATACTAAATACTAAAGTAGAGAATAAAATTTCCTCTCCTAAAATTAAATTGCACATATAAATATGAAAAAGTAAAATGAATGAAAACTCTTGTAATTTTGGCACACCACACCTGTCATTAAAATGCTCAATTTTGTTACCCTATTACTTTTCACATTTATTCGCCTATAAAACAAAAACAATAAAAATATAAGTAAAGTAGCATTGAGTTGCCTCCCATCCAGCATCACGTTTGACGTCCTTGATTAGATGATCTTATCAACTTCTAAAGTGCATCCCTATGTGTCCATTTACTATTGAGTTTTCCGAGAAATAATTTGAGTCTTGAATTATTCAATAATACTTTATGTCCTGATTTAAAAACACGATACTTAATTCTCTTATCATGTCATAATTGTATATTCTTTTTGTACGTTTGGCATTCTTATAAGCATTCCATTGTAGCTCATCTAGTTTATGTATTTACAACATCCTTTTTCCCTCTCTATTAGACTCTTCTACTTGCCCACTTAATTAGGGATGGTAAGGTAAAGGTGCAAGGTCTAACCTTGGTGGCCCCTCAATAGATGGTTTGAGCTTACATCCTATCTCAAAACTCTCCATAACAATATTACGTATACACAAGAGATGTGTAGCCTCCAAATAGTTCACACAATCAACAATATCAATCATAGATTCCATACTTCCAAAATTAAAACAAATTGAGTTGTTTCTTGGTGATTTTACTTCATCGCTCATAGCATCATATGTAATAGTCTTAAGTGTAGGCAACTCAATAGATTTTTTTAAGTTATCATTATGTTTAGTAACATTTATTCTAAAACATGCATTAACATTATCAATATCAGGGGGTTCAGATACTTTAAAAACTTTAAATGTTACTTGTTCATCTTGCACTCTCATTGTAAGCTCAAGTTTTTGTACATCAATGAGTGTTCTTCCAATTGCCAAGAATAGATGACCAAGTATGATAGGAATGTTACGATTCTCTTCTATGTCTAGTACAATGAAATCTACTAGAAAGATGAACTTGTCTACTTTTATTAGCATATCTTCCACCATACCTTTGGGTCGTTTAATTGATCTATCTTCCATTTGTAATGTTATTGAAGTGGGTTTGTATTTACCAACCCCTAATCTCTTAATGAACGATAATGATATAAGGTTAATGCTTGCACCTAAATCATATATTACTCTTAAAGTTCAAGTTCCCAATTGTGCAAAGAATGTCAAAGCTACCCAGATTTTTCAATTTTTAAGATAGTTTCTAGCAAGGATGGCACTACAACCTTGATTCAAAGTTATTGTTTCATTATCTCCAAGCCTTCTTTTCTTAGATAGGATGTCCTTCAAAAATTCGGCATAAGAAGGCATCTATTTAAGTTAAGTGCATCTATAACCCCATATTTGGTTGGAGGGAATGGAATGGAATCACAATTGATTCCTTTCATTTTGTGTGTTTGGTTGGACGGAATGGAGGGCGGAATGGAATCAGATTACTAAAAGAGAAGGAATCACAATTCCTTCTCCCCACCTTGGTAATCATAATTCCATTCTCATCTAAACTTTTTTTTTCCAATTTTACCCTCACCTAAAATATAACCTTAAACTCAAATCCCAAATTCTCAAACCCAAAATTCCAAAACCCTAAACCCTAAACCCAAAATTTCAAAATCCTAAATCCAAATCCTAAAACCCTAAACCCTAAATCCCTAAACCCTAAACCCTAAATCCCAAAACCCTAAACCCTAAACCCCAAATTCCAAATCCTAAAACCCTAAACCTCAAATCCCTAAACCCTAAACCCCAAATTCCAAATCCTAAAACCCTAAACCCCAAATCCCTAAACCCTAAACCTTAAACCCTAAAACCCAAATCCCCAAATCCCTAAACCTAAAATTACAAAACCATAAACCTTAAAACATAAATCCCAAAACCCAAAACCCTAAAACATAAATCCTAAAACCCTAAATCCCAAATTCCAAATCCTAAAACCCTAAACCCTAAACCTAAAACCCTAAAACCCTAAACCCCAAATCCCCAAATCCCTAAACCCTAAACCTTAAAACATAAATCACAAAACCCAAAACCCTAAAACATAAATCCCAAAACCCTAAACCCCAAATTCCAAATCCTAAAACCCTAAACCTCAAATCCAAATTTCTAAACCCCTAAACCATTTTTAGAAAAATAATAATTTTAACCCTAAACCTTAACCTACAAATATAACCCCAAATCCTAAATCCCTAAACCCTAAATCCCACATCCCAAACCTCAAAACCCTAAACCCTATTTAGAAAAATAATAATTTTAATAATATATTTCTTTTTAATTAAGTAATAATTATTTAGAAAAATAATGATTTCAATAATGTATTTTATCTGACGAAAAAATAGTAATTAAATGACATTATTTGAACTTTACAGCATGTAGGGGTATTAAGGTCATTTATAGCTTTTTTCATTCCATTCCAGTGGCAAACCAAACACTGTAATCCTGATTCCGAGCTTGATTCCAGTGGTGAAACCAAACAAAATTGTTTCCTTTCCATTCCATTCCATTCCATTCCGATTCCGATTCCAATTCCGATTCCATTCCACGAACCAAACGCCACCTAAATGGTATATTTTGTGCAGTTTCTTGAAGACATCCAAAAATTGAAAACTCATATCTAACTTTTAGTTTTGCAATCTTTGAAGGAAAGAAATAATAAGTTTGTAGATGTTGCTCTTTTTTGGCTGAATTATTTCTTTTTCAATGCTTTGTTTGTCCACTTGTTTCTCCTTATCCTTTTAGCTTTATATTCCTCCTTATACTTTTGAGTCTCATGTTTCTCTTCTAAATTTTTATCACTCCTTAAGGTTATGTCGTTGTTATACTCCTTACATTTTCTTCTTGGGTCTATAATTGGGTCACTTTGAAGGTTACCTTAAGGCCTTTGACTTATGGCTTAGGCAAGTTGCCTCATTTGGGTTTATAAATTTCCAATAACTTATTGAGTGGACACTTTTGTATCTACTGACTGGAAAAAATCTTTCATCATCCCCATTAAAAGCATTTGTATTATCCTTAGTAAGTGGCTTCTTCTCTTGGGCTTGTGATTATTATGATTATTGAAAACCAAGTGGTGGAAATGATTGGCGGTTCAATTAATTATCACCTTAACTGTTGTTATTACTCTAAGAGAAATTTGAATGTTGTCTTTATCTTGGGTTATATGTATTCAAGTATGGACTATTGTTTCTAATCACATTACCCACATAACATGTTGATTCATAATTATTTGGACAATTATCAAACAAATGAGCTTTATAATAAAAGACATAGGACACCTTTGAATCTGGGACCTCATTTATACTTGCTAGCAAGTTTCAAGCCTTCAAAATATTCACCAAAGATGACACTTGAGTTATAAGTGATTATAAGATTTGGCTAGTATAGCTCTATTAGCGGATGCATCAATAATGGTTCTTGTTTGAGCATTGAGACTATTGTAGAAAGTCTCCATTTGAATCCAATGAGGGATACCATAAGGAAATTTTCTTAGAAGGTAATGTCATTTCTAAGCTTGGCATTCTTTATTGGTGGGAATTATTTTATCAACAATTTCTCCACTAAGCTCGAGCATGGTCTTGCAAAGAGTAAGGGAACAATATGAGCTTAAACGCCTCTGTTGGTAATCCGCTAAATTGTCCAACTATTTGTAGTATTTGAAATATCACTGGCTTTAATTTGAACTGATTAACTTGAATGTTTGGCCTTGTAATACTTAGATTCAACCCTTCCAATATAGACAATGCATATTCATTCATATTTTTGTCCCTATTATCCATCAAAGGAATATGGTTGCTAAAATTTAACTCATTATTGTTTATTTCTTCTTGATTAATTGTTTCTTTTACTTGGGTGACAACTTGTTGTTTTCTTATTGATCTCAACGTACGCTCAATTTCAGAATCTAAAGACAAAATTTCTCCCTTACAAAATTTGCTCATGCAATAGAGCTAAATATGTTTTTAATGTCACTAAAAGAGATGTCAAAAAATTGAAAATAAATAACTAAATAAATAAACAAAAATTAAAATTATGAAAAATAAATAAAGAAAAATAATTAAAATAAAATAAAAATTAATTTCTAATGTTTATAATCCCTAGCAATAGTGCCAAAAAATTGATCAACATGAATTATATGTTATGGGTACGCAAGTATATATATCACAACACAAGTAATATAATGACAAAAAAATATCGTTCCCATAAAGAATATGTTATTAGAAACTAGTTTTAAGACTAAAAAATAAAGATTAATTTTTGTGTTTTGAGAAAGTAAAATTGAAAAAATTAAAAATAAATAGCAATAATTAATTTACTCAAAATTAGTAACTAAGAATATATATGAAAAAATATCTAGGAATAATCAATTTCCTAAGCATGTGAATCACTAAAATCTCTCAAATATAATTACCAATCAATTACATGATCAATTGTATCTAATCTATCATGTATTCATCTCTTGTAAACTAACATAATATAGTAATTAACCTAACCACATTCTCATGTTAATCAAATTGCATATTACTCACATCAATTATGGATCACATACATAATACTCATACATTTTTACCTAAAAAATATACATGTTATTTAATTAAGAAGAACAATTAAATAATTATGACATATCTATTTAATTGTCTCTATAGATCAATTGTTAGCCTAGAAATTAATAACATAAAAATTAGATTAAATAATATAATTAAATTGAAATTATAATTGAGATAAAAATATTAGATCATTGCATTCATAAAATTGTGTTAATAAGGCCTCTAAATTAATAAATTTTCTAGACATAATTAAGTTCATAAATCTTTTATTGTTCAATAAGAAAGTTATACAAATTAATAAAGAAAGGAGAAGAAGAATAAATATAATTAGTATTTAGATTTGTAGCATCAATCTTATCTTAAATATCCACCAAATTGTATTTCATTTTGAACTCCTCTCTCATCTTAGCATATGTTGTGTTTTTTCTCTTAATTTTATGTTTTTTGATACTGTCTTTATTTTATGGGAGTTGTTTTGTATTTATATATGAGAAATTGATCTGTTTTAGATTCGTATTAAGATTGGAATGCAAAAAATATATGCAAAAAAGGAAACCTAGATTGCACTTATACACACTTTTGTGCGCCGAGATAAACACACAAACACATACATATACATAACTATGGTGCTACATTTCAACTTCTTAGATTAGAAGTGAATAGTGCCACGACATTGATTTGTACTAAAAATGATGAGCTGTGTGCATCCACAAATCTGCTAAGTGAGCTCACTTTTACTAGGTATATCCACAATTATTTCTAAGTATATCCACATATCAAATAAAATAATAATAAAAATCACAAAAAAATTCCAAGAAAATAGAAAATCAATATTTTTTTATAAATATAAAATAATTAATTATTAGCTCGTTCTACTTACAATGACATAATTAAACAAAAATTAAGTATTTTTTATGATATTGTTGCACAAAGTAAAACAAATAAGTGGTTTAAAAGTTGTCGAATAACACTACTTTCGTAGATTTATCAATTATTCACGTGATTTAAATTTTTTGATCAAGTTGACAATTTTTTACTAAAATAATTAATTGAAAGACATTTAATAATATAAACATTTAATTTGAACAAAAATATTATAACTAGTAAATTGAAAATTTTCATATAACATTAGTAGCTAAATGAATATTTACTATTAAATATACATTTCTTTGTTGTGGTTTAAAAAGAATGTAAGAAAACAAAACTTTTTATTAAACGAATTTTGTTTTTGTGTTTTCTTTCTAAATATATTAGAAAATAAAATACTAATTTCACACATAATATATATAACTTAAAAACAAAACTCATTAAAATAAGCCTAAAGTAATTTTTTTGGGTACTCTTTTCACGTTTTTTATGTGTGTAATAATTAGGAAAAATCCATTAGGATTTAAAAAAATTATAATTCATCTAACACTAGTAACCATAAAAATAATACCCTTTATCGATTAGGGTATAAGATTGGTCTCATAATTATATAAAATGAGCACCATAATTATATATTTTTTAACTTTGGTACTTGGTCCCATAGTTATAGAAAATGAGTATTTTAACCGTACATAGGATTTTAAGTGTCATAGTTTCTTAATTACAATATTAAAAGTGTCATTTTTAATAATTATAAAACTAGAAATACCTAGTTTATAATAATTAGAATAAAGTATTTATTTTTACTTAATTATGGGACTACTAGTATCACTATCTCCTCCTTATGGCCAACTCATATTTTTTTATTACAAAAATTCTTCGCCCAATAAATTTTACGTTGAATACCTTTAAATTGTTTGCCTTTTAAGTTAAAATTTGACAAATTAGATGTTAGACTTTAAAATTCTTTTTAGGGGTAAAACTTAATTTTAACAACAAAAATAACATAAGTAGTTGGTATTGGATAATCAAAATTTGTCCAATAAAGATTTTATTATATTAATAATTTAATTATAATAAAGTATAACAAGATACATACATTTGTGGCGTGTGAATAAATTGTTGGAACCTTCAAGTTTTCAAGCATTATCTTTGAACAAACCAGAACATGATTGGTAGGTATCCTTGTAAATTTTAAGTTGATCAAAACATGCTTCTAGTTCATTAATTAGAATCCTTTATTACATGAAACCTATTGTGGAAGAACATTAACTTTTTATCAAAAAACTTCTTGAAAATTATCAAAAAAAGAACACATTTTTGAATCATTATGACTTTAGGTTGAATTTTATTGTCACAAAATTCTCTCAATTGAGTGCTAGAAATTTTTCTCAATTTTCAATCCATTCATTGGGGATACAAGGGGGAATATGGTGTATTTAAGTAGTCTCTCTTTGACCTAGTTTGATCTAAATTATGATCATTAAATTATCTTAATTAGAAATCTTATACATAATCAAATTGTATGTTTAAGGAGAAACTCATTCCCATCATTTTAACCTTAACCACACCACATGTAAAAGTTGATGCGAACCCATGAACTTGAACCTTGAAACCCACAGACACAAAATGTTTAAGAACTTTAAGATAAACGGTCAAAAACTCGGTGAAAAATTGTGAACGATCCTAGAAAATCTAATATTCAAATTGTAGCATTACCTTGACTTTATAAACATTACGCACCAAAGACCCAATGATGATAGGATGCCACAAGGGTTGAAAATTCCTTGATAAGATAGATCGTAAAGGAACAAGAAACTAAAAGCTATCAACTTTAATTAAAGATCAAAAATATATACTAAAATGAATTATTTGCTAATAGGTACTAATTAAATTTTTATACAACGAAAAACGAAACCCTAAAGAAAAAACTAATTACAAAAAATAATCAGATTTTGTCCCAAGATTCCACTTTTTATTTGTTTCTTTAATTGCTATCCAAATTTGGTGCAATTAAAACTTTCCTTTGCTATCAAATGTTTTTATTTTTTATCATTTGGAAGTTACAATGCAAGATATTTAACAATACCTTGAGAGACTAAATATAGAGTTGGTGACATAAGGGATTAAATGGACATATTTGAAGCTAACTTGCAAAAAAGGCTTCTCAAAAGAATCCATACTCGAAAAAATGCTATGTTTGATGAATTGATCTATCATCAGTAAATATAAACAAGGCGGTTGAATTATTTGTAAAAAGAAAGAATGAGAAAAAGAAAGAGTGGGAGTTGAAAAGAGAAAGTGAATTTAAAAAGAAAGAGATTGAGTTAAGAATAGAGAGTGAATCAATAGAAAAAGAGGATGAACAAGAAAAAGTGAGAAAGAGAGTGCCAAAAAATAGATGTTGGAGAGAAGAGATAAAAAAAGAGTGAAAAAGAAGAGAGAGTCTTGGCTAAAGAGTACAGAAAAGTGGCATATTTTTATACTAATAAATGTTTTTTTGCCTAGTCTTCAATAGATTATGATGATAAGAGTCAGGCACTCACTTTATTCTATACTCTAGCCATCAAGTTCAACTATGCCATAAAAGAGCTTAAGAATTTTAGACTTGCATCATCATGCATGATAGAAGAAATCCCTAACATTACAACTAAGATTCAAAGACAAATATTTTTGAGAAAAAAGAAAATTAGGTAACTCGTGAATTCAAACCTTGAAACCCATTGACACAAATTTTTTGAGAACTTTAAGAGAAATGGCCAAAGATCTAACAACAAATTGAGAACGATATTAGAAAATCTAATACTCAAATTGCAGTAGCTTAACTCTATGAATATTATGCACCAAATATCTATTGGTGATAGGATGTCATAAAGGTTGCAAATTCCTTGATAAATTGGTTTGTAATGGAATAAGAAGCTATAAAGCTCTCATCTTTGATTAAAAATAAAAAAATATATATTGAACTGAGTTATTTTCCAACAACTATTTAATTAATTATTTATATAACAAAAAAAAAACTTGAAGAACAAAATACTCAGAGTTTGAACGAGTCAAACACGCGAGGATAACAATTTACCGCAATACACTTTAAACCATTCCGAGGCATGGTTTAAACACTAGAAAACCAAATTGACCTAAGCGCCTCATCCTATAGCATGCTTTAAATTATGCCATGGGCACCTTCAATTTTTGAAACTTAAATTGTTCTAAATTTATGGCCATAATTTATGAGTTCATTTTGACCTAGAAATATTCCAAATTTGAAAATTTATAATGCTTTAATTAGGTGCCCCATTAATTCAGCTTTCTAATGTAATTTGAATCACCTTCATTGGTTATTGAATGCTAAAGATATCGCCATAAATATGATAGTTGCTCAATGATACTTTCCAAATTAGGATTTTACTTTGATCATTTCTTGTTCTTCATACCCAAGCAAACCAATGCTTACAACATACGTCCAAACAACTTATATAGTATCCCATTACATGACTCTTTGAATAATATGCTCAATTGAAACGTGGCCCTTTGATGATGCTATTTGATTCTCATCATTCTAAATTTCTCAAAAAGATTTACCCTCAAAATTTTACTGTAATGTTGGGGATTTTATACATCATTAAGGAAGATTCAAGTGCATAATTCACTAAGCTCTTTTCTGGCCTAGTAGCACTTGATGGCCCAAGTATAGAATAAAGAAGTGTTTGGCTCGTGTCACCATAATCTATTGAACACTAGGAAAATAAAAAAATATTAGTACAAAACATGCCTATTTCCTTTATTCTCTAGCCACGACTCTCTCTTACTTTTTTCTCTTTTTTTATCTTTTCTTTCTAACATTTTTTTTTCAATACTCTTTTTCTCAGTCTTTTCTTGTTAACTCTCTTTTTTTATTGATTCATTCTCTATTATTAACTCAATCTCTTTCTTTTTAAATTCACTTTCTTTTTTCTACTCTCATTCCTTATTTTTCTCATTTCTTTTTACAAGTAATTCAACCTTTTTGTTTATCTTTGCTGATGATAGATGAATTCATCAAGCATAACATTTTGTCGAGTAAGGATTTTTTTGGGAAGCCTTTTTTTACAAGTTAACTTCCACTCTGTCCACCCAATCTCTCATGTCACTCAACTCTATATTGAGTCTCTCAAGGTATTGTTAAATATCCTGTATTGTAATTGCCTAATGATAAAAATTAAACAAAATTTGATAGAAAAAGAAAGTTTTAATTGCACCAAATTTGGATAGTAATTAAGGAAATAAATAAAAAATGAAATCTTGGGATAAAATTGGATTATTTTTTTATATTAGATTTTTTTAATAAGATTTTTTTTCTTTTCTTTCTTTTAGATTTGTTCTTTTTTTTTTAAATCAGGCTTCTTTCTTTTTTTCTTTTATATCTATACCCTTTCTTTTAATAATGAGATATTTTTTCTTCTTCCTTTTTTTTTTGACTAAATTCAACAAATAAAAAAAATAAAAAATTCACCGAAAAAAGGATGAAAAATCGACACAAAAATTTCAAAAAAAATCAAGAACACAAAAACAAAGAACGAAAATAAATAAAGATAAAAATATAAAATTAGAACCTAAGGCTCTAATACCAAATTATGTAAACCCATGAACTTGAAACTTGAAACCTACATACATGAAGCTTTTAAGAACTCTAAGAGAAATGACCAAATATCCAACTACAAATTGAGAACGATACCAAAATATTTAATATTCAAATTGTAACAACATCTTGACTTTATGAATATTACGCCCTAAATATTCAATGATGATGGGATATCACAAGGGTTTCAAATTCCTTGATAAATAGGTTTTTAAAGGAACAAGGGGTTAAAAAGTTCAACTTTGATTAAAAATCAAAAATATATATTGAACCGAGTTATTTGCTAACAACTTTCTAATTACACTATGCCAAAACTAAGCTTTAAAGTTAGTTAATAACCGACTTTAAATATAAATTCGGTTCACGCGTTGAACCGATATAAAATTCTGTATTTTTTTACACATTCTACTTATTTTTTACTATACTCAGAACCTGTATTCGATCACATAATTGTAGAAAAAAACTAAAATTTGTTTAATAAAGTTTAAATAATACAGATAATTGAAAAATTAAATATTAATTAATTACTTAATAATTAAATTTATTACAAAAAAATAATTTATATATAATACATACATATATATATTTAACTTAAATTACAAATAAAATGATGTATCTCTTTTGTCATGGATTTTGTGATATTCTTGGAGAGGAAGCTTGGTTTGTTTATAATCACCAGCATAGTAACCAAAAAATTAAGCAAGAGAGATGAGATGAAATTTGGGCAAAAAACAGATAGTCCATATAACAATTTATTCTCCTAAATACATGAGCATGTAAACATCCATCAAACAAGCAACCCAAACTTTAGAGACATAGGAATGGAGAAATTAAAGTATTGAAAATTATCATGGTGTTGTTTTATGTTATTCAAGATTATCAGATTCTTTTCTTGATTCTTATTGTGATGTTATAATTTGAACCATGTGTTATGTCCATTCTTCTCATAAATCATTAAAAATTTGCATATCATAGCCCGATTTTTTCCAACCAAAGAACTATATGTAATTAAATTCAAAATAAGAATGTAATATCATGAATTCATAAAAACTTATATATGTTAAAAGATTAGTAAAGAGATTACCACATCGACAACGGAGTGATATAATAATAACTTCATCCCTTCGAAATCATATTAGCATTATATTAATTTTTTGTCTATAAATATGAAGCTATCTGGAATCAAGTCCGTATTTTTAATGTTATAATGAGTTCTAAATATAAAGTCAAGTATAACTCTGATTTGTCACTTGGGTTGGTTGAGTTTTGGTGCTCATAAACTAATACTTTTGAATTTTCTTGGGGTGAAATAACAATTACTCTTGAAGATATGATGATTCTTGGTGGTCTTCTTGTACTTGGATGGCCAGTGACTACCATGATGTTGTCATACCAGGGAACTAGGCAAGAGAGATGAGATGATATTTGGGCAAAAAATAGGTCCATATAACAATCAATTCCCCTAAATACATGATCACATAAACATCCATCAAATAAAACATCCAATAAATAAGTTGTCCAAACTTTAGACGTAGGAATAGAGAAATTAAAACATTATAACAATTACCATGATATTGTCAAATACTATTCATGATCATCAAAATCTTCTCCTAATTCTTCTTGTGATGATATAATTTGAATCACGTGTTATGCCCATTCCTCTTGTAAATCATCAAAAATTTGTGGGTCATAGCTCGACTTGTTCCAACCAAATAACTACATGTATTTAAATTCAAAATAAGAATGTAATATCATGAATTCACAAAAAATAACTCATATATGTTAAAAAGGTATATTCGTAAAAGAGATTACCACATCTTTAATTGGAATATTGATATTTGTGATGATTTCATTCATAAACTTTATGACATAGTAACCACACATGACTTCATCATTTTGTTGTGGAACCTACAAAAAATAAGTGTACAATATTTACATATTCGAACATATTTATTATTCAATAGTAAAATTAATTAAATTATTAATATTTGCTTGTACATACCATAACTTTGTACAATATAAGCTTATGAGATTTTTAAGAGCAATGCCCCTACTCTTGTTCCACAGCTTCCTTGCCCTATCAAAGTTTAAAATGGTTAGTTTTTTTATTAAATATTACAAAGAACAATAGAAGGAAAAATAGCTAGCTATAACTCTTACATTTCAACAGCAGCTTTTGTATCTTTACTCAATTTTATAGAAGTTGAGTCATAGTACCAAACATGATTTCCATATAGATCAAGGATTACCAACATCCAATGATCTTGGCCTTGTTCAAACTTTATGGCCAAGGGATTATCAACTTCTGATTTATGTTAAGTGTTAATGTCCTATCACATAAATGTTTAACTCTGATACTAACATCTTTCTCTTGATATTGATTGACAAATGAAGAATCATAGAACATTGCTAAATGTGATGATTGATTAGCTTGAAGTCAATAATAACATGCCCTATATAAAAGAAATATATATAAATAATTAGATAATATAAATATAATTATATATGTTCTACATAAATGAAAGTTATTTATTGATTAAGGATTCACCTTGTCCATACTTGAATTATACTTAAATAGATCATTTGATATTCAAAAATTTGCAATATGCACTTGATCGATATCTATGTTTGGCCAATGTCTACACCAAAAATTTATATAGGAAGTGACATAGTCTATCCATCATTTATGCTAGATGCCCTAGCAACAATAGTCATCAAAGAGCCAATATTTTTGCTGAAGTTTATAGCATAAATCATAGCTATACTTTTTCCATGGCTTCTTTTTGAATGACTTAGTGCGCGATGATTGCCCACTAGACTTAGATTTATCACGAGATACTTCCTTTATATCTCTTAAAGGTGTCGTACTTACTAATTCTGGTATAATAGACTAAAGAAGAAGTATTATATATGTTAGTAACAATAAAATAATAATAATATAACAATAGTAAAAAAAGTGTTCTCTTAAGTAAAAAAATAGTACCATGTCAAAATTTATCACAACTTGACTACACAACCAAGCCATATATTGTCTAACTACTTCTTGGACTGTGGTAGCATCAGAAGGCACATGTAGTGGACAATCATGGGGCAGTGATTGATCAATTACTATTCTCCAATAATTTGGAAAATATTGATTATGAATCATTCGATCATCACTCAATTATTGTACCATTCCAATAGCAACAAAGTTTATTGATAAATGATGTTTCAACAAACATTTCATATTTTGTAAAAAAATATAAGCATTATATATAATAAAAAATAAAAATAATAGACTATCTACATAAATTTTAAATCTTACCACAAATGATTCATCGAATAGAGGATGACTCCCATGTGGGGTAGCTATTAGAAAGACATTCTCATCAAAACATTTATCATGATGTGATGGATGGTAAGAATGCACAGATTGCATTGGAGATGTTGAACCACTACTTGATTGCATCTGCATTCCTGGCATAAAGGGAGGACCAATAAGATGACTATATCCCATATAGGATATAGGTTGGGTGCCATAAGATTGCACGAGTAGCATGTCTTGCATGGATGGTGGTATGACTGGCCAATAGGGTATGCCCTGATTATAGTATGCTATCATGTCTGACATGTGTTGTGATTGATATTCTTTTAAAGTGGCAATCTTACTTAATATTGAGGCCTTAAAGGAGCTGAATTCTTTTTCAATTTTACAGTACTTCTCCTTACCGACCATCTGAGGCTTTTGTTTTGGAATGTTAAAAAACTCCATATAACCTTCATATTGGCTTCCTTCCCTAACACAACCAGGATGCTTGCATCCGAATGCATGATATATATTATCTCTCTCTCGTTGTTTGATTATTTCACCCCTGGCTATTTGTTCTTGAACAACTCTCTACAAATAATAAGACAAACAAACATATCATACATTATTACATCAATTAGAAAAAATCATAAGGATTTTGTATGAAGTTAAATTACTAACCAACTTATTTAGTTCTTCTCCTTGTTTAGTCATTGGTCTTGACTTCTTCATTTTGGGGGTCTTTGTTTCTATACACAGTTCAGATCGGGTAACCGATCTACCTAATTTAGCTTCCTACATAAATTAAATAAATTTATTAACCATGACATCAACTTAAATTTGAGGAAAATAAATATAAAAATATTTATAAATTAAAAACTTAATAATACCATTCTTTGTCTAAATTCAGGATTTGAAAACCTCACAGTACGGTTTGGAAGAATATTTTGCATTTGTATATTTTGATGTTCTTTCCTAATAATTTGAAACTCATATGTGTGTCTATAATCCACGAAATCTTTCCAAACTTAAGGTTCGATCTAGGGGTGTTCTTCATGGATTTTGTATAGTTCTACTTCATCAAGTGATTTTAAATATGGAAACACATAATTTCTGGCCAATTTGAAAGTTTTGTATTCCTTCCATGTGTGAGGGACTTTATAATGATTTTGTAAAAACACACTACAAAAGATAAGATATAATACAAAAAATATATAATATATGTAATTAATTATAAAATAAAAGAGACTTACACAAATGGTTTTCCATATTTTAAACTCTTCAGCTTCGTCAACCTTAATCCAATCATTTATATTGATTGGTATACTTTACTTTAGAAGTCTACCAATAGAGGATTTCAATTGTTGGCCATTTTCTCCTAATGGATTACCAGTAGCATCAAATAGAATGGGTACTCTATCATCTAGATTAAGTGGAGCATCAGGTATATTTGTCCAACCCCTTATTTTCAAATGCCTGAATGGATCATTTGGATCTACAAGCTCTAGTATCCTAGGGTCCATGAAATATCTGCAAACAATGATGAAATTGAAATAAATTGACAATTTTAAGTCCATACATATAAACATGCAAGAGTTATTAGAATAATACAGAACATACATTATATTTAATTAGGTTGTTGATCGTATATATATATTCTTTCACAATCACTTCAAGTCCATGATGAAGAATCATCATCATCAACTAGATCATCACATACATTAGGCAATTTGTTTGATAAATGACTAATATTGGACAATGTATCAAGCATGCCATCATCTTTTAAGCATCACAATGGTAGAACTCTTTTTGTGGAGGCGTTAACACAACAGACCATCTTGTGTCAATTTGATCACTCATATAAAATACTTGTTTTGCATGACGTGCTAACGTGAAAGGATCCTTAATGTGACTTATCTTGGATAAATTTACAAGGGTAAACCCAAAATCATATATTCTATATCTAACATTGAAAACATCTTCGACCCAATCACATAAGAATACTGTTTCATAGAAGACCTCATAATCAAGTTCCCAAATTTCTTGAATTATACCATAATATGTTTTATTAGAAAGTACAGGATTACCATCTTTTGAGTTGGCAAATTTCATAGTTTATGCAACCATATTCACACCACTATTCTAATTTACTCGAACTTTGTCCCTTGCTTGAGTCATAAACCTCAACCCATTAATTATGAAACTAGAAAATGATTTGACATCAAATTTTGGACCATGTGCAAGCCATTCTAAACTTTCTGTTATTTTATGATTGAGTTTGTTGAGTTCAATTCAAATATATGCATACAAAAACATGAAACGTGTTTAAACCAAAGATTTAAAACATTGCATAGAAGTACTAATGAATTCTTGTATGTGACACTTACATGGTTGCGAAACCAATTAATAAGTTCTCACTTATGTTCATCATACAACCATTTTTCTCCTACGAGGATCGATCTTCAGTAAGTTTAAATGCATTATATAATGTTATTAAAGATATATCAATTAGATATCATTAATAGTTAAATAAAAAATAATTTTATTTTAAATGAAAAGCTTGAGCCTGTCATCACTTACTTTATGTACGGTTGTGCCTCATTAATATTTACCAAAATGATTCGGTGTGCTTTTTCCCATCGAGTATGATCAATAAACAATTTCTTAATTTCACCAAGCACATGGTTACCTACTTGAATCATGTGACATTCTAAGAACAACTTATGCGTAGGATTTCCAATTTCAGTGCAACCACTAAAGTATTCAGAACAAAACTCAATGGCCTCTTCAGCAATGTAACATTCCATCATGCATCCTTTATGTTGATTTCTATTATTTACATATTCTTTAAGGACTTATATGTATCTCTCAAAAGGATACATCCACCTTAAGTAAGTAGGACCACACAATTGAACCTCTTAAACTAAATGAACACACAAGTGAATCATTATATCGAAGAAAGAAGAAGGAAAATATTTTTCAATTAGACACAAATTCTCTACAACATCTTTCTATAAAGAGTTTAACTCACCAATTGATATAGATTTCTTGCATATTGTATTGAAGAATGAACAAAAATGAATTATTGATAATCAAACATGTTTTGGAAGATTTGATCTAATAGCAATTGGTAATAACTGTTTCATCAAGGATGCCATAACACCTCATCATCAGATCGATTATTTGAAACCCAAGTCAACATCTTTGATGTCTCTTTACTATTTAACAACCTTTGAAAGTGAGGAATCGGAGGAAAGTACAAAAAAACCTTTATGGGCACACCTTTCTTAGGTGTTGTCTTATTTGTAGCATCCTTCCTTCTTGATTCTTTACGCATCAAACAATCATCTAATATCTCATATTCTTTTCTATAAATAATTCAATCATTTGGACAAGCATGAACTTATGATATTCCATGCCAAATTGACTAAGAGATTTCTTCACTTTATACATCAAATATGGCAATTCAATACCCTCAGGAAACATATCTATTAGTACATTTAGTAATTCTATGAATCCATTGTGAGAAAAACCATTTTTTGCCTTCATAATGTACAAATGAACCAATCCTGACATTTAAGTGTATTTCTTGCATTCTAGATGCAACAGTTTTTCAGCATCTTCTAGAAGTTTTGTAAAGGTTTTGGGATCATTCTCATGTAGTTCATCTTCAACACCATGAAACATATTTTCTATCTGTACATTATGATAAGATGTATATAATCTAGTCACATTCTTATTTATCTCTTTCCCATGAGTATTATCAATATTTTTTCCATGATAATATCAACATTTATAACTCAAAAGAATATCACTACGGATAAGGTGATACTTAACCTCGTCAACATCATGAAATCGCTCATTTTTACATTTAATACATGGGTATCAAATCATACTAATTTCATTATTACTATTCCTGCTCAATTATACACTTTAAAATCCAAGATTTGTCTATTTTCTATTAATGACATTAAACATATTAAATATGTATCTAACCAATATATTTCAGATATTATTATATATGAATTCCCTAATTATTAAAATATCTATCAAAACATCATATAAAAATAAATACATAAAAACCAAACATAACAAATATATACACATAAATATAATTATATGAGATTGATTGTAATTACTAATAATAATATGCCAGAACATTTGAGTTGATTTCAAATTTAAGACATAAAACAAAATTTATATAATAATTTTGTGATGATTAATATTTTTTTAAATAACTATACTACTTCAAACCTAAATTTTTAATGAGCATCATATTGTTGAATCATGTCTTTCCCATTTCATAAATTAAAAACCAACCTTAAATCACAATCATAAATATATAAATTTATTTTATTAAGAAAATTTATACAAAACCTACATAATAAAAATAATAACATACATAATACAAAAATTTATACACATTAATAATAACACATAATATATAAAAAATAAAGAAATATGAATAATAAGTGCTCAGGATTAATAGAAATACTTACAAGAGTAAATGAAGTGACAAAATGAAAGAAATGAAGAAAAAATGATGTTTTGTAAGTGAAGAAATGGGTATAAAAATTTGAGTATTTTGCTAAAAAAAGGGGATTTAGAAGACAAATTGGAGAGGAAGAAAACCCATTAAAAGGCATTGGAATTGGTGGTCGTAGGTGGCTAGAAATGAGAAAGAGTGGAGGAGGAGTGTCAGTCGGTTTTGGGTTTTTAAGTGTTTACAACGCTTGAATGTTCTATCTAATGGGGAAGAAAGAAGAGAAAAGGAAAATATCCATGTGTGTAGTGTCGGTTGACGTGTTCAATCAATGCTACACTTAGGACGTAGCATCAGTTTTATGTGTCAACTAACGCTACACACGTGGAAAGCATTGGTTGACACATAGGACCGATGCTACGTCTTATGTGTAGTGTCAATTCTACATCCTAGCATCGGTTGACGTGTTTAATTGATGCTACACGTAGGACGTAGTGTTGGTTCTACGTGTCAACCGACGCTATCCACGTGTAGAGTTGGTTGACACGTAGAATGAACGCTATGTCTTACATGTAGCGTCAGTTGAACACGTTAACTGATGCTATAATCTACGTGTTTTAAGTCGGTTTTTCAGCGAACCAATTTTAAATGTATTATGAGTCAGTTTTCCTTAAAAACCAACTTTAAATCTTGACTTAAATGCCATCTTTTGTAGTAGTGTTAACTATTTCAACAACCAAAAAACAAAATCCTAAGGAAAAACTAATTAAAAAATTAATCATAGTTTGAATGAGTTTGACATGTGAGAATAAAAATTTATGTTCACAGGCCATGGTGCGATGTATAAATTGGAAAACCAAATTGACGTTGGAGCTTAATACTATAGGGTGCCTTCAATTTTTGAAACTGAAATTTTCCCATATTTATGTTTCAATTTATGAGTCCCTTTTGACATAGTAATATTCTAAATTTGAAATTTTGTATTTCTGTAACTAGTAACTAATGTGCCTAATCAAGTTAACTTTTCAATGCAATTTGAGTCACCCCAATATAATATTAGATGTCAAAGATATTGCCATAAATGTGACAGCTTCTCAATAACACTTTTCAAATTAGGATTTTACTTTGTTCACTTCTTGAGCTCCACATCCAAGCAACCCAATACCTCTAGTATATGTCTAAACAACTTGTAAATGAGACCATTAAATGACTCTTTGAATAATAGACCCAACTAGAACGTGGCCATTTGGTGATGCTTCTTGATTCTTGTCAAAAGTCATACTTCTAATTGTGTGCTTCAATTTAATTCTAAATTAAATCTAATTTGATAATTATTAAAATGTCTTCTTATCTCACAAAATTTTTGTTTAGCATTTTACTATTTTAATTAATTGAAATAAATGTTTAACCCATGATAATTACTTAAAGTAATATGTTTTTGAAATTTTTGATGTATTTAAAGTATTTTTTTAAAAGATATAAATGAAAGACTTAAAATTATAAGCAAGAGTCCAAAGTGACAAGGATTGAAGATTCAACAGTTATGTAAAATGTCAAACATTGGAGGACTTATATGACATTTTTATAACGCAAAATACATCAAATTTTTATCAATGGAAAGGGTTGAAACTAACCACACACCGAGGCATGGTATTATTCATGTCATGGCATAATAGCCATAGGTCTAACTATGGAATATGGAAAAACAACTTCACACTGAGGCATAGTATTTTTCATGCTATGACACTATGGCCATGGGCTATACTATGGGGTTAGGAAATCATATCATGTCATGGCATGATTTATTGAATGTTGTAGCCCATGTGTCGTTTATTCACATGTATGTCCTATTTCCAAATTTTCTTTCTCACTTTTTTCCACTTGAAACCTATCATTATAAATAGATTAATTAGAATTGTTAATAGAATAGAGCTGTGTCTAGAGGCAAGAAAAAGACTTCAAGAGGCAATTTTGAGAGTAGGAGACATGTTTTATCGACAATAATTCTAAACTTTCTTCTCTTTTCTTTTATTATTCTCATGAGTATTTTTATATTTTTATTATTCTCTATAGATAGCTAATTTTCTATTGATTTAAAGTGATTTTAATGCCTTAAATATGAATTGTAATTAATTAATAAAGTCTCTTGTGTTCTAATTATCTATTATATTTAATTATGTATTTAATTCACTATTTAATATCAATAAAAAATTACTTAATTATTTAAGTGTATAATTAAATAATTAGGTTAATTCTTGTACAATCAATTTATTTAATTAGTTGTGTAATTTTTTAATCAATTCAAATAGTGATAAATTGTTTTGCAACGTGAATTGATACTTAAGATAATTAAACTAAGTTTATATGTTTGACTTTGATCCAATATATTTTTTAAAATTAAATGATTCTGATAGATTAAATTTAGAGAACCTATTCAATATTATCTATAAGAAAGAGAATGAATTGAATGCTTAAAAAAAATTACCATAATTTAATGTACTTTAATTAATTAAATAGATTTATATTTGTATGATTTTGTCATATTTTTATATAAATTTATCTTTTTAGAATCTTGAGTATTTTTATTGTTTTTCATGTATTTTCATTCAAAAATAACTTAAAGACTGGAGGCAATGCATCACAAATATGTTGAGAAAAAAAGAGGAAAAGTCAAAAAGAGGGAAATATTTGACAAAATTGGTCAAAAAGGCCAAAATCCCGCACGTAGTAGCCCATTCATGTTGATTCCCGTGTGAACCATCACGCACGTGCGCCCGCATGCCCGCACATAGCAAGCACATGCCCACGAGTGCGCATCCAATGCACGTAGCTAGCACACACCCAACACACGCCCACGCATAACCAGTACACGTCTAGCACACGCCACGCTGATTTCCACGCGTGCTAGAACATGCCTGTGTTGTGTCCCACTGATGATGATTGAATCACAAGACCAACATTGCAAATACCGATCTTGCAAAAATCCTCTTTTTTTATAATTTTTAAAACTCTCGTAAGTACACGAATCATTTTATAGAAAATGATAAGTATATTCTCAAGGTCGATTTAAGGAAGGAATATATGTGGTTTTTAATTTATTATTCAAAATCTTAAAAATGAAATTAAATCCTAAACATCTTGTCAAGATATTTTGGTATATATATATCCTAGCCCTCTCTTGTCTCTAGGTGGCTTTCCATAATCCAAAAATCCATTCAACCTTTCATCTCTAATTTTTAACCTCCTTACTGCTTTCTTTGGTTGTTCAAGTTTTTGCATAAGATTCTTGTTTTCCTATTTAACATCTACAAGATTTGAAGTCAAAACATTAGCATGTTTAGACAATTCAATTTTTTTCTATAATTGAAGAATTTATTTTAACGGAATTAAGTTTGTCATTTAGTTTAGTTGTTTTCCTTTTGCATCTTATATAATCTATAAACACTTCATCAGTACTAGTGACATTAAATTTATTCAAAATAATTCAGCATCATATTCCTCATCATCTGAATCAATGTTAGACTTACTGGATTGTCTACCAATAGTTATAGTAAATTCCAAACAGTTGGTACCAGATTTAACTAGATTATCGTTATCACTTTTAAAGTTAGTAAGTTGTAGCATTAAAAGCACTTCCAATTTGGTTTTTCTTGTTTGCATAGTCAATTGTGAAGTGACCAAAACCCATACATTCAAAACATTGAGATCCAATGGATTTAGATTTCTTATCATCAGAACTCATAGATTTGAATTCTCTCAAATTTTGATCCTTTTGACAACTTGATTGTCCTTTATTTCGAGGATTATTTTTGTTAAGGATCTTGTTCATTCTTCTGGTTAAGAGTACTAGTTCTTCCTTGTCATTGTCATTGTCTTCAATCATATCAGTTTTAAAAGTGATACCTTTGTTCTTTTACCCCACGTTTGGTTGGAGGGAATGGAATGGAATCAGAATTGATTCCTTCCATTTTGTGTGTTTGGTTGGACAGAATGGAGGGCGGAATGGAATCTGATTACTAAAAGAGAAGGAATCACAGTTCCTTCTCCCACCTTTGGTAATCATTATTCCATTCTCATCTAAACTTTTTTTTTCCAATTTTACCCTCACCTAAAATATAACCTTAAATTCAAATCCCAAATTCTCAAACCCAAAATTTGAAAACCCTAAACCCTAAATCCAAAATTTCAAAACCCTAAACCCTAAATCCAAATCCTAAAATCCTAAAACCTTAAACCCTAAACCTCAAATCCCTAAACCTTAAACCCTAAAACCCTAAACCTTAAAACATAAATCCCAAAACCCTAAAACATAAATCCCAAATCCTTAAACCCTAAACCCTAAATCTCAAATTCCAAATCCTAAAACCCTAAATCCTAAGCCCCAAATCCGCAAAGCCTTAAACCATAAACCCCAAGTCCCAAATCCCTAAACCCTAAACCCCTAAACCTTAAAACATAAATCCCAAAAGCGAAAACCCTAAAACATAAATCCCAAAACCCTAAACCCTAAACCCCAAATTCCAAATCCTAAAACCCTAAACCCCAAATCCCTAAACCCTAAACCTTAAACCCTAAAACCCTAAACCCCAAATCCTAAACCCTAAACCTTAAAACATAAATCCCAAAACCCAAAACCCTAAAACATAAATCCCAAAACCCTAAACCCCAAATTCCAAATCCTAAAACCATAAACCCTAAACCTTAAACCTTAAAACCCTAAAACCCTAAACCCTAAACCCTAAATCCAAAATTCTAAAACCCTAAACTATTTTTAGAAAAATAATAATTTTAACCCTAAACCTTAACCTACAAATATAACCCCAAATCCTAAATCCCTAAACCCTAAATCACACGTCCCAACCCTCAAAACCCTAAACCCTATTTAGAAAAATAATAATTTTAATAATATATTTCTTTTTAATTAAGTAATACTTATTTAGAAAAATAATTATTTCAATAATGTATTTTGTCTGACGAAACAATAGTAATTAAATGACATTATTTGAACTTTACGTGTAGGGTATTAAGGTCATTCTGACTTTTTTCATTCCATTCCAGTGGCAAACCAAACACTATAATCCTGATTCTGAGCTTGATTCCAGTGCTCAAACCAAACAAAATTGTTTCCTTTCCATTCCATTCCATTCTGATTCCGATTCCGATTCCGATTCCGATTCCGATTCCATTCCACGAACCAAACGTCACCTTAAGGTTTTCGAAAGCTCATCTTAAAGGTTTGAAGTGAGCTAATGAGTTTCACTGTTTTAATGGTGTCCACATCCTTGCTCAAATTGAGTTCCTCTGTTTTAATGGTGTCCACATCCTTGTTCAAACTATTCAAAAATCATCAATTTTTTCTCCAAGATTGGCAAAGGTATTAGTGATATCACATAATCTAATATAGAATTCAAAAAAGTCTCATCTTCTTTCATTCTAATATTCTCAAATTGAGTACTAAGCATGTGAAGTTTTGTTTGTTTAACTTGTGAGGTACTCTCATGGGAAACCTTCAAAATATCCTAAGCATACGTAGTAGGTTTAACATGAGAAATACGATGAAACTCATCAGTAGAAACAACACTGAAAATAACATTAATACATTTTTGATTCAAGTTACTACCAATTTTATCTTGATTGGTCCATTCATTCCTAGGTTTAGAAGTGACTGCATTATGTTTGGTAAACGTAGATGGTTTCCAACCATAAGGCACAGAGTTCTAGACGCTTTCATCTATAGACCTTAGAAAGGCTATCATATGAGTAATTAGACCCATCAAAGTAAGGTGCACGGGTAGTAAAGGAATGCTCTCTTAAGTGATCCATAACAAGGTCCTAGGCACACTAAGTATATTTAGTGATGGCTCTAATACTAAATGAGAGAAAAAAATTTGTTTAGTTACAGATCGTGTTAGCTAGAAAGAGTTGTGAAAAGATAATCAGTAGAAGTATAAAAAATTAAAAATTTGTAGAACGTCCAGACATGAAATCATGTGTAAATAAAGTAATGCGAGAAAATAAAGATTGATGTATGAGATTTTTAGGTGGAAATAGCCTAAACCACACCAATAAACAAAGAGGAAATCCATTGGACCACTTAACCATCCACTATGAAAAATAATTATCCAATTACAAGGCTAGGACTCAAATTACAAGTCGTTGTTTTCATCATAGTATCAACAAAAAGGTGTTTGTATCCCAAACAACGTTTCGAAAACTTGAGTCACGCTAGATAATTGAACCTGTATGTGTCCTAGAGCAGATTCAATAGAAAACAACCCTAACTAATTGATTTAAACAATATATCAAATAAATTAAAAATAACCAACAACTCTAGAACAATCAATTTAAAAGTGCAATATCTCAATTAACCTAGGCTTGTTAATCCATCTAAACACAACCACAAATATTTGATAAATTAACTTAATGAAAAAACCTAATTCAATAGTGTTAGCAAAACAAGAGAGAATAAAAGATAAAGAAAATAAGAAAAAATAAGCTCTTATGTGGTTAGTTTCAAATGTGTGCTTAGGTTTATATTTATAGAATATTTTAAAACACTTTAGGTCAAAATAAAATTACCATATTATCCATAAATTCAATTAAATAATTTTTAAGGAAAAAAGATAGTATAATAAAAACCAATCCAATTCGTTTTAGAAATAAGTTTTTAAATCAAAGCCTTGGGTGCTCAATCAATCTAATCAAGTGCTCGATCTATTGAGTACATAGTTCGATCGTTCAAATGTCTTCTCGATCGATCCCTTATATTAATTAATTAATTCTCAAAAACATGAATCGAACTAGTCATTAATGACAATTGATCTAGTGCTCGATCGATCGAGTATTAATTCCTCGGTCAATCCAATCATATAAATAATTAATTCAAGAAATAATATAGCTCGATCGATTTAGTCATTACTCGATCGATCGAGTAGCCTATTTTTATATTGTTCCTATGTGTCTAATATGCAATCTAATGTGTATGGAAATAGAGATATACTTAAGATGTGATCGTTGAGGCTCGATAATTTTTTCAACTTAAAAATATTCTTCTAAGACACACCTAGAAACTAAAATTACAATTATATGTTTTGTTTACGAATATTGCAAATACTCACGTATATTTTAGAGTGATAGAGGATAAAACACTAAAATATAAGGTTGTTGTTGAAGAGAATAATAACTAAAATGATAGCTCTAACCCCATTAATTAATTTATGTCCAAATCATATGATAAATTTAATTAAAAAACTTTATTCTTAAACTGCAGGATAACCTACTTAAATTACTATGAAATCTATTCATCCTATGAAAATTGTGACAGTTCAAAGGTACATTTGGTAACTCCGTGGCTAAGAACAAATTAGAACCACAAAATCAATTTATCTTAACAAAGGAGCTTCCTTTTTTTCACTCTAAAATATATTTTTGGCAAATATGTTACAAAATATTAAATGAAAAACTTATGAGGAATCTAGTTATATTGATGTTCTTAATCAAAATTGAATTGTTCATAATTTATAATATCTTGGTGCACTAATATTTTGTTGTTTCAAATTTTACTAGTTATTTAATATATAATAGTAAAATTTTGAATACGTATTCATGTAAAATTTCTAAGCAACCGTTTAAATTTATTTATTTTCCTTCCCATACCACACTTGCATGTCAAAACTTCACCAAATTTTGATAGCAACTTTAAACTACAATACAATAGTCTCAAGGTTTGACTATTCTCGTAGATTAACGAAATTTATACATCAGGAATCAAAATGGAGAACGAAACTAGAGAAGAAAAAAAAGACATGTCATTATCTTTCCACTCTGTTAAAACTTACAACCATGCATCTCTATTGCAATTTAAACAGGAGGGAGTGGCACAACGCTTCAAGCTCAGTGAAAATTCCCCACTTAATCAGATTAAACTACAATCAAACTGTTTCCAATAATACAAGTAAAGAACCAAAATCTTCATGGCCAATTGCTAGAATGAAACCCACAGCAGCAGTGCTGCCCAGTATGAACCAACTACAGTTAATTAGTCAGAGTAGGTTCAACATGTGACAAAGGTCCATAATAAATAACAGTTAGCTCACTCCCCCCTCTCTCACCACACTCATGACGTAATCACCCCGATCTTCTTAGCAAAGTCATCGCCATCTTCATCTTCCAGGAACTCTTTTTCAGGGTCTATATTTTCACCATCATAATTATAGTCCCCTTCATCACCTTGGTCATAATTATAGTCCCCTTCATCACCTTGGTCATAATTGTAGTCCCCATCCCTCTGATCTTCAGGTCCAAGCTCATGATCTCCCATTGTTTCATCATAAATCAACCCATCAACATCAAGGTCACCAGGGGCTTCAGATTCTTCTCCAACTGCATTGACAGTCACAGACTTGGAGTCCTTGCAGTTAGGCAGATTATTGTCATTATGCTCTTTTTCTGCAACAGATAAACCAGATTGCATCTCAGAAACAGATGTTTTGGATCCACCAGGAAACGTCTTCTCTATCTGATTACTGTCTTCCTTGTCACTGGATGATCTCCCAATACCAGAACCTGCAGCTTGAGCTTGTCTCTTCCTTTTAAGAATCTCACTCAGAGGTTTTGGTCCATCAAATGAAATATCACCCTCAGGTTGTTGACAATCCATTATCTTCATATTGTTCCTTTTAACAAGGTGTGATTGCTCCTTGCTTGCAGCATCCTTTCCACCCTTTAATTGTGCCAAACTTTTGGGACCATCAAAGACACTATTTCTTTCATCCATGATTTCTCTCCTGATGTGCATATCTAAGAAATTTCTTCCTTCTTTATTGTAGTCCTCCTGCACCTTTCCTTTTATTCTGTCTTGATACCTTCCTTGGTAAGCAGTCATTTGAGGTCGGCTGGTGTACACTCTGCCCCGGCTTCTTCCCCTATCAACTTCCCTGTCTGGCTGGATATTGCCACAATCGAGAAAAGATTGCCCTGGAACCTTTATTCTACCACGAAGACGACTACTAATAGATCTTTTATTCAGGTGTAACTGATGTGAACTTCTTCGAGAAGAACCCCTGTTACTTCGCTCCTCACCATGGTTGTCCAAAGCATGATCATTGCCGACAACAGATCTCAAACCACTTAATCTCCTCTTTTTGGACAGGCGATATCTCAGATCTGACTCATAATTTTGATCTGGACTACAAGATTTACGATAGCCTCTTCTGTCAAGGTGAGCTGGACCACCTGCAATCCTATCAGGTGAAGCCCCATGCTGGTCCCAATCAGACTTCCCTTGCACATGATTGTAAGAATCATAGCCTGTTGAATCCTGATATCTTTCACAATGAAAGTCTGCAGCTGATCTATAATCCATAGAAGATTCTTTATCATAATCATCCACAGAATTCAAGTTCCTTCCATCACGACCTCTTGCACTACCAAAATGATCTTGCCCATGAAAGTAATCAGGATCTATTAACTCATTATCTACAAGAACATCAAAGCCAGGAGAAGACTCTCTTAAGTACTCATCATTATCTTTACCATTTTGGATGCCCTGGTCATCAGATACAATAACCTGATGGGAACGATTGGATCGGGTAGTTGAATTTCCAATTGGAGCAGTAGTAATTGCCTTGTATCTAAGACCCTCGTCATCGAAAGCTTTGGTAAACAGTACATTGCTTTCGCTGCTAACTCCTTTTTTTGGTAGAATGGTTTCAACCCTCAAGGCAGAGCTTGCATTAGATGATAAACCTACTGAATTCATGATATTTATCTTAGACGCCTTTTGCTCTTGTGAACACTTTTGAAGACCACCAGAAACCATCTTAAAATGTAAAGGGTCAGAACCATGAGAAGCCACCAGTACCTGGGAGATTTTGGCACTTGTAGGACTGGGTCCATGCAAGAAGGCACATTTATCACCTTTTAAGCAGTACCCTTTTAGAAAAAATACACAGGGGATGGGTTGTTTGCCAGTGTTGTAAGGAGCTGGTACAGTTTGCGATGCAGAGACAGAAGATCCAGCAGAAGTGGTTTCTTGGTTCCCTAACAAACCATCAAGAGGCTAAAGAAAATAGAGTATAATGTTACCAGAAATGTATTAGAGAACATGAATCAACATTAAGATTAAGAGAGGAAACTCACCGGATGCCGAAATGTACACTTAGGGTTCAAGCAATTACCATTCAACCAAAACCAACAATCCCTTGGATTGACACGTGCATTATCACTGTGGCGATATTCACATTCACTTCCCTGATAAGCAGAAAGTAGTAACCATTAACAGAGTTATTCACATAGCATCATTATATAGAGTAAAAAATAAACCTTCGAGAAGCATTAACATACTTGTGCCAGAAAATTAATAAGCAGATTGAACATAACAGCCAGATCGTGACAAATCAGACCACTTACACAAATCTTACTAAGAAGTTTTCTTAAGATCCAAAATCAAGTTAAGAATTAAAAGAAGAAAAAAAAAAATAACCGTGATTCGCACAAGCTAATATGAGACTGAACAAATCATACAAACCCTGAAATTTGGAGTAATGTACAATGAAGAAAACAAGGCCTTCTTGGATACTTTCTTGCAAAATGAAACCTCATAGCTTTTACAAAATTATGACATAAAACTATCGATAAAGAACCCGAACAAACAGTAACGCCAAAACGAAATCTAAATTTCGAGGTAACCCAATTGAATTTCCATCCAATCTAAATGCACTATTCTCCCGAAACCATCATAAATACTAAAACGGTGGCTTGCGGAAGTAAATCTCTAAAATCTTAAGATTTTAACAAGAAAACAAGATCGTTCTTAAAAAACCGAAGCCCTAAAACCCTGAAAGCAAAATATGCATAAAAGGGAAAAAAAGAAAAAGAAAAAAAAAGAAGCTAGATCGAGCAGATTCGAACAAAAAACTCGAACCAAAAGTACCTTTTTGCATGTGAGAGGCGATGCCAAGAAGTATACGCAATCGGTGTTCCTCTTTAGAGCCTCCTCTGCAGCAGTAGTTAAGGGCGGTTGTTGTTTTTCTGGATGTCGCTGAAGCGGTTGTTGTTTTTCTGGATGTCGCTGAAGCGATTGTCCATGTGGTTGCTGCTGTGTGCCGGCAACCATGGCTAATGAAGTGATTCTTCACCTAAAATACCCTCGGATCCTCTGAGTTTCAGATCGAATTGCTCATCCACCAAGGGCAGGAGAAAATATCAGAGGAAAATACAGAAGCATGTCCGACCGATCGATAGAGAGGAAATGGGTGCATACGATGCGGGCATGAGGCTTTAATTTTCTTTTTTCTTTAGATAAAATAGAAAATTTAGGGGAAAAAAAAAGGCCTAATGTTTGAGAATGGGATACCACGTTTGAAGTAAAACGGCTTGCTTTTATTTTTACTCGTTAAATTTTAATTTAATTTAAAAATTAAATATTATTTTATATTAATAACTTTAAATATAACTATGAAAATAAATGATTAACATTTTAAAATAATTAAGAAAACATTATTATTAATACATGTGTTGAATAGCTCTAGTTTAAAATAATTAGTATTTAAGTGTGTAATTAAAAGTATATTGCATCCATTAAAAAATATTATTGATAATATATTTGAAGTTTTTTTTCTATTAATAAATTATATATTTGAAGTTTGATATAATTTAAAACATCCTAACATTATATGTACTTAAAATATTTAGTTTAAGTATAATTGTATCAAATGATAAAAATATCGACAACATTATCGACATTATTGTAATAACGTTTCTTTTTATATATTTTGACATCAAAACGTAATATTCATATTTTTTAATCAAATTAATACAAAATTATTAAGAATGTCGTTTAAATGTCTTTTTCAATTAAAATGTTCTAGATATTATATATATATTTACTAAAATATGGTTAAAATATTGTTAAAAATAAAACATTAAAAATATTAATTCTTAATTTATTTTTATGTTTTTTTTCTTCTTTTTGAAAAATCATTTTAATTAAAAAAATTCTCACTTTTATAGAAGAAAATATTTTTTTCTTGTTTGTATCATGTTTTCTATATATATGAAATGAATAAGTAAAAAAAAGAAAGAAAATTATAGTATATATTACTCTGTCTATTAAGCAATTGAGCGAAACAATTGCATCCAATTCAATTCTCAATTGTAAAGTCTCCATATATGTTTTATTTTTTACTATTTTATATTAATATTATAAGAAGTAGATTATATTGAAAAATAAGGCTTATTATGTACCTCATAACTATGATTACTTTTAAAAACAAATAATTAATTAAATTTATTTTTATACTTTTGAGATTTATTTATTTATAATAGCTAATATAATTAGATAGTCTATTTAATTATTTCATACATTTCAACTATTTATTCTACAATATATAGCAAAAAATATATTTTATTATAATTTTTTTAATTAATTGATAAACTTATCAACTAATATAAAATTTTTAAATATTTAAAATTACATGTATTAAATAAAAAATTAATTTAAAATATAAATAATTGATTGTTTTAATGTTTTATAAATTTTTATAAATTGTTTTCCATATTTTTGATAGAATTTTCATAATTTTTATAAATATTTTCAAAATATTCATATCTTCAATATTTTTATAAAAATTATGTCTCGGTATTTTCATCAATATTGATAATTTAAACCATGATTGTATCTAAGATTATATATTAAAAGCTATTTTTAGATAATTAAAACTTTATAAATATATCATTCACTTAAAAATAAAAATAAAATAAAATTTAAGTAAAAATAACTCATAGTTGAAGAAATTAAAATAAAGAGGAAACACAATATCAAGCCATAGGTTATGATGACATATACAAAAAGGTCATATAGCTCAGCAATCCATTTGTCTTCGCTTTGGATCTAAAGTCATCGCTAGTCAATTCTACTGCATATAATTCGTTTCCATCACTAGTTAATCCCAAAACCAATGCCTTATTATTCTAATTTTCTTTCGCTCAGGTTCAGATTAGATGATAACTCTTCTTACAACGTTTACCTTTATATTGGATAATGTAGAGCCCACCGCTACTCTAAAAAATGATGCCAGTGTGATAATGAGGTTTTTAAAGAGCATTTTTTCCTAGTTTGGTACATGCAGAGCCGTTACTAGTAATAGTGGTACTCACTTTTGCAATCAATTTTTTAATGTTTTGTTTACTAAATATGGTGTTAATAAACATATTTTTGAACTATAATTTTTTATACTTTTAACATTAATTTTATGTTTTATTCTAAAATTTTGTTAAACTTGAAGGAGTTTTTGTGTTTAATAAGTTAATGAACATTTGGAAAAATGTTGTACTAAAACAAGAAAAAGAGTGAAAATTGGGCAAGAAATGAAAAATTAAACAAGTCAAAATAAAAAAAATGTTAACAATCAAAAAGTTAGTGTGCGTTGTAGCCCAAACACTCATATGCCATGATAAGATGCTCTCGACTGGACATATAGTGACTCACGTGGATTACACATCAAAACACACATTATACCACACTGTGATATATAGCTCTTATATTTCTTGGGTGGGATTCAATTTTTGTATCGCACCACGGTGCATACTTTTCCATGTCGCGGTCCATAAGCTTTTATTGGCCAGAAATTATTTCTTGCAAATGTGACACATTTTCTTCACTCTTCCTAAAAACCTAACTTGTAAATACATCTTAAAACCTTCTAAAGTGAAACAAGTGAATAATAGCCAAAATTATTCATCCAAATACACAAAAACTAGGGAGAAAACTCCATTGTTGAAGCTTATCCAAGGATATAAGTAAGGGAATCAACCAACTTCAAGGGTTTTTGGAGATAGTAAATCAAGTGGGGTATCTTTCACTGTTATATTTGTTTTTTTCTCTAGTTTTTGAGCATGGCTTTCGTAATGAAATTAATGAATGTTTATTTGGTTATAAAAGGCTAAGTTTTATGTATGAGATATTAGCTTTGTTTCTATGAGTGGATAAACAATTGAACGATGTAATTTTATTAAATGATTTATTTCTTAATCATTGTTTTTCATAATTTTGTCTATGGATTATTATTGGCCATTTTAATTAATCAATAAGGTGATTATTTTATAACTAGGTATTAGTCACATCATCTATCTTTGTTTGTGTAATTATGAATAAGAGTTTAGTTTAATTACATTGATTTATGCTAAATTAGATGGTTAATTTGTTTCTTTTAGGTCTGTCAATTAACTAATCACAAGCCCGATCAAGAAAATAATTGATTAATTAAGATTTGTGGGGGCTCACCATGCTAATCAGGGGTTTTTCTATTTAAAAGGGAAAAAATCAATAACTTTTGAAGCATATTGTAAAAATCATTTAATTCTTTCTATCTATGAATGGTTAGCTAGTTAATATCCTATGCTCATTTAATAATTTATTATGGTACTACAATTTCTCCTCTTTTATTTTAATTTGTTAAGTATTTTAGAATTTACCATTATTCTTTCAACGATAATTGATAGAGTGTTTGTGATTGTTCATTTAATTAATTAAGAAAGCAAGTGATTTTTAAAACCACCACAAATTTCTTTAGAAACCATCATCGGGATAAACTTATCATTAGTCTACATAATCAACTTGAACAAGCACCTAATCGCAACTGCAAAACCCAGGGCAAATTTCGTATTTCAACCCTCTCTATTCACAATCGAGCAACCGGAGTCGTCTTGTCTACTAACAACTAACTAGTTCTCAGAAACTTCTCTCAAGGCTATTATAGTCCTTCAAACTAGGGTAATGTAAGTAGCTTCCAAGGATCCAGGGAGTTTTAATATCAATACCATTATGGGTGATAAGAAGGTGGTTAATGTCATATTGGATTTAGGTGCAAGTATCAATCTAATGCCTTAATATATTTATAATTAGGTTTGGGGGAGTTAAAACCCCTAAATATGTCCTTTCAATTAGATGATAGATCTTTTCAATATTCGAAGGGCATGATAGAGGATTTGCTTGTACAGGTAGATAACTTAATCATACATGTTGATTTTGTTTTTAGATATACAAGAGATCCCAACTATGAACAAATAGCACACCATTCTTCTTGGTAGGCCATTCATGGCCACAACCAAGACAATTATTGATGTTCACAATAGGAGATTGACCATGATAATCTTGGGAGAGACTATACATTTTAAAGAAAGACAAGGAATCTATAACAAGGGCAACCCACTGATATTTATTTTCTTTTATTTTAATTTTTGAACATTTTTATTTGTTAGTTGTACTTTATTTTTATTTTATTTTATTTGTTAGCAATGTGGACATTACATGGTTTAGGTTGGGGTTGGATGATACATTTCCATCACATGTTATTTTTGTTTAGTATTGTTTAGTATTATTTTGAAAAAATAAAAGAAAGAGCATCGTATTATGCTTTTTTTGCATCATGACATGGTGCTCTCAAGTCATTTTGATTGAAATAGATTTTTCACTTCGCATTGTGGCATGGTAAAATGTGCACCACGACATAGTGGTCTCTGGTTGGGAACATTTTTAGCTTGTGCCTAGACATGAAAAAAGTACATTGTGGCCTGATGTACAAAAAACTTGACAGTCAAATTTTAAAAAAATTATAATAAGCTCACAAGTACATAAATCACTTATAAAAAGTAATAATTATACCCCCCATATCGATATAAGAAAGAACTATGTGGTATTAAATAATTCAACAAATTTCTTAAAAACAAACCTGAAAATTAAACTTAAACATTATGTTATAATATTTTGATTTTTTGAAAATATTAATCTAATGATAAAAATAATAAAATAATAAAAGATAGATTAGTTCACACAAATTACAGGTAGATATGCAATTAATAAATCAATGATGATTAATGGAATATTTAGTTAGCTAACAATGTTTTGGAGAATTAATTAAGTTAATAAAATATAAATTAGACCATTCATTCGTTCTTATATGTATAAATAATACCTTCGATCATGTCACTATTCATTCTTAATTAAATCACTAAATATTTTTGGTCAAACTATCAGATAATTTAATTAAATTACGCTTATTTTTTAAGAAAATAACAAATAATCTGATCTGATAGCTTCGATCAGATCGTTAATTTATACTTCTATACAACATGTCTAAATTTGATCTAAATTGATGTATCTGAAACCTAATTTTTATATTTTAAATCTATTACAAAAAATATATTAATAATATATTTTTCATTAATAAATTTTATAAAAATATTGAAATAGAAAAAAATTTGATTTTAATAATAACTCAAAATATTTTTGGTCAAACTGTCAGTTAATTTAATTAAATTACGCTTATTTTTTAAGAAAATAACAAACAATCTGATCTGATAGCTTCGATCAGACCGTTAATTTATACTTCTATACAACCTGTCTAAATTTGATCTAAATTGATGTATCTGAAACCTAATTTTTATATTTTAAATCTATTACAAAAAATATATTAATAATATATTTTTCATTAATAAATTTTATAAAAATATTGAAATAGAAAAAATTTGATTTTAATAATAACTCAAAATATTTTCCTAAAAAATATACACAAATATACTAACATAACTAAAATTTCATTATCAAAATCAACCATAAAATTCCATTATCAAAATCAGCCAATTGATGAGTGCTTTACACCACTAATTATAATGTGAATTTATGCATTTTAAATGTCAAAATAGATTTATAAATGCATAATTTTATCATTATTTTAGCAAATATATCTTTTCAAAATAACAAGTTTGTTTTGTTATTTTTGAGGTATTTATAGCTCCAAATTAATTGATTCAACTAATAAACATTTGAAGAATATTACTTGAAAGCATTCCATTGCAATCATTAAGAATAATAGAATGACATATATAAGCCTTACATATGTTCCAAAACCAATGTTAAAGGGTGAAATACAAAAGAGTTTCTAGAAGCGTAGTAACACGTGTACCTTGGCGAAGGTTTTTTTGTGCCATGGTACGGGTCAATCAGATCTAGATTCAAACGCTTTATATGCTGACTCATATAACAGTGTAGAAGAAATGCATATCGTGGCACTAACTATAGGATCCATAATTTTCTCTCTTTTGCAACATTTTCTAACTCTTTATAAACTCCTAAAACATATTGTAATCATCACCCCTTCTTCTTTCATTAGCTAATTTCTTATTTTTCTTTTCTTAATTTCAAAGTTCTTCCCTTAACTTTTAGAGTTGAATATAATTTAGTCTATATAGTAGTTTTCTTTTTAATTAAATAAATAGTATTGGTAAATCAGTTTGAAAGTTTTTCAAATACATAAATAATACTAAAAATCTGTACTTAGAAGGATACTTTTGAAGTATAATTTAAAAATATTATTCTATTTTCATATTAGTTTTATGTGTTGTTCTCGATGCTATGTTTAATTTATTGATAATTTATTAAATTAAGCATATATGGTTCAAAATACTATTAAGTTTTCAATTCTTTTTTAAAATAAAAAAGTTCAAAATATAAAAAAATTATTTTTTATTTTTACTTCTTTTCTTTGTTAATTTGACTTTAGCTATTAATTCATTTACTAGTATAATTTCCTTTTATTTCTAATTTTTATTTTTTAGTTAATTATTCATTTATTAATTAATATAATTTCTTTTTCTTTTAGTATTTTTGTTTACTAACTTTTATTTTATTTTATTTTATGTATTTATTTTTATTAGAATTATTTTATTTCATTATTTTTTATTTTTTAATTCATTTTTTAGTAATTTTGTTTACTAACTTTTTTTTTCTTATTTATTTATTAATATACAATTTTATTCTTTTTTATTTTCTTTCTTTTGTTGTTTATTTTTTTGTTATATATTTTGTTATTCTTTTATTTTTATTTCTATATTTTATTTTATTTTATTTTATAGTTAATGTAATTTTTTTATGTTTTGTTTTATTTATTTTCTGTTTATGTGAAATATGTTATTTATAACAGTTAAATTATAACTGTTTGATAAAATGTGTGAAGTACATAACATTTTATTTGTATGGATTGAAAAGTTACTATGCCTAATTTCAAAAATTTTAACAATTTAAAAAATATTTATGTTCACATTTTCATTTTTATTGTGTTTGATTATATTTTCTTTATGTGGTTTGGTAATTTTTAGAATGTTAGGATTAGTTTTTAAAATTTTCTCACAAAAATTTATCATTTTTTTAAATCAAATTTAAGTAAATAGTTATGTCTTTTACACTATTAGATTAATTTTTGAAAACATATCATAAAGTATATGATAATTAGTTAGTTTTTATCATGACTAGTATTTCTTGATAAAGTGTTAAAATTATATTAAACCTAAAATCGGTGTTTAGGAATCAAATAGTGGAGACTACCCTTGTTAAATATAATCTAAGCCTAAAATTTTTTATTCTGAGTGAAATATATTTTTTCTACTTCAAACATATTTCCTATTTCTTGAAATTTTTAGATGATCTCTATAGGTATTAGCATTGAATGTATGAATTTTCTCATCTTAATATAGTGTTGTATATTTATTTTTCATTTGTTTAGATTAAATTATTTAAGTATAAACTGATAGTATATGCATTTATCTCATTCGTGCATGACTTCTACCAAAAAAAGATATATTTTGGGTTACCTAAACCAAAATCAAACAGAAAGCCACAAAATTAACCACTCATCAAAATCCTACAAAAATGTACAATCTGTACATGGGTCTACTCTAAAAAAAATTTAAAAATCTCTTAAAAATATAGAGATAAAGAATATATAGTATAATCTACATACTATGACTCATATACATACAAAGTTGTGAGAAAAGACTAATTACAATAGAAAGTTATAGGAAATAATTTCCTTAGAAGTCATTGCATTTAATTTTCCTACACTTCTAAAAGGCATATATCTTGAAATTTTTGTTTAATGAGTTTAATTGATGCATGAAAATAATATATATGATATCTTTATAATTTATATATTCGATTCCTTTCATGAGATCGAAGTTATGCACTATTTTTGAGCCTTTATTCTTTTATAAGTGTGTGAACTTATTAATTCATTTCTAAACATAAACTCTATTTCCACACGCCTTAGTACGAGGGGTTGAACCCGTAGCATTCAATTTTTTGAGAGTATTAACTTGTAAAGATATAGTCGAAGCGAATTTGAATTTCTAACACTTAAATTAAGTAAATTTAAATTGAAATATTTTTGAAATGAAGTATGAAAGTGATTTGCGACTAATTATTATTATAAACTATGGCTATTTAAGAAGTTGAAAATAACTTATGCTTTAGATTTTAATTATGATCTTAAAGAAAATTACAAGCATGAGATATTTTTTGTATTTCATTTCTTTATTTTATTTTAGTCTTTTTTACTTTATTTCAAATTTTAGTTAATTTCTTATTTTATTTATTTTATTTTATTTTCATTTTTTGTTGTTAATGTTTGTGGGTATTATTATCACTCAAAATCCTAACGAGACTTAAACTCGTCCACTAGGACAACCTAGGGGTTTAACGGCTTGTTGCATATGCTAAATGCAATCGTGTCAATCCACATAAGTGATTTAGGATAGTTTAATTATTAGTTTTTACCGCTCCTCTTTCTAAGGGTCTAGTAAGTTGGTTCAGATTGTGATGAGTGCTTAAAAAGTACTAAAATTATCATGATTTAATGTACTTTAATTGATTAAATAGATTTATATTTGTATGATTTTATCATATTTTTACATAAATTTGTCCCTTTTGGAATCACGAATATTTTTATTGTTTTTCAAGTATTTTCATTCAATAAATAACTTAAAGACTCAATAAAAATATTGGAGGTAATAAATCACAAATATGTTAAGAAAAAAAATGAAGAAAAGTCAAAAAAATGGAAAAATTGGACAAAATGGATCAAAACGCCCAAAAATGTCAAAAACGCCAAAATTCCACACGTACCCTCCCATTCGAGCCGATTTCTACATGCACCAGCACACCTCGGCACTTTTCCCTTGCATGCCCGTCTACTGCAAATCTCGTTCCCACACGCATGTCAACCTGTCCAAACGCATCCAAAATCAATTTTTGAAATATTTTCCCACCTTTTATGGTCTTTTCCTCACCTATAGAAGGACCCTCACCTATAGAAGGACCCTCCCCCATTGTAAAAACACAAACAAAAATATCATCTCTCTTTCTCTCTAATTTTTTTTTATTTCAAAGTTCTTCTCTTTTTGAAAAGAACTAGTTATGTTTTTATAGATTTTTAGTTTTTGATTCAATAAATGGAAATGCAAATCCGTTTGGAGGTTTTCCAGCAACATAATTGGCATCAAAGTTCTATAAGGATTTTTTGAGGTATAATTTTAAAATGAATTTTTTATAGTTATTTTTTATGTTTTATTCTTATATGTTATATTTAATTTGTCTATGATTGAATTTAAATATGATAAAATAGTAAAGTTGTTATGCTTGGAAATATTAAATAGGTAAAACATTTCTATAAAATAAATTGATTTTGTTTTTATTCAAGATTTTATATTAAGAATGTTAGAGAAAAATATATTATTTTTCATTACAAACTTAAATCTAAAAATTAGATTATAAGGTTTAATTATCCGGTCTTATTTAGAGTAGTTCTCTTTTATTTGTTGGTACAATCGCCCGGTAGTTAGAGTTAAGCTCTATTTCAAGAGTTTTTTTATAAGAACTATTATTCGAATATTAACAACATATTTTTAGTAATTATTTTAAAACTTGAAAGTTAGTATTCAGATAATTAAATTCTTAGGTTTAATTTAGACACCTTGAATTAAGTCTAATTAATTGACTCTTCCTAAAACTATGATTAGATGGTTTGCTATTTTCTTATAAATAAAGCTGAAATTTAATACTTAATTAATTAATAGGCCTTACCTAAGAACATTAGTTAATTAATTTTAAACAAAATAATTTGGGCCTCGTCTAAGGACACTTTCATACCAATAAGAGAAAATCAACAAATATCAATTTATATCTTTAATAACCTAAATAATATAAGAAAGCATAATTAACTTAATTATTATATCCATAACTACTACACTATTATGAATGATAAAAATTTGTATTATTGTTTATTGAATCTATATCTATATTTTTTTTATGTCATTAGATTAGGAAACAAAAATCAAAATATTGTGACAGGATATTTAAGATTTAATTTAATTTTTAAAAGTTTAAATAATAAATTAAAAACCACGTACATTCCTTGCTTAGATCGACCTTGGGAATATACTTGTAATTTTCTATAAAATGATTCGTGCACTTACGAGAATTTTACAAATATAAAACCTAGTATTTGTAAAATCGACATTGTCAATTTTTGTTCATCCAAAAACTTGATGAGACAAAACCGACATCGGGTTAATAATACAGATATTGTGGATACTTTGGTTTTATATTTGTAAAACTCTATCTTGTTTACATTTATTTATTTGCTGTTTATTTAATTTATTCATTAGTTTAAGGAGAGTTTGGTTCAATTTTTTAAATTTTTGCAAAAAATATCATGTCTTTTTGTTAATTTTAAGTAAATGATTAAATCTTTTGTACTCATAAATTAATTTCTTGAACATATTATAGAATAATGTGATAATTAGTTAGTTTTTTGCATAAATTATATTTCATGATAAAATGTTAAAATTACAATAAACCCAAAATTGATATTTAGGAATTAAATAGTGGTGATTACCTTGTAAGAATATGTTGAGTCTTTATCTTTTCATTTTGAGTGATAATATTTTTTCACTTTTTATATGAAGTGTTTCCATACCTAGGGTTCAATCTAGAGGTGATCTTTACAGATTTTGTATAGTTCTTCTTAATTAAGCGGTTTCAAGTATGCAAACACATAATTTCTAGCCAATTTTGAAGTTTTGTATTCCTTCCATGCCTTATTTTCAATCTTGTAGCACTTTATTATCCAAGTATCGGGGACTTTAAAATGATTTTATAAAAGACAAAATTTTAGAGGAGATTTAATACAAAAATGATATAATTATAAAATAGAAGAGACTTACATAAATAGTTTCTCATATCTTGTACTTTTTTCAACATCTTCAACCTTACTCCAACCATTTATATTGATTGGTATACTTGACTTCAAAAGTCTATCAATAGAAGATTTCAATTGTTATCCATTTTCTCCTAATCAATTACCAATTACATCGAATTGAACAAGTATTTTATCATCTGGATTAAATGGAGCATCAAGTATATTAGCCCAACCTCTTCTTTTGAAATGCCCCAAAGGATCATTTGGATCTATAATCTCTGGCACCCTAGGATCCATGATATATATGCAAACAATGATAAAATAGAAATTAATTCATAATTTTAAGTCCAAACATATAAACAAGAGTTAGTGTAATAATATAGAAAATACATTATGTTTAATTAGGTTATTGATTGTATATATATTCCTTCACAATCACTTTGAGTCCATGATGAAGAATCATTATCATCACATACATTAGGCAATTTGTTTGAGAAATGACTAATATTGGATAACGTATCAAGCATGTCATCATCTTCTAAAGAATCACAATGATATAACTCTTTTTGTTGAGACGTTAACACAACAGACAATATTGTGTCAATTTGATCGCTCACGTAAAACACTTGTTTTGCATGAAGTGCTTACATGAAAGGGTCATCAGTGTGACCTATCTTGGATAAGTTTACGAGGGTAAATTCAGAATCATCTATTTTATATCGAAAATTGATAGCATCTTCGACCTAATCACACAAGAATATTGTTTCATGGAAGACCTCATAATCGAGTTTCCAAATTTATTGAGTTATACCATAATATGTTTTATTAGAATGTACAAGATTACCATCTTTTGAACTAGGAAATTGCCTAGTTTGTGCAACCATTTTCACACCACTATTTTGGTTTACTTGAACTTTGTCCCTAGCTTGTGTTGTAAACCTTGAACCATTAATTGTGAAATTAGAATATGATTTGACATCAAATTTTGGACCATGCGCAAGCCATTCTAAAGTTTATGTTATTTTATGATTGGATTTGTTGAGTACAACTTGAATCTATGCATATAAAAACATGAAATGTGTTTAAAAAAAGTTTTAAAACATTATATAGAAGTAATAATGAAATTTTGTATGTGACACTTATATGGTTGCAAAATCAATTAATAAGCTCTCGCTTAGGCTCATCATAGTACCATTTTTCTCCTCCTTTTTTTATAACAAGGATCAGTCTTCAGTAAGTTTAAATGCATTCTGTGATATTATGCAAAATATATCAAATATTCATAATTAATAGATAAATAAATAATAATTTTATTTTATATAAAAAGGTTGAACATGTCATTGCGTACTCTATGTACGGTTGTCCCTCATTATTATTTACCAAAATAATTTGGTGTGTTTTTTACCATCACTTGTGATCACTAAACAATTTTTTACTTCCACCGAGCATAGTTACCTACTTGGATCATGTCACATTCTAAGAAAAACTTGTGTGTAGGATTCCCAATTTCAATGCAACCATTAAAGTATTCAAAGCAAAACTCAATGGTCTCTTCAGCAATATAATGTTCTACCATGCATCCTTCAAGACAATTTCTATTATTTACATATCTTTTAAGGATTTGCATGTATCTTTTAAAAGGGTACATCCACCTTAAGTAAGTAGGACCACACAATTGAACCTCTCGAACGAAATGAACATACAAATGAATCATTATATTGAAAAAGGAGGAAAATATTTCTCAAGTAGACATAAATTCTCCACAGCATCTTTCTATAAAATGTTTAACTTGCCATTTGATATAGATTTCTTTCATATTATATTGAAGAATGAACAAAGATGAATTATTGATAATTGAACATGTTTTGGAAGAATTTACCTAATAGAAACTGGAAATAACTATTGCATTAAAATATGATAGTTATGTGATTTCAATCCATAAAGTTTCTTATCGATCATAGACACAAAATTTCTGAAATTTGATGAGTAACCATCAGGAACTTTCACACCCACCAAACATTTACAAAACATATCCTTCTCTTTGGTTGACATTGTATATGATATTGGTGGAAAGTGTGTTCAATTCTTATCATTTTCCACCCTTGGTGCCAATACAAGTCGTATGATAATTTTCTTTTAATCCAATTTTGCTCTAATATCATCCTTTGTTTTTCTCGGTATATTAAGTAATGTACCAATCAAGCTCTCACATAAATATTTCTCAATATGCATGACATCTAAGATGTGACAAATATGTTGGTCTTTCCAATAAGATAATTCCCAAAAATATTGATTTTTTATTCCAATAATCATGATCTACTGATCGAGTAACATTTTCATTTTCACCCCTTTTATTAGTTGACCTCTTTAATTTTCCTCCATCAGTGAGTATTCTTTTTTTTAATTTTCCATATTGTTTGAATGTCATACCATTCAATTTCCTTAATATCTCAACACCTCACAAAGGTCTTGGTGCAGGATCATAATCTTCTTCACCATCGAAAGGTTTCTTTTGGTATCTAAACTTGTGTCTAGATGGAAAAAATCTTCTATGTCTGCTATAAGACATCTTTCATCCGTGAACAAGATGAGTTACAAAAGTGTCATCACTACAAATAAGGAATCACATATAACATTTTGTTGCATGTCCTCGTAAGTTCCCATAGGTAGGAAAATCATTAATTGTCCATAAAAGGAACCCTCACAAGTTAAAGTATACTTCACTATGTGCATCATAAACATTTACACCATCATTCCACGATGTCTTTAAATCATCTATCAGAGGTTGTAAATACACATCAATATTAACTCTGGGTTGTTTTGGTCCTAAGATCAATAATGTTAGCATCATGAATTTTCTTTTCATATACAACCAGGGAGGAAGGATATATGTTACCATAATTACTAGCCAACAACTATATCTACTACTAAGGGAACTATGTGGATTGATTCCATCAGCAGCAATGGCAAGACGAAGATTGTGCGGGTCAAATGCAAATTGAGGGGATAAATTATCTTCTACTTTCCAATTTGGAGAATCAGAAGGATGTGGTAGCATCCCATCATCAAATCAATTCTCTGAATACCAAGTCAACATCTTTGATGCCTCTTTACTTTTGAACAACCTTTGAAAGCGAGGAATCAGAGGAAAGCACCAAAGAACTTTTGCGGGAACACCTTTCTTAGGTGTTGTCTCATATATAGGATGCTTCCATCTTGATTCTTTACACACCGAACAATCATCTAATGTCTCATAGTCTTTTTCATAAATAATGCAATCATTTGGACAAGCATGAATCTTATGATATTCCATGCCAAATTGACTAAAAGATTTCTTCACTTCATACATTGAAGATGGAAACTCATTACCCTCAAGAAACATATATATTAGTACATTTAGTAATTTTATGAATCTCTTGTCAAAAAAGCCATTTTTTGCCTTCATATTGTACAAATGAACCAATCCCAATATTTTAGTGTATTTCTTGCACTCTGAATACAACGATTTTTTGACATCTTCTAGAAGTTTTTTAAAGATTTCTAGATCATCCTTATGTAGTTCATCTTCAATAGCATGAGACATATTTTTTCTCTTACATTATGTCTAGAGTGCCTATTATGACAAAGTGTATATAATCCATTCACATCCTTATTTATCTCTTTCTCATGAGTATTATCAATATTTTCTTCATGATAATACCAACACTTATAATTCAAAAGAATATCACTACAGATAAGGTGATACTTCACTTCATCAAGATCATGAAATTTCTTATTTTTACATTTAACATATAGGCATCAAATCATATTAATTTCATTATTTCCATTTCAACGAACAAATTCAAAAAAAAATTAACTCTAGAAATATAGTTCTCCTCAATTTTACACTATCATCTAAGATTTATCCATTTTCTATTGATGACATTAAACATATTAATTAAATATGTATCCAATAAAATACAAATGTATTAATCATTAATATATTTTAACTATTATTATATATGAAGTTATAAATTATTAGAAAATCCATTAAAACATCATATGAAAATAAATACATAAAATTCAAACAATTAATAAACTCATTATAACATTAACAATATATAATATATAATAATTATATATATATATATATATATATATATAAATGAATGTAATAATAATAAATTTAAAATAAATTCATATATAAAAAACATTCATATATATATATATATATATATATATGAATGTAATAATAATAATTTTAAAAATATTTAAGTTAAAATAAATTAATATATATAAAACATAAAATTAATTAAAAAATAAAAAAATTCCTTCTTCTCTTATAAGCTTGAATAAAAATACACAAACTACATAACACATAAATATATACAAATAATCAATAATACATAATATACATTAAAATAAAAAAAATAATTTTACAAAAAATATATAAAAATATAAAATATTAATAATAAGTGTAAAATAATTTATAAAAATATTTACAAGAGTAAAACAAGTGACAAAATAAAGAAAAAGAGTGTTTGGTAAGTGAGAAAGTGAAGGAAAATGGTGAAAAATGAGGAGACAAAATAAAACTGTATGCAACGCGAGTCACGTGTAGTGTCGATTGATGTGTAGAACCGTCCTACATGTAGCTTTGGTTGACACGTAAGATCAACACTACTCGTTACGCATCGATTGATGTGGCAACTGACGCTACACGTAGGATGTAGTATTGGTTGTACTTGTCAACTGATGCAAGTCCATGTGTAGCGTCGATCCTACGTGTCAATCGACTTAAAATTATGAGTCGATTAATGTGTACAATCGATGCTACATATGGACACGTGTCGATTGATGTGTACAATCGATATTATGTCCAACATGTAGCTTCAGTTGCCACATCAACCGACATAATTTTTGATTTTTTTTGTAATTTTTTAAGTTGGTTCATAAGCATACTGACTTAAAATTTATTATACGTTAGTTTAAAGAAAAAATTGACTTTGAATCCTAACTTAAATACTCTTTATTGTAGTAGTGTAGCTTTAGAGTTATTTGTGTTTGGGGTATGAAAAATTAGGATTTGTAGAAGAAGAAGAAGAAGAAGAGAAAGTTGGTGTGTGTCTGATTTGAAATGCATTTTTAATTGAAAAATTCTTCAGAGGCTACGGTATAATTTAAATCTGGATACAACACGATAGAAAATATAACCTATTCAAAACAATTTGAGACCAGTGTGCCACATCACACAAAACATACAAGGCACAATGAAAAGTCTTTTTCTTCACCCATATCTTTATCCCAAAATTCCCATGCTACGACGAGCAAAAAAAGTGTGGGCTATGACATGGTTTTTTTAATTTAACTAACATGATAATAAATTAAAATAAACACTAAATAATTATAATAAGATAAAAATAAAATGAAAAACAAATAAATAACAAAATAAATAAAATAAACAAATAAAAGCAAATCAAAAGAAAAAAAATAAACACTAAAGAAAAATATTTTGAAACAAGATAAAAAAACTAACCATATCGTAGATAACAAAATAAAAATAAAGGTAAGTAAATAATAAAACTAAAAATAAACATATAAAAGAGAATAAATAAGATATAAAAGTTAGAACACAAAAAAAATTAACAAATAAAAAAAAGAAACTAAAAATAAATTATCAAAATAAAATAAAAAATAAAATTTAGTAAATAAAATTAAATAAATAAATAACTAAAAACAACTAAAAGAAAAGTAGTTAGAGAAAAACAATTAATTTGTTTTAATTTTTTTTTTACTTTTTAAATTTTTAAACAACCAACAAATATTTACAATAAATTCACAAAAATAAAAATAATAAATATTTACAAAAAGTTGTTAAGAATTTTAATAATAAAAATTTAAAACGATATTCGTCCCCTAGAATAGTACCAAAAACTTGATAGTCAAATTTTATAAATTTATAAAAAACCGACAAGTGCACGAATCATTTATAGTAAGAATTAAGTACACTCCCAATACGAAAAATAACCTAAACATTCTATCATAATTTTTGGGTTTTGAATATACTAAATTAATGATAAAATAATAAAATAAATATAGATAAGTTCGATTCAATCAAATCAAAATAGATATGAAATTAATAATCATTAGAGAATTTATAGGAATAATTAGCTAGTTAATCACTCTTACTTATAATTAAGTAGGTTAATAAAGATATAAATTCAAATTTTTAATTTTCTCTTTTATGTATGAAAATAGTTTTAGGCGGGATCAGATTTTTTGTTAACCAAATCAATAAATATCTTTAGGCAAAGATAATTAACTGATAGATTAAAGTATGTTTTATTTCTAAGAAAACATCAAACCATTTAAGTCAATGCTTTAGGCAAGCACTAGTTTAAACTTTTATTCGATGTGTCAAAATTAAATATAAATGGCATTTTTGAAACTTAACTTTTATATTTTAAATCTCTTAAGAAAAATATGTTGTCAATATATTAATCAATAACAAATTTTTTAAAACTCTTGCATATATTATAAAAATGTTTAGATAAATTAGATAAAACAATTAAAATGCCTCTTTTTGAGAAGGAATTCCAAATCTTTGAATAAGTTGTCACTGACTTCTTCAAATCATTGGATCTTTTTCACAATTAGGAGGTTTTCTCTTTCTATCTGTATATGGTGGTGGAACGACTATGGGTAGCTGAGGGCATAATTCTATATTAATTGATGTTTAAGAGGTATTAGGATTGTATTTATAGGCTAAAATTAGGGCTAAACACATTTGGAATTTGTATTTGGATTTCTAGCAATATTTGATCTTTGCACTATGGCATGAGTTTTTGTGTGATGTGGTGCACGTTGAATTTCATGTTTTCCCAATGCAACCCAAGATATGTGTGCTACGATATGAGTTTATATTTGTTCTGGCATGCTCTATGCTATGGCGTGAGTTTATACATGTCGCAACGCTCTTTGTACTATGATGCCACTTTATGCATGCTATAACACTCTCTTTAATCAGTCAAATTTCGATCTCTCGCCTTTACACTCTTTTAGCTTGTGTTTGCCCATTATTCTTCCAAAAGTACTTCAACCTATAAAACACTATAACACCTTCCCAAACAAGATAAAAGTAAAGTAAAACATAAAACTAACGCTGAAAAACATAGAAAATAATAGGTTGAAATAGTATTCATTAATATGTATAGCTAGTAAATATATATTGCCAGAAGAACAATGAAAACAAGTACCAAAAAATTTAATGGTAAGAATTTTTAATAATACTACAATAAATTTTAATAAAGTTTTAAAAGATATAGATATAATGATAGAATGAGAGAAATTTCATATTCCAACCATATATCATTGAGAGACAAAAGTTGATTTATTGATAAGAAATAATTTTCTAAACTTATATCAACTTTTTATACAATATTTAGACAAAATAAGTCTAACAACAATAGATGGTGAAACCATTTATTTGTCAAAAATAGGAAAAATTTTGATTGTATCAAACCTAACTTTTATGCAACAACATATAAAGTGAAAACATGGTGAGATAGACACAAAGTAGCAACAAAAATATTATTTAGAAAATATTTCGTTAGACATAGAAGAGAAACAAAACTCTTTTTTAAATGAAATCCAGGACGATAAAGATTTAACAGGTATCAGCAAATTATTAAAAATAGTAAGCTTAGAAAATCTTTTAGATCTAAAAATAAATAAATCTAAATTAATTACTAACATAAAACTTAGAAACCATAACATTGTTATTAGATTAAAACCCAATATTTATACTCTAGAAGACAGGAATGAGTTTGAAAAATAAATTCAAGAACTTTTGGAACTAAAAGTCATAATACCAAGTAATTTGTCTCACTCTAGTTCGACATTCTTAGTCGAAAAAGAAGTTGAGAAAAGAAGAGGAAGAAAAAGAATGATAATAAAGTTCAAAGCATTGAATAAAGAAACCATTAATGATGGATATTTTATTCCAAAGAAAGAAGAATTATTATTCTTAACAAAATGGAAGAAATATTTGTCAAGTTTTGATTACAAAAGTGGATTTTGAAAAATTAGACTAGATGAAGAGTCTTAAAAACTAATGGCATATAGTTAACCCCAAGGAAAATTCCCATAAATTGTTGTACCATTCCAATTAAAACAAGCTCTATATATCTTTCAAGATATATAGACAACATTTTTAATAAATTACAAAATATTTTTTGTTTTATATAAATGATATTTTGATTTTCAGTAATAAATTAAATAAACATTATTTAAGATGTTTACCATATGTTGAAGCATACATCAAGAAACTTACAAAAATGTGAAAACATTTACAAAAAAAATTGAAAAAAGATCATGTTTAGAAATGGATAAAACAAGACACTTTATGCATGGAGAAGATAAAAACACAAGTAAAAAATTTACCAACTTTATACCATTCAGGTCTTGATGATAAAATGATAAATGAAAAAGATGATTCATATGTATATAAAGGATTAATTTTAAAAACAAAGTAGATGAAAATGATGAATATCTTTGTAGATACACATCAGGATCTCTCCATAATCTAGAATTAAATTATCACATTAATGAAAAAGAATATTTAACTAACAAAAAAATTATTAAGAAATCTACAATATATGTAATAAGTTGTAGATTCATTTTCAAAATTGATATCAAGAATTTTGGTTATTTTTTAAGAACTAATATTGTAGGTGATTATAAACAAGAAAGATTAGTCAGATGGCAACAATAGTTTAACCATTACAATTTTGATGTTGAACATCTTTCAGAAAATAAGAATAGTTTAGTAGATACCCTTACAAGAGAATTAACACCTTTAATTATTTTTGTTCTTACATGAATGGAATATCTTGATATCAAGATCAAGATAAAGGAAAAAGAGATAAAAATCATTTAGGAACAACTTAAGGTTTCATACCTATAAAAGTCTCTTTTGGAGATAGGAATTAAACAAGAAGAACTTAATAGTTCAAAACCAGCATTAGAGTCCAAAAACTCTAAAGAAGAAAGGATTATGTGGTCTATAATGATCCAAAATTAGGAATTTATAATAACTAACTTGAAGCCAGGAAAGGTATTATCGAATTTAGTGGAATAACTCATATAACTTTCACTACTAAGATAAAAACTGAAATAAGTTATGCCAACTATAGAATACCAAAACTATTAACTCTATAAGATATAGTTAAAAGTTACTTTGTAACATTACAACACTAACCATGGCCACCACGTAGATTGAAGATCCTAGGAAAGATATTATGCTCACTGGTACTATTTAGATAAATGTCTCTTACAAAAATAGTAAAGATAGTACGACTATCAGTACTATTCTTGGAAACATCCCCAAGAGTACATTGATTATAAAAGACAAAAAATACCAATACAGGAATTTAAGTAAACCAAAATGTTTGAGTTTTTATAACTTAAGCTATAAAATCTACTCGGGAGCATACCAAAGATATGAAATTCACACCACAAAAAAAGAATTCCCTACAAGCAATAAATTTAATATTTTTGAAAGAGTTAATATAATTTTCATTTATAAACCTTTCCATGCAAAATTAATTGAGAACCTATTTCTAGAAATTAATTTAAATGGGTTAAATTATTTTCCTACAAATTTTAAGAAGACTATCAAAAACATTAGGAAGAAGATCAAAGTAGGTAAAAAACCTATATATCTTAGATTTTCAGTTCACTAATGGATTAGAGGAAGAAAGTTATATCAGTCCTCACCATTTTATCAAATTAGGGATTTCTAACAATAATAGAGAATTTCCAAAACTAAGGGCGTTTCAGAAAAGGAATTCAATACAGATGAACTATACATATTAAGAAGACGGGTGCTCAATCAAATTTATCAAGAACTTAGAAAAATTAATAATTCTTTTGAAGTCAAGATAAACTACTCGATCAGTAAAGTTATAATCACTTCTTATAGCAATATGGTCCTAACTAAAGAAGATTGTGAGAAAATCAATAAGCTTAAAGTAAATTTTAATAGTAATAGTCTTAGAAATTGGTCAAAAAACATAAAAAATATTTTGTTTTTATGCGAAGAAAACTACTAAGGAACACAAATGTATTACTACATTAGAGATTGAGAGATAAAGATGCATCATCAAAAGTATTGTCGGTAGAAAGTGACAAAGAGAAATAAAGATGCAAAAATTACATCTTTAGTCGGTAGATCATACCAAGGAAATGAAAGGCCTCAATTCAAACACCAACAAATAAAAAGTTAGGTGAGAATTATTAAAGTAGGGGTAAAAGGTGATTTCCAACTATTGTAAATAGGATATCTTGTCCAATAAAAGGAACCCTCATTTTCATTAGTGATACACAACTTTAGCAATAGTAAACTCTATACTCTAAAAATTATTTATCAAGCAACTATGTATCTAGAAATTATGGGTGGTTAAAATTTTTTTCAAAGTTCTTAGTTGGCTTTTAGAATTGTAATAATTATTAATATTATGAATAAATGAAATATAATCATTCTTTTTCTTTTCTCTAGTAAGTCTAATTTGGACACCATAACATATACGGATACAAGATATTTTTCATTACCATGAGGGTATTAAGGCATGAACAAGCTGAGACATATCAGGTGTAATAAAAGGAAACGAACAATGGAAGGAAAGACCATGGTGAATGCATTAAATTCACGTATGATAATTACAATTATAAGTCAATTAAGGATCTTGAATGATTAAATATTTGTTTATTATACTTATATAACTAAAAAATGAAAACAAAGAAACTATCCACATGTTTGTACAAAAATAAAGATAAGGATATTATAAATTTAAATCAATATTTTAATAAGAAATTAAAATGTTAGCCTTTAAATAATAATCTATAGGAAGTAACAATTATCATTCTAAAACAACTAGTCACAATTTGGTATAAAAATCATAGGAAACAAAATACATCATTGGATGAAAAGTTAACACTGTTAACTATTTGAGGACATTAGTGATACTAAGTATTGAAATCGTGGGCATGAGAGTTATTTTTAAAAAAACCAAAAATATATATGAAGATATGTTAAAAGTTAGAGGCATCAGTGATAATCTTCCCTACAAATAGAGGTGTGAAATTAGATGAGTTAAGCTAACTCATTTAAGTTTAACTCAACTTAGGTAACTTGTAACTTAACTTAACATCCTTAAATTTTAAGTGAGTTAAGTTAAACACATATCACTTTTAATTGAGATAGGTTGAGACTCACAAGATAACTCATTTATTTTTTAAAAAATAAAAATAAAAATATGATAATTTTGTTTAACTACAAAAGTAGTATAAATATTATCTTTTAATTGTATTTTTATAAAACAAAAAAAATAGTAAAAATACTATCTTTTAAGTGTGTTTCTCTATAGTAGCAATATATTAATTATTTTTTATAAAAACATTTTATTAGATGACCTCACGAGATGCTAATAAGCAAGGTAAGCTGGGATTTGTTTTTTTTTTTTTAGTTTATTGAATCAACCTGAAGAAATTGAGCTGCTTACTATTTGCACATATATTTTGTGTCAACTTTTGCAACAAAATATTTGAATGATTTGATTCCTTGTGTCTCGTGTAGGTCAAAATGTTGGTTCAAGCCGACCTCCTACCTTGTGACTATTTCGGAGAAAGTAACTTACACTTGCAAGTAGATTTTATTGTGCAATTATCACTATAAAAATAGTTATGACATTTTTGTACTTGAACTTTATTTTCTTTACAGTAGATAGGTTGGATGGTTTGAAAACCCGTGATTTTCTTCAGATAGTGTTGATCTAAAAGTGCTTGCATGTCAATTTTTAGTCTATGCATTTGTTACAAGCTATTACTGCTAGTTGATTTTTTAACAGGTAAGGCGGGCGGGAGACTTTCACAAAATAAAATTTTAATTTTTACTTTATTTTGAATTTAAGCGTTTTAATTTCATAACTTAATAAAAATAAACATTTCAATCAAGATTATCCAAAGTTACAGAACTCTACCCTTTTTTGAGACTAAATTTATATTTTTAAGATTAAAATACTACTTTTTTTCTAATTTTTGAAACTAAAACATTCTAATTAAAACTTACGGAACTAAAACAATCATTTGTTAAAAAATACGGAAAAGTAATATCCTTTTTATTTTATTTTAGTTTGGCTTGAATTTAAAAGGAAACCTACACTCTCACCAAGGATATTTTAAATCCGTATAAAACTCTCAAAATTCATACAAAATTTCATCAAAACTGAAATTCTGAAGTTCAGAAAATTTGAAGGGAAACAGAACATTAAACATTCCACAAGACAGAAGGAAATATCACTTCCATACAAAAGCCTAAAATTGTATTCGTATCTTAATATAAAAATACAAAATCATCCATCATCAAAAATATTTCGCAACAACGAAAATGCTACCAATTCTCTCTTTTTCATTATGCAGAGTTAACGAACTCCTAGTGTACACTGTCACAAATTAAAGAATAACAATACGACTGGAGAGTTTAAGTCAGTCGATCAGAAAAATACGCCACTCACACACATAAATGGTAGCCTGTATCAGATAAGATCGGCAACGTTCATTGGCATTTCATCAATCTGGGTACTGTAGTATTGTTCAATGTCTCTTAAAATCTTAATATCATCACTTTTGACGAAGTTTATTGCAACCCCCTGCAGAGAATTGAAAATCCCATCAAAGTTGCATAAAATTACTCAGACATGGGCAATAGAAAACAGAAAATTTTGTGAAAGGGCATGATGAAATCATTTGCAGTAAGCATGAACCAAATGAATATCATTTTGTATACAAGAGACCACGGTAAAAAACATATTTCTAGGTGACATATGTCCAGTGTTCAACATTGATGATGGTAATAAAGATAAACTAAAAAAGATACCTTCCGCCCAAAACGTCCAGAACGACCTATCCTGTGAATGTACAGCTCACGATTATTTGGCAGATCATAATTGATGACTAAAGAGACCTGCATTAAAAGAAAGAAAAATCACAGCCAACTTGATTAGGAAAAGCCTAGGTAGCATGATTACATATTAATGCTTTTTTATTTATACAAATCTTGTCTGGAAGCATGCAAGTTCAGACCTCCAAACATGTCTCAATCAAGAAAGAGAAACAAAAATCTTCCAAGCACATTGGTTATTGACTGATACATAGGTTCATAATAATGGCAACTGGCAAGCCATCCCAAAAATAGTAAATTAAATCGAAATTCAATACAAAGTAAAACTTCACATAATTACAACAGAACTGAAAGAAAAAAGTATTAAATTAATAGATAAATAGTAGTAAATTGTGAAATAAGTTCCAACTGCTAGTAGTTAAGTGATGTTTACCCATTTAAAAAATACCCTGGGAGGAATGAACAGGGCACATTTCATACCTCAAGTTTTCAAAGGTACAATCAAGAACAGATGCTTAGGGAAGTAAAAAATGTGATACAAATATATATATATATATATATAAGAGAGAGAGAGAAGAACCAATTTACGGCATGAGAAAACAATAAAGCTTATTAAATGGTAATTCATCAATTGACAACATGCATTAGTCAATAGGCTAAAGTGCACCTTTAGTCCCAAACTTTAATTAAATTCACGCATAGATCCCCGAACTTTTAAAACGTACGATTTGATTCCTAAACTTTTAAAACTTTACACATAGGTCCCTAAATTTTTAAATCCTACAAACTTTTAAAATTTTACACATATGTCCTAGCTTGGTTATTAAAATATATATTTGTGAACCAAAAATTTAAAATCTATGTGTAAAGTTTCAAACGTTTGGAGAACAAATCGTACGTTTTAAAAGTTTGAAGATCTATATTGATTTAATTAAAGTTTGGAAACTATTAGTGCACTTTAGCCTAGTCAACAATTACAGTGCATCTTAAACATTGGAAGGTGCAAAGGTATTCTTCCAGCATGAGACCAAGGCAAGCAGCTTCTTGTTCATGAAATAACAAAAAAAGTTCAAAATATAAAAAGTTAAACAGTTGTACTTACCTGTTGTACATCAAGACCCCGAGCCCAAACATCAGTTGTTATCAAAACACGTGTGGTACCATCCCGAAACTCTCCCATAATTGCATCCCTTTCCTTTTGAGGCATGTCCCCATGCATTGATGAGACAGTAAAGTTACTGTTACGCATCTTTTCCGTGAGCCAGTCAACCTTCCCATTGAAATGAAAATGTTAATAAAGGTAAGCCATAAAAGTAAAGCAAAAGGATTATGTATGTTGAAATCCATTGACAAAACTCAAGTGTTACGACCAATATCTTCCCACTCCTCTCAAAGTTCTTTATTAAAAGTTATACAATTGTAGGCTATTAAGTTTAGAAGAAATTATAGTCATCATTATTAAGCTTGATATACTTGCTACAATTTTACAATTTATTTTGCAATCAACCATGCCTCGCAGATAACCATACTAATGTTAAGTCATACAGTATATTTCTAGGTCCAGAATCCAAAAATAACGCAAAAACAGGAAATAAGATTTGAAGACCTTTTCATTTATTTGCTAATAGCACCAAGCTTACCTTTCGCTTTGTGTTACAGAAGATGACAGCTTGTGTAATTGTAAGGGTATCATAAAGATCGCATAGAGTATCAAACTTCCACTCCTCTCTCTCTACAGCAACAAAAAATTGCTTGATTCCCTGTTTACAGAGGACAGTGAAATTATATTGAATTACAAGATGGAAGCTTAAAATTACAACATCAGATGAAGATAAATTCACTACAAACCTCCAGAGTCAACTCATCACGTTTAACAAGAATCCTAACAGGATCAGTCATAAATTTATTTGTCATCTCCAAGATTTCATGTGGGAGCGTGGCAGAGATCAAGACAACCTACATTCACAACTCATTTAGAAACAATGTAGCAAAATCTCTAGGTTTTGTGGAGAAGTAAGGTGGCTGCAGTGTAAGAAGATAGTGATAGAAAATAATAAAACAATTAAGATGCATGTGACTGCTAGATCCAAGGGTAAGAACTAGTTGACATCAGCTCTTTTCGTTTGAACCATTGTGTGAGGGCAACAAATGATATTAGACAACACCAACAAACCACAAAAAGATAAAAACACAAGATAGAGGAAATACTTATTAATGATATCATTCCAATATAAGCACATAAATGTTAAAAAAAAATACAAACATTAATAGGGAGAGATGATGAGAACCTGAAGCTCTGGTGGAAGATACCGGTACACATCGTAAATCTGATCCTTAAACCCTCTGCTCAACATTTCATCAGACTCATCCTGGAGGTATTAACCATAATCATTAACAAATGTCAACAATAGAACAGAAGTTTTTTTTATATTTTATTGAAAACTATAGAGCAGAAGTTAAACCCATGCAATGAAGGAAATAGAAAAGAAGTTAAGACCCAAATGCTATGAATTAATACAGCAGAAAAAATAAGGGGTGGGAAAACTCACAAGCACTAATAGTTTAATAGCTCTGGTACGTAATGTTCTCCTTTTTATCATATCACAGACTCTGCCAGGTGTTCCAGACACAACATGAACTCCATATTCTAGCTGTCTGATATCCTCACCAACACTAGTACCTCCAATGCAAGAATGAGCTTGAATATTTATAAAACTACCAATAGCAAGTATTACTTTCTCAGTTTGGGAGGCCAGTTCTCTTGTTGGTGACACAATCAATGCTTGGACCCTGCAAAGTAAACAAAAAGAACATAATGACATACTAAACTCTAAATTAGGTAAATTGGTTGCGCAAACTGCAAAGTCTGGTACAATTTTGAAGTTTGTATGAAACTAATTCAAAACCTCTTACTTAAACACATGCATCAAAAATAGCTTAAACAGATACAATGAGAGATATTCAACATGGGGGGAAAGGAAGAATATAGAGTTTCTGAAACCAAATCCTTAGAGATATTTAAAAAAAAATGAAAACAAGAAGAATATAGCATTTCCCGAAATTTGCATGGTTCAGTTTATAAGAATATATCATTATTCCATTAAGCTTGCTCAGTGCAGAGAATAAATTCACCACCTTACAACCCAAAGAGAGAAGGAAACAAAGCATCATACTCTCAATTTTAATCTATTAAAGCATTTAAACCTAACACATTCCAATATGATTGTTTGTACTTCGCCCAGCTCAGTGGAAGGCACAAGACATCTCTGGATATCCACGTGGGGCCCAAGGATAGGGCGTTGATGCTCAAGCTAATTTCTGACTAGACAGGACGGCTCCTTCCTGACACGTGTTTGTTTAGCTCTCTCCAGATCTCGAACACAGGACCTAGTCCTTAAGTAGCCCAGATGGTACCATCTTGCTTCCTAAGGTCTACTTAAGGGCTAAGTCCTGGGTTCGAGAGCTGGGCAAAACGAAACAAACACGTGTCAGAAAGGGATCGTCCTGTCTAGTCAGAAACTAGCTTGAGCATCAACACCCTACTCCTGGGCCCCACGTGGATATCCCGAGATGTCTTGTGCCCTTCGCTTAGCTAGGCGCGGTACAAACAATGATCATTCCTTACGTATCCAAAAAAACATCCTATTTAATTTCCATATCTAAATATCATACTTATTCCTAAATTTTATTGGAGCAAGTTATAAATAGCATTCACCTGCATGAAACAATTTATGCAACAAAAAATAAACCAAATTAAAAACAAAATCTAGTATTTCTAAAAATTAGGGTTTATAATAGCTCTAAATATAAACCAAAGAAACCCTGAGCATGCCCGAGAAACAACCATAGAGTCCTTGAAATGTTCTAAGTCACAAAAAATAATACAAAGGGGAAAAAAACTACGATTAACTATAATTTAGGCTTGTCTTCCAAAGAGCAAAAAAAAAATGAACAGAGGAAAAGAAAAAAAAAATTCCTACTCTCTGGTAGAAGTATCGACAAGCTGGCAAACGGCAAGGGCAATCATAGAGGTCTTGCCGGTACCGGACTGAGCCTGAGCAATAACGTCGCGGCCTTCAATAATGGGCCTGACCGCCCTTTGCTGAATAGCCGAGGGCTTTTCAAAACCATAACCGTAGATTCCTCGAAGCAGATCGTCCTTTATGCCCATCTGATCAAAACTCTGAATCGGTTCTACCCCATCCGTCGTGACGAACTCTAGCTTGTCGTCTGCGGCGATGTTACGTCTGGCGCGGTTCGCCGGTACCACGCTAGCTATGGCTTCCATGAGTAAAGTTCACGATTTCGCTCCGCAACTGCAGATGTCTTTGTTGTTCTCCCTCTCCTCCAAGCTGGTTTTGAAGATGGCCGTTGTTTTCTTTTTCTTGGGGGCAAATGGGTCGCACAAGTTCAGGAATAGAGCTCGACAATATAAATTTTAAATTGGGATTTTCTTTTTTTTAGAGTCATTATAAATTTTAAATATTTTTATGAAATTCAAGGAGTTTTGGTAAATTTTATTTGGGTCAATTAACTTGTATTTTAAAATATATGGAGTGTGTTAAATAATATTTATAATTTTTATAAATTTGAAATTATACTTTTAATATATTTAAAATTTTAAAATTATATACATATTTGATATAAATATGTTAAAATTTATAAATATTATAGATATATTTATAATTTTATAATTTTAAATAACGTTATAGAAATTATTATCAAAAATATATGTTATATAAATGTTTGTAATTTTATAAATATGTTTCTAACAAATCCAATTAACTGGAGTATAAAAATTTATTAATCCAATTTTATTTTATATATTTTTAAATTTGTATCAATAATAATAAATTAATAAAAAAAATTAGATAATGAATAGATAAAGAGAATGTTGCATAAAAAATTAATAAATAAAGATTTTAAAAATATTTGGAGTAGTAAGAAAAATGCTTAGAGATTTTACATATTATTTTAACTTAAAATCAAAACATATAAAAATTCATAAGTATTTAAAACTCTTCAAAATCAATGAATAATTTTGTATTACACCAATATTTTTATGACATGTTTATTATACAATATTTCATAAGTTAGTTATACTCATTTAATTAAATCATATTAAATTTTATTATAATTAATCTATAAAATATTTATAACAACCTAAATAATATAGTTACATAAAATTGATGATAAATATTTAATTAAATAATTTATGTTTAAAATAATATTTAATTTATTTTATATAGTCTTTTCACTTATAAAAAAAATTCTCATTATAAAAAAATTATTAAGTTAATATTTAAATTCTTTTCTTATATTTCAAGTTGAAAAATTATTTTTAAATTGAGACAAATAAAAAAGTCATGATATATAATTTTCATATTAAAAAATCAAATCTACTTAGTTAAATGTTCAATACGATTTAAATCTACATTCTTAGTGGAACAAAATTTGTATATAACCATACACTTTATTTTGTACAATATGATCTTATTTCATTACTAAATGCATAATTGTATAAAAATTATGTAATTATAGTCTTTAATATTATGTAACAAACATACTCTTAATAACTTATATAAAATTTTAATTGAATACAACTAAATTTTTATCAAATCTTTAAAAATCACATTATTTAAATACAAATTGTTTTAAAATTTTACACATAAGTTCTTTAAATATTAAACCTGTGATATAATCCTTAATTGTTAAAACTTCAAAAGTAATAAACTTTTAAATGAAAACTTTATATTTTCAATATTAAATTGGAACCTATAGAGAAATTTTAAAAAAATTGAGGATTAAATCATACAATTTAAAAATATAAAAATTCATATATAATGTTTTAAAAGTTTTAGAACTAAATAATGTGATTTGAAAGATTATGAATTAGCACATATTTAAGATAAAAATATTAGGGAATAACAAAATTGAAAATCCAAAAATGATAAAACCAAAGTCCCATGTTTAATTAATGAAATGTTGTAGCTGACAAGTCTCAGTTGGTGCACCGTGTGATGAACATTATTTTAATCTATAATTTACTATGTTCTCAAGCGTTAATTTAAGTTTTATTTTAGTATTATGTTGTTTTGAGGGATATTTTTGTGTTTTGTATGTCAACGAGCAAAAAGAGTAAAAACTATATGATAAATGGCAAATCACACAAGGCGAAATGAATCTAAATATCAAAAATTAGAAAATAGGTGCACTTCGTGACCCAAACATTATCCATGTCGTAGCGAGATGCCCTCAAGTGGTATTTGATGATTCTAGAAATCTATGTGCACCACAGCTCAACAAAATTCATGCCGCGATGAAGTGCTCTCAAATCTATTTGTGTATTTGCAATAGTTTAACCCATGTTGCGACCCAACAAATTTCATGCCATGACTACAACTCAAGTATCAAAATTGATCAAAAATTCTAATACATATACAAATGTGTTTTATCCAAAACCTAACCTATAAATACATCATAAATTCCTCTTAAAAAATCCAACATATTCAGCCTTTTCAATTATCCATAGTCATAATCTATCATTCATAACACAAAAAATACAGAGAAAAGCTCTCAATTGTGAAGTAGTTTCCAAGAATTTGATGAAAGAGATCAATCAATTTAGACATTTGGAATCACAAATAAAAATATATTTGTTGTAATTGAGTTAATTTAATTATGATAGGCTAACATTTTTATATGAGATTTTAGTTTTGCTTGTAATGATTAGAAGAAAAATATTGTGATTTAACTAAATAAAAGTGGATTTATTTCTTATTCATATCTTTAATTATAAATTAATGATGGATCAAATTTTGATTTATAATTAAACATAATATTTTAAAACTAAGTATTAGACACATCATATGTACTTGGTTGTACATTTATAAACAAGAGTCTAATTTAATTTCATTAATTTGTGTTAACTTACATGGTTTATATATTTTTCTTAAGTTTACCGATTAATTAATTTCAAGCTCAATCCTGAAAGTTATTAATTAATTAAGATTGTGTGGGCTCACCATGATCATTAAGGGTTTGCTTATTAAAAAGAAAAAAAATCAATAATTCTAATTTTTATTAAAATCATTTAATTCATTCTTTACATGAATGAATAGTGAGCTAATTTTGCATGTTCATTTATTATCAATTTAGCTATAATTTAATTTTTTTATTTAAATCATTTAATCATTTTAGAATTTAATGTCTTTCTCTTAACCAACCATTGTTAGAATGTTTAGGATTGTTTGTTTACTCATTTAGAAAATAATATAGATTTTTAGAACCTACCATATCCTTTAGAGACCGAGCTCAAGGTAAACTTCTTATTAGTCTACTAATGATTCATGTGCTTGCAAGTAATTAAAAATTGTGCATCTTCAAAATGTCCATACTAAATTAACACTTACTTAGCACTCTTATCATCTAGCCCCTCAACTACGAATATTATTAAATATGAAAAAAAAAAATCAACAAAAACTAAAATTAAGCTTGCTATTAGCTTCCTTATTAATTGATGAAAAAGCTAGAGAATAATAGGGCATCACACTACCAAGATGTTGTACAAATACTAGGGGTCCTAGAAACTATAGTATCTACTGCAGCATTATCCCTTCTATAGATATGAGAACAATATAATTCTATGTAATCAACTTTCTTTAAGCACTCAACCTAGGCAAAATACCATTCTCATGGCACCAAAAGTGACCTAGATCCAAAGAGAGTAACAACATAAACCGAGTCTGACTTCAATCAAGTCTCATCCATCCATAATTAATAGCATACTTCATCGTATGAACAACTGATGCAATTTCTAGTACAAACGCATAGAAGACCCAAAGCGGGATATAGAAACATCCTTTAATAAATGAATTTGAAGTTCGAAAAACATCTGGAAACTAGCTAGGTTCGGTGACCCAAAAGTAGCATCTTATGTATTGACTTTTATCCATCTAGAAGATGGCGCCCTTTAAATAACCTCTATGATCCATGGAGCTCGCTTTGGGATGCCTTGAAATTGTAGACGCTTAAGCACTTGAAGATCATTCACTTTATTTTGCATGGATACATATTGCAAAAGATTTTCCCCATGAATAAATCACAAAACTGTGGCAAACGTGTGACTCAGAGCCATTATTCTTTTTTCTCAAAATGATAATTGTTTATGGATGTCTATATTACCCAGATGGTTGAGATAATCCTTGTTTTCCATAAATTACCAAGTTGTGACCTAAAATTAAATGTCATTGTGATAATCCAAAGATAAAGAATGGAGGAGTATGTACGAGGTCACTTGCTAAAAAAAGCATAAAAAAATCCCAGAGGGCACTTGCAAAATGACAAATAAAAAATATATGAGAAATGATTTCCTTTATTAAGCCATAAAAGGAACACATAGAAAAGAAAGATAGTCCTCTCCTCCTTGACTGCTAGTCCATAGGGAGCTTTTCTTGAATGACACACCATAATAAAAAGGTAGTATGAAGGAGGCTTAGATGGTCTTGTGCCAACTCTTTAGTTCCCTGACTACCCAAAGTAAATCGTAAGCCTTCTGGTTGTGACTCTTCCCTTAATTGAGCATGTCTAAACTCTAGAGTCTGTACTAGTCCCAATAAATACTAGTTGAATCTCTTAAGTAATATCTAGGTAAGAGTCCTCAAAATTTTTTGGCAGATGTCATCCATCCATTTGAAAAAAATCCCTCTTTTGCAATTAGATTGATGGGTCCACTAAAGGATTGTTCATTCTTTCAATTAGCTAGAAGAGTGCCCAACCAATTATCAGTCCAAAACCATATTGAAAAGTTCTTGGAAACCAACCATTTTTATTCCTTTAAAAATGTCAAATAATATGGTCGTAAATCAAGCCAAATAGTATAGCAAATATAATAGCTCTACTGAATCTTCCTCCCTTTTTAAGTATTATCTATGTAATTAATGGTGTGCTATAGTTCCCTATGATAATCCACTAGACAAAATTTCTTAACATACCCTCATTTAAAAAGCTTAGGTCTCACAAATCGAGATCTCTTCCCTTTAGAGGATGAAAAAAATCCCTCTAACCGACTTGAACTAGTTTTAGTTTATCCTTCATCCCCAACAAGAAAAAATTACTAATGAATTTTATTGGACCATCCAAAACTAATTTTGGACATTTATATATTTGAAAGGAATGTAGGAACATACTTTGAATGACGGAAGAAATCAAGCATCTAAGCCCTACCAAAGAAACTATGAGCTTTTCAACGCTTCTATCATAACCTATATTTTTATCAGCTAACCCTTAAAACCAACACCTTCTTAAAGCCCTTTGAAAAAGATTAACACCTAAATAAGATGCCCCTAATATGCATCCTTGCTATTTCCTAAAGACATGGAACATTGTCATGAGTTATACCCTTACCAAAATAAATGAAAGATTTATCTAAATTGATCATTAGGATTGAAAGATGTACATACAATTGAAAAGCTTCAGATAATACTTAGAGGTTTGACAAGTAGCTCGACTGAAGATGAGAGGATCATTTTCATATAAAAAGTGAGTTGTTAAAGGATCACTTTTGGATAAGGATATTAGAAGAAAGTCTCCACTATCAACTAAGGACCCAATGTACCTACTAAGAAATTCATTAGCAATAAAAAAAATAGAGATAAAGTGTCCTCTTATCTAACTACTCTAGAGTGGGAGAAATAACCCTTAGGTGAACTAATAACCAGGATTAATATTCTTACAAGGGCAAAAAGATCTCAGATCCAACCTAGAAAAATGTCATCAAAACCAAAGCATTTCATTACTTTAAAATAAAATCCCAACATATGGTATCAAAAGCTTTACAATATCAATTTTGAGAGTAACATTGCCCCTCAACTTGAAAGTTGTATTGTATTAAAGCACTTAGAAGCACTTATCATAGAGTCATCAATGTTTTGGTCTAGAATGAATCAAAGATGATTCTATGACAAAATATGATAGAAAATGTCCCCCAAATGCTCAACAACAATCTTTGTTATTGGCTTGAACATATAGTTTCCATGGGTAATTGACCCATATTGATGAATAGTGCTTGCTTGCAAGTTTTTGGGTGTAATAATTAAATTTTTTGGATTAACTCCCGGATGCATCTGACCCCTTTTAAAACAGTCCTAAAATCCTCCTATTATGTCTCTACCAATGATGTTCCAACACTATTTAAAGAATTCATACATAAATCCATCCAATCTAGGAGCACTCATAAGGTTTATATAAATACCATGGCATATATGCTCTCTCGTGATGGAATGGTTCAAAGTTTTCCATTTTCTACAAAAGTAACTAAGGAAGGCACAATTGACTCAATAAGAGTCAAATTTTTAGCATCACCCACCTAAATTGAGAAAAGCTACTCATAGTAACCCAAGATGTGACTAGTTATCCTTTCAAGATCCTGTTAGATCTCTCCACTAATTTCCAAGTGGGTTAATGGTTTTTGGCCCTTCAAACATACAAGAAGCAAGTAAAAAATGTAAATTTTATGTCGCCATCTTTAAACTATTTTAACCTGATCTTTTCCCTCAAAAAAGAATCTTGTTGATGTAGTAATATATCCAAGTTAGCATGAGCATTATAGTCCAATTGAAGAAGCATTTTAAAAAAGAAGTCCTCATCATATCGATTTTGTATGCTCACAAGGGTAGTTGAGACATTTGCAATATTTTGATCTAAATTACCAAAGACCTCTTTATTCCAAGTCTTAATAGCCAACTTTAGAGCCTTAAGCTTACAAATAACAGTTCATATGAGACTGTCTTGGATAAGAGCCAACCAAGTGGTATACACTATGTTAGGAAAACCAGGATGCTTAATCTATACACCATGAATAGAACCCTATTTCTTTTGTAAAATATATCTCATCATCTTTATTATAGCATATCTCTCACATTTCTTAGCATTTTTTTAACTTTTTTTAAGTAGTTTAAAGTTATTTCTTGTTCGAGAGTTGAACAAATTTAGTTTATGTAATAGTTTTAGTTTCATTTCAATAAACATTATGGTAATTTTGTTTGGAGGTTTTCTAGAACATAAGCAATTCTAAAAGAATTCTATTTAGATATATAAAAATGTATTCTTTTCAAATTATCTCTAAGTGTTACCTTATATGTTATATATTTAATTTATTGATCATTTAGTAAACAATGCATATCTGACTATAAATAGTATGAGATATAAGTAATGTTGTTAGGCTTGTAAAATATTAAAGTAGATTAAACATTTTTATAAAATGAATTGACTTTTATTTTTTCATTAAGGTTAAAACAAAGTTTATAAATGAAAAATATATTGATGAAGTATTTTTCATAATAAACAAGAGAGTTAGATTTAAGATTTAAAATATATGAATCTAATTTAGAGTAATACTTCTTGATATTAGATTTTTACTATCTAAATTTCATTTGAAGGCATGTTCTATTTCAAGGATTTTTATAAGAATTATTATTGAAAGATATATTGATGACACATCACTCATAGTAGTTTTAAAAAATGAAAGTTACTTCTAGTTACATAAATCATAAATCTAACTTAGACACCTTGATATGAGTTTAAATTATTAGACTCGACCAAAGGCAGAAATTAAATGGCTCATTATCTCTTAGAAAAGAAACATAATTTAATTAAAATTAACTATTAGATCCAACCGAAGGTGGTAAGTGGTTTTAATTAATAATAAATTGCAGATTTAGTTAATCTTCAATTTTTAAATACAAGATAGAATCAATAACCTACTCAATATTAAACAAGGATAATTAACTAACTAATATATCTTATAAATTATATATTACATGATAAATGTTTGATTACATAAATGTTTATTGAACCTATCTTTATTTTTATGTTATTAGTTTAGAAACTCAACCATAAACAATCGTGACAGGATGTTTAGGTTATGTAATTTCATTTTTAAAGAAGTTGTTGAATAATTTAAAAACCACACGATTCTTCTTTAGACCGAGCTTATAAGTATACTTATCATTTTCTATAAGTGATTTGTGTAAATCATACAAAATTTGTATGCAATAATTTTCGTGCATCAACCTACCATGTAAGCCTTCTTGTTTTGGTATTGGTCCTCCAATGTATAAAACACAATGTCTGTATTTTATTTTATGTTTCTATCTATCTTTTGTAAGGTTGGTTACTAGTATCTCAGTTTCTTTTAGGACAACTTTATATTTTCTTGTTACACATACTTACTCTCTTGATTGCATATTCCATTCATACATGGTTTTTGATAAGCTCGCCAAGCTGCTTGTTGAGGGATCGGTGAGCTTTGATGGATTTTACCCTCATTGAGGTGGAATTTACCCTAATTAAGGTGGTCATCATGGTCTCATCGAGGTGATAGGTAATGGTCTAAGAGGTTAAGATTTTATATAAATTTCCCAATACTTTTGATTCTTTGACCAAATTTTCTAAGGAAGATTTGCCTATTTGGTGCCAGACTTCCCTGATCCTTTATTATTTGTAATTTCTTCTAAGTATTGCATATGATAAGTAATGTATTCATCTATATGATAGAGGAAATTAGAGAAGAGTCTCTCTCATATTTCTTAAACATAAGGTTGAGTGTAAGAAAAAGTGAGACTGAGTGAGGATTTATTGAAAGTAAAAATGCATTGTTGTCTAGTGAAAAGCTACATCATTTTTAGAAGTTTTTCTAAATGTTGAGTTACCATATGTCATCTAGTAGTTGCAAGGATGCACTATGTTTCATAGGTGTGGAGCCTATGTAGTGGTGTACGGTATATTAGTTATGTGTTATGAGGTTGCAATATTTTTCATAAGTGAAGAACCTATATGGTGGTAGCATTGAGTTGATGTGCTATATGTCAGTAAGGTGTTACTAGGTTGTGATTATTGTCATAGATAAGGTGCCTATATTATGGACAATGTTTAGACTTGGTTTGTTATGTGTTGGTTTGGTGTTATGAGGTTGCAACGTTTATGTATGTTAAGAGTTTGTCCTATCAGTAGTAGATGGAGCTTTGTGAATGAGCTTGGATCTACTTAAATCAAGATAAAATGATAGGATCTATGAAGAAATCACATTACTATTCTCATGTATCAATAAAAATCATCAAGCAAATATTTTAAGTATGTGCCTTAAAATAAATGAAAATGTATTAATTTCAAGGGATTTATTCCATATTTTTGTTTTGTAATAACCAACTCAATTCATTAAAGAACTTTAGGGTCATAGTATTTAGTTATAATATTTATTTTTCACTTTCTTTTTTATATACTCTTTTTTATCCTTTTCTTTTTCTTTTTTTAGAGGATGAACCCATGTATATATGTATATTTGGGTGAGTGACTACTTTTTGTCTCTTTTTTGTTGGCTTTAGGAAACTCTATATATATATATATATATTGATAGATTAGGTGGCTTAGTCGGCCATATTTAATTTAAAAATAATATATATTTATTTAAATTAGTAAATAAAATAAAAAAACATAAATTTAAACTTACTTAATTATAAAACAAGATTAAAAAATTAAAACTATTATTAGAGAGGATGTAAGAAATGAGATTGTAAGCGATGTGGGTATGGAAGTGATCCCTTTTTTGAAAATAAGCTATTCTTATATAACTGAGTGATGTATTCTGTGGAGATGCTTTACTATTCAATGAATGGTTTTTTGTTTGCCACTTGATATTAGCAATGGACAAAATAACCACGGGTTCGGTTATTCGCAGATAATCGCCCTGATGGTTTGGTTTTTCACCGTTTAATTTCGGGGACGGGTTTGATTTCAGGTAAAAACCGAACATAAAGGAGCGGGTACGGTTCGGTTACGGTTATACTCAAAACCGTACCCGCCCGTACCCAAAATTAATTAATTATATTTAAATAAATTATATATTAATTAAGATTTATTTATTTTTAACCTAAATACCTAATATATAAACCTAATTTATCAGATTCCTAAATCCTAACCTAACTCTCTCCGCGCCTCAATTTCTCTCAGTTTTCTACTTTTCTTACATCTGCAGATCTGCCTTCTCTCACAGTGCCGCCTCGTCGCCAACCGTAGCCTTAGTCGCCAGTCGCCAACCGTAGCCTTAGTCGCCAGTCGCCATTCGCTGCGTCTTCTTCGGTCGTCTCCAATCGCTGCGTCTTCGCCAATCGTCACTAGTCGCTGCGTCTTCTTCGGTCGTCTCCAGTCGTTGCGTCTTCTTCGGTCTTCGCCAGTCGCTAGTTCCTGCGCCGTGTCGTCGCCAATTCCATTCGTCTCATCGCCATTCATAGCGCCAGTCACAACTCTCGGTTGTATGCTTGTTACCAGCTTGTTATCCCTTCTTTTTCGTGGTCTCATTAGGTAATTGTTTCCTTTTCTTGTATGAAGCAAATCTATTGGTGGCTGTCTTGCTATGATGTTTTTGCTACTCTATTTCTCGAGCAAAACTGGACAATGTATTACTCTATTAAACTATTAATTTTCAAAAATAATGAAACTATCACTAAAGTGTTATATTGGGCTACTTCATTTATGAAACCTTGATCATTGTAACTATGGTGCTGTATTTATTGAACCATTATTATGTGCATCCATCTTGTTGGAAAACAAACTACTTGGAAAGGAAATCCTCATGACTCTATCATTTGTTAAGCATGCTGGAAAGTGAAAACTAGTGTAGTAAAGTCTTCATGAGTAATAGGTTTTCATGTCTTGACAATATGTAGTTTCCTGCATGATCTTTTACTATCTGTGGGGTGGGTTAGCATATTGGTGCTGCTCAGTAACTATGTTGTTGATGTTATTCTGGTTCATTGGTTTTTGTTGCTTTTACCTATGATTTTAAGATTGGAATCTTGTGCAGATTACTTTGAACAAGGTTTTATAGTCCTGCTCCTTATGATTTGGTTTGGTTATGATTATGATCCAATCATGCAGGATCATAGGCTATCCAGCGATGATACTTGAATCCAGCGATGACACTTGAAAACTAGTGTAGTAAAGTCTTCATGAGTAATAGGTTTTCAAGTCTTGACAATATGTAGTTTCCTGCATGATCTTTTACTATCTGTGGGGTGGGTTAGCATATTGGCGTTGCTCAGTAACTATGTTGTTGATGTTATTTTGGTTCATTGGTTTTTGTTGCTTTTACCTATGATTTTAAGATTGGAATCTTGTGCAGATTAATTTGAACAAGGTTTTATAGTCCTGCTCCTTATGATTTGGTTTGGTTATGATTATGATCCAATCATGCAGGATCATAGGCTATCCAGCGACGACACTTGAATCCAGCGACGATACTTGAAAACTAGTGTAGAAAAGTCTTCATGAGTAATAGGTTTTCAAGTCTTGACAATATGTAGTTTCCTGCATGATCTTTTACTATCTCTGGGGTGGGTTAGCATATTGGCGCTACTCAGTAACTATGTTGTTGATGTTATTCTGGTTCATTGGTTTTTGCTACTTTTACCTATGATTTTAAGATTGGAATCTTGTGCAGATTACTTTGAACAAGATTTTATAGTTTTTCCTACTTTTACCTATGATTTTACTTTGAACAAGGTTTTATAGTCCTGCTTTTACCTATGATTTTAAGATTTGAATATCTTGTGTAGCAAATATTCTTTTTCGATTTTCTGTATGTAAAGTAGCATTATCTTTTATCGATTCATAGTGTATATAGTAAAATCTTATTATCGATTCATATTGAATATGGAATATAGTATGATGATAAATTTTTATCATGTCTTGTAGAGTTAGAGATTTGTGAAGAAGACAGAGACTTTAAATATCATGACAAGTGAATATGTTGAAAAGGTAACGTGAGATAATAGAAAGTATATATATATATATATATTTATATATGAATTTAAATTTTGAAAGTTATTTTTTCAGAATTTTTCACCACAATCATCTCAAGGAGTAAATGGCATTGAATTTAATGTGGAAGTAACAAGTGGTGGAACTTCAAGTACCGATCAACATACAAATGTTCCTCTCCTTACATCAACCTCTTCACCTGAAAATACACAAAGTCAACCATCAAATGAATGTAGTGAGGAAGAAGATGGAAAGGCTAAATTAAAGTCTAAAGCATGGGTTCATTTTGATAGGAAAAAAATTAATGGGATATGGAAGGTAATATGTAATTATTGTGAAAAATGGTTAGGAGGTGATACAAGGAACGTGGCATCTCATTTGAAAGCACATACAAAAGGTTGTCCATTCAAATGGCAAGAAAGGGGTATTGGTCAATCATTGTTAAATCCTAACAAGAAAAGGGATAGAATTGAATTAGGACATTGGAATTTTGATTCTCAAGTTTCTCGTGATAAATGTGCAAAAATGATAATTCTACACGAGTATCCTCTTAGTATTGTTGAGCATCATGGATTTAGGGAGTATTCACATTCATTACAACCAATATGGAAGCCTATTTCTCGGACGACAGTTAAGAGAGACATTATAAAGATTTATGATGTTGAGAAAAAAAATGATGGATATGTTGGAGAATAACAAAAGTCGCATTGCAATCACGAGTGATATGTGGAAGTCTAGAAATTAGAACAAAGGATTTATGGCTGTAACTTGTCATTTCATTGATGACAATTGGTATTTGCATAGTAAAATAATAAGGTAATTTTTAAGTTTATTGTTGAAATTTATACAATTCCTATTAAATATTTTTTTAGAGATTTGATATATTAAATGATTGTATATAACAATTTTATTGTTACTATATAATTTTTTGTAGGTTTATATATGTTCCTGTTTCACACAATGCTGCAGTTATTGGTCAAGAATTAATGATTTGCTTTTTGGATTGGAAGATTGATCGTAAGATTTCAACCTTAACTTTAGATAATTGTTCTACTAATGATTCAATGCTACCCGATCTGTTAGATTCATTAGATAGAACTTCAATGTTATTATATGTAGATATTTTTCACATGCGTTGTGCTGCTCACATATTAAACTTGGTAGTGAAAGATGGGTTAAATCTAATTTCTCAATGCATTGTTAAAGTTAGAGATAGTGTTGCATATTGGACAACAACAAAAAAAGGGAGGAAAAATTCAAAAAGATTGCATCTCAAGAGATAAAGTCTTCTTGTAAGAATTTATCTCTTGATTGTCAAACTCGTTGGAATTCTACTTTTTTAATGCTTAAAAATGCATTGTTTTATGAGAAAGTGTTTCCTCGTTTAAAACAATTGGATAAGAATTATAATAGTCTTCCTGATGCATTGGATTGGAAAATGACAAGTACAATTTGTGATAAGTTAGAAGTATTTTACAAGGTTACTGAATTGATTTCTGGTTCCAACTATCCCACCATAAACATGTTATTTCCTCATATTTGTGACATCAAATTGTCATTATATAATTGGATTAATGATGAGGATGATTTAGTCAAGGGAATGGCGTCAAACATGCTTGTAAAATTTGATAAGTATTGGCAAGAAGTTAATATTGTCATGGCTATAGGAGTTGTTTTGGATCCTAGATTTAAGATGAATTATCTCGAATTCTATTTTCCAAGAATATATGGAGAGAATGCCATTTTTGAAATTGAAAAGGTGAGAACAAAGTGTTATGATTTGATAAATATGTACCAAAATAAACAAATTTTAGAAGAGAGTCGACAAATGGAATTTTCAACACGTTCCAATACATCTCAAAGTTCAAAAGGTACTAGTGTTCTTAATCCTACTGGTATAAATGAGTATAAACAATGGAAATTAATGCAAAATAAAGCTGGATCTTTGAAATCTGAGTTAGACTCTTATTTAGATGAGGATGATGTAGAAATTTCGGATGAAGAGTTTGATATATTGTCTTGGTGGAAGTGTAATAAACATAAGTATCCAATAATGCATGATATGGCTAGAGATATCTTGGCTATTCCGGTCACCACAGTTGCTTCAGAATCTGCATTTAGCACAAGTGGTAGAGTAGTGAGCAAACATCGTAGTAGACTCAAAGAAAACACATTGGAAGCTTTGATGTGTACTCAAGATTGGTTATGCGCTAATATTCATAAACAAGGTATAAGCCTATATATTTAATACTTGTACATATTATATTTTATTAACACTTATTTTATGTATTATATATTAATTATTTAATTATGTATTCAAATATTTTATAATTTATTCAGATATGTTATCTCCTGGTTCATCCGCTTCCACTATTAATATTGCAGAAGATGATGTTGAGGTAAAAAATTTACATTATTGATTAATCAATTTATTATTTTGGTTTATAAAATTGATTTTATATGTTTGATTTTTGTAGGATACTCTTGCATTTGATGAATAATTAGAAGAAATAAGTTTTGATTTATTGTACTTGAAGTTTTCTTAAGTTTATTTATTTAGTTTTCAATATTTGTATCAGTTTGTAATATTTTATTTATATCTTGTGTTTTTTATTGATATGTATTTAATCTTATCTAGATTCATAGAAATATATATTATTAAATGTTAAATTTTTAATTATAAACTCAAAATAAAAAATTTAAATAACAAATTGAGATATCAAGTTCAATATCAATCATTTGTTTTAGTTGGATTGCATTGCTAAAAAGAGCTCAATTGAATAGGATTTTGAAAAACGGTTTTTTTAATAACTGTCCCGAACTGTTAACCGCGGGTAAAAAACTGTCCCTAAACTGCAATGGTTTTTTGGCGGTTTCGGGGATAGATTTTATAATTCGGTTTGGGGATAGTTTTATTCAAATCTGTCCCCGCCCGTCCCCGTGCCCATCCCTACTTGATACTATTGAGAGTTGACTAATGTGCCGTGAACAGTAGTTGGTCTGCCACTAGGCACTGTAGAAGATGCCTTACTGTACTATGAATAGTAGTTATTGCGACATTCCAGATAGCTTTTTACTGTATGATGAACAGTGCATTGTCGGCATTATTTGGGTGAAATGAACAGTGCGTTGTCGACAATGTTTGCTATTTTGTCATCTTTTGTGAAAACAATAGTGATTGCTTCTGAAGACTATGATGGGCTGTTGGATGGGCCTTTACAAATAAATGGGCTTTTAACCTGTAATAAAATAAATGGACTCATAGACTTAAAGTAATAATAAATGGATACATAGGCCCAAATAGTGAATAGACTCATGGGCCTAAAGTAATAGTAAATGGACATATAGGCCCAAAGTAATAACAAATGGACTTGTAAGCCCATTACGGTCTTATGGACAGGCTTTGCCGACCCAAAACAAGATATCTTCACTTCCTATTTCTAAGTTTATTAGATCAGCTTATGAAGCTTTGGATGATGGTGAGACTGTTTCATCAAGTGATTGAGTCTCATCTGAATCTTCTTCTTCTTTCTTCACTCTAGAGGTTTGGCCAGAAGATCCTTGTGATAATTGCTTAATAATTTCCAGAAGTTCCTCCTGTGATTTTGCTTGAGAAATTAAGGCATTTGTATGTGCCTTTTGTACTAAAAGAAGTAAAGATGCTTGGAGTTCCTTCACTTAGGGCTCTCTGTGACCCTTTTATAGAAGCCATTTTTAACAACTGGTTGTAATAAAGTTTTAAGGATCGTAAATGACGATCGCCATTTAACTTGAAATAGATGGGTAATGGTGATTACCTAAGATGTAATATGTTTTAAGACCCATTGACAAACCCAAGGAAGATAAAATTTTGAACAAAATATACATAAAGGAGGGAATCTAGCTTTCTCTAATGAAGGTTTGTAATGCTTCTAAAAGGATTTATAACTTTCATTTATAGGAGAAATGATAATGGAATGGATGTTTCCGAATAATTTCCACCAATCAGAAAACCAAGATGGAAATCGGGATGGATTGACTGATTTTTAAAAAAATAAAAATAACCAAGAATGTTGGTTATCTTTTTTTTTTGGATAAGGAATACATTGAATCGTGCCTGGTAATAATCCTAGTAATTGTATGTTGTACAATGTGGTAGGGAAGATGTATTGATCGGAAAGGACAATGGTTTGGAAAAATCATTTCCCCAATCTACTAGAGATATGATTTTATGAAGTTTAGTAGTTGAAAATTGCACATTTGATGATTTTGGATAAAGGAAGTGTTTGAATTCAACACTGCCAGTAATTTCCAGAACACTTTGATAGTATTATGGAGTTTTTGAATTGGCAAAAGATCGGTAAAAGAAACCCTTTTCAAATAATTTTTGAATTTCTAAATAAGGATTCTAATCATAAAATCTTTTTTCAACAATTGTAACTATTTGAGTTTGTTGTTTTAAAATATACTCAGAAGTTGGTTTTGAAATAGATTTGGGAATAACTTCCCTTGTTCCCTTTTGAGGAAAATAGGTAGATATTGTTATCCACCTTTCTGGAATAGAAATTGTTCAGTTGACTTGTTTGAAATTATTTTTAATTAGGAAGGCGTTGCTTCCTTTGATACCTTTTATTTACCTTTGGTAGTTGGGGCCTCTGTTTCGAAAAGTAATAATAGTGCACCTAATCTTGGAATGTTGTCATAGGTTGCTTGTAATGCTTCTTAGTCTTATGAATCTTTAAGATTTACTATCCAATCTTGGACTCATTAATATAGAACTTCATCTATTGGGAATAATTTTGGTGATAATTCTTCCAAGGTTTGCTGGTAGGATGGTTCTACTTCTGTAGTTTTAGTTTAGGCCGTTTGGGACTAGGTGATAATTGGTTTTGATGATGAAAGTGTTTAGAAGAGGTTCCCTTTTCTCCTTTTCTTGTTTCTTCTTACTCATCATTAAACCTATTTTGGAGAAACTCTATGGTTAGAAAGTCTGGTAATTAATTATTTTCTCCTCTGATAAATTTAATATCGAAATCAAAAACACTTAATAATGTTTTCCATCTAGGAAAAATTTGTTTTGATGCAATATTTTAACATCTTTTAATAAAATTTCTTTTGCATACTTACAATCAATTCTTAGTAAATATCTTTGATTTAATAAATCTGATTGAAATTTAGAAATACAAAGTACTATTACTAATACTTATTTTTTGATAGTGGAATAATTCTTTTGACAATCATTCCAATGGCCAGAGATAAATTGAACTATAAGTTCTTTATCTTTCTGGACTTGTTTTAATATCCCACCATAGCCAAGTTCATTGGCATCGATTTCTACTATCTTGGGAAGTGTTGGATCCACAAGATGTAAACATGGAATGTTTTGAACTTGTGGTTTTATTCATTGCACAATTTTGGTATGATCTTATGTCCATGGCTTAGGAGTTTTCTTGAGCCTATTATGTAATAGATTTTCCAATCTATTGATATTGGGACAGAAATTTAGAACATAATTTAAGCTACCAAGAAATCTTTGTAGTTGTGTTTTGTGGATGATCTTATCAAGAAACTTGGTAGTAAACTAAGGAGACCGTTCGATTGGAATAATAGTTCCATTAGACATATTATGTCCAAGAAACCTGATATTGGTTTTGAAAAGGGTCATCTTTTTGGCTAATAATACCAGACCACTTCTTTTGATGATATGAAAGAAGGTTTTGAGATGCCTGATATGTTGTCTGACATATTTTGAAAATATAAGTACATCATCGATGTACACAATATAGAATTCTAAATAAGGATTGAATATATCATTCATTATCCTTTGAAATTCAAAAGGTGCATTTTTTAGCCCAGAGAGCATGACATTTCATTCATATTTTCCGAATGGAACAGTAAATGTCGTTTGTATCTATGTTTTGGTTCGATTTGGATTTGCCAGAAATCTGACTTCATATCGAATTTTGAGAATATTGATGAAGAATGGAGTTTTTGAAGAAGGTCCTTTTTATTAGGAATAGGGTATCTAATCCATTTTAAGGCCTTGTTAAGGGGTTTGTAGTTGGTGACCAATTGATGTGTTCCTTATTCGATCTCAACTGATTTGTTGACATAGAAATTGATAACTGTATTTTATATAGTTATTTTCACCTATTTTATTAATTATAATTGCTAGATTCTCTCTATTTTTAGTTAATTTTAGTTTAATAAATTAGGATTTACTGTTTTTTCTAAATTTTAAGAAAATTAAATAAAATGTATCGAAAATGCTCTTAATGGTAAATTTTTGTCCAAAAATATAATTTCAAATAAAAGTATTATTAATTGCAATTTATAAAATTTGAAAATATAATTTAAATTAAAATTGGGCTTAATTTCAATTATTAAAAGTTTAAAATTTAATTTAAATTACAAAAGGGCTGTATTGCAATTAAATAAAATTTAAAATGTAAATTGAAATATATTTGTGGGTGAAAATATAATTAATAAAAGTAAGTTATTCTTCGCAGGAGAAACATTCCACGCGGCGTTATCCACGCTCCATCGTGGACCGTCAGATCAACGCATGAACGGTTCAGATGTGCGCGTGCACTTCAACCCGACAAAGGAGAGTGGATGCAGGGAAATTCTGTATCGCGCGGCTCGGTGCCCGAGTGGGGCCCACCTACCGCGCAGGCCGGCGTGCAGCGTGGGACCCACCGTCTGACGCCGCGCAGACCTGTCCCCCACCTTCGCGCGCCTTTTCCAGTGCGGTTGATCCACGTGAGCCCAGTTTTTACGCGAACCAGAATCTGCCACGTGTTGCACTTAATATTTCAGCAAATCATATTCCGACACGTGGCATGTTACAATGAGCGCGACCGCGCTGGATCAAGCCCGTGTTGTAGCCGTTGGCTCCCGTGCGACCATTCATCGTGCGCCCGTTTCCCCTCAACGAATGAGATGCTGCCACGTGTCCCACTAATTGTGTCCGCGAATCAGAACGCGACACGTGGCAGCGTGGAAGAAAATTAAAACAGAAACGCGCAGCGTCCCACTCACTTTTTCGATCCCATTTTCGATACAATTTTTGTCCCCCACGCGTGTAATTTATTATTTTCGCCACACTTTTTTGTCCCCCGCGTGGATTCAAATTTAATATTTTATTGATGTATTTTTTTGCTATAAATAGGAGATAGTTTTTAGTTGTAAAAAAGTTTTTTGGAGTTTTTGGAGTAGAGTTTTAGTTTTAGTTTTCGAAAGTTTTTAGAGTGTTTTAGTTTTTTTTCAGTTTGTAATTTTTATTGTGTTTGTGTGTTGGTTGCGGAACACGCAGAAGCCATTTTTGGCTTTTGTTGTGTTCTACGTGTACCAAATATTTTCATATGAGATGTTTTAATTTTATTTCTGCTTCTTCTAATTTTTCTGTAGTTGTTATAATTTTTATTTTAATTTTATGAAGTAATTTAATTTTTCTAGGGTTGCATTTGATCTAAATTTATGAAGCTTGATTTTAATTATTTTTGATAGATTTATAAGACGTTCGATTTGTTCGTTCTATTTTGTTCTTAATTCTTTTTGATTATTTACGAATCTTTTCAAAACGATCTGTGGCACATAAATAAACTTGAGAAAGGCATTTGTGTGTGTATTGCTCGTAAATAGAATGACATGTATGATAAAGGATAGAAATATACCCTAATTGTATGTGTGGCCATTTGAAAACTTAGAACGTAATGAATCTCGGTAAATTTAATTCTCATAGAGATATAGTGAATTAATTTAACGAGGTGTGTTTATACGGAGCTCGGAAGAGATGTATGAATAATAAAAAAAGAAGTTTTCGGTTGACAAATTAAATGTACTAAAAAATATAAATCAAAAGAAAATAACATGATTTGAGTGGATTAGTTTGGTGAAAAATTGCAATCCTAGATTTCTTTTATTTTCTTATTTTACTTTTTTATTAATCAACGATTGTTTTGGATAAAATCAGAGAGATACAATTTTAGTACTCGACAAACTATAGTAACAAATCCTCGTGGGATCGATCTTTACTTACTAATCATATTACTTGTGACCGTGTATGCTTGCACGAGTCCGTGTGTTGAAAAACGCACAACAAGTTTTTGGCACCGTTGCCGGGGATTTGTTTTACTATTTTCATTGTTGATATTAATACCAATCAATCTGATTTTAATTCAAAAAAAAAATTAAAAAAAAAATTTAAATAATAAAAAAAATTTAATGCTTATTGTTCTTGTTTATTTTATTTTAAAAAAATTTTCTCGGAAGTTGAGATTTTGTTTGACACACAAATCTTAACTTATAAAAAGAAAAAAAAAATTATTTGCTTATTTTTGATTGTGTAATTTATTTTTCAATTTTCTCGTGGGTTGAGATTTTGTTACGCACAAATCTTACCTCACAAAAAGAAAAATAAAATTTGTTTCGTATTGTTTGTTGTTATTTGATTATGCAATTTTCTCGTGGGTTGAGATTTTGTTTGACACACAAATCTTAACTCACAAAAAGAAAAATAATTTTTTTTATTTATTTATTGTTTGTTTATTTTATTTTTCAATTTTCTTGTGGGTTGAGATTTTATTTGACACACAAATCTTAACACACGAAAAGAAAAACAAAAAAAATAATTTTATTTTCTTATTGTTGGTTGTTTGTTTTATTTTATTTTTATTTTTATTTTTCTCGTGAGTTGAGATTTTGTTTAAACACAAATCTTAATTCACAAAAAGAAAAAAAACATTTTATGGTTATATTTTCTTAATTTATTTTTCAATTTTCTCGTAAGTTGAGATTTTGTTACACACAAATCTTAACTTACAATAAGAAAAACAAATTGAGAAGTCAAGCTGAAGATTATAAATCAAGCGCTTCTTGGGAGGCAACCCATGTGTTTTATTTTTTATTTTTCGCATTTATTTCTTTTTATATTATGTTATGTACTTTTTTTTTCCGTAGGTGCAAATTGGAGGTAATGAAGCAATTTTGGCTTAACCAATCAAACAAACCAGGAAGTTTCTTTAAACCCATCTCATATGTTCTTTAACTTTCACACATTGAGGACAATGTGTATATTAAGTTTGGGGGTGGTGGATATATTGAACCTAATTGAAATACTTTCTGGATGTTATTGCTTGTGAATTTTTTTTTGTTTGTTTGGTTGATTGAAGATATTTTGCTATGAATAGTGATTTGTTTTTATTTCTTCGATTTAAATGATGCATAATTCTTTGAAAAATTTGAATATTGTCTAAGTGATGAATAATTTTTACGTATGTTTCGTTTTTACAAGAATAAATATTCATGAGCACCTGTCTTGATTTTTGAGTTGCTATGATAATTTAGAGAAGGTTTATGTGAGTATGAAATTCGATTGATTTTTGTGATGTCACAGTTTTTAGAATTTGTTTGATTTTCTCTCGAGGCGAAATTATAGATAACATTTAACTAAGAAAATGATTTAGGTCATCTTTGGATCGTTTGAGCCTTTCTATCTACCTTGACATACATTATCCATAGTATACCCCTTTTGAGCTTCAAAGTTTACATATATATTTTTCTCATTTCAAAAGCCTATCTAAAAAAAATATATATATATGTGTAGAATACCTATTGTTCTTATCTCACTAACATGTGGCAATTGTTAGTAAATGTTGAAGGATATATCGAAAAAAAGGGTTGCTGAAAAAAAAAAGAAAAAAAAGAGGATGTTGAGAAAAAAGAGATTCTGAAAAAAAAAGGAAGAAAAAAATATAGAATCTAAAAAAAAAATATAGTTATTGTATGTGATGAGAAATCCCAAATTGGGAAGTAATTATTGTGATGATAGAATTATCTTTTTCAATCCTGAAATGTTATGCTCGGGAAAAGTTTTAAGCTAAATATTATCTTTCATTTTACCTTTACTTAAGCCATACATTACAAGCTTAATAAAGTCCTATTGATTTTGTGTTTTGTGTTTGTCTACATTAGTGGAGAGAGAAATGAAAAATAAACTTATGGGATTTGTGATTTCATTAAAAATTTGTTTGATTTTATATTTGTATAAACTGATCCGGATTGCATGTGATGAAATATGAAAAGACTTCACACACGCACTAAAATTCATTGTGAAAATGTGATATACTTTTAAATTGATTTTGATGCTTAGATAAAATTCTTTTATTTCTTTGAGTTATGTAATTTCAAAAGAGAAAAGAAATATTTTGAAAATCACTATTTTAAATGCAGTTATCTTTGTTTTATTTCCTTCCTTTTGCTCGAGGACTAGCAAAAACTTAAGTTTGGAACAGTAAATGTCGTTTGTATCTATGTTTTGGTTCGATTTGGATTTGCCAGAAATCTGACTTCATATCGAATTTTGAGAATATTGATGAAGAATGGAGTTTTTGAAGAAGGTCCTTTTTATTAGGAATAGGGTATCTAATCCATTTTAATGCCTTGTTAAGGGGTTTGTAGTTGGTGACCAATTGATGTGTTCCTTATTCGATCTCAACTGATTTGTTGACATAGAAATCCACACAATTCCACGACGATCTGAATTTTGATATTAACTTCTTAGATAAGAGATCGTTCATCTCTTTTCTACAAAATTGTTCAAGGTCATTATTCATTTGAATAAGCCTTGCTTTTGTAGGAATGTCTTTTTCTATCCCAGAAAGCACTGGGTAATTTAGAACAAACTTCCTTCTCAAAATATTTTTGTAGTTTGGAGATTTTATCTTGAATCTCTGGAATTTGAAGTTCTTTCTCAACGATATAAGATTGAACTCTGTATTTGAGATAGAGAAGGTCCTTTTATCTATGCTTAATAAGAACCAAAATATCTTTTTGGTGGATTGAATTGGCTTTAATAAGGTTGAGATTCCTAGTTTTTGGTTCTTTGATGAAGTGAAAACTGAAGGTTTTCTCTTCGATTTTGAAAGACATCAAGGATTGCAACTTCCATTTTTTCAATTATATTCATGTTTGATTTATTGGCTGAGGTAAGTTGTTCGTCCATTGATTGATAAAATAGTCTAGGAATGATTGATGGTTTGATACAATTGAGATCAACGTCTGTATCAAATAAGGCTATTGTCTTAAGTTTGGATTGGTCAGGGAATACAAGGGTAATAGAAATCTTGTATTTCCTGCTGGTGATTTCCCTAAGACTCTGAAGAACATTTTCAAGAACTCTTTCCATGTTCTTGAGTTCTTGGGTGTTAGATTCAAGTTCGTCATCTGACTCACTTAAGCCAATTGGGGTTTTGACTCCAATTTATTTAAGTAATTTAAACTTGAGATCATATTCTCTATATTTTTCCTTAAGTTGGTGGAGTTCTAGCTTAATTGTTTTGATTTTAGTTTTTAAGTCTTGAATCTGACTTTCTGGTTTTATAATTTTGTTCTTACATTCCAAAGTAGCATTGAGGTCGTAATATCTTGTGCTAGTACTTGGAAGTTCAGAATGTTTTGGAAATGGTTGGGCTTTGGCTAGGGAACTAGTCAAGTGATCCACATATAATTTTGTAATAATAGGGTCGTTTAACTTAAAGATTTTATCTTGAAGTTGTTCATCTTCTTCCTTATTTAATACATCAATAATTTTGTTACCAGTATTGGAGTCAACAGATGCTAACTCATCTTCCTAGGGATTTTAATCTTCTAAGTCTTCTGACCAAGGTTCAAACTCAGATGATGATGTTTCTTCTGCCATTAAAGCAGAGACTTTGTTTAAAATGTCTTATCCAAGATTTAATTTGTGAAGTTTTTTAGACAAATTATAATATTTACAGTATGACCTTTCTTTCCACATTGATAACATTTGAATCCTTTAAGATTTTTAAAGGTTTTGTTATGTGGTTTTTATTCCTTATTAAATTTACTTTTATAAGGTCTTTTTATAAAAATCCATCCTTTTGCAAAGAATGGTTTTCTGGGTTGTGAAAATGTCTTATAAGTTTTATGGGTTTTCTTATAAGGTTTTGTAATGGTTTTATTACAGTTTCCACCACAGGTTTGGTCAATAGAGAAGTTGCTATCAATCTGTTTACAGAATGATCCAATTTCTCTTTTAGAGAGTTTAAGCCTTAATTTCATTTGTTTTTGGATTTTCAAATCTTGTAAAATCTGAAGACCCTATTTTTGAGCGAAGCTAATCAATTCATCATAGGTTAATTGATCATAAGGAATAATATGATTCACATATACCTCACATATTTTGTTTTTAGTCTTCTCACTTAAGAGAGGAGGAAGTCTTACTAGGAACTTCTCTTTCCAGAATGGCTGTGTAGAGTCATCTCTTAACATAACTTTGCTCAGAAATATATTTTTATAATTTTGAAAATCACTCATCTTCCTACATTTTATGTTGGAAAGAAGATCATCGTTTTTATCTTTAAAATGGGATGAATCTCCCATAAAATGATGTGATATTGTGAAGAGTAATGTAGAGATTACATTTTGAATTATAGCTCTATATTGATCAAGTATGGGTTCCCCATACTCACCAGTCAGTATCGCATTGAAGATATCTGATTGTTATTGTCTTGAAAAATGATGATCCCACCATCGTTTTTATTGTCCTGATAAGCCAATTATTAATAATTTGATAACTATTTTACCAGTTGTATTAATTTGTGCTTTGTAAGAATTTGACGCCATTGTCATTCCATCTATGCTCCAAACATAAATAGATGATGCATTATATTTTGGCTGGGTAAGCTGGCTAGGTTGGGTACCTATGGTGTATGAGTACCTATTTGGACTAGGTTCTTGCCATTTTAGTTTTTGAATTTGAGGAATTGGTTCAAAAAGAGTTCCTGGGAACTATCCTCATAAGAAGTAATAGGTTCTAGTTTGCTAAGAACACTAAGATCATGTGTTGGGGTTTTGGTTAGGTTTAGAGTTAGTAGAGACTCAAGTACAACTAAACCTGGTTTTGTGTTTGAAGCTTGGTCTTCTAATTGGAACTTAATGGTATTGCTCCATTTTTGAATTTTTTCAAACTTAAATGATATTTCTTGCTAGGCTGGTTTGGAGACCTAGAAGGGTTTGAAGATAGGGTTTTGAACTTTACTATCTATGGCTTGGTAGGAGGTAGAAGGATGATCAATCTTTTGATTCTTTTCTATCCTAGTAAGTTGTCTTCCTAAAGTGTTTAGGCTAATATTGGTAAGGTTGTTTTGGGCAACTGTGTTTTTGAGGCTAGCTGCCTCGTTCTCTTGAGGGTTCTTAAGAGGGAAGGCTTCTACCTTACTATCTGCATAAGGAAAGGTAATTTGTCTCAATGAAGGATGTTCACCCTTTATTAACCCATATGGGGTTTCCCAAATAGGTGTTTTCGTTTTGGTATTGACCATGTTAATTGAATTAACTGTTGCAACTAGTGATGTGTCCTTATATTCATCATCTAATAACCTATCAAAATCTTCTAATATGATCTCTTGGGTATATGATAATGTTGACTAGTTTAGGGTCAACTATGGTTAGAACTATAGGTGTAACTATGGAGTCTTCTAAGTTAACTGGTTTAGGGTTATCTATAAAGACTGGTGATGTTTCAACTAAGCTAATTGGTTCTGGGTAAACTATAGTAGTAATATTCTTAGGTTTTTGGTTAAGTTTGAAAAGGAAGGGTTGTCTTTTGGTTTCCTAATAGATTTCAAAGCAATCCAAAAATAGTATGTTTTGTTGATGTTCCTTAACATACCTAGCGTGTTTCCTAAAGTTGCTAGCCCTAGCACTTTCTGAGTATGTTTTAAGAAACCATTTTTTAATCTTTTTGTTACGAGGAAAATATATGTCTAGATGCAGGGTTTCTATGTCTAATAACTGATGTTCCAAGGTTAATATATTCAACTCGTTGGTCCTAGTTGGAATAGTTAGGGCTTGGGACAGAGTTGGTGATAAAAAGGAGATAACTGAGGTGAATCGCTCATATCAAAAGTTTTGTCAATAGTGTAGACTGGTCTTGGTATTGGTGTATTAAAGTCTACTACTTTGAGTTTTTCCCTAGGGATATCTAAGGTAGAAAACCTAGGTTTGCTTTGGTAAATTTGATCTCTGTTGACCTTTGGGATCTTCTAGTGATCAATTGATTTTGAAAAGTTTTTAATAATGTTAAACAAGGATCTTAATTTTTAAAATTATTGTCTAATACTAAATATCAAGATACATGTATTACAAACATAAGATTAATTCATGGAAATATGCTAAGTTATCATATATGAAACATTAAACATGCAATTCTCGTTCTATCTTTTCATATAATATTTATGGCTTTCTTCAGCTTATACTAAAATAGGTAGTTTACTAGGCCACCAGTAGGTATAAGGTTTTATTTCCCTTCAAGGGCCAACATATGGCTAAAAACGGGACTTATTACCCTTCATGTGGATTGAATGCATTTCTACAGTAACCTTACTCATTTATATATAAAAAAATCACAAAGTCATATATACTATTATCCAAGGTTCAAAAAAATACTTAAGAATGTTAACTATAACATGTATTTAAACAACATAGAACACCCCTTTGGCTATGATACCATAAGTGAGTTATGCACTTTTTGCGTGCAGTTGCCACTTGATAACTGTATTTTATATAGTTATTTTCAACTATTTTATTAATTATAATTGCTAGATTCTCTCTATTTTTAGTTAATTTTAGTTTAATAAATTAGGATTTACTGTTTTTTCTAAATTTTAAGAAAATCAAATAAAATGTATCGAAAACGCTCTTAATGGTAAATTTTTGTCCAAAAATATAATTTCAAATAAAATAGTGATTAATTGCAATTTATAAAAGTTGAAAATATAATTTAAATTAAAATCGGGCTTAGTTGTAATTATTAAAAGTTTAAAATTTAATTTAAATTACCAAAAGGGCTAAATTGCAATTAACCAAAGTTTAAAATGTAATTTGAAATATATTTGTGGGTGAAAATATAATTAATAAAAGTTTATTTTCTTCGCGAGAAATATTCCACGCCGCCGTTATCCACGCTTCATCGTGGACCGTCGATTGATCAACGCATGAACAGTTTTAGATGGCGCGCGCTGCGCTTTCAACCCGGCCCGCGAGGAGAGTGGATGCAGGCAAATTCTCGTATCGCGCGGATCGGTGCCCGAATGGGGCCCACTGGCCGCGCGGCCGGCGTGCGCAGTGGGACTCCATCAGTTCGACGCCGCACAGACTGCCCCCCACTTTCGCGCGCCTTTTCATGCGGTTGATCCACGTGAGCCGGTTGCTTACGCGAACCGACCGGCCACGTGTTGCACTTAATATTTCGGAAATCATATTCCGACACGTGGCATGTTACAACGAGCGCGACCGCGCCGGATCAAGCGCCGTGTTGTAGGTTGGCTTCGTGCGACCATTCATCGTGCGCCCGTTTCCCTCAACGAATGAGATGCCGCCACGTGTCCCACTACCGTGTCCGCGAATCGAACGCGACACGTGGCGGCGTGGAAGAAAATTAAAACAAAACGCGCACAGCGTTCCACTCACTTTTCGATCCCATTTTCGATACAATTTTTTGTCCCCCACGCTTTAAATTATAATTTTCGCCACAATTTTATGCCCCTCGCGTGGATTTAAATTTAATATTTTATTGATGTATTTTTTTACTATAAATAGGAGATAGTTTTTAGTTGTAAAAAGTTTGTTGGAGTTTAGAGAGTTTTTGAGTAGAGTTTTAGTTTTAATTTCGAAAGTTTTTAGAGTGTTTTAGTTTTTTCGCTTGTAATTTTTTATCAGTTTGTGTAGTTGGACGGCAAGAAACACGCAGGTCATTTTGGCTTTTTGTTGTGTTTTGCGTGTGCCAAAATATTTGTTTTAAGTGATGTTTTAATTTTATTTCTCGCTTCTTCTAATTTTTCTCAATAGTTGTTGTAATTTTTATTTTAATTTTATGAAGTAATTTAATTTTTCTAGGGTTGCATTTGATCTAAATTTATGAAACTTGATTTTAATTATTTTTGATAGATTTATAAGACGTTCGATTTGTTCGTTTTATTTTGTTCTTAAGGCTTTTGATTATTTATGAATCTTATCAAAAACGATCCGTGTACATGAATAAACTTGAGAAAGGCATTTATTGTGTATTGCTAGTAAATAGAATGACATGTATGATGAAGGATAGAAATATACCCTAATTGTATGTGTGGCCATTTGAAAACTTAGAACGTAATGAATCTCGGTAAATTTAATTTTCATAGAGATATAGTAAATTAATTTAACGAGGTGTGTTTATACGGAGCTCGAAAGAGATGTATGAATAATAAAAAAAGAAGTTTTCGGTTGACAAATTAAATGTACTAAAAAATATAAATCAAAAGAAAATAATATGATTTGAGTGGATTAGTTTGGTGAAAAATTGCAATCCTAGATTTCTTTTATTTTCTTATTTTACTTTTTTATTAATCAACGATTGTTTTGGATAAAATCAGAGAGATACAATTTTAGTACTCGACAAACTATAGTAACAAATCCTCGTGGGATCGATCTTTACTTACTAATCATATTACTTGTGACCGTGTATGCTTGCACGAGTCCGTGTGTTGAAAAACACGCAACACTACTTCATAGTCAAGCATGAATAAAATACGAATACTCTTTAAATTTTACTCTAATCATATAATCTAAGTAATGAAAATAAGTGTATGATTATTCATCAGGTGTTAAAAACCCTAACATTCAATACAAAATCTATTGAGATTATCTAACAATTTAAATTAATAAGAAAAGTATTTAAAGAAGTACAAAAAATATTATCATTCAAAATAAAATGATATAGGCTCAAAATATTCTCACAAGGTACTCTCAACTATTTGATTCCAAAACACTAATTTTGGGTTTTTCTCAATCTCAACATCAAAGCATGAATCACAAACTCTAAATAAAAATAATAAATTTCACAATATTCCATGACAGATTTAAAATATCAATCAAATAGTGCAAAGACTCAATTATTCATCTTAAATCAACTAAAGGCATGATAATTTTGCAAAAAAATTAAAAAAGGAACTAAAATATCCCAAAACAACTAAATTAATTAAATGAATTCAAACACAAGTAAACACATGTTTAATAAAATTTAAAAATTCCTAATTTCATGTGTAACTTTTCTTCAACACCTACCTAGAATCTACATTGTCCTCAATTTATCAAATGTAAATCAAAGATGTAAGTTCTGTAGTTCTTTGTGTTATCGTTGACTTTCCATGTACAAAACAAGGAGTTTGTTTATTTTACTTGGTGTATTTATCTTTCTATCGCTCTTGTTTTTACATTGTGTGTTTGGGTATTTATGAAAATATGTACCACCCTATTAGACCCCTTTCTAGGGGGTTGATGAGGGTGGTTGACAAGGTACCTTATAAACTTAATTTTTGGCTGCAATTACCCTCTCTCTTTGTATTTTGTAACGATAAAAATTTAGCAAAACTTTGTCAAATTAACATATATTTTTTATTATTTCGGATCACTATTACCTTAAGTATTGTTTGGTATCAGTGATTCGTGGCTGAGTGAGTAAAACTCTGCTCTTGAGTGATGAGTACTAGAGGAGATGTTTACTAGTGGATTGTATTGGCTAAGATCCCAAATCAATGGGTGTTGATTATTTATTGTTGAGTGTATTTGCCTCATTGATTGTTGGTTGTTTATGGTTGAGTGTATTTCCCACGTTGGTTGTTGGTGATTTATGGTTGATTATAGTTCCCACGATTGGTAGTTCACTTTCTTGTTCAATATACTAATCTTCAATTTTTTATTACACTACAATGAGTGGTGTTGGCTTTAGAGAAAATATGGGTTTGCATGTTGAACCAATTCATTATAGAGGTAGTAAGACGAGGGTAATAATAGACAGTTATGGAAAAGGTCTTGACTAATAGAGGTATTTATGTTTTTATTTCTATTGAGTTGTATCCATTTATTATTTTCAGTGGATTTTTTGCTATCAAGTAGTTGCCATAAAAAATATGAGGATGTTACCACATAGGCAGGGGTTCTATGTAGGTTTATCTCATTATATTTGTTATTATGCATAACCTTATATGTGTTAGTATAATCTGAGTTTCTATCTTATACATACCAACATACTAGATTTATACTATGATTTGAAAGCTTATTTGATTTATGTTATTTCATTTCTTCTTTTCTTTTCTTCTAGCATACATATAGTTTTATGATTATTACTTCTGTTGATTTAAACTAATATGTTAGCATATGAGTTTGGTATGAGTCTTTAGAGAGTCAATATCTCCTTATCTTGGTTATGTAACAGGTATCAGACTATTTCAATTGGTATGATGCGTTATGTTTGATTGCATGTTGTGAAAGTACATTCATCATTTACCAAATATGTTCCCACATAAGAGGTCTTACATTTATCATTTACCAAATATGTTCCCACATAAGAGGTCATTAAGTAATTAAAAATCATTTATAGCTTTTCAAGTATGTATGCTTTTTTCATCAGTTGTATGTTGTTTACCATGCTTATGCATGTTGCTTTTCTGGATAGGAGTCTATGAGGCACATCATCAATAGTAGGTTTACCGCATATTGTTCTTTTGTATCTTCTAGTTATTTTTGTTGTGTGTTGAATTGAGTATGTCATTTTTTATTTTTCTTGTGCTATCTGGTTAATTCATATTGTGAGGTCTGCTTGATCGAGATGAAATAGAGCTCATAAAAAAATTTATCAGTTGGCATTTTAATCCCTTATTTATGTTCCTAATGCCTATTTGGGACAAAAAATAATTGGTAATTGGTCCTACATATGGAATTCTCAAAAGATAAAGAAGAAAAAGAAAAGAAAACTTACCTATTTGCCTTAACTCAATATGATCAAGTAGTGATGTGGGAAGTCATGGTGTATCTATCATCTAACACAGTTCTATCACACAAATTGAGTGTTGTGTACATCTCATAAATTACATCTTTAATAAACAATTAAAAATTTAACACTTTCAAATAAAATAAAAAGGTTCACATTAACAAAAAAAATAAAGTAAAGTAAAACAAAATATATTAAATATAAAATAAAGAAAACAAAATAAAGTTAAAAAAACTACATTTAAAGTTCATAAAATAAAATAGAAAATAGAAAATACATAAAATAAAATAAATGAAATAAATAAATAAAAATAATTCAGAGCAAAGTTAGAGCTCAATCCTTCATGTTGTATGGTCTTTCTTAATAATCATGAATAGGCCCACTTGTTCTAAACACAAAATCGTATCTTGGATTCTCGGGTGCAATAAAAGTAAGTTAACCTTCTTATTTTTATGAGATGTTGTATGGCTTCACCCTAAAATCGGTGTTGTCCACTTGTATATTCAAAATGTTGGATACTATATTCTTTGACATAATTCTTTATATAAGTCACCTATTTTCTTAGTTGATAAACTTTGTCTTTTATGGAAGATTTTGAAGAAGAAGCTACCCTTTTGTCCTTTTGGGTGCTTTTTGTTCTTAAGGTGAGTTCACCCATGTACATTGGAGTCAATAATTCATTTAGTTATAATAAAACCTCACCCTTAGGATAGTTCACCCCCACTTTAGCATACAAGATGCATGGTAACAAGTTCGGAGAAGAAATAACTCAAACATTGATTATTTGTAAATAATCTTGTCCACTAATTAATTATTGCTCAAACATCCATGATCTTAATAGATGTTATTGCAAAGAGTAATATAGCTCGCTCTTTGTCCACAAAACTATAGTGTGTGGTGGGCATGATTGTAGAATAGACAAAATACAACCAAATGTAGAGTTAAATGTTTGGCTTCGAAACCTTTGTGTTTCCTATTGGATTATTCTTATTCCACCTTATCCATAACTAAGGTATCTATTACCTTTGTATAATTCACATTATCCAAATAATTTTCATACTCACCTTGGCCTAAACCTATTAAACCATAATAAAAATTTATATATGATGGGCTAAATAGGACTAGTACACCCTGAACCTTCACCCTATTGTTATCAATTTCGGGAACATGTGCATAGAATTCTCAAACAAAAGACTAAACACTTGCTTCTAGGCTCCTAACGAACTGTCATCATCCAATTTCCGCTATTACATCTACAATCTCTTTAAAATGATTATCTTGTCTAAGATGAAATTCCATTCTCTTTTCTACTATAAAGTTATTGTTAATTTTAGCGACCTTGTGAAACCTAAGTTTAGCATCTACACTAGCAAATTTGGCTCCATTATATTCTACAGGGATTTTCTTTTCCTTTCCAATATCACCTTTGTTTCTGTTGGGAGCCATTAAATCTAGTTCTTGAAAATTAGGGTTTCATAAAAATTCAAGAAATTTAAGCAATAATATTTTAAAAATTACTCCAAAACTTTCCCTTCACCCTCTCTTATAATAATTTAGGGTTTAGTATTTTTTAATCCAAAACTCCTAGAAAAAATTACAGGAATTAGAAAAAATAATCCAAGATTTATTCTAGAAAATTTTGATCACTTACCTGTGATTTGTATAACCCTTTGTGGAAGAACATGAATATTGATGAATATCCCTTTTTAGAAGATGAATTCTTGAAGAAATTTTGGAAGATTTTAAAAAAATCTTCTAGAAATCAATTAGGAATGAGAAGTGCATGAGGAAATAGGAAGGATTTCAAGCAATTGTATGATTTTTGGGGAATTTTGTATGTTTAGGGTGAGAGAAAATGAGAGAAATTTAATGTGGAATGCATAAGGCTAGTGGTTATAGTGAAAATTTTGAACATGTGCCTTAAGATAGGTTACTTCATACTGCAACATGATAGAAAATAAAACTAGTTAAAACATTCAGTGACAAGTATGTCATGGTGCACAAAACTTGATGCCATGGCACGCTTGATGACTATTTGAAAAGCACTAATATTACGTGATTTATTTGCACTTAAATTTATAAATAGATTTATGTTTGCTTGATTTTATTCTTATTTAAAGAAAATCTATATTTCCAAAATCATGAGTACATCTTGTTGTTTTTAAGTATTTCTAGCTTCAAATTAATTAAAATGATAAACAATCGAAGAATCATACTTGAAATACTCATTTTCAACTTAGAATAATAAAAGAACAAATACATGTAAGGCTTATATGTGTTCCAACCAAGTTTAAGAGGTGAAAAAGAAAGAAAATAAATAAAAATAGTTTGATTTGAGCTATAACGTGGATATATGTTGGTTGCAATGCAATCCTTTTTTGGACAAATCAACGAAAACCAAAACGAGATGCGGACCACAACGTGAATAAATGTGGGTCGTGGCACTTGAAGATTTCTCTTTTAGGTTCCACTTTCCTTTCCTTTCCTTAGTTATATAATTAGCTTGTTTCTCTTATTTTTAACACACTAAAAGCTGATAGCATCAATTTTCTTTAAAAACAAATTCTCACATATAATTTATAACAGTTTTTAGTTTTATTTTCTTTAGTTTTATGTTATAGTTTTGATTCAGTAAATAGAATAGGAAAATCCTTTTGAAGGTTTTCCAAATCACAGATAGCTACAAAAAGTTCTATAAATTGAAAAATATATTTGAGGTCTTAATTTTAATTGTATTATATTATTTATGAATCTTTTTTAATGCTATTTTGAATTTACTAATCATTTATTAAATCCGAGGATACTTGGATAAATATTATTATGAGATATTAGTTATATTTTTATGTTTGCGAAATGTTAATTTAGGTAAATATCTTTATAAAATAAATTGATTTGATTTCTTCATTTAATATTTTGATGAAGTTTATTACTAAAAAATATATTAACAACATATTTTCATAATAGATTTAAAATCTGAAAGTTAGGTTTTATGATTTCATTTTGATACTTTGAATAAAAGATTAAATTATACACTTTTGCATAAAATAATGATTTAGATGGTTTTTTTATTTACTTAGAAACAAAACATAATTTAATTTAATTAGTTGGTGATCTCCACTTAAGAATATTAATTGATTTTATTAACAAAAAATTGATCTTTACCTAAGGATATTTTTATGCAAAAAAGGAAAAATAATAACTTTAATTTATATCTTTAATAACTTAATTAAATATGGGTAAATATCATTATCTAGCTAATAAACCACATAAATTCTCTATTAAGTGTTAATGTTTTATCAACCCATTATTTATTGAATCAATTCTGATCCTATGATTTAGTTTTATGTTATTAGTTTAGCTCTTTTAAAATTCAGATTATTATGATAGAATATTTAGATTTATTTTTTTGTATTTATCTTATTGAATCATTTAAAATCACATAGTTTATTTTTAGACTGATTTAGAAGTATATTTATTGTTTTTTACACAATAATTCATGCACTTGCGAACTATTTTTAAAAATCTAAAATTTGTGTATCAATAATATTATTTTCTTCACTCTTTAATTTTATCTCGAGAACCCCATGCCACGACTCAGATTCAACAAAAATAATACAAAGTATAAAATTAAAATAAAAATTAAATAATTATAAAAAATTAAAAATAAAAGGAAAGCAAAGCAAACAAATAACAAAAATAAATAAATAAAAGAAAATAGAAAAAGAAACAAAAATTAAAACAAATAAAATCATTGGTGAGATCATAGAAATAATAAAATAATAATAAAATTATATAAATAATAAAAATAACATAGATAGATAAAAGAAAATAACAAAATAAATAAATAAAAATAATAAATAAAATAAGAAACAAAAATAAACAAACTACAAAAGGAAATAAAAATAAAATAAAAAATAATTAAAACAAATAACGAAAAAGATAAAGTTATTAAATAAATAAATAACTAAAAATAAATTAATAAAAACAAAACAAAATATAGAAGAAATAAAAATTAATAGGGAAAACTTTTAAACGAAAAAAATAAAGTTAGTAAATAAATAAGTAAAGATAAGAAAATAAAAGGAAATAAAAATTAGTACACAAAAAAATACTCAAAAGAGAAGTTAGTAAATAAATAAAATAAAATAATTTAAAATAAAAATAAATATAAATATTTTTGAATTTTTATTTATTTTTAAATGCCTTTATATTTTTTTAACTTTTAATTTTCTAATTTTTAATTTTTAAATTTTTAAAATTAAATAGCTCATAAATGTTTAAAAAAATCATGAATATTTTCGAAAAATATTTAAGAGTTTTGATAATAAAAATTTGAAATATTATTTCTCCTAAACAATGACACCAAAAATTTGATAGACAAAAACTTAATTGTCAAATTTTATAAATTTATAATATGTTCTTGATTGCATGAATTACTTAAAATAAGCGATAAGTATATTCTTAAGATCGGTCTAAAGAGAAACTGTGTTATTTTAAATAATTTATCAAATTTCTTAAAAATAAATACAAAAATAAAAACTAAACATATTGTCACAATATTTGTATTTTTGAAAGTTATTAAATTAATGAAAAACTAATAAAATGATAAAAAATAGATTAGATTCAAACAAATTCAGGCATATATAAAATTAACAATTAGTGGAGGATTTATGAAAAATTTAACTAATTGACCATGCTTATTAAAAATATTTTGGTTAATTAAATATAAATTCAAATTATTGATTATCCCTTTTTAGTATAAATAATGTCTTTTGTTGGGTCACTATTGGTCATCAATCAGACCACTTAATGTCATTGGTTGACTCACCAATTTATTTGATTAAATTATATATAATATCTAAGAATACAAATTAGATCTTAATGCCAAAAGTAGATAGATAAATGTGTCCTTCTCCAAAGTTGTGATCTTAATGTTTATAGTAATCCTAATTTTCAACAATATTATGGTACTACTTGATTTGGAAAATCTTGCTTTTGCTACCTTTTATTCGTTCTTATCAATTCTAAAATTGTGTATAAACTATAGCTGATCTAAGAAAAGGAAAAAAAAGTTGATGGTTTTGTCAAAAGTAATGATATGATATATGAAAACCTAAAACTTAACGTTTAATTCATAGGCTAAGGTTGAAATCAGATGGCTTTGGGTGAATTAAGTAAACGCGTGTCATAGCCCATACTTCCACCAAGGTAATCTCAGCTGTGCTCTTCTTGGAAGCACCTTCGGCCATGATTTTCTTAAAACCTTCAACTATAAACCCTCACACAACTAGGCTCTGATACTAACTGTCACATGCCTACTTTCTGCAAGGCCAAATGTGACTTATCTACCTAAATAGTGAGTAAGCTTAATTAACAAGAAAACCAAATAGTCATTTAAGACTAGATAAGGAAGAAGGTGAGCACTTAGGAAAATATGGTGGAAGGAATTTGTATTGAAAGTTTGGCAAACATATTACAAGACTTGTTGATTTGTTGTTTGGTCCTTGGATGTGTTACAAATGAGATCTTTACACATATCTATAGTCATCCACATCCTCAACCAAACATTGAGACCAAAGGTCGAGATAGTTACATATGTCACTCATATATTTAAAGTTTAGAATTTTCTTAAAGAATATCCTTAATAAATAATTCTAGTAAATATCTTATATATATATATATATACACATACACACTTAACGGCTTCATAATTTAATAAAAAGAAAATTTAATTTGATAAATAAGTATTTAGAATATCTAGATATGACATTACATATATACATGTTGATTACATAGGGAATACACATCACAATGAGTCAGAGGGTACATTAGTAAAAACATAATCCAACTTAAGGTTGACCACCTTGATAAAACCATGTTGGTGGTTGGTCCTAAGGTACTTCAGGTTATTCTATATAAGCGAGGACATCTTACAATCATCACTTCAAGTATGGGCATACCTTAAGGTCTTGGGCAAGGCATATGATGGATCAAAATGTTCATGGGTTGAGCTACAGGTCAAGCTTTATGCTCAAATATCAAGTCCCCCTACTCTTTCTGATAGGTTCTTCAACTAAGGTAAAAAGTAGCATATGGTCGATCACAATAACCGAGAATATGAAATATTTTGAGACGTGACAGTAAATATTTTTCAGTTAATTGGAGAAAGAAAATTTAAATATCTATATAAGGTTGAGTCAAGGCATCTTTCGTTTCATTGTTTCTAGGATATTAAACAAAATTTGGACAAGAATGCTCTGTCTTTTCAGCTCACGCCTTATAATTTCTTTGCTCAGGTGGTAAGATTAATAGCTCAACACTTAAAAAAAATTTAATTTCTTTTCAAGTTGGTCTTATATTTACTCCTCATTTTTTTTCAAATATCTCCTTAAGTAACTTCTGTTTCCTCATACCTTACTACTTTTCTTTTTCTCCTTATGTAATTTTTTGTAAAGAACATGCATAAAGATATATCATCAAGGACTATTGTTAAGGTAGTTGTATCTTTATTCTTCTCGGGCTCTTCTTCTTGGGAGAGCCCTAAATACACAAGTTACTCAAGGCAAGAGGAAAGTAAGGGATTTGGATCCACAACTTAATCAATTACCTTGCTTATCTTGGTGAGGTAGATATATTTAAGCCTCCTTCCTCTTCTACGTCTTGACCTTAAACAACTATAAAAATCAGATTGAGCATACCTCAAACCCAAATATCTATCTTCTGGATGTAGAAGAAGAAATCAAGGAATAAAGGAATCAATGAATCCACAGGTCGATCGAAGGGTTGAAAGGCCATGGTTGAGCCAAGTGGTATAATTCCATAGGACAAGGATATAAAAAGATGGATGTATGATATTCCCTTCTTGGTTTAAATAATGATCCCATGTTTGAGTGTTCTTGATAGTGCACAACCTCTAGCTGGATGGATATCCTTTCATGAGAAGACTTTATGGCTAGGGGTCAGGTTTCCATTGTATCCCTTCATAAGAAGGTTCTTGGCAATGACACATTTCGCACTAGGATAAATGATGCCAAATGGATGGAGGTACTTATTTTGTCTAATCCTAATATTGATGAAACAAGATCGACAATACCGATCTTGCAAATACTTTGGTTTTATATTTGTAAAACTCTCGCAAGTGCACGAATCATTTTATAGAAAATGATAAGCATACTCTCAAGGTCGATCTAAGGAAGGAATATATGTGGTTTAATTTATTATTCAAATTAAAAAAAAAGAAATTAAATCCTAAACATCCTATCATGATATTTTGATTTTTATTTCCTAATCTAATGACATAAAAAATAAACATAGTTATGGGTTCAATAAACAATAATGTAAATTATTGTCATTTATAACAGTAGAGTATTTAATGATATAATAATTAAGTTAATTATGTTTTCTCATATTATTTAGGTTATTAAAGATATAAATTGATATTTATTGATCCTTTTTTATATAAATACTAACTTTAGTGAGGTTAGATATTCTTTGTTAATTAAACAAATCAATTAACACCTATGGGTGGGGTCGATAATTAATTTGGTTAATTAAATTAATTTCTTTTTCTAAGAGATTAAAAATGATCTATTTAAATGTCACTTTTGGTGGGGTTAGACATTTCAAACTTTATTCAAGGGCGTCCAAATTAAACTTAAGAATTTAATTATTCGAGTACTAACTTTCAAGTTTTAAAACCATCACTGAAAATATGATGTCAATACATTTTCGAATACTAGTTCTTATAAAAAAAATTGAAATAAAGCTTTACTCTAACTACGAAGTGATTATACCAACAAATAAAACAATATTACTCTAAATCAGACCGGATAATTAAACATTAAAAATCCAATTTTCAGATTCTAGTTTATAATGAAAAATAGTATATTTATGTCTAACATCCTTAATTTAAAATCTTGAATAAAAACAAAATCAATTTATTTTATAGAAATGTTTTACCTATTTAATATTTTTCAAGCATAATAACGTTATTATTATATCACATTTACAAATAGGCAACCATGTTAAATTTAATCATAGACAAATTAAATATAACATATAAGAATAAAACATAGAGAATAACCATAAATAATTCATTTTAAAAATATACCACAAAATAATCCTGATATAACTTTGATGCTAATTCTATTACTTAAAAACCTCCAAATGGATTTACATTTCTATTTATTGAATAAAAAATTAAAAATAAATAAAAGCATAGCTAGTTCTTCTCAAAAAGAAAAGAACTTTAAAACTAAAAACTAAAAAACTAAGAAAACTTTCTAGAGAGAGAAAGATAGAGAGAGAAAGGGATGATAAAATTATGTGTTTTTTACAATGGGGGAGATGGTCCTTTTATAGATGAAGAAAAGGCTAAAAAAGTGAAAAATATTAACTTGAAAATGGGTATTGGATGCGTTTCGGATAGGTTGGCATGCGTGTGGGCAAATAGGCACAAACACGTGCGATTGGTGTAGACTGGGCGAGATTTGTGATGCGGCATGCGGGTGATGCTCGCGGGGTTCGGAACGATGTGCACGATGCTACAAGGGATCAAAACGACACACATGATGTTCAACGGATTGAGGCGTGGAATACGCACGGTGCACAGGACTCAGTAGATGAGCACGGCTAGGAGCATTTTTGACCTTTTTGACCCATTTTGTCCAATGTTTTCATTTTTTTACTTTTCCTCATTTGTTTTCTCAACATATTTGTGATGTATTACTTCCAGTATTTTTTTGAGTCTTTAAATTATTTTTGAACAAAAATACCTAAAAAACAATAAAATACCTATGATTCTGAAAGGAAAAATTTATATAAAAATATGATAAAATCATAAAAATATAAATCTATTTAATTAATTAAAGTACATTAAATTATGGTAATTTTAGTGCTTTTTAAGCACTCATCAGACACTCTGTGTGATGGTGCTCAAAAGTGGTTCAATAACTTTGCACCTAGTACCATAACCTATTTCTTTCAATTTACTAAGTTGTTCATCACAAACTGTGCTAGTAACAAGCCTATGAGAAAAAGTATCATCATCTCTTCTCGATCACATAGGGAAATGAAGAGTCAATTGAAGAATACATCAGAAGGTTCAGATAAGAAAAGTTGGAAATTGTTAACTACCTTAATTCTATTACGATAGAAGTCTTTAGACGAGATCTGTTGAGCAGTTTTGATTTATTTGTTGAGTTAACCAAAATCATTCCACATACCATATAAGAGATTTATGGAGAGGTTAGAAAGTTTTAATTTGAAAAGAGAGTTGAAATTAGATAAAAAGAACAAGGCTATCATAAAGGCTGCTCTAGAAAAGGAGAAAAGTAGGATAAGCATGGAATGAGTAAATCAAGACAAAATGATCAACAAAATCAAATGTGTCACCCCAAGTCACAAAGAGGGAGGTCAATGGTCAAGAAATTGTGGATCTTGGAGGAGGTTATTATCATTATTTTAAGGTCCACCTTTGAGAGTAAGTTTAGCTCAAGCTGTACTGAGAATAGATAATGAAAAAAATGTTAGATGGTTACCAAAAATAAGAGCATCTCTTAAGGACACATCTAAATGGTGTGCCTTTCACAAATATATAGGCCACGAAATGCGAGATTGCAGACATGTGAAGAAAGAAATAAAAGATTTGTTTTCCAAAGGGATATTTGAGTGATCTCGTAGGAAACAATAGCAAAGGAACTGATCGGTAACCCCAGCGTGAAACTATGAGGCTACATACCTTACCAATTAACAAGATAGAGCCACATAATTAAGGTAATGTAAGGACCATTTATACTATACATGGAGGACCAGGGCTCGGTGAGACCTTCAATAATACACATAAATGATATGCTAGAGACTTATGTGGATTACCTCATGTTTATAATTTGAATAGAGAGTTTTCCCCCATTACAATCACTTCCTCCAGTAATAATGACACCTTGTCTTTCCATGAAGACCCTTTGGTAATTACCCTAAAGGTTGGTTTATGCAATGTCTACATAATCTTGATTAATACTAGGAATCTATTGACCTTCTTTTCCTTTCAATGATGAAAGAACTAAGTGTGAAAGAATATGACATCATGAAGTGGGATCTACCTCTAATGGGATTCAATAGTAACTATACCTATGCCTTTAGGACCATGATGTTTCCTGTTATGGAAACTGGGTCAATAGTCATGACCAAATTTGTGGTGATTGATGTCATATCCCATTACAATTCCATTCTGGGTAGACCATGCATGCATAAGATGAAAGTATTTCCATCTACTTTCCACCAAGTCATCAAATACCCAACCAAAGAGGGCATAAAAAGGATAAGGGGGAACAAAAAAGATTAGGAGCTGTTATAATGTTACAATGAAGGGTGTGGTTCCAAAGTAGCAATTACAGTATGGGTCTCATCCAAAAAGACTAAGGGGAAGTTTCCTAGTGTAATCGATTGATTCAATTGAAGTTCAAGATTTATAAGTTGGAAATAAAGAAGAATAAAATTCTTTAAAATTGAGCATCAACTTTATAATGGATGTTAGGGAACAACTTTCGCAGTTCTTTAGAGCCAACTTTGATGTTTTTGTGTGGAACCATGTAGGCATGCTTGGAATTGACTCGGGAATTATAACCCATAGATTTAATGTTAATCCAAAGGCTAAACCTGTTAAGCGAAGAAAGAGAAAAATTTCAAAAGAAAAGAATGAGGTGATTAAAACTCAAGTCAACATGCTTAAAAAGACGAAGATCATTAGAGAAGTAGACTACCCAACATGGTTATCAAATTTTGTGCTAGTAAAAAAGGCTTGTAGTTCACCCTAAATGTGTGTGGCTTTAACGTATTTGAATGATCTATACCCAAAAGACTATTTTCCTATGCTAAGTATTGATCAACTGGTCGACACTATCTTCAAGTTTAGTTTGAGGAGTTTTCTTGATGCATATTCTGGCTATCATCAAATTAGAATGCATCTAAAAGATGAAGAGAAAACATCTTTTATTATTGAAAATGAGACCATTTTTTACACTTAAGTGCTCTTTGGCTTAAAAAAATATATGAGTTATATATAAATGCCTCATCAATAAGATGCTTGTTAACCAATTGAGAAGGAATATAAAAGCATATATTAATGATGTGGTGATTAAATAAGCACAACCTATAAACCATGTCAAAGACTTGGAAGAAATATTTTGCGTGATCTGAAGGCATGGCATGAGGCTAAATCCTAAAAAAATGTGTTTTTGGTGTTGCTTTTGGAAAATTCCTAGGATATCTTGTATTTACCTTGGGAATTGAGGCCAATATAGACAAGATACAAGCCTTGGTCAACATAAAGCCTTCTAGTGACTTGAATGGAATTCAACAATTAAATAAAAGAATAGTTGACTTAACAGATTTATTTCAAAATGCATTGAAAAATACTTACTATTCTTTAATATGTTGGGAAAGAATACATCAGTTTTATGGGATGAAGACTGTGATAAAGCTTTCCAAGGAATCAAATAGTATTTTAGCAAACCTTTAGTCCTGGTCAGCCCTACCCTAGGGGAAATGTTGATTTATATTTAGTTGTTACACCTTAGACTTATAGTGTTATTCTCTTAACCAAAAGAGACAAGGTCCAACATCCCGTCTACTACATTATCCAAATCTTGACAGATGCCAAGAGCAAATATCCAACAATTGGCAAGTTGGATTTTTCTCTAAAGATAGTGGTACACAAACTCATACATTATTTTGGCTCATATATAGTGTTAGTACTCACGTCTCAACCACTTAAGAATTATTGATAAAGCTAAAGGTAACATGGAGACTAGCATATATTGTAATAATTTAAGGGAATATAATATCAAGTATATGTCTAGAACTTCCATAAAAGCCAAGTATTGGTAGATTTTATTACTGAGTTTAATGAGTCACCATAAGTCACCATTGATGAAGTAAAAAAACGAAGTATGTGGCATAGATATGAAGAAAATGCCAACCTGACAAGTGTTTGTCAATGATGCTCATAATTTGAAAGGCGGGCTAGGGGTTTCTATAAAGATCATGATGAAAACTATTTTGAATATGTTATCAGGATGGACTTCTAAGTAACCAATAATATTGAGGAGTACGAGACGACTATATTTTGTGCTATGACTTTAAGAAACTCAAAGAAAATAGCATTATATTACATAGTGACTCATATTTGGTGGTTGAATACTTGGGCACGTTTGAAGCCAAAGATAGCAAGATAAAGAGATTTGTACATAGGTTAAGAATAGAATGCTTAAAATTTACCAACTTTAAGATTAGGCAAATATTGAGAAATGAAAATGGTCATACCGATACCTTCACCACTCTAGCTATTGTATGCAAAACCAATCTTAGTAGGGTAATTTATATAATGAAGTAACTAGCGTGTGGCTCATGCTTATCTTTAGCTTCCTAAAAGATGGAAACCTACCTAAAGACCAGAAAGAGGTGAAGGAAAGCAAGTCAAAGGCTAATCAGTACATGATGCAAAACAATAAGTTTTACAGAAAAATAACTCTTGGATCTAGACTTTTGTGCATAGCTAGAGAGTGGTCTAAAAATATCATGGTCAAAGCTCATGAAGGAGAGTGCGGTTCCATTCAAGAGGAAGAAAACTATCCCTACGAATTATAAGACAAGGTTACTATTGCACACAATACACCCAAGCATGTGATAAATATTAGAGGTTTGCCTCACTATCTCATGTGTCATTTACCATAATGATGGGGATAACTAGTCCATAGCCTTTCTACAAGTAGGGATTTGATATAGTAGAAACCCTACCATAAGCAGTAGGTTAAAATAAATTCTTATTGGTCACTATAGATCATTTCTCGAAATGGATTGAAGCGGAGCCTTTTGGAAGAATAAGGAAAGATGATATCATTTGATTCATTTTGAAGTCCATAGTGTGTCGATTTAACTTTCCTAAAGAGCTTGGTACCAATAATGGGAGACAATTCACAAGCCATAACATCGAAGAGTTTGTTGCCAAGTATAATATCAAAATGTACTATTCAATTCCATATTACTCGTAAGCTAATGGTCAGGCGAGTCTTCAAAAAAACTAGTACTAAACTTTTTGAAGAAGATGTTATAAAATGCTAAATGATGAAGGGTAGAGAAACTACTTGGTGCACTATATGCCATTAGAACTAGTCCCAGAGGCAACACCAATGAGACACCCTTCTTACTGGTGTAATGGACTAAAGTTGTGATACCAATGGAGATAAAAGTCCTAACTATGAGGTCAATCCTAACTGAAGACCAAAACATCTCAAATAGAGCAATTGATTTGGTTCTAGCAGGGGAAAAAAAGGAATGAAGCCTTGAGAAGAATGGTTGAGCATAAAATAAATGTGATAGATTATTACAATAAAGTTGTATGCTTTAAATCATTTGCTCTAGGTGATTGGGTTCTCAGGAAGATCTTCCCTGGAAAGAAAGAGTGGATGGGTAGAAAATTGGGAGGGCCTATATCAAATAAATGCAATAGCACCAGGGGACCTTACTTGTTAAAAAGCATTGAAAGATTAGAAGATAGCTTGATCTAGAATGCTTGATACCTAAAAAATGTCACTTTTAATGTATTTTGATTTATGCTTCAATTTCAACGTGTTATCCTATGTATATAACAATTTTTTATTATTAGAATGCTCTCCCTAAAAATTATATATCACTAGTTGATCACCTTGATCAAGAACCTAGTAGAGCTTTCAGATATATGTTATACATAGTTGATCACCTTGGTCATAGACCAGGTAGAATATAGTCCCTAAAAATTCTATGTCATAAGTTGATCACCTAAAAGTTCTCTCTTGTTTGTGAGGAAACGTTTCTTTAGCATCCATCAACTTAAGTTTACAAGAATTAACCTCGACCTCTAATTTTCTCTAAGTTTCCTCGAGCACCTCAAACTACCTCACATTTTCATTCAGCTCATTTATGGCCTTGGATAACTTCTCCTCCTTGTCAATAGCCTCGCCCTCTCACTTATTTGCCTTTGCCAATAACACTTCATTCTTGGCTTGAGTAGAGGCCTAGATCCCTTTCTAAATCTTAATTTCATGATTTAATTTCTCCTGGCCTTGAACTCTATTAAGCTCATGAAGAAGTTTGGCCTAAAATGATGAAAAGAATGTCAAATATTACGAATAGGAGTGGCTTGAGTAAAATAAAAACTCAAGGTGATACTTACTTGATACTGGAGCCTGATAAGAGTCAAATTATTGCATTTTTGTTATGATTTAAATGTTGATATTTGTGTGAAAATTGCATTTATTTGATTATGTAATCCACAAATGTCATTTCACGATTATTTCATGTTTAAAGTGCAATTTCAGGTAAAATCATAATTTTAGAGAAGTTTGGGACAATTTTCACTGATCGGGATTGAGTGAAAATAAAAAGAAAAAAAAGTTTCAAAATTTGGAAATCCTGCCACCGGCTAGATTATTCTCGGCGCTGGCGAAAATCCTACAGAAAGCATGGCGAAAATCTTCCCAAGAGCACAAAATTTGGAAATTTCGTCTCGCCGCCGGCCAAATTTATCTCGCCACTGGCCAAATGCATCTAGCCGCCGGCCAAAATCGAAAACCCAAAAAATTTATTTTCTAGAAATCTCGCCGCCAGCGAGTTTCGTCCGAAAATAGATTTTTTTGGTTGTTTTGTTCCAAAATTGCCCCCCAAACCCTAAATCTATATATAAAATATGATGGAGAAAGAGAGGGATGGCAGAAAGTGGAGTTCAAAGACATTTTTGGAGGAGAGAAAGAAATTTTGGAGAGAAAGTTTGGAGAAGCTTGAAGGATCTTCACCCTTGTTGCTACCAAGTCTTCATCTTCTAGAGTTTTTCATCTCTTCTCCTTAGCTTTTATATTCTGCAGATTATTAAGATTTTTTATTCATGGATTCAATTGAAATAATGGTTGTTCTTATTTTCGTTATGAACTAATTCATTTTTGCTAAGGCTATGATGTAGTTAAATAAAAAAAATCTGATTTCTTTTGTGTTTATTATATGAGTTCATTGTTTTCAAGATGAGTATTTATTTCCATGCTTAATGCTTTTAAATTTCTGGCCAAGATTTAGATGATTTGTTGCATTATATTGAGACAGAGAGGAGATGTGTAATGAATGCTTCTTGTGATAAATAATGTATGTTGAATGCGAGTGTGAGAACTAATGCATGATGTATGTGGTAAATCTTGAAATTTCATAAATCTTAATGTGCTTGTTTGTGATTAAATCTTCATAGAAATATAGTTGATTTTCATAGATAAGTAATTCTAATATAACTTGAGAGAGAGTATTAGGTAAATTTGGGTTTTTCAACCATCACTTTTAGCTTTGATTCTCATATAACATGACTTGAAATCGGATTGAATTGATTTAGCGAAATCAAATGCCTTAGCATTTTTAATCATTTGTGAACAACATTAAATTTTGTTATTTGCGTTTAGTTTCATGTTAATTTTCTTTTCAAACAATTTCAACAATTCGGTTTTCAAATAAAATTAGGATTAGTCAATTTCGGTACTTAGTAACGCCATTCCTTGTGGGTTCGATATCCGTACTTTTGTACACTTTATTACTTGAACGATTCATACACTTGCGAAAATAAGCATCAGAGCCTATTACGCACAACTATAGGATCAACTTTCTCACTCATGACATCAAGCTTCCTCTTGTGTATCATGAAAGAGAGGTTATCCATATAATGACCAAGCCTCTCTGGTGCCATACCCTTATATAAGGCCACACCTTCAACCTCTATGGTGAGGTCATCAATAATGCATTTTTCTCTCCTCAAGTCTCTTACATGCAGGGGAAGTGTTTGCTGCCTCAAGGTTATAGGTGTGGGAATCTGTTGGCTTGGGATGTAGGTATAGATTCTCCATTATCATTGAATTTAGTAGAGTCGACATAAATTTGGGCTCTTTAATAGTCACAAATTATTTTTCTTTTTTGGCTATGAGGGATTGGTCTCTTTTCCAGAAGATTTGCTCTTTTTTTTCCTTTTAGATGAGCTCGTACCTTGGGATGGAATAGTGCTCTTTTGGAAGCTTGCTCCTTGTTTTGTAACTCTACTATTAAGTCGAGCTAGTAAGGTATCAGGGTTGAACTCTATAAGGGAGATTATAAGTATGAGATATTTTGTATTTCATTTCTTTATTTTATTTTAGTCTTTTTATTTTATTTTAAATTTTAGTTAACTTCTTATTTTATTTTATTTTATTTTTTTAATGTTTGTAGGTATCATTATTGAAAACCCTCATGAGACTTAAACTTGTCCACTAGGGCAACCTAAGGGTTTAATGGCTTGTTGCATATGCTAAATGCAACTGTATCAATCCACAAAAGTGATTTATGATGGTTTAATTTTTAGTTTTTGTTTTAGTTTTTACCACTTCTCTTGCTAAGGGACTAGCAAGAAGCTGGTTAAGGGTTGTGATGAGTGCTTAAAAAGAACTAAAATTATCATGATTTAATATACTTTAATTGATTAAATAGATTTATCTTTGTATGATTTTATCATATTTTTATATAAATTTGTATTTTTGGAATCACGGGTATTTTTATTATTTTTCAATTATTTTTGTTCAAAAATAATTTAAAGACTTGAAAAAAATACTGGAGGCTATCATCACAAATATGTTGAGAAACATATGAGGAAAAATAAAAAAATGGGTTAAAAAGATAAAAAATGCTCTAAGCTGCACCCACTTACCGAGTCCCACGCGCACCCACACATATTCCATGCCCCAATCTGCCGAGCCTCTCACGCGTTGTTTCGAGCCCTACATGCATCATGTGCATGTCATGCTACAAATCTCGCCTAGTCTACACCAACTGCACATGTTTGCGCCCATTTGCCGACACACGTGCCAACATGTTCGAAATGCATCCAACACCCATTTTCAAGATATATTTTTCCACTTTTTTAGCCTTTTCATCACCTATAAAAGGATCTTCTCCTCCATTGTAAAAAAACACAATTTTCTCATATCTTTCTCTCTCTAGAAAATTTTCTTAGTTTTTTAGTTTTTAGTTTTTAAGTTCTTCTCTTTTTTTAGAAGAGCTAGCTATGCTATTATAGATTTTTAGTTTTTGATTCAATAAACGGAAATGAAAATCCATTTGGAGGTTTTCAAGCAATATAATTAACATCAAAATTCTGTAAGGATTCTTTTGAAGTATAATTTTAAAATGAATTATTTACAGTTATTTTCTATGTTTTATTCTTATATGTTATGTTTAATTTGTCTGTGATTAAATTTAACATGACTAACCGTTTGTAAATATGATATAATAATAACGTTGTTATGCTTGTGAAATATTAAATAGGTAAAATATTTATATAAAATAAATTGATTTTGTTTTTATTCAAGATTTTATATTAAGAATGTTAGAGAGAAATATATTATTTTTCATTACAAACTTAAATTTGAAAATTAGATTTTTAAGGTTTAATTATCCAATCTTATTTAGAGTAGTGCTCTTTTATTTATTGGTACAATCACTCAGTAGTTTGAGTAAAACTCTATTTCAAAAGTTTTTTTATATGAACTACTATTTGAAAATGTATTAACAACATATTTTGAGTAATGATTTTAAAACTTGAAAGATAGAACTCAGATAATTAAATTATTAGGTTTAATTTGGACACCTTGAATAAAGTTAAAAATATCTAACCCCACCAAAATTATCATTTAAATGGTTCATTTTCAATCTCTTAGAAAAAATAAATTAATTTAATTAACCAAATTAATTATCGATCTCACCTATAGATGTTAATTGATTTGTTTAATTAATAAAGAATATCTATATATAAAGAGAATCAATGAATAACAATTTATATATTTAATAACCTAAATAATATAAGTAAACATAATTAACTTAATTATTATATTCATAAATACTCCCCTAATATGAATGATAAAAAATTGATGATTGTTTATCGAATTCATATCTATGTTTATTTTTTTATGTTATTAGATTAGGAAACATAAAAACAAAAATATTGTGACAGAATGTTTAAGATTTAATTTCGTTTTTAAAAGTTTGAATAATAAATTAAAAACCACATATATTCATTCCTTAGATTGACCTTGGGAGTATACTTGTCATTTTCTATAAAATGATTCGTGCACTTTTGAGAGGTTTACAAATATAAAACCAAAATATTTGTAAGATCGACATTGCCGATTTTGCTCATCAGTTGCAACAAAAAGTTTGCATATCATGGCATCTCTTTTATCCCGAGTAAGCTCATGGAGGCCATGATCATTTTGAAATGTTGAACATGAGTTACTGATCCTATATTCCTTGTTAATCTGGACGCTTGAGGGCATTGCATTTGGTTGGTGGTTCACTATTCTCTATTTTGTAAGAGAAAAGGGAGACAAATAGTTGTTCACAATCCCTATTCATATCATAGTGTGAATTACAGTTTTCTTGCCTTTTGTTTGTTTCTTTAAGTGCCTCGTCTTGTTTCCTATTTTTCTTCTTCTAAGGTTTGGAAGCGTGACTCCTAGATCCTTCGCTTTTCCAATAATTGCTCATTGTTGATCCCGATTGTATTAGGAGGAGGGACTCCATCTACTACATTATTAGCTCAAACATGCCCATCTCTTACAAGAGTTGGGTTAATTTCTTCAACCATATTATTAACTCGACCCAAAAGGGCATCTGGGTCTATTTGCATGCGTAGTGTTTTTTTTTCTCGCTTGCTCTCATCAAGCTCTCTTCTCAGCTTGAGAAGTTGTCGAGCCAAATCTTGATGAGGGTCAACCTCAACTTGTGGTTCGATTCGAGCTTCTTTAGGGATTGGTAAGGTGTTTTTCTGTGATGCCATTTCCTTCACTAGTCTCAATCTTTCATCAACTCGCATTCTAACCTTGATGAATGTGGTTTTTAGAGAGTGCGAGGTAGAGTTTTTGTTCGTGAGATCTCTCTCTCAAAATTTGGGCTAAATCATTAAGAATACGAGATCAAAAATTAAAGCTTGATCTGTAAATCCTGAGCTCCATGATAGGCACCAAAATGTTGGAATAATCCGATTGTAGAGAGAAAAGTCAAATAATTGAGTGAATTGTATGGATCTTATATTAAGTTTATATATATATATATATATATATATATATATGACATTACATGTACATATATCAATTATATTGAAGGTATACGTCACAATGTGTCAAAGGGTACAATAGTAAAAACATAATCCAACTTAAGGTCGATTATCTTGATAAATTGAGTTGATGGTTGGTCCATTGATACTTTAGGTTATTTTGTATAAACAAAGACACCTTACAATCATCACTTTAGCCATAAACATACCTTAAGGTCTCGGACAAGGCACATGATAGATGAGACAGTTCATGAGTTAGACTATAAGTCGAACCTTATGCTCAAACATATATGTTTGACCCAATTGACTTTTAGCTCATATATCAATGGATCATGACATTGTAGTATAATATGTTTGTCCCTGTGAATTTTCTTTGTATCCTCAATTTTGAATAGATAGGATTTTTTATTTTCTCAAAAAAAAAAATATTTATTTTTTTATAATTTTATGTTTCCAAAAAATTATAAAATAATGGGACGAAGTAGTGCTTAAGGCTTCACCCTCCTTTGCATTAGTCATGCTGTTGTTCTCGCATAAAGTATTCAATAATAGAGATTAGGTTTAATGGTTGATTAAACTTATTACGATAATGACTATGTATCTTATCCATAAATCAACTATTTTCACCAACATAATTCATCATTGTTTGAATACAACTTGGCTTAGTTATCCGCTACATATAATTTTACTTATAAATTTTTTATGTACGATAACTATATAATATTTATATTTATCTATTTTTAACTATAATTTAATAAAAATTTATAATAAATAAAATTTTTCTACCCATATTGAGTGGACTCGTATCTATCTTGCGACCTAACAGAATAATAAATACATGGGGACCCCAGCTTGCTTTGGTATCCCATCGATCACATGCGGGCAGATTTATATGGGTCGTGCTTATCTCTATTTTTTTCCCAAGAAAAGTCAATTCTCTTCCTAATGCAACTGTACATTTTCCAACTAAAATTTCCAGCATGTGACGTACGGTTCTGTACCCTGTCTCCCTAAACTTTCCCTTTTTGTATTTATACACACTGTAGCAACTACCATTTCTCCATTTTTGTTTTGATTTTTAAGAAGCATAAAAACAAACAACAAACATAGTCCTTCCCATGGAATCCAATACCTTAGAAGCTCGGTATAATCTCTCTCTCTCTTTGTTTTTTTGGCTGCAAATATATAATCTTTGGTATCAAAAACGACTTGTAATGGAATGGATCTTAGGAAACGTGTAGGGCGCATACAATTGAATGTTTTAAGTGCTCTACTTAACGTACACTTAGATTGAGTCTCTTCCACTTTCATGAATAGCTATTAATTTGTTTCACAATGAAGTAATTTTGGGTAAGATTGAAATGCTAGCTGATTGTTTATCTGTTCATATAAAATAAGCAGCGGTTTAGGTAGTTTCTTTCTACTATCTTTACTTTCCTATGTATATATTTAATTATTTATTTCCTTCCACCTTTTGGTTTGTGCTTGCTAGGTACCTTCATTCTTGCAAGAAGCATGATGTGCTACCCAGTTCTGCAGTAATCTCATGGTTTTCTAAGGTCCTCAGATTATTAGAATCTTTAATGCTGATGTATTGTATGATCTTTTATTTTTTATTTTCTTTAAAACTTTAAGAATATACAAAGTATTTTCTTCTGATAATTCTCTGTTATTCTTTCTTTTTTGTCGTTGTGCTAAGACCTAAAATGTAACATTTAAGAAGATTGTTAGCTTGCCTTATGATAGCTTCATCGAGAATTGGTCGCTAGCACTATTCTAACATGTTGAAAATGATCAGGCCAAGATTCAAGAAATTCAGAACAAGCAGTTTTGCTTGATGATTTCATTAGACCAACTAAAAAATTCAGATGTTTTCCCACTGGTTGATTCTGTGATGGGAAGTGAAAGTTCTGATTTGGGCGCACTTGACATAGTTCATGAATCACATAGTGACTTGAGTGAAGAATACCTCCTGATTTTAGTTCATGCAATCAATTTTAAGCTCCGAGCTGTCGATCTCCAGAATCTCTCATCAAAAAGCAACTTCTTGGGGTCTGTATTTGCAAATAGTTTAGAAATTCACATTACTATAAGTTATTCCATTTTTATGACTTAAATTCCTTCACTCCTTATCCTTGGAAAACATGAATTCTTTTTGTGTGCATGTGAGTTAGGCGGATATATTATTTTAAGACCCAAATATAACATATAAGAGAATTGTTAGTCCATCTCCTAACAACTTGAGTTTTTAAAAGAATTGGTTGCTAACTCTTTTCTAACATATTACTTGAATAGATATGTACTAATTTTGAATTTGAGGAGCATAATCATGAGCTTTTTGAGTTTGAGCAAAATTTGGTTTAAAATTGTGGACACTTCAGAATGCATAAGTTATGTAAATTTGTACATGACTCTACCTGCAATTTTGAGGAATTTTTGGTCCAAACTCCAAAAACACGCTATTTAGGCCGGAACTACTATTTTTGTATCTGAACTATATTACTTGCCTCAATAACTTTCTTTTGAACTTGTTATTCATGTTCATTCTCCATAGGGATCTCTTCCAGGGTGGATTAGATTGCAAAGTCTTGAAGTTACGGTGTAACCATATACAAAAGCTCAACATGGCTGGAAGATTTTCAAGGCTACACACACTTAATTTGGATTTCTGTACAGCACTCTCTAGTTTGCAGAGTAACTGTTTCTCTTGCATGCCAAATTTGTTGAGGCTCTCAATGTGTGAGACAAAAATTTCTAATCTTTGGACCACTTCTGCTGTCTTATCCAAACTAACTTCTCTTGTGGAATTACGGTTCCAAAAATGTTTATGTTGCAATGATACTGGACAGTGCCTTTCATCATCTAATCAAACTACAAATTTACACGCACTGTGGAATCATTCGAGTAAGTATTACTACAAAGAGGCAGAGACACCATCTATTGATAGCAGAGATGATGCAACATTTCAAGCTTCTAACACTAAGGTCAATCCAATTTTGAACAATGAAGTAGAACTTTCGAGTCGTGTACAAAGCATAGGTTTATCGGAATTATCCAATGTTCTTCCTTATTTAGTGAGACATGAAGGGTTGCAGGATGAGGTAACTAAACTATTTTACTATAAGATTGATGTAATCGAGATTGAAGAAGTAGTACTTATCTTTTTAGTTGATAGTATTGTATGGAAAAAAGTTTGTCTAACAGATTTCTCTTTGCAAATAATAGATTCAAGAAAAGGATGAATCTCTTATGAGTGTGTGCAAACAACAGTTGAAGAAGGTCGCTATTAAATCGACAAAGAACATATCTTGTCACCCTTCACCGATATGCTTCGAAAAACATTACAGAGAGTACATGATTGCTTCATTGCCCCATTTGGAAGTTTTAGATAATTGGTCCATAAAAAAAAAAGATAAGGCAATTGCCAAGAATGTCTGTGCTCAATACTACGAATCTTTGCCTTACAATAGGCAAAACAGAGAAAGTATTGTTAATATTTTGCATAAGCGCGAGATGGGAGCACCTAGTACACATTACCAAAACTCAGAAAAACCAAAGAAGTCATATTCTTGTCACATTAGTAACAGTTTTTACTTAAGGTCCCTTTGTGCTGCCAAATTTTGGTCGTCTTCATGGCCAGTGTTAAATCCACTATCCGACTTTAGTAGCAAGTTTAAAGGTGAAAGCAAAAGGCTGCGTCCAAGACAGTTCGAGTATCATCCATCAGATCCTAGTATTTTGGCATTTGGAACCTTGGATGGTGAAATAGTGATAATTAACCATGAAAATCGGAATACCATAGGTTATATTCCATCCATTGGAGCAATGAGTAGTGTTTTAGGGCTCTGTTGGCTCAAGAAGTGTCCATCAAAGGTATGATTTATACTTTATAGTATAGTTACTTCAATAAGTTAAAAAAAAACATATATATTAGCAGAGCATTGTAATTTTTTTTTTGCTAATAAGTAAACTGTAGGCATAATGCCACTACTTTCTTTAAGTTGGATTCTGGACTTTTCGAAAGTTAGCATCTTAAAACTCTTAAAACTTGTTATTTTGTGCCTCAAAACTTCTTTGTGCTATGATTTCTCCTGAAAAACTTTGAAATGCTAACCTTAAAACAAGGAGAAGTTGATAAATGCTAAGATTGTTGGGAAATTTCTTCAAATAACACTCCTAAAACTCAACTTATGACAATAAATGTAACCTTTCAATGACATTGAGTGGGGTTTAAGTTGTCGGAGTTCAACATTGAACAAATCTAAGTAGTCGAAGTTCAAATCGAACGGCGTCTAACTAGTTGGTATTCAATGTAGAATGTCTTGGCTCAAATTTTTTTTATATTATAAATATATGAGTTGAACATAAGGGATATTATTTTGTTATTGATAAGTTTTAAGTATTGTTATAAATGTTATTTTGCAATGATTGTTCAGCATTTCCCTTCAACTAATCCATTATTTGATTGTGTTGAACAACTAGCTAATTGCAGGTTCTGATAATGGTTCCTTGAAGTTGTTTGACATCAACTACATTCAACAAGCATCTCATAAGGAATCACCATCCAGCTCTGCTAATGTAATCTTTGATAGTTTTGAGCAATTAACTTCTCTCCATGTCAATTCAACAGATGATCAGTTCCTTGTCAGTGGTTACTCAAAAGATGTTGTTCTTTACGATATTGGAAGTGGAAGACGTTTACATGTTTTCTCTAATATACATCGAGAACCCATCAATGTTGCCAAATTTTCTCACCATTCTCCTTTTTTATTTGCCACTTCATCCTTTGACCGGGATGTGAAGCTGTGGGATGTAAGACAGAACCCTATGAGACCCTGCTACACAGCTTCTAGCTCAAGAGGAAATGTCATGGTCTGCTTTTCTCCTGATGATCTGTATTTGTTAGTTTCAGCAGTTGACAATGAGGTACTTAACTAAATCCAAGATACATTTTATGCATGTATTCATGAAAATTTAAAGAAAATATAATCTTTTAAGTAACTTGCTCATTAATAGGGGGTCAAAAGTGAGACACCATACAAAAAGGATCCATAAATATACTATGTTTCTTATAATTTTCTCTTTTCATTTCTAAGTTGAATGTTGAGGCGAAGTTTTAAAACTTACTAGGTTAAGCAATTATCGGCAGCAGATGGGAGACTCCATATGAAATTTGAGATAGCTAGCACAGGAAGTTCTCATAACTATACACGTTCATATTACATAAATGGAAGGGACTATGTCATTAGTGGGAGTTGTGATGAGCATGTTATCCGCATTTGCTGCACTCAAACTGGAAAGCGACTTAGAGATATCTATTTAGAGGTACAACACACTTTTTTATGTTGTTTGGACTTTTGTCTTGCTCAAATATCCATTCCTATCCATCACTGCTTCTTAGTTATGTTTTTCTCCTCCCCAAATATTGTATTGAGCATATTTTGATATATGTTGTTCTTTTGCAGGATCTGGAGTCAGGCAATCCAATGTTTGTGCAGTCATTAAGAGGTGATCCTTTTAGGGTATGTTTTTCCTTGTCCATAAGATATTGTGCAAAACCTTTATGTCCAGTAAACTCTAATTATGATAAATTTGTGATATAATTCAAAGAGTGCCAAGTTGTAATTCAATATTGCAGTCTTCACTCATAATTGTATCCTATAAGACTATGACACATCAGTTTTTGTTTTTTTTTCTTTCTTTTGAGACCCTATAAAAACTTTGTTGAAAACAATTAATTAAAAAAAAAGCAGCATTTTAACGAAATGGAGAAAAAAAAATCATTTTTTCACATAAGATCCGGTTCAAAGAGTTGCTTTTACTTTTAACATAAGTACAAGCAAAACATACTCCGATTGTTTCTTCACTTAAATGTTGAGTTACATATTTTTTTTCATTACTAAAAGCAGGATTTATGACTTGACCTTTTTGTTTTGAAAACAATGTAAACAGCATTTCAACATGAGTATATTGGCAACCATGTATCCAACTTCAAAGTGGGAGATCATCAAGGTAAATTACTAATAATATTGATGCGCATTTGCGGTTTGCACTGTGAGTGACCACAGCGTTCTTATAAAAACAGGATAGTTGAGTTTTGAGTATTTTGATTGATGCAGGTTAATTTGCTTGCATCCAGTTACAATAATAATGAAGAATATACACAGCCCACTTCACAAATTCTGGGTGGTTGATGTAACATTGAGATATGATATCTTCAACAATCCAGTACTCTCATTCCTACATGTTTTATTGAATCGCTTTTGCTTAAAGACATGTCAGTAAGTTAGTTCATATTAATTTTAACTCGGGCGTTCTTTTAGAGCTAAGAAACTTTTTTTTTATTTAAAAAAAAAGGTTCTTTGTTACTAGAGGCAAACTATGCCCAAGATAATGAGTAGTTGAATTTGTATTATGGTAGATTTGTAAAGTTATATATAATCTTATATGGACTCTTCATGGGCGCCATGGGTACAAATACTCGAAGCTCTGAATTGGTACGAGTTAAGAAAATTGAAGAAAATAAGTGTGTTGACACGGGTACATTTACAAAAATTTAGGACATAGTTATGAGAGAATCTATGTAACATAGATCTAAACAATAAAAAGGCTTTTGATCCTCATTCAGGACCACTTTTCCATGTCGCATGTAGGAGAAAAATGAGTCGCTATGTTTCAAAAACAACCCTTAGGCACCTTCAGACTTTACATAAAATATGTTTCACACAACCAATATGGGCAGCATGGAACTACATAAGAAATGACAAGCAAATATTGAACATAAACTTTTCAAAACAGTCGAAAACGAAGAGAAAACATGTATCAAAACAATTAATCTGTCACGAAGCTCAGAGTGAGGACTAATCACGGGTATTTTTTTTTTCCCACATTTTAAGACTACAAACATTTTACAGGACTTGTTCGGACTACTACACAAAACAATGGGTTTTCTATCTACAGGTCATTCAAAATCCACAAACAAGACCTCAAATTTGAAAATTATTTGCAGCATCTAAATGTAAAGTTTTCAGGAAAATTTGACTAAAACCCCAGGTGACCTTTTTGCTCAGAAACATCGAGGCGATTACACCAATAATTTGATACGAGCATACGTGCTCGGGCTGCTTGGCGCAACACATGGACGCGCGAGACGCAGAGGGAACCACACACAATACTAAGGTGCAAGCAACGCATATGGAGGGGACCACTAGATAACGCAACGTAAGAAGGGTTACAATTCAGTTAGGAATGTCAGAATTGGTTAGTGTGATTTCCTTGTAATTCCATGTGCATGTAAGGCTATATATAGCCACATTTAATTTAATAAAGGGAGGAGAAAAATTATAGCTAACAGTTCCTCCTTATCTCTGTTCTTCTTCTTCCCCACCACCTGAAGGTCTACCTGTATCAATGGTATCAAAGCCAGTTCTAGCCATGGATGATCGGAATCGATCTAGCATAGAGACCTCTGATGAGGAATCTGATTCCTTCGTGCCATTTGGGTTCGATACAGAGAGATTCAACGCCATCTTACAGGCGTTGCAAGCTGAGATGATAGCTTTGCGAGCCCTTCGCACCTCCCACAACACACCTTTGAATCCGAAACTCATACCCAGATCTGAATCAAGTCCATACCCAGCAACAATTGTTCAAGCCGATATTTCTAAAAATACAGTTCGAATGTTCACTACGTCTTCAAAAACTTTCGAACGACCCTTTGCGTTTTCAGAAACGTTCAAACAATCATCACCTTCACCTAAACCACACCCTCGCACCTCGTCTAAGATCTACGAGAGATCTGTAACTCAACCCACTAGTTCCCATGCGATGAGAGAACCCCAACCCATAGAAATCAGAGGCAATAAGAACTGTGTTTTTGAGTTACAAGAAGAAAGAACGAGGATTAATACAGAACCCAAGCCGAGACTCTGTGGATCAGTGGGATTCACAAAATCAGCCCGTATATCGGCCCACGAAGCAAGCTTATGTCGTAGACATAGTCTCACACATTCAAATGGCCTTAGTTTCAAGCCTTTATGCAAATCCATATACCTGACCCACAAAGAAATGATCGCTCCATATGATAAGATTACCCATATGAAACCCTATCGGGTGAGGCGCTTAACTCATTGGGATACCAGTCGCGCGAAATTACGTCGGTGGCTTAGCATTTCTGGTAGAGATGCTCTCAGAGGTGGTCGGGAAACTGTCGGGAATAAGGGCCGAGGAGGTTGCATGTTCGTTCCCACTAAGATCTGGCGTTAGGGGCATCTTAAGACTAAGGATAACCAAAAGCGATACCCGCGCCTCAACTATAGCTCCACAGTCATCCTTGTTCTTCTATGTTTCTGTCATAGTACGAAGGCTAAGCTCAAAGGGGTTTCTACATGCTCATAAACGAATGGTTGATAAGCAACAATAACCAACTATTGTTTAGAAAATTTCTGGGTAGCTCCATCTGACTTCTAACATATCACTTGCTCAAAACCACTATCAGAGTTTTTGAGGACCTGATGTGCAGCAGAGGAAGTATGCTTACACAAACTACTCAAACCTTGCATTGTGGAATCGATCTTTCCCAACTTGTAGAGCTCTTACTAACCTACCTAGGGTTCAATCAGCGTTGTTCCCTAATTTTTTTCTTGGGCTTACAGAACAAGGAAACTTCCTTGTTGAATTCCTTATGGGTGGAGTTCCTACTAAGGTGTCCTAGACGGCTACTGCCCCAATCGAATGTGTTAAACTGTGGATTCAAAATCAAGATAATATGATGAACTTGGGTAGGCTTCCTAAATATTACAAAGACATTGATAATTGCTTCAAGAGAGCGTTCAGAGTTTACTTCAAGAGACTATTTAACTTTAAAGAAGACAGAAATGGTTATTGTGTATGGGTTGTTAGAAGATGGAATTCTAGTGGTGGTGCTGGTGTCTCTTCCTCTTTCCTTGTCTACTTCTTAGACTATATTAGCAACTGCTTGGCTGATGATTCAAAGGCTAAAAAGAAAGGCAAAGAAAGACCATTTGATGGTTTAGTTGGTGTCTACAGAAAGACTTAGAAAAATGAAGGTATTGATGACCCTTACCATGGGTTCAACCTTTCTTATGTTGGAATCATTGTGAACCTGGGGTTGTACTTTGGAAGGTATGATTCTCTTAAACCTGTCATTATATACACTGGAATTGACTCCTTAAGCAGTGAAGTCAAAAATTTGATAGTTCCTAAGATAAAATGGACTAGGTTTGAGGATCCTCTTCATTTATCTTCAAAAACTGGAATGTGGAAATGTGTAGATTTCTTTCCTGTTAGCACTAGTAACACAAATGGAGTTGAGACATCTGATCAGGATAAATCTTACACACATGTGTTGAGAACAAGCTTCTTTGATAACAAACATGAATGTTATTTACTTGGTAAGTACCTGACTGAAACAGAACAATTTATGGCTGGTTTCAACCTTGTCGGTGTTAGTACAGATCTGAGATATGATTATGGAAACTTTTATGCTTCCAAAACCTTTTATGATGGTGTTGATATGAGGAAGATACTATGGGGTTGGGTGAATGAAATTGAGAGACTTTGTGGTAAAAAGGTCAGTGTTCGTGACAAGGAGCTCGAGGTTGGATCAGTTTTTGAAATTTATGGTATCATAGCTTCACAGACGGATGTGGAAGTTTCACTCGGTGGAATGAATATAGAAAATGCAGAATCAATGGACACAAGATTAGTTGATACACAATTGCTATGTAGTCAAAAGGATGCCTCTGTCGGTGGCACAATTGGACCATTCTGTTTGCTCGTGTTGGCTTCTAATAAATTAGAAGAACAAACTGCTGTGTTCTTCCATATATTAAGAAACAATTATAAATATATTGTTCTAATATGTTGTTATAAATATAGCAGGTGCACAGTTCTGATTTCCCAATTACTGAGAATGGTTATTGAAAATGTTGTTCTAAAGTATAGTTATCAAACCAGGTCATCCTTGAAAAAAAGGCTTGAGAAAACAACCTCAGCAGCTACCCTTTCAATTGGAACAAATGCTTCTTTTGGCCTCAAAGTGAGCTCACTTCCACAGCCAAACCCATGCACTCTTAGGTTTAACTCCCCAACCTCTGTCAATAGTTTCACTGGTCTCAAGGCAGTAGGTTCCTTGAGTTACGAGTCAGAATCATTTTCTCTCAGCAAGAAAGGCAATGCAGCTCATTGGAGATTTTTTATGCAAAAAAAAAACCAAAAAGTGGATCAAGGGTTTCGATACCACTTGCATCCACAAGCATCTTCTAAAGTAGCCATTCTTGGAATTGCTAGAAGGATAGGCCAACCCCTATCACTTCTTATCAAGAGGTCTCTACTGGTTTTTACACTACATCTTTATGATATAGCAAATGTCAAGAGAATGGCTGCTGTTTTTAGTCACTACAACACTTTCTCTCAAGCTATGGTTTTCATGGGAAATGTCGAGTTAACTGACTCATTAAAAGGTGTAAATGTCATAGTCATATCAACTGGTATTCCCAGAAGGCCTGTTTCAAATACAGAGCAATTGGTTGAGTGGAAATTAATAACAAGTGGGCGTAGCCTTAACATCGAATCAATTTTTCTTGGAACTATGGGCTTGCACCAAGGACAATTCAAGACTACCTTTTGCTCTATCTCAAAGCACATGCTATAATCCTACCAAATCATACTTCAATTTCATCCTTGAGGACAAGGATTCTAAAAGGGGATGGAATGATACGAGCATACGTGCTCGGGCTGCTTGGCGCAACACATGGGCATGCGAGATGCAGAGGGAACCACACATAGTGCTAAGGTGCAAGCAACGCAGATGGAGGGGACCACTAGATAACACAGGGTAAGAAGGGTTACAATTCAATTAGGAATGTCAGAATTGGTTAGTATGATTTCCTTCTAATTCCATGTGCATGTAAGGCTATATATAGCCACAATTAATTTAATAAAGGGAGGAGAAAAATTATAGTTAACAGTTCCTCCTTACCTCTGTTCTTCTTCTTCCCCACCACTCTGAAAGTCTACCTGTATCATAATTATGCTTCCAAATCAGCCTCTTACCAGCGTTACCATATCTATGGTTTCTGAAGTAGATCAGTAATCGTCACACAAATTGTACGTGCAATGAATACGCAAATTATATATGTAATGAATACATAAATTATACATGCAATGAATACGTAAGTATATGTATCGCAACAAGTAATATAATAATAAAAAAAGATCGTTCATATGAAGATTATTTTATTAGAAACTAATTTTTAAAACTAAAAAAATAAAAATCAATTTTTTTGTATTTTTATATTTTAAGTAAGCAAACTTAAAATAACTAAAAGTAAATAGTAATAATTTATTGAATAAGATTTTGTGACTAAAAAATGATATATGAGAAAATATCTAGGAATACTTAATCCCTCAATTTTATAAACATGCGAATCACTAAAATCCCTCAATGTAATTATCAATTAATTACATGATCAATTGAATCTAACCTAGCATGTATTTCTCTCTCAAGTAAACTACACACTATATAGTAATTAATTTAATCATACTCTCATGTCAATTAAATTGCATATTACTCATTAAGTTCATCAATTATGGATCACATACATAAAAATCATACATCTCTGCCTAAAAACTATGCATGTTATTTAATCAAGACAAACAATTAAATAATTCTCTCAAATCTATTTAATTCACTCTATAGATAAATTGTTGACCATACAAATAATAGCATACAAATCAGATTAAATAATATAATTAAATTAAAATTATAATTATAATTGGGGTAAAATATTAAATCATCACATGGTGAAAATTGAGTTCATAAGATCTCTAGATTAATAAATTAATTACATATAATTGTGTTCATAAAGTTCATATTTTTCATAAAGAAAGGCATAAAATTGATAAAAAAAAGAGTAGAAAAAAAAATACAATCAATCTCTTGAGTTGTTGTATTAATTTTCTCTTGAATCTCCACCAAAATTATGCCTTCTCTTGATTTTTTTTTGTATTTTCTCTCTTTTTAGCTCCAAAAAATTACCAAAATTATGCTCATGGAGGCAAATTAGGGTTTATGGAGTGATTATGGGTTTAAATAAAGCTCAGGTGCGATCTGAACCGTTAGATCAGCTTCAGATCAAGGGCTACGATCAAAACAAGTAAAACTGATAGTTTTAGCCAATCATAGTGACATATGGTAGGGGAAATTCACTGGGCGAATAAGGGAGTGACGCATGGCAGGGGATACCAATTAGAGTCAACACTCGCTAAGTCAGTGACAAGTGGCGCGATGTGATTTACGGAAACGGATGGCGTGGTGCATGGGTGGAACGCACATAGTAATGGCGTAGCAACACGTGGCATGGTACGTTAACCAATTTTTGAACTCGAATTGAATGCCGTGATGACACATGGCACGCATTTAGTCCTCTCACGCGTGGCGTAACGTGATTCACTCTCCGTGCTTATGTGGCATCTGTATGGCTTGCCCAATCAGCTCTTCTGGCTACGTGGCATGCCATATGTTAGCTCTTGATTAGTCATACGTTAAAAATTCATAAAAAATTCCAAAAAATATATTTTCACCCCTTTTCATTAAAAAGTTTATATTTTATTATTTTTGACCCAAAAAATACTATTATTGAATAAAAAAAATAAATATTAAGTAAGAAAGTGTGTTAATGACTCTATTTTCATAGAGTCATCACACCCCCAAACTTAACTCTTTGCTTGTCCTCAAGTAAAGCCAAGTATAACTAAATAAAATAACTTTGGTAGTATATTCATAAATATATTTCTATTAGTACATGCATATTTCAAGAAAACTTTCCTTCTCAAAAGTAATACAATCCTATGATAAGGAGGTTCACATATTTATCAATCAACGTTCCATCAATACAAAGATGTGCAAGGTTTTTGAAAAATTGATTCGTGTGTGTGTGCTGCACATGATATCATCCAATGCACTCATATAACCAATCTATACGAGCATGCTAATTAATCAATTCAATCTTAGAACAAGTCTCATAAGTCTATTTTTCACATCCATCTCCACTAATATAAATATGCACTTAGCTCAAGATCAATAAGGACTTTACATGGTTCTAATGTAAGGCTTAGGTGGGGGGTCGATAAATGAAGACATTTTAGAGTCTTTCCACACCTTAGCTTTTTTTTTCATCATGCATTTTTTAATTGCAATTGAGCTTTTACTTGATATTTTAGTACACCCTTTTTTGACATTTTTTTCATATTCTTTTATTCCACATCTCTTTTCTCTTTTCTTGTTTTTTTTTGTTTTTTTTAACTTCACAACACCCCTAAACTTATTTTTAATTCTATTTTCTTTTTCTTTAGAGGGATAATTGTGTTGTGGGTTTTGCTTCTTTTTTTCTTTTTTTTATAAGGTACATTACATTTCACCTTACGCTATAGCATAACACACAATTGCATTTTTTTTCTTTTCATACAAGCTAAAGGTGTAAGGGTAAAGGTAATATTTATTAGTTAGGCATTAAATATGGCTTAAAGATAGAAAATGTTCTTTATTAGGCTCAAATGGGTGACTAAAGATATTAACAATGGTTAGCTTGAAATGCTTAATCGATCCAAATAAGGCCTAAATCATTTCTTTTGCTAAATACTATTTAGGATTTTGCCTTAAGGGACGATCAAATAGATTCTAAAACCTGGTAGATCTCATTGACTCGCATAACTCACTACAAATTTTCCCTCAATAAGCACACCAAAATCAATCATGAACATGTGCATAAAAGTTGAATCAATTCAATTAAAACTAGCAAGCATATCACATGATTAATGTAAATATCTTAACAAATATGTTACATTCCTTATCCTAATCATGACAACCAATTTTTATCATTGAGTTCATATGTTTCATATTAAGCATGCATGCATTTAGTTTTCATATATTTATCAATTTCTACCCAAATCATGATTAAAAATAACCTAAAATTTAAAAAAACATACTAAATACTAATGTACATGCATTCCTCCTCCACAGGAGGAGCACATTCCCTTTCTGAGATTCAAACTGGTTGGAAGACGGGAAAAAAGAAGAAGTTAGAGAACGTAAATAGTAAAGAGATGAATATAACAATAACTTCACATTTCCTTACTCTGCGCGTTTAGCTTGAAAATAAGGAAGAAGAATGATTAGCCCAACTTGGTTATGCAAATGAGTGATGGAAAGAGAGACTAGATTATGTAATTTTAAACAATAACAGAAAAGGCAGGAATGTAAAAACCAAACAAGTCCCTCCATCATATTCTTCCTAATCAGAAGTGGCCCCAAAAATATTGGGGGTCCAAGAAATTGTCCCTTCCATTTTCTTTTTCCTCCTCCTTCCAGCCAATCAAACTTAATAGCCTACAGCTCTAATACCTTTTTTTCTTCTATAAAAAGATACCATTTTTTCTTATTTTTTCTACATCTTATAATACAAAAGCAAACATAAAAACATCTCTAAACATATTTTGGTCTGCTTTGATTAGCAAAAATAATTATTTGTCTCCTTTTCACGGATCCAGTAGGTTTCGACATGTACATGTCATAGCACATTGAATCTAATCACATTCACTTGTATTTTAGTTACAAACTTCAACCCAAGCTCCATAATTGAAAAACTTGCTATTTAATACTTTAAAGATTATTAATGTTGGTTATTTTTGTGTACAAAACATATACATGTAATTTTATCTTTAAGCTCGTTATCAATTCCCTTAAGAATATCAAGTCTTTCAAGAAAAAACGAAGAAACGTTCATATTTTGGATAACAGTAATTCAAGTATATCTTTTATAACTATTACACGTAGAATTGCATACATGTTTAAGTACATTTCATATAGGCTCTTATTTGGATCAATTTTGATATTACATAATAAATATATTAGCCTTTTAGATAGGGAGATTGATCCCCCTAGTAGACATATCGATCCCACAATGGATCAATCCGTAATCGACCATACTTTGATCCTCCCCTCTCTATGTAAAAAATTGAAAACACCATTTTATACAGAGAGATCGATTCCCCTTATGGACGGATCGATCTCCTATGGAAGGATCGATTTGACTTCGATCCTTTTTCGATCCCATGTTACGTTGGCATAACTTATTTTTGGGAGGGATAGAGCCTGCTATTGGTAACTGACATATTTAGTCTTCTCTAATTCATTTTTTAAACCTAATCAGCACCCAACTACCTGTAAAATTGTGCCATATCAAATGTGTGACATTTTGCACTTTGGGTTTTTTATAAATATGTCACTTATCTCTTTCAGTTACATGCACAACTACAGAGCATCTTTTAAGGAATACAAGGTTTTAACAGTCAAGTCTCTTCTATTTTGCTTATCTTTAATTAGGCTGAACTTCATCTCATCATATATCTTCATATGATTATGCTAGTATAGATTTGAGCCTATTTGTTTCATATTTACATGTTCATATAGCTTCTTCTTGATTAGGGTCTTGCATGTTTAAATAAAATAATTGTGTGTATGATAATGATTATTTGATTTAATCATTAAATTTCAAAAAAAAAAATTTGAACTTGTGATTAATCTGCTTACTGTAGGACTTGTTAGTTGATTTGATTTAAATGATATATGTTTTGAATCATCTAGTTAGGATTATTCATTATTAAATCCATTTTAGAACACACACAAACAATTGTGTTTTTTGTGCTAATCTTGGTTGAAGGTTGATCTGTGAATGTGTCTGATTGGCGATGAGCTAATTAGAGCATTGGTTTGGATATTGTTTACGCTAATCTTGAAAATTGAAAATCTTGAAAACTGAAAATTTGAATAGGGGCTCGTAAGTTAGGTACATTGGAGAAACATTCTAAAATGGTAATATAAGACAGAGTTTGTACTTGCACGTTTGGTTTTCATAATGGAAAATTAGGTGGTCTAGTGGACCACTGGTTTTCCTATTAAGTCATGGTTATGGCCTAAATTATTTCCAACTAAAAATATTGTTTGTTACTTTTTATTTCCACACTTTACTTTTACACGTGATTGAATGTGTGACTACTTTGTTTATGTTACTAAATTATAAATTGATAAAATTTGAAAATAATCGATTAATCCATCTAAGCTTATTAGGTCCATTTAAAAACTTTCAATTGGTATCAGAGCCTACACTAGACACACTTAATAATTTTGATTCATAGGGACACCCACTCACTAATGAACCTAATGAAAAAATATGGATTATTTGTTAGAACCCCCCCACTCATTGATGGGTATCATTATCCTTATTGGAAGACTCGCATGCAAGTTTATCTCAAACAAGATAGAAAAGCTTGGGATTTCATTCATAAAGGTTAGGGATTTCCATCCATAATCAAAGATGGTGTAACAAACATAAAGATTAGAAAATAATGGATTACTGAAGAAAGAACCCTAAGTGAATTGAATCAAAAAAGGTTAAGTTCTATTTTTACTGCACTGTTGATGGACGAGTTCCATCGCATCTCTCACTATGAGACTATAAAAGATGCACGAAATGTACTTTCTCTTATTAATGAGAAAAATTCCCAAGTGAGGATTTTGGATATATATATGTATGTATTCAACGTTCCTACCTTCAATATATATATATATATATTTTAAAAACATCTTAATTTAAATATGATTTAAATAAATCTTCATTTAAATTTGAGAGTCCTTAGATGATATGCTTCTAAAATTTTGGATCTTCATTATATTCAAATTTACAATAAAATTTAAATAATAATAATGAAGTCTAAATTCAATGAAATATAAATAAAATTAGACTAAAGTTAAAGTTGAGAAGTGATAAATTATGCTAAATTATACAAGTCATCAAACACCCCCAAACTTAAAACTTTGTTAGTCTTCAAACAAAAAGAAAATAAAATAAAATACGACTATAGACAATGTCAACAAGACCCCATAGCGAACTACTATCACTTACCAATCTATGATCTGAATTTAGATTTTATCACTAACAACTTACTCTTTTTACATCAAAGATAGCAAGAAAATCAATCAAAATTCTGCAATTTGTCAAGCAAGAGTTAAGCATTTACTTCAACCTAAAGCTAGGTCATTGAGTGTTTATGTGAAATAATCAATTTAACTCCAAACCACCAGCAAATTCAGATAAAAGTAGAACAACTGAAATAAGAAGAATTCTCTCAAAACTTAACTCCATAAGTTCAATTTTCAAAAATCCTCTCCACTAATGTAATCAATTACCAAAATCAAATATCAAAAAGTCTTTAATCATGGTTGTAATGACAGGTCATAGGGTGAGGGATATGAAAGGAATAGATATGAAAAATCAAAGCAAACTGGGAAAATACTTGGTAGAAAGAAACAATAAAAAGAATATATCCATAGGATTCACATCATAGCTCCTTTTCGACATTATGCTCATACTGATGACAATATTGTTGTCATACTCAATAAGTAGTGTGCTTTTTTTAAAGATGTGGTTGCCTTGATACTCATAGTCTTTACTAATTTCAACCACTTTAATCCTTTTTCGATTTTTTCCTTTCACTTTCTTTTTCTTTTTTTTTCACTCTTTTTTTTATCTTTGATCAAATAGAGAAAACGTAATGTGGATTATTTAGTTTCAACTAACTTTCTCTTTAAATTTAAATTTCCACCAAAGTATTATCTCAAAATTTAAGGTAAGTTAATTGTTTTTTAGGCTTAGAATGAGAATGATTTATGTAGTTAAAAGAACAAATAAGGCTTATATAAAATAAGACTAAAGGGGGTTGACTATGAGAATACACCATGCAATGATAGCGTGATAATTAGGACGATTGGGAAAGCTTTTTGATTGTGAAAAAATTTTCCTAGATCATTTCTCTAATACTTGGTATCAATTAGGATTTTTCCTCAAGGATCCATCAACGGATTTTAGAGCAAAGCTAGATTAAACTTTTCCTAACCCAGTTAATTCAACTCCTTCTCTTCATAGGAAAAATAGAGTAAAGAAAAATTTACTATATGCTCAATTATTTTCAAGGAAAAAGATTTAAATCAAAATACCCACAAAACTCTAACTAACATAATAGCATATTTTGAAAAAAATTCTCAAAACCATCCTTGATCACAAATTTCAAAGTTGTAGCGAATTCAATTATACTAAAATACATGCTTGATAAGATAGTTCAACAAGTCAAAACTATAGGAGTTGACACCCCCAAACTTAAACTAAAAAATGTCCTCATTGTAAATTTAAAAGTGAGATAGATTGAAGAAATGAAAGGAACTTCCCTGGTTTTATGGTGGATCCGCATCAGTTAGTAATTTTTAGCTCCTTATTCCTACAAAATAAACTACATCAAAATTGAAATTATTCTAATAGATAATAATAAAATAAAAGAACAAAATAAAGTTCTATGGGATGCCTCCCATAAGCGCTTGTTTTATAGTCTACAACCATACTTTTCAATCTTCATCAATCAGGATTTAGAAGAGGAATAAATGCACAATTCCTCTCCACTTGTTCTCCATAATAGTGCTTTAATGTCTAACTACTAACTCTGAATATATTCCTTGTCTTGCCTTTCAAGTTTATTGCTCCAAAAGTGGAAACTTAGTCAATTGTATAAGGACCTGTCCATCTTGATCTTAACTTGCCCGGAAAGAGTTTTAGTCGTGAATTGAAAAGCAAAACATGTTATCCTTGAGCAAACCCATGCCTAAGAATCTGTTTTTCATGCCACTTCTTTGTGCGTTATTTGTAGATCTTTGCATTTTCATAAGCATTGTTCCGGAATTCATCCATCTCATTCAATTAAAGAAATCACTTTTCCTCTACTACCTTCAAATCAAAATTAAACTTCTTTATAGCCTAATAAGCTTTATGCTCCAACTCAATAAGGAGATGACATGGCATACTCTAATAAAACTACTCAACTGTTAGTGAGTACTGCTCCGTCTTGTGATCAAGATACTAAGGTAGAAATATTGAAGAAGAAGATAATAGTTTTAAAGAGTACATAGGAATACATGGCATACTCTCTTAATGAGAAGGAAACTAAGATTGAACAATTAAAAGAGAAAGTTGGGATTCTGAATAATTCATCAAATTATCTTGAAACCTTTCTTAAAGAAAAAGAAGATTTGATTATTGCTCTAAAGGAAATACTCAAAGTTAGTGAGAAGGAACTAGAGCACTATACCTCTAGTTTGAATAAAATGATGATTGGCTAGAAGAGCCTAAATATTATTCCTAGCAATACACAAGACGTTTGGGGACAAGTATGGTATTGGTTTCAATGAGAAGGTTTCAACTTCCATAATGGGTTCGACTAAGTTTGTGAAAACTTCTAATTAAAATGAATAATTGAAGTTTGCTTCCACCCACCCATGAGGTAAGTCTGTTGTGTTCATTCAACCATATCCTTCTAGCAAAGTGAACCCTGCACCTAAGGCTAGCACTTCCTATTGCTCCAGTGATGGTCTTTTATCTCTGCCTATTGTCCTTCTTACTTGTCAACATTATGGTGAAATTGGGCACTTGAGACCACATTGTTGGAAATTAATTACCCATCCTCCTATAAAAGTCAATGTGAGCATTTCATCCTCTTCTCCTCCATGTACTACTTCTCAAAGTCAGGGACCTAGATTCTCTAACTCCAATACTCATATTTTTTATCCGTGTGGCATTGTTTCCCACCTTTCTAGGCATTGTCCTAGATATATGAGAAGTACTACTCTAATTTCTCATCCTTACACACCCATATCTATGTTTCTTTTTAGTTGAAAGGCTTTTGACATAAATGGATGTGTGATTGTTATAACATGTTCTCTATGAGGTTGTATAACTAATATATTATGAAGTTTTTACAAAATATAAAAAGAACTCTTTTCTAAATATATAATAATGTTGTGAATCTATATGGTTATGTTTGAGAAGTTTTTTATGGATTCTTTGCTTGAATGATTTGTATGCCTCTAACAATTGTTAGAATTCATGTATGGTTTCTCTCAAGGAGAAATCCTAGGTACTGCTTAGATAGAAAAATGATTTAGGCCATCTTTGGACCATTTGATCCTTCTTGCATCCTTTGTCTTCCTATCCACAGTTTCTTATCTTGAATCTTTTTTGTTATAATTTTGTTTCTTTGCACCTACTAGCCTAACTTAAATGTTCAATCCCTCTTACCTAGTACTCTTTTTGTTAAGTTTCAACTTTTTCTTGTTGAACATTTTTACTTTGGGATCATTTTGCTTCTCTCGAGCCTTTAAAGGGGGGAAGAAAGAAAGAAAAAACAAAAATAAGAAAGAAAGAAAAAGAAATAGGAGGAAGAGAGAAAAAGAAAAAGGAAAATGAAAAGGAGGAGGTTTAACAACTAAAATTTATTTTGCAAATGAAAAAGATCCCTCGTATGGGAATTTCTTTTAAGAGATTCAATATTGAAAAGCTCAACGAAAAGATCCATAGTTTAAAGGATGACCTCTTATAGTTGTAAGCTTTGTGCTTAAAGTGAAAATTTGTTTGTCTTAAGGTGTGCCTTTTCTTAAATGTTTCTTCTCTTATAACCAAACCTCAACCTATTTTAACAAGCTTTTTAAGACCTTTTGATTTCTATTAGGATTGAATTTACATTATTGGGGAGAGAGGCTACATGTGGACTTATGAAGTTTAGATCAATTTAAGTATATACTTCCTTTTTCCTCATTCATATAAACATATATTGATGACACATATAGTTAATATGTTTTGCATTTCACATACAATGCATGTTCTCATAAATTATTGGTCATACTCTCAAATGAATGCATTTTGGATTGATTGTTATATGGATGTTTATGTTAAGTGTTTTTGGATATTTTGCATCTATTTTTAGGTCCAACTTTTACCAAATTTCCACGTGGATTTCCACTGTGCTCACCATGAGGCTCACCAAACACCGCAACGAGGTGGATAGCGAGGTACTTAGCAATGTCTCTCTTGCTTATTTAAAGAACCACCTAGCACATACTTTCTTCACACCATAGGATATCTTCCTTCTATTCTTGCTATACTAGGTTATCTTACCTTCTTACTTTTACAAATTATAGCCCCAAAACGTTTTGGAAGTGGTAAGAAGTCAAAGCAACCAGAGCCTACCAATCTTTCTAGTAGTGCACCTATTCTTGTTTAGCATCCTATCAATATTCATGATTTTCCTGAAGTCAAATAAAAGTTTGCATATTTTTCTTGGATTTCACTCTATTGTCTAAGTTATTCCTATAATGACAAGTTCATTCGAGAGTTCTATACTTCCCTACCCTATACTTTTACTAGTGAATTCTATATTTTTTTTATCCTTAGAGGACATAGAGTTACCTTCTCTCATGATGATATTCATAATTTGTTATCCCTTCTAGTTGTTGAGTTTCCATCATTTCCTTTCATCCCTTTTGAATTTAAAAATATTGCTTCTATCTACCTTTCTGAATTTGATATTGTGAATGCTCGCAACTCTGAAGAAATGGCTATTCAATTGGTAGGACTAGACTAATCTTTTACTGGTAATGCTCTTGTTGTTGTCATCTCTACCCCCATATCATTCTCTTAATGTTGTTGTCAGTGTTCTTATTCATCCTTGCTCCCATATTTTTTTCCATTCCTCTGTGCCAATGACATTTTCTTTATGCAATTCTAAATAGTGATGGTATATATCTTATTGGTATGATCTATATAACTATCATTTTTCGTACTGTTGCTCTAACTTCCTCTACTCTTCACCATCCTTGTTTGGTTTCTAATTGGGGTTTCACTACTTTTCATAACATTCCTTTAAGCTATTTGAGTAGGAATGTCCTCTCACACACTATCTTTTCTAATAGTCGTGATTCTTGGTGTTCTTCTACTAACCCTTCTTCCTCTTTTTCTATGAACGGTACTCAGTCCACTCATTGCGAGTCCCATACTATTTCCTCAACTCCTTCCACTTTCATCTCCTTTGATACGAAGTCTAAAACTCTCTTGTTTTCTGTTGTGTCTGTGTTGTAAACTTTGAACGGGAATGTTCTTGGAATACATCATTTTTAGGCTTTTTCTCAAAGTGTTGTGGCTTCTTATCATCCCATTGTACCACCTTTTCATAGTTCACCTATTTCTTCTGCCTCTATTAGACCTCGATGTGCCTCTATCAGATCTCCTTTCTCTGGTGTTTCATCACTTAGGTCCTTATTCAACACGTTTACTATATACGGTGGTGATGAGTTCAATTTTCCCTTTAAGCCCAACCATACTTTTGATCTGTTTGTGAACAACTTTCTCAACCTAAAAACTACTACACCTTCTCCCATTACCTTTTTTAATGTGGGATAGTATTTTCACAGTTTGTTTCAAGGAAATAATGATACAAGAGAAGGAGATGCAAAACTGTTGATCTATTTTTTTGTTCTCTTTCTTTCAATTTTTGTTTGTTGCTTTAGTTTATCTTCGAACTTCCTTGTATGAAATAAAGTTATTTTAATGAATATAAGTTTGGTGGTGTTATTTTCATCAGTGACAGTTTCTATTTTGCCTTAATTATTTTAGAATTAATGCACTTCTCTCCGTTATATAAGGGTGCACCATTAACTTTTTGTGTCAAAAAGGGTGAGAAGTTTCTATACATAACTATACATTTATGCCATGCTATGTGCCACATAGGCTATAAGTGTATTATTATTAGTTGACTTGTATATATTCAGAGGGAATGTTACATGAAGTTAGGGAAAATTGTGTATTTATGTTTGTGTTTGTGCCTATTGGTGTGTACCTGTGTAGGGGTAATATGATAGTATGTGATTTGACTACACACTATTTCTACATGATATGTTCAAGGGTATATGTTTGACTTATGTATACAGGTTATAGGTATAAAGTGACATCTTCGAGCTTCAAATGCCTTGTGTGCAATGGGGTTAAGACTCATTTCAAAGTGAAAAAAATGGATGAATTGATAAATGAAGGTGGAAAGAGTGTACTTGGTATTGGTATATGTTTTGGGTTTTAGTGTGTTGTGTTGTATATGGGAACAAAATCCTCTAGGACATTTTCATGATCATCTCATGTTTGATAAGTATATGTACCAAGTTGTGTAGTGTTTTGACATGGAAAGCCAAAGAGGGATAATGTAAGTGAGTTGTACTTGTGTCCATGTGTTGTTTTCCCGTGCACAAAATACAATGTATGTTTTATTTTTCTTAGTGAATTTGTGTTCCTTTGTGTAAGGTTGGTTAATATGGATTATTAATTCACACATGCACATAGTTAGGTATACTTTATATGCAAGCATGTTTATACACACCATGGGATTGGTTTTTGTAGTGTGCATGCTAGGTAAAGTGTTTGTTTTCGACGAGTGAGTGTGTGAGCGAGCCAACTTTGTTATTTGTGGTTTTTTGGCTTATTTTAGGTGTATTTGTGAATTTTACTCAACACTTTGGAAACAAAAATATCATTTTTTACACACCTCACTAACAAGCTCGCTAAGGACCTTGTTATAGGTGGTAATGAGGTAATGGCGATGTGGCAAATCCAAGTGCTATAAATATCCCATTCATTTCTCTTCTCTTTACCCTTGTTCAAAGTGCTGAAACTCTGGAAATATTCACTCTGAGATTTACATCTGTTGTTGAAATTATTTTGGAAAGACTACATTTGAGTGTGGGTTGCTTACTGAGTTTAGTGATCAAATAGTAGGCTGTGTGCATGCGTGGTTTGACTGTGTATCTCCCATACACAATTTCATTGTAGTGGTGGACTGTTTGTCCCTTAATAGTGTGAGTTAATACATTTCTAGTTACTTGATATGTGATTTCCAATCATATCACATTGAGTGGTGTTGGCTGTGGAGGACAGTCGAGTTCGTGTGTTGAACCAAGTCATTGTGAAAGAAACAAGTGAAGAACAGTAGTAGGCAGTTTGGTTAGAGGTCCTGGCTAATAGAGGTAATAATGGTTTTATTTTCTATTAGTGATGTAACTTTTTTACCATTTAGTGAATTATTTTTTACTGAGTGGTTGCCTTAAGCAACCTGAGAATGTTATCATATAGATATTGTCTCTATATAGGTTTGCCTTATTATATTGAGTGTTATGCTTGATCACATAATGGGCTAGTATAATCTAAATTTGTTGTATATATGTCGCAACATATTGAATCATAAACTCTTATTAGAAAGCATTTGTGTTTACTTTCTTTTTCTTTGATATATAATATTTGTTATTCAAGTTGTATTTTTTTAATATTATACTATATGTGATTCTGATACGTGATTTGTTTAAGTGGTTATATTCTTATTTGTGCTAGCTAGGGTCGAGTTCCTTAGGAGTTTGTGTCTCCTTACCCTAGTCGTGTTCAAGGTCGTGGAATCTTTCGTGTTCATGTTAGATTTTATATTAGATATAAAGAAACATTTAGTATATAAGTTATTCGATCAATCAAATAATGTTTAGATTGATTGAGAAGGTAGATCGATCAAACATTAATCTACTATGATCTAAGTCCTCTCAGAATTAATTTTAATATGGGATAGATCGATCAAGGACGGGATCAATCGAGTTACGATTGAATTTGATCTACCTAGTCTAGGGTTTTATTAATCGCTACCTGGATCGATCGAAAAATGTTTCAATCAATCTACCTTATTGATTTGATCGATCGAGGTTAGTCTAGATTGATCAACCGACGAGGGCTTTAACTTATAACCTAATTGTTTACTCATTCCAAACTTATCAATTACAATATTACCCTATTATTTACTACTCTATGAATGGTTTAATAAATAGATTTGTAATTGAACATTAACATAGCATTATGGCTTCAATATTTTCTATTTGAGTAACATAATGCCTCTTGTTATCTTTGACCACAATTGCATCAAATTTTGCAACTTAAGCTTTCTTTCTCTCTAAATCTGTTTTGTAAAATCATATTTTGATAGGCTTTTTCTTTAGTTAATCTATCAAATATTTTGTAGTTTTGTTTGATTGATTAATAAGCTTACATTATTTATGGTCATGTGCTTAATCATCTGTTCTAGGGTTTGCTAGTGATTTTAATTTAACTGATATTTTATTAAATCATCTAGATAAGATTGTAACTTTTAATTTTCTCTAAGACACACCTCGCATTTATGTTTTTGTGCTAATTTTTTCAAATTCCAACTGAACGGGTTTGATAATTCGTGTGACTCAAGTTTTTTAGAACATTGATCTGAATTTGAACACCTTGCTTATAGAGACTGTGAAAGAAAGTGAAGGCTTGTAAGGAGGTTACTTAGGGGAATTATCTATGATGGGTAGTTTGAGTCCTAATCTTATAATCGAATATTATTTTTATAGTGGATAGTTAAGTGGTCCGATAAACTGATGATTTTTCTCTTAGATCATTGTTATGAGTTAAGTTGTTTCCACCTAAAAATCTCGTGTGTCAATTTTTACTTTTACATGATTTTATTTATACACGATTGCATGTCTAACCATTTATAAATTTTTAATTTGATATATTTTATTAATTAATTTACTCACCCCTTTAGTTAATTAAATCCATAACTAAATTCTTTTAATTTTAATCGAAATAACATTAAAAAAAGTAAATTTTATTATTATATTTTGAAAAATTAAAAGATATTCCTTAGATTTGAGCCCTCGTTAAGTTGGAGGGGGTGCTTGCAGGTTGATCTGCCCTCACTAATAAATTTAAGAGTTATTTTTATTAATTATTTCCATACTCTCGAATATTATTGATTTTATTTTTCAAAATTAAAAGATACAATTACAAAACTTTCTTAATTATAATATTTTTATTTTATATTCCTCGTTATTACTCTTAAAACATTACCTAGTAAATTAATATTTTCATTATGTTTTCTTATAGTTATTAAGTAAACACAAAAAAATGGATTGAATTTTACTAGTATGATTCATCCTCATTTTTATTCTAATTAATTTTCATTATAGATTATTAGAAGTATCTTTAATTATTATCTATATTTGTAGATATATAAATAATTGAAAGTTAGGCAACCAAAGCTTTTCCTCAAAACGAGCTTATCAGGAAAGGGGTTGCACCAGACTAATAACCAGCACTCGGCTGGCATCCCTGGTCGATGTAGGACTCAACACCCCACCTCACATCGGACGGGAGAATACATCTCTACCAGACCCGAATGCCAGTGTGCGTGAGAGGACTCATCAGTTGACCCAAGAACCTGCTTTGATACCAAATTGAAAGCTAGGCAATCAAAGTTTTTTCTCAAAATACGCTTATCAGTAAAGGAACTGTATTAGACTAATAACCAACACTCGATTGACATCCCTAATCGATGTGGGACTCAACATAAATATAAAAAATATTTTTATTATTACTTAATCATGTATCAATCTTTATACGTAAGGTCACGAATTAATAATTGATCTAACAATTATTTCAGTATTTTACTTTTATAATTTTAACACATTATTTAATACATATAACATTATTTTATAAATATTGTAATATTCACATAACTTCCAACAAAAATATTTTTTTGTCTATTTTTCTTTAAATGAATGCGTTTAGATCCAACAAATTATGCGGTTGCAGGGCTGACGTCCTTTTGATTTTCATTAATTTTGTTGATTCTCTAAACGTTAATGCTTATGGTTTCGTGATCATTTGGTGAGCATTTGAAATATTTTTAAAAATAATTTATAAAGCCCCAAAAATATGATTCATCATTATGGCGGGAATGTATCCTTATTAATCTTTTTTCTATGAATTTTTATCATATAATGATTACTTTCTTTTGAAAAAAAAATTATTTAATAATATAAAATAATATGTACTATAGGATCATTAATATTGAATGATGTGAATAATTTAAAAGCTTAAATTTAAATCCCAATAAAAATCAATAAAAAATGATTAATAGAAAATCTACTTGGATCATAGCATCACCATGTATCAAGTGGACTTCTTGCCAATTAAATTCACAACTCTACATAAATGTAAATCATATTTTCATGGGCATCATAAGTATATTTGTTTTATATTAATTGATTATGGAGAAAAAAAATTATTGTCTTTGATTTTTTAGTACTGAAAAGCTTCTTTTATGAGCCAAAAATAAATATATAAGTTTTTGCATTTTTTTCCTTTGTAAGTGATATTTTGTCTAGAAGAATTATTCCAAACCAATGCTTTTTGGCCTCATCAAATTTTGGTGCTTGAAATTTTTTATTTAACATTTACTTCGGTTGTTTGGATATGTTTGAAATCAAAACGATTTATAAAAAGTATAGATTACTTAAATTAATGGATTAAAATATAATTATAACAGAATTTAGAGATTTAGACATGCAAATGGATGGTACTTATGATAATGTGAAACATAATGCTTTGATGTTGTACACTTTGTGGGAAATTAGAGATGATATATACATTATTTGTAATTTGAACTCTAGAATTGTGTATTATCATTAACATAATAAATAAAAATTTTGAAATTATTGTATAGAAAACGTGACATCATATTAGATTACAATAACACAATAATTAATTTATTGACTTAGTATTTTCGTGCTTTAACGTTTCAAATATTGTCCTTATTGTTGATGCTCTCAATTCTTCAAGTTGTAAGGTTGTTACGTTGATTGTGAAGGATAATTCTAACCCTATTTATGAAATTGATGGTCAAATATATTGTCACTTAAAAATTTGTCATTTGTTTTGGACCTTATTTCGTTAGTTGATTTTTGATGTAGGCTTAAATCTGAATATACAACGCCTAATCTATAACTTTTGAGCTAGCGTTGAGATATACTTCTTATGATTGATTGATTTCTTGTACATTTGATTATATGTTTTGGAGTGTAGTTTCAGTATCATGTATCAATGTTAGAATTGCTAAAGCGTAAAAATTGATATTTGATTGTTGACGAACGGAGTTGTAGTTCTGTCAACACTTTTGCGGTTGTTAATTTGAGATGCGCTTTGATCTTGCAAAAGTGTGTATTAAATTTGATAAGAGAATCCTTTAATTAGTATGTTGCATACCATGGACATTGCTGATCTTTTAAAGAGTATTTGTAGTTTGGGCATTTGTTTGTATTTTTTATCATTTAGGACTTTTAAAACTAATAATTAGGATAGGGATAGAGAGCTCAGGACTTTTAAAACTAATAATTAGGATAGGGATAGAGAGCTCATCCAATACTGACATCAGTAACCCTAACTATAAGTAGATAAGGGAGATCCTTATACTCCTACGTGTGTTGATTGGCTAAACATTAAGAAATATTAGAACTTGACACTCACAATAGTGTGAAATTATGAAAGCGGCATGTGCAGTGCATAAATATTTTAGGACAAAGTTGGGGTATAATGCTTACACCAGTGTAAGGATGTCGTATGTAGCTATATTATCAAGTCATATTTATAATTATAAATGTCTATATAATTCATCCAATAATTGTCATAATAGACAATACATTGAACAACACTGTCTTCAATGATTAATTTTGACAATCTATATCCAAAACACTTAGATATTCAAATTACCTCAATACCTTAATCGAACTGAGAACTACCAATTAATTACTGATGTCAAGGATTCCTTCACCATAGAAGGAAATACACCTTCAGAGCTAATTCTAACTGTTGTTACAGTTGTACCCTAACTCCTGACACAATAACATACACTAAATTTATCCTTATGCATAACTTCAAAAGCAAGTAGGCAACAGCATCTAAACTATACAATCCTCCTTCAAGTATTCAGTTAAACGTAGCATATTTGATAACCACATAAAATATTTTACACTGGTGTAACCATTATATCCCAACTTTTTCATAAAAAAATTATGTGCGGCACATATCCTTCTCATAATTTCACATTACAGTGGCCGAAAAATTCTAATATTTCTCAATATTTGGCCAACCAACACACGACACTTGGAAGTATAAAGGGGACAGAGGAGGCTCTGCAATATTATAAAGGCTTCCTCCCTCCCCCCACCCACACATATATCACCCCATTACTCCCAAAAATATGATATACTTTCAACTAAGGTTAATGATGCCAGTATTAGGGTGAGCTTTCCATCTCTATCCTAGTTATTAGTTTTAAAAACCCCAAATAAAAAATACAAATAAATCCTTAAATTATAGATACTTCAATTATCTATTAAGAGAAGCTCACCTAATGAACATCCCAATATCAGATGAAATTTCAAGTAATTACACTTCTTTAATACTCCAAGCTAAAGCATCGAAGACATTCAAATTAAGAAACTACTTTTCCCATCTAAGTTACACAAGATAGACCTTAAGATTCGCGATCTTTCGATGATAATAGATCACTACATCATTCAATACCAACCTCAATGTTCAATTAACACGGGATAATCGTTATCACCGTCTATGATAACAGATTAACAGGAGAGGCATCAAAGCAAACAACGCACATACTAGACCATTTTGACACAAGAAAGGAGTGAACACATCACAAGCTAGAAAATCATAGCACGAATGTAGAATACAAATAACTTAATTCGTCCAATTGTGCTTTCATATACGTCCATGACCCGTAATTAAGAGGGAACCCTTCACTATCACCACGCAAATGTTTACAACAATATATCTCACCAGAGAAAACATTCCAACCAAAGAGGATCTCAACGCATAGAACAATCTCATTACTATATATTGTGGTATTCCCAAGTCTTATTTGACTTATGCATTTCGTACTAGTGCCTATGTGCTTAATATAATTCTTAGTAAGGTCCTTCAGCTTGAATCTCCTTATTCTTGTCTTTATAAATGTCCTCCTAACTATTAATTTTTAAGAGTTTTTGGTAGCTTATATTTTCCATGCCTACAACGTAAGCTTGATCCAAAGGTTGCTGTTTGTGTCTTCCTTGGTTATGCCCCAGTTAACAAGGGTATTTGTACTTGGAAAATGCTACTGGTAGAGTGCATACTAGTAGACATATTGATTTTGCTGAAAATGTGTTTCCCTTCCATTCTGCACAAGTTTCCTCTTCTGTTTCTGCACAGTGCCCTATGTCAACTTCTGGTCAGTTTGGTCGCTCTGTAATTTTGACTCTATCTGCGTCTACTTTCTCTAGTGTTTCTTCTGCACAGCATTTATCACTCCCTAGTGTACCCAGTTCTTCTATATCTCAGTCTATGTTTTCACTTTTGTCTTTACCTACGTTTGCTAAATATATTTCCCATTTTGTGCTACCTACTCTGACCCTTCTCATAATGGTCGAAAAAATAAAATAAAAAATTGATTTTAAAAAAAAAAATAATTAAACTATTATAAAAACTAAAAAATACATTAAATTTTTATTTTGACATGATTAAGAGGCATACGGCATCACCCGCCCTTATTTAATTTCTTTAACCAAATTTCATCTCCAATTTAATATCAATGATAATGTGCAATTTCAATGGAATGCCATTTTTCATTCTCATGAATTCATTATAAAAAGAGTGAAAAGTTAAACTTATCTTTTTTTACTTACAAAAAATTTCATTTAATTCCTTAAATTATAAAAATTTATTTTCAATCTTTTTGTTTATGAAAATATACTAAGAAACGATATTTAATATTTTTTTATTAAAATTCATTTTCAAAAATTCGAAATAGTTTTTTTATAAGAAAATGATTAAATGACACTTAAAAACACTAAATGATATACTTTATAATCTAAAAAAACTAAACACCATCTTTTATAAAAGTAAGACCATCACATATCTGAAACAAAAACATGCTTAGAAGAGATCTATAACCACATTATGCTTGAAGAGGGTTATATTAGCTTATTACATCTATTTTTTTGTTCCAACTACATATGACGTATTCACGTTAAACGGGCAATAGAACTTAAAAATAAAAAAAAAATCTCCACTATATAGGAGCTTCCCACAAAAATGACATTATTGAGCAAGCTTTGGATTTGATTCTCTTTCTCTCTCCCCCCAATATTCACGTACAAGTTTGGTTTACTACGTAACCAAAATGTGAGCTGTTCTTTCTATGACTATTTGGGTATAACCAAAGATTAGTCACAACAATTGTAAAGAATGGTTCCATTCACAGAACAAGAATCTCGATAAATCAACTCACAGATTGACTTATCGAGTGAGTCAAGAATCAAATCAAGTCGTGCACTATGAGTGTTCAAAGTGGTTGGAGTTCTTGCTCCGGAACGGCAACTTTGACAAGCTTGTATGCATTGGTTGTTTGCTGTTGGCGTCTGCAAATAACAACCACCCCAAAGGCTGACACTACGATTGCTAGAACGACAAAAATTGCAAATATAACCACCACATGAATTTGCTGCCACCCACTCCTGCACCATTTAAGAAATTATGGGTATAAGGAATAGCACAAAATATAGTCTATTTGCTTATACTTCCACTAAAAGTGGTTTAGTACAGAAACTTTTCAGAACAAAGGGGTTTAAGGAAGAAGCACATAATATGCTTCTTTTAACAAGCACAAAATGTACCTTCTGAATCCTGAAAGCGCTTATGATAAATTTTTTTCTATTTGATCCGGAAGTGCTTTTGTGATGTCATAAACACTATTACAGAGTCCCATAAGAAGAAACAAACAAACCCTAAAGCCCAGATTCAAGCAACAAGAGAAGAAAACTACTTCCACATTCTAAAGGAGTTGCTTCGTTAAAGAATGCTCAAGGACAAAAGTAACACTTTTGTTGTCTAAACTTATTCATTGCAGTTTGAAAAATGGCTCCTCATAGAATGATAGCAAGAGAATGCAAATCCCCGATGCCCATATAAGAAACTGAATCCTCGGAGAAACAGAAATTGTAAACACAGAATAGACAGATGGCATTGTACTGAAATATGTAAAACAAGTTTTTGAAATGGAAATTACAATTCCATTAATAGTAATACAATGCCGTGGTGTATACTTGTGTCAGAAAGATGGATTCTGGAAATGTAACATACCGCTTTTCCTTGGATTGGACATTCCACCCAACCAACTCATAATGGCCAAAGGTCCTAGGAAGTTGCATGTCATGCGCAGCAAGCTGGGAAATTATCCTCTGTAGGGAAAATTAAATTTATCTAGAGGATCATCATAATGTTATTAGCAAAGACAATAGTTCCAACTCCACAAAGTTCACTTACAGCTGCAGTTCCATTAGATATGTAGTCAGCAGATCCTGCCGGTGATACAGTCCACTTAGTAAGGGAATTATTCCCATCAGGTGTAGCTTTCAATAAGTGAACCTAAAGTCATTCAATTGGGATAATCAGAACGGGATACTGAAGATCATCTTAATTACATAAATATACAAACTCATAAGTTTCTCAGGTGTATAATTAAAAGTACAAGTTGATCATATGACCTTCGTTCCAAAGCAGTCTTTGTCTAACCTGGAAAGTACTAATCTCTAGACCATGAGCAACGTATTCAACCAGCATTGTCATGTGTGGTTTCAGATCTGCATAGCTAATGTTCAATGACATGTCAAACGCTATTTGTCCAATTTTGAATCCATCTGTGCACAAAAATTATCTACGGTTACAATACAATAACAGTATTTGTTAAAAATAACCTATTTTAACATGTTTTATGTTATAATTGTTTCATAGCATTGGATCACTGCTTCAAATAAAAGAAATTGATTAGGATTTTAACTTATAAAAGCATCTAACAAATATACTTTAGTTTTAATACTCCTCTTTTCCAATGATTTTGCAATAATAAAATGCGTGCCTTTTTATTATAAAACATAAATCATGCCCTACAAAATACGTGCCTTTTTATTATAAAACATAAATCATGCCCTACAAAATACGTGCACACAACAGAAAAGAAAGACACAGTTGAAGATGCCATCTAAATGCAAAGGTAAGAAATAGAAAAATGATGCATCTAAGTTTACTCAAAGGTCCACAATATATGAAACCTGGAAATACATAATGTGGGGCCTTATTTGGTGCTAATCCAGATACAGGTGGTGCTTCAGTAGTTAAGTTCGTCTCATCGTGAGGTGGACCTTTGAGTTTTTCCCATAACTCAGAACAATTAGTTTTCCAGAAACCAATCTTGGATTGCTCACGGTCATATGTTATAAGAGTATTGCGGGCAATAATTCCTATTACAAATAGATGAAGTTAAAACAGGAAGCATGGAATCACAGGGAAAGGTTAATTAATATGGAAATGGAAAATAAAAATCGTTTAAATGAACTAAGCTATATTGTTGTCTTAGCATATTTTACCTCCTAGAAGGGTGGATGGATCCTTTCCATTCTGGAAAATCCCCAAGCAATATGCACCATGCACTTTTTTATGCTTTCGCATAAAATACAACATTTAATCAGTAAGCATCCGAAGATCTATGGATGAACTAGCGTAATTGCAAACAAAACTGTAATATTTTGAATGCTTTAACATAAAACACAATATTATATCAATAAGCAGAAAAATATTAATTTTAAAACTAGCACGATTATGATCAAAATTCAAAACTATAAAATCTGGTTATTGAATTTTTTTTAAATTTCCACCGAGGCATAAAATCAGCGATGCCTATAGGAAATAAGGTCCTCAAAAACCAAAGAAAGCAAGGGGAAAGAAAGAGAGAAAATGATGATACTGATAAAAATCAGATACATACACGAAACAAGTAATTTTCAGGCGAAAGTGACATTTTTTGTCCATTTCCAAAAACCATATCAACTGTTGGAAAGGTATTTGACAATTCGGAGACATCACTGCAGAAAGAGTTGGTTAAATTGTTAGGAATACAAAGGTGAGTGAATTCTTCACTCTTTTTACTACTAATAAACGTCCCATGTACACTTGTGTCATACCTTCCAGCGCCAGAAAAGCATATGTCCTTGTAATTTGGATCAGGTCCCCGAATCCGCTTCAAAGAATTAAGTTCCTTTATGATCTGCAAGAAGGCAAATGTCATTACTTTGAGTTTTGATTGTAGGCCACTATATTCTATCTGTTTATCTGTTCTCCAGAAAGTTGACAAAATTTTTATTTAGATGTTGACTAGAAATTGTGTTTGTAGCTACTTTACAAATTTTGATCAATATAATGCAATAAATGAAACCAATCAGCAATAAAACTTTGCATGGTACCTGGTTATTTTGAATTCATTCTATGGAGAAAGAAGCAAGGATAAGTATCTTTTCATATTCCTTAGTAAACAAAAGTTGTATTTGCTTTAAAGCTCTTCAGAAATAGAAACTTACAGCATCTTTAAATGCTAAAAATGCTACTTCCGGTAGGTATGCATATGTAGTACCACTGTCTAGGACAGTTCCATGCTTTTGATCAAATACACTTGGTTCTAATTTCAAGCGCTTCCCCGCTACACGTATCTCCTTCAAATCTATATTATAATATGGACTGTTGCCATCCCACAACTATAGTAAATGGGTGAGATGTATTGATTGTATACGTTAGGAAATTGCATAATATGGCTTCACATTTATAGAGCAAGGCTTTTTAGAAGACACACCTTCTTACGGGGTCAGAATAGGCAAAGACCATGTCTGATTGGGGAGGAATACCACCGAGAACCATTGCACCTCCACCAATATCCATTCCACCATAACACAGCGAGAATGAATCACTGATAATAGTTTTATCAACAAGCTGGTCCACAATGCTAAGATCACCACGGCCCAACCCCATTATACCGTCAGCACGCTGAGTATAAAGATCACCGGTTTCCTTATTCTCACAGCCAAAAACAGCTCGTTGTGGAGCAAGTTCACTCTGATTGCCAAAGGATAATAAATCTTCACCAAGCACACCACTGCTAGTACTCATCTCAGCATACTGCCTCTCATATATACACTGCACTTTGTCATTGTCACAAGTGCAATCTACGTTGCATTTCACAGGTTGGTAGGTGGTCGATATTTCTGGATCAAACTTTGGGTCCTATCAAAACCCAAAAAGGGAAGAGGAAAAAGAAAAAAAATGAAAAAGAAGATGAAAATGCACAACTAGAAAAATCAAACCCAAAATCTCCAATGTAACTCTATCGCATCTCCATTTCAAATTATTGATTCACAGTAAAGGTGAATTATATCAAATATGATCAAAATAGCAAGTGAATCAAAAAAATATAATATGTGAAATACAATAAAAAGTGATGCATCAAGAAATCAGAACAAGAATAGAAATGGTGGTAGTATTGAATATAAAAAAACAACTCTATGGTTGGAACTCTAAATTCACAGAACAAGCTCTATCTAGAAGACGATGAAATTAGCAAAAACAAGAGTAATTCTTAGCTGTGGCTATGCACGTGTTTTATAGGTATCGAACCTAACCGTATCCATGTGCACAGAGCTTCACACACTCATACACACACACGGCTTAACCAATTCCCATGTGCATCAAGCACCACTCACACACACGCTACCCACAACCTAACGGCCACCATGTGCATTTTCTGTTGTATCAAGAAATCAGTTGCTATTTGCATTCTTTCTATCTGCATCATAGTCCTCCTCTTCAGTAGAATTTGCCCTCGAATTCAAGTTGATCGCATTAGCTACATCTGTGGGGTAGTATTTACGAAAATTTGTTACATTGAATGTATTGGAAATGTTCTAATCTTCAAAAAAATCAATGACATAAGCATTGTCGTTGATATTCTTAAAAATTCTAAAAGAGGCATAGTTCCTGAGCTGAAACTTTAGGCATGTGCCTTGTGTTAAGGTGCACCATGACTAGCTCACTAACTTGAAAATGTGCAAGCCTACAATGCTGATCTGCCTATATTTTCTATTGTGTATTTATTTTTTCGATGTGCTCTCGAATTTCTTGGTAGAATTGAGCTTAATCAGTAGCCCATACGCCAACAGCTTTACTTTTTGGACTCTTGAGATGTCTTTCTGGGAGTGAATCTATCTGAGTGCCGAGTGACCAATATGAAGGATAAATTCTTTTGAAATGAGATAATACTCCCAATGTTTGATGGCTCGAATGACAGCATAGAACTCTTGGTCATAAGTGGACCATTATTGACGTGCTTCACTAAGTTTCTCGCTGAAGAAAATAGGCTTGCCACCCTGAGATAGCACTGCTCTACTACCCATCATGGATGCATCTGTTTCAACTTCAAATACTTTGTCAAAATCTGGTAAAGATAGAACTAGGGTTGTTCACAATTTTTCCATGATGAGTTGGAAACTGTTTTCCTACTCCTTACCCCAAATGAACTATCCTTTCTTGAGGCAGTTTGCTATAGGTGCAACAATTGAACTGAAATTCCTTATGAATCTCATGTAGAACGTTGTCAGGACATGAAGGCTCCTGACTTCATGTATTGATGTGGGATTAGGCCATGACTAGATGACATCAATCTTCTTAGTGTCCACTGAGATGCTCTCAGGGCTGATAACATACCTTAAGAAAAGGAATCTAGTGGTCATAAACTCGCACTTTTTGAGGATGAGCAAAAGTTTGTGTTCTCTTAATAACTCCAAGACAGCCTGCAAATGCTCTAGATGCTCGTTAGGATTCCTAATATAGATTAAGATGTCATTGAAATATACTACCAAATAAGCACTATTGAGAGGCTTCAAAACATGATACATCAACCTCATGAAGGTGTTGGGAGCATTGCACAACCCGAATAGCATAACACGCCATTCATATAGGCCTTTTTTGGTTTTAAAAGTTGTCTTCTATTCATCTTCTTTTATGATGCGAATTTGGTGATATCCACTACGAAAATCAAGCTTAGAGAAGACTTAGCTTTTCAAGCATTTCTTTTAACTTAGGAATAAGGAACCTGTACTTGACTGTGATCTTGTTAATATTCTTGCTGTCAACACATTCTCATCATGCCATCCTTCTTGGGTACAAGTAGTGTAGGCATAACACATGGACTCTTGCTTTATTGGATGAGGTGCTTATCCAAGAAGTCTTCCACTATCTCTTAATAAGAGCTCATGATCATTAGGATTCATTCGATGGTGGAGTAAATTGAGCAGATTGTTGCCTGGTATAAAATCTATATGGTGCTGAATGTCCCTTAGTGGGGTTAAGGTGTTAGGTAAGTCAGTTGGTGTAAGGTCGATGTCCGCAGATAGTAACTCTTTAACAGCATCAGGGATGACATGAGTGACAGGTTGTTGTTCTTTAGTGTAAGGACTATGAGTGTTGGCTATTTTCGTGGACAAAATATTTATCTGTAAATTTATTTTTAGGCCTACAATCAAGTCTATCAAGAAAAGCCAAACAAATGTTCGAATTCCAGATAATTATACTTCAGGTATATCTTTGATAACTACAACACATAGAATTACATTTGTGCATTTAATAGCACATGCTTATAAATCTGAAATTATTTTTAGTGCTAAAATATGGAATAAGATATGCTAAAATATTAGATAAGATATACTCTAAATTATAGCTGGAATCTTTAGTATAAAAGATAGTATAAAATCTATTTTAAAATAAATTTATTTTATATAAGAGTTATCTTAATTAATTAGTAATATTAATCATATTTGTAATAGAAAAGATATTTATTAATCATATATGAGTTATCTTAATTAATGAGTATTATTAATCATATTTGTAGTAGAAAAGATATCTATCAATTACATAGGATTAAGGATTTTAATTTTTTCTATAAATAAAACTCATTACTCATTGTTTCAATTAAGCACAGAAGAGCATTCTTCTAATCTTCTTAATTTCTCTCTCTTGTTTTACAAATATAAGATCATAATTATTTTGGCTTCTTTATTTAGTTAATCTATCAAATATAATCACTAATATTTGATTGATTAATAAGTCTAATTATTTTTATGATATTTTGATAATATGTTCTTATGACTTCTTTATTTTTGTTTTTAAATTGTCAGATCAAATAATTGTTTTGTCATATCATAGTTATTTGATTTGATTATTAATATTTAAAGAAGCTATTTTTATTGAACTTATGCTTGATCTTTTTGCTCTAAGATTTACTAGTTGATTTGATTTAAGTGATATATGTTTTGAATCATCTACTTAGGATTATTCATTATTAAATCCGTTCTAGAACACACATAAGTACTTGTGTTTTTGTGCTAACTATTTTGCAATTACTTCGAGAACGTATCTAATTGGCAGGAAGCTTATTGAAACGTTGGTCTAGAAACCGCTTATACTAATATTGAAAACTGTGAAAACAGAGCAAGAGCTCGTAAATAAAGTACATTGGGGTAGCATCCTAGGAAGGGTAGCATAAGACCGAGTTTGTACTTGAACATTTGATTTTCATAGTGGAAAGTTAGGTGGTCCGGTGGACCGGTGGACCGGTGGTTTTCCTCTTAGGTCATGGTTATGACCTAAGTTGTTTCCACCTAAAAACATTGTGTGTTATTATTTTATTTCCGCACTTATTTTTACACACGATTGTATGCCTGACTCCTTTGTTTAGGTTATTGAAAGTTTATAAATTAGTAAAAATTAAAAATAACCTAATCACCTCCCTCTAAGTTAATTAGGTTCATAATTTATAAACTTTCAATTGGTATCAGAGCCGACACTAGACACACTTAGTGAGATTGATCCTTAGGGACACACACACTTACTTATGGACCAAATGAAAGAAGATAGGTCATCTGTTAGACCCCCACTCTTTGATGGGTTTAATTACCCTTACTAGAAGGCTCGCATGCAAGCCTTTCTCAAACAAGATGAAAAAGTCTGGGATGTTATTCTTGATGGTTGGGAACCACCTTCGGTAACGAAAGATGGTGTAACAATCATAAAGCCAAGAAGAGACTGGTCCACTGAAGAACGCACCCTTAGTGGGGCAAACCAAAAAGGTCTAAGCTCAATACTTGCTGCAGTGTCGATGGATGAGTTCCGTCGCATCTCCGACTGTGAGATTGCTAAAGATGTATGGAATGCACTTGCTCTTGCTTATGAAGGAACTTCCCAAGTAAATCAAACAAAATTGAGATTGCTAACATCTGAGTTTGATTCCATTAAAATGAGCAATAACGAAACTTTTGGTCAATTCTATGCTCACTTTTGTGATATCACTAATGCTTGCTCTAACCTTGGTGAGAAAATTCCACAACCAATACAAGTACGCAAACTCCTAAGCTCCTTAACAGCTGACTACAAGATGAAAGTTACAACGAGGAAAGCAAGAATATGGACACACTAAATATTGATGAACTTGTTGGGTCAATCCAAACCTATGAGCTTTCTCTTTATTGTCCCAAGAAAATCAAGGATGTGGCATTCAAAAGCTCCAAAATGGACATCTCTGATAGTGATGAGGATATGAATGATGAGTCATTAGTCTCGCTAGCACAAAAATTGAAGAAGTTCTTGAAAATGAAGGGTCAACAAAATAATTAATCTAATAAGGGACAATCTAGTTGTTTGAGGGACCGAAAGTCAAGGGAAATCAAGCCTCCTAGCTCTGATGGTAAGAAAACTAAGCTCACTAGTCCTCGATGCTATACTTGTGGGGGCTTTGGTCATATTTCTATAGATTGTGCAAACAATAAAAATAAATTTGGAAAAGCATTTAATGCTACACTCAGTGACACAGAAAGTGAGCAGGATAATGCTAGTAACTCAGAAGATGATGACACTAACTATCGTGCCTTCACCGCAACTACCAAAGAACACCACAATGACTCTGACTCTAGCTCGGATGAAGAAAATGAGGAAGTAAACTCCTCTTTCTTATTGTCTAAGTTTAATGTATCGAGTTATGAGAAACTATTCATGGATTGTTTAGGTGCTAGAGAAGAGAGAGACAAACTACTTATGGAAGTAACTAAACTTAATGATATCATCAATATTCACAAAACAAATTCCTCTAGCCTAGAGAAAGATAAAAAGGAATTGTCTGAAAATATTAATGTCATGAATCTGAGACTTGTAGAAACCACTGAGGAAAACAAAAAGCTTAGGCAAGAACTTAGTATTGCTAAAGATACGATGAAGAATTTGACCATAGGTGTTGAAAAATTGACCAAAGTCCTAGACTATGGAAAACTACATGGAGATAAGAGAGGTCTTGGATACATAGATGAACAGTCAACACCTTCAACATCAAAGACCACATTTGTAAGGCCCTTAAACTCTACTCCTATTGTTACTACTTATGCACAAAGAACTATTACACCTATGGTAGAAAAAGTTGTTAAGTTTGTGCTTATCTGTCATCATTGTGGTAGAAAAAGTCATATAAGACCAAAATGTAAATTTTTGAGGAATGCTCTTGAACTTAATCATTCTTTCCATTTTCACATAGTAGGACCAATAAGCATCATCCATCTATGCATGTTACATCATATTCAAGGATGAATGGAAATTATAATAATGTGTTCAAAAATTCTACTAGAAAGCATGAAGTCTTAGGTTTAAAGAAGTAAAATTCAATACTTTTAATGCTAGGACTCATCATCCTACTATGCATACTGCATCTTCATTTGGGATGAATAAGAAAAGTATAACTAAGTCCAAGAACACACCTATGAAACCTAAGTTTGTTGAGTCTCAACCCAATGATATAGAAAAACCAAAATACAAGAAAATGTGGGTTATGAAAGGTTGTTTTTTCCCGATCACCCGACCGTTTTTTATTAAAATGTTTAAATGACCCTAGGTGAGTAATTTTTATTGTTTTTATTTTATTAGTTAAACTTAAAAAAAATATAAAAGTAGCATTCTTATCTGGCCAACACGCTATTGAACTTATTTAATACTTACATATACATAACCTCATTTTAGTGACTCGACTCATTTTGATATTTATTGTATAAATTATTTTAAAATTTTGACTTATGCACACACACATATTCTTGTACATGTGATGATCAATGTTGACATAAACTTATTCATACACTCACGAACACACATATATGTTATGCTTTAAGTTTATGAAATTTCTTGAAAGACTCTAGGACTTCAACTAATCTTGATTGTAAAATTGTGTTGAGTTATATTTCTTACTTATTAAAACTTTACCGTATAGAGGCACCTAGTATTGAGAGGACTACCTACTGTGATGTGTGAAGTTATCGTAATGAGCGGAGAGGGCTACCTCACAACTAGTGTGAAAGTCATCATGCTAGGTTTATGGCTTGTTCAAAAAAAAAAATTATGCAAAAAGTGACTACTTATAAATCTTGTATATTGAATGCACAAAAAGAAAGAGCCAATAGAGATTATAAAATATATATATATATATATATATATATATATATATATATAATTTACCTCATATGTATGAAAAAAAAATATACAAAAAAAAATAATAAAATAAAATAATAAGTCCTTTAGTAGATATACTTTATTTTATAAGATTGAAGACTCAATTATAGTTTTACATGATAGGTGATAATTTTTTTTCTTTTGAGTCTTTCTTGATAGGTCATAAATGAATTAATTGACATATTTGTGGAGTTTAAACATATATACTACTTTAAGTAAATGTCAATATGTCATTATATATACGAAGTGTGAGTGTGCACCTCTTCTATTCTACTTATTTATTTATATGATAAATAATCAAAATTGGAGTTAAAATATGATGAGTTCTTAATTGGTTGTGTACTCATTTGTAACGAAATGAGTTTAATACCTTATAGGCTATTTATGAAAAAAAAATTAATTAGATTTTTTCATTTACATATTCTTTTCATATATTACCTTTTTAATTCGTTTATAAGTTAGAGAGTAATAGAACTCAGGGAGAGTTTAAAGTATATTGCAATTCTGCATTACTCTATTTTTACATTGTTATATCTTTAGGAAGAGTTTAGCTTCATTCCTTTGTCTAATGCTTTGTCCTTCTCGTATGTCAAAAAGGGGAAGAGAATAATGTGTTTTACTTCCATGTTTTTATTTTGTTATACATATAGGGGGAGAATATATTAAATTAAGCTTTATTGAGATGCACACTACATGATTATTCTTTACACTTCGCTTATTTTTATGTAAACTGAACTAATGTACAATGAGGCTTTCAAGCCAAGTCGTTGTTTGCTTTGCCTATGTCTTTTCAGTTACTTATAAGCTTGTCAAGTTGCAACGAAGATAGATTCACCGGACCATAGGATAGTTCTACTATAGAGTCTAGGAAATCATTGTATTTTATCTTATTCCTATAAGTGTTATGTAGTGAAAGAGAGGTTTTGCCACACGAAAATACCAAAGGGGAGTTTGTAAGAACTATAAGTATTGGCTATTTTCGTGGACAAAATATTTATCTGTAAATTTATTTTTAAGCCTATTATCAAGTCTATCAAGAAAAGCCAAACAAATGTTCGAGTTCCAGATAATGATACTTCAGGTATATCTTTGATAACTACAACACATAGGATTACATTTATGCATTTAATAGCACATGTTTATAAATCTGAAATTATTTTTAGTGCTAAAATATGGAATAAGATATGCTAAAATATTAGATAAGATATACTCTAAATTATAACTAGAATCTTTAGTATAAAAGATAGCATAAAATCTATTTTAAAATAAATCTATTTTATATAAGAATTATCTTAATTAATGAGTAATATTAATCCTATTTGTAATAGAAAAGATATTTATCAATCATATATGAGTTATCTTAATTAATGAGTATTATTGATCCTATTTGTAATAGAAAAGATATCTATCAATTACATAGGATTAAGGGTTTTAATTTTTCCTATAAATAAAACTCATTACTCATTGTTTCAATTAACACACAAGAACATTCTTCTAATCTTCTTAATTTCTCTCTCTTGTTTTACAAATATAAGATCATAATTTTTTAAGCTTCTTTATTTAATTAATCTATCAAATATTGGTGGTTATATTTGATTGATTAATAAGCCTAATTATTTTTATGACATTTTGATAATATGTTCTTATGGCTTCTTTATTTTTGTTTTTAAATTGTTAGATCAAATAATTGTTTTTTTCATTTAGTTACTAATGCTAACACCACTTTAGCCTTTCTGAGTTCATTGTCAAACTCGTTGGGTTTGTAGTTAAGACGCATTTTTGGTTTGGTAGGGTTGGGGAAGCTTTTCTTTGCAAGGAGTAAAGCTATCCTGATATCTTTCCAAGTGAATATGATAATGTTTGGTCTGCCCTTGTGTATTGCATCCATGTTATATTGCCCAGGCCTTCCCAAAAGAATTTGACAGGCATCCATTTCCACCACATCGTAATGCACCTCATCTTTGTAAAAAAATTCAATGGAAAATGGTACCCTATGCATCTCTTACACTTTAACCTCATTCCTTTTCTTAATCCATCCTATTTTGTAGGGATAGGGGTGGGGATGAGTGCTCAATCCCAAGGACTTCACCAGTGCATGTGAAACAATATTTTCAATACTATCACTATCAACAATAACATCGCATACCTTCTACTGAACTATGCACCTTGTTCTGAAAATGGCGTGCCTATGTGATAGTGTTGGTTGTTTTGGTAATAGCACCACCTTCTACACTATACAGTTTAAAGCTCTGTCACCATCATCACTTTCAATGGGTTGTGCTCCTTTGAAATCCTCGGGAGATAAGGGATCAAATTCATCATCTGAATGCTCAAATTCAATGATCAAATTAACTACACGCCTATATGGGCATTCATTATATCTGTGCAGTTGCTAATAACACCTAAAATATTTGATAGGTGGTGGTTTGGCATACGGGTTAGGTTTTGTAGGTGGGTTGTTCGGATTGTTGGTTGGCTGTTTAGGGACGAATTTTTTTGCAACTGGTGTGGTTTCTGTGGTGATTGGTGGGGGTGAATTTTGGCGTGAAACCACTCGAGTTTTTACTAGCAGAGGAGTCACTAAAACGAAACCCAAATGGCGTGGATTTTCTGGGCCTAGCTAGTTGGTTTTCCACATTTAGTGCCATGTTGTTGACTTGGTTGATAGATCACAAAATTTGGCTCAACTCTAGTCTTTCCCTAATAGGAAAGTTTAGACCTTGCACATACCTAGCAACCTTCTGAGGTTCTCATTCCCATATGTTGGCTCGTAAGCCAAGTCTCATTAACTCCTCAGTGTATTCAGTGACACTCTTTCTTCCATGCTGACACTAGTTGTATTGCTGGTAAAGAAGCTGCTCATAATCAGCAGATAGAAACTATTGCAACATCAATTTCTTCATTCTTTCCCAAGAGTTTATTGGTGTTTTACCTCTCAGCCTCCTTTCATTCTTCATGTGTTCCCACCAAGTAGAGGCGCCACCCTTGAGTTTAAAAGCTACTAATTTAACTTTTTTCTCCTCTTGTATCTCATTGTAGTCAAAGTAATTCTCGACAGTAGCCATCCAGTCGAGGAATTCTTCCATGTGAATGTGACCAGCGAATGTGGACAAGTCCACATTAAGCCTGTAGTTCTGCTTCTCAACTGTCTGGTAACAAAACTACCCTTCTCGTTGAAGACCCTGTTACTGGTCCAGCCCGAAGTGCCTCCATCAAACCCAATTTTTTTAGGGTTTGATCCTGGTGGAGTCGCGAGGTCATCATCAATGTCTGAGTGGATGCGAGTATCAAAATCAAAGTGGTTGCGAGGAAACGCAAGTGTACGATGAGGTCAAGGCGGTGGGTGCAATAAATGTTCAACAAGTACGGATGAAGCATTGCGAAGAACCTCCTTTCCTCGAGGTCTCAACTGTCTTCGAATCTCGCTCAACTGGGCTTGGATTTGGGTGGTGGTATGTAAGAATGATTGTTGAAGGTCTCGCAACACTTCCTCAATCCTCCGCTCAAATACGCTTTCAAGGCCAGCTATCGCAGCTCACAGATTCTTCGCATCATCACTACCATCGCCAAGGGTTTGGTTGTCGAATGTCGCCATTCGAATTACAGCTCAAACTCAAGCTCTGATACCAAATTCTGATGCAGCAAGAAATCAGAATAAGAACATAAATGGTGGTAGTATTGAATTACAGATAACAACTTTATGGTTGGAACTCTAAATTCACATAACAGGTTCTACGAAAAAGACGATGAAATTAGCAAAAACAAGAGTGAATTTTTACTGTGGCCATGCACGGGTTTTATAGGCATTGAGCTAACCGTTTCCATGTGCACAGAGCCTCATGCATTCTCACACACACACACCGCCCAACCAATTCCCATGTGCATCAAGCACCACTCACACACATGCTACCCACAACCTAACGGACACCGTGTGCATTTTGGCGCCAAGTTTGTTTATTCGGTTACAGCAGAAAATAAAAGAAAAATCAGTTGCTATCTGCATCCTTTCGATCTGCATCATTCCAGAACTTGAAAAAAAACCTGGTGAGTGCCACACTGCTCGCACGTAGAGCAAGGGACATATGTAACAGTGCTCCCAGTATCCACAATAAGCGCAAATCTCTGAGGCGGAGTCCCTATCCAAAGCTGGGTGGTATAGTACCTTCGAATTCAGATCACCACTACAGTCTTAATCCAAATTGAAAAACAAAAATACATATCAAAACATATAAAGCGAGAACAAGAAATTCAGAAACATACCCATTGAGGAGGAGATCATCATAGAGTCTCATGTGAGAATTGGGAAGATAAGAAGACTCGGATCTCAGGAGATGACGATGAGGATTTAAAGTAGAAGAATCGGAAGTAGAGCGATGGAGAGGCAACATATAGGCAGGACGGGCGTGAGGGTGAGATGGTCGGAGAAGAAGATGAGAAATGGTGGGATTGCTGGAGATTAACCATGCGAGTTGAGGGAGGGTGAATAAGATGAGGAATACAATGGTGGATGTGAAGGAAAATATGGAGGTGAGTTGACTCGGAGTCCGCGCCATTAAGTCACTGGCTGGGGCAATTCGCTAGAGTTCCAGCTGAAGATGAATTGATGATTTGAGATCAAATATTGAAAGGAAATGCAATCCAAGATTGTAATTTGTAATACCTCTCTCCAAGAAAGTGTGGGAAGAGAAAGGAAAATGACGAGAGGAAAGTCAGCGTCTGAAACGAACAAAGGAAAATATGAATTTGTTTTCCACGGCTTTTGTCGGATTAAGCATTGAAGTGTTGCATTTAATTTTGAGGGGGAAAAATTGAAATAACAAATAGTCTCTTCTCTCTCTCTATTTTCTTTTTTAATCTTATTTTTAATATTTTGATTTTATTATTTTTTATATAATTTAATACCTTATATTTTTAGTTTTTATATTTTAATTCCTTATCTTTTAAATGCTTTTCAAGTTTAATTTAGCACTGATCTAAATTTATGGATTAAATGTATGGAAATTAAAAACAAAATGTACCAAATTTTAAAAAATAAAAGTAAAGCTACTAAAAAAAATAATGATCAAATTAAAATAAAATAATAATAAGGGATCAAATTTTAGAATATAGAAAAAATATGTACTATTTTTTGTATTTCAATCTCAAAAAAATAAGAATGCAAAGGAACCAAAGTATAAATATTAAAAAATAAAGAGATTAAATTATAATGAAAAAATGAGGAAAACTATGTGTGAAAATTAAAAATTAAAGGAATGAAATCATTAGAAAAAATAATAAAATAGATTAAAATATATAATATAAAAAATAAAGATTTTTTGTGTAGTTTACACAATCAAATAATAATGATATTATTATAATTATATTTTTTATTATCGCATAAAATGTTAGAAAAATAAAAAAAATATCAATTTTAAAATTTTTAATCACAAAAATAACACTTTTTATGTTTATCTTATATTTTTATTATTAAAAAATCTGATATATCATCTTATTTTAAATGCGATGCAAATAAATGTCATTTAAATTGAATTATGTCCATTAAACTCGTTCAATATTAAATACTACTCAATTAGACGTTATTCAATATTATTCGATATTATTTTTATTGTTATAAGTTTTAGAGGGTTTCATAACTTAAGGGACACCAATTAATACATTCATACCCCAAATGTTCCATATTAATAAAAGATTATGTTTTAATACTTCACTTCAAGTATTAATACCATTTCTATCCTTTTTGAATATTAACTAAAAAAATTTATCCAAGATATTATTTTGGCAGTTTTATGAATGATTTTCTTTATATTAACTAGAGTTAAAAATAATAATTTTTTTTTATTTTGTGAAACACTTTTTTTTCTAACAATATTAATAATACAAATATTTTTAATTAATTTTTATGAAAAATATTTTAATTGTTATCCATTTCAGTTAGTAATGAAAAACATTCCATCAGGTTCTAATGAAATTAGTGAAATGTTATGATATTTAATACTTATTTATATTATTTATTTTTTAAAGACATAAATTCAATATTTTTTATATTTTTCTTATCTTTTAATAGGAAGTGTTGAACTAAACTTTTAACAAAAAAAAATATTTTTCAACTTTAGTTAAATTTTATAAAGAAAAAAATAAAAATCCTTCACTAAAAAACTAAGGGTATTTTACGTAAAAACAATTGGTTACTATTGAAAAATAATCTAAAGGATACCAAAATTGGGACACTAAAATATAACATTTTAATAATATGGGATATTTGAGGCAACAATATATTAATTAGGATAATTTTAAGATATCATTCCCAAGGCCTTTTGCTCTTATTGGCATATGTTATTTTGTCACAAATATTTTTGGTTCTTAAAAAGAAACAGTTTGAGAAGGTTCAATTGTTCGAAATGAATTTCTAAATCCGCGTACCAAACTCTAAAAAGAATAAATTTTTTTTGTTGACTATTTTAGAATATATAATTCTATCCGATCAAAAAAATTATGAAACTGGTGTCTAAGTTTTAGGAGTGATATATTTTATAATTTATTCGAAATTTTATAACAAATTAATTTTATTCTTATTATTAATTAAATTTTAATATTATTATAATTAAATAAAATTATTATTATAATAATAAGAATATAAATTATACCAATACCTTCACCTAAAAATTAATATGCAATTCTTCTCTTCTTATCCGTTCGCTTGCATATTTACCTGTTATAAAATTTAAAAATTGACTTTCTCGAGGGGCAAATTAAGGTTTTTTAAATCTCAATCTAATATTTTTTTTTGAAAAATTACCTCCAAGTTTTGATTTTTTTAAACCATTTCCACAACTTAACGATGATGCTATATTTAAAGCCTGTATTCCATTTCATTAACAAATCTAACAATAAATGATCATTTGATATTTTATTTTACATCACAGTATATTTTATTTTGTTAGATTTGTTAATAAAAAATTAGATGAAAATTCCTAAATGTAATTAAATTTAGTGACTCTTTTTTAAACAACAAAAGTTAGGAGCAATTTTCTGAAGAAAAAAATTAGGAACAATTTCCTAAAAAAAATGTTAGGAGCAATTTACAACTGATCTAAGTTTGTTGACATAAAACATAATTTATATTTAAGCAAAAATAAAAATAAAAATGGAGAACTAAAAAAATGGCATTTGTAACCAAAACTTTTAACTCTTAAAAGAGTGATTTTATCTAAACAATCAAAATCATACTTACCGTAAAAAATTATGAGGAGAATTATATTAACAATTCAAACTTAATCAAGCTCTAAACAACGGAATTAAACATATTCTCCTTCTTTGTATGAATCTTTTAAGAAATAAATAAATAGAGTTCAAAATAAAACATGCATAAAATCAACACAATTAATTTACGTGAAAAAACCTTCTCGGTGTAGGAAAGAAACAACCACAACACTCATTTCCAAAAATTCTACTATCAAGAAATAATTGTACAAAAGTTCTCTCTAGGTAAAACTAGAGGCATACAATCAACAACATCATCAAGAATACAACTTCTTGGAAACTAACAATTATTTCAAGAAAATGGAAAAATCTAATCCAATTTCGTAGTCATTGTTCACGGCCTAGATTTTCCCAAACCGATGAGCCAAATCCAAATCTCACCGTACAAATTAAAGAGTCTTGAGTCGAACGTGCCTGCAAAATTTTAGCTGAATCGGACAACAAAAAACCTTCCATCGGAGCACTTGATGAAGGCTTCCTGAAGAAGGAAAAAACTACTACTAACTAATGCCTTTTCTACTGTAGCTCTGATTTCTCTTTTCTGAATCCCCTCTCAACAAACCCTAAATGTGTTTATTAATGAAGCATTGAAATGACATAATTTTCCTTCTTACTCCATGGGCTTTACTTGGGCTCCTCCAAATAAGAGGGAAACCTAACAAATCTCCCCATTTCCCCATTAGATGGAGGGATCCGCCATTTCGACAATTGAACAACAAACTTCAAGTTTTTCCCTTGACACTGTTTTTGTCAGCATTTCAGATCCATTTTCATCAGTATGGATTTTCTCAAGTTCAAGCAACTTATTGTTAAGAGTATCCCTTATCCAATGATACCTCACATCAATATGCTTTGATCTTCAGTGAAACATCGAGTTCTTCGCTAAGTGAATAGAACTCTGATTATCGCAAAACAACACATATTTTTGCTACTTGAAACCAAGTTCTCTCAATAACTATTTCATCCACAACAACTCCTTACAGACTTCTATTGTTGCAATAAACTATGTCTCTATTGTAGAAAGTGTAACACACTTTTGCAATCTTGACTGCTAAGAAATTGTTCCACCAGATAAAGTAATTAGATAACCTGAATTAGAATTACAAGAATCTTCCTCTCTTGCCAAATCTGAATCAGTGTATCCAACTAACACTGGTTTTCCACTTCCAAAGCTAAGTGTTAACTTGGAAGTACCTTGAAGATATCTCATAATCCACTTTATTGCATCCCAATGCTCTCTTCCTGGATTCGAAAGAAAATGACTAATAACTCCAACTGCATGAGTTATGTCTGGCCTTGTACATACCGTTGCATACATTAAGCTTCCTACTACTGAGGCATATGAAACATTTTCCATATCTTCCTTCTCTTTATCTGTTGAAGGGCCTTGACTCGACCTCAACTTAAAGTTGTTAGATAAAGGAGAAGAAACCACTTTAGCTTTATCCATATGAAACCTTTCAAGTACCTTGTTGATGTACCATTCCTGTGACATGTACAACTTCTTTCTTTTCTTGTCTCGAAAAATTCAAATACCAATAATATTTTTTGCTAGCCCCAAGTCCTTCATGGCAAAGGACTTACTCAACTACTTCTTCAAATTATCAATCCTTGAAGAATTTTTGCCAACAATCAACATGTCATCAACATAGAGCAATAAAATGATAAAATCATCATCAGAGAACTTTTGCACAAAAACACAATGATCAGAAGTAGTCTTCTTGTAACCATGCTCCCCCATAACTGACTCAAACTTCTTATACCATTGTCTAGGTGCTTTCTTCAACCTGTAGAGACTTTTCTTTAATCGACATACATAATCCTTTTTTCCTTTAATCTCAAAACCCTCTGGCTGCTCCATATAAATCTCTTCCTCTAACTCACCATGAAGAAAGGTAGTTTTCACATCCATTTGCTCAATTTCTAAATCCAAGCTTGATGCTAGACCTAGAACAACACGTATGGAAGACATCTTCATAATAGGAGAGAAAATATCATCAAAATCAATACATTTTCTCTAACTGAATCCCTTGACAACTAGTCTAGCTTTGAATCATGGTTATGAACTGTATTCTTCTTGCTTCACCCTGTAGACCCACTTGTTTTTCAGAGCTCTCTTACCCTTAGGCAACTTTACCAGCTCAAACGTGTGATTGTCATACAATGACTTCATCTCATCTTCCATAGCACCAACCTAGTGTGCTTTGTTTCCATCTTCCATCGTTGATGCATAACATTGAGGTTCTTCCTCATTTATCAATAACACATACTCATATGTATCATACCATGTGGAAGGATGTTGGTCTCTAGTAGACCTCTTGTGTGGAATTTTTGGTTCTGGCAACTGATCAGTTGTCTGGTGATCTGTTTTAGCTTGCATATCTGCATCGTCTGAACCCTGTTGGTCATCTTGAGCATTTTGTCCCATCTGTACTGATAAAGGAATCGAATCTAAGTCAATCAAAACATCATTATACTAATGGACTCCTTTTTCTATCTTCTCAACATCTTATATAGTTTGATCTTCTATAAATACAACATCACAACTCCTTACCAGTTTTTTCTCAACTGGATCATAAAATCTGTAGCCAAATTCATCCAGACCATAACCAACAAAGATACATTGTCATGTCTTCACATCAAGCTTAGATCTTTCATCTTTTGGTATATGCACAAATGTGTTGTAACCAAAAATGCAGAGATGATCATAAGAAACATCTTTACCAGTCCAAACTCTATTTGGTACATCAAACTAAAGAGGAGCACATCATGTGAGATTAAGAACATGTACAACTGTATTCAAAGCCTCACCCCAGAAAGATCCTGGAAACTGAGCCTGCGAAAGAAGACATCTTACTCTTTCAACTAATGTCATGTTCATTCTCTCAGCCAACCCATTTAACTGAGGAGTCTTGAGAAGTGTCTTTTGATGTTGAATGCCCTGATGCCTACAATACTCATCAAAAGGACCTAAATGCTCTCCCCATTATCTGTTCTGATGCACATCAATTTCTTCACAGTTTGTCTCTCAACTAAGGCTTGAAACTGTTTAAACATATCTAATACTTGATCTCTGCTCTTCAAAGTGTACACCCATAACTTTCTTGAACAATCATCTATGAAGGTCACAAAATAATTGGCACCACCCAAAGTTTTTGTCTTCATAGGACCACATACATCTGAATGTTCCAAATCAAGTATGTATTGTTTTCTTGAAGGAGGAAAACTCTTGAAAAAAACTCTATTTTGCTTCCCTGCCAAACAATGAGTGCATCTTCTTAAACAAACATCATTCATTCCAGAAAGAAGATTATTTTTACTCAATACTGCTAAGCCTTTCTCACTCATGTGAGCAAGTCTCTTATGCCACAATTTTGCTGTGAGCTCATCTGTCATAGCATTAATAACACCTTTGAAGATTCTTGCCTGCAGTATATACAAACTAGAATGCTTGTTCCTACGAGCAACAACCATAACACCTTTAGTAAGTTTCCATTGACCATTACTAAAGGTATTGCAATATCCTTCATCATCAAGTTTACCTACAGAGATCAAGTTCAAATGAATTTTAGGAATATGTTTTACCCCTCTAAGAAGTAGCCTCATGCCATTATTCATCTCCAAACACACATCTCCAATACCAATGACTTTAACCAAGCCATCATTACCCAACTTTACTGTCCCAAAGTCACCTACTGTATAGGATGTAAAGAAGTCCTCTCGAGACGTAGCATGAATAGAGGCTCCACTATTAATAACCCAACTGATCTCGTGACATGCAACATTGACAACATCTTCATTATAAACAATGAGAAAGTATTCTGAACTAGTAGTGGCAACTCGATCATTTTCCTTGCCAAGATCGCCCTCTTGTTCTTTGTCTTTCTTCTTGTTATCCCACTTCAACTGTCTATAATATTTCTTGATGTGTCCTTTCATGTCACAATGATGACACTCAACATTAGAAAATCTGTTAGACTTGCTTCTTCCTTTTTCTTTGCGCTTGAAACCTCTGCTTTTACTCCTCTCTCTTCTTTATGTAACCAAAATCTCTAACTGCTGAGAAGACCCATGTGATTTTCTTCTCATTTATTCATTCAAAAAACTACTCTTAGCTAGATCCATGTTGATTACACCATTTGAAGCTAAGTTACTTAATGACATTCTAAATGTTTCCCAAGAGTCCAACAATGTACCTAATAAACACAACCCCTGAATCTCATCATCAAACTTGATACCCATTCTAGCTAACTGATTGATTATTCCTTGGAACATATTCAAGTGATCTGTCAATAGAGTTCCATCTTTGTACCTTAAAGCCATCAATTGTTTTATAAGAAACATTTTATTATTTCTTATTTTCTGAGCATATAACTCTTCAAGTTTATTTCATAGTGACCATGCATGTATTTCTCCACTAATATGATTCAAAACATTATCATCTACCCATTGCTTTATATACCCACAGATTTGTCGATGTAACAAAGTTCATTCTTCTTCAAACAACTTTTCTGGCTTCTCAGAGGCAAACACCGGTAAATGAAACTGTATGACATAAAAGAGATCTTCCATTTTTCCTTTCCAAGTGTAATAAGTAGAACCATTCAAAGTAATCATTCTACTCAAATTTTCTTCCATTATTCAACACAAGAAATTCAACAATAATAACCACTACTTTGATACCACTTTGTGAGGAGAATCACAATAACAATACGAACTTAATCAAGCTCTAAACAGCGGATTAAAACCTATTATCCTTCTTTGTATGAATCTTTTAAGAAACAAATAAATAGAGCTCAAAATAAAACATGCAAAAAATCAACACAACCAATTTACGTGGAAAAACCTTCCCAGTGTAAGAAGGAAACAACCACGACACTCCTCTCCAAAACTTCCACTATCAAGAAATAATTATACAAAAGTTCTCTTTAGGTAAAACTAGAGACATACAATCAACATCATCCAGAATACAACTTCTTGGAAACTAACAATTATTTCAAAAAAATGGAGAGATCTAACCCAATTTCGTAGTCACTGTTTATAGTCAATCGGACCACAAACGACCTTCCATCGGAGTACTTGATGAAGGCTTGCTAAAGAAGGAAAAAAACTACTACTAGTTGCTACCTTTTCTACTGCTCTCTAGCTACTGGAGCTCTGATTTCTCTTTTCTGAATCCCCTCTCAATAAACCCTAAATGAGTTTATTAATAAAGCATTAAAATGACACAATTTCCCCTTCTTACTCCATGGGCTTTACTTGGATTCCTCCAAATAAGAGGAAAACCCAACAAAATTGGACTATTATTCCTTAAAATTAATGTATTGATTAAATGTTGAACGGTAATTATTGATGCAAATTAGAAACTATCTCTAACAAAATCAAATATATATTTACATAATTCAACAATAATTTTTTTTCTTAAAAATTACATAAAATAACAATTTTAAAATTTGTAGAAACAAAAATAAAGTCCTAATAACTTTGAATAATATCTTATTAGCAAAAAATCAACATTAAACTAATTTAATTCATAATAATTAAATTTAAATAATATTCAATGTAAAAAAATTAGGTTAACGATATTTTTTTATAAGAAATATTTTTAAAGATAAATATAAAGAATATTATTTTTATAATTATAATTTTTATAAGGTATTACAAATATTATTTTCTTGAAAATTATGATAATGAAAACATAACCTTATAAATAAAAAAATGTCAATATTATAAAACAAACTACGAAGGTTTTAATATTATAAGACATTTGCTCACTCATCCAATTTTTATGAATAATTATTGTTTGAAGAATTACAAATGCCAGAGGATTATAAAGAGATTTTAGAGAGGGAGGTAATAAATCCCCAATGGGATACATAAGTCACTATATATAAACAATGTATCTTCCAAGTGTTTGAGATCTCTATGAATCAACCATCTTTGATTTCGTCTAATACAAAAGTCCCATTGTTATTTGATGAGGTCATCTATAGTCATAATAGGCACCCTGAAGCTACTTACAAAGGAATACCTCGTGTATATAAGACAATGCCTTAGAAAAGACATAGTAGAATGTACCTCAAACATTGTACTAATAACTCTGTGTTTTAAAGTTATTTTATCCAATTTATTAATTATAATTGTTATGTTAAGGTTTTTAGTTAATTTTGAGTTTCTAAATTATTATTTAGTGTTAGTTTTGTAATAAATTATATTTTTAGATAAAATAAAACAATTTAAATTAAAAAATGACTTAAATGCAAATAACAAAAGTTGAAATTTAATTTGAATTAAAAAGAGGACTTAAATGCAATAGACAAAAATTTGAAATTTAAATTGTTTTCTGCACAGAAAGGGAGTCACACACGCTGAATGGATCAACGCACATCACCCACCGTCAGATAAGAAATTCCACGGTATAGATCAGAAGAGTGAGATGAGACACACGAATCTAGAACGTTCGAAGTTGATCCAATGGTAAGCGATGAGACGCACCTCGGGAAAATGTTCTATGCAGTTGACACGTGGGCCCTACTTGCGCACCGTGCAGCGTGCATCCGGGAAAACGAGTCCAATCGCCCGTGTCATACCTGTTTCACACTAGCCTGATCCTCATCGTTGATTATCTGATCTGACAGTGCGTGTTGCGCGTGGATGATGGTGCGCGTGGTCCTCCTTTTCCTGAGCAAAAAAACAAATTTTATTTAATTGCATTTTAGCCCTCCAATTTAATTAAAATTAACTTTTAAACTTTTGTTAATTGCAATTAAGTCCTTTTTTAATTCAAATTAACTTTTAAACTTTCGTTAATTGCAATTGAGCCCTATTTTAATTTAAATTATATTTTAGACTTTTGTTAATTGCAATTAAGCACTCTTTTAATTTAAATTATATTTTCAAACTTGTATTATTTGCAATTAAGTCATTTTTCAATTCAAATTCTTTAATTTTCTTAAAAATATATTCCTAAAAAAACTAACAGTAAATAATAATTTAATTAATTAAAAGTAACTAAAAATATTAAGAACATAACAATTATAATTAATAAAATGGACGAAAATAACTGTATAACATACAATTATCACACCCCTAAACTTAAGATTTTGCTAGTCCTCTAGCAAAAGGAAAGAAATAAAGCTAGGATACATGCACTTAAAATAGTGATTTTCAAACATTTCCAATTGGTCATACAAATAACATAACTCAAAGAAATACAAGAATTTTATCTAAGCATTGAAATCAATTTAAAAGTATGTTACATTTTCACAATGAAATTTCGTGTGTATGTGAAGTCTTTTCATATTTCATCACATGAAATCCGGATGAGTTTATGCAAATATGAACGCAATTAATTTTCAATGAAATCACAAATCTCATAAGTTCGTTTTTCATTTCTTTATCTACTAATGTAGACAAACACAAAACCAAAAATCAATAGGATTTTATTAAGCTTGTAATGTATGGTTTAGGTAAAGGTAGGCTAAAAGATAATGTTTTGGCTCAAATTTTCCTAAACACATCATTTTAGGATTGAAACAAGATACCTTCTAACATCTCAATGAATACTTCCCAATTTGGAACTTAACTTCACATGCAACAATCATTTTTTTCAGTATCCTCTCATTTTTCTCAATATATCTTTAAAAATTTACTAACAATGGTCACATGTTAGTGACATAAGGAAAATCCATATATATATATATATATATATATATATATATATATATATTTAGGCTTGTGATAGGAGATAAATATATATATATATATATATATATATAAACTTAGAAGCTCAAAAGGGGTATACTATGGGTAAAACATGTGAAGGTAGATAGAAAGACTCAAATGATCCAAAGATGACCTAAATCATTTTCTTAGTTAAGTGTTATCTAAGATTTCGCCTTGAGAGAAAATCAAACAAATTCTAAGAACTACGACACTAAAAAAACATCAACTGAATTACATACTAATATAAACCTTCTCTAAATTAGTATAACAACTCAAAGATCAAGACTAGTGCTCATAAATATATATTTTTGTAAAAATGAAACATACACAAAAATTATACACAAACTTAGACAATATTCAAATTTTTCAAGAAGCTATGCATTATTTAAACCAAAGAAATAAAAATAAATCACCATTAAAAGCAAAATATCTTCAATCAACCAAACAAATAAAGCTACACAAGCAACAATATCAAGCAATATTTCAATTAAGTTTAATCTCTCCACCCCCAAACTTAATATGCACATTGTCCCTAATGTGTGAAAATTAAAGAACAAAGGAGATGGGTTAAAAGAAACTTACATGATTGGTGAGTTGGCTTGTGAGATTGTAATCCAAAAATTACTTTACTTCCTCCGATTTGCACCTACCAAAACAAAATAACAAAATGAAGAAATATGTAGCTAATACATGTTCTAAATGCAAAAAAATATTTAAAAACACATGGGTTGCCTCCTAAGAAGCGCTTGATTTAAAGTCATCAGCTTGACTTCCTGTCTCTTTGCTTCAGGTTGGGTCAGATAACAAAATGGTGGACTTTTGACGATCAATGTCACCTCCCCAATAATTTTTAAGTCTTTGCCCATTCACTTGGAAAATATTTTGTGATTCTTCACCTTTAATCTTAACAGCTCCATATGGGTGCACTTTGGTAATAATGAAAGGCCTTGACCACTTAGATTTCAGTTTTCTTAAGAGGAACTTCAAACAAGAGTTGAAGAGCAATACTTTCTATCCTGGTTCAAAATGTTGATGCAAGATTTTGTTGTCATGCTTATAAATCTTAGCATTTTCATATACTTGTAGACGAATCTCATCCATCTCATTGAGTTATAGAAGACACTTTTCGCCTGCGACTCTCAAGTCAAAATTCAAATTCTTGATTGCCCAATATGCATGGTGCTCTAATTCAACTGGGAGATGACAAGCTTTCCCAAAAACTAGCCGATATGGGGACATACCAATAGGTGTCTTGTATGCTATCCGGTATGCCCAAAGTGCATCCTCCAACCTCTTAGACCAATCTTTCCTAGAAGGATTTACTGTCTTCTTCAGAATCCTCTTCACCTTTCTATTTGATATATCAATTTGTCCACTTGTTTGAGGATGGTAAGCAGTTGTGATCTTTGGAACGCACCTTCTAATAATTTGATCTGCACACTGCTTAAATAAGAAAGGCTCATCCCATATATAATACTTGACATCGTGTAAGAATTTCTTCTTCTGTTGGCAAGATAAATTAGGTGGAAACACATTGCTTACAATATAATTGACATAGTCTGCGTACCATGGCACACTTCTATAATCAAAGGAAAATAGTCACTCATCTGGAAAGTTTTCACTAATGATAGTCTTGTCCAAAACACCATCATTTTTCTCCAATCTAGATAAATGATCTGCCACTTGATTTTTGGTTCCCTTCTTATCCTTGGTCTCCAAATCAAATTCTTGTAGTAGGAGTATCCATCTAATCAACGTCAGTTTTGTATCTTTCTTAGCCATAAGATATTTTATGGCAGAATGATCAGTATAAACTATCACCTTAGTACCAATTAGATAGGATTGGAACTTTTTAAAAGCATATACAACCGCAAGTAACTCTTTTTTGTGGTAGCATAATTTAGTTGAGCATCTGTCAAATTTTTACTAGCATAGTATATGGCATGGAAAACTCTTTCTTTTCGTTGTCCCAAAACAGCTCTAACTACAAAGTCACTGGCATCACACATGAGCTCAAAAGGTTGATTCCAATCTGGTGCAATCATGATGGGAGTAGTGATAAAATTTTCTCTCAATGCCTGAAAAGCTTCTAGACAATCTTCATCAAACGTGAATTTCGTATCTTTCTCCAAAAGGTTGCAAAGAGGCTTAGATATCTTGGAAAAATCCTTGATGAATCGCCTGTAGAATCCTATATGACCAAGAAAACTTCTAACTCCTTTGACAGATGTTGGAGGCGGTAACTTCTCGATAATTTCAATCTTTGCCCTATCCATTTCAATTCCTTTTGCAGAAATTAGATGGCCTAGAACAACACCTTCTTGTACCATGAAATGGCACTTTTCCCAATTTAACACCAAGTTGGTCTCTTCACATCTCTGTAGGATCAAAGAAAGGTTATTTAGGCACTTATCAAATGAATCACCAAACACTGAGAAGTCATCCATAAACATCTCAATAAAATTTCCACCATGTTTGAAAAGATAGCCATCATACACCTTTCAAAAGTAGCTGGGGCATTGCAAAGTCTAAACGGCATTCTCCAAAATGTAAAAGTTCCATATGGACAAGTGAAAGTGGTCTTCTCTTGATCCTTGGGAGTGATAGAAATTTGGTTGTATCCAGAATATCCACCCAAGAAATAATAGAAAGAATGTCCTTCCAATCTATCAAGCATTTGATCCATAAATGGAAAAGGGAAATGATCCTTTCGAGTTGCCTTGTTGAGCTTTCGATAATCCATGCATATTCACCAACCTGTCACTTTTCTTGTGGGAATAAGCTCATTGTTTCTATTAGCCTCCACTATAATTCTTCATTTCTTCGGCACACAATATCTGAAATATGTTATATAATATCTACATCTAACCACTTAATGATCTCGTCTTTCACTACATCCTTCATGATTGGATTCAAAAGACATTGATGCTCAATAGTAGACTTGTAATCTTCCTCAAAGAAGATCTTGTGCATGCATAATGAAGGACTAATCCCTTTAATATCAGCTATAGACCAGCCCAATGCTATCTTGTAATTTTTCAACACTCTTAACAACTTCTTTTCTTGATCTTAATCTAGAGACGATGAAATAATTATAGGTAGAGTATACATTTCCCCCAAATAAGCATATCGTAGATGGTTAGGCAATGGCTTAAGCTCTAATAATGGTTGTTGTTCCACAGATGGCTTCAGATGGGTAGATTTAGACAATGTTACAACTTGTGATACATCTACTTTAGTTTGAGGACTAAAGAGTTATGAAGATGCTTCAAGTAACTTAAGATATTCAAGAGATTCAAGGTTATCAATAACATTGTCATTCACAAGTGCAACTTCCAAAGCACGAGTAGTCAATTTTTCCTTAAAGTTGCTTTCAACTAACGCATTCACCATGTCAACTCTAAAGCAATCATCAGATTCTCTTGGAAAATTCATAGCTTTAAAAACATTGAAAGTTACCTCTTAGTCTTGAACTCTCATGGTGAGCTCCCTTTTTGAACATCAATCAAAGTCCTTCCTGTTGCTAAAAATGGTCTCCCGAGAATAATAGGTATCTCTTTGTCTTCCTCCATATCAAGAATTATGAAATCTATAGGAAAGATAAACTTGTCTACCTTTACAAGCACATCCTCTATAATGCCTCTTGGGTGTTTCAAAGACCTATCTGCAAGTTGAAGAGTTATAGTGGTCGATTGTGCTTATCCTAATCCAAGTCTCTGATATATGGAAAGTGGCATCAAATTAATGCTGGCACCCAAATCGTACAGAGTTCTGCCAAAGAATTTCTCACCAATAGTACAAGGAATGGTGAAACTTCCTGGATCTTTAAGCTTAGGTGGTAGCTTATTATGAAGGATGGCGCTACATTCCTCTGTGAGAGCAACTGTCTCAAAATCACCTAACCTTCTCTTCTTAGATAAATTGTCCTTCATAAATTTGACATAACTAGGCATTTGCTCAAAAGCATCTGTAAAAGGAATGTTAATATGAAGCTTTTTAAATACTTCAAGAAACTTGGAGAACTGCTTATCAAGCTTTTGCTTATGGAAGCACTGAGGAAATGGAATTGGTGGATTATAAGGCTTAAGACTATCTAAAACTGGTTTTATTACGGAATTTTCTGTTGCTTTATTCTCTTCGACCTTCTCTTCAGCTTTCTCTTGTTTTTCTAGCTTCAACAATAGGAGTTGGTGGAGAAATAGGCTTTTGTATTTCTTCCAACTCTTTTCCACTTTTGAGTGTAACTGCCTTACAATTCTCTTTTCCTTCCCTCTTTGGGTTGGTTTCAGTATCACTAGGTAAAGCTCTTTGAGGGCGATTGTTGATAGCAGTAGCTAGTTGACCCAATTGAACTTCAAGATTTCTAATAGATGCTGCCTGATTCTGGAGAATAGAATCATTATTAGCCATGTATTGAGCAAACATATCTTCCAATGATGGCTTTTTCTCTTGTTGTGGGGCTTGGTTATGAAAACCTAGAGGATATGTAGGCTTCATAGAAGATGATTGGCCTTGATTATTACTCCAAGAAAAATTAGGGTGATTCTTCCACCCTGGATTGTAAGTGTTAGCATAAGGGTTGTTTTGATTCCTATTGTAGTTGGAAACAAAACTGATAGATTCAGAGTTGTGAGGACATCTCTCACTAGCATGGTTTTCATTGCAATTTTCACAAGCAACAAAAGGACTCTGAATAGAATGAACACCTAGAGTATCCGTCTTCTTCACCAAAGCGGATACTTGAGCAATTAAAGTAGACATGGCATCAATCTCATGAACCCAGCCGCTCTCTTAGGCATCATCATCTTTGATGGCCCCTCGTAGCTATTGGAAGCCATTTTCTCTAATAAGTTGTAGGCTTCATCAATTGATTTTCCCATAAGAGCACCACATGTTGCAATGTCAATCATGTTTCTAGTATGACCCATCAAACTATTATAAAATGTTTGAAATTGAAGCCACTTTGGTAAACCGTGGTGAGGACATCTTCGAAGTAGCTTCTTGTACCTCTCCCAAGCTTCATATAATTTTTTTGAGTCGAATTGCACAAAAGTGGTGATTTCATTCCTCATCCTTTTAGTCTTTGCTGGTGGAAAATATTTGGCTAAGAATTTTTGAGCCAAATCATCCCAAGTAGTGATAGAACCATATGGCAATGAATTCAACCAACTCTTTGCCTTATCCCTAAGTGAAAAAGGAAAAAGTCTCAACTGGATAGCATCATCAGTCACTCCATTATGCCTAAAGGTATCACAAATTTCTAAAAAAATTACTATATGAGAGTTTGGGTCATCGTGGGGTAAACCACCAAACTAAACTGATGTTTGAATCATATGAATTATTGTAGGCTTAATTTCAAAATTATTGGCTTGAATTGATGGTCTTATAATGCTCGAATGAATCCCGCCAACCATAGGCACTGCATAATCTCTTAAAGATCTTGGTTCTTCCACTTCAGGAATTTCCTCATCCATAATTATATGTTTTGAGGTTTCTTACTTATTAATATTTTTTAAAATTTTAAAATAATTCTCTCAATTTCTAGATCCAACGGAACTATGTCAAGATTTCTTATGTGTCGCATAAAAAGTTCCACTTTATCCAAAAATCTGAAAAATAAATCTAATAAAATAAAAATGAAAATAAACACATAAATAAACACACAAATATAAGCAAATAACAATAAGCATAATATATATATATATATATATATATATATATATATATATATATATATATATATATATTTGAACTAAAATCAGATCAATTGGTATTAATATAAACAAAAATTGTAAAACAAATCCCCTACAACGGCGCCAAAAACTTGTTGTCTCTTTTAGGAGAACATAAAAGCGTGCAAGTATACACGGTCACAAGTAATAAAATGATAAGTAAAATATTGTTCCCATGGAGATTTGTTACTAGTTTTCGTTAATTACTAAAATTATTTCAACCTCATCCTATCTAAATAGTCGATAGTTTGATGCAATTTGACAAACTAATTTTTATAACAGTTTATAAGAAAATTCTAGGATTGCAATTTCATCAAATTAATCCACTTGAATCATATTATTTTCTCTTGATTTATGTTCTTGCATTTTAAGTTGTTAACCAAGAACTCCTAATTTATCCATATATCTCTTCCGAGCTTCATATAGACACATCTCTCTAAAATAATTCATTATATTCCTATGAGAATTAAATTCAACCAGATTTATTAAGTTCTAAGTTCTCAAATAGTTACACGTACAATAAAGGTATATTCCTATCCCTTATATATATATGTTATTTTATCACGAGCAACACATAAAAATGCCATTTTCAAGTTTATTTAAGTGTCACAGATCAATTAATTAATCTTTCAATAATCAAAAGCATTAAGCACAGATAAAATAAACAACTTAAAATCGTTCCATAAATCATTCAAAAACAATTAATTCAAGTTTCATAATTTAAGTTACACTACAACCCTAGAACAAATAAATTAGTTCATAGCAGAAATTAAAATTACAATACAACAATAATCAGACATTTCAGATAAATAAAATTTAAAAGAAAAAAGATTAGGAGAAACTCTTTCACGATTCCTCAATGAAAAATAAAATTTCTTCCATTTTCTTCTTCTTCGCTGTCTTCTTTCTCTATATTTCCTAATAGAATAACAACATAAATAGTTAAAGAAAAGTTTCTGCCTGTTGTAGAGAACACACAGAGAAGAAGCTAAAAAATTGAAGTGAATTGGAAAAATGAAAAACTAAAACTAAAAAACTATGGTTACATCTTTCCTTACGTCTAAAATATATCACCCCAAACAATTATTTTTTATAAAAATGCATGTAGTCGGGGACAGAAATACATGGAAAATAATAAAAAGCAAACACGCATAGAGACAATAAATAATTAGTTGGAAGAGTGTGCCATTTCTGCATTTTTATTTTTTTTAAACGCATGCCACGTGTGGCCATATTATTGGATGGAAGAATAAGGAGACATGTGGCCGCTTCGTATTCGGTGGAACGAGAGGGTGCATGCTAATTCGATGAACCACGTAGCACGAGATATATACGCGCTGCTCGGTGCAAGACAACTTGATTCCACTCGCGTGGAGCGTGGGACCAATGCACGAATCTGGACCGTTCGAAGTTGATCCAATGTTGAGCGATGAGAAGCGCCTCGGGAAAATGTTCTATGTAGCTGACACATGGGCCCCACTTGCGCACCGTGCAACGTACATCCGGGAAAATGGGTCCAATTTCCCATGTCGCGCCTGTTTCACACTCACCTGATCCTCACTATTGATTCGCTGATCTGACGGTACGTGTTGCGCATGGTCCTCTTTTTCCTGCACAAAAAAACAAAATTTTCTTTAATTGCATTTTAGCTCTCCAATTTAATTCAAATTAACTTTTAAACTTTTTTTAATTACAATTAAGCCCTTTTTAATTCAAATTAACTTTAAACTTTCGTTAATTGCAATTAAGCCCTATTTTAATTGAAATTATATTTTAGACTTTTGTTAATTGCAATTAAGCATTCTTTTAATTTAAATTATATTTTTAGACTTGTATTATTTGCAATTAAGTCCTTTTTTAATTCAAATTCTTTAATTTTCTTAAAAATATTTTCCTAAAAAAAACTAATAGTAATATTAATTTAATTAATTAAAATTAACCAAAAACATTAAGAACATAGCAATTATAATTAATAAAATGGACGAAAATAACTGTATAACATACATTTATCAATAATTAAAGATATAAATTAATATTTATAAGTCCTATTGTAATTTGTTTCTATGCAAGTCTTCCTACGTCCAAAACAGATCAGTAATGCAGACATACACATAATTAGGAATACTATTATTGAAAGCATGTTTTTCACACATCATGGGGTTGGTTGTTTTAGTACGTATGCTAGTTTGAGAGTGGTGGATTTTGTTTTTTTGGGTACAGGTATTTGTGGAATTTACTAAACATTTTTGAAAAAATGTGATTTTTGGCATCTCGCCACCACCTTTGTTGAGGTTGTTGGTAATATGGCTGGCGAGGTGGTTCATAAGATGCTCGACCAAGTTCTATCAATACCCCATACTATCTTTTCTTTACAAAACATTTTGGAGAGCTTACATTTGAGCGTGGGTCATTTATTAAGCTTAGTGATCAAATTGTAGACTATGTACATAGGATATTGATTATGTGTGTCTCATACAAATATTTTAGATCTGTGAAGGACAGTGTGTCCTTTGATACCATGATATTGAGAATGATCCTCAAGGTTTCATGTTCTATCTATTTCAGGTAACTGATATGTGGCTACTTATCATACCATATTGGATAGTACTGGCTGTGAAAGAGAGCGAGGTCCATGTGTCATACCAAATCATTGCGAAAGAAACAAGTAAGATTAACAATAGTTAATTCAGTGGTCTTGATTGTTAGAGGTAATACTAGTTTTATTAATTTCATTCAAAGTTGTAATTGTTTTATTATTTAATGGATTTTTTATTCTTGAGTGGTTGCCTTCAGTAACCCGAGGATGTTATCACATAGATACGATCTCTATTTGAGTTTACCTTTTCAAATCATTTGTTAAGTATGATCCATTGTTCTACTAGTACAATCTATGTTTAAAGGTGTGTATGTTAAAACATACAATAGCTTAAACTCTGATTAGAAAGCATATACTATTTTCCTACTTTTTGTTGATTATATAATATCTATTGTGAAAAGTTATCTGCTTATTTGATATTATATTGTGTGTGCTTTTACTACATTGCCTACTTAAGTATTTACTTTTCTATTTTTGCGAGTTAAGGTTGAGTTATTTAGGATTTTTCATCTCTTTACCCTGGTAGTGTACCATATCATGGACTCTTTCAATTGGTATTAGAGTTGGCGCACTTTTTTTGGGCTTAACTTTTTAGGTATTGATCCTATTAACTTGCTTTGCACCCATACACTTGTTCTCTCCAATGGATTTAGGAGAATGAGGTCTTGGTTGTACACCTCCACTCTTCAATGGGCTAAACTACACTTATTGGAAATAATGAATGAGGGCCTTCTTATGGTCCCAAGGAGACCATGTGTTGTTCCTTATTGAGAATAGTTGGACGTAACCAACCAAAATCCTTCCTAATAATATTATTATTCCAAAACCAATGATTGAAAGAACCATGGAAGAATCTAAGGAGTTCAAAAGGAACATTAAGGGTTTTTATGCTATCATTAGGGCTTTGACGCCTAATGAGTATAAAAGGATTCAGAGTTGTACAACGTCAAAATAAGCTTGGGATATTCTTAAAACTACTCATTAAGGTGCATCTATTGTAAAGAGATCTAGAATGTTAAAGTTAAATAAAGACTTTGAGTTGTGCATTATGTAAGAAAATGAGACTTTTGATAAGTTTCATGCATGGTTCTCAAACATTGTCAATTATTAATACAACCTCGGTAGACCTATCAACGAAGAAAAATATATGGAAAAGATAATTACTAATCTACCATATAAATTTCATGCTAAAGTTAGTGAACTTAAGTTAATGTAAAAACCTAGTGAGTTCACAGTCAATGGGCTAGTTGGTGACCTGGAAGTCTTCAAATTGCATCACATGTTTCCAAGACAAGAGAAAATTTCTTTCAAGAAGGAAAAGAGCTTTGCTCTCAAGACAACTAAGAGAAGTTTTTTGAGTAAAGAGTTTTGTGTCATGGTTAGTGGTAATGATGACTTCGATGTTGATGAGGAAGAAATGGATTTCCTTGCCCAAATATTCACTAGATTCTTTGGAAAGAAGAAACCATCATCTGGGAGTATTGGAAGAGATACTTCAAGCTTTAAAGCCTGAAAATATACAAAAGTTGATGAAGACTCAGATAATGAATCTGAGTAGTCTAACAAAGGACACATGAACAAGATCATATGCTTTGAATGTAGGAGGCCTAGACACATTATTACAATTTGTTTCCAAAAACAAAAATGAACGAACAAGCATTCTATTAATGCTACAGTTACTATTTTGAATAATACCAGTAGTTATGATGAAGGTGGCACTAATTTTATAGCCTTCATTGCTATAGTAGTGTCATTGATCCTCTAACTTCTTATGATGATGATGAGCAAGATGAATTTCTTGACTCCTACAATGTACTCATATTGAAAAAAAGTAAAGAAAGGGGTCTTGGAGAGTCTTCATGAAAAAGAGTGTTGGATAGGTGCATTGAAGGTAAATCTAGAGGAAAAGAAGTCCTATGTTGATGGTCAGTAACTTGATCTAGCCAAAAAATGCAAGGTCATTCAATAATGATTTTCTAATTTTCTTGAGAAATTTAATACAAATCATGAAAAGGTAAAGAAAGTTAAGGAACAAATGAAGGTTTGCAATTCAATTAAAGGTACATAGTTATTTGTTAGTTCTAATCCCACTTTCGATCAAACTAAAAAGATTAAAAGATTGAAGAAGTAGATTATTGTCCTTAAAAGTGCAAAGGAATATCTAGCATGCCCACTTACTAAAAATAATGTTGAGATTGAACAACTAAATGAGAAATTTTGGATTATGAATAATTCAACAATGTATCTTGAAACCTTCCTTAAGGAAAAGGAAGTGCTGATTAAAGCCTTGAAAGATAAGCTCGGTATCGGGGAGAAAGAACTAGCTTACTCTACCTCTGGTTTGAACAAAATGATTACTAACTCTAAGAACCTAAATAAAATCCTAAACAACACAAAGATGTTTGTGGACAAACATATCATTTTTTACAGTGAAGGGATTTCAACATCTAAAGTTGGTTCTACTAAGTTTATCAAAGCTTTAGATTAAGATCCAAAGTTGAAGTCTACTATCGCCAACCCAAATAGTAAGTCTATTATGTCTCCTTAGCTAGATTCCTCTATCAAGGTTAATCCTTCACCTAAGGCCAATTCCTATCATCGCTCTAGAGATGGTTTAGTGCCTCTTCATACTATTGTTCCTACTTATCACAATTGTGGTCAACTTGGGCAGTTGAGATCACACCATAGAAATTGACTACTGATGAATCTATCAAAGTAGAGTCATGTGAACTTTTCTACTTTATATTTGATCATTTTATTTAGTAAGAAGTATTTTTTGGGGGTAAAAATATTAAAATATGGATTTTTTAGAGAAAAAATATGAAAATACAATTTTTAAAAATTTATGGAATTGTTTGAAATTATTTTAGAATTTTATGAAATTTTTAATGCAGAACCAATTAAAAGACACCATATAGATGTCACGTATGTAGAGGGATGATCAGGCATGCCACATGGATGAAACGTAAGTGAAAAGGGCCAATTGTGAAACATCATATGCACCAAGTGATGCAGGTTCATGCCAATAGAACGATGTTCATTCTGAGTTCACCTCATAATCAATGATCTTGCTACACATCATCATGCATTTCATATAGTCCTTCTACTGGTGTGCCATGCAATTCATAACCATGAATCACATCATGTCATATGATGATGACTCAACGCACACTGACCACAATAAGTCAATTATACCACGCATCGTTTGCTGATCAGATCCTTCTTTATCTATTACCACATGTTGCCTTTCTATTGATTAGTGGTGTTAATTTTTTCCTTTTTTCATCTTAACCTTTGATTTAAAGCTAATATGACTGTCCAGATTCCACCTGAGCTTTATTTAACCTTTTAAATGTCCTATAAATTACATAATATTTATCAGTTTTTGGAGCAAAGAAGAGAGAAAAATACAAAAAAATTCAAAAAGAGATACAATTTTGGTGGATATTCAAGAGAAGATTAGTACTACAATTCAAGAGATTGAATATATTTCTTATTCTTCTCCTTTCTTTATTAGTTTTTATATCTTTCTTTATGAAAAATTTGAGCTTTATGAACAAAATTATGTCCAATAAATTTATTAATCTATGAGTCTTATGAACCTAATTTTCTACATGTGATGATCTAATATTTTATCCCAATTATGTTTTCAATTTAATTACATTATTTAATTTGATTTTTATACTATTAATTTTTTGGCCAACAATTGATCTATAGGGGCAATTAAGTATATTTGAAAGAATTATTTAATTTTTTATTTTGATTAAATAATATGCATAGCTTCTAGGTAAAGATGTATGATTCTTATGTATGTGATCCATAATTATTGAACTTAATAAGTATTATACAATTTAATTGACATGAAAGTATGATAGGTTAATTATTTAATGGTGTATATTAGAGAAATACATGCAATGTTAGATTCAATTGATTGGTAATTATATTGGGGTGATTTTAGTAATTCACATGTTTATAAAATTGTGAGATTAAGTATTCCTAAATATTTTTTCATATATCTTATTAGTTTCCAATTCTAATTTAATTAATTTTCGCTATTTATTTTTGGTTTTTCTAATTTTTATTCCTTAATAAAAACAAAAAAAATAATTTTTATTATTTTAGTTTTAAAAATTAGTTTCTAATAACATAATCTCTGTGGAAAAAATCTTTTATTATCATTATATTACTTGTTACAATACGTATACTTGCGTATTCAATACACACAATTCGTATGGATCAAGTTTTTGAGGCCATTTTGGGAATTATAAATATTATAAATTAATTTTTATTTTATTTTACTCTAGTTATTTTTCTTTACTTATTTTTTGTATATTTTTAGTTTGGCATCTCCTTGGTGCTATTACAAACATATTTGACTATATTGCATGAGCACAATCCATAAGGGAGAAATTTTGCCTTTGGATCCAGAAACTGAGTTATATCTGTATGAAAATAACAAGTTATCACCCAAGCGAAATAAAATGGCTTATCCATTAGAAATAAACAATAATGAGCTAAATTTTAACTAGTTACCTTTGATATATGATGGGGATAGAGCCAGGAATGAATATGCATTACCTATGTTGGATAAGCTGAATCCAAGTGTTATAAAGGCAAGCATTCAAGCTAATCAGCTTGAACTAAAGCCCGTGATGCTTCAAATGTTACAAACAGTTAGATAATTCAACAAATTACAAGTAGAGGATCCTCATCCACGTCCCAAATTGTTTATTGGGGTTGAAGATTCACTCAAATTCAATGGTGTGACTGAAGAGGCTTTTAGGCTTAGATTGTTCCTTTACTCTTTACGAGACCATGCTCGAGCTTGGTTAAACTCTTTGCCACTTGATTCCATTATAAAATGGAATGATTTGTTGTAGAACTTCTTGATGAAATATTTTCCACCAATAAAGAATGTCAAACTTAGGAATGACATTACCTCCTACCAGCAATATGAAGGAGAATCTTTATGCAAAGCATGTAAAAGATTCAATGAATTGCTGAGAAAGTGTCCCCACCATTATATATCTCATTGGATCCAAATGAATACTTTCTATAATAGTATCAATGCTAACACAAGAACTATTGTTAATGCATTCACTGATGGAGCTTTGCTAGCCAAATTTTACAATAAACTTATGATTTTCTTGAGAAAAATGCTAGTAATAATTATCCATAGCCAATGGATAGAATGTCATCCACAAGAAGAGTAGGCAGATTGTATAAGGTAAATGATATCATAGAACTTATGGCTCAATTTTCATCTTTGGTGAATCTTTTGAAGGCTTAAAACCTGCTAGTGAGTATAAACCAAGTCCAAGGTGGAGCTCATTTGTTTGATAATATTCCAAATAATCTTGAATCAGCATTCTATATGGGTAATGTGAATTGGAAAAATAATCCATGCTCTAACACATAAAACCTAAAATGGAGACAACATCCAAATTTCTCTTGGAATAATAGCAACAATCAAAGTAGTAATCAATTCAACCGTCAAACATTTCCACCACATAGTTTTCAATAATCACAAGTCCAAGAGAAGAAGCCACCTATTGAGGACAATACAAATGCTTTAATAAGGATGATGAATGACTTCATCTAGTTAGTAAATACAAAAGTGTCTGCTCAAGAGGCTTCAATTCGAAATTTAAAAATCCAAATGGGGAAACTTTCCTAAGCCATATGTCAAAGGCCTCAAGGTAAACTTCCAAGTGACAAAATTATAAACCCAAGAAGAAATTGTAAGTAGCATTGCAATGTCATAGCCTTGAGAAGTGTTAAAACTTGAGAGGGGGAACATGGGACTCAAAAGGATGAGAAGGAATATGAGCTAAAAAAGATGAAGAGAAATAGGAAATTAACAAGGATTAGAAGGAATTAGTGGATAAAGAGACCATTGGAAAGAAATAATTCAGCCAAAGAAGTTCAACCTCTACAAACCCACTATTTCTTTCCCTCAAAGATGCAAAAGTAAAAGTTACATACGCAGTTTTCAAAAAATTTGGACGTCTTCAAGAACTTGTACATAAATATACCATTTGTAGATGCCAAATTTTTGAAGGAAATCCTATATAAGAAAGGAGGCTTGGCGATAATGATTTGCGCCTTCTTTGGATCATTTAAAACTTTCAAGCCAACTTTACTTATTTATGTCTCTTTTTAACCCTCTTTGAGCTTCTATGTTAATCCTTTTTTTCATTGCACCTTTTTAAACCTATCCCAAATGATTTATCCCACTTATACATCCTTTTTTGAGCATATATGTCTTTAGTTTTTTTGCATTGCCCTCTTAGTTTCACTTATAAAAAAAGAATGAAAAGAATGATTATGTTTTTAAAAAAGGAAAAGTGTGAGAAAAAATATTGTTGATGTTAAAAGGAAAGGATGTATAAGTTGTTGAATTTGTTATGCAGTTCTCACGACAACTATGTTTGTGAATGAATTTTGAGACATGAAGAGAAAAGAACCCAAATTTGAGGGTATATTTGCTATAAACCAAATTCTTTGGATTGCTTTTGGATTAACAAAGGTATGTTTGAGCCTAAATGTCATCTCTATCGTACCTTTACCATAGCCTGTTTTTACAAGCTTTAAAACACCTATTTATTTCTTCCAAGTTTGCACTTAAATTAGCAGAGAGAGAGGCCAACTATTGACATATAAATTTTGGTTCTACTTGAGTCTATACTTCTATTTTCTTGGTTTTTATAACCATATTGATAATTGTATATTATACAGTTATTTTATCCATTTTATTAATTATAATTGTTATGTCCTTGATATTTTTAGTTAATTTTAATTAATTAAATTAATATTTATTGTTTATTTTTTAAGGAATATATTTTTAAGAAAATCAAAGAATGTGAATCGAAAAAGGACTTAATTGCAAATAATAAAGTCTGAAAATATAATTTAAATTAAAATAGGGCTTAATTGTAATTAGCAAAAGTTTAAAATTAATTTGAATTAAATTTGAGGGCTAAAATGTAAATATATAAACTTTGTTTTTCTGCGCAGGAAAGAAGCCCACGCGTAACTATTTCCCACTCGCGCCACGCATTGTCAGATTAGCTTATCAATGGTGATGATCAGCGCGTGTAATACAGACGTAACAAACGCGATTGGACCCATTTTTCTAGATTACACGCTGCTCGGTGTGCCGTGTGGGGCCTACCTACCGTGTAGGTTGGCGTGCAAGGTGGTACCCACGTGTTTGCTATGCGAATTGTCCCGTGCGACACAATCTAGAGAAATATTGTGTGCCCTGCCATTTGAACGAATCAAACAATGCCATGTGACATGTATTGGTTAAAAAAAACACAGAAATGGCACACGTTTCCTAGCTTCTACGTCCCCCACGTGTCTCCAAAGGAATTATCTTGTGCCATGCGATCCTCGTGCACCCATTCATCACAGCGTATGAAAGGCTGCCACGTGTCTCGTTATTTCTTATAGCCAATTAGATGCTGACACGTGGCATGCATGAATTGAAATTAAAACGCAGAACAACGTACACTTGTCTTTCACGCAGATTTAAATATTATTTTCGATGTACTGTTTTGTCTGCCATGTAGGTATTAATTATTATTTTCGATGTGATATATGTCTCCCGCGTGTTAAAAAAAATGTATTTTATGATGTATTTTTTTAGAGTGTTGGAGCTATAAATGGGAGATTATTGCGAAATATTTAGGAAGTTGGAGAGTTGGACTGTGGTACACACATAAGCCATTTTTGGCTTCTGTTGTGTTTCTGCGTGGGCCATAAATTAGAGAGCAGAAACTGATTCAAAATTTTCTTTTGTTCTTCATCTAATATTCCTTAAATGCTATATTTTCGTATTGTAATTTTAATTTCTGTTATGAACTAATTTAATTTTTCTAGGGTTACGTTGTAACTTAATTTATGAAGCTTGAATAAATTATTTTTGAATGATTTATGAGATTTTTAATTTGTTTATTCTATTTGTGCTTAATGCTTTTGTTTAATTGGAAGATTAATCAATTGATTTGTGACACATAAATAAACTTGAGAAAAACATTTTTTTGACACTTAAATAAACTTGAAAAAAGGCATTTTGTGTAATTGCTCGTGGATAGAATAACATTTATATATGAAGGATAGGAATATACCTTTATTGTACGTGTGACCATTTGAGAACTTTGAACGTAATGAATCTTGATGAATTTAATTCTTATAGGAATATAATGAATCATTTTAGCGAGATGTGTCTATATGGAGCTCGGAAGAGATGTATGGATAATATTAGGAGTTCTTGGTTGAAAAATTAAATTTACAAAAAAACATAAATCAAGAGAAAATAATATGATTCGAGTGGATTAATTTGATGAAAACTGCAATCCTAGAGTTTTCTTATTTATTGTTATAAAACTCTTAGTTAGTTAAACATCTTCTAACTTTTCTTTTGTTTGGATAAAATCAGAGTGAAATAATTTTAGTACTCCACAAACTATAGTAACAAATCTCAATGGAAACGATAATTTTACTTATCAATTTTATTACTTATGACCGTGTATACTTGCACGATTTTATGTTCTCTTAAAAGAGACAACAAGTTTAGCATAACACATAGTGCATGTCATCAAAAATTTAGTCATACCCTTATTTGAATGCATTTTGGATTGATTCACATGTTGACTTTAATGTTAAGCGTATCAATTAGTTTTGCTAAACTTTTTGATCTTGAGAAATATAGCTCACCACATAGCTAGCCATAACCTCGCTAGGGTGCCTTGCTAAGCATTCCAACGAGGAGATTGGCGAGGTATGTAGTGAGGTGTAGCTTTGCCTATATATTGAACCCTATAGTGCCTACTTTCTTCATAGCTTTGATTAATTTCCTTCTCTTCTTACTTTACTAGTATATTCTACTTTCTATTTTTTACCAAATGTGGCGCTAAAATGCACCAAAAGTGGTAATAAGTCAAAGCAGCATCAGCCTGCCTATCCCTCTAGTAGTGCACTCATTCTTACAAAGCGTCCTATCAATATCCATGACTTTGCTAAAATAGAAGAAAGGTTTTCTTACTTTTCTTCACTTTCTCTTTGCTCTCTGAATTATTCATATAATTACAAGTTTGTTAGGGAGTTATATGCTTCTCTTTCTCATGTTTCTACTACCAGTTTCTCTACCTTTCTGTAGAAGACATATATTTACCTTCTTTTTATGTGACATACATAATTTATTATTTCTTCCTAATGTTCAGTTTCCATCTTTTCCTATCATCCCTTTTGAATTTGAAAATATTGCTTCCTCCTACCTTTTTGAATTTGATCTTGTGAATTCTCACAACACTATTGAGATGGAAAACTAGTTGGTTAGGTCTAACCGCACATATGTCGGTGATGCCCTTATTGTTAACTCTTAGATTTACCTTCTTTTTAGGTGACATTCATAGTTTATTATTTCTTCGTGATGTTCAGTTTCCATCTTTTCCCATCATCCCTTTTGAATTTGAAAATATAGCTTCCTACCTTTTTGAATTTGATATTGTGAATGCTTGCAACACTATTGAGATGGAAAAATAGTTGGTTAGGCCTAACCACACATATGTTGGTGATGCCCTTTTTGTTAACTCTTCTACCCTTGATCATTCACTTAATATTGTTGTTAGTGTTGTTATTCATCCATGTTCCTATTTTCATATTGTTCCTTCTTGCTAAGGACACTTCTTTAGTGCAATTCTAAATGGTGTTGATGTAGATCTTGCTGGTATGATCTATAAAACTATCATTTTTCGTACTGTTTCTCCCACTTCTTTTTGCACTCCATTATGCCCCTTTGATTTCTAGGTGAATTTTCATTATTTTTTGTTACATTTCTTTTGATTGTTTGAGTTGGTCTATTCTCTCTAGCACTATTCTTTCTAATATTTGATGGTTTCAACATTCATCTCCTACCCCTTCTTCCTCATCTTTTTTGAATGTTGCTCAGTCCACTCATTATGAATCCATTATTACTTCTTCTACTCCTTCCACTTCTATCTCTTTAAATGATTTTGTCTTATTTTTTTAGGATTTATAAACTTGGAGGGGGAATGTAATCGATGTTTTCATGCCCCTTTCGATAGTCAATTAGAAACATTCTTGTTCATAAATTTACACAAGAGTATGCAATTTAACAAAACAAGAAAGCATTAAAACTAATGATTTCAATACTACATAGGTTTATACAAGTCTTTCTATCTCTATATTTACCTATGTCAAAATATTCCATATCTATCCTATAATTCCCTCTTTCGATAGCAAACCATGAGATTTAAATCATTTAATTAATGGCCAATTAATTAGAAGCAATAAACTCAGAATAAATCAGACTAACATGAAGAGAAATAATTCAAATTAATATGTAAAATCAAGCATAGTTTAAAATTAGATTACAAATTTTTCCTAGAATAAAAAAAATTTAGTTAATGCTAAAAATTAAATTCTACATAAACGAATTCACCATAATTTTTCTAAGAAGAATCGAAATGAAAATGAATCACAAAAAGATTATGCTTTTGCGTTAATTTGTTGCACTCCAATATGCTTTTGCTTTTCTCTTTCCTACGTCTTTCTCAATTTTTTCTTTTTTCTTTTCTTGAACCATCGCTCCTTTTTCCTTTTTTTTCTTCCTACTTTTTTGTTCTATTTCTTCTAGCCCTAATCTATATATATATAAGATAAAAGCATGCCACTTTTTTTCAACACTTTTTTTAACTTATCTTAATTTAAATTTGATTTCAATAAATTTTAATTTTAATTTGATTAAGATAAATTTTTATTTAAATTTGAGAGTCCTTAGACAATATGCTTCTAAAATTTTGGATCTTCATTTTCTTTAAATTTGTAATAAAATTTAAAAAATAATAATGAGGTCTAAAATCAATAAAAAATAAATAAAATTAGATTAAAGTTAAAGTTGAGAAGTGATAAATTATGCCAAATTATGCAAGTCATCAAAAACTAACTCATTCTGTTCCTTCACTATTGGGATGAGCTTCTCCTCTTTATTAATGGCCTTCCCTTCCCATTACGTGGCTTCAGCCACTTTCAAAGTAAGGAACACGTAACCTAATTGCCAAGGTGATATTTTATTGTCAAGCTGCAAGCACACTTTGTCATTGTGTGCTCAACACATCCTCTTAATTTTCCTAAGGCATACTATTAGCTAAGGAGGACCTTGAGCTTGTACTTTCCTCTTCATTTAATGTTATTATACAAACTAATTACTAATGCACCACTACAATACTTAAGAATCAATAAATATTACATGATTTATTTGCACATTTGTCTCAAAATAGATTTGTGTTTGCATAATTTTATCATTATTTTAGTAAATCTATGTTTTTAGAATCAGAGGTATGTTTTGTTGTTTTCAAGTATTTCTGGCTACAAAATGATTCAATTGATAAACACTTGAAGAATTTTATCTCAAAGCACTCAATTGTAACCAAGAAGAATTAAAGAATAAACATATGTAAGCCTTATATATGTATCAACTAAGCGTGTAAGGGGTGAAGCAAAAAGAAGTTGAAGATAAGATGAACAACGAGGGTCGTAATGATGATTAGTATGGGCCACGGTGCGAGACCATTGAATCACAATCTAAATGCATACAAAATCAATGCATGGCGCAATGAGGATAAACATGTGTCGTTATGTTCGTTGAAAGCTCACCTATGATCCATCTTTTACTCCATTTTTCTTCAGCTTCCTCACCTATAAATACCACTCCTCAACCCTTTATAAAGGTATCCGACTATAGCATCTTATAATTCCATTGTTCTCTTAGTCTTTTCTTTAGTTTTTCTATCTGTTCTTCTCATAATTTTGAGAGGTACACAAGTTTTCCATTTAATGTTTAGTTTTTAAATAATTTAGATAAGGTTATGAAAAAAAGGAGGTAATAAGGAGATATTCCAAATCAAGTTATACACCATCGTTATTGTGATCTAGGGGATGTTGTTAAGGTTAATACCTCTTTTGTGGGCAAGACACACCTGTACATCTTTATTTTGGGTATAAATAAAATATGTATTCTGATTTCTATTTAGTAAAAAATGTTGTAGTCCTTGAATTTATTATAAATAATTTACTGATCATTCATTATTTTTAAAATGTATGGTTGATTATTAAAATGAGAATTTAGTTATGTTAATATGGTGTGTAAATTATTTAGTGGAATATTTTTAGTAATAATTAAGCATAGATTATTTTCTACACATAATTTTTTTACAAAGTTTGTTATTGAAAAATATATTCACGATTTATTTTTCATAATAAATTGAAAATATGAAAATAATATTTCAGATAAATGAATCTAGATTTAATTAAGAATTATATTTTCTTTTCAAAGATTTTTTGTAAGTTTTATTATTGAAAAATATCTTGAGAACATATTTTTCATAATAGATTTAAAGTTTGAAAGCTAGGTTTCAGTTAAATGAATCTAAAATCTAATTCAGACAAACTTGAATAAGGATTTAAATTGTTAGCCCCACCAAAAGAGACAAGTTAAATGTTTGATGATTTCTAAGAAAATAATTATAATTTAATTAAATTAATTAACGACTTCATCAAAAGAATAACGGTCACACTAAAGATCTTATTTATACATATAAGAAAAAAATCAAAAATTTGAGTTTATTATTTATTAATATAACTAATTTTATCAAGCATAATCAACTTGCTTTATATCACATTCATTCTCCATTGATAATTAAATGCATATCTGGTTGTAATTTGTGTGAACTAATTTATCCTTTATCCTTTATTATTTTATGTTATTATTTTAGATATTTTGAAACCAAAATCATAGTTACAAGATGTTTAGGTTTATTTTTCATTTTAAAGAATTTTGTTGAATTATCTAAAAGGTAGGTTGTTCCTGATCTTGAATGTATATTTATCATTTCGTACAAAATAATTCGTGCACTTATAAGTTATTTATCTACACTTTATTTATCAAATATAAAATTTGTGCTTCCTCTGTCTTTTCCAATACATTCAATTTATAGTTCATCCCAATGAAGTACCCACATTATATTAGCATAAAATAATATGTTTACCGTATGCCTTATAAATTCAAAAAATCTTCACAAAAAACATATAATCTTATTATTATTCAAATATATCTATAAAACTATTTACAATAATATAGCTAATTTACATTCGCTAATGAATGAAAATTTAATGCAATAAATTATCAACTTTATCTTCGTAAAACAATAACATCAATTTTAATAACGTGGTCCTTGTCTGATTCAACTTCAATTATTTCGAATATAACTTAAGAGCTACAAAATTGGAATCTTCTTCAAACTATACAACATTTAACTAATCTAATAAAGTATCTCGCTACACTGAATAACATCATGTGATTTCTGCTAAGAGGGCCCGATAGCAAACTGGCCCTTTAATTTTCAAATCCAAATAAAGTGACATTTTTCAGAAAAATACATTACAAATAAAACTACAAAATTCAAATTAATAATTTCTGCTACAATGACAACTTTACAAAATTAACCCTTACAAGACCACAAAATTAAGACTATCACCATAATAATGGCTTCTAGAAAACTTAGACATTACTTTTATACTCACAAAATAATCATTTTAACATCTTATCCTATTACTAATATTCTAGAAAAACAAAAACAATTGATCGTCACTCTTAAATGACCATTGAATTGAACAAATTTAATATACAATACAAACCATAATCAGTCATTCATGGATAGCAATTGGATGAATTTATCATTGAATGGATAGATGAGGAGCCCACGATTGAGGGAAGTTGTATTAATGGAAGCACCTACCCAAACTTATGGACGATATATATGAATGGGGCTTGTAATTCTAAAGGCTTAAGAGTTAATAGCTATATTCATCCCCACGGGAGGACTGATTGAACAATATATTTGAATTGCTTTCCCAACCACTAATAATGTATCTGAGTATGAAATACTTTTGTTAGCACTTCATCAACTCCATTTTTAGAAGCTAAGAAAGTATTGATCTACAGTGATTAATGTTTCATATTTAACAAGGTGAACAACACCTTTGAAGTTAAAAGAGGAGAGAATGAAGAAATACATGGAAGGAACAAAAAATTAAATATCCATCTTCTAAGCATTTGAAATCAAGCATGTAGCATATGGAGGAAACACACATGCCAATTCACTTGCTGGCCTAGCAACGACTGTGATCTTATAAATAAAACGAGTAAGTCCTATGTCATGCTTGATTGCCAAAGAAATTGTGTGTGCAATGAATATGCAAGTATACGTATTGCAAAAATTAATATATTAACAAGAAAAGATCGTTCCCACGGAGATTATTCTATTAGAAACTAATTTTTAAAACTAAAAAAAATCATTTTTTTATGTTTTTATATTTTAAGGAAGTAAAATTAAAAATAACTAAAAACAAATAGTAATAATTAATTAACTCAAATTTAGTAACTAAAAAGATATATGAGACAATATCTAGAAATACTTAATCTCTTACTTTTCTAAACATACGAATCCCTAAAATCCCCCCAAATATAATTATTAATTAATTACATGATCAATTGAATCTAACCTAGCGTGTATTCCCCTCTCAAGTAAACTACACATCATATAGTAATTAATTTAATCACACTCCCAAGCCAATTAAATTGGATACTACTTATTAAGTTCATCAATTATGGATCACATATATAAGAATCATACATCTATGCCTAGAAATAATGCATGTTATTTAATCAAGACAAACAATTAAGTAATTCTCTCAAATATATTTAATTGCATGTATAGATAAATTGTTGGCCAAAAAATTAATAACATAAAAATTAGATTAAATAATATAATTAAATTATAATTATAATTAGGATAAAATATTAAATCATCACATGGTGAAAATTGGGTTCATAAGATCCCTAGATTAATATACTAACTGCATAAAATTGTGTTTATAAAGCTCATATTTTTCATAAAGGAAGACATAAAAATTGATAAAGAAAAGAGTCGAAGAAGGAATACAATCAATCTCTTGAATTGTAGTACTAATCTCCTTTTGAATCTCCACCAAAATTGTGTTCTCTCTTGAGTTTTTCTATATTTTTCTCTCTTTTTACTCCAAATATTGACCAAAAGTACGCTAATGATGGACCGTTCTAATTTATGGAGTGATTAGGGGTTTAAATATAGCTTAGATGTGATCTAGACCATCAGCTCAACTTTAGATCAAGGGTTGAGATCCAAACAAGAAAAATTGACAACATTAGCTAATCACAACGTGACACGTGGCATATAGAATTTACTGGGTGAATCAGAGAGCGACGTATGGAAAAAGAGACCGGTCATAGTTAACACCTACTGAATCACCATCATGCGGTGCAACATGATTTGCAAAAATGGATGGCATGGCGCACAAGTGGAATGCGGGGAGCAATTGAGTGGCAATACATGGCAATGCAGTTTGACTGATCTCTAAACTCTGATTGAATGTCGTGCTGACACATGGTATGTAGTTCATTCTCCTTACAAGTGATGTAACGTGATTTGATGTCTGATGAGTGCTCAAAAAGCACTAAAATTACCATGATTTTATGCACATTAATTGATTAAAAATATATATATTTATATGTTTTATCATATATTTATATAAATTTGTCTTTTTCGGAATCACGGGTGTTTTTATTGTTTTTCAGGTATTTTCACTTAAAACGCAACTTAAAGACTCAAAGAGGAATCTTTGGAAGCAATACATCACAAATATATTAATAAATAAATGGGGAAAGGTCAACAAATAAGGAAAAATTGGACAAAATGGGTCAAAAATGTCAAAAGGAGAAAATCCGTGCGGCCGCCTGTACCGTGCGCCCAGCCAAGCTCCGCCCCGAAAACTTGATCGGGCGAGCTGACATCGCCGATCCTGCGTTACTTTGGTTTTATCTATTTATAAAACTCTCGCAAGTGCGAATCATTTCGTAGAAAATGATAAGTATACTCCCAAAGTCGATCTAAGGAAGGAATGTATGTGGTTTTTTAATTTATTATTCAAACTTTTAAAAACGAATTAAATCCTAAACATCTTGTCACGATATTTTGGGGTTTTGTGTTTTTAATATATTTACATAAAAATAAACATAGATTCAATAAACATTTATGCAAATTTTATCTGTTAAAACATTGGAGTATTTATGGATATAATAACTAAGTTAATTATGCTTGCTCATATTATTTAGGTTATTAAAGATATGAATTGATATTTATTGATTCTCTTTGTATGAATACCACCTTTGGTGGGTTAGATATTCTTTGTTAACTAAACAAATCAATTAACACCTATGGGTGGGGTTGATAACTAATTTGGTTAATTAAATTAATTTCTTTTTCTAAGAGATTGAAAATGAACCATTTAAATACCACCTTTGGTGGGGTTAGACGATTTAAACTTTATTCAAGGTGTCCAAATTAAACCTAAGAATTTAGTTATCAAGTACTAACTTTCAAGTTTTAAAACCACTCTTTGAAAACATGTTGTCAATACATTTTAGGATAATAATTCTTATAAAAACTTTTGAAATAGAGCTTCACTCTAACTACCGGGCGATTGTACCATCAAATAAAAGAGCACTACTCTAAATCAGGCCGGATAACTAAACCTTAAAATCTAATTTTCAGGTTTAAGTTTGTAATGAAAAATAATATATTTCTCTCTAACATTCTTAATATAAAATCTTGAATAAAAATAAAATCAATTCATTTTAGAGATTTTTACCTATTTAATATTTTAAGCATAACAACGTTATTATTACATCATGTTTACTAAGCACCCGGCAAATACATGATTAAATTTAATCACGAGACATAAATTAAATATAACATGTAAGAATAAAGCATAAAAAATAAGCGTAAAGAAAATAAAATCCTTCTGACGAACTTCGATGCTATTCCCATTGGAAAACCTCCAAGCGGAATTTGCACTCCATTTATTGAATCGAAAAGCTAATAAATTACAAAAACATAATTAGTTCTTCCCAAAAAGGGAAGAACTCAAAACTAAGAGAAATTAACTAAAAACTAAGAAAAACTAAAAAACCTAAAAATCTAAGAAAAGAGAGAAAGAAAGAAGAGAGAAGTGTGTTTTGAAGTGAAGGGAAGGGAGTATTTATAGGTGAGGATGGAGAGAAAAATGAGTAAAAAAATGTTAAAAAATATTAAAAAATGTAAGCAGCGTATTGGAATTCTTGATGTCATTAATGACATCAAGATAACATCGTCAAGTGGTGCTTGTACCGCGGATGAACGCAGTACCCAGCTGAACAGTAACAGTACGGAAGACTTCATGAAGCCATACTTGTTGGCGTATTTGGCCAGCGGCTGACGATTTTCTCCTTTTGACATTTTGACCCATTTTGTCCAATTTTTCCTTATTTGTTGACTTTTCCCCATTTATTTATTAATATATTTGTGATGTATTGCTTCCAATTATTCCTCTTTAGTCTTTAAGTTGCGTTTTTAAGTGAAAATGCACAGAAAAAAATAAAAACACATGATTCAAAAAAGACAAATTTATATAAATATATGATAAAACATATAAATATATATATTTTTAATCAATTAATGTGCATAAAATCATGGTAATTTTAGTGCTTTTTGAGCACTCATCAATGTCCCTACTTGTGTGGCATGACAAGTGGCATCTCTTGATTGGCCATACGTAAAAATTCATAAAATATGCATAAAAATTCCAAAAACTATATTTTCACCACTTTTCACTAAAAGTTTATATTGTAATATTTTTTGCCTTAAAAATACTATTTATTTAATAAAATAAGTAAATATTAAGTAAAAAAGTGCACTAATGACTCTATTTTCATAGAGTTATCAATGCCTTCTAAGTCCAAGCATCTCTATAGACCTCATTACCTTTTCTCTTCCTAAATTACAAGCATCACTACTGGTATTTCATGGATGAACCCATACTTAGAGTACCTAGTTCAAGGAACTTAACCAACAAACAAGAAAGAAGTAAAAAAAATCACAGTCAAGTCCCAGAATTACACGATTCTTCATGGAACCTTTTATCAAAAAAACTTGCAGGACCATGGTTTAAATGCCTTCCTACCTAGGAAGCTCAACTCATGATGAGAAAATTCCATGAAGGTCATTATGGTGCACATCCAGGTGGGGGGACACTTGCAAAAGGATCACGCAACATGGTTATTATTGGGAAAACCTACAAAAGATTATATTGATCATACCCATAGATGTGAAAGATGTAAGAGACACACCAATGTTCTACATTTACCTTCAAGTGAAATGAAAACTATTATCAGTCAATATCCTTTTCAAAAGTAGATTTTTGACATATGTAAGATCTATGTTAGTATTGGTGATATTTGTGAACAAAATGTACAAATGTAATTTTAGTTTTTAGATATGTCCTTTAAGAATATTTTCAAGATAAAACAACTATTGAGCTCTAATTATCACAATTTAGGTATATATCTATTCTTATGCCCATTATATTTCATGTTGGATATGTAGGAACATTTTGAAATTAGGCTACTCGATTGATCGAGACATATCTAGATCAATCAAGGCATGTAGATAGATTGAGAATCGATATACTAAATTTAAAAAGTCCTAAATTAATTATTTAATTAAATAATTCGATGGAGCACTAGATTAATCAATTTATTAGTAAGATTGATTTACCTTAGTTCATAATTATTTATTTATTATGCTGGATTGATTGAGAATTGACTACATTGTTCAAACTATGTACTCAATCTATTGAGCATATGTTAGATCGATCGAGCAACCAATGCTTTCATTCTAAAACATATTTCTAACTCAAATTGAATTGGCTTTTTACTATATTTTTCTTTTTCTTTAGAACTCTTTTAACTAATTTTATAGACAATAAAGTAATTTTACTGTGGCTAATGCTTCAAAATATTCTACATATACAAACCTAAGCAAAACAGCTTTATTCAACTACATAAGAGCATTATTCTCTTCATCTTAATCTCTCTCATATTGTTTTACAAAAAATATTGATGTAGGTTTTTTCATTGAGTTAATTTATCAAATATTTAGGGTTTTTTATGGATTAACAAGCCTACAATATTTGTGATAGTGTACTATAATCTAATTATTCTATGATTGATAATTGATTTTGGTTTATCTGATATATTTATTAAATCAACTAGTTAGCGTTATTCATTATTAAATTTATTCTAGGACACACATTTGCACTTATGTTATTGTGCTAACATTTCAGGTACTGGTAGAATAGGTTTAATTACTTGTGTGACTCAAGTTGTTAGAAGGTTGGTCTAAATCTAAACTCCTTTCTTGTAAAGGCTATGATGAATGTAGTGGCTTGTAAGTAGATTACTTGGGGGATTTATCTTTGTGAATAGTTTAATACATAGCCTTGTGATTGGATCTTACTTATATATAGTGGATAATTAGGTGTTTCAATGGACTATCAATTTTCCTCTTTGGTCATTAGTGTGTCTTAGGTTGTTTGCACCTAAAAATTTCATGTGCTGATTTATATTTCTGCTTTACTTTATTTAAATGTGAATGCAAGCCTAGTTATCTACAAAAAAATTAATTTATCATAATTATGTTGATTATCTATTCATCCCCCTCTTGCTAATTAAGTCTATAATTAAAAAGGAAACTTTCACAATAGTAGACCTCCTACTTGTCACTCTACTTTAGAATAAATTCCTTATTGTGGTAACCAATTACTTCTCCAAATGGGTAAATTTGAACTATTGGCACTAATACAAGATAGTAACGTACAAAAGATCATCTGGTGAAATATAATGGTAAAGTAGAATCATCACCCAAAATATTGATCAACATTTTGAGAAAATAGTTAGAAGGAGCAAGGGTAATAGGTGGATGAATTGCTTGAAGTTCTTTAGGCCACTAGAACAACTCCAAGGACAATAATAGGGGAGAACACATTTTCTTAGGGTATACGATATTGAAGCTATCATTCCCTCTAAAATACAAGAACCCACTTTCTATCTTGATATATCCTACGATGACAACAATGACATTTGAATGGAAGAACTACTTCTAGTAGAAGAAAAAATAGGGAATTCTTTAATAAGGGTAGATGGCACAAAAACAAATACTTCAACACTTCAACAATAAAGTGGTTAGATTCAAAATATTTAGTGTGGGAGATTTGGTTTTGGGAAAAACTCTTGAAAATAAAATAGAAAGTACTTTTGGAATGTTTGCAGCAACATGGGAAGGACCTTACAAGATTTACAACCTCACTCTTGGAGGATCATACAAGATAGAAAAGGATGGAAAATAAGAAGATTCGAGATGGAATAGTAAACTATTAAAAAATATTATTTCTAAGCGAGACATCATGTATATTAATCAACTAAAAGAGGAAATTTTCATCTGGAAATGAGACTTGTCTTATGAAAAAAAATAAAAATATAACTCTCTGGACTAGGGATAAGGGTGTAAGAGGAAAAGTTTGATCATAAGAAAAGGTCGTAAGTTCACAAAACTGAACTTTCTCTTTGGGTCAAAATGTATGAGTGACAAATTTCATTTTCCAATTATCAACATCACCTATCTCAAGAATAAAGTAACATGATAACCCCCCAGTATGAAGGATGAGGCCAAATGGACCCCTTACTAGGGATACGGGTATAAGAGATGCACGTCCCATTTTAAGAAAAGGTCTTAAGTTTACAAAAGTGAACGTCCTCTTTGGGTCAAAAAGGATGAGTGATGAATGAATTTTCCCACTTATACCCATCACTTATCTTGTGAATAAAATAACTCAATAATCCCTTGGTATGTAGGAAGAGGCCAAAGGGACCTTTATTAGCAATGTGAGCATAAGAGGCACCTTGCCCGTCCTAAGAGTTATAAGTTCATAATATTGAATCTCCTTTTAAACATATTTTGGTTTTTATACTATTAAGTGATTGAAAACATGTAGTGAGACTAGCAGAAAATAACCAAAATATGTTTAAATGGGGATATGACATTTTAAGTCGATTCTACAGGTGAAGCAACATAAAAATTTAAGTTAGTTTTATTGGTGAACTGACTTAAAATTTAAAGTTGGTATTATTAGTGAATTGACAAAAAATTTAAAGCTGGTTCTTCCCATGAACCAACTTTAAATTTAAAGTCAGTTCTACCCGTGAACTGACATAAAATTTAAAGTCAGTTCTACCCGTGAACTGACATAAAATTTAAAGTCATTTGACACTTAGGATTGACTTAAAATTTAAAGTCGGTTCACAAATAGAATCAACTTAAAATTTTAAGTCCTTTAAGTCCCCCCATTTTAAGTTGGTTCATTGAATTGACTTAAAATCTCATTTAAGTTGGTTAATAATTGACTTAAAAGGTCATTTCTGTAGTAGTGAATAAATACATGTAGGGTGGTAAAGCAAAAAGAAGTTGAAGATAAGATGAACAATGAGGACCATTATGATGATTAATATGAGCCACGGTACGAGATAGTGGAATCGTAATCTAAATGCGTACAAAATCAACGCATGTCACAATGGGGATAAAAGTGTGTCATTATGTTTGTTGAAAGCTAACCCATGATCCACATTGTACTCCATTTTTCTTCAACTTCCTCACCTATAAATACCACTCCTCAGCCCCTTAGAAAAGTAATCCACTATAGCTTTTTCTACTTCCATTGTTCTCTTAATCTTTTATTTAGTTTTTCTATCAGTTCTTCTCATAAGTTTGAGAGGTGAATAAGTTTTCTATTTTATGTTTAGTTTTTAAATAGTTTAAATAAGGTTATCATAAGAAAAGTGAAAGTAATAAGGAGTTATTCCAAATCAAGTGATACAAAATCTTTATTGGGATCTAGGGGATGTTGTGAAGGTTAATACCTCTTGTGTGGGTAGGACACACCCGTCCATCTATATTTTTGGTATAAATCTAATGTGTATTCTCATTTCTTTTCAGGAAAAATCTTGTCGTTCTTAAATTTATTATAAATAATTTACTGATTATTCATTATTTTTAACATATATAGTTGAGTATGAAAATGAGAATTTAGTTATGCTAATATGTTTGTGTAAATTATTTAGTGGAATATTTTTAGTAATAATTAAACATGGGTTATTTTCTACTAATGATTTTTTTATAAAGTCTATTATTAAAAGATATATTGACGATATATTTTTCATAATAAATTTAAAACATGAAAATACAATTTCAGATAAATGAATCTAGATTTAATTTATAATTATATTTTATTTCAAATATTTTTATAAGTTTTATTATTGAAAAATATATTAAGAACATATTTTTCATAATAGATTTAAAGTTTGAAAGCTAGATTTCAATTAAATGAATCTATAATCTAATTCAGACTAGCTTGAATAAGGATTTAAATTGTTAGTCCCACCAAAGGAGGCAAGTTAAATAGTTTGATAGTTTCTTAGAAAATAAACATAATTTAATTAAATTAACTAACAACTTCACCAAAGGTCTAAGTGATATAACTAGTGAAGAATAACTATCGTACCAAAGATCTTATTTATACATATAAGAAAGAATCAACAATTTGAGTTTATGATTTAATTTTATCAAACCTAATCAACTTGCTAAATATCACATTAATTCTCTATTGATTAGTAAGACGCATATCTATTTGTAATTTGTGTAAATCAATCTATCCTTTATCTTTTATCATTTTATGTTATTAATTTAGACATTTCAAAACCAAAATCATTATGATAGGATGTTTAGGTTTATTTTTCATTTTAAATAATTTTGTTGAGTTATTTAAAAACTAGGTAGTTTCTCTTTATATTTATATTAAGAGTATACCTATCATTTTTTACAAAATGATTCATGCACTTGCAAATTATTTATCTACACGCTATTTATCAAATACAAAATTTGTGCATCACCCATCTTTTCCTATACATTCAATTTATAGTTCAAACCAGTGAAGTACCCACCCTATGTGAGCATAAATAATATGTTTACCATATGCCTTCTAAATTCGAAAAATCTTCACAAAAGACATATAATCCTATTATTATTCAAATATATCTTTAAAACTATTTACAATAATATAGCTAATTTACTGCTGCTAATGAATGAAAATTTAAAGCAACAAATTATCAACTTTATCGTCATAAAACAACATCGATTTTAGTAGCATGGTCCTTGTCTAATTTAACTTCAAATATTCCGAATACAACTTGAGAACTAAGAAATTGGAATCTTCTTGAGATTGTGAAACATTTACTTAGTCTAATAATGTATCTCACTGCATAGAATAGCATCAAGTGATTTATGCTAAGAGGGCCTTATAGCTAACTGGACCTCTAATTTTCAAATCCAAATAAAGTGACATTTTTGAGAAAAATACAATACAGATAAAACTAAAAAATTCAAATAAATAACTTTTGTTGTGCTGAACATTTTACACAATTAACCCTCGTACAGTTTCTATTCTTAAAAAGAGCACTTCAAATCTACCAATGAAAAAGTGACAAGTGTGAGTATAAAGAGGACGAGGAGGTCTTGTGAAATTATTAGAGGCTTCTTCTTCCCATATAAATATCACCCATTACCAAAACAATATGATATACTTTTAAATGGGATTATTAATGTTAGCATTGGGATGAGCTCTGAATCTCATTATATATTACATGACTCCGAATACATATACGATAAATTCTAAAAATATTTTTCTCACGTACCCAGGATGTTTTTTAAGCAAAAAATGTCTTTTTAGATCACATTAAACAATTAATCATAGATAAACCACCAAATGATATACGAGTGGTATCTGAATTACACAAAATAGGAAACTTCATTTATATATACGGGTGCAATTTAATTACATATTTTAGGATAATAACAATTGTCCATAGGATACAGTATCACGATGTGTGATGAGGTGTATGTGCACACTAGTAGATTTACATATGGTGGTTTATGTACACCAGGTGTATGATGCATATGATGTGTGCCACATATAAGGTGTACTGGTATGTGTGGTACTTTAGGTGTATGACCTCAAATGGGCACCCAAGGTACAAGAACTTTTAAGGGGGTAGAAATACATGAATTGAAAAGATACATGGATGCGATCTCATCATATGGTAGTAATCTAATTATAAGTCAGATACGCTCATCCTAATGGGGTACTGACACTTGGGAAGTGATAATGTTTATACATATTATATAATGTTACCTATTATAGGGATCTGACTCTCACTAAAATTCTATAATACTTTGTAATTCTCTCCAAAAAATTGACACCCATTATAGGGCCTTAAATTTTCCCATCGATACAGAGGATTTGAGATATTTCATGTAAAAAATTAGGATAATCATATCATGCAATAGGGAAATTCAAACCTCTCAATATGACTAGCGATAACACCATCTCTAGTTCAAAAAGAAGCAAGAGTTAAAACCAACCCAAGCACGCCATGCCTTTAGTTACTAAGAGACATCATATTGCACAAATACATCATCAACCAGCACATGCAACACCCCATCATGGATTTGGGTTCACTCGAGTTAACCATCAACCCCAAAGTAAGAACTAAAGCTATAAAGATGGTTCTATATGTCGCTAGTTTAATAAGTATGACCTTGAATGATACATCCTTAGAAAAATATGCCAAAATGTAGAAGCTTCAGCAAGAGGTTCTAGAGTTGCAACAAGATTTTATCCATTGAATCATAGAAAGATAACAAAAAAAATACATATAGTCTTGCTATAAGAAAACTATTCAAAAGAAGCTGAAAGCTCTTTCCAAACCATAACAGCTACATCAATCCTAAAACCATCATATCTAACAAGGACTAAAAAAGTTTCTGAAGGATTAAGAAAACATCACTGTCAAAAACCAATAGCTATATACAAAGAACCAACACTTGTTAATCCACCACAAGCACCATAAGAATAGCTTTATGAGCCCTATCATAGCAATCAAACCACTTTTTTTTCAACTTGAACCATATAATGTATAGGCACCCATCATTAATCACCCAAACTCCCTTGATAGCAAGTAGGCTTATGAATGGAAAAATATGGAAAACAAGATGGAAGAAAAAATAGTTAATTAACTCCAAAAATAGGGTAGGGGACACCCTATGAATAATGTTGAGGCTATGTGTGACCAATTTTTGGAATCTCCCTTTTCAAATAACATAGAGTTAATGATCCGTCAACTTAAATTATCAACTCCAAAGTGTGCACCCTGTAAGGGAATGGATGATCCAGTAGCTCATGAGATAGTTTTTAAGATGGCTATGGCACCAATGTTTATCCAAGAAGAAGAAAGGGATGCAATTTTATGTAAGATTTTTGCCTCAACTTTCAAGTATACAATGTAGAAATTATTTGTAAAGATTCCTCCCAAAAGCATCACCAATTTCAACCAATTGGTGAAAATTTTGATCACCAACTATGCTTGTAACAAACCCATCGAGAAAGAATCCCATCATTTTTTCTCCTTTGTCTAAGAAAATGAGGAGAAAATATAGAATTACATAAAGAGATTTAAGATAGAGAAAATGGAGATTTCACATTGTCCTAACTCTATCACGATCAAAGCTTTCAAGAAAGGATTAAAAAGGGACACTCGTTTGTTTGTGGAACTTACCAGGACCAACCAATATTCTCTTGATATGCTTTATAAAGAGGCACACAAGTTTTTCTATGTCAAAAGAGAGATGAAACTTACTAAGGCTACCATATCCAAAGCATCGGATAAACTCAACACAAGCAAGAGCATTATGAAAAAAAAATCATTTATTGATAGATGCCCAAACCCACCCTATTTCAAACCAACAATAGCACCTAGGGGAAGATCAGAGACATAGGTTAGAGCCTTGTCACCATCTAGAGGACCAGTATTTGAAGTATCCATTGTAGATGTATTCCAAAGAATGGAAAGGATGGAGCAAGTGAAATGGTCATAACATTTAAGGGCCCCATAGAGAGATTCCAACAAATATTATGCAATCTGTAAGGATACGGGTCACAAGACTAAGGACTATAAACACCTCAAATGGGAGGTCGAGAAACTCTTATCTGAAGGACATTTGGAAGATATAGAAGACATTAATAGAAATAGAGCTCCTAGACAAGAAAATTGGAGAGATAGCTAGAAGAGGTATGCAATCCCTTTTAATCCCCCATAAAGAGAGGCCGATAGGTCTAACCACCTAAAAAGGACATTCACATACTTCATACCATCCATGGTAGCCCAACCATGTCAAGAACTACACACAATTCTCATGAAGTGTATGCCAGGGAGGCAAGAGACACACATAATCTAGTGTATATCTTGATGCATGAAGGACCAATATTCCCTTTACTTTCAAAGAAAGAGAAAATCTACCACATTATGGTGATCCTTTAGTGATCATAGTAAAATTTGCACATTGGGAGGTGTAGAGGTTCTTGGTAGATAATGGAATTTATTCGGACCTATGGTACTTATTGGTACTTCTTGACATGGAGTTAAACCCCAAGGGGATCATTCAACAAAAAATGTCTCTTGTAGGTTTCAATAGTAGTGTGACTACGTCTGTGGGTATAATATGACCTTTTCATCTCCATGAAAGGGGCCATTGTACTCATAATTTTTGTTGTCCTAAATACCCCCACCTTTTACAATGGAATATTGGGAAGACCTTAGATTCACAAAAGGATAGCCATCCTATCAACTTATCATGAAATTGATTAAATATCTAATAGTGGATTAGGTAAAATAAATCAAGGGAGATTAGGAAAGGTCAAATTTGTTGTCAATTAAGTGCTCAATACAAAAAGTAGAAAATTACACAACAATCACACAATCATATATTAAATGTAGGCAATGAGGACTATGAAACTGTTCCTGTGGTAACAAGAGATGAGAAAAACATTTTGATTATAAGTTCCAAACTCTTCGTAGATGCCAAAAAGGATTTTATTGAATTTTTGAAGAGAAATATGGACTTTTTTGCTTGGAAACCATAGGACTTGCTTGGTATTAATCTAGAAATAATCATATATGAGCTAAAAATGGATCATATGAAAAAACTAGTCCAACAACAGAAGAGGAGGTTTGTAAGAGAAAAGAGCATCATCATCAAGAATAAAGTCAACTCACTCAGAAAATTGGGAATGGGTCAACAAAATAAACTACTGCACATGGATATTGAATGTCATACTTGATGAAAAGGCTAGGAGTGATCATTTCATGTGCTTATATTTCATCAATGTTAACTTTGCGACTACTAAAGACTGTTTTCCTCTACCAAACATTGATTAATTGGTAGACACCATGGATGGATTAGAAGTAATGATTTTTATGGATGCATACTTAGGTCATTATTAAATCCAAATGCATCCCATAAATAAAAAAGAAAACAACATTTATTACAAAGGAAGGGAGTCTTTTCTACACAAGGATGCCATTTGGGCTAAAAATGTAGCGGCAACTTATCAAAGGCTAGTCAATTGAATTTTCAAAGACTAGATATGTAGGAATATGGAAGTATACATGGATGAAATAATGGATAAAACCATGTCCACAAGAGATCATGTTTCTATCTAGAAGATATTTTTTTCTATCATTCTCTATTATGATATGTGCCTTAATCCAAAGAAATGTGTATTTCGAGCAACATTAGGAAAATTCTTGGGTTACTTAGTATCTTTTCAACGAATAGAGGAAAATCTTGATAAAAGTGTAGCCTTTGTTAGCATGAGGTCTCTGTAATGCCTCAAAGAAGTGTAATAATTGAATGGATGTATAACCACATTATGCTATTTTGTATCCAAATGTATAGAGAAATGCTTGCTTTTCTTTCAACTCTTTAACAAGAATAAAGATTATTTATGGAACGAAGAGTGTGAAAAATCTTTTCAATCCATCAAGAGTTACATACAGAACGTACCTCCCTTAATAAACCACAAATTGGGTGAAATTATATATTTATATTAGGCTTTCACAGAAAAGGTGGCCAGTGTTATAATCGTGGTGGATAGAGAGGTCATGACTCTATCAAAGTAGAGTCATTAGAGATTTTTTACTTAATATTTACTTGTTTTATTTAATAAATAGTATTTTTGGGACTAAAAATATTAAAATCTAAACATTTTAGTGAAAAGAGATAAAAATATAATTTTTGAATATTTTTGAGATTTGTTTGGAATTTTTATGGATTTTTTATGAATTTTTAACGTAGGACCAATCAACAGCTACCACATGGCGCCATGCAACTATAGGAGATGACTGGGTAAACCACGTGGATGTCATTCCATCAAAGACAACCAATCAAAGATCACCGCGTGTGAGGAGTGAAGCAACGACTCACCATCAGCACGGTGTTCAATTTGACTTGGGAGCACGGTAAAAAAACACTACCATGTGTCATCACATGATTTCTACCTGTAATCCACTAGCATGCCATGCCATCTACATCCACGAATCACATTGTGGTACATGGTGCTGACTCATCATGATTTGACTCAGATTAGTCTCCCTTACCACATGTCGTGCTATGATTTGCCTAGTAAATTCCATGTGACATGTGTCACACTATGATTGGATAACATTATTAATTTTGCATGTTTTGATCTCAACCGTTGATCTAAAGATGATTTGATAGTGTAGATTGTACCTAACTTATATTCAAGCCCTTAATCACCGCATAAACTCAAAGAAGCCATCATTAGCATAATTTTGATCAATTTTTGGAGCTATGAAGAGAGAAAAATATAAAAAATTGAAGAGATATAATTTTGGTGGAGATTCAAGAGGAAATTAGTACTACAATTCAAGAGGATCTTATATCTAGTCAATTTATTAATCTAGAGATCTTATGAACCCAATTTTCATCATATGATGGTCTAATATTTTAGCGCAATTATGATTTGAATCTAATTATACTATTTAATCATATTTTTCTACTATTAATTGTCTAGCCAACAATTTATCTATAGAGATAATTAAATAGATTTGAGAGAATTATTTAATTATTTGTGTTTTTTTAAATAACATACATAGTTTCTAGGTAAAGATATATGATTCTTATGTATGTGATCCATAATTGATGAACTTAATTAGTAGTATGTAATTTAATTGGCATGAGTTAGATTCAATTGATCATGTAATCAACTTATAATTATATTGGAGGGATTTTAGTGATTCACATGAATAAAAATTAGGGTATTAAGTACTCCTAGATATTTTCTCAAATATCTTCTTAATAACCAAATCTAATTTGGTTAATTATTGCTATTTACTTTTAGTTATTTAAAATTTTCTCCCTTAAAATATAAAAACACAAAAAATATTATTTTTATTTTTTTAGTTTTAAAAATTAGTTTTTAATAAAATAATCTTTGTGGGAATGATTTTTTTTATCATTATACTATTTGTTGTGAGAGGGATGAAAATAACTCATATAATATGTCATCCATTCTTTGACTGGAGCACATCAAAGATACCCACCTATGTCATCCATAATTTTGCACTCACAAAATAATCATTTTAACACTTACCCTATTATTAATATTCTAGAAAAACCAAAACAATCAGGTTGTCTCTCTCAAATGGCCATTGAATTGAGCGAATGTAATATAAAATACAATCCATAATTAGCCATTCAAAGATAGCCAATGGATGAAGTTATCGTTGAATGGATTGATGAGGAGCCTACAATTGACCTAAACAATGCATCAAGGGATGTTGTGTTAGTTGAAGCACCTACCCCTGACTTATGGATGGTATATATGGATGGTGCTTGTAATTCGATAGGCTCAAGAGTTGGGATAGATATATTGATCCACACGGGAGTACTAATTGAATAATGTATATGAATTTCTTTCCCGACCAATAACAATTTAGTTGTGTATGAAGTACTTTTTCTAGCACTTCATCAACTCTATTATGTCAAAGATAAGAAAGTATTGATCTATAGAGATTCACGTTTGATAGTTAACAAGGTGAAAAACACCATTGAAGCTAAGGAGGAGATAATGAAGAAATACTTGGAAGGAACAAAAAATTAAATATCAAACTTCTAAGCATTTGAAATCAAGCATGTACCATTTGGAGGAAACACACATATCGATTCACTTGCTAGCCTGGTAATGACTATGATCATAGAAATATAACGAGTAATTAATGTGTCATGCCTACCAAGTTTAAGCTTCTCTATATGCCTAATTACTTTTTCTCTTCCTAAATTACAAGCATCACTACTGATACTTCATGGATGACCCCATTCTTAGAGTACCTTGTTCAAGGAACTCAACCAATAAACAAGAAAGAATCACAAAAAATCATAGTCAAGTCCAATAATTACACGATTCTTCATGGAATTCTTTATAAAAAAAATTTATAGGACCATGGCTTAAATACCTTCCTATCTAGGAAGCACAACTCGTGATAAGGAAATTCCATGAAGGTCATTATGGTACATATCCAGGTGGGGGGACATTTTCAAAAGGATCATGCAACAAGGCTATTATTGGCCTAACCTATAAAAAGATTACATTGATCATGCTCATAGATGTGAAAGATTTAAGAGACACGCCAATATTCTACATTTACCTTCAACTAAAATGACAACTATTATCAGTCCATGACCTTTTCAAAAATGGGGTTTAGACATATGTAAGGTCTATACGAGAATTAGTGATATTTGTGAACAAAATGTACAAATGTAATTTCAATTTTTAGGTATGTCCTTTAAGAATATTTTCAAGCTATAGAAACTGTCAAGCCCCAATTATAATAATTTAGGTATATCTCTACTCTTATGCACGTTACATTTCATGTTGGACACATAGGAACATTTTGAGATTAGGCTACTCAATTCATTGAGACATTTCTAGATTAATCGACCCATGTAAATAGATTAAGAATAGATCTACTAAATTTAAAAAGTCCTAAAGTAATTATTTAATTGAATAGTTTGATTGAGCATTTGATCGATCAATTTATTAGTAGATTGATTGATCCTAGTTCAGAATTAATTATTTATTATACTGGATTGATCGAGAATTGACTAGGTTGTTCAAACATGGGAAGGACCTTACATGATTTTCAACATCACTCATAAAGGATCATAAAAGATAGAAAAGGATGGAAAACAATAAGATGTGAGATGGAATAGTAAACTACAAAAAAATTATTTCTAAGTGAGACATCATGTACATCGATCAAGTAATAAAGGACATTTGCCTCTAGAAATAAGACCTATCTCGTGAAAAAATAACAAGATAACCCCTGGTATGAAGGAAGAGGCAAAATAGACCCCTCTCATTAGGGATACAGGTATAAGAGGCAAAGTACGATTATAAGAAAGGGTCGCGAGTTCACAAAATTGAACGTCCTTGTTAGATCAAAAATAATGAATGAAAAATTTATTTTTCCAATTATCCACATCACCTATATCTTGAATAAACTAACGTGATAACCCCCTGGTATGGAGGATGAGGCCAAATGGACCCCCCATTAGGGATGCGGGTATAAGAGATGCAAGTCCTATCCTAAGAAATTATCTTAAGTTTACAAAAGTGAACCTCCTCTTTGGGTCAAAAAGGATGAGTGACGATTATATTTTCCCACTTATCCCCATCATCATTCTCATGAATAAAGTACATGATAATCCCTTGGTTTGGAGGAAGAGGCCAAAGGGACCCCCATTACTAATGCGAGCATAAGAGGCAACTTGCCCATCCTAAGTAAGAGTTAGAAGTTCATAATATTGAATATCCTCTTAAAAAATGAATAGGGAAGTAATGACTCCAAGTATAGAGAAGGACACAAAGATTTCCCCATTGGGGCACACATATAAATGATAATTAGCTAAATAGCACAAAATCACAATCTCAAAAGTCAAAAGATTATATAAAAAAGGATTCATTTTGTTACACAATTACAAAGATGCATGAATTCACTCATTTTGGGAACACATGACGACATTTGTGTCTCAAATTAGCTCTTTTTACAATGATCCAATTCTAGCCATAATAATTACAGTTCTTTACTCACTTCACCAATTTTACGCCACAAGGTACCCACTTCTTCACACAATTCAATCCATTCTACTTTTAAGCTTTGATTATCTTGAAGGATTGCACTACATCCTTCGTGAATAAGGTGGACCACATTTTGAAGACTCTAAAGGTCTCATGATGATTTTGTATATGTTACCTATTTAACTTCAATATCTTCTTCAACACTACAAATTACATCATATAGTTGTTGAGTAAACCCCTCAAAATCATGAATAAAAGGCACCGCCTTCCGAACCAATTTTAAGAATCAAATCATAAAGAGGAGAAACAATCAATGAAATTATATTTACATTAAACAAATTATGTTCATCCATATATCGAATGGAACCCTCACCTTGTTCAGTACGTGATATGGCTAATCGATCCATTGAGGTACCAAAATGATGATACAAGTCATCCTAGTCCTTAATATTTCTAAATATGCAATTTTCAAATAGTATAGAAAGGTTCTTGTCATGACACACCACACAAGGTACTTCACCTTCATCTATAAGATTTTTTGAAGTTTAACGAGCACCCTATTTGAATTTTTTAGGGATAACCCAGGGTGGGCTCTTACTCGATAACCTAATGACTCAAGGTTTCAGCCTTTCCTAAATGGTTGAAAGAAGTGCCTTATGATAAATTGGAAAGGGATGCTCTTTGTCACCTTGAACAAAATCAAATCCCAACTCACTAAGGGGACTCATCATAATAAAAACCACATCACATTTAGAATCGACTTCATCCCTATTTGACATGTGCATCCCATCCTAAGAGAATGAATCATCTCATTCACACATGGGCTCGTGTGGCACCATATTGCTTGTGTCCTTAAGAAAGTTGTTTATATGGTCCTAAATATTAATTTTTCCAAATTCCATAAGAATGAAGTGCTTGGAGTGAAAATCTTTATTATAAGACTGAGATACTGGAAGAGTAGACAAAATTAATGAAATATAAACTAGATTTCTCTCAAAGGAAAGTATAGGTTTTCTATTTTAGAAGACAAATGGATACATATTTATATACTTTAAAACAATATTAAATGCAACCAAAAAAATAATTTGGTTCCTTAATATATACAAATGATGAGATTGGGTCAATATCTTTAGGAGCAAGGGGTCTAACTAGTGGCTTGCCTTGGGGTATTTTGTACATTTTGTAGTCCTCGTATATAGATTTTGGAAATGAGAAGGGTCTTGGATTTCATATCTTGATCCCTAAAGTTTATCACTATAAAGGATAACCCTTCAAGATAGCCACATGTACAATCTTCCCTAAGTCTGGTCACCAGCTCGTTCAAAGTGGGAATTTTTTCCTTGGCTTGGCTTGCTTGTTCCTCAACAAAGCTTGTGCATTCATCAACCAACTTGTTCCTCGACTTCTTTGGGCATGTTGTCCCTATTCGGAGCAAAAGTTCATATGGCCTTCAATTTTTGGGTACGATTTACCAAGTTGTTAAACAAATCAATGATTTTAGCCTCTTGCACCTAGAGAAACTTCTCATTGTCTTCTAACACTTTGCCTTTATTCTTGAGTTCCCCCTATAATTGAATGACAAGAGCTTTGGTCTCATAGTCAAGGACACCATATGCATTATTTGCAATCTCCCCCTCTCTTAACAAAGAAAGAGCTTATAATGTACATGAAGTACTTATCAACACGGGGTGCTTAGCATTATTTTTGACATTTCACAAATTGTACAAATTGCATTACCTTCAACCGGCAACCCCCATGTGTTAGTCCAAACTCCTTCATAATTGTTTGAATTTGATCTAGTTTGTTCAAAGATAGTTATCAGATTACTCTTAATTTGTATATTTTTCAACATCACACAATCTACACATTGTTTTTCTAGAGACAACATAGAAATTGGTTTTGTCTCCACTCCATAAGGAGAGTCCAGTTTTTGATCCTAATAGGGGGAAGGTTTCAAGGAAGGTTCTATCATCTCGAGTTCTTTCTCCTTTGAGATTGGCATAGATGGGGTACTTTCTAGGATAATTGAGGCATTTACATCTTGCAAAATTTTTTGTGGTTGTTGGGGACTTCACTTTCAATCAAGTCATCCACCATAAGACTTGACCCTAGGTCATCAATGCCAATAGTTATGAACTCCCTCCCTTTATTACAAAAAATAAAGATTAGAATTAGAATGATCTATTTAAATAAAAAAGTACACCATGAAAAACATGAGGCTATAGTGCAATAGTCCACCCCAGACGCTTTGTAATGAGGTTTAGTAAGGATTTCCTTGTAAGTCACATGGCAATAATTCTACAGCTCGAGACAATGAACTTTTTCTCTTCCATCGTAACAAAGATGGAGTACCATCTCTTAACCACATGGTTATGTGTGGTCAAAGTTATGATTCCAAGTAAAGCATATAAGAACCATAGTTCCCAATCTTATATATCACCACTAATATAAAAATACTTGTCCTTCCATTTGGACTGACTATCAGATAGCTTTAGAATAAAACCTCTGAGTGTGTTGGTCGAGATGTATGCCCTTTCCTTCATCCATCACGTTCCTTTTAATGTAGTATATAACCAGTAGCTCACCCTTTTTTTACTCAAATCCTTTCTCATCGCTCACTACTTCTAAGATTAAGAGCATCCTCCATCCATTTGGACTTATTTAGGCTAAGATTAGATTGTATATGATAAAAAAATAGGCTACCATCTAAGGTATCAGGAACCTCAAACCAACACGAAGTGCTTCCTCTTGCAAAATGTACCTCTTTAAGGTGGACGTTCATTTTAAATATATTTAGGGAACTAGTACTAAGCTCACATAGGTTGGAATAAAGTACATCCTTCTCAAATGGTACACATCATCTATGGTTAACCGGGAAGGTAATTTTTGAATTTTCTTTATGAGAATATTTTCCACGGGATCCATAGCTTGCTCACAATGTGGTTTCTTCTCTATATGAACCTTTTGAGGGACAGTGACATGAGTGGGGAGTACGTGTCCCAAACTTGAGGCATTGAATGGATTTGAATCCGAGGAACTAGTGGATGTAGAATCTCAAGACCATTTGGTGTACTCGATTCAAGAACTTAAAACACCACTTGTGTTAGTATGGCTTGAGGTGGTCTCACGTGGTATTTGACCTACTTTGGAGATACCAAAGTGCTTTATACTAAAATGTGTGTTTCTTTGCACAAGAACCCCTTTGGATTTGTGTTAGAAATAAGGATTGTTAAAACCACACTTTTTACTACGAATTTGATGATTGCTTTAAAAACACTAAAATTATCATGATTTAATGTACTTTAATTGATTAAATAGATTTATATTTATATGATTTTATTATATGTTATATAAATTTATATTTTTAGAATCACGGTTTTTATATTATTGTTTAGGTATTTTTGCTTAAAAAAATTTAAAGACTCGAAGAAAAATACTGGAAGTAAGATATCATAATATTTAAAGTGTAATATTCATTTATTATACAAATAAGTGAAATAAAATGAGAAAAAGTCAAAAATAGAAAAAATGGCCAAAACTGCCCAACTAGAGCACGCTCATGCCGAGTCGCACTAGCGCCAATGCCCGTCTGTCGTAAATCCCACATGCATCAATGCCCATCTAGATGTAAAACTTGCCTAACTACGTGCACCAACATTCCCACACGCATGCTAGCCTGTCCAAAAGTATCCAAAACCGTTTTTCCCACTTGTTTAGCCTTTTCGTCACATATAAAAAGACCATCTCCCTTATTGTAAAAATCATCCCTAAAATTCCCTCTTCTCTCTCTTTCTCTAGTATTCTCTCTCTATAAAGCTTTCTTAGTTGTGTTTTTTAGTTTTTTTAATTTTAAAGTTCTTCTCTTTTTGAGAAAAACTATCTATGCTTTTGTAGATTTATAGCTTTTGATTCAATAAACAGAAATGAAAAATCATTTGGAAGTATTCCAGAAATAGAATTAGTATCAAAGTTCTCTAAGGATTATTTTGAGGTATAATTTTAAAATAATTATTTTTATGTTTATTCTTATATGTTATATTTAATTTTTCTATGATTAAATTAGACATGGTTGACTGTTTGTAAATATTATATAATAATAACGTTGTTATGCTTGTGAAATATTAAATATGTAAAATATTTATATAAAATAAATTGATTTTTTATTAAAGATTTTATATTAAGGTTTTAGAGAAAAATATATTATTTTTTATTGCAAACTTAAATCTGAAAATTAGATTTTATGATTTAATTATCAGATCTGATTTAGAGTAATGTCCTTTTATTTGTTAGTACAATCGTCGAGTAGTTAATAAAGTTCTATTTCAAAAGTTTTTATAAAAACTTTTATTCGAAAATGTATTGATAATATATTTTTAGTAATTTTAAAACTTGAAAGTTAGTACTCTGATAATTACATTCTTAGGTTTAACTTGGACATCTTGAATAAAGTTTAAAATGTTTAACTTCATCAAAGGTGAAATTTAAATGGTTCATTTTTAATCTTTTAGAAAAATAATTAATTTAATTAACCAAATTAATTATCAATCTCACACATAGGTGTTAATTGATTTATTGAATTAACAAAGAATATCTAACCTCATTAAAGGTGGTATTTATATATATAAAAAATAATCAATAAATTTCAATTTATATCTTTTATAACCTAAATAATATGAGTAAGCATAATTAACTTAATTATTATATCCATAAATACTCCATTGTTATGAATGATAAAAATTTGCATAGTTATTTATTGAATCCATATCTATGTTTTTTTATGTTATTAAATTAGGAAACACAAAAAAATATTGGGATAGGATGTTTAGGATTTAATTTTTTTTAAGTTTTAATAATAAATTAAAAACCACGTATATTCCTTTTTTAGATTGACCTTGAGAGTATTCTTGTCATTTTTTATAAAATAATTCATGCACTTACGAGAGTTTTACAAATATAAAACCAAAGTATCTGTAAAATTGGTATTGATAATCTGATGTCGATTTTGTTTCATCAGAGTTTTCTTACTCATATTTCTCTACCACGTGAGTTGTACTTATGGATTATAAGGGATAAAATGTTTTTGGTCCTTATGGTGGGCATGGACATAGTTGGAACCCGAATTTGTTAAGAACGAGACTACTTAACCATAGATAACTACAAAAATTAAAGCATAAGTTAAGTAAAAGCACTTGAAGGTAAGTGAGCTAGTTCTTTCCCTACACAGACTACAGTTTCAAAAGAAAGGGCTAAATCTCCTCAAGCATAGCCATAAATTCTTCAAATATGAACTGAAAATCTTCACATGACCTAGAATTCTCTTAAGAAAATTTTTGATGTTTGGTAGAACAAAATAGTAGAATGAAAAGAATGAGGGGCCACGACTTTTCATATAGTGGAAGAGGGAGTTAGATCTCCTTCGAGAATTTGAAAGGTTTACTCCAAAAAAATTAATAGATTAAGTACAGAGAAATTAAAAAGATTGCACCCCTTAAAGAGTAGATACATGTTAAAATGATTCCCAAAGAAGAGTGATTATTTCATCTTGCTTCAAGATAAAATAATGAAAAACTTAATGTTTGGATGTTTTAGACTAGGGTATCCCATGTCTATGGGGTACACTCATACAAGGTATTATGAGGTGTATGTGAACATGAGTAGATTTATACCGATGGTTTGAGTACATAAGATGTGTAATGTATATTATGTGTGTGACATAAGGGTGTGCTGGTACCTTTGGAGGTTTAGATGTATGACCCTCATGAGGTACCCGAGATATAAGAACTGGTAAAGGGACAAGAAGAAATGAATTGTAGAGATACATGAATGTGACATCATCATGTAGTGGTGTTATAATTACAAGTTAGATCACTACCGCATGATGAGAGATCTAACTCTCTCTAAAATTTTATAGCATTTGTAATTCTCTACAAACAACTCTAATTAAAATTATTGAAAAGCCTAGATAATAATTTCTTAAGATTACAATTTTACCTAACCATTTTTTTTTAAACTTGATCAAGCCAGGTATAATTAATCTAATTGAATTATTAGCTGAATTATATCTCATTTAATAACTACACATATATTTATGGTCATGAAATCATAACCATACAATTCTAGCCCATTTTGTGTATGGTCATCTAGCATTATATGGTGTTATTAGGCATCAATAATTTATTTAGTGGTTATATATACACAAATGAGTATCTATAAAACATATATCAATCTATACATTATATGACATATATTATTATTTAAAATATACATATACATGTAACCAAATCAACCTAAATAGTAATCAATTAATTAAGAGTATTAATAATAGAATAAATTAGTCAATAAAAATTAAATAAAAAATATATATACAATTAAACCAAAGATTCAAATTATATACTTAAGATCTATTGGAATCCTAGTCAAAGAAACTACTCCATAGATATTTTAATGCAAAAGAACAAGGGAAACACGAAACATCATGAGATCATGAGAATCCTCAAGCTCCCATGCTCAAAGGTTGTCCATTTTCTCCAAACTGCCTCTTTTATAGAGGAAGTATATGATAAATAACCTAAGAGAATGCAGAGACAAATCTAGACCATTAGATCACTATTGGATAAAAGATTGTGATGGAAAAGGGGGGAAATAAGGTAAACAATGCTCGAATTGTGGAAGAACAACATGTGGCATGTGTTAATTGGGCCATTTAGGTGCTAAGGGATGCGGGTCTAGCTAACATGTGGTTGCATGGAGAGTCTACGAAAGAGATGCTGACACATGTTAGGGAATGATAGAGTCTTCTGAAATTTTTAAGTACATCCACCAATCTTTATACGTATATCTACGAGCATTCTAAATTCACCCACTTGACCCAAAAAAATCATATAGAATATCCACAAAAAATTCAAAAAAAAATTCTATTATCTAGTTTTAAACTATAAAAGTTAGATTTTAGTACTAAAATACATAATACCCCATTTATTTAATAAAAATAAGTAAATATCAATGTAAAAGGAAATTTATAACTCTATTTTTTATAAATATATTAATTACTTATCTAACTTAAGTTAGAATTACTATAAACACATTATAAAATGTTCGTATAAAATAGTTGAGCTTGCATGATGTTGTACAAAACGACATCAGTACGCTTGCTTGCAACGCTAATGCAAGTCTGGGTATTGAAAACATACTTTGCAACTCAATTACATTCCATACTTAATATGCTTAAACTTAGCTCATGCAAAGAGAGAAGCATAAAAGCAAAATAGTTTTTCACAAGTTTGTTTTCAAGGAATCTGAGGATAATGTGAAGGAACAGTGGATGCCTTTAGAGCACAAATTCTTGCGGTAGTATACTGAAAAATAACATTAACTTCTACGGAATTGGGTACCAACTAAAATTTCATAGATATGTACCATAATATCGAAAATGACAAACCCACATATTTAAATATAATTATATTATATTTTATTATGTTATAATTAGTATGTATATTGTTGGATGAAAAACTTATTTATTATAATAGGATACAATTTATAATAAATATTTTTATTAAATAATATAAATTTAAAATAGTATGTAATATTTTATATAACTTTCTTATGTATCATTATAAATTCATTATTTAAATTAATATTTATTTATTTTTATATTTTTCTTATAATTTTAAAATATTAAATTTTATTTTAATTTACACGAAGATAAAATCAAAATATATAATTTTATAATTGAAAAATATGACAGATTAAATTAAGTGGCTCATCCCACACATCTAGTACCACAAATGTTTTGCATAATTATGTTATTTTTATTTTGTATAATATAATCTAACTTTGTTACAAAAAATATGCAATAAATTTTTTTATTTAAGCTACTATTGAGCTAACAATTTAGATGTATTTGTCGCTAATATGGTTTTAAAATCGCATAATCGAACCCTATTAAAAATGAGTGTGTAATATTTCTCATGTCAAAAAAATATTTTACAATAAACATACCATAGGTATATTCAAGTTACTACATAATATTATTACGTTGAGTAAAACTCTAATATGTATTGTTGTTACTCGTGCAAAAGTATACATGAGTTCAACCCTTCCACTTTTTTATTTATCGGAATTTCTTACAATTTTCTACAACAATCAAATGCCACTAAAGCTCTTTTATGTGTGTCGAAAAACGAAGTCTTATTCGTTGTCGTAGAAACGTATGGTCATTTATAAAACTCCATAAATATAAATGTTTGGCACTAATAAATTACAATTAATAAAGTTATTATGGTACATATAAAACACCATTTTGTATATAGAAGACATTGTTACTGCAATTACATGCATTTGAAGTTTTAGCCTCTATGGCATTTCAGTGTGAGATAGCCATAAACGATTTTTGTTTAACAGGAAATCTCCCTTTAGGAAAATTAAATGTTAAAAGAGTTGGAGATCGGGTGTACTACCAGGATAAGGAAATATAAAATCCTAAAGAACTCGTCCCCACAACCAGTACCGCAAAACCATCTCAATCAAGTAGTTTATAAACTCAAACAATAAATAATATCAAGTTGTACAAATATGAAGTAAGACATGTAAAACAAAGTTAAATAGTTTTTCAATCGAAGTCCTAATCTATATGTGGTAGCATACAGTATTAAGACTCAAATTGTACTCTATACACAATAGATCATTCAAACACAATCATGTAATGAGATAAATCCACATAGAAACCCTATCTATGTGATAACATCCTCATGTTGCTTAAGGTAACCAATCGACAACAAAAAATTCACTAACTAGTAAAATAATTACAACTCTCATAGAAATAAAACCACTAATATCTCTATCTAAACTGCCTAATACTATCCTTGCTTACTATCTTTGTAACAACCTAGTCTAACACATAAACCTGACTCTTCTCCAAAGTCAACACTACTCAATATGGTGTGATCAGTACCCGTAGATTAGTAAAGTGTAATGTGAATAATCAACAATGAGAACCACCCTCAATCATGAACCATCAATAATTATCGTGGGAACCACTTTCAACCACGAACAACAAATCATCCACCATTGACACACAATCAATCATTTACCATACACAACTAATGATTTAAGGAAAAAACCCCAATGCAATCTCACTTATGGCATACAACCAAAGATATGAGAACTTAACACTTCACCTCAATCCCAAACACAGAGTAGTTCTCATAAACTTTGAAAAATAGTTAACTTTATACATTTTACGCTTACACGATATATCACAATTATCAAAACACTTTTAAGATAATTATTTAAGACAAAATTCAAAATGATGGAAAATTTGATAGCGTTCCATTAGGTTTTGCAAATTAATTGCAACAATTAATAGGGATATTTATAGATACCCACCAAGGGCCAGCCAATCCCACTTAGGCTTTACCATGACACTTGCCAACCACCTTGTTATGGGTCGGATGAGGTAGTCCAAAAAAAGTATTATTGAGGTGTGTAAAAATCTCATCTAATCTAATTTTTTTGAGCAATTTCCATAAGAATTGAGTAAACAATTGCCACTTGTGGCCTAACATGCATACTAAACAACTAACCCCTTGGTGCACAAAAACATGCTTTCAACCACAATGCTCCCAATTATGTGCGTATAGGCATTATTGATTCATAGTAATCAACCTTATATAAAGGAATACAAAAACACTAAGTAAAATAAATAGACTATGTATTTTACACACAAGTAGCCAATAGAAAGGCACAAAGTACAAACAAACGTATCATCTCCCCCTTTGGTTTTCCATGCCAAAATACTACACAACTAAGTACAAACACACATCAAGCATGAGATGATCATGAAAACGACCTAAAGTTTTTTGTTCCTATAAAAAAAATAATGTCACACACCTAACACTTAAAAAATGCACCTATTCAAAGTCTTCTATCTTGTGTGCTCCATCCAACTTCTCTAATCAACTCATCCGCATTCTATCACTCTATAACATAAGGGTCTCAACATTGCTATACATAGCACATTTGAAGCTCGATGACTTCAATCTACCTATAACTTGCACACATGAAACAAACACATATGCCATGAACATATCATACAGAAATAACATGTATATCATGAAAAAAATAGCATTTAGTTTATCCATATACTATAGTGTTATCCTTGCATGGGTGCACTTCAATAGGAAAATTACATACATACATGCAATATAAAATTTCTACAGCACATGCAATGTACAAAGATCCCTCTGTGTTCGTGTAACACTCCCCAGAAGTGTATGCAAGTCAGGTAACAGGACGTAGTGCAATGCTACACTCATTATCCATGCAACACACATTATGGTAATAATTATATACTTGTGCATGCAAACTTCTCTCCCTTTTTGATATAGAAATTTTAATAAAACATCTGTATATGAGGGAGATATGTGATGCATAAAATTATTGTGTACAAATTTGTATGATTTATAAAATAGTTCGCAAGTGCCCCAATCACTTATAAAAAAATGATAAGTATACTTTCAAGGTCGGTCTAAAAAGAAATCATACGATTTTTAAATTATTCAATAAATTCTTAAAAAAATGAAATTAATAAACTAAATATCCTATCATGGTTTTCTTAGGTTGAGTATCTAAATTACTAAAATAAAAATAAAGATAGATTCAATAAATATTTAAGCAATTAAACATTTATCATGCAATAGAGAGTTTATGGGATATATTAGTTAGTTAATCATGTTTCTCAATATTAAGTAGGTTATTAAATATATAAATTAAGATTATTGATTCTCCCTTTTAAATAATAAAATATCCTAAGGAATGGTTAAAATTATTTTGTTAATTAAATCTTAGATTTCCACCTTTGGTGGGGTCGACACTTTAAGAACTTAATAAATTATGCTTTTTTTCTAAGAGATTAAAAAATCATTTAAGTACCATATTTGATGGAGTCGACACGTTAAACACTCATCAAGGTATCAAACTTAGGTTTACGATTTAAGTATATGAAAACTAACTTTCAGATTTTAAAACTACTATGAAAGATAGGTCATCAATATATCTTTCAATAATAATTATAATAATTTTTTTTGAAATAGAGTTCTCTAAATCAGATCCAGAATATTTCATCCAAAATCTAAGAGTTGAATCTAAATCAAATCCATAATATTTAAATCCAAAATCTAACTCCCTTGGTTATTATGAAAAATATTTTGTCAATGTACTTTTCTTTTACAAACTTCGTTTTAATCTTGATGAAGAAATAAAACTTAATTCATTTTACAAAAATGTTTAATCTACTTAAATATTTTACAAGCATAAGAGCATTACTAATATGTCATATTATTTATAGCTAGACATGCAATGTTTAATAAATGATTAATAAATTAAATATATAGCACATAAAATAACACTTAGAGATCTTCTTAAACAAATACACTTAAATAAACTTTAACATAATTCTTACAATTGCTTATGTTCTGGAAAACCTCCAAATAGAATTGATGTACTATTTATTGAATTGAAACTAGAAACTATTACATAAACTAAATTTGTTCAACTCTCATTTTAGAGAATATTAAACTAATATAATAAAAGCTTAAGAAAGCTAAGAAAAGCTGAAAAGCAAAGGATTAAGGGATAAGGGATCAAGGATTATTTTTTACAATAGAAATATGGTCCTATTTATAGGTGGGGGAAAGCAGAGAAATGTGAAACTTTTAGCTTAGCACCACAGCATACACAGGCTCAGCACGAATAGTGTATAATGGGTATACAAGTATATATATCTCAAACATTTAATATAATGATAAGAAAAGATCCTTCCCACGAAGATTGGGTTATTAGAAACTAATTTTAAAACTAAAAAGTAAAAAAATTAATTTTTTTTCTTTTTAGAAAGAAAAATTAAAAGAACTAAAAGTAAAAAGTAGTAATTAATTAACTCAGAATTAACTACTAAGAAGATATATGAGAAAATATCTAGGAAAACTCAATCCCTTAATTTTCTAAACTTTTGAATCAATAAAATCCACCCAATATAATTATCAGTCAATTATATGATCAATTGAATCTAGCCTAGCATGTATTCTTCTCTCAAGTAAACTACACCTCATCTAGCAATTAACCTAATTACATTCTCATGTCAATTAAATTGCATACTATTAATTAATTTCATCAATTATGGATCATATACATAAGAATTATATATCTCTACCTATAAACTATGCATGTTATTTAATCAAGATAAACAATTAAAGAATTATCTCATATCAATTTAATCATCTCTAGATCAATTGTTGGCCAAACAATAATAGCATAAAAATTTGATTATATAATATAATTAACTTGAAATCATAACTGGGCTAAAATATTAGATTATCACATGTAAAAAATAGGATTCATAAGACCCCTAGATTAATAAATTAGCTAGACATAATTTTGTTCATAAAACTTATAACTTTTCACAAATAAAGATATAAAAATTTATAAAGAAAGGAGAAAAAGAATAAATACAATCAATCTCTTAAATCTCTACCAAAATTGCATCTTCTTTCACTACTACAAAAATAGGCATTAAAGTCGGTTCGTTGAACCGAATTTAAATTGAGCGACTTAAAATGTAAAGTTGGTTCATCGCGTGAACCGACTTTACACGTACATTTTATGAATTGTTTTATTTTTATTCTCATTTTTCGTATTATTCAATATATATATAGCATAAAAAAACTAAAATATAAATAATAATACAAATAATTAAAAGTTTAAATATAATTAATTACTTGATAATTAAATTTATTACAAAAACAAATAATGTATATACAATACATATTAATTAACTTAAATTACAAATAAAATAATGTCATCAAAGTGTAATTGGATGCGAGTAAGCTTGGTTGACTTAGAATCATGGTTGGCATAGAATCACCAGCATTATGACAAGAAAAGACAAAAAACAGCTGATCCATATAACAATTCTTACAAATTTTAAAAAACATATTATTTTTCCTCTATTCACTACTTAATAAAATATAATTATTTATATATAAATAAATTTATCTACGCATAGTAAAACCATAACATTTCAGATATTATTTTCACATAAAATTAGTCAAACATAATAACAAGCAAAATAAAAAACATACCTAAATCAAAAATTTATACAAAAAATAAAACAAACTAAATAATAAGCTGCAAAATTCTACTTAATAAAATATAATTATTTATGATATATAAATAAATTTATCCATGCACAGTAAATATATATAATCCATCAAACCCACAACATTTCAGATATTATTTCCACATAAAATAAGTCAAACATAATAACAAGCAAAATAAAAAACATACCTAAATCAAAAATTTATACAAAAAATAAAAAAAAACTGAATAATAAGCTACAAAATTAATAGAAATACTTACAAGAATGTTATGAAGTGACTAAATGAAGGAAAGAAGAAGAAAATGGTGTTTTGTAAGTGAGAATAAGTGAAAAAATGGGTATACAAAATTTGAGTATTTCGCTCAAAAAAATAGTAGATTTGAAAGATAATGAGAAGAGGAATATAACTCACAAAATGACGTTGCAAATGGTGGTCAAAGGTGGTCAGAAATTGAGAAAGAAGGTGGGTGTAGCTCGATTTTGGGAGAAAATGGAGAAGAGAAATGAAGAAAATGGGGTTCTGCGTAAAAAATGAGCCGAATTTGGATATATTAGGTGGATAGCGTCGGTTGACGTGGAGAACCGATACTATCCACGTGTGTAGCGTCGGTTCGCCACGTCAACCGACGCTATCCACGTAATTTAAATTTATTTTTTTTGTCAATTATTATTTTATTTAAACTATGCATATACGTACTATAGAAATAGAAAAAAATAATAACTTTAGAGTAATATTTAATTAAAATATATACACAAAATTAAATAAAGATATATTGTAAGTACATATATAAATTTAAATATCCAAACAAATAAACAAAATTATATAATTTTTAAAACTAATTGTCTAAAACAACAAAAAATTATACTATTTTTATCCAACTTAAATTCTAAAGAGTTAAATAAAATAATAATTAATTTTAATTGTATTTACTTCAACCATTTTTTAATTTACAAAATAGGACGTAGCATCGGTTTACGTGGTGAACCGACGCTATCCACGTTGGACGTAGCGTCGGTTGACATGGAAAACCGATGCTATCCACTTGGCTAGCGTCAGTTGATGTGGAGAACCAATGCTACCCACGTGGCTAGCGTCACTTCACGTGGAGAACTGACGCTACCCACGTAGGTAGCATCGATTCTCCATATGAACCAACTTTAAATTCATTAAAAGTCAGTTTTTGGAAAAAACTGACTTTACACAGCGACTTAAATACCCCTTTTTGTAGTAGTGTTTTGAATGTTTCTATATTTGTTTCATCTTGGCTCCCAAAATGGATAAAAAAAATAGTTAATTTTTAGCTAATTAGCATTTTTGGGGCAATTACCATATTGGGCTCTGATGGAATCTGGAGCATTAAATTAGCTTCAGATCAAGGGCTCAAATGAAAAAATGGAAAATTAATAATGTTGGCCAATAGGAATGTGACACATGGTATAGGGAAATCATTGGATGAATCAGCATGCAACGCACGCCAAGGTGGACTTATCTTGGTCAACACGTGCTAAGTCAACACCATGTAGTGCACTGTGATTCACAAATATGAATTACGTGGCACCATGGTGGAAAGAATGGGTGAATCACGTGACAACGCGCAGCATACCCATTGACCGACGATAAAACTTGAAACGAATGTTATTTCGACATGCGCAAAGTCTTGTATCACTTGGTACACACAGTGTGCTTTGATTAGCCCTTTTTTCTTGCATAGAATCAATGTGGTGAAAATTGGTTAGCTCCTATGCTGTGTGTGGCATCCATGTGGCATCTTCTGATTAGTCTTGATGAAAAACTTTATATAAAATCCAAAACAATTCCAAAAATATTTCAAAAACTATAATTTCACCCCTTTTCACTAAAAAGTTCATATTTTAATATTTTTAACACCAAAAGTACTACTTATTTTATAAAACAAATAAATTTTAAGTAGAAAATTTCACTAATGACTCTACATTGATAGAGTCATCACACCCCTAAATTTAACTATTTTATTGCCCTTAATTAAAGCCAAGTCTAACTAGATAAAATGATATGAACAATATATTCATAAATATATATTTATTAGTACACGCATATCTCGTGAAAACTATCCCCTTAAAATTTGTACAATTCTCTGATAAAGAGGTTCACATATTCATCAATTAACGTTCTATTAATACAATGATATGTTAGGTTTTTAATGAATTGATTCATGTGTTTGTATGCTGCATATGATATCATCCAGTGTACTTATGAAATCAACCTATATGAGTATGCTAATCAACTCAATCTCAGAATAAGTCTCATAAGTCTATTTTTTACATCCCTCTCCACTAATATAAATATGTACTTAGCTAAAGATCAATAAGTGCTTTACATGCTTGTAATGTAAGGCTTAAGCGAGGCTCAATAAATAAAGACATTGAAGCTCTTTCCATACCTTAGCTTTCTTTTTATTCATCATGTACTTTTTAACTACAACTCAACTTTTACTAGATATTTTAGTGCACACTATCTCAGCATTCATTTCATATTCTTTTATTCCACATATTTTTTTTAACTTCACGAAACCTCCAAACTTATTTTCAATTTTATTTTCCTTTTATTTAGAGGGATAATTGTGCTTTGAGTTTTTTTCTTTTTTCTTCATAGGGTGCATTACATTTCACTTTACTCTATAGCATAATACATGATTAAATTTTTCTCTTTTCATACATGGCAACGTTGTAAGAGTAAAGGTAATGCTTATTGCTTAGGCACAAAATGTGGCTTAAATATATGAAAGGTTCTATAAGGCATAAATCATTTCTCATGCTAAATACTATTTAGAGTATTGCCTCAAGAGATGACCAAATAGATTCCAAAACATGGTATATCTCATCAACTCTTATAACTTAACACAAATTTTCTCTCAATAAGAATACCAAAATCATCAAAAAAATGTCATTGGATTCATACGTTGCATATCAAGCATGCATACATTTGGTATCCATGTATTTATCAATTTCTACCCAAATCATGGTTAAAAACTTCCTAAAAAAAGTTTCTAAAAGTTGAAAATATGTACTAAGTAATAAATAAAGAATGAAGTTCCCTCTCCCAAACATAAATTGCACATTGTACCCAATGTGCATATATAAATATGAAAAAGTAAAAGAAAATAAAACTCTGTTAGTCTTAGCACACCACATCTATCATTGAAATGTTGTGTTATGTCGTGCCACTGCTCTCTATATTTATTCACTTACAAAAGAAAAACAATAAAATATAAGTAAAATAACATTTGGTTTCCTCCAAACCATTAAACCATTATCATGTTTAATGTCCTTTACTAGATGGGCATACCACTTCTAAGGTATATCCCTCATGTCTATTTACTATTGAGTTTTCTTGAAAATAGTTTGAATCTTGAATTGTTCAATAATACTTTACGTTCTGATTTAAAAAATGATGCTCAATTCTCTTATCATGTCATTTTTTTTCTATTTCCACTTTATGGTATTCTTATAAGCACTCCACCATAGCTCATCTAATTCATGTATTTGCACCATCCTTTTCACCTTTTTATTGGACACTTATGCTTGCCTACTTAATTGGGGATGGTAGGGTAAAGGTTGAGGTTTAACCTTGGCAACCCATTAATAGAAGGTTCTGGGCTTAGATCCAATCTCGAAACTCTTCACAACAACATTAGGTATACACAAGGGAGGTGTAGCCTTCAAATAGTTCACACAATCGATAATATCAATCATAGATTCCATACATTCAAAAATAAAATAGATTGAGTTGTTTTTTGGTGAGTTTACTTCATTATTCATATCATCGTGTGCAATAGTCTTAAGTGTGGGTGACTCAATAAAACCTTTTAAGTTATCATCATGATCAATGTATCCTAAAGAATTCATCAACATTATCAATATTAGAGGGTTCAGATGCTTTAAGAACTTTAAATATTACTTGTTCATATTACATTCTCATTGTAAGATCACCTTTTTGTACATTAATGAGTGCTCTTTTGATTGCTAAAAATGATTGACCAAGTATGATAGGAATGTTACGGTCATATTTCATGTCTAGTAGAATGAAATACATTAGAAATATGAACTTGTCTACTTTTACTAACATATCTTCCACGACCCCCTGGGTTACCTAATTGATCTTTTTACCATTTGTATTGTTCCTGAAGTGGGTTTGGCTTTACCGATCCCTAACCTCTTAAAGACCAATAATGGAAAAAGGTTAATGTTTGAACAAAAGTCACATAGTTCTTTCTCAAAGTTCGTGTTCCCAATTGTACAAGAAATGTCAAAGCTATCTAGATCTTTCAATTTTTGGGGTATTTTTCTAGGAAGGATGGCATTACAACCTTCAATCAAGGTTATTTTCTTCATTATCTCTAAGCCTCCTTTTCTTAGATAAGATGTCCTTCAAACGTTTTGCATAAGAGGGTATTTTCTCAAGTGCATTTGAAAATAGTATATTTATGCACAGCTTCTTGAAGACAACTAGAAATTTTGAAAACTACGCATATAACTTTTTCTTTTGATGTCTTTGAGGGAATTGAATAGTGGGATTGTAGAGGTTGCTCTTTTTTAGCTAAATGTTTTTTCCAGTGCTCTATTTATTCACTGGTTCATCCTCATCCTTTTCAGTTTCCTATTTCTCCTCATCCTTTTAAATCTCATGTTCCTCTAGAACTTTATCACTCCTCAAGGCTATGGAATTGCAATGATCTTTCCCATCTCTTCTTGGGTTTATAATTATGTCACTTATAAATTCTTTAATTTGGTTTATTGCCTTTGATATATATCCTAGACAAGTTGTCTCATTTATTTTTCTAAATTTCTAATTGAAGCCTCTTAAGTGGACACTTTCATATTGACTAACTGGATAAAGTCTTTCATCATCCTCATTAAAGCATTTATTATGTCCTCAGTAGGTGGCTTCTTTTCTTAGACTTAAGATTTCTATAGCTGTTGAAAAAAGGTGGTTGAAATGATTAACGGTTGAATTGATTACCACCTTGATTATTGTTATTATTCCAAGAGAAATTTGGATGTTGTCTCTATCCTAGATTATATGTGTTTGAGTATGAATTATTGTTTCGGTTCATATTACCCAAATAGAATGTTGACAAAATATATTCTCACAAGATAGTGTCTACTATTTCATTCCTAAACATCGATTTTGAGTTTATTTCAATTTCAACATTTTATCATGAAATACTAATTATGAGAAAAGCTAACAAATTATTACATTACTCCATGAAAGTTTTTTAAAATTAATCTAACAATGCAAAAACTTAATCATTATCTTAAAATTAACGGAAAAAAAGATAATAATTTTGTAAGAAAAATTTAAAATAAACCAAAATTTCCTAATTTAATAAAAATAAATAAAAGCACACAAAATGTAAGAAAAAACAAAAGTAAAAATGTGAATGTGTAAACATATAAAAATTTTGATTTAACACAAAACCATAAAATTTTATAATGTAACTTTTCTACTCCCAACCTATAAATTACTTTGCCCTCAATGTAATAATTATAAATTAAAGATAAAGAGTAAAGAAAGAAAAGTTACCCATTTGTTCAATATGTTAAAGATTTAGTATGGAATTATGGGTGCATCCATCAATCTAAACATATTAATATTACAAAGATAGAAAATTGTGTTCTTTCACAAATTTCAAAAAAAGGTTATGAAATTTAACATTCCTATATAATGTTCACAAAACATAAAATAAAATAAAACAAAAATTAACATTAAATAAAAAAATATAAATCCAAAACAAATAAAACTAAAACTCTAAAAATAAAGCAAAATAAAATATAAAAGTAATAAAATTCCATATCCAATTAGAGCTCATCCTCCATGTATCCAAACCTTAATCTTCAAGTTCTTGTTGTCATGATCTTTTTAGAGTTATAAAATTGAAGTCATAAATAGGATACTTAGGTGTTGTTAGGTGACTTGTATCAACCTCAAGATGACTTAATTGCAATCAATTAATTTCATGCATTAAAAGATTACGTTCCACTTGATCATAATACTATTGATTTAGGAATGCTGCTTGTTGGGTAAAAAAGGATTATCAGTATTCTTCCATATAGCTCATTCTCTAACCAAAATTAGGAAATTGTTCTTTCATAAACATTCTTGAAGGAGGAATGGATCTTCTTTCTCTTGGAATACTAGTCATACTAGAGATAAGCTCATCAAAATAGGTCATGTTCAATAATTCACGGGGTTGTATAATAGCCTCAACTTTCGAATTAGGTACCCCTACTTTCTTACATAAAGTAGTTATTAGTTGGGGGAAGAAACCCATAAGGTGACTATTTGTAGATAATTTAATTCTTTGGTGAATTATTACTCCAACATCCTTGGGCATCTTAGATGCGACTGCATATAGCAATATATCCCTCTCCATCAACAATGTTATAGTGTTTGATGGGCATCAAACTAAACATAAAAATTATTTCCAAATTCTTGAATTTTATCCAAATACTTTACTTTGAAGCCCTTATGTTTACCACGAGTTAAAATCCATTCAACACCTTGTATAGTTAAGGTTTTTAAAATTGTAGTATAATCCATATTACTAAGATACTAATCATACTCACCTTCTCTAGTATGGACTAAATAATTTAGAGCAATTATATCATTTAGTCCATATGGAACTAGTACATTCCTAACTAAAACTTGGCTATCAATAGTATTGGGAAAATTCAAAAAGAATTTATGAACAAGAGATTTAATAGTAGCCTCTAGTACCCATATAAATAATCTCAATCCTAGGACTGCTATTACATCAGTAATCTCCTTAGGTCAATCATTGAATTCCATCCCCTTCTCTGGAATAAATCCTTCATTAACTTCCTTAGCTTTTTCAAATCACACTTTTGCCTTATAATTGGCAAACTTAGAACTATTATAATCTTTGGGAATTAAAACCTCATTTCTCTTCCTACTTCTTCTCAGTCCCATTTTCAAACTTAAACAAAATCTAAATTTCAGGAGTACACAAAAATTCCAAATAAAAATACAAATAATCCAATATTTTTCTAACCTTTTTTTTATATCCTAAATAGGGTTTTAGAACTCTTAAAAATTACAATAATTTCTACAAATTTTAGAATTTTAATTTAAAGATTAAAACTCTAAAATTTTATGAAAACTTCTTTGTATTGCTATGGAATAAAGAACAAAGAAAAATAGCCCTTGGTTGAAGATGAAGATTCTTGATTTTGTTCGAAAAAATTGAAAATTACTTTTTGGGTTTGGTAGGAAATTATTAGGAAAGTGATTATTGTTAATGATATAGAAGAAAAATGGAAGAAATGTGACATTTTGAGGACTATGGTGTTGTTTAGTGGGAGAGAAAGTTTGGTTTTGGTGAGAAAGAGTGAGAAAAGGAGAGAAAAGTTAGAATTTCCCATGAAAAATGGTATTTCAGCCAAACATGTGTACGTAGAACGCGATGTGAAGTTTTTCTTGCCACAGTACAAAATTTTGGCTTATACCCACTGGCTCGTGCATTTGAATGTTTTTAGCCTTCCTGATTTGTTCTATGACCATTTGAATTTTTTTGTCTCATGTTGTGGCACCAAAGAAAAGCATGCTGTGGTGCACCCTATGCTGCACTTCACACTGATTTTCAAGTTTCCCGACCTTTTTATATATTAAATTAAATTAAAATATAAACTTAATAACCCCATATAAATTAAAAATAACACAATATAAATAATAACAAAAAATAAAATTTAATTATTTATGAAATGAAAAATAAATTAAAACAATAATGAATAATAATGATTTACCTCCTATCCAGAACTATTTTTATCGTGTTTAGTGAACGTTGCTTTAGGGGATTCATCTTTTTGTAAACTCAATATCCCTTCATTATTGAGTTCTTTTGTTTTCTAACCTTGGTAGCTTTTCCTTGCGGTCCTTCTACAAGTGCTCAGTTAACTTCTCCACTTGTACTTCTATCGTCTTAATGGAAATTTCCTTAGAGTCCAACTTTTGATTAGTTCGTGATTGATTTTCTTTGCTAACTTGAATGAATGCATTCAATTTACCCTCCAAATTTGGCTTGTTAGGAGTGATCATGGGCATCTATAGAAGGAATTGTTGACCCGATGGGTTTGAGCTTTAGGAAAATGGATTTGTCTCCATGAAAAATTGGGATGATTCCTCCACCAAAGATCGCAAATATTAGCACTGAGGTCATACCAAGCTGTTAGTTGGTATCTCCCTATCATATTAAACTTCTCATGTCCAACTGTAGCTTTTATTTAATAGGCACATGCATTTGCAAAACGTCCCAAAGCACTACACACACCATATTGTTCTTTATTTTTTGTGGCATGTGTAGCAAGAAGCACAACTTGCTTGGTTAGCTAAGCAAGCTACATTTGAACTTCAGTACTAGAGTAAATTTCAAGGACTCTGACTCTTCTCACTTTGGAGCACTTTTATTGGGAATCAACATCCAACATTTCAAAGAGATTGTAAGTATCTAACGTAGTTTTCTATCCCATCGCTCCTCCAATAACATTATCAATGGTGTACTAACATTGTTGTGTCAATCCATCATAGAAAAATTGGTTTTGTAGCTACAGGGGATATTTGTGATGTGGGCATTGACTGAGAATAGATTTGAACCTATCTTATGGTTAATGGAAAGGTTTTCCCTTTATTTGAGAGAAAGTTGTTATCTTACCTCCAAGCTCTAATATCTTTTGATAGGAATATAGTTTTCCTATAAATTTACTGTGGACTTCCTCCCAAGTCATCAAGAAACCTAGAAGAAGCAAAATAGCCATGCATTAGCCCTATCTTTTTAAGGGAATAAGGGAAACATAACATTCTAAGTTAATCTTCGATAATTACATCGAAGGAGATGTTTGCACTTGTTAAAGATGATTAGTTGTATGTGTATTAGGTGTCTAACACTAGGTGAATATATTAGTTGTGTATTAGGTGTCGTAGTTGTGTATTAGGTGTATGTCACCTAAGATTGTCTCTAACTTTTTATATAAATAGGTAGCATCTTTGAATGAAAAATACAAGAGTAAATTCTGAGTTTTACATGGTATCAGAGCATTTGGGTTACAAAATTTGGGAAAAAAAATTTTCGGTTCAAATTGGGGGCTGATTTTGGGTAAACACAAATTAGGATTTGGTGCATTTTTGAGTTCCAACTCGGAACACCCTTTTAGAGTGCACATTTTTTCTCACCGCTGGCACAGGGAGGAAGACCAGCCACCGACTAGCCAAATCTCAACGTTCGACCACTAGACGAGCCGCGAGTGAGCCACACGCGTCACCGTGACTTTTTGTCAAATTTCCACACATCTCACCGCCGGCATAGGGAGGAAGAACAGCCGCCGACCGGCCAAACCCCGAAGTCCGGTCACCAGACAAGCGACGAGTAAGCCATACGTACCACCACGACTTTCTGTCAAATTTCCACGCGCCGACGCGTGACAGCGCGTCCGTGCATAATTTTTTTCCGGTCGACCTCGTGTCACTCTCCGCCGTTCCCCTGCGTCGTCTGTGGTGGTTTCTCACTCATCGATTTTGATTGTTCAGGTTTGGGTTCTTCTAATTTTGTGTTCTTATTCCCTGCCTGTTTGGTCGTTACTATTGTTGGATTTTGTTTGTTCGTTTTGCTCGCTATCTTGTCGTTTGTAAGAGTTATGGCTGAAAAGAAATCTAATGTTGTAACGGATATGGTGCCTATGATGTCTAAAATCACGGACCATAAGCTCAATGGCTCGAATTATTTGGCTTAGAGCAAGACCATTCAAATTTATTTGAGAAGTATCGACAAAGATACTATTTTGATTAATGATCCTCCTAAAGATGATTCAAAGAACACATGGCTTAGAGACGATGCTCGCTTATTTCTACAGATTCGGAATTCTATTGAAAGCAATGTAATTGACTTGATCAATCATTGTGAATTCGTTAAGGAATTGATGGATTATTTGGATTTCTTATATTCTGGTAAGGGAAATCTTTCTCGCATATATGAGGTATGCAAAGCATTTTACCGTACAGACAAACAAGATTAGTCACTCACAAATTATTTTATGGAATTTAAAAGGACTTATGAGGAGCTCAATAGTTTAATGCCTTTTAGCCCTGATGTCAAGGTTCAAAAAAGCCAACGAGAACAATGGCAGTCATGAGTTTTCTTACAGGTCGTCCCTCTACTTTTGAGACTGCTAAGTCCCAGGTTCTTTCTGGTTCTAAGATCTCCTCTTTACAAGAGGTGTTTAGTCGAGTACTTCGTACGGAAGGCACTCTACCTCCACCTGCTCAATTAAATGGTGCTTTGGTCAGCCGAAGTAATAATTATGAGCATGAACGGTCAACTTATATGAACAGAAACAAAGGAGGCGGCTCGTACGGGTTTGAAACTCGACCACAGGACCTCGGAGGTATTGTATGTCACTATTGTCACAAACTAGGACATACGAAACATGACTGTAGAAAGCTTCAGTACAAGCATCAGAAAGGTCACTCGGCTCATATTGCATCCACTTCTAATACTTCTGAAAAATCGGTTCTTATCTCTGCAGATGAATTTACCAAGCTCTCACAGTATCAAGAATCACTAAGGTCTTCATCACCTTTTGTCACTGCTATTTCTAATTCAGGTAAATCAAATGCGTGTCTCATTTCCTCATCTTCCAAATGGGTTATTGATTCTGGTGCCACAGATCATATGACAGGTAATTCTAGTCTCTTTTCTACTCTTCAGTCGCACACTTCTACCTCTACTGTTACCTTAGCCGATGGGTCACCATCTCGTGTTCTTGGGTCTGGCATAATTACTCCCACTCCTTTGCTTCCTTTTTTGTCTGTCTTACATTTACTTAGCTTATACTTTAATTTGATCTCTGTAAGTCAGCTTACTCGCAATCTTAACTGTTGCATCTCATTTTTTTCTGATCGTTGCTTATTTCAGGATCTTATGACGAAGAAGACTATTGGTAAAGGACATGAGTCTGGAGACCTCTATATTCTTGACACACCAATACCGAAATCTGTCGCTTGCTCTAGTGTAACCTCTCCCTTCGAGGCATATTGTAGACTGGGTCATCCATCTCTTCCTTTACTGAAGAAACTTTATCCTCAGTTTAGTAAGGTGTCTTCATTAGATTGTGAGTCTTGTCAATTTGCAAAACATCATCGTCTTAGTTCAAATCCAAGAGTTTATAAACGTGCTAGTGTTCCTTTTGAATTAGTTCATTCTGATGTTTGGAGTCCTTGTACTATTTTGTCTAAACCTGGATTTAAGTATTTTGTTATTTTTGTGGATGATTATTCTCATGTAACTTGGTTATATTTAATGAATAGTCGTTCTGAATTATTTTCTATTTTTTGCGTATTTTGTGTTGAGATTAAAACTCAATTTAATGTTTCAATTCGTACTTTGCAAAGTGATAATGCCAAAGAATATACATCATCTTTGTTTCAATCTTATATGGTTCAAAATGGCATGCTTCATGAAACTTCGTGTGTTGATACTCCATCTCAAAATGGAGTGGCTGAACGTAAGAATAGACATCTTCTCGAAACTACACGTGCCTTATTATTTCAAATGAATGTTTCTAAACCTTTTTGTGCTGATGCAGTTTCAACAACATGTTTTCTTATTAATCGCATGCCCTCATCTGTTCTTCATGGTAAGATTCCTTACAAAATTTTGTTTCCTAATAAGTCACTATTTCCAGTTGACCCTAGGATATTTGGTAGCACTTGTTTTGTTCGGGATGTTCGTCCGCATGTTACTAAATTAGATCCCAAGTCTTTGAAGTGTATCTTCCTTGGTTATTCTCGTCTCCAAAAATGTTATAGATGTTATTGTCCTAGTCTTAACAAATATCTTGTCTCAATTGATGTTACCTTCATAGAAGACACACCCTATTTTTCGTATTCTCCTTCTCCTGCATGTCACGGGGAGGATGACAATTTGTTAGTCTATTCTATCACATCATCTGAACCTGTCTCTGATCTAGTTCCTATTAGGCCTCCTATAACTCAAGTCTACTCTAGACATAGACCTTCTGATTCATGTCCTGCACCTGCTCCTTCGTCATCAGATCCAGTCCTGAACGATGATCTTCCTATTGCATTACGCAAAGGTAAACGTCAATGTACTTATCCTATTTCTTCTTTTGTTTCGTATAATTGTTTGTCGTCTTCCTCTTGCTCTTTTATTGCTTCTCTTGATTCTATTTCTATCCCTAAAATTGTTCCTAAAGCCATATCTCATCCTAGTTGGCATCATGCAATGATCGAGGAAATGAATGCGTTGGATGACAATGGTACTTGGGACTTGGTTGATTTACCTTCGAGGAAACGGGCTATTGGATGCAAATGGGTGTTCATAGTTAAGGTTAATCCAGATGGTTCAGTTACTCGATTAAAGGCCCATCTTGTTGCTAAGGGATATGCTCAAACCTATGGAATGGACTATTCTGACATTTTCTCTCCTGTTGCTAAATTGACATATGTTCGGTTGTTTATTTCTATGGAAGCTACTCACCATTGGCCTTTGCATCAACTAGATATCAAGAATGCTTTTCTTCATGGTGATCTTCAAGAAGAGGTGTTTATGGAGCAACCTACTGGTTTTGTTGCTCAGGGGGAGTCTAGGCACGTTTGTCGTCTCCCCAAATCTTTGTATGGTTTGAAATAGAGTCCTCGTGCTTGGTTTGGAAAATTTAGTCAAGCTATAGAAATGTTTGGTATGATGAAAAGCAAGTCTGACCATGTTGTGTTCTACAAATAATCAGAAGCTGGTATCATTCTTTTAGTTGTGTATGTAGATGACATTGTTATTACTAAAACTGATACTACGAGAATTTCATCTCTGAAGTCTTTCCTACATACTCAGTTTCACACGAAGCATTTGGGGATGCTAAAGTATTTCTTGGGTGTTGAAGTCACAAGGAGTAAAAAAGGTATCTTTCTATCTCAAAGAAAATATGTCCTGGACTTATTAATTGAGACAGGAAAATTAGGAGCAAAACCTTGTAGTGCTCTAATGACTCCGAACATCCACCTTACAGGAGATGGATAACTCTTTAAAGATTCTGAGAAATATCGAAGGGTGGTTGGAAAGCTGAATTACCTTACTATGACTCATCCAGATATTGCATATTCAGTCAGTGTTGTTAGCCAATTTATGTCATCTCCAATAGTTCATCATTGGGTAGCGTTAGAGAAAATTTTGTGTTACTTGAAAGGAGCACCTGAACATGGCATCTTGTATGCAAATCATGGACATACTCATATTGAATGTTTTTCAGATGCAGATTGGTAGGTTCCAAAGTGGATAGAAGATCTACATCAGGCTATTGTATTTTCATTGGAGGAAATTTGGTCTCATGGAAAAGTAAGAAGCAGAATGTTGTGTCACGATCGAGTGTAGAGTCAGAATATAGGGCTATAGCACGATCTATGTCTGAGATAATATGGATACATCAGCTTTTGGATGAAGTAGGTCATAAAACTTCAGTACCAGCGAAATTATGGTGTGATAACCAAACTGCTCTTCATATTGCTTCTAACCCTGTGTTTCATGAGCGAACTAAACACATTGAAATTGATTGTTATTTTGTTCGCGAGAAAATTCAGAAAGGTTTGATTTCTACAGGATATATAAAGATTGGAGAACAACTAGGAGATATCTTCACGAAAGCTTTAAGTGAGGTTCGGGTTGATTATCTTTCTAACAAGTTGGTCATGATTAATATCTATGCTCCAACTTGATGGGGAGTGTTAAAGATGATTAGTTATGTGTGTATTAGGTGTCTAACACTACGTGAATATATTAGTTGTGTATTAGGTGTCTTAGTTGTGTATTAGGTGTCTTAGTTGTGTATTAGGTGTATGTCACCAACTTTGTATATAAATAGATAGTATCTTTGAATGAAAAATACAAGAGTGAATTCTGAGTTTTACAGCACTATAGAGTAAAAGTCCCTAAAGAAAGAAAGTGAATCTTCGTTAGGCAGTCCATGAAAAGAAGGTATCCTATAAAAATGAATATTTTGTAATTCATAGTTCTTGGCAACCATACCTAGGTGAATAAAGAGTTGCATTGTCAGTTACTGGCCTTGCAAACTCCTTCCTTGTGGTCTTTTTACGTGATGGATTTCCCCATATTTATAGGTTTAGATGAAGGGTCAACATTAGGTTTAGAATTATGCTTTACAAAAGGCCGTGTGATGTCAAAATCTAGCCTTCTTGACATTCTATGTGGTCTATTTATATTATTATTGAATGGTAGGAGAGGGAACTCTAAAGACCTCATACCTCGCATATACTAATTAAAACGAAAATCAAATTCACCTGTCAAGTAGAAAAAAAAAGAAATATACAAATATATAAAACAATACATGTTCATACCTAGAAATACTAAATACGTAATAAAGAATAATTAATAAATTTATACACATATTAGTAAAAATAAATAAATCATACAAAAAATTCATTTTTTACACAAAAATTAAAAGAAATAAAATAATAAAAGAAAAGAAAATTAAAATTTGAAATAAACAATTGTTTTAGAAGAAACATAATTTTTTATTCAAAATTAAAAGAAAAAATTTAATTATATATATATTTAAATAAAATTTAAAAATTAAAATATCTAAAATTAATTAATAACCTAGATATTTTAAAATATTAAATAAAAATCATAATATTTACAACAAAGGATATTTTTAAGATTTTGATAATAAAAATTAGAAAATATTTATCCTCTTAGGCCATGGTGCCGAGAATTTGATATACAAAATTATTGTGTACAGATTTTGTATGATTTATAAAATTGCTTGCAAGTACAATAATCACTTATAAAAAATAATAAGCATATTTCCAAGGTCAGTCTTAATAAGAGAAATCATGTGGTAATTAAATTATTCAACAAATTCTTAAAAACCAAAATTAATAACATAAACATCTTGTTATAATTATTTTTTGTTGAATATCTAAACTACCGAAAAAAAAAAAGATAGATTCAATGAACATTTAAGATATTAAACATTTATCATGTAGTGAAATTATATATTCTCTCTTTTAAATAAGAAAATATCTTAAGAGAGGGATAAAATTCATTTGTTAGTTACACCTTAAATTGCCATCTTTGGTAGGGCTAACACATTAAGAACCTAATTAAATTATACTTCTTTTCTAAGAGATTAGCAAATCATTTAATTGCCACATTTGATTAAGTTGACACGTTAAAATCTTGTCATTATGTCAAATTTAGGTTTATGATTTAAGTATTTAGAAACTAACTTTCAGATTTTAAAACTATCATGATGGATAGTCATCAATATGTCTTTCAATAATAATTCTTATAAATTTTTTTGAAACAGAGTTCTATAAATTAGATCCAGAATATACCATCCAACATCAAAGAATGGACTCTAAATTAAATCCAAAATATTTAAATCCTAAATCTAAATCTCTTGATTATTATGAAAAATACTTTGTCAATATTTATTTTTTACAAACTTTGTTTTAATCTTGATGGAAAAATAAAACTTAATTCATTTTACAAAAATATTTAATCTACTTTAATATTTTATAAACGTAATAAAATTACTACTACCCCATATTATTTATAGCAAGACAAGCAAAGTTCAATAATGATTAACAAATTAAACATATAGGATGTAAAATAAAATTTAGAGATAATGTGAAAAGAATACAGTTAGATATACTTCATCAGAATTCTTACAATTTCTTATGTTCTAGAAAACCTTCAAACAGAATTGATGCACTATTTATTGAATTAAACCTAGAAACTATTACATTAACTAAATTTGTCCAACTCTTATTTCAAAGAAGAACTTTAAACCAATAAAAGAAAAACTTAAGAGAGCTAAGAAAAGATTAAAAGAAAAGGATTAAGGGATAAGGGATAATGGATTATATTTTAAAATAGAAATAGGATCTTATTTATAGGTGGAAGAAAGTAGAGAAATGTGAAAATTTTAGCTTGGCTCTATGACATACAATGCTTCCATGCCGCAACATACATAGGCTATACGTGGTTTAGGCATGTATCCTCTTTTCAATTTTTGAAAAATATATAATGCTTTACATATGTTGTCCTTTTAAGCTCCAATAGTTGTAATGAGGTGCTTCAAGTATATTTTTTCATGTTAAATATTTAAATACAAGAAATAATTAAAAAACAACAAAACATACCCGTGATTCTAAAAAGATAGATTTTCATAAAATGATAGTAAATCTAAACAAATACAAATCTATTTAATCATTGAACATGCATAAAATGAAGATATATTAAGTTATTTTTGGCAATTATCAAGAAGACATACAAATATTCAATAATCTTAACATTCATGCAACATGGCAGATAAGATTAAAGTAAACAAACAGATTGTAGAGATCAAAAATAGAAATCAAGGAACACCACACAAAGTTCTTCAGACTCAAAATCTAAAGAAAATAGTTAGTAGTCTCTCAAGATGAGATGCACACATAAATAATCTTTATTAGGGATTCAAACCTTTAAAGTCTAGAGGTTTAGCAAAAATATCACCAAGCTAAAGACCAGTGTTGATATGCTACAAGGACAAAGTGTTTAATTCTACTAGATCTCTTATGAAATGGTGTTATATATCAATATGTTTGGTCCTATAATGTTGGACCATAATTTTTGAAAATCAAGTAGCACTAGTTTTGTCACAAAGTAAAAGAAGATTTCTTACCTTGATACCATTGTCTAATAACATTTTCTTTATCCATAGTAATTAGGAATAACATAGCTCGAAATTAATATACTTAGCTTCAATAGTGGATAGGGACATAGAACTCAAGTTTTACTATGTAAAGAGATCAAAGATACCCAAATAGAAGAACCCCCAAAGTACTCTTTCTATCATCATTGTACCTAATCCAGTAGGCATCAGAATACCACAGCAAATTTGTCATGATGTCATGAAGATTCCAACTACTAAATCCAAATGTACCAGTAACATATTTGATAATCCATTTCACAACATCAAGATGTGATTATTTAGGGATAGCATGATTACCAAGCATGCGGATTTTTCTTCTTTTAACCAGTGACGTACCCTTACTGACAACCTCTAACATAACCCGAGCATGGTTTGCATTTTCAATATGGGAAATATGGCAAAACTTATATGATATAGCACTAGATATAGTATTAATACCTTTTTAATTCAAATTGTTACCAATTTTATCTTGATTGGTTCATTCATTCCCAAGCTTAGGAGTCACAACATTATCTTAGGCAACTATAGGTGGTTACCAACCATAAAGTACAAAGTTCCAAAGACTTTCATCTATAGGTCGTAAAAGGCTCTCATACAAGCTTTCTAATATGGGTAATTAGACCTATCAACATAACATGCACGGGTGGTAGATGAACCCTCTCTTAAATGATCCATAACAAGGCCTAGTCATACTAAGTAAATCTAGTGACTAGCTTAGATACCAAATAAAAGTTTGATTAGTTATGGATTTAATTACCCAGTTAGTATAAGTATGATAAATTAAAAATTGTAAGAAATCAAACAACCAATCATATGCATGCAAAGTAATGCATAAATAAAAATATTAACAAACGAGATTTTTAGGTGAAAATAATGTACGCCACACCAATGATTTAAGAGAAAAATCACTAGTCCACTAAACCACCTAATTATCCACTATGAAAATAAGTATAATTTTACAAGGCTAAGACTCATACTGCCCACCCAAGTAATTCTCCCAAGTAACCTACTTACAAGTTGCTACTTTGATCACAATCTTTATAAAACAGGCCTTTAGATTTAGACCAGTATTAAGATAAACTTGAGTCCCATAAGTTAAACGAAGTTACATTTCTATCCCCTAAAAAGGTTAACACATAAAAACAAGTGCAAGTGTGTTTCTTAGAGCAGATTCAATAATGAACAACCCTAACTAGTTGATTTAAAATTATATCAAATAAATTAAAAATAACTAGCAACTCTAGAACATTCAACTTAAACACAAGTGCAATAAAGATAGCTCAAGTCCTATAAGTTAAAAGAAGCTACACTTATGTCCCCTAAAAAGTTAACACATAACACATAAGTGCATATGTGTTTCCTAAAGCAGATTCAATAATAAACAACCTTAACTAATTGATTTAAACAATATATCAGATAAATTGAAAACAACTTACAACTCTAGAACATTCAATTTAAGCACAAGTGCAATAAAGATAGCTTCTTTAAATATTAATAATCAAACCAAATAATTATGATATGACACACACAATTATTTGATCCAATAATTCAACAACATAAATAATGAAGAATCTATACAAACATATGGTCAAAATATGATAAACCAATTAGGCTTATAATAAATTAATCACAACCATCAATGTTTGTTAGATTAATTAAATAAAAAAAAGTCTATAGAATTATGATCTTATATTTGCAAAATAAGAGAGAGAATAAAAGATGAAGATAATAAGTACAATAGTACTTGTGTGGTTGTTTCTAAAAGTGTGCTTAGCTTTATATTTATAAAATATTTTCAAGCACATTAGATTAAATTATAATTACAATATTGTCTATATAATCAATTAAAACATGATTAAGAAATAAGGGCAATACAGTAAAAGACAATCCAATTTTTATTAAAAATATGTTTCAAAAAAACTAAAAGTTGATTGCTCAATCTATCCAATTAATTTATCAATGATCAAACATCCACTTGATCGAACTAGAATATATTTAACCAATATTTAAAAACAAGTGGATTGATCAAGTTTATCCCTTGATCAATCTAGTCATATATTAAAATTAGATTAATCAAATTTATTACTCGATCGATCTAGTATACATTTAATTGATTGAGTAGCTCAAATTCATATTTTCCCTGTTGTGCCTAATATACAATCTAATATGCATGGGAATAGAAATATACCTTATATGTGATCATTGAGCAGTGATAGTTTTTAAAACTTGAAATATTCTTCTAAGACTCAACTAGAAACTAAAATTACAATTAAACGTTTTGTTTCATGAATATCGCCAATACTAACATAAACCTAACAATCTCCCCCTTTGGAAAATTAAATTTTACATAGTGGAATTATCCTATGATATGGTGAAACCATCTTCACTTGATTCTTGAAAGCCATGTGAATTTTGAAAGTCAAAATCATAAATATCCAAACAATTTGTCCTGAAAGACTCATTGTTCATTAAGCCAGTGTATATAACAATATGAAAAGAGAAGAATATTTATAAATGAGTAACCATTAGATATAAATTACAAGAATTACTCCCCCTATGTGTAATATCTCTGAAGTTCACCCCCCCTAAATTAGCTCTCCCATTTTTGTAGATTTGTTTTATTAAAATTATAATTTTTCTCCCCTTTTTTTGATACAAATAAACAATATAATTATGAAATAAAGAAGAGCAAGTAAGGGGTGTAATTAATGACCGAATAGAGGAGTACACATTCCTAAATGCTTAAAACAAACAAAAAAAAGAGCTAAAAACAAAAAGTTTCTCAAGGAATGAATAAAATCCCCCAAGTTCTATGACTCCTCTAAATACATTAGAATAAAAAAATTATAAAAATTAATATATATATATAATTTTTTTAATTGAGAGTAGTAGACTTAGCTAAATATGACTACAACAGTACACACAAATTAAGAAATTAATTTTGTTCAATTTGTTACTATCCATTGACAAAATAAATATGTCTAGACAAGAAACACAAATGGTGGCATATCAACAATACCAAAGTAAAATATGTGTTGGAACTGTAATAAGATGTCAATTTGTTTATTTATGACCAGTTATGAAATATTTAAAACAAAGAGTATCACCTATCATAAGAACAATTATAGTTGAATTCATACTTTCACGAAATGAAATTTAGTTACCAAGAGAGAACTTTAATCCATTTTCTTCTATTCCCCTATTGTATTAATTTTTTTGTGAGGGATTGGTTATTTATTTTCTTTTTGTATCACCAATTGTGGCTCTTTTTTGTGCATGTAAAAGCTTTGGTATTTTATTTTTCCTTTAATATATTATTATTATTCTTTTTTTGAGCAAATATGCACAAGGTAGTATACCTAGTTTGATGGCTTTCACACTAGTTGCGAGGTAGCCCTCTCTGCTCACTATAGCAGCTTTCACACATTACAGTTGGTAGCCCTCTAAAAACTAGGTGCCTCTTTATAGTTGCATTTTATATAGTAAAAGGTAGAGTTAACCCTTAATTTTCATATTCAAGGCTATCTCATGCCCTAAAATCTCACATAATTAATTATAAACTTCTAACATGATATACTTATGTGTCCAGTGATGTGTGAGTAGGTTCGTGTCAACATCGATCACCAGATGTAAAAAAATATGTAAATAAACAAGTCAAAATATACATTGTATAATGTGTAGCCAATCAAAATAAGTATGAATGAAGTATGTCATGATCATCTCAATAGTAAATCATGTCTACTTCCTTTTTTTATTTTATTTTTCATAAAAAAAAGAAAAATAATCAAACAAAAGGTGTTCACCTAGGGTCAACTAAGCACTCAAATAGAAGTATCTAGGTGAAACAATAAATAATGACGGTGAGGTGACCAGAATGAGACAATCTTTCCTACTTTCTTGAATTTTGGTTTCTTTATATATTTGAGTTGAAAATCAACTATCTTAGTTGAATTTGAATTTTTCTTAGGTTTATCCATATTTTTATTATTATTATCCTTTTTCATCATTGGTGGGGATGCAACATACATATATGAATGATGAAAATTATTTCCATAATATCTAGAATGAAAGGTATTATTATATTATGGATAAGTCCTAAGGAATCTATAATATGATCTAATATGTCCTTTCCTACAGTTATGACATATAGGCATAAATTTAACATTCTTTTCCATAATAAGTATAAATTTTCTTTGAGTAGAATGTGTAATAACAGAAGAAGGGTTAGAAGGTCATACATATGTTTTTTATGTTGAAGGAGTGGAGCTCTCAACCTTATAACCAATATCATGTATATCATGTGAGGAGGACATGTTTGAAGATTTGAAAATTTTAGTTTGTTTTTATGAAGATCGCATAGTGTACTGTTTACATATCCTGGCTCCCTCTTGTCTCCAGCTAGCTTTCTAGAACTTGGTTCAACCTTTGAGCTCCAATTGCTAACATCCTTACTGCTTCCTTTGATTGTTCAAGTTACTGCACCACAATATGTTTTTTCTTTTCTAAAACTGCAAGAATTGAATTCAAAGTATTAAAATGTTCAAATATATCAATATTATTCTCTTCAAGTAATGATGAGTTTACTTCAAATGATTTAAGTTTTTAACTAAGTTTAGTTAATTCTGCAAGCAACTTTTATTTCTCTTTTGCATATTATAAACTTTTGGAACACATCATTAATATTAGTGACATTAAAATGTTTAAGTAAAAATTAGTGTCACTTTCCTTGTTGTTTGAATCAATATTAGACTTATTAGAGCATCCACCAGATTTTACATCAAACACTAGAAAGTTTGTATCATTGTTTTTTGGTTTAACTAGATTGTCGTTATCGCTTTTAGATTTAGTGAATGTGGTTTGGAAAGCTCTTTTAATGTTGTTCCTTTTATTTAAATAATATGTTGCAAAATGACCAAAACCCATACATTCAAAACATGAGGTCCATTGGGTTTAGGCTTCTTTCCATTAGAACTTACAAGTTTGAGTTCTCTTTGATTCTGATCCTTTTAATAGTTTGGTCAAGCTTAGTTTTGAGGATTCTTTTTGTTGAAGATCCTATTTTGTATTTTGGTCAAGAGTTCTTGTTTTGCATCTTTGTTGTTACCTTCTTCAATCATAGCAGCTTTGAAAGCAACATTCATATTATTTGGTGGTGTTCGAAAGCTCATCTAATAGGTTTGAAGTAATCCAACAAGTTCTTCTATTTTAATGTTGTCTACATCCTTGCTTTCATTAATTGAAGTGACCTTTTCCTGGAAGCAATCTGGTAGTCAATAAAGAATCTTCCAAGCTATCCTGAAATCATCAAATTTCTTTCCAATATTGGCAAAGGAGTTAGTAACATCCTATAATCTAGCATATATTTAGAAAAAGTCTTGTATTCTTTCATCATTTTATTTTCAAATTGATTACCAAGCATGCAAAATTTTATTATTTTAACCTATGAGGTTCCCTCATGGGCAACCTCCAAAATGTCTCATGCGTACTTAGCAGTTTCAATATGAGAAATACAACAAAACTCATTAGAAGATACAACACTAAATATAACATTAATACCTTTTAGATTCCAATTACTACCAATTTTATCTTGAATGGTCTATTCGTTCCTAGGCTTAAGAGTGACTCCATTATCTTTCTTAAATGTAGGTGATTCCTAACCAGACACTCTCACCTATAGGCCATAGAAAGGCTCTTATACGAGCCTTCAAATATATGTAATTAGACCCATGAAGGTAATATGCATAGGATGTAGATGAACTCTCTCTTAAATGATCCATAACAAGGTACTAGGCACACTAAGTGTATCTAGTGACCAAAATGAAAGTTTGTTTAGTTATGGATCTAATGATCTAGTTAGCAAAAGTATGATAAATTAAAAAATCATAAGTGACAAAACAACTAATCATGTGTACATAAATTAATGTAGAAATAAAAATACCAACACATGAGATTTTTAGGTGAAAAGAACATAAGCCACACCAATGACCTAAGGGGAAAATCGTTGGTCTATCAGACCACCTAACTATCCACTATGAAAAATAAGTATACAGTTACATGCTTAGAACTCAAACCACCCACCCAATTAATGCTTTCAAGTAACCTACCTTACAAGCTGTTGCTTTGATCATAGTGCCTATAAGATAGGCCTTCAGATCCATACCATCATTCTAATAAACTTGAGTCCCATGAATTAATCAAACCCATACCACTTTCATCTAAAAGGTTAGTACATAAACACAAATTCAAGTGTGTGTCTTAAAGAAGATTCAATAATGAACAACCCTAAATAGTTGATTTAAACAATATATTATATAAATCAAAAACAACTATCAAATCTAGAACAATCAGTTTAAGCATAATTTCAATAAAGAGTACTTCTTTAAATATTAATGATCAAACCAAATAATTATGATATGACACATAATTATTTGATCCAACAATTCAGGTACAAAAATAAAGAAGAAACTATAAGAATATATGATCAAAATATCATAAACCAATTAGGCTTATTAATCAATCAAACACAACCATTAATGTTTGATAAATTAACTAAATAAAGAAGCCTAAAGAATTATGATCTTCTATTTTCAAAAACAAGAGAGAAAATAAAAGATGAAGAGAATAAGCACAATAGTTGTTGTATGGTTGTTTCTTAAAGCGTGCTTAGTTTTGTATTTATAAAATACTTGGAAGCACATTAGGTTAAAGTGTAATTACCATATTGTCCATAAAATCAGTTAAAACATGTTTATGAAATAATGGCAATACGATAACAAGCCAATCTAAGTTGTATTAGAAATATGTTTAAATAAACTAAAAGATGCCTGCTCGATCTATCCAATCAATTTCTTAATCAATCGAGTGCATTGGTTGATCGATTGAACATCCACTCTATCGATCAAGAAAACATTTAACTAATATTTAAAGCATATGTGAATCGATTGAGCATATCCCTTGATCAATCTAGTCATATTAAAATTAGATTAATCAAGTTTATTACTTGATTATTCCAGTATACTCTCGATCAATTGAGTGGCTCTAATTCATACTTTTCCTGTTGTGTCTAATATGCAATCTAACATGCACGAGAAAAGAAATATACCAAATGTGTGATCGTTCGGGTGTCGTAGTTTATATGGCTTGAAATATTCTTTTAAGACACATATAGAAATTAAAATTACACTATATTGCTAATACTAACATAAACCTAACAGTACTCATGGGACTCCAAGTAGAAGTAGTATCTTCCAAACCAAAATTTTTAACCAATTCCTTGGCATACTTTTTTTGAGAGAGAGAGAGATCCTATCTTTCATATATTTGTCTTGAAATTCGAGGAAGAACTTAAATTCCCTAACTAGGCTCATCTCAAACTTTGCATTACAGCAAAAAACCTTTGTGCTAGGTCATCCTTAGTAGACCTAAAAATAATGTCATCAATATATACTTGAGTGACCACAACTTCACACCAATTTCTTGAAACAAATAAAGTTTTATCCATACCTCTTCATCGAAAACCATTATTGAGGAGAAATAAGGTAAAATGCTCGCACCAAGCACAAAAAATTTACTTTAAACCAAAGAAAGCTTTCTTTAGTCTTATCATATGATTAGGAAAGTGAGTGCCTTCACGCCCTTTAGGTTGTTCCATATAGACCTCTTCTTTGATAACTCCACTCAAAAACACACTCTTTACATCCATCTAATATAACTTAAACCCAAAGTAGTAGGCAAGATGAAGGAGAAGTTTTACAGACTCTAGTTAGGAAACAAGAGTGAAGGTTTCATCGAAGTTTATTCCTTTAATCTAAGTATATCCTTTAGCAACAAGATGAGACTTGTTTTGGGAAATTATCCCATTTTCATCTTCCTTATTTTTGTGCAACCAATGTATATCAATAACATGCTTTTCTATAGGTCTCAGAACAAGGTACCAAATATCTTTTCTCTGAAACTAATTAAGTTTCTACTGTATGGAGTTGACCTAATGTACATTCTGTAGGACCTCCTTAACATTTTTTGAGAGAATAGTATAAGTGAACACATGTATTTCAAGGTCTCATATAGTTGACATCCTATCCTAACACCACTTTCGACATTACTAAGGATGTTATGCATAGAATGAGATTTCTTTGCCCACTTTAGAAGAGATGGGTCTTCTTAATCATCTTCTTTCTCATCTTCAAAATTTCTAGGAGGGTCAACTAGAGTTATTATAGAAGGAGTTTTAATATTATCTGTGGCATTATTTGTAGAACTCCAATAACTAAAAATATCACTATCATCTGATTCCATAAGTTTAGTAGCACTAAATTCATCAATCACAACATTGATTGACTCCATGATAATAGAAGTTCTTAAATTGTAAACTTGATAAGCATGGATTTTGTTGGAATATCATATGAAAATTCCAAGATCAGTCTTTTCCTAAAACTTGCCAAGATTCTCTCTATTCCTAATAGTATAGCAAGTACTTCCAAAAACATAAAGGTGCTTAATATTAAGTCTCTTTTGGGCATAAGATCATAAGAAGACTGACAAGTACTGGACCACAAGAAGCAATGATTTAGTGTAAAACAAGAAGTGTTAACACTTTAGGTCAAAAATGGTTTGCCAAGTTTTTACTGGTCATTATGACCTTAGCCATCTCTTGGATAACTCTATTCATCATTTTAACTATACCATTATGTTGTGGGGTCTTGGGAGCCAAAAACTCAGGTTAAATATACATTTAATCACAAAAGGGACTGAACTTTGAATTCTTAAATTATTTACTATGGTCATACATGATTTTGATAATTGTACCAATGGGTTCAAATTTCTCATTTTGAATTTCACGCATAAGGTTTTGAACTTATCAAAAGCTTCAGATTTTTTTCTCAAAAATAAAACCAGGGATATCTTGAGAAATCATATAAAATAACTAAGATGTACTTTCTCCCACTAATGCTAGTAATTTTGAGTAGGACCCAACAAATCCATATGAAGATGTTGAAGAGGTCTTGTAATAAACAATTTTTAATTCTTCTTATGCTAGATTTCACTTTGTTTACCAACTGATACTGACCACACACAAGTTCAGGAAGAGAGGAAAAAGCTAGAAGAAATCTAACAATTTTGAGACTAGAGATTTTCTTGAATAGTTTGTAGTTTTCATGTCCCAACCGTTGAAGCAAAAGTTCTTCAACAACTAGACATAATTTATTACACATCACCTCAAAATGAGTACTCATACAATAAAAGTTATCTTCCAATATGATGCCTCTAACCAAAGTATTTCCTGAATCATTGTAGACATTGTAATCCTTTTAAGTGAACTTAATTATGTACTTGTCACCATATATTTTGGTTGATACTCATATAAGATTTTCTTTGAGATCTTCTACATAAAGAACATCCTTAAGTTCTAGAATTCAAAGAGCATTGATAGATCCTCTACCAAAAATTAAAGACTTATGTTCGTAACCAAATTTAATCAATCCATCATTAGTGAAAGTAAATTTGGTGAAGAAGGATTTATCTCCAGTCATGTGTTGAAAGCAACCATAATCAAAATACCAACAATTGGAAGCTTGGGTCTTCAAGGTCATATAAACCACATTATAGTTTAGGTTTTTATCATTAGGGGAATTACCAAGGGAAGACTTAAATTCATTGAAAATCGTAATTGCTTCATTTTACAAAGCTATGGCTTCATTGGTTAATTTTATAGAGAGATTCAACAATTCTTCTATGTGATTCAACATATTCCTATCATATCTTGGGGAATCTTTAGGGATTTTCAAGAAGGGGAAAAGCCAATTTTTTAGAAACTAGAAAGAAGCATAAGCTCTATACACTCAACACATTGATAGTGCACTCATCATCAAAAATCTCAACAATGAGAGAAGATTCTTGAACTACAGTTGTAAAATAGGAGGAACAAGCATGAGTATCCTTTATTTTTAATGACTTGTCAAAACAATGTTTCCAATAGACCATGTTTGGCCAACTTCACAAAATTATTATATTTTTCTTGCTAAATCATACTACTGAAGGGGAAAAGTCTCAACAATTTCATGTTTTTAGGCAAGCTAGATTCAAGAAGTTTGACATTTGTAGTATCAGCGTTAGTACAAGCTTGAAGCTTGTTTAGTTCAGTGTCATAATCATCCAATAAAACTTAAGAATATCTTTTTTCATTTTTCAAGATGCAAATATCTTTCTTAAGTTTAAAAATGGCACTAGAATTGCAAGACGAGGACTTGGAGGTGAATTGAACTTTGAGTGCATCTAATACTCTATCTTGAATTTCCTTTTTAAGCTTAGTTATGTGAGCAAGGAACTTCTCATTACCATGAAGGAGAATTTGATATGAGATTATGTGATTACCCAACTTCAACTTCATGTTATTCACTTACTTTTCACCATTCATGGTAAGGTTTAACAATTGACTAGAGAGGTCCAAATGCTTCTTATCCTTTTTCTTCACACTATTTTTTTTATTTTTGTCATAACTTTCTTTAATTTGAGATCACCATATATAAGTTGATCATATAAATCTTAAAGAGAAAACTTTTCATCATTACCAGCACTTGTTCAATAAGAGTAACTAGAAGGGATAGACTCAAAGTGGGAAGCCATCAAAGCAGAAAAATGAGGAGTAACGAACACAGCTCTTTTTAGAGTAGACACAATAGTCTAAGAAGAACACTTATCTTATTTTTTTCATGTGGTCCCAAGCTTCCTTTGAAGTAGTGAACTTAGAGATCAAAGTTGAGTCTTTAATAGTAACATGACTGATGAGGAGATGTAACCTTTGACAATTTAGATTGTTGAGATGAAGCTTCTCTTTAGTCCATGTAGCAATGGTTTAGGTTTAACAACACTAGTCTTTGTAACGTGCATAAGGCATGCTCAACCCTTATCAATTATAGAAGAAACATCATTCTTTGAAGATCTCAAGTAGTAACACACTTAAGATCTTTAAAAAAATAACACAAGCTATTGAACTGAGATTGTCCACCAACAAAACCTCCAAAAAGGGAACAATATCAACACTAAAGCGATTAAGCACAAAAATAGTGTAACCACATTGGTGCCAATTGAAAGAGTCTGAGATCCGGTGCACTATCAACGTAAGAAGATAGAGATTCCTAAAGGACTCATCCTTATAAGTAGCAAAAAAACTAAAGTAATGATAGTAGAAGTAATCTTAGGTTAGTAGTTTCAAATACGAACTACAAATCCTCTTTCAAATACAAACCATAAATCCTCTACATGTGACACACAATCAAACTACATCCTGTACACAATTAACAATTTGAGAAAACAACACAATGTAATATCACTTATTGCACATAGTCAAAGATATGATAACTCAACAGTTCATCTCAACCCACTCATATAGGGAAGTTATCATAAACTTCATAAAATAGTCAATCACGCTACTTTATTCTCACACAGATGTATCACAATTATCGAAACACCTTCAAGATAATTAGGGAAGATGAAATTCAAAATGATGGAAACATTAGCAAAGTTTTAATAGGTTTTTTTGAATTAATTGCAACAATTAATAAGGGTATATATAGACAAGTACCAATGACCAACTAACCTCGTTGACGCCTCATTGAGGTCATCACCGATCACCTCACTTTGGGCCCAACAATCGGGTTCGATGAAGGCCTTATTGAGGTGCGTAAATATCCCATTTTTTATCCAAAAATTACCAAGTAATTACCATAAATACCTACATATGAATAGAGCAAAAAACCACTACTTATGGCCTATCATGCACACTAAACAACCAACCCCATGGTGTGTGAAAAAAATGATTTCAATCACTATTTTCAATTTAGTTGATTGGATATATAATTGTTTGATCAATTTAAACAATTATTAACAATTTACTTGTAATGAGAACTAATAGTCAAGATAATTAAACCAAGCTTATATATTTAATGTTGATACAATTTGCTTCTTTAAAAATTAATTCTTTTGATAGATTAAATTTATAGAGCTTATTTTAGGTTGTCTATTAAAAAGAGTTTGGATTAAAAGTCTATTTAATTCAATGAATTTGTAAGAATAGGAAGATATTTTTATGTTTATGAATTTCTCTAAGTTGGTATAATCATGGAATATGAGAATAGGATATTTTTGTTAATTTGCAATTGATCGTCACACACGAAGTGTGTACAATGAATACACAAGTATACATATTGCAACAAGTAATATAATGAGAAGAAAATATTGTTCCTACAAAGATTATTTTATTAAAAAAATTTCAAAACTAAAAAAATAAAAATCAATTTTTTTTGTGTTTTTATATAGGAATCAAAATTAAAATAACTAAAAGTAAATAACAACAATTAATTAAATCAAATTTGGTAACTAAGAAGATATATGAGAAAATATGTAAGAATACTTAATCCTCCGATTTTCTAAACAAGTGAATTGTTAAAATCCCTCAATATAATTATCAATTAATTAAATGATCAATTGAATCTAACATAACATGTATTTCTCTCTCAAGTAAATTATACATCATATAGTAATTAATTTAATCACACTCTCATGTCAATTAAATTGTATACTACTTATTAAGTTGATAAATTATGCATCACATACATAAGAATCAAATAATTAAATAATTCTTTCATATCTATTTAATTTCCTCTATAGATAAATTGTTGGCCAAACAATTAATAACATAAAAATCATATTAAATATTATAATTAAATTAAAATTATAATTGAGGTAAAATATTATATCATCACATGGTAAAAATTGGGTTCATAAGATCCTTAGATTAATAAATTAACTACACATAATTGTGTTCATAAAGAAAGACATAGAAATTAATAAAGAAAAGAGTAGAAGAAGAAATACAATCAATTTCTTGAATTGTAAGGTTAATCTCTTTTTGAATCTCTACCAAAATTGCATCTCCTTTTAATTTTTTTTTATATTTTTCTCTCTTTTTAGCTCCAACAACTAACCAAAATTATGCTAATGGTAGCTCCTTAAGGTTTATGGGATGATTAAGGGCTTAAATATAGCTTAGGTGCAATCTAGATTATCATATTAGCTTCATATCAAGGGCTGAGATCAAAACAAGCAATAATGACAATGCCAACCAATCACATAGTGACACATGGAACACTAAATTCATTGGATGAAGCAGAGCATGATGCGTGGCAGTGGAGATTGGTCTGAGTTAACAAATGATGAGTCAACACATCATGATTCGCAGTAACTGATGATGTGGCATATGGGTAGAATGTGGGGAGCAATCGTGTGGTGACATATGGTAATGTTGTTTGACTGATCTCTGTACTCGGATTGAACGTCGTGCTAATACTTGGCATGCGGTTCATCCTCATCACAGGCAGCGATTTATGAATCATTGTCTCTACTAACATGGCGTCTGCATGGCTTGCCTAGTCAACTACTCTACTTGCACGGCAAGCCTCGTGACATCTTCTGATTGGCCCTATGTTAAAAAATCATTAAAAAAATCCATAAAATTTCCAAAAAAAATGTAAAAATTATATTTTCACCTCTTTTCACTAAAAAGTTTATATTTTAATATTTTTAGCCCTAAAAATACTATTTATTGAATAAAACAAATAAATATTAAGTAAAAAATGCAATGATGACTCTACTTTAATAAAGTTATCACACCCACAAACTTAATTCTTTTCTTATCCTCAAGTAAAACCAAGTATAACTAAATAAAGTGATATGGGTAGTATATTCATAAATATACATCTATTAGTACATATATATTTCGCGAAAACTATTGCTCTCAAAAGTCATATAATCTTATGATAAGGAAGTTCACATATTCATCAATTAACGTTTCATCAATACAAGGATATGCAAGGTTTTTGACAAATTGATTTGTGTGTGTGTGCTGCACATGTTATCATCCAATGCACTCATGAAATCAACCTATACAAGCATGCTAATATATTCAATCTTAGAACAAATCTCATAAATCTATTTTTCACATCCCTCTCCATTAATATAACTATGCACTTAGTTCAAGATCAATAAAGACTTTAAATGATTGTAATGGAAGGCTTAGGTAGGAGGGTCGATAAATGAAGACATTTATGCTCTTTCTTCATATTAGCTTTCTTTTTGTTCATCATGCACTTTTTACCTGCAATTAAGCTTTTACTTGATATTTCAATACACGTTTTTTTGTTATTCTTTTCATATACTTTTATTCCAAATCTCTTTTCTCTGTTTTTTATAACTTCACAACACTTCCAAACTTATTTTCAATTCTATTTTATTTTTCTTTAGTGGGATAATTGCATTGTGAGTTTTACTTCTCTCTTTTTTTAGGGTGCATTACATCTCACCTTACTCTATAGCAATACATGATTGCATTTTTTTTCATACAAGCTAAAGGTGCAAGGATAAAGGTAATGCTTATTAGTTAGGCATAAAATATGGCTTAAAGATATAAAAGGTTCTTTGTTAGGATCCAATGGGTGACTATAGATATTAACAATGGTTAGCTTGAAATGCTAAATCGATCCAAATAAGGCCTAAATCATTTCTCTTGCTAAATACTATTTAGGATTTTGCCTTAAAGGATGATCAAATAGATTCTAAAACTTCATAGATCTTATCGACTCGTATAACTCACTACATAATTTCTCTCAAATAGAACACCAAAATCAATCATGAACATGTGCATAAGAAATTGAATCAATCTAATAAAAAATAACGAGAATATCACATGATTAATGTAAATATCTTAACACATATGTTAAAGTCTTTATCCTAATCATGACAACCAATTTTTATCTTTGAATTAATTTTTTTGGAAACTTTATCTAAACTTATCAAAAGTGATCTTCTGATGTTCAACCCTTTAACTTATCACACACATCTCTTCATATCCTTAGTGTGATTTCCATCCTACCTTTCTTCATACTTTTGGTTCTTATCTCTATATAAATAACGGGTTAAAATTCTCGTTTTTATTTCAATTTTCAACCTATTTTAGAATGATCATAATTGAGGTCTAAACATTAATCTTTATGTCTCACTTATTTAAGTGAGATTCATGTCACCATTTTGTCTTGATCAACCCATAATTATTTGTCTAGGACAAATTAATGTATATTTTTTTCCTCATTATTAATGGATGATGATAATTAGGTAATATTTTTATATATTTAGCATATAAACTTGTTAGGAAAATAACATTTATAATACTCTTAAAATTTGTAATTACAAAAAAGTACCCATTATATTTATTTTATATTTTTTTACTACAAAAAAACTCAAAAATTTAACATTGATCATCATCCAATTAGATGTGATTCATGTTGAATTTTGATCATTTAAATTCGTTTAATGTTGAACTTCAACCTATTAAACTCAACTAATGTTATATTCCGATCAATTAGATTTCATTCACTATTATGAATGTATTATTTTTAATATTATAAGTTTTAAAGTATTTGTTTTTTTGTAATTTTTCAAAACTATTTATAAAGTAATGTTTTGCTAGTCATTAAATAAAGGCTAAATCATATTAATAATTCTTAAATTTTAATTTTAACAATAAATTTATTAAAATTAATTAAGGAATATGAGGATTATATCATAACAAGAGTAAAAAGTAACCAAAATGCTCAATTGAAAAAAAAGGAATATTGATATAATTATGATTTAAATAAATTTAAAACACTGGGGCCTTTTCTAAATTAACTTCTTGGTTTATGGGTAAAATAATAAGAATGGTGACAACAATGTCACTTATTTTTTTCTTTTTCAAAAATTAAAATCTTATTAGAAGGGATAATAAACTATACCTCTTAAATTATCCATAAATTTAATAGATTAATAATTACAAACTAGCATTAAGATTACTACTTACTCCTTAACATAAAGACACGAATTTATAAGATTTGAATAGTATTGGGATTGTTTATTGGCTTTATATATCGGATGAGCTTGACTTCTTGTCATCCAGCATCACCCCATGTATTTTTCCTCATAGAGGTATTTTTTCTATTAAACTAAACGTGACTCTGTTATACCTGTTAATGTAATTATAAAGTAAATTATTAGAGGATAAAATACCTTCTTTTTTTCTTTGGAGCTGGGATATGCTTCGATAAGGTTCACTTTTCTTATAAAAAAGGGTTATTATCTTAATAAGTGATAATACTCTTTACATTCAACCCGAATCAAGTGGGCTGTATTCCATGACAATCAGTAACAATCACACTCTTTGAATCACGTTTAGTGTATATATTAGTAAACAGTACTGATTTATTGTTGTTCACCTTTATTTTTTATTGGATATGTAATATGACATAGTAATCAATCACAAAAAGGTGATGGTAAGTATACATCAAACAGTAGAGGTAGATAAAACATCATAGTCGTACCTTCTCGTTTGATTTTGATTTGTTGAAATAATGTTCTTTAACGTGACGAGATTAGAGATGACAAGTTGACCCCGTGGTTAGGAGTCTTCGGATTCCGAATCATTCGGATCAGAACATTGCGGGCCGATCAAGACACAAAAGGATTGAGAAGTTAAACATGTTATTATAAAGCAGTTTGAGTTACGGGTGATCACGGATCGATTTGGTTAAATTTTGAGTTAAAAAATTAATCAGATATTTTTTTTTCCGAGACTTCTCACCATAACTTTTATATTATTTAAATTAGATTATATCATAACATTTAATTATTAAAAATATTATAATCAAAAAATTTGATTAAAAATTTGATTAATAATATATAAATATGATACAATTATCGATATATCTTTAAGTAAAATATGAGAAATTTAATAACGGTTTATAAAAAGTGATATAAAAAATTTAATTTATTATTAAAATCGATCTGATTCGATCTGATCAATTTAAAAATTAATATAAATCGAATCAAATCATTTAATTTAAAAAACTATTTGATCCAATTCAATTTTTCAATTTTTTAATTTAATTCGATTTGATCCTTTTTTTGAACACTCTTAATTAAAACACAAATAGTTCATGTAATGTAGTGTCATGATTTGAATATTTTTTTATTACTTAATTAATCAATAAATAAATTATAACATCTTACAATTTGTTCTCGTAATATACATATACATGAATACATGGATGTTAGCATCTATGGTAAACACTATTTATTAATTATTTATTTTTATTTTAAATTTAGTTAAGATAATATTTAATATGTTTCGAATTTATAATATATATGATTGATTATAAGTATATTTTTATAATTTTTTTATTAAAATTTATTAATTTTACTCGTTCATAATATAAAGGATATTTTATAATTTGATTTTGATATTTTACTCAAAAGATTATCAAAAGGTAGCATTACTATAAAGAATGTAAATGATTTGCTTTGTAAGTATTATTGTGATTTTAGTAACAATATATCTATTTTAACTATTTTAATTTTTGTTAACTATTTGGTATTAAATAGGTACTAGACATACGACGTCATATGTGTGAGTATTTCGCTATAATGTAGCGAGGTGATAGAACTAGTTCAATAATGATCTAAGCCCAAGAGTCATGGAAAAACATGTTACCCCATCGACAGAGTACCGTGTTGTCCAAATGCAAGGTCTACGCTGTCCAAAGTACGAGATTCTAGGCTCCAAGATCTAACGTACTAACACTACTATAACGACCTGATAAAGGTTTTCCCTTCTTATGAACGACTTAAAGAAAGTTGCTTATGGCCTTAAAGCGACCCATATATGACGACCTCCATTGTAACGACCTATTGTAATGCAACTATCTTCTTTATAACAGTTTAAAAATCATTTTATTGTGTAAATAGTATTTCTAGGTCGCTTGTACGTGATCTCCTATGTGCATAGTGTATATATACCCTTTAAATGAGGAGAATATAGGATCTACTTCATTTGTACAATTTCTCACTTCTCACTAAGAATCACTAGAATCAGGTACTTAAATTCTCTCTAAACAATTGGCACCGTCTGTGAGAAACCTTAAATCTTTTTAATCCAGCATCTGAGAACTGCTTTTATTTTAAGAGAATTTACCAATGTCGCTTTAAACTCGAGATGGATCATCCGTCCATTATCCAACCAGACGACCTCGTTCTAAGGGCTCTAGAATGTGACCTTAATAATAGGACGCTCTACTCTTCACCCATCAGGTCGCTATCAAACCGTGATCTAAGGCCTACTTTAGCTAACGAGGAGCAGTTATCGACCTTGCGTGATATGGGTCCAACCACCCAGGCCACACGACCTTATGGTATTTCCCCATGCCACAGTTCGGATAATCCTTCTTATGAAAGAGATGCGATGATACGAGGACTTCAAAAATAGATTATAGAATTACAACAAGCCTTCATTGAATGTCAAAAGGATAACAAGGAATTAAGATCTCGATTAGAACAAAACACCTACTCAGACACAGAGAGTTCCCTTTTTACACCTCGCAACCCTTAGATGGTACGTCAGCCCCCAAAAGAGAGCATACAACTCATACATCAAATCCTCATCAATTTATGGTGAATGAGAACCTCCCACACATGATTTTTGATCCTACTATCATTGAAGGGACTTCTTGTGCAAATCCTCCAACTCATGGACCGATAATTCAACCAATTCAACTACACGATTCAAGTGGAGAATTAGACAAAATATTAAAAGAAATGGAAGAAAAGATGTGGATAAAGGTTAATGATAGATTTACGAGACAGGAAAAGGTGAAACCTTGGGGTGATATTGAAGACGTTTGTAATCAGTTATCTATGTATCCTTTCTCTGACCTCATTGAGTTAACGATACCTCCCCCTAAATTTAATGCCCTTAAAGGTCCCGCATATATGGGAACCGAAGATCCTGTTGCACACGTTTTTCAATTCAAAATGGCCATGCTTGTGGTCAACCTATCCAAAGATAAACGTAATACATGTACTACAAGTTATTTGTAGCTACTTTCCAAGATTTGGCCTAACAATGGGCATCCTAACGTTTCCCATTTCAAACCCGCCTTTAGACCAAAGAACAATTCCAACACTTGTAGCCGAGATTTTTCTCCCTTTCGTGGACCCCCATTACATGTAACGTTGGTGGAAGTAGTGCATCGAATGGAGCACCTCAATAACGTAAATTGGCCACCAGCTATGAAAGCTTTTCTTAGAAACCCCAACAAATACTGCGCGTTCCATAGAGACACGGGGTATTGGACTCAAGATTGCCGCCATTTAAAATGGGAAATTGAACACCTACTTTCAGAAGGGTATATAGGGGATATAGTTGATAAAGCCAAGAATCCACGAGTAGAGACTCGGAGGGAGAACTCAAATCGAAGGGTCAGGACACTAGACAAATCAATTCCGATCCAGAATGAACCAAATAGAGAACACCCCATTCCACCAGGGGGATGTGCGGATAATACACACCATACATGGTGGCCCTACCATGGCCGGTCACTAACAATTCTAGAAAAAGATATGCAAGAGAGGCTCGAGATATGGGACGTTTAATAGATGGCATAAGATTGGAAGGACCTGTGTATCCCATTACTTTTGAAGACAAAGAATGCCTACACCCCCATGACGATCCTCTAGTAATCATAGTGCGAATAGCTCATTGTGAGGTATGTCGAATATTAGTTGACAATGGTAGTTCATCTAAGCTCTTATATTTATCCGCTCTACTTGACATGAACATAGACCCCAAAGAAATCACCCCGCAACAAATGCCTTTAGTTGGTTTCAATGGTAGTGTAACAATTTCGGTAGGAACTATATGCCTACTGGTGTTAGTAGAAGGATCTATAGTTTTAACAACCTTCGTCGTTTTAAATACTCCCACATCCTATAATGCTATTTTGGGATGCCCATGGATACATAAAATGAAAGCGTTGCCTTCGACATATCATCAATTGATTAAATATCATACCACCGATGGGTTACCACAAATTTAAGGGGAACAATATAGGGAACGAAGTTGCTACAATGTTGCCATGAGGAATGTGTTACGCCAAACCTTGAAATAGCAACTAAAGGTTACAAGTCACCTCCACAAATTTAAGAAATTGTATACAAGTGAACGAGCTACCATGGAGGTCCATGATGAATATGATATGGTCCTTATAGGAGACACAGAGAGTGAACAATATGTTAAAATCAATGGTGCAGCATAGACTCAAATTTCATCTTCCATGAGTTATGTTTAGATCATACCAAAAAGCCGGTCCAGCAAAGAAAGCAAAAATTTGCTATAGAGAGAATGAAATCATCAAAAAGAAGAACGAGTCCTTAAAAAATGTGGGTTGGGTTCGAGATTTTCGGTATCCAACATGGCTATCAAATTTGGTATTAGTAAACAAAGGAGGAGGCGAGCACAGAATATGCATGGATTTCACGGATTTGAATAAAGCAACACCAAAGGATTGTTTCCCTTTGCGGAATATAGACCAATTAGAAAATGCCACGGCTGGATTCGAATCAATGAGCTTTATGGATGATTATTCAGGCTACCACCAAATCCAAATGCATCCCAAGGATGAAGAAAAAATAGCATTTATCACGAAATAACGGAAGTTCTGTTACACGAAGATGCCATTCGGTTTAAAACTAAATATGCTATAGACCATATTAATGACCTCCAAGAAGTCTTTGATATAATTTAGAATTATAAAATGCATCTCAATCCAAAAAAGTGTGTGTTTGGCATAGCCTCAAGGAAGTTTTTGGGGTACTTAGTCACGTCAAGGGGTATCAAAGCCAATCTAGATAAAATTTTGGCCTTAGTAAACATGAAATCCCTAAAGTGTCTTCAGAAAGTCCAAAAATTGAATGTGCGTATTGCAACATTAAGTCGTTTCATATCTAAGTGCACCGAAAAGTGCCTACCATTATTTCTGCTGCTAAAAAAGAACACAGAGTACCTATGGGATACCGAGTGCGAACAAGCTTTCCAATCCATTAAAGATTACTTGGGAAAAGAACCTCTTTTAGTTAGTCCCATGAAGGGCGAAGACTTATACATGTACATGTCCTTTACAGACAAGGCTGCTAGTGCGGTATTGGTGGTCGACCGTGGGGGAATTCATTACCCTGTGTATTACATGAGTCATTCATTAACAGGAGCTCAACATCGATATCCTTCTCTAGATAAAGTGGAATTTACTATTTGAATGATGGCACGTAAACTTAGACATTATTTTGGTGCACATAGGGTAGTGGTCCTTACTCCTTATCCCTTGAAAAACATTTTGGGCAAACCAGATCTGTTCGGCCATCTTTCCTAAATAGCTATTGAGCTCGGCAAATTTGAAATACATTATAAACCTTTGGCAGCGATCAAAGGACAAGCCTTACCAGATTTTATCGTGGAATGGACGAATGATAATACCCAAGAATGCAATTCAATACATGAGATAGGGTCAACCTTCACAACAGAAATGATGTCCCCTAAAACGGAGCTATGGAAGGTATACGTGGATGGGAGCCTTAATAGAAAAATGCCTTCGAATCACCTTCCAAGCAACTAACAATGTCACGGAATATAAAGCCTTACTTTTGGCGTTGCAACAATTGATAACCTTTAGAGCTAAGAAGGTGTTAATTCGTAACGATTCACAGCTAGTAGTAAACCAAGTCAATGACAATTTTGAAGCCAAGGAGGAGAGAATGAAACTCTATGTACTGGAGGTTGAAAAAGTAAAGGATACATTTGAAACTTTTCAGATCAATTAGATACCACGAGGAGAAAAATGCCCACGCTGATTCCTTAGCCATGTTGGCATCGACAGTAAACTCGGATTTAAAGAGAGTCATCCCAGTATCTTGTTTATCAAGACCTAGTGTTACCCCAAGTGAAATAAAACTTCAAACACGAACGAATGTCATACATACTATTCATGATTCTTGGTTGACGCCATAAACAAAGTATCTTATTAACGGTACTTTCCTCGAAGATAAGCGCTTAGCTTGTAAGCTCATGAAAAAAGCAGGGAGTTATGCCATCCTTCAGGGATTTTTGTATAGGAAGAATCATGGTGGCCTATGGCTTAAGTTCTTACATGCAGTTGAGGCTTAGATAGTTTTAAGTTATTTACATGATGGCCAATGTAGAGCTCATTCTGGTGGAAGAACACTTTCTCAAAGGATTATTCGACAGGGTTATTACTGGCCTACGCTTCTTAAAGATTGCATTTCTTATGTGAAAAGGTGCGATAAATTCCAATGACATATTAATGTGCCATACCATCCGGGCACTGACTTAAGATTTATTATTAGCCCCTGGTCATTTCAAAAATGGGGTTTGGACATATGGAACCATTACCCATCACTTCAAGTCAAAGAAAGTTTATCATCGTCGTAACTGATTATCTTACTAAATGGATAGAGGTGGAACTATCAGCTCGAATCCAGGAATCAGATGTGGAGAGATTCATATGGCATAACATTATAAGCAGTTATGGCCTACCTCGTGAACTGGTTATCGATAATGGTAGAAAATTCACCGGACATAAAATTGTATCTTTTTACGATAAGAAAGGCATCAAATTATCTCACTCCACCCCTTAAGCAAATGGTCAAGCCGAATTGTCTAATAAGACCCTCATTAATATACTACAAAAATGTTTAGAGGGGATTAAAGGAAAATAGGTTGATGTGTTGCCTGGTACCCTCTGGGAAACATGAACTACTCCTAGAATAGCAATAGGAGAAACCCATTTTTCTCTTATTTACGGCACTAAAGTGATCATACCCCTTAATATACAAGAACCTACCCTTCGATCCAATATCGATCATGAAGAAAATGATTGCTTACGACGAGAAGACTTGTTATTAGTTGAAGAAAATTGAGAAGAGGCTTTAATAAGACTCGAATCACAAAAAAGAACACTCCAAAAGACATATAACAAATTCGTCAAGCACAAGAGCTTTGGTATTGGGGAATGGGCTTTGCGAAGAGCATTGGGCAACAAAGTTGAAACTAACGTGGGTAAATTTACTGCCACATGGGAAGGCCCATATCAAATATATGATATCACCCCAGTAGGCTCTTACTTGATAGAGTACGATGGCATAAAGGAGGGTTTGAGCTAGAATGGAGAACTTCTTAAAAAATATTACATGTAAATGCTTTATACGTAGTAAATACTTATATATGAGATAAATTTCTAATCAATTATTGCCAGTAAGGTTAAATCGTGATTGGAGGTGGAGTCCCCTAACCCCCCCACTTGACATGCGGCATGTCTTATGCCTTGTGATTGGAGGTGGAGTTCCCTAACCCTCCACTCAAGATGCGGAATATGTCTTATGCCTCGTGATTGAAGGTGTCTTATTTCGTGCCCCAAAGTTGGGAAAAGTCATTTGACCTTCTCGCTTGAGATGCAAGACATGTCCTATTGCTTCGTGATTGGAGGTGGAGTCCCCTGACCCACCCACTTGACATGCAACCTATCTTATGCCTCATGATTAGAGGTGGAGTCCCTTGACCCCTCCACTCGAGATGTGAAATATGCTCGCAAGAATGCCATCATGCTTTGGGATTACACGTTTACCAAATCAAGTTCATATGATACCATAGATTGTTATCATACATTATTACAAACAAATTTTTACTAACACAATTACAAAGAAACCTCAAGTTTGTTTCTTCTCAAGTGCCCTATGTTTCCAATACTCCACTAATTTGCGCAATCTGTCCCCTTCGTCTTTATATTTTTCCTGTTCAAGATGCGCTAACTTCAAGTCTTCACGAGAATCCACTAAATCTTGTGTCAAGACTTTACATCTTTTTTTCCATATGCATAACTCTTGATCTAGGCATTCATTCGCTTCTTGACACATTTTTTCTTCTTTCTCCGTGTCTTTAGCCATAGCTATGGCCTAAAAAATCAGAATTAATATATTAATAAATACATACGGCAGCATAAATAAGTCCACTTTGTTATGTACTATCATTATCGCATATCACTTACATCAAACATACACCTCGCTATCATATGCCACATTGATCCCCCTCTCTCTTGAGGGCTGTCTAAATGGAAGGACGATTTTCGAACACTCCAAAATGTTGATATAATTCTTCTTACACACGAGGTATGTTAAACATACCATCCTTGAAAAGATTCTTCACACCACTTGTCTGACGTCTTTCTTTCATAGGAGGATATATACTCTATAAAGGATTAATATCCTCCCTTAAAGGAGACACCTATCAAGAGGTGATTTTTCAATACACGACTTACTCATGAATATAGTAGATGACCTAGATTTTGTAGGGTGCTTTTCATTCATTTCCCCCTTCACGACCTTGGGAGGGGTTTGATTAACCTCCTCGCTATGAGGAGATACAACTCGTTTTCTCGCATCAGGCGAAACTAGCATCGTGACTAAGTTTGAACTTATCTTCTCACCCTGAATAGAAACAGCTCGCCCTTCTATCATGAGGAGTACTCTTCCAGATGGTAATGACCTCGTTTCAAACAAATCGTCCAAAGTTACTTTACTATAATCCATTACGTTAAACGGACTGTGATTACTTTTTGAAAGTTATTAGATCGCTCAGTAATAATATATCAAAATCAACACGGCCTTAAATTCTCCAAATTATATATACTATACTAACAAAAGAAACTTGAATCCAAGCAAAATGTAGAGATTTCATCCAAGACAAATATATATATGTAGAAATAAGTAGAAATAAATGAAACATTTAAAATTAAGTGACTTCAAGTCCCAAAAATTTCATTTACATTTGACTTTTACAAAAATTAATTTATTCATCAAGGAGTAATATCTTCCACTACTACTTCGTCACATTGACGACTTGAGGTGGCTCTTGTATCGCAAGGTGAACCTTGCGGTTTAGCAGCCCCAACTATCTTGGGCCTATTGCTTTGAAAAGATCACATCAATGTCAGGTAAGGTGCAATCAAGCGTAGCTTTTCAGCATGAAGTTTGAGGTTGTTTACTACAAAGCTAGCACCACTACGGAAGGCTTTAGTACATTCCGCTCTTAAGGTATCTACCAGTGTAGATAGCGAACTAACTTGAGTTAACATGGCAGGAATTTTCTATTAAAGCACGATGTTTTTTTCATCGGCCTCTTTTGCAAGATTTTTGAAGTGCTTAGCAGCTTCACCCCACTCAAAATAGTACGTGTGATAACTGTATTTTATATAGTTATTTTCACCTATTTTATTAATTATAATTGCTATGTTCTTGACATTTTTGGTTAATTTTAGTTAAATAAATTAATATTTTCTATTTATTTGTTAAGGAATATATTTTTAAGAAAATTAAATATTTTGAATCAAAAACGTACTTAATTGTAAATTTATGTATAAAAATATAATTTCAAATAAAAGAGTGCTTAATTGTAATTTATAAAAAGTCTAAAATATAATTTAAATTAAAATTGGGCTTAATTTTAATTATTAAAAGTTTAAAATTTAATTTAAATTAAAAAAGGGCTTTATTGTAATTAAACAAAGTTTAAAATGTAATTTGAAATACATTTATGGGTTAAAATGCAATTAAGAAAACTTATTTTTTTGCTCAAAAAAAGGAAGCAACGCGCACCATCACTTGCACGTGACAACAACCGTTCGATCAGAATATCAACGGATATGATGAGACGCGTGGATTGTAAACGAGACAAAAAAAAGTGTACGCGGGTATTTAGGATTCACGCGGCTCAACGCGCTCAGTGGGGCCTACCTGCCGCGCAGGCCGACGTGCAGGGTGGGACCCATGTGTCTCATGCGTCAACCAAGGCATGATCTCGTGCGGCTGTTTCACATGCGCCCAGTTATACAACGAATAGAAAACTGCCACGTGTCCCACTTTATATTTCAGTCAATCATATTCTGACACGTGGCAAGGTTTTGGTGAGCGTGAAAACACAGAATCACGCACACGTTGCAGCCACTATCCCCCACTTTCTCGGCGCCGTTTATCCTGTGCGACAAGTCTACGTACGCCCATTCTTGATAACCAATATTTGCTACCACGTGTCCCACTTTAGCTTTCAGCGAATCATATCGTGACCCGTGGTAGTGTGTTTTGAAATCAAAATCAGAAGCACGCAGCTGTTTCCCAGTCAGTTTAAAATATTGTTTTTATTGTAACCGTTTGTCCCACACGCGTTTTATTTTGAGTTTCGATGTAAAATGTCTCCCACATGTCTAAAAAATGTATATTTTTTAGATGTATTTTTAGAGCTATAAATAGGGCATTTATTGCTTAGTTTTTAGAGTTTGGAGTTTTAGAGTTTTGAGTTTTTGGGGATTTTAGGAGAGTTAGGGGCTGGACGGTAGAACTCGTAGAAGCCATTTTTAGCTTCTGTTGTGTTCTGTGTGTGCCAAATATTTGTGTTAAGAGATGTTTTAATTTTCCTTTGTTCTTCATCTCATATTCCTTAACTGTTATAATTTTAATTTTTAATTTATGAAGTAATTTAATTTTTCTAGGGTTACATTTTATCTAAATTTATGAAGCTTGGATTTAATTATTTTTGAAATATTTATAAGACGTTCGATTTGTTTATTCTATTTGTGCTTAATGCTTTTGATTATTTACGAATTTTATCAAATGATCTGTGGCACTTAAATAAACTTGGAAGAAGCATTTTTGTGTATATTGCTCATGGATAGAATGACATGTATGATGAAGGATAGGAATATACCCTAATTGTATGTGTGGCCAATTGAGAACTTAGAACGTAATGAATCTCGGTGAATTTAATTCTCATAGGAATATAGTGAATTAATTTAACGAGGTGTGTCTATACGGAGCTCGGAAGAGATGTATGGATAAAATTAGAAGTTTTCGGTTGACAAATTAAATGTACTAAAAAATATAAATCAAGAGAAAATAATATGATTTGAGTGGATTAATTTGGTGAAAAACAGCAATCTTAGATTTCTTTTATTTTGTTATTAAACTCTTTTCTTAAACTTTTTCCAAATCAATGATCATTTTGGATAAAATCAGAGCAAAATAATTTTAGTACTCAACAAACTATAGTGACAAATCTTCATGGGAACGATAACTTACTTATCAAATTTTATTACTTGTCACCGTGTATGCTTGCATGTTTTATGTTCTCCAAAAGAGACAACATGTTTGTTTTTCTTATTTTCTCCACTTTATCAATCACCTCGTTTTCCAAATGCAAAATTTTTGTATCCTTCTCGACAATCAAGACATCCTTTTCTTTTACTGACCTCTCATATTTGGCTATTTGTAACTGCCTAGCCTGCACCTCGCGTTTATAATCCCGCAGTGATAGCTGGGCTTCATCAAACTCAAAATCATCCATATGCATCGCCTCCATTCTTGGGGTATAATCCCCAACTTTCCTCTTTTTTGGAACTTAAGGATCATGAGATGATAACGAGCTCGAATTACCCAAGGTAGTTAAAGGAATTACAACTTCAAGGGTAGTATTGACCTCTAAGTCCGCGAACAAATCTTCTTGAGTAGGTGAAAGGGTCATGTGCTCTAGATGCGGATAAGTGGGAGCCAACTCTTATACACCTGAAGTGTCAATAAGATCTCCTACATCACGTATGAATAGTCCATCCCTGCAAAATCTATATAAACATTAATAATTTCACCAACAATGTATAAATATATATAATGAACATATATGAACATATAAATAATATATATATATATATATATATATATATATATAAATGACCTTGATATTCGTTGGTGTAACCTTGTCATACCCCAGACTTCTTTAAGCGAGCTATAGTCAGGATATCACGGTAACCTTCATTCGAGGTATTTTGTAGCTCAATCTACCTCATTTTCTCTTTACCACTAATATTCAGTTTACTCATGAGCTCGCTAGCCTGAGGTTATGAAGTGTTAAAATTAGGGTTCCTAGTGTGTCGAATTGGGAAATCCACCCCGTCACCCCAAATATCCCTAGTAATGTAAAAATATTTATCTTTCCAGCTAGAGTTACTATCGGGAAGTTTGAAATGCAACCCGTGGAAAATAACACAAGATATGTACAACCTCCCTTTGTCTAATCCGTTCCTTTTTAAATAATATAAACACCCCAATTCATCATTTTCAAGGTCTATTCCGTGTTCTCCAACCACCATGGACAAACATAAAAGTGTTTGCCACCTATTTGGATTTATTTGTGAAAAATTGATATCAAAAGTGCTCAAAGCATGGGCCACCAATTTGAGAAAAGGGCAACGAAGACCTATTTTAAAGGCCGCTAAATGTATCACCCACCATCCTAGTGGAGGATCATTAGCATCACATAAATGGGGAGGTACTGCCATTAAACCTACATGGGCTGGAATGTCATATGTTTGTCTAATTTCTTCTAACTCTTTAACTATTAAAACATTCGGTATCTTTTCAATTTAATGCTTATCTTTGGTTCTATGTGTAAGTTTGCCCTTATTTTCCCTTTTTTTTCTTTTTTGGGCGAGGTACCTTGGTGGATGTAGACATAGGAATCATAATAACTGGAATTGAACCTCGTGAGGATGAGGTAGACACCGCCTTGGACCCCGAGGAAGCAGGAAGAGCGAGAATCCCTTCCTTGACAATCCTCGGAGTGGGCCTATTGTCACTTCTCCCCGTCATTTCAACTCGTTTGGTTTGTAACGACCTCGAGGGAACATGATGGAGAGATACATTTTTGGAGAGGTCTCCCTTTGAAGACCTACTCACTTTTTTTCCTTTATGAGACATTAAAAAAAGGATGAATAATTACCTAAGTGAGAAGGTCGTATCAAATCAAGAGGTAGAGATATAAGAGTAACCTGAATTCTACCAAACGATGTTAAATAAACGAGCTGAAATGACTATCAAGTAACTTTTGAGCGACCTCATGAAAGAATAAAACGACCTTTAAGTAAAAGATAAAAAATAAATTCTCCTACTATTTATAAAGGAAAAATGAGAAGCTAAAAAGTCTCTAAATATATATATATATATATATATATATATATATATAATAATAATAATAATAATAACAATAACAATATCGTAAAGCACGATATATAAATTCGCATTGTCTAAAATGGTCGTTGTTTGACATATAAAGGATTGAATCTATCAATTAAGAAATACTTAAAAGGAATACGCGATCAGATTATTCTTTTGACTTCTCAAAATCAAGGGAATGAGGGAGTTAATGTTTGGTATTAAATAGGTACTAGACATATGACCTCAGATATGTGGGTACTCCGTTATAATATAACGAGGTGATAAGACTAGTTCAATAATAGTCTAAGCCCAAGAGTCATGGAAAAACATGTTACCCCATCGATAGAGTACGATGTTGTCCAAATGTGAGGTCCACGATGTCCAAAGTACGAGATTGTAGGCTCTAAGATCTGACGTACTAACACTATTATAATGACCTGATAATGGTTTTCCCTTCTTATAAACAACTTGAAGAAAGCTGCTTAAGGGCTTAAAGCGACCCATATATAACGACCTCCATAGTAACGACCTATTGTAATGCAATTATCATCTTTATAACAGTTTAAAAATCATTTTATCGTGTAATTAGTATTTCTAGGTCGCTTGTACGTGACCTTCTATGTGCGTAGGATGTAATACACATGTATATATACTCCTTAAATAAGGAGAATACATAATCTACTTCATTTGTACAATTTCTTACTTCTCATTAAAAATCACTAGATTCATATACTTAAATTCTCTCAAAACATTAACTATCATCATTTCAAATAATTATGGAATTAATATTTTCCACACATATAGTTAGCATAGTAGGCTTTTGGTACCACTCATATGTTCCCCTATTTTGGTTATTTTCGTTTACTTCAAAATATAATACTATATTTTATAAATACAAAATGTAAATATAAATAAAATAAAATAATATAAAAAAGTAGAATAGTTCCATCGTACCGGGTTTTATGACCCCACGGATATTATTCATATTCAAATGATACAAATGATTTGAAAGAGTTTAGTTTAAATTGTGAAGCAAGTTAATTTGATTCAATAGTTTTGAACCAAATTGAATCATTGTAATCTTCATAGGAGAGTTGGATGACGATCTTATGAATTTGTTTTTTATTTATATTACAAATTATTTTATGTTTACATGATTGAAAAGGTTAAATCACACTAAGGATTGAGACTTAATAGATGGGAGCTTTTATAAATTTACCTGCCCTTTTGTACCTATTAACATTTTCCTCAATGATCAAAGTAGTTGTTCTTTTAGCAAAATAATAGGTAATATTCTTTTCACAAAGATCATTGCGTTTACCAGGTTCGTAAATCATTATAAAAAAATTTAGTTATAACTTACTACAAATATTTAATTATGAAATAAATTTTATAGCAATTTTGCTACAAAAACTTAGCAAAAAAGCCAAATCACATAAAATTTCATAGCTAAATTTACAACCAATATTTTTTCAATTTGGTGCCAAATATTTAGCTATAATTGTTCATATTTCGTATAAGTTGTCATGAAACTTCACGTAAGTCTAAGTTGACTTGTCTTAGAGTATATAACTTATAATAGCTTGGCCAACATTCAAGATTATTCATATATGTTAGATTTAATTACATTTTATACCCATAATATATGAAATAATTTATAAAAATATTTAAAATATTTACTTTGTTGTAATTATACTCATAATGTACGGATAATAATAAAAACATATCTAATTATAGACATAATTACATCATTATCAATATATTGTATGCATAATTGTACGTTATTGGGTTTGTAATTTATTATTGAATAATATGCTCATATTGTAATATTCAAATATTCAAATATAACTATTGTTACTAGTTTTTGATGCACTGTTATTCTCTAATTCTAAATTATCTAATTGTTTATTTTGTTTGAGTTTTGTATGAGAAATAAAGTAAAGCATTAGTAAGAGATTTAATGATGCCTTGATTCAAAGTAAAATCCGGTACATTATTAAGATAAAGAGATATGGACTCCTTAAAGACTAAACCTTAACTCGCACAAATAAAAAATACAGCAAAAATACAAGTAATATAATATTAGATAATCAAATAACTTTTAATATAAGATACTATAAATCAAACATAAAGCATTTAAATAACAAATGCTTTCTAATAAAAAATGAAGCTTATAGTATGTTGAAACATATACACCATAAACTTAGATTATATTATCACAAAATTAGATGATGCATAACAATCGATATAAAGAGATAAACCCATAAAAAGGCTGTATCTATATGGTAACATCCTCGAGTTATTTAAAGAAATCTCATAGTAACAAATAATTCACTAATCAGTAAACAAGTTCCAATATTAATAGATAATAAAATCACCATTTCCTCAATCAGTTGGGACTTTCATCCAAACTGCCTACTACTCTTTTTCATTTACTACTTCCATAATGATTAGGTTCAACATCGAACTTGGCTATCCTCCTTAACCAACACCACCCAATGTAGTGTGATTGGTAACCAATAGTTAATAACTAGAAGTGTATTGATAACTCTATATTTCAAAGTTATTTTTTCCATTTTATTAATTATAATTACTATGTTCTTAATGTTTTTATTTAATTTTAATTTATTAAATTAATATTTACTATTAGTTTTAAAGGATATATTTTTTTAAAGAAAATTAAAGATTTTGTATTGAAAACGAACTTAATTGTAAATAATAAAAGTCTGAAAATATAATTTAAATTAAAAGAGAACTTAATTGTAATTAACAAAAGTATAAAATATAATTTGAATTAGAAAAGGGCTTGAATGCAATTAACAAAAATTTAAAAGTTAATTTGAATTAAATTGGAGGGCTAAAATGCAATTAATTTTTTTTTCTGTGCAGGAATAGGACCACGCTCGCCATTATCAACGTGCAACACACACCGTCTGATTAGACAATCAACGGTATGGATCAAGGGCATGTAAGATAGATGCGACACAAGCAATTGGACCCGATTTTTTGGATTACACGCTGTATAGAGCGCTGATTGGGGCCCACATACTGCGCAGGCTATCGTGTAGGGTGGGACCCACATGTCTACACAAGAACCTTTCCCTTGCGACGCGTTCCATGCAAACTGTGTGCATCCTCCCATTTCACCAAATAAGAAGTGGCCACGTGTCTAGATTAATCTTCCAACAAATTCAATGACGACACGTGGCATGCATTTGGTAAAATGAAAATGCAGAAACAGTGCCCACTTTCCAACTCGTTTTGCGTCACCCACGTGTCTACTGCAAGAGAAAATTATCGTGCGACGTATTCCATGTAAACTTCGTGTGCCTTTCCGTTCCACCAAATACAAAGCAGCCACGTGTCTCCTTATTCTTCCAGCCAATCATATGGCGACACATGGCATGCGTTTTGTGAAATAAAAAATGCAGAAACGGCACCCTCTTCCAGTTGATTATTTGTTGTCTCCATGTGTGTTTGCTTTTTATTATTTTCCATGTATTTTTGTCCTCCAGTACATGCATTTTGAAAAAAAAGTAATTGTTTGGGGTGATTTAATTTAGACGAGAGGAAAGTTGTTTTGGAGTTTTTAATTTTTCATTTTTCCTGTTCACTTGAATTTTTGTTGGCTTCTTCTCAGCGTGTTCTCTACAACACGTAGAAACTTTTCTTTAAATATTTATTTTGTTATTTTGTTAGGAAATAGAGAGAAAGAAGACAGCAAAGAAGAAGAAAAGTGAAGATATTTATTTTTCATTGAGGAATTGTGAAAGAGTTTCTCCTAATCTTTTTCTTTTAAATTTTATTTCTCTCAAATGTTTGATTATTGTTGTATTGTAATTTTAATTTCTGCTATGAACTAATTTATTTGTTGTAGGGTTATAGTGTAGCTTAAATTATGAAACTTGAATTAATTATTTTTGAATGATTTATGAAACGATTTTAAGTTGTTTATTTTATCTGTGTTTAATGCTTTTGATTATTGGAAGATTAATTAATTGATCTGTGACACTTAAATAAACTTGAAAAAGGCATTTTTGTGTGTTGCTCGTGATAAAATAACATATATATATAAGGGATAGGAATATACCTTTATTGTACGTGTAACTATTTGAGAACTTAGAACTTAATAAATCTGGGTGAATTTAATTCTCATAGGAATATAGTGAATTATTTTAATGAGATGTGTCTATATGGAGCTCGGAAGAGATATATGGATAAATTAGGAGTTCTTGGTTAACAACTTAAAATACGAGAACATAAATCAAGAGAAAATAATATGATTTAAGTGGATTAATTTGGTGAAACTGCAATCCTAGAATTTTCTTATAAACTGTTATAAAATTAGTTAGTCAAACTGCATCAAACTATCGACTATTTGGATAGAATTAGGTTGAAATAATTTTAGTAATTAACAAACACTAGTAACAAATCTCCGTAGGAACGATAATTTTACTTATCAATTTTATTACTTGTGACCGTGTATACACACGTTTATATGTTCTCCTAAAGAGACAACATGTATCAACTTATAACATCACAGAACACACAATCAACTACAAATATCAAATCCACAGACTTAATCAAACAACGGCATGATAACTAATCACAAAATGACCCACTCTTAAATGTATGCTCACCAAATAATTTTAAATTAGATATAAATCTTAGTGTGAATTTTGGCAGAGATTTGGCTTTAAAACATGGGTATAGAGAAGAGAAAATAGTATTGTATTTATAGGGCCTGGAATGTATACCTCCCTAGCCATCTCGAATGGGATACTGGTCGTGGTGTTGGCAAGCTCGTTGGCGAGATGTTAAAAAGTTGTACTTTTTGTTTCCAAAAATGCTAAGTATTATCCATAAATACCCACATATGAAACACGTCAAAAACCATAAGAAATAATGTCGGCTCAATGGCATGCTCGCTTGCTAATAATCAACATTCTCATCCTAGCATGCACACTACGAAAACCAACCACGTAGTGTGTGTAAACATGTTTGCATGCAAAGAATTTCTAACTATGTGCGTGTATGAATTATTGATCTGTAGTAACTAACCCTACCCAGAGGAAGAAAAATACACAAAATAAGAAAGAAAGAAAAAACACACCGTGTTTTATACATGGGAAGCCAACACACAAATACAAGTACTATGTGACTTACAATCTTCTCTTTTCGCTTTCCTTGTCAAAACACTACACTACTAAATACAAAAACTCAAACTCATCAAATATGAGATGATCATAAAGATGTCCTAAAGTTGTTTGTTCCCATGAACAACACAACAATACGAATTAAAAACCCAAAGACACACCTATTCCAAGTGCATACATCTTGAGTGCTCCATCCAACTTCATGAATCAATTCATCCCATCCTCTGTCACAAGGAACTCAGCACCACTATAGACATCATACTTGAAGAATGCAGACTACACTTTACAGTAGTAACCTATACACACGAAAGAAAAACATACCATTTGAATGTATCATATATAAATAATATGTAGTCTAATAAAATACTATCATGTTACCCTAATACAGATACACGCAAATAGTCTAATCACAGTTTGCATATAGCACAAACAAGCACTATCTTGATGCAACACAAATATGAAAACTATACTATCAACATGCAACGTAAATATGAAAAGTCCCCCTAATCATATGCAACAATCTTCCTAAGTGTATGCATATCAAATAATCATAATGCAATAATGCAGGGTAAACTACACTTACCATCATATATAACAAATAGCATGTTAACAATCAAACACAATGCAAAAACACAAGTTGTGCACACTTCTCCCCTTTTTTACATGCAAAGTTATACTAAGTACTCACTGTATGCAAGATACCATATCCCTATATGAAGGAGAGTAGTTAAAATGAAATGTAATAATCCTAACACTTATGCTATACAATAAAGAAGATTAAAGCAAACCTTATAAGAAAAACCACATATAGTCATGTGAAAAAGACAAAGATTAACACCAAGATAGTAGAGAGGTAAAAGCATGCAATACAAGAAACATATAATAACTTAATATAATATGAAAGCATGTAAACATATAGGTAGACATGTAAAATAAGAGATTGCATACGATCCATGCATCATGTCATAGTAATAGACCTACTATGCATGATTCATATAATGTCATGATAATGAGAAGAAAGCATCACATGAACAAGATAATAACAATAACACAAAACAGGACAAGTGATCACCAAACGTCAAGTGTGTGTAATGAATACGCAAGTATACGTATTGCAACAAGTAATATAATAATAAGAAAAGATCATTCTCATTGTGATTATTTTATTAGAAACTAATTTTTAAAACTAAAAAACTAAAAATAATTTTTTTTGTGTTTTTATATTTTAATGAAGCAAAAATAAAATAACTAAAAGCAAATAGCAATAATTAATTAAATCATATTTGGCAACTAAGAAGATATATGAGAAAATATCTAGGAATACTTAATCCCCCAATTTTCTAAAACTAAGTTATTGGCCAAACACTTAATAGCATATAAATTAGATTAAATAATATAATTAAATTATAACTATAATTGAGATAAAATATTAGATCATCACATGGAAAAAATTAGGTTCATAAGATCCCTAGATTATTAAATTAATAATACATAATTGTGTTCATAAAGCTCATATTTTTCATAAAGAAAAACATAAAAATTGATAAAGAAAAGAGTAGACGAAGAAATACAATCAATCTCTTGAATTGCAATGTTAATCTCCTCTTAAACCTCCACCAAAATAATATCCCCTAATGATTTTTTTTTGTATATTTCTCTCTTTTTAGCTCCAAAAATTGACCAAAATTATGCAAATGATTACCCCTTAGGGTTTATGGGGTGATTTGGGGATTAAATATAGCTTAGGTGCAATATGGACCATCAGATCAGATTTAGATCATAGGCTAAAATCAAAACAAGCAAAACTGATAATGCTAAGCAATCACAGCACAACAGGTGACACACTGAATTAACTAGGTGAATCGGAGCACAACGCGTGGTAGGAGAGACAAGTTCCAGTCAATGCATATTGAGTCAATGCAATATGATTTGTGGCAATGGATGGCATGGCCCATAGATGAAACGTAGGGAGAAATATCGTGGAAAAATGTGGTAGTTCTGTTTAATCAATCTCCAAATTTGGATTGAACACTGTGTTGACACATGTACTCAGTTTTTCCTCCTCATACTTGGCGATCTATGACTTGTTGTCCATACTTGTGTGGCATCCGTGTGGCTTTCCTATTCAGTTCCTCTATGTGTGTGGTAGGCCACATGACAACTCCTCATTAGCCCTGCATTAAAAATTAATAAAAGATCCATAAAAATTCCCAAAAAATCACAAAAATTATATTTTTACCCCTTTTCACTAAACATTTTATATTTTAATATTTTTTGCCCCAAAAATACTATTTATTGAATAAAACAAGTAAAAATTGCGCTAATGACTCTACTTTCATAGAGTCATCACACTCCCAAACTTAATTCTTTGCTTGTCCTCAACTAAATCCAAGTATAATTAAATAAAATAACATGAGTAGTATATTAATAAATATACTTCTATTAGTACATGCATATTTTATGAAAAACTATCCCTCTCAAAATTCGTACAATCTTATAAATAAAATATTCACATATTCATTAATCAACGTTCTACCAATACAAGGATATGCAATTTTTTTGAAAAATTGATTCGTGTGTGTGTGTACTGCACATGATATCATCCAATGCACTCATGAAATCAACCTATTTAAGTATGTTAATCCATTCATTCTTATAATAAGTCTCATAAGTCTATTTTTCACATCCAACTCTACTAATATAAATATGCACTTAGCTCTAGATTAATAAGGACTTTACATGGTTGTAATATAAGGCTTAGGTGGAAATTCGATAAATGAAGACATTTAGGCGCTTTCCATACCTTAGCTTTTTTTCATTATGCATTTTTAACAGCAATTGAGCTTTTACTTGATATTTCAGTGCACTTTCTTTTGTCATTCTTTTCATATTGTTTTATTCAACATATCTTTCCTCTCTTTTTTTGTAACTTCACAACACCCTCAAACTTAATTTCAATTCTATTTTATTTTTCTTTATAGGGATAATTGTGCATTACATTTCACCTTACTCTAGAGCATACCATATGATTGTATTTTTTTTCTTTTCATACAAGCTAAAAGTGCAAGGATAAAGGTACTGCTTATTAGTTAGACATAAAATGTGGCTTAAAGATATGAAATATTATTTGTTAGGCTCAAATGGGTGACTAAGGATATTAATAATGGTTACCTTGAAAGGCTCAATCAATCCAAATAAGACCTAAATCATTTTTCTTGTTAAATACTATTTACGATTTTGCCTCAAGGGATGATCTAATAGATTCTAAAATCTAGTGGAACTCATCAACTCACATAACTCACTACAAATTTTATCTCAATAAGAACCGTAAAATCAATCATGGACATGCGCAAAAAAAATTGAATCAATCCAATCAAAACTAGCAAGCATATGACATAATTAATGTAAATATCTTAACAAATATGTTACATTCCTTATCTTAGTCATGACAACTAATTTTTATCATTGAGTTTTGAATAGTGCTTAAAAACACTAAAATTACCATGATTTAATGTACTTGCAAGTGCACAAATCATTTTTACAGAAAATGACAAATATACTCCCAAGGTCGATCTAAGGATGAAATATATGTGGTTTTTAATTTATTTTTTAAACTTTTAAAAATTAAATTTAATCCTAAACATCTTGTCACGATATTTTGGTTTTTGTGTTTCCTAATCTAATAGAATAAAAATAAACATTCATATGGATTCAATAAATATTTATACAATTTTTATTATTATAATAGAGGAGTATTTATGGATATAATAATTAATTTAATTATGCTTGCTCATATTATTTATGTTATTAAAAATATAAATTGATTTTATTGATTATCTCTTTATATATGAATACCACATTTGGTGGGGTTAGATATGCTTTGTTAATTAAAAAAATCAATTAACACCTATGAGTAGGGTTGATAATTAATTTGATTAATTAAATTAATTCTTTTTTTAAGATATTAAAAATGAACCATTTAAATGCCACCTTTGGTGGGGTTAGACATTCTAAACTTTATTCAAGGTGTCCAAATTAAATCTAAGAATTTAATTATTTGAGTACTAACTTTTAAGTTTTAAAACTATTTCTAAAAATATATAGTTAGTACATTTTTGACTAATAGTTCTTATAAAAGTTTTGAAATAGAGCTTTACTTTAACTACCAGACGATTGTACTAACAAATAAAAAAACACTACTCTAAATCATACTGGATAATTCTCTAACATCCTTAGTATAAAATCTTGAATAAAAACAAATATCAATTTATTTTATAGAAATGTTTTACCTATGTAAAATTTCGCAAGCTTAACAACGTTATTATTATTTCATATTTACAAACAGCTAGTCATGTTAATTTTAATCACATATAAATTAAATATAATATATAAGAATAAAACATAAAAAATAATTCTAAAGAATTCATTTTAAAATTTATACCTTAAAAGAATCCTTACAACACTTTGATGATAATTCTGTTACTAGAAAACCTCTAAATTGTTGGCCAAACAATTAATAGCAAACAAATCAGATTAAATAATATAATTAAATTAAAATTATAATTATAATTGGGGTAAAATATTAGATCATCATATGGTGAAAATTGGGTTCATAAGATTCATAGAGTAATAAATTAACAACACATAATTGTGTTCATAAATAAAGACATAAAAATTGATAAAAAAAGAGTAGAAAAAGAAATACAATTAATTTCTTAAATTGCAGTGTTAATCTCCTCTTGAACCTCCACCAAAATAATATTCCCTCTTGAATTTTTCTGTATATTTCTCTCTTTTTAGCTCCAAAAATTGACCCAAATTATGTTAATGATGCCCCTTAAGGTTTATGGGTGATTTGGGGATTAAATATAGCTGAGGTGCAATATCGACCGTCAGATCAGCTTTAGATCAAAGGCTAAGATCAAAATAAGAAAAATTGACAACGCTAAGCAATCATAGCACGAAACGTGGCACACTGAATTAACTAAGAGAATCAGAGCGCAACCCGTGGTAGGAAAGATCGGTTCAAGTCAACGCATGCTGAGTCAACGCAACATGATTTGCGGAAATGGATAGCATGGCGCATGAGTGGAATGTAGGGAGCAATATCATGGCAAAATGTGGTAGTTATATTTGATCAATCTCCAAACTCGTATTGAACACTATGTTGACACGTGGCACACAGTTCGTCCTCCTCATACTTGATGAAAATTGGGTTCATAAGATCCCTAGATTAATAAATTAACTACACATAATTGTATTCATGAAGCTCATATTTTTCATAAAGAAAGACATTGAAATTAATAAAGAAAAGAGTAGAAGAAAAAATACAATCAATCTCTTGAATTATAGGGTTAATCTTCTTTTGAATCTCTACCAAAATTGTATCTCCTTTTAAAATTTTATGTATTTTTTTTATCTTTTTAGCTCCAAAAACTGACCAAAATTATGCTAATGGTAACTCCTTAAGGTTTATGGGGTGATTAGGGGCTTAAATATAGCTCAAGTGCAATCTAGACTATCATATTAGCGTCATATCAAGGGCTGAGATCAAAACAAGAAAAACTGACTACACCAAAAAATCACAGCGTGAAACTTAGCATGCGATTCATCCTTCTCACACGCGACGATCCATGATTCGTTGTCCCTGCTTGCATGGTGTCCATATGGCTTGCCTATTCAACTTCTCTGCTTATGTGGCATGCCATATGGAAGCTCCTGATTTTTCCTGCGTTAAAATTTCATAAAAATGGATAAAAATTCCAAAACAATCTCAAAAATCACAAAAATTATATTTTCATTCCTTTTCTCTAAAATATTTTTTATTTTAATATTTTTGGCTCCAAAAATACTCTTTATTGGATAAAACTAGTAATTATTAAGTAAAAAGTGCACTAATGACTACTTTCATAGAGTCATCAACAATTAATAGGATTTAAAACAAATGCAGCAATTCCCTTTACAAGATACACAAGGCTCACACTCTCCTTCTAAATATATGCATGTGATACAATAAACATGTTGTGCATACTATGTGTGAAAACTACCCTAGCACAGAAGCATCTACATATAGTAGACGACAAGAATTACAAAAAAAGGGAAGCAAACTAAGCATGTTCAACGAATTATAGGGTCCTTAATGAATAGTCAATACATAAAATGTAAATATTTATATGTCCATAAATCTATGATGCATTCATGTAAGGTATAGTTAATATTTTTGATACCATGCACTGTGTGATATACAAAATTTGTTTGCTCTATATGCCATCAAGATGTGCATATGCGAACTAAGCAAATTGAAATATAGACTCAAGATGAACCAAGCATCATATATCAACAATTAGTCTCTCTATCCACTAAAGTAAGTGCAAGCCTAGAAGAAATAAATGTCTTTTAATGTTTGTAATAATAAGCTAAGATATGGGTAGGGGAGAGAAGATATTTAGGCTTGAATACACCATTGTTGAACTAAACAAACAAATAATTTCATAACCATGACACTTATACCATCAACCATGTGTTATTTTCTCTTTATTTCTCAAACTGCAACCAATGATGTTGAGAGAACAATACACAAATTATTGAAACTTATGCACTGCTTCCATATTTTTTATATTCCTCATTATTTCACATATATTTTCTTTTCTTTATTCACTTCTTTTGTCTCTAAAAATAAACTATTCTGAATACTTCTTTTTTCTATTTACTTTCTTCAAATTTATATATATATATATATATATACACACACACACACATAAACATCATTTCATTTTCACCCTTCCCTCATTTTTTTTGTTGATTGAAATCAAGAGGGTAAAACAGACATTCTTAGAATTTTAGGTATAGAAAAATGAAGGAGTAACATAAAAGCTCAAAGATATGAGACTAAGGATATGAGAACATTGGTGGCAACAAAAGATTAAATGATTCAAGGATGACCTAAATCATCTTTCTATTTAAGCAACACTTAGGATTTCTTCTTGAGAGACACTAAACATGGATTTTTGAGCATGTTAGAGGCATACAAATCATCAAAGAAGAAGATTCACACAAGCTTCTCAAAATAACCATAAAAACTCTCAAAGATATTGAGGTGTGAAGAAAATTTCATTTCATAAAAGACAAACAAGAAAAATTTAGCCATACTTGCTCTAAAAGAATACACATGTCAAAACATCCACACTCTAATTTAGGTGAAATACATGCCAAACATATATCAACTTGATCTCTCTAAAAATCATTTTACATGCAATAGATTAGTATACAGAAGGAGAAAATACCTCAAATGAGATCAAAAGTAATAGTCACATCATCGCTAGTTAGGACAAAGAAAGAAATTGTCTAACTAGTGAATAAGAAGCAATTTCCTTAAGAGAGGGAAGAAACAAGGGATGCTACTAAAACCACTAAGCATGTGGGAAAGGAAAATATTCCAACTCAAAAACATAAAGCATGCTTAGAAAAAGGGACAATAACTCAAACAATAGAAGTGCTAACAAAACATATAGGTTTAGATAGAACAATGAAAATATGTCAAGAGTCTTAATGATAAGTAAATAATCTAAATGACATACAATTACACACCATAAACCAAAGAGAGCACAGAAAGGAGTGACACATAATGGTACAAGCAAGAAATAACACTCTAAAATCTCCAAAGAAGCATATAAAGCACAAAAGAATAATGATTAGGAAAAATAAGAACATACACCAACTGGAGACAAACAAAGGACCAACATACAATATACAAGGTACAAGAAAGTAGAACTCAGTAAGATAGATAAGATGTAATCTATATGATAAATAATATGGAAAATAAGAATGCATAAAGTAAAATCCTAATACTTTGACTCTATATGATATGCATGTGATGTAATGCACATAAAAAAGGCCATAGAGGAATAAATAGTCAGTATCGAATACAAACACACATAAGGAACATGTCAAAGCAACCAATATGAGAGAAAACTAGTAAAGGATCATCCAGAAAGGTAAAGGAATATATATGATAATTAACATATAGCGCACGATAAGGATACAGTAAGGGATAAACAAGAATAAGTGTCAAAGAGATGAACACAAATAAAAAGACATATATTCACGTATAGAAAGATGACAAACATAGAAAGAACTGAAAGTAGGAAACTCAACCCCAATATATCATCCAAAAATAGTGATCGGACTACATCTCTCTATTTAAAGAATTTGTGAGGGTAGCCTCTCACTTATATGAGCATAAGGAATGTATGGGACTCATGATCTATTTTGTTTATAATTTTTAGAAAATTCATTTGAGTCATCCATATAAGTCAAGCGAGGTATAATTTTTAGGTAGATTTCTTTCCTTCTACTTTATACCTCATGTGTATAATACAACCTCCATGAACATGCTTATATGAGCCACAACCATCCAGAAAAATGAGATAGGTGAGAGTGAGGTAGAGGACTCCAAGATGTACTCCTTGTAAATCTTGGACACTGCCTAACAATATGGCCAGTGGTGCCATAATAATAAAAAGTATGAATAGTGGACCTGAGAAAATGGGATCCTTGACTATAAGAAGTAGCATATGGAGGAGAAGAAAAGGAAGTGCTCAGATTGACTCTCACACGAGGATGAGTGGTCAATTTCCCATAGTTTGGTCTTAAGTGCCGAAGGTTGCCACAGTGGTGACAAGTAGGAATCATAGTAGTTAAAGGTAGTAAGCCATATCTGGAATGATGGAAAGAATGAGTCTTAGGTGAAGGGCCTCTATTGCTAGAGGAAACAAGCTAAATCAAAATAACCAAATCAAAAAAACTAACTTACCTTTTGCATCTATAGTACTAGCCTTCAACTTTGGCCCTTGATTGGTTGACCTTACAAGCTAAGGAGTACTAGACATCATCTTGTTGACAGCAGAGGTAGAGTGAGATAGTTCTTTCCTACCGACACTAAGCTTGTCTTTCAAAGCTTTAATAAAATCTTCCTTTTCAATAAGGAAGTTTATCAAGATGAACTATAGAATTGTTTAGAACCCCAATTTTCTCAATTACTTTTTCAACTTTGGCTTCCTTTTCAGTAAGTAAGTAAGCCATTTATTCCTTTGCACTTTCAATAACTATTATTTGTATAGTAAATTTTGGTTGGTGGAGTCCATAATGGTTCTTTACCCTAATAATAATATATATGTTAAAAATGGTTAATTTATGTTGTCATGTTGTTTCTTGTTGTGTTGTGTATGACACATTTATGAAACAATTTATACTTGTTATGTCAAATATGTGTGTTTATTACACTTTGTCACCCATAATTCCATTCATCACCAATTATATATTATTATTTGTTTTAGAGTAAATAGATTTTTCTACTATCAAATTTTGAGAGTTGTTATAAAAATACCAACAAATTTTAATTTATTGCCTCATTACCATTAAAATTTTCAAAATGTTACAAATATATATTCGATGTCAAATAGGTCATAGGTTAACAACAAATGATGTGTGTTGCACGTGTGACTCTAAAAATATGTTAGCCCTAAATATGTTAGCCCTAAATATGTCACGATTGAACCCATTCTAATCGTAATCTTATTCAATGGCACAAGATATAAAAGACGAAAAAGGGTAAGATAATAGACAAAAAAAAGGTGAGATAATAGACAAAAGAGGGAAATTTACAACCAATTAAGTTTAGGGATTTAAAGAATTGAATTAGGAAAGAAATTGATATTTTAATTCATATACCAAGTCTTATAAATAAGTAAAATAATACGTCCTATTTATAGAATTGAAATACCAAACTAAATAAATATACAATAAATAGTAATAATCTTAAATAATAATCTAAATAATTAAGCGATGAATCTAAATTTAAATAATAAATAAATAATTATTATTCCAATTATTATATTGTTGGATTTGGATCAGTTTGGTAGCAAAAAAATCCTTCTAATCCTTGTATTATATTTATTAAGATAAATATTTATTTTTCAACAATTAGTATTGATATGATATTCTCACTATAAGAAAATAGGGTTGTAACTATAAACTTTTTGATAACAATAGATGATAATTTCATAGCAAATTATCTAATAGCTACAAAACACGTTCATAGCAAATTCGTAGCTATAGCCCCTAGCTAAGTGAGCTTTGCTACGAATATGATATTTTTGTAGCTAAATTTACAACAAACTTTTTCCATAACATTCCTGATGTGCAGCTCTAAAGATGGACCTTTTTTATTATTTTTGTTACAAATTTACTAAGAAAATTTGTGCCAAATTTGATACGAATAAAACATTTTGTATTAAATTATTTTGCCATGAACATCTTAACTTTGTAGCAAATTTATTAAGATAAAACATTTTTGTAGTAAACTTATTTACCAAGAACATCATAATTTCATAGCAAATTTCCTACCAATATTATAAGTTTGTAGCATGTTTGCTATGAATAGATTAATTTCATAGCAACTTTTACGAAGAAAACTTAAATTTATAATTTACTACGAATATCTTAATTTTGTAAAAACTTTGCCACGAATATTAAAAGTTTGTAGAAAATTTGCTACAAAATTAAGATATTCGTAGCAAATTTTCTAGGAATATTATATGTTCGTAGTAAATTTATTATGAATATCTTAGTTTGTACAACTTTACAATGAAATTTGAAAATATAATTTCCTACAAATATCTTAATTTTATACCAAATATGCCACATATATTAAAAGTTCGTAGCAATTTTTCTACAAATATCTTAGTTTTGTAGCAACTTTTAGCATTCTCGTGTACAAAACATGGAGTCCATTTATCTTACTTAGTGTTTCTATCTTTTTCTTTGTAAGATTAGCTACTATTGATAAGTAATGCATACACACATGGTTGGTTACACTATGTATGAAAGCATGTTTTACACACACCATAAGGTTGATTTTTTTTGTATGTATTCTAGGTTTGGACTTATAGATTTTGTTTTATTTTATTTATGGAAAATTACTTGGCATTTTTTACAAATGAAAAATCAAAATTTTGAGTGCCTTGATGAGATTCTCGTCGGACCCCTCACCAGGCCACCTCATCGAGTGGTCGATGATGCCATGATGAGGGTGGTTAGTGAAGCCTTGATGAGCTACCTCGTGTGTTTGAGTGTGGTCTATAAATACCCCTTTTAAATGCTTTGCTTTGGTAATAATAAATTTCTAGCAAAACTTTGCGAATTGTTTTTTAGATTCAAACATTGTTTTCACTAATCGACTTGCATGTATTTTGGTGATTATCATACATTTTAGTGAAAGTAAAATAGTATTCTTAGAATGTGAGTGGTTAAGACTATTTAACTAGTGTGATTTAGGTAATACTATGCTTTGAGATTGTTGAGTGTTCCCAAGACAATCATGGGTTTCCAATCACACTACTAAGTGTAGTGTTATAATCGGCACACATAAAGTGTGTGCAATAAATACGCAAGTATACGTATTATAACAAGTAATATAATGATAAGAAAAGATCATTCCCACATAGATTATTTTATTAGAAACTAATTTTTAAAACTAAAAATATAAAAATCAATTTTTTTGTGTTTTTATATTTTAATGAAGCAAAATTAAAATAAATAAAATAAATAGCAATAATTAATTAACTTTGATTTGGTAACTAAGAAGATATATGAGAAAATATCTAGGAATACTTAATCCCCTAATTCTCTAAACATGTGAATCGCTAAAATCCCATCAATATAATTATCAATTAATTACATGATCAATTGAATCTAACCTAGCATGTATTCCTCTCTCAAGTAAACCACACACCATATAGTAATTAATTTAATCACATTCTCATGCTAATTAAATTACATACTACACATTAAGTTTATCAATAATGGATCACATACATAAGAATCATACATCTCTGCCTTGAAACTATACATGTTATTTAATCAAGACAAACAGTTAAATATTCTCTCAAATCTATTTAATTACCTATATAGATAAATTATTGGCCAAACAATTAATAACATAAAAATCATATTACATAATATAATTAAATTAAAATTATAATTGGAGTAAAATATTAAATCATCACATGGTGAAAATTAGGTTCATAAGATCCCTAGATTAATAAATTAACTACACATAATTGTGTTCATAAAACTCTTATTTTTTCATAAAAAAAGACATAAAAATTGATAAAGAAAAGAGTAGAAGAAGAAATACAATCAATGACTTGAATTGTAGTATTAATCTCCTCTTGAATCTCCACCAAAATTGTGTCTCCTTTTGAATTTTTCTATATTTTTCTCTCTTTTTAGCTCTAAACATTGACCAAAATTATGCTAATGATGGTCCTTTTGGGTTTATAGGGTGATTAGGGGCTTAAATATAGCTCAGGTGTGATCTGGACTGTTAATCAGCTTCAGATCAAGCGCTTTGATCAAAACAAGAAAAACTAACAGAACCAATCAATTACTACATGACACGTATCAAATGGAATTAAATGGGAAAATCCGAGCACGATGCTTGGAAAAGGAGACATGTCAGAGTCAACACTCGCTGAGTAACCACAATGTGATTAGCAGAAACAAATGGCATGGCACATTGTTGGAACGCCTGGAGAAATGGTGTAGAGACACGTGTCAAGGCAATATCACCAATCTCCAAACTCAGATTAAACACCGTGTTGACACATGGTGTACGGTTCATCCTCTTGACACTAAGCGTAGCATGATTCATTGTCCCTACTTGCGTGGCGTCTATATGGCTTGCCTAGTCAGCTCATATGCTTGCATGGTAGACCATGTGGTAACTCCTGATTGGCTGTATGTTAAAAATTCAAAAAATTCCCAAAACATTCCATAAATTATAATTGAGCCCCTTTTTACTAAAAAAATTATATTTTAATATTTTTGGCCATAAAAATACTAATTATTAATTAAAATAAGTAACTATTAAGTAAAAAAGTGCGCTTTTGACTTTACTTTTATAGAGTCATCATGTTAGCTCTAGAGGAGATCACATTTGTGTGTACTATCCAGTAGTTAAGGTAGTGTGGTCTTGATTGATAAAGATTTTTGATTTCTATCAAGTTATATATGTTTATTGTTTAGTGGATTGTTTGCTACCAAGTGGTTACTAAGAGTAACATGAGGATGTTACCATATATGTAGGGGTTATATGAGTGTTCATATTGTTATGTGATTGTCTTTGTATGATTAGGTATGTTTTGAGTACATTCATGTATCTTGATCATGTAAGTTACAAAGTATTGGCTTTGGACTCTGATTAGAAGGCTATTTACTTTCAATATAGCATGCTTTATTTCCTTAGTGAGTACCTTGTGTATTTTTTCCTATTTGTGGTATTTATTATCTTTCCTTATTTGTTGCTCTACTTGTAGGGGTGAGTTCCTAAGACATTAGTATCTTCTTATCCTAGTTGTGTACTAGACCCTCGAATCTTTCAATTGGTATTAGAGCAAGTACACCCTTTTTGGGCTTAACCACTTCATTCTTAATCCTTTTTCCCATTTATCTTTTTCTAATTTCATTAATCTTTTATAATGGATAATATTAAAGGCTTGGTTAAGAGGCCTCATTATTTTAATGGTTATTTTTACTAAAGATCTCACCTTATTTGAGATGAACAAATAATGATGTTTGGTTATTGATTGAGAATGGTTGGTATTGCACTGTGTAAATTTCAAAGACTAGTGTTGTTGAACCAAAGGCTATTATTTTTTGGAACAAAGAAGGACTTCATCTTAGTAATCTCAATTGTTAAGGATTACATTTACTTATCAATTCTATTACTGCTAAAGACTCAAGTTTGATTTCTGTGTTAACTACCTCCAAGAAAGTATGGGACTTCTTCGTAAGAAAGTATGGTGGATGCTTCTCTTAGATGATTGTGTGTTCTCCAATTGTAATGTTATTCATATAGCTCTGAAGGCTTAAGCATCTAGATGTTGGTATTTTGATAGTGATTGTTCACGACATATGACTGGAGACATATCTTTCTTCACCAACTTAATTCTTGCTTATGATGGATCTATACTTTTGGTGATGAAAATAAGGCCTTTATTTATGGAAAAAGGTTCTATTAGTGCACTTGAAATTCCTAAGGTTAAAGATGCATTTTATATGGAAGGTCTCAAGTCTAATCTTATCAACATTAGCCTAATCTATAAAAATAAGTACTCTGTCAAATTCACTCAAAAGACTACTCTGTGTATGATAGTTTGGGTAATATTTTAGTCAAGGTTAGTAGATCAGAATATAAGTGTTATTGTATGGGTAATACTCTCAAGGTTGTTTGCAATGGATTGAGTCTAAGTATAGAAGAACTTTGGCATTAGTGGTTAGGTCATGTCAACTACAAGCTTTTGAAGAAAATCGTAAACCTTAAGGCTATTAGAGGTCTTCCTATGATCACCACTTTTCCTGAACATATATGTGGCCCCTATCAGTAGGGAAAGAAAAGTAAGATTCAACACAAGATGAATCAACATCTCTCCACAACAAGACCTCTTGAAATTTTCATATGGGTATGATGTGTCCTATATAGACTACTAGTATTAGTGGGAGAAAATAAATCTTGGTGGTTGTTGATGATTTCTCCATATATACCTTAATTTTTTTTCTAAGAGAGAAATCATAAAATTATCCTATGTTTAAGGCCCTATGCATTAAACTACAAAATGAGAAGTTTGAGCCCATTAGTACTATCATCAAAATAAGAAGTGATCATGGTAAAGATTTTGAGAATTTGGAGTTTCCTTTTGTAATGATATAGGTACTCAACATGAGTTTTCTACTCCCAAGACCCCTCAATAGAATGGTATTGTTGAGAGAAAGTACCAGATTATTCAAGAAATTACTAGAGTTATGTTGACTAGCGAAAAATTGGCTAAGGATTTTTTGGAAAAAGTTGTTAACACCTCCTACTACACTTTGAATTATTGCTTCTTAAGACCTAGTATATGTCACTCTTCTTATGAACTCGTGTATGGAAAGAAGCCTACTATGAAACACCTTCTTGTGTTTGAAGTACTTTCTATATTCTCAAAGATAGAGAGAGTTTAGATAGGTTTGAGGCAAAAAGTGACCTTGGAATATTCTAGGATATTCTAACAACGACTGTACTTGTTGTGTCTACAATTTGAGAACTTCAATAGATATGGAATCTATCAATGTAGTATTGATGACTCTAGTGCTACTAAAGTTATTATATTTGAAGATAATGTTGTTTTGGTAATAAGGGTTCTTTAAAAAATGACATACATAAGTTGAGACTCTATATACTATCTATCTGGTTGATTCTCCAAAGACTTCTAAATATGAGGGAAAAAATGAACAAAAAGAATCTTCTCTTCTAAAATGGTAAAACAATGTTTTTTCTACTAATAACATTATTGATAATGTTGAAGGTGGTGTTTGAACAAGATAGACGATATAAGAAACTTTAAACTACATATGTTTCACCTCTACTATCCTTCCTAAAAATGTTAAGGAAGCCCTACAAGATGTACATTGGGTCAATTCCATGCAGGAGAACTTACTCAGTTCCAATAAGTGTTTATGTCTTTATTTGTGTGAGTTAGGGTTAAGTCCTTTAGAAGTCTGTATCTCCTTACCCTGGTCGTATATCGGGTTGTGGACTCTTTCAATTGGTATCAGAGTAGGTGCACCATTTTGGGCTTAACTGGTCTGGTGTTAATCTTGTTAACTCGCTTTATCACACATACATTCTCTTTAATGGAGTCAAGAGAAGGGGCTATCATAAGTAGATCTCCATTGTTCAATGGGATGAACTATGCCTATTAGAAACCTCAGATAAGGGACTTTTTGTGGTCCCAATATGACTATGTTTGGTACCTTATAGAAAATGGCTGGACTTATCCAACCAAAACCCTTCCTGACAATTTCGTGATTCCAAAACCTATGGTTGAATGGACCAAAAAAGAAAGCAAAGAGTAAGAATGGAATAATGAGGGGTTATATGCTATTATCATGGCTATGTCCTTAGATAAGTACATAAGGATATATAGTTATACTACCTCAAAACAAGTATGGGATATTTGGAGATGACCCATAAAGGATCGTATGCTATCGAAAGATTGTAAAAATAAAAAGATATTTCAAACTGTGCATCATATAGAAATACAAAACTTTTGATAAATGTTATGCACAATTTTCTAGCATTGTTAATTAATCCTACAACATGGAAAGACCTATTAGTAAGGAAAACTAAATTAAGAAAATCATTGCTAGTCTTCCCTACTAGTTTCATGTTAAGGTCATTGTGCTCAAATCAATGTTCAAACCTAATGAGTTGACCATTTATTGCCAAGGCAAGATCTAAATGTTTTTGAGTTTCACCACTTATTTCCAAGGCAAGATCAACTTGTTTTTTATAAGGGAAAGATTGTGGTACTCAAGACTACTTAGGTAAATGGTCCAAACTTATACTATTGCCATTTCTGTTGAGTGTGAATCTGATGTCACTAAGGAGGAATTGGCATTAATTTCTTAGAGATTCCCAAGATTCTTTAGAAAGAATAAAACTTCTTTGGGGTATTTGAAATGTGAGTTTGAGTTCTAAAGGTTTGAAAATCATAAAAAATAATGATGACTCAAATGGTGAATCTGAGAAACCAGATAAAACAAACTTAAAATAAGATGCTTCAAATGTGTGAAGCGTGATCACATTGTTGCCAAGTGTCTTCAACAAAAAAATCACATGAAAAAGCATGCAATGAAAGCTGAGGTTACTGTTTTGGATAGTATTAGTAGTGATGGTGAGGATGATACTAATTTATGGCTTTTGTTACCTCTAGTAGTATCATTAATCCTCTGACTACTACCTTATATGTTCAAGAGGTGATTGCTAAAGATTATGAAGATGAAGATGAAGATGAGTAAGATGAATTTCTTGATACCTACAATGCTCTACTATTAGAGCATATCAAGTCTAAAAAGGATAAGACAAAGCCTATGGAAAGCCTTCATGAAAAAGAACATGAGATTTTTGAGTTAAAGAAAGCTCTAGAGGAAAGGAAATGCTTTGTTCATGAAAAATAACATGATCTCACAAGTAGGTGTGAGTTCGTTCAAAAAATGTATGATTATTTGCTAGAAACATTTAATGAGAATCATGAAGAAGTTAAAAGATAGAGGAATAGTTAAAGGTTCCTATTCATGGAAAGCTACAAAACTTCTTGTAAATCTTGTGCCTATCTTTGATCAAAAGAATGAAGTTGAACAGCTAAAAATGTAGATGATTATCCTTAAGGGCTTAAAGGATCATTTGAACAATTGTCATACGTAAAAGGATGCTACAATTGAGCAACTACATAAGAGAGTAAGGATTCTTAATAATTATACTTCTTATCTTGAATCCTTCCTCAAAGAAAAACAATACTTTCTTGCTACCCTATAAGAAAAACTTAGTATGTGGGAGAAGGAACTAGCTCATCCTTCCATTATTATGGATAGAATGACAACAAGTTCAAAAATGTTGAAATGATTAGCAATGTCAATTCTCTGGGTGCAAGTATGGAATTATGTATATTGATGGGGTCACAACTTCTATAATGTATTTTACTAAGTTTTTCAAAGCTTTCAATCAAGAGCCAAATTTATAATCTACCACTACCAATCCAAAAGGTAAATCTGTTGCATGGTCTCAACTAGATTCTTCTAGCAAGATGAAACATTCACCTAAGGTTAGCCCTTATAGTCACTCTAATAGTGGTATACTACCTTTATCTACTATCTTTCCCACTTGTCACCACTATTTTGAGCTTGGGCATTTGAGGCTACATTGTGGGAAAATGACATCTCATCCTCGTGTGAATTTCAATATGAATGCTTCTTCTTCTCTTCCATGTACTACTTCTTGGATTTAGGGACCCTATTTTCCTAGCTCCAATATTCGCACATGTTATTGTTGTGGAATTACTAGCCATATTGTTAGGCAATGTCCTAGATTTATGAGGAGTATAAGTTAGAGCCTTCCATGTTGCTCTTCTCCATCTTCTTCGTCAGGATGTAGCTACTGTGGCCTATCTAAGCATGTTCATATAGCTTGCATCATGCACCTAAGACACAAAGAAAAAAAATAAATCTGGCTCAAAAAACCAGCTTGTTATATTTATATGGATGACTCAACTAGTTTTAGTAGAAACTTTAAATAAAACAAACAATGAGTTCCATATACTCCTCATTCTTATATAAGCTAGAGACTATCTCCAAGTTCTATTGCCCCTCACAAATTCTTTAAACCGAAGGGTATAGTTTGATCATTATTTTCGGGTGATCTATTGGGGTAGAGTTGCTTTCATTCATTTTTTTCTTCTATTTTTATCATTTTTATATATATGAAATTATGTCATTTTTTGTGCTTATTTTTTTGACACTTCTTCTTGTCTATTGCTTAATGTTTTCGAGTTGTGCACAATATGTTAATTGTCATAATTATTACTTTACCTTTATGACTAATCTTTTACTAGTTTTCTCACATGCTAGTTGCTTTTACATGTTTCTTATGTGTGTTGTATTGCATACTACCTGCTTCTCCTCTATGGCCTTTTGTATATGCATTTTGTTTGTCTTATTAGGTTTTATATTCTTACACTTAGCATATTATGTGTTGATTATCAGTTTGTTTCATATTGACTTCTGTTTTTCTTTAACCAATCTTTTTCTTTCTTATGCCGCTACTTTTTTAGTTGCTTCTTTGAAATTAACTAAGATATCTTTTTTCTTGAATATTTATGTACACTCCTATTGTTTGTGATGTTTTCCCTTTCTAAGAATGTCTTGTGTTTCTATGTTAGAACTTTTTTCCTTCTCATATGCTTTATAGTTCTAGTAGCATCCCTTGTTTCTTCTTTATTTTAGTGATATTACTTGTATTACTTACTAGTTAGTCAGTTTCTTTATTTCTCCTTACTAGCAATGATGTGAGTATTGCTCTTTATCTCTTTCGAGACACGTTCACTTTCTATTTGAGCGTTGATATATTTTGAATCCTTCTTTACCATCTTACTTATTAGTCATTATTTTTGTTTCATGAGACTAACGGCTTTTCTCTTTGCTATAATATTGCATGTAAAATGCATTTTAGAGGGATCATGTTGATATATGTTTAGCATGCATTTGACCCAAATGAAAGTGTGGATGTTTTGACATATGTATTCCATGAGAGCCTATGTGGCTAAATATTTCTTGTTTATCTTATTTGAAATGAAATTATCTTTTGCACATGTGATATCTTTATGAATTTGTATTGTTATTTTGTTAAGCTTGTGTGAATATCCTACTTTGATGATTTATATTCCTCTAATAAGCTATAGAATCCACCTTCAGTGTCTCTCGAGGTGAAATTCTAGGTACTGTGAAAGAGGATTTAGTCCATGCTTGAATCATTTGTTCCTTTCTTTCCATATTTTTTCTCATATCCTTAGTCTCATCTCTTTGAGCTTTTATGGTATCCCTTCATTTCTTTACTCCTAAATACTGGCCTAGCCCAAAACTTTATTCCCACTTACCTTATGCACTATTTGGTTCAGTTTGTATGTTCTAGGTTTGTCAGTTTTACCCTCTTGGTTTCTATTAAAAAAAAGAGGAAAAGAGAAAAGAGGAATGAAAAGGTTAATAATGGATTCATGAATATAAAAAAATAAGGAGAGATAGAGAAAAGACAAAGAAAATGAAGTCTTGAGATTTGTTTGTGTAAAACAAAAGGGAGGAGAAAAGAAAAGAAAAGGTGAAAAGATGATGAGTGTGTTGAGGTAGAGTTGCATAAACATCTAATTTTTGTGTATTATTCTCTCAACATTGGTTGATGTTTGAGTGCCATAGAGATGAACTTATCCATTTTTTTGGATTTACAAAGGTGTGTTCAAGTCTAGTATTCTTCTCCCCTTAACCCATTCCTTAGCCTTTAATTACAATCTTTGAAAGACCTATTGATTTCATTTTGGATGGTACTTACATTACTAGAGAGAGACTAATTATAGACGTATGAAGCTTGGTTCAAATTGAGTCTATTTTTTAATTTGCTTGGTTTGCATAAGCATATCATGATGGCATATAGATTAAAAAAATTTGAATATCACACATTATGCATAGCATCAAAAATTTAGTTATACCCTTATATGACACATCATGGATTGATGTAAATGTGGATTTTTGTGTTGAATGTATTGTTTATCATCTATGGACCCTCTAATTTGTTAAACATGTCTTGTTTGTGTCCTTCGTTCTATATTTTGTGTTGACTACTATGTGTAGATTCCTTTGTGTTGGGGATTTGTAAGTAGAATGCATAACTTGTTTATTATATCACATGCATAGTTTTAGGGATAAAGGTGTATGTCTTGTGTGTGCTGTCAAGGGAAGTGATGTGTTTGTTTTACGTCCTATTGTTTATCCTATTTGTGATTTTTATTATTCTACACGTTCATGTGGTGCTTCCTTCTATGTGAAGTATTACTACATAAACCATACATAAATAGGACTATTAGTATGACAAGTTGCTTGTCATTCATTTCCTAGTAACTATTGCTGGAATGCATGACATATGTTATCTTGGGTAGATTGAGATGTTTTCTATTTGCACTTGTCCTTGTTTTCCCTTGTATTTAGTTTGTTGTATGTTGCATACTCCTATCCTACTTATGTCTTGGTGATTTTCTGTGTCTTTTTCTCTTAAAGTGAGTGGTACTTTTTATTGACTTTGCTTTAATCTTACCTACTATGATGCATTAGTGTTAGGATTATAGTATATTTGTATGCCTTTTCTCCATTATATAAGGGTTTTATTTTTACTTTCAATGTTAAAAAAGGGAGATGTTCCTATGAATAACTATATGATTATTGCTATGTTATGTGCTACATGGGCTATGCGTGTAGGATTACACTACATATTATTGTTTGATTTGCATGAATTCAGGGGGAATATTGTATGAAGACATGGGAGTTATGCAATTTATTTGTGTTTATGCTTATCCATGCATACCTATGTAGGGATAACATGATAGTATGTGGTTTGACTACATGTTATTTCTGCTTGATACATTTCATATTGTATATGTTTGTTTCATTTTTGCAGGTTACATGTGTAAAGTAAAGTCTTTGAGCTTCAAATGTTTTGTATGAAGTGGTACTCAAACCCTCATTTTTTAGAAAAATATAATGGGTGAGTTGATACATGAAGATGGATGGAGCGCACAAGATGGATGCACTTGGTGTACGGGTGTCTTTTTGGGTTTTAGTGTGAGTTGTTGTGTTATTCATGGGAACAAACAACTTTAGGACATCTTCATGACCAACTCATGTTTGATGTGTGTCTATACCTAGTTATGTAGTGTTTTAACACGTAAAGATAAATGGGGAGAATGTAAGTCTCATTATACTTGTGTCTCTTTGTTGGATTCCCATGTATAAACCATGGTGTCTGTTTAATTTTAATTAGTGTATTGTTCTTCTTCTACTTAGGTTGATTACAACAGATCAGTAATTCATATACACACATGGTTAAGTAAATCATGTTTACATATATTATAGGGTTGGTTTTGTATTGTACAATCTAGGTAGAGTGTTGGAGCTAGTCGATGTTGTTACTTGTGATTTTTGGTGTCTCAGGTATAGGTATTTATGGATAGTACTTGATATTTTTGGTAACAAAAGTTTTTTAACTCCTTAGCACCTTGCCAATGAACTCAGCCAAGACCTTACTTACACTCTCACTAGCACCCCTAAAGAGATAGCTGGCAAGGTATGCATTCTGAGCCCTATAAATATCCAATTTATTTCTCTTCTCTTCATTATTGTTTAAGATCCAAACTCTACCAAAATTCATTCTAAGATTTTAATCTATTTTTTAAATTATTTTGGAGAGCATACATTTGATAATGGGTCATTTTATGGTTAGTTATCAAATTTTCTATATGAATATGTTGTTTGATTATGTGTCTCCCCTACGTGATTTGATATTAATAGTGGATTATGTGTCCGTGAGGTTGTGAGTTGATAAACTTCTAGTTACTAATAATTGGTTACCAATCATACTATATTGAGTGCTGTTGTGGAGAATATATGGGTTTGAGTGTTGAACCAAATAGTTGTAGAAGCAACAAGTAAAGAGCAACAGTAGATAGTTTGGATGGAGGACCTAGCTGACAAAGGTAATAATGGCTTTACTTTCCATTAGTGTTGTAAATTGTTGACTATTTAGTAAATTAATTGTTGTTGAGTGGTTACCTTAAGCAACACAAGGATGTTACCATATAGATATGGTCTCTATATAGGTTTAGCTTGTTATATCGAGTGTTATGCATGATCTCTTATTGAGCTAGTATAATTTGAGTTTGTTGTGTCTATATCTTGACATATTAAACATAAAATTTGATTAGAAAGAATTTTTTTTAGTGGCTTTCTACTTTGATATGTAATATATGTTCTTCAAGTTATCTACTATTTGATATTATACCATTTGTGATTCTGTTATGTGATTTGTATAAATGTTTATTTCCTTGTTTGTGAGAGTTAGGGTCAAGTCTTTTAGGATTTTGTATCTCCTTACCTTGGTTGTATATTGGGGTGTGGGCTCTTTCAATTATACTATAGTAATTGAGACCTTCACTATACGAGGAACTGAATGGATATATGCTGGTAGTAAACGTGAAGGATATGAAGTAAAGTATTTGGATATATGTGTGTTCAAGATTAATGCCCACCAGACAATAATACACTTCTGTTGATAGAGATATGGAAATTTTACTATATGCAATTACATCCAAGATGCTTATAGGTGTAGGTAATATAATTCATCACATGATAAAGTTATATACAAACAGTCATTGTTTGAGTTTTTTTCATCCATTAATCACTAAATTATATAAGGAAGCATGGCTACCTCACTTAAAAGGTGAAGTTTTTTTACAACTTGATGAGTTATTGAACCTAATATATTATGATAAACTCATTTTTGGTATGAACATTAGTGAAAGAGAAAGAAGGGTCATTCCTTCATCAAGTGAAAGAAGAGCCACTCTATCGTTAAAACTATCTATAAAAGAGTAATTTCATAAATTTGATGAAAAATTGAGATACATAGAAGAATTCTAACAAGCCTATAGTGCCTAACAAGCTACATTTCTAAATAAACAAACCCGTGATCAGGTGGATAACAATCGAATGATGTATGACATGAACCGCTTGTAACTAAGTCATCTCGAGGTAGATGCAAGCCATTTAGTAACATCTTAGTATCATCATTATGATTTCACCTTTACACTTCCTAACAAAATTAGAACGATATGGAGGAAGAGCTCTAAATTTGACACGAGTTTTTATTATTTATTTATGTATTTTAATTTGTTTTGTTTTATTTTGAGAACTTATTTTTATTGTTTTTGGATATTATATTTACATTTGTTTTATGTTAATTATTTTCTTTCCTATCGTATAAACATTGTTTAAAATTGTTAATTTTATAACTATTTTTTGAAATTTGTAATAAGTACATAGCTTTTCAATGTAAATTTAAATGTTTGGATTGATGGATATACCTACAATTCTATACCTATACTTGAACAGGTTCAATAAATGGGTAACTTTCCTATTCTTTACTCTCTATTTTTAATTTACAATTACTACACTAAGGACAATGTAAGTTTTATGTTAGAGGTAGGAAAAGTTACATTATAAAATTGAGCTAATTTGAAATTTTTATTTAAAAATGTATTCACATTTTTACATTGTTTACGTTTATACTTGTTTTTGTGTACTTTTACTTATTTTTATTGGTTTTAGGGATTTTAATTTAATTTTATATTTTTTTCCAAAATTATCATTAATTTTCTTTAATTTTAAGTAAGTGATTACGTCTTTACGTTTTTAGATTAATTTATTAAACATTATATAGAGTATTGTTATAATTAGTTTGTTTCTATCATAATTTGTATTTTATGAGAAAATGTTAAAATTATTATAAATCTAAAATTGATGTTTAGGAATCAAATAATACAAACTACTTTCTGAGAATATTTTGAGCCATTATATTCTCATTCTAAGTGATAATATATTTTTTTTTCTCTTTTAAACACTCTTCTTATCAATTCTATATTACTAGAAGATCTCTATAGGTCTTTAAATTGAATGTTAGGATTTTTACATCTAATAAAGTATCATATATTTATTTTTTGCTTAAGTTGATTGACTTAAGCATAAATTGAAAGTATATGCCCTTATTTTTCTTCGTAATCTTTAAAAAGTGATATATATAGGGTTACTTAAACTAATACAAAAAAAACCAAATATTAGTCCCTTACCATATCTACAAAAATATGTACAAACTATATGTAGGTCCTTTAAAAAAAGAATATCTCTAAAAATAGAGAGAGAGAGAGATAGAGAGAGAGAAATAAGGAAAAGAGAGACAAATAAATAGTACAAACTAAATATCATGACCCAAATGTCTTATAAAGTTGTGAGAAATTTTTAAATATAAAAGAAATCTCCAACAAGTCATTTACATTTTTTTTTTATCTCTATAAGGCATATTACTTGAAACTTTTATTTAATGAATTTGATTGATGCATGAAAATAATATTTGATAAGTCCTCTAAAAAAAATATCTCTAAAAATAGAGAGAGAGAGAGAGAGAGAGAGAGAAAATAAGGAAAAGAGAGACAAATGAATAGTATAAACTAAATATTATGCCCCAAATTTCTTATAAAGTTGTGAGAAATATTTAAATATAAAAGAAAGATTCAAAATAAATCCCCAACAAGTCATTTACATTTTTTTAATCTCTATAAGACACATTACTTGAAATTTTTATTTAATGAATTTGATTGATGCATGAAAATAATATTTGATTTCTTTATAAATTTTTTCATTCGATACCTTTCATAAGATCAATATTATGCACCATCTTTAGCCTTTTATTCTTTAAATATATGCAAACATATTAGTTTATTTATTTATATAAATTTAATTTGCATATACCTTTGAATGAGTGCTTAAACCAATAAGATTGGTGTAATTGAGACTATGACTTGTTAGGTTAGAGTCAAAATGAATTCAGATTTCATACTATGAAATTGGGCAAATTTAATATTGATACATTTTTTATTTGAACATTAAAATTATTTTCAATTAATTATTATAGTAAACTATGAATGTTTAGAATATTAAAATGTTTTATGCTATTGATTTTAATTATAATTAAACTTAGAAGAAATTAAAAAACATTAGAAATTTTGTAATTCTTTTTATTTTGTTATCTTTTTAATTTTTTTACTTTGTTTTAAATTTTATTTTGTTTGTTTATATGTTATTTGCTTGTTTTTGTTAACTATTTTTTTTTTACATTTTAAATTTGATGTTTGTGGTTATCATCTTTCATGAGACTTAAACTCATTCACTAGGTCAATCTAAAGATTTAAAGACTTGTTGCAAATGCTAGATGTAACCATTTTAGCCTATAAAAATGATTTAGAATAGTTTAATTTTATTATAGTTTTTATTTTTAGTTTTTCTCTTTATAAATCTAACTCTAATATTTATTATGAAAAATACTAAGATATATACTTTTCTTTAATAAAATTTTGTTTAAATCTTTATAAAGATAATTTGAAAAGAATTCATTTAAATTATGCATCAATTGTATCCGTACATAATCTTAGTATCGTTCATGTTATGAAAAACCTCCTAACAGAATTACCAACACTATTTATTGAATTGAAATTAAAGCTACTACATAAACTAAATTTGTTCAACTCTCAATTTGAGATAAGAACAATGAAACTACTAAAGGAAAAGAAAAGCTTGAAAGAAAATAAGAATATAGCTAAGAGAGAAGTTATGGGATATGTTACAATGAACAACTAGAGTCCAATTTATAGGTGTAGAAAACAACAAAATGGTAGATCAGAAGATAGGCATCGAGGCATAATTATTTTCCAATCCATAACATAATGGGTTGTACATGACTAGAACTCGATCCATTACACACGCACTGTAGCACACAATATTCCCGCACTATGGCATGCAATAATTCTAGAATGCATGAATCTCACATTTTTAGTCTCATGTCGTGGCACATAAATTATCCATGACGTGGTCTATGTTCCACTAAACAATTGAAACCCGTATTTTCTTGTACATCATTTTTAATGGTTTGGAATATATGTAAGTTATACATATGTTGTCTTTCAAGCTTCAATGTTGTAATAGAGTGCTTGGATGGACTATTCTTCGAGTATCGATCAATTAAATCATTTTGAAGCTAAAATACCTAAAAAGTAACAAAACATACCAGTGATTCCAAAAATATAGATTTTTTTAAAGATAATAAAACTATGCAAATAAAAATCTATTGTATCATTTAAAGTACATAAAATCATGATATATTAAATGTTTTTAAGCACTTATCACTGACATTTTCCATACAACCTTAACTAGATCACAAGCTCACAGAGCATGATTGATCGTTTAAATAAAACCCCCACATATCGAACATCCTAGTCCTAACTCCACCCACTGTCATGCCAATAAAAAAATTGCATGAACTAGCATTGTTTAGTACACGCTAGAGAAAATATTTTCTTTACACATCATTCGCAAGCCCCACATGCTCCCCTAGAGCATTGTGACCACCACTGTCAAAGATGCCAACTGCCCATCATTTAATTGGTATCATTTTATACATGTACTTGTGTATCAATTCTCACATATTTACAATAAATTATTATTTTCTATGCATTGTTTGGGTTTATTTTGTATTATACAAGTATTTAAGGATGAAATGAGAAAAAAAGGCAAAAAAATGTAATTGGATCAAAAACAAGGCACTCAATTTATTGAGATCGATCAATCAATCAAAGACCCTTGGATAAAAAATATGGATCAGTAGACTCGAGGATTGTGCCATTTGTTGGTCAATCAAGCCACATGAAGATTGATTGAGAAATAGATCGATCGATCGAGCCATAGGTCAATCGAATCAAGAGATAACTTATCATTATTAGATCAATCAAAAAAAGGATTCGATAGAGAGCTATTGGGTTGGAAATATTTATGGTTAGATCAATTGAGCTTGGTTTTGATTGAGATATCCAATAAGCAAGCAAATTGGGTGTTAATCCTAGCCATTGGATCAATCAAAGTAGAATCCAATTCAAATTAGGTTCAAGAAATACACCATAAAAACAACCAAAGAGCCCATTAGAACACAATAATTAATTCAAGGAACAAGTGAGAAAAAAGAGCTCATCAAAGGAAACTTTTGAAGGAGATTTTTAAATTAATATTGGAGATTGAAGATTGGGGTTACATTCGTTTCATCCCTGACTTTTCATAAGTTTTCATAGTCCTCTTCTTTATAGCTTTTCATGCAAATAAAGTTGATTCTCAAGATTATGTATAGCTAACTTAATAATGTGATTATAAATGTTTTTGAAGCTTTAGACTATGTTTTAATTAATTTAATATCATAAATTATTTTGGTTTCCAATTTTGATTTTTAATGTATTAAATTCTATGTTTAAATATCAAAATTATGCATGTAAGAATTAAAGTGATCAATAAGTTTGTCGCATAAATATGTTTATTTCCATTTTAAGGTGTGAGTATATAATTGCTAATATTCCTATTCAAAGTGGCACCAATCGACTTTTTATGTAGTTATAAATGTGCATGTATTTGGAGTTCTTTATAAACTTAATGTAAAAAAACTCTATTACACCCTACTATATATAAAAAATAAAAAACTATCATTTATTATTGAAAAAAAAACTTACTATATCATACAAATGCAATGTTTTACAATTTTATTACTATGGTGTGGACTTGATTGTACTATCTGAAATTTGTTTATTTAGTAATGGATCTAATAATCTAATTAGAGTAATATCAGTGGAAGTATGACAAATTAAAAATTCAAAAAATAGCCAAACATACAATCGCATGTAAATAAAATATTGGAAAAAATAAAAATCAACACACAAGATTTTTAGGTGGAAATGACCAAAGTAACATTAATGATCTAAGAGGAAAACCATTGGTTCATCAGACCACCTAACTATGAACTATAAAAAATAAGTATCCAATTACAAGCCTAAGACTCAAACTACCCACCCAAGAAGTTCCCCTAAGTAACCTACTTACAAGCCACTACTTTCATCATAGTCTCCACAAAAAATACATTCGGATCCAAACTAGCATTCCAGCAAACTTGAGTCTCATGAGTTAATTGTACCCGCACCACTGTCACGTGAAAAATTAGCACATAAGCATAAGTGCAATTTTTTTCCTAAAGTAGATTCAATAATGAACAACCCTAACTAGTTGATTTAAACAATATATCAAATAAATCAAAAATAATTAACAACTCTAGAACAATCAGTTAAAATCACAATCACAATAACAATAACACAATTATAATTATAAGCTTGTTAATCCTTCAAATATAACAAAAATTTATAATAAATAAACTTAATGAAAAATTCTACTTGAAACTTCTAGTAAAATAAGAGAAAGAATAAAAGATGAAGAAAATAAGCCCAATTAAGCTCTTGTGTAGTTAGTTTCAATTGTGTGCTTTATGTTTATATTTATAGAATATTTTGAAGCACTTTAGGTCAAAGTAAATTTTATCATCTTGTCCATAAAATTAGTTAAATGAGTTTTAACAAATAAGGACAATATAGTAAAAATCTAATCCAATTTATACTAAATATAAGTTTTAAAATCAAATTCCTGGCCACTCAATCAATGTAATCAAGTTCTCAATTGATTGAGTAATAGTCCTGGTCCACTCAATTGATCTAGTGTATCAATTAATTAATTCTCAAAAAAATGGATAGATCTGGCCATTAATCTTGATCGATTGAGTATTAATCCCTTGATTGATATAGTTAAATAAACAATTAATTCAACATGTAATATATATTAATTGATGTAGTTATTACTCGATCGATTGAATAACCTATTTTCATATTGTTCCTATATGTCTAATATACAATCTAATGTGCATAGGAACAAAGATATACCTGAGAAGTGATGTTATGACATGATAACTTCTTCAGTTTGAACAATATTCTTCTAAGACACACCTAGAAACTAAAATTATAATTCTATGTTTTGTTCATGAATATTTCCAACTTTCACATAAACCTTACAATCTCTACCTTTCGCATATTTGTGTGAAAAAACCTCTCTCTCACTACATAAAGCTCATAGGGAAAAAAATTACAGAGTGGTATGATAACTGTATTTTATATAGTTATTTTCACCTATTTTATTAATTATAATTGCTAAATTCTCTCTATTTTTAGTTAATTTTAGTTTAATAAATTAGGATTTACTATTTTTTCTAAATTTTAAGAAAATTAAATAAAATGTATCGAAAATGCTCTTAATGGTAAATTTGTCCAAAAATATAATTTCAAATAAAAGTATTATTAATTGCAATTTATAAAAGTTGAAAATATAATTTAAATTAAAATTGGGCTTAATTTCAATTATTAAAAGTTTAAAATTTAATTTAAATTACAAAAGGGCTGTATTGCAATTAAATAAAGTTTAAAATGTAAATTGAAATATATTTGTGGGTGAAAATATAATTAATAAAAGTTAGTTTTCTTCGCAGGAGAACATTCCACGCGGCGTTATCCACGCTCCATCGTGGACCGTCAGATCAACGCATGAACGGTTCAGATGCGCGCGTGCACTTCAACCCGACAAAGGAGAGTGGATGCAGGGAAATTCTCTATCGCGCAGGCCGGCATGCAGCGTGGGACCCACCGTCTGACGCCGCGCAGACCTGTCCCCCACCTTCGCGCGCCTTTTCCAGTGCGGTTGATCCACATGAGCCCGGTTATTACGCGAACCAGAATCTGCCACGTGTTGCACTTAATATTTCAGCAAATCATATTCCGACACGTGGCATGTTACAATGAGCCCGACCGCCCTGGATCAAGACCGTGTTGTAACCGTTGGCTCCCTTGCGGCAATTCATCGTGCGCCCATTCCCTTCAACGAATGAGATGCTGCCACATGTCCCACTAATTGTGTCCGAGAATCAGAACGCGACACGTGGCAGCGTGGAAGAGAATTAAAACAGAAACGCGCAGCATCCCACTCACTTTTTCGATCCCATTTTCGATATAATTTTTGTCCCCCCCACGCTTGTAATTTATTATTTTCGCCACACTTTTTTGTCCCCCGCGTGGATTTAAATTTAATATTTTATTGATGTATTTTTTTTGCTATAAATAGGAGATAGTTTTTAGTTGTAAAAAAGTTTTGGGTAGAGTTTAATTTTCGTGTGTTGCTCGGTTTTGGACGGCAAAACACGCAGAAGCCATATTTTGGCTTTTGTTGTGTTTTGCGTGTGCCAAATATTTTCATATGAGATGTTTTAATTTTATTTCTGCTTCTTCTAATTTTTCTGTAGTTGTTGTAATTGTTTATTTTAATTTTATGAAGTAATTTAATTTTTCTAGGGTTGCATTTTATCTAAATTTATGAAGCTTTAATTTTAATTATTTTTTTTGTTAGATTTATAAGACGTTCGATTTGTTCGTTCTATTTTGTGCTTAATGCTTTTTGGTTATTTACGAATCTTATCAAAACGATCCGTGGCACATGAATAAACTTGAGAAAGGCATTTGTGTGTGTATTGCTCGTAAATAGAATGACATGTATGATGAAGGATAGAAATATACCCTAATTGTATGTGTTGCCATTTGAAAACTTAGAACGTAATGAATCTCGGTAAATTTAATTTTCATAGAGATATAGTAAATTAATTTAGCAGTGTGTTTATACGGAGCTCGAAAGAGATGTATGAATAATAAAAAAAGAAGTTTTCGGTTGACAAATTAAATGTACTAAAAAATATAAATCAAAAGAAAATAATATGATTTGAGTGGATTAGTTTGGTGAAAAATTGCAATCCTAGATTTCTTTTATTTTCTTATGTTATTATTTTTATTAATCAACGATTGTTTTGGATAAAATGAGAGAGATACAATTTTAGTACTCGACAAACTATAGTAACAAATCCTCGTGGGATCGATCTTTACTTACAAATCATATTACTTGTGACCGTGTATACTTGCACGAGTTCGTGTGTTGAAAAATGCGCAACAACTTGTACTTACAAATCATATCTATGATCCAGAGGAACCATCTTCGCTTAAATCTCGAAAGCTTATGCTTATATTAAAAAACAGAAACATCAATAAGCAAACAACTTGTCTCGAAGGACTCATTGTTCATAATAGTTCAGTGTATCTCCCCCTTTTTTCATAAGAAAAAACAATATAATCACGAAAAAAAGACAATTAGGTTAAGGAAGTACAGAGTGTATTTAATGATAGAAAAGATGATTCCATATTATGAATAACTCAAAACCGAGAGCTATAAACAATATATTTTTTTAAAAATGAATAAGCTCCTCCTAAGTTCTACAATTATTCTAAATAAATGAAGATATAACAAAAATTTATAAAAATTGATATATATATCTATATATATAATTTTTTGAATTGAGGGTAATAGACTAAGTTAAACATGACTACAACAGTACATACAAAAGTTGAAATTAATTTTGTTTTAAGTTTGACTATACATTGATAACATAAATATATATACATATGGACATAAGACACACAAACATATTGACACATATGGTAATATATCAAAAATCACTAAAATTAAAATATGTGATGGAATTGCAATAGAATATCAATTTGTACATTTATGATCAATTATGAAATATTCAAAGAAAAGTGTATCATCTATCATAACAATTTGCAATTGAATTTATACTTGCACATAATAAAACTTTATTTACCAAGAGAAAACTTAAATAACTTTTTTTTGTAATTCCTCTTGTATATTTTGTGAGAGATTAGTTATTTGTTTTCTTTTTGTAAAACCATTTATGACTCTTTCTTTTTGTGCATGTAAAAGCTTTTATATTTTTATTTTTCCTTCAATATTATTATTAATGTTTTAAGAAAATATGCAAGAGTCAAAAACCTAGTATGATGACTTTCACACTAGTTTTGAGGTATCCCTCTCCACTCATTGTGATAGTTTGACACATCATAGTAGGTAGCCCTCTATAAACTATGTGTTTCTTTATGATAGCATTTTAGAAAGTAAAAGATTGATATCAAAACTTTGTAGTCCAGGTTAGGACATCATTCCCTAGAATCTCACGAAATCATTCATAAACTTCAAGTATGACATACATATGTATCCAATGAGTATGTGAGTAGGTTTATATCAATATCGGTCAACAAATGTGAAAAATATAGAAGTCAAAATATTCACTTGTATAAAATATAGCCAATCATAATAAATATGAATGGTGTATATAGTGATTATGTTAATGTTAAAGCATGTCCACTTCTCTCCTTTTTTTAATCTTTTTTAAACTAAAGAAACATCAATAAAATTAAAATTAAAAATTAAAAATAAACTAAAAATGCTCACATAAGGTCAATTAAGCACTCAAACAAAAGTATTTAGGTGAACAATAAATGACGGTTAGGTGACTGAACAAATATAATCTTTCCTAACTCAAACTTTCTTGAATTTTGGTTTCTTTATATTTTTGTGTTGGAAATCAAATACATTAGTTGTCATTGACATATTCTTGGACTTATCTTTATATTTCTTGTTCATCATAAATCAAGATGTAGTATGCATGATAGAATGATGATAATTAGTCCTAGAATTATAAGTGTTGAATTTTATATGCCTCTTTGAACCAACAACTTTATGCTTTTTAGTAGAATTTTTAAACATGTTATTATAATTTTCATTCATCTTAGACTATGATGCAACATGCATAGATGGATAATAGTTATGATTCCTACTATGTGAAGCATGAAAAGTATTATTAAATTTAGAAGAATTATTCAAAAACCTACACTTGGGTCTAGTATACATTTCCTACCACAATGATGATAGACATGCTCAAACTTTATAGATTTTTCAATCTTAGGTGCAACTGTTCTTTGTGCATGATTTGTAACATTAAGAATAGGGTTAGAAGGCTTTATAGATGTGGTTTTTGATGTTGAAGTTATATGTGTAGCCTATGAGGAAAAAGGGTTTAAGGGTTTTACAAACTCAATTGTTTTTGAAGATGATGGCGTAGAATCATCATTTATATAGCCTAGTTCTCTCTTTTAACCAACAAGAATTCCATAATCTAAAATTTTGTTCAACCTTTCAACTCTAATGATCAATCCCTTTATAGTTTCCTTTGATTCTTTAAGCTCTTACACAAATATTAATTTATCTGCATCAAGCTTTTTATTTTCTTATTTTAAACAAGCAAGACTCAAATTCAAATCATTATTTTGTTCTTACAAAAAAAAATTTCTTCCAATAAATTTATTTGATAAGCATATATGGGTTTCAAATTGTTCATTTAACTCTTCCATTTTTACTTTTAAAAAAGTATTCCTTTGTATGGCTCCAGTTGCTTTACAGAATAATTCTTAAAAACTTTTAACATTAAATTTATGAAGAAAAGATGATTTAATTTCCTCAACATATAAGATTCAATAAAATAATATATAACAAGGTCGTAGGTACACTAAGTATATCAAGTGACTTGATCTAATACCAAATGAAATTTTGTTTACTTTGTTATGGATCTAATTATCTAATTAGCAGAATATCAATGGAAGTATGACTGATTAAAATTTTACAAAATAGCTACAGGTAATCACATATTAAAATAATATAAAAAATAAGGATCAACATGTGATATTTTTACAAGGAAATAACCTAGGCCATACCAATTACTAAGAGGAAAACCACTGGTCTAAAAGACCACCTAACTATCCACTATGAAAAATAAATATTCATTTACAAGGTTATGACTCAAACTATCCATCTAGGTAATGCCCACAAGTAACCTACTTACAAACTGTTGCTTTCATCATAGAGTCTACAAGAATGGCGTTCAAATCTGGACTAGTATTCCGACAAACTCAAGTCTTAGAGTTAATCAAACCTGCACCGCTATAACCTAAAAAGTTAGTACATAAGCACACGTGCAAGTGTACATCTTAGAGTAGATTCAATAATGAACAAACCTAACTAGTTGATTTAAATAATATATTAGCTAATTTAAAAAAAACTAGCAACTGTTAAACAATCAGTTAAAAGCACAATAACACAATTATAATTGTAGGCTTGTTAATCCATCAAACACAACCACAAATATTTGATAAATTACCTTAATAAAAAAGTATACTTGAAAACTTTTAGCAAAACAAGAGAAAAAATAAAAGATGAAGAGAACAAGCACAATTAAGCTCATGTGGTTAGCTTCAATTGTGTACTTAGGTTTATATTTATAAAATATTTTGAAGAATTTTAGATCAAAGTAAAATTATCATATTGTTCATAAAATCAATTCAATGAATTTTAAAGAGTAAGGATAATATAGTAAAAAGCCAATCCAATTCATATAAGAAATAGGTTTGAAAATCAAAACCCTATCGTTCGATCTATCTATTCAAATACTCGATCGATCAAGTACATAGTTTGACCAATCGAATGTACTCTCGATTGATCCAACGTATTAATTAGTTAATTTTAAAAAAATGGATCGATTTAATCATTATTCTCGATCGAACTAGTACTCCATAAATATTGTACTAATCTCTCAATTAATATAGTCACATAAATAATTAATTCAATAAATAATATAACTCTATCGATCTAATCACTACTTGATCGATCGATCTAGTCTATTTTTATATTATTCATATTATTAAAATAATTATTTTATTTTTTAAATAAATTTAATAAAAAATATTTAATTAATGGAACACAGAGGTTTGGATGTAACTTAAAAGGATATAAAGTTAGAATATCTTAATTTGTAATGTTTTGAACCATCGTATATACACAGTAGGCTCTGAAATTAGGTTCAGACCTCATAAATATAATATAACCATGATATGACATTTTTAAAGTTTATTATTTAATATTCCTAGCTTTGTTTGCCGCCCTCTATTATTATGAGAGCGTGAATTATTGGGCACATTTCGAATCAGATTTGCATTTCATGTGCCATCCGAACATAGCAACTCAGAAACTGGGGCACCCACCCCTACCTAATGAGATTTGCATTTCATGTGCCATCCGAACATAGCAACTCAGAAACTGGGGCACCCACCCCTACCTAATAAGGGTCGAGATTGCACCCAAAAATCACACCAACACTCGGCAGCTAAGGACCTTGATAAATAGAAATGGTCTATCCGTCACAAATTCTTCACCTCATACCCTTTGCCAATAATTCACGCCCTCATAATAGAGCTGGGTGCCAAACAAAACTAGGACATACTTTAAATAATAAACTTTTAAGATATAAATATATATCCTTTTAATAATCAAGATATGTACATATTTTAAATAATAAACGTTAGAAATCTCATATCGTGCTTATATTATATTAATTAGGTCTGAACCAAATTTCAAAGCCTACTACGAATGGGACAATGTAGCAGTTTTCATGGATTGGAAAATTCCAAACTTTACAAATTAGGATGGTTCTAACGTTACATCCAAACAAAGTATTTGATTGAGTAAATATTTTCTATTAAATTTATTTAAAAATTAAAATGGTTATTTTAATAACTAATTAAAATGGTAGAATATATATATAATAATTACGCTGTTTCATGTCTTAAAATAATTTTTAGAAATTAAAAAGTTATTCATACCATAACTATTTTGATTTAAATTTTTTTCTATAAATTACAGAATGTAAGATTGGCCCATACAAGTTAATTTTTTTTTCTAGAAATGTAAGATAGGGCCGATAGGATGTAATTAAATAGTAAGATCATTGTATTGGTGGATATAGTAAGTTTTTTTTATATAATAAACAGAAGTTTTTTTTTATTTTTTTTTTATATAATAGGGTGTAATAAATTTTATTTTATTTTATTTATTATTATTTTTACATTAAGTTTATAAACAACCTCCAAATACATGCACATTTATAACTAGGTAAAGAATCGATTGGTTCACATTTCATAGTACGTATCAATATTTTTTTTTCAATAATTCCAAATAATTAATTATTTTACAATTTCAATTTTAATATCTAATCTAACATTTTATCATTAGGGTTAGTTTTTATATATTCTTTTCCAATTGCAAAAGGACAGAGAGAACCATCTTTTTTGTTTTTTTGTTTTTTTTTTTTGTTTTTGATATCCATCTAAAAAGTATAAAAGTATTATAATTTGGATGGTCGAAAATTCAGCGTCAAAGTCCCCAGCTTGACTAAAGTCTTCCCTCCGTTACCTATCTTCGCAACTCCATTTTCAGCTAAATATCAGCTCTGGTTTGAATATAAGCAAAATCTAGTGCGTGCTTACATATTTCACCATTCTCATAAATAAGCTTCAGATTGTCTTTTCAACTTACATTATTCATGATAAATATTTCATTGAATCAAAATTATTAATGTATAAATTACAATAATAAATAAATTTATTTCATGAATATATTTATTGCAAATATATAATAGAGTAAACTCTAATTACTTAACTATGTGTAACTTATTCTATTTTTTCCTTACCTTTTAGATTAGAATTTGACAAGTATTGGACTAAATGTTTGTTTGGACTTTAAGTTATAATTTGCATTTTATTTTGTAATCTTTATTTGGATTAAATGTTTAGACATGGTGTAAAAATGAATCATATTTCTAATATATATATTTTATGATTTATAATTTAAATAATTTTATTAAATTATATTTTAAATAGAGATATCTCGAATTAAATTAAAATTTTATTAAATAAATCTTTTGGATTTCTTTTAATTATACTTTAAGAATTTACTCCCTTCCTATCTTATAAAACCATTTTTGGAGTGTAATAATTTGATATCAAAACATAATTCTTATCTTCGAGAAATAATATTCATTCATAATCTTTAAAAATATTTTTGAATCATTTTTCTCTCAATATGCTTCCAAAAAGAAAGGTGACTAAAATGTCACCCATAAAGGAAGCTAGAGAGAAACCCGCACAAGATGTAGATGAAAATTGTGGTCTCTTGCATGCACTACAAAGGTTAATTACTTGGGGTAGAGAACCTAGGGAAGGAGGTAGAGTTTACTAACTCAAAGAATTTGAAAAGATGAGATCATCACTTTCTAGTGGTATCTCTAATCCTAACATTGTTGAAGGATGGATCAGAGAAGTTAATAAGAAAATGAATGCTCTAAACATCCCTACACATTTTAGAGCTAGTTTAGCTACATACAAACTAGCAAAAGAAGCTAACTACTAGTGGGACTTTGTCATCCGAGGAAGAGATGTAGAGACAATCACATAGGAAGAATTTGAGGAGTTTTTTTATGAAAGATTCTTTAATGAGACTGCAAAAGCCAACAAGGTGGTTGATAACTGTATTTTATATAGTTATTTTTACCTATTTTATTAATTATAATTGCTATGTTCTTTATATTTTTAGTTAATTTTAGTTTAATAAATTAGTATTTATTGTTTTATTATATATTTTAAGAAAATTAAATAAATTGTATTGAAAACGTACTTAATTGCAAATTTGTGTCCAAAAATATAATTTCAAATAAAAGAGTGCTTAATTTCAATTATTAAAAGTTGAAAATATAATTTAAATTTAAATCGGGTTTAATTTCAATTATTAAAAGTTGAAAATTTAATTTAAATTAGAAAAAGGGCTATATTGTAATTAAACAAAGTTTAAAATATAATTTGAAATATATTTGTGGGTAAAAATGTAATTAATAAAAGTTAATTTCTGCGCAGGTGAGAAGAGGCCACGCGTCCTAGTGCAAGCGCGCAACGTGGACCGTCCGATCAAAGAAGTAACGGTTAAGATGCACGCGTGTATTCATACCCGACCAAGGAGAGTGGGTGCAGAGTTCTTCTTTCGCGCGGCTCGGCGTGCTAGTGGGGCCCACCTGCTGCGCAGACTGGCGTGTACAGTGGGACCCACATGTCGGCTGTGCAGGATTCCCTCGAGGTGCATCGATCGCCGTTGGATGAGTTGAACGGTCCAGATTGAAGCGCGTGGAACCAAGTTGTCGTGCACCGAGCCGCTCGTCTACAAATCTTGTGCGACGCGGTACATCCAAGCAACGTGCACCCTCGTGTTTCAACGGAAAATAAGCAGCCACATGTCTCATAAATATTCCAGCGAATAACATGATGCCACGTGGCATGTATTTGGTGAAATTAAAACGCAGAAACCGCACCCACTTCCAGCCGTTAATTACTTCCAACGCGAGGAAATCTTGTGCGACGCATTCCAACTGTTCTTCATGCGCCCGGCCTTACCATCCAATGAAAAGTTGCCACGTGTCGTTGTATTTCTCTCAACGAATCACATGGCGACACGTGGCATGCGTAAAAAGAAAAAAAAATTCAAAAACGCGCAGAATGGTTTTCACGCGTGTTGTTCCCCATAATTTTTGTCCCCCATTTCAATTAAAATAATAAAAAATAATAATAAAAAATAAAAAATAATAATTAAAAATGGGGATATATTTTGTACGCGTTTTGGTTTTTTGAGTTTTTTTAGTTTTAGTTTAGTTTTGGTTTTTCTTCTCTCATTTCGGGTGTTCTCGCAGTTCTTCCTATTTTTTTTCTCTCTTGTATCATTTTCATTTTCTTTCCTCTCTGCGTGTTACACAAAACACGCAGAGTGTTTATTTAACATTTTATGTTGTATTTTCTTAGGGAAATTACAGAGAAAGAAGACAACAAAGAAGAAGAAAAGGGAAGATATTTATTTTTCATTGAGGAATCGTGAAAGATTTTTTTTCCTAATCTATTTTCTTTTAATTTTTGTTTCTCTGCAATGTTTTATTTTTGTGGTGTTGTAATTTTAAATTATGCTATGAACTAATACATTTGTTCTAGGATTACAATGTAGCGTAAATTATGAAACTTGAATTAATTATTTTTGAATGATTTATGAAATTGTTTTAAGTTGTTTATTTTATCTGTGTTTAATGCTTTTAATTATCGGAAGATTAATTAACTGATATGTGACACTTAAATAAACTTGAAAAAGGCATTTTTGTGTGCTGCTCGTGATAAAATAACGTATACACATAAGGGATAGAAATATACTTTTATTGTATGTGTGACTGTTTGAGAACTCAGAACTTAATAAATCTGGTTGAATTTAATTCTCATAGGAATATAGTGAATCATTTTAACTAGGTGTGTCTGTATGGAGCTTGAAAGAGATATATGGATAAATTAGGAGTTCTTGGTTAACAACTTAAAACACCAGAACATAAATCAAGAGAGAATAAAATATTCAAGTGGATTAATTTGGGTAAACTGCAATCCTAGAATTTTCGTACAATCTGTTAAAAAAAAATTAATTAAGACAAACTGCAACAAATTATTGATTGTTTGGATAACATCAGGTTTAAATAATTTTAATAATCAACGAAAGCTAGTAATAAATCTTCGTGGGAACGATCTTTACTTACAAATCTTATTACTTGTGACCGTGTATACTTGCACGATTTTATGTTCTCTTTTAGAGACAACAGTGGTCAAATTTATGAATCTAAAGCAAGACAATATGACCATCTCATAATATGAGAATCATTTCAATCAACTTTCAAGATTTGTAGTCGATATTTGAGTATAAGAGATGCTCCACATAGCCATTATTTTTGCTCTTCGGTCTAGCCCACTTGTCATTATTACTCAAATATTTGGAAGAGTTAAAATGGTTAGTCACCAAAGATTCTTCTATATGATTTTGGATGGTTAACTGGTTAGATACTCTTCTTTTTGAAAGGTTGAACAACCCCTTATAGACCCATTTGCAGGCTCATGGGTGGCATTAACTGTAATCTTTTGAGAACTCTTACACTTACATTTACTTAAAGATCTACTCATAATTGCAAGGAACGTTATGGATGCATGAATTTGGAAGCATTCGATTAAAGGAGAAGTCATAACTAGTGAGGCTTATGGCTCCCTATGTATGGTTGGAAAACATAATAGTTGAGGAAGAGAGATTTGGGCCCCTTTTATACCACCATCTTGGTCCTTTCTTTTCTAGTAACCAATAAAAATAAAGCTTCCCACGAATTTTTAGGAAAAGGAATAGGGGTTATTGCTTCACTCTCGATACTCCTTATGTAAGTCAATTGAGGAAATTATTTCTCACCTTTTTTGAGTTGACAATTTGCATGCGCACTATAGGATCTATTGTACTCCTTTAGCAAATGACTTCCTACAGATTCTTCCATTCTATATTTATATAAATATGCAATGTTGCTTAACCTTAGGTCACAACTTACTAATTTATGGAAAGTACATACAATATTAGTCATCTAGGTGATATGAAAAACTTGGATTGATGAGGATAGATGTGCTTCTCTAAACTCTACATTTGCCACAGTTTGGCATTTTATTCATGAAGTTGGTCTATCACAGTATAAGGTTATATGAAATAAAGTGGAGGATCTTGTGGTCCTCTAAAGATTATGAGTGCAAGGAGTTGCACGATGAGTACTCCAGATCGTAGAGATAATTTGGAGCCCAACACCTTTAGTGTGGATAGAAGTAAATATTGATGGTGCTGCTTTTAGTTTACCTAGTCTAGTAAGTTGTGTAGGTGTATTTCGAACATTAAGATCATTTGTCAAAGGTTCTTTCTATATTCCACTAGGGTTTGCATTTTCTTTTGAGGTAGAACTTGTGGCAATTATTCACGAAATATTGTATGCCACCACCTTTGGGTGGAAAAGGCATTTGTTAGAGTCAAACTCAGCTTATATGGTGTTTCATTTTTGCACTAGATCATTATTGGTGCCAAAAAGATGGTACTTTGCTTGGGTTGACTACCTAGAAATGAATGATCACATGGATTTCTATTATTCCCATATTTTTGGGAGGATAATGCTACAGCTAATTGTATAGCCTCTAAGGCACCTAGTATCTATATAGAAAATGGTGGTGGGATGCCCCATCATTCACTAATGCTTTTGTTTTTTGAATATTAACAATAGGAATAACTATAGGTTTTACTAAACAATGATTTGTATTACCCTTTTTTATCATTTTAGAAATACTCGTAGCTAGTGGACTTGATGAAGAAGGGTATACAAAGGCGCCAACCTAGTCTGGATGTTCTGATGCACTTTTGAGATCTATCTGTTGCAATCTTTCATTAAAAAGAGGTCTATCAGTTGCAATCTTTCATTAAAAAAGTTACATCCAAAACTTTTCATTTGATTAAGTAATATTATTGATGAGTGCTTGAAGAACATAAATATTATATGATTTATTAATGTCAAAATATATTTGTATTTGCATAATTTTATTATTATTTTAGCAAATCTGTTTTTTTTAATCATGGGTATGTTTTGTTATTTTTTAGGTAGTTTTGGCTTCTAAATGGTTCAATTGATAAACACTTAAATAATTGTACCTGAAAGCATTTAATTACAACCAAGAAGAATAAATACTAACATATATAAGCCTTACATATGTCCAACCAAATGTAAGGGGTGAAAATACAAAGAAATTTGGAGACACACAATTTAACATAGGTCGTGGTTGTGATTAATGTGTGGTATGGTGCGAGACAATTGGATCTTAATTTAAATGCGTACAGAATCAATGCATGCTATGATGGGGATAAAAGTATGCCTCGAAACCCAATAATTTCTTACTCAAGATCCATAATTTTTTCATGTTTTATCATATCCCCTCACCTATAAATAGGTGCCCTCACCCCATGTAGATTCATCCCATAGCAATTTCTTTCATTTTCTGTTTAGGTTTTGTTTTCTTTCAAAGTTCTTCTCTCAATTTTAAGAGTTAAACAAGTTTTATTTTATGTTTAGTTTTTAAACAATTTAGATTGGTTTATCACAAATAAGTGGCGATATTAAGGAGATTTTCTAGATAATAGATTACTACATAAATTATCTATAAAAATACAGTTGAGGTATGTGTATTGATGTTGGCTTCTTGTGTGCAAAATACAAGAGTCTATTTATTTTACTCATTGCTTTGTCTTCCTCTATGTAATGTTAATTACTGCAGATCAATAATGTACACATGCATATAGTCAGAAACATTATGAATGGAAGCATATTTTTCACACATCATGGGATTGGTTGTTTAGTATGCATGTTAGGTCATGAGTAGTGGATTTTAGCTCATTTTCGATGCGGGTATTTATGAAAATTACTTGACATTTTTTGGAAAGATAATATATGATTTTTGATAGCTCAATAAGGGTCTTACCACACCCCTCAACATGACTGTGGTGAGGTGGTCAACGAGGACCATGGCAAGGCTTTGGCGAGGTGGTCTAGTCATTGGAATTCTCTCTATAAAAACCTCTTATTTCCCTTCACCTCACCTATTTATATTGTATCAAAATTCTATCAAAAAATGCACTAAGAATTGCATTTGTTTCCCAAATTGTTTTTGAAGGACTTACATTTTATTACTTCAGTGATATGGGAAAAATGTCATGCTTGAGTGTTGATCTCAAGACTATTTTGGTTTCTATAAGAGACATAAGATTGGGAGTTTGGGCTAGTTATTGTGTTGAGCTATCAAATTGTTAGTTGTGTAGATATGTGGATTGATTGTGTCTTAAGTACATGATTTGAGATTTGTGATGGACTGTGTGTCCCAAGGTGATTATTAGTGACTCGTGATTGAGGGTGGTCCTCAAGATTTAAAGCACTTTACTCTTCACTTTACTAAAATATGGTTTCTAATCACATTACAATGGGTGGTATTGGCTTTGAAGGAAAGTTTGGTTCGTGCTAAGGACCATGTTGCTACGAAGGCAACAAGCGAGAGCAATAACAGGTAGTTTGGATAGATGTTATGACTGATTGAGGTATTGGTGGTTTTATTTTCATCAAAGTTGTAATTTTTTGATTACTTAGTCAATATTTTGTTGCTAAGTGGTTGCCATAAATAACTCAAGGATGTTACCTTATAGATAGGAATTGTATATGGTTTTACATTATTATATCCTTCGTTGTATATGATCTTTTGTTGTGCTAGTATAATATGAGTTTAAAGTGTGTATGGTATAGCATAATAAATCTTAGACTATGATTATAAAGCTTCTATGTTCTTTACCTGCTTTACATTTAATATAAAATATTTATATATGAAAGTTATCTAATTATTTGATATTATTGTTCTACTACTTTCGCTGTGTGTTCTATTTAAGTGCTTATTATTCAATATCTTGCAAGTTAGGTGCAACTCTTAAAGGATCCTATTTCTCCTTACCCTAGTAATGAACCGAGTCTTGGACTCTTTCAATTGGTATGAAAGTTGGTTCATCCTTTTAGGGATTAACCACTCCAATGTTGATTCTTATAACTCATTATCCACATACATACTTTTATATCTAATGAACTTAGGACAAGGAGGTAACATAGGTAGGCTTCCGCTGTTTAATAGGCTAAACTATACCTATTGGAAATCTCAAATAAGGGCCTTCTTGTGGTCCCTTAGAGATCATGTTTGGTTTCTATTTGAAAATGGTTGGATGTATCCAACCAAAATCCTCCCTGATAATACTATGATTCCTAAACCTATGACTGAGTGGCCAAAAGAAGAAACTAAGGCATCGAAATGGAATAGGAGAGAATTTGTGCAATCATTAGAGCTATCACGTCTAATGATCATTGAAGAAGCTAGAGTTGTACCACTTCAAAACAAGCATGACATATTCTGAAAACTACTTATGAAGGTACTTCTACTGTAAAAATTTCACGAATTCTAATGTTTAATAAAGATTTTGAACTCTGTATCATGCACAAGGATGAAACTTTTGACAAATTTTGTGTATGATTTTGAAATATTGTCAATTGTTCTTACAACTTGGGTAGACCTATTATTCAATAAAATCAATTGAGAATATCATCACTAGGCTACCGTATTGGTTTGACGCCAAAGTTATCATGCTTAAGTTCATGTACAAGCCTGAAATGAGTTAGTTGGTGATCTACAAGGCTTCGAACTTCATCACCTATTGCCCAAGAAAGATCAAATTGTTGCTAAGAAGGGAAAGAATTTGGCTCTCAAGTCTAGCAAGGGTAGTGGATCCAACAAATATGTGAATGCCACATCTTTAAGTAAAGATGACTCAAACTCTTATGAGGAAGAAATGGCTTTACTTTGCAAAGAATTCTCCAAATTTTTCAAGAAATAAAAACTCTCTAGGAGTGTTTGAAAATATAGCTCGAGCACTAAAGGCTTAAAATCAATAAAGATTAATGAGGATTCAGATAATGAAGTTGAGAAACACAGCAAATGCCACCTTAATAAAACTAGATGCTTTGAATATGGGAAGCCTGATCACTTTGTTGCCAACTATATTCATAAAAAAAATTGCACAAACAAATGTTCTATGAAGGTTGAGGTTATTGTTTTAGATAGTACCAATAATGAAGATGAGGATGACACCAACTTTCTAGCATTCTTACTTCAAGAAATGTTGTGTGTCCTCCTACTACAACCTTAGATGTTCAAAAAGCCCTACCTAGATATGATGAAGATGAGTTGCTCGATTCTTATAACCCGCTCTTGTTGGAGTATATCAAGTTATTGAAAGCCAAGAAAAAGGCTTTGAAGAGCATGGATGAAAAGGTGCATAAGATAAGCAACTTAAAGAAAGATCTTGGGGAAAATTAAGTCCTCAATTAACGGTCAACAACTTGATCTCGTAATAAATGTGAGGTCATTTAAAAACGATATTTTGATTTGCTTAAAAATTTTAACACAAATCACGAGAAGGTGAAAAAGCTTAATGAACAACTAAAATGTCCTACTTTTGGTAAAGTTATCTCTCTATATGTCAATCCACCTTCTATTTAAAATGCTAAAATAGATTGATCGAAGAAGCATATAATTTTTTTTAAAAGTGCCAAATAATATCTAGCTTATTCTCTCATTTGAAAGAAGAAAAAGTGGAACATTTGAATGAGAAAGTATGTATTCTCAACATCTTTGTGGCATACCTGGAATCTTTGTTAAAGGAAAGGAAGAGTTGATCATTGCTTTAAAGGACAAACTCCATATGAGTGAAAAAGAATTCAAACAATCTTCCTTTGCTATCAATAAAATGATGTCTTGTTCACAGAAAATAAGAGAAATTATCATTAGTTTATAGCAATTCGTTGATAAAAACAACAATGGGTATAATGAAGGGGTTTCTACTTCAACTTCAACAACTCCTAAGTTTGTGAAGTTAACTACTCAAGATTTAAAGTAGAAATCAATTGATGCCACTCTTAAAGGTAAGTCGATTGTTACTTTCTATCATGTTTCCTCTAGCAAGGTGAATACTTCATCTAAAGCTAATCCTTCTCATCTCTCCAATGGTTGTCTACTGCCTCTATCTACTGTTACTCCTAATTGTCATCACTTTGGTAAACTCGGGTGTGTGAGACCACACTATGGGAAATTAACTTCTCATCCTCATGTGAAAGTCAATATGAGTGCTTCTTCTTCCTCTCCTCCACATACTACTACTCAAAGTCACAAACTGAGATTTTCTACCTCTACTGTTCATGTTTGTTACCTACGTGGAACTGTTGTCCACCTTGCTATACAATGCCCTAGATATGGAAGGAGTACATCACCTCGCCTAGCTCTCCCCCATTGATGTGGACTCTCTAGGCGAATAACCCTAGGAACCCACAAACTCAAAGAAATAGGAACGATTGAATTTCAAATAATGTAATGAAGATGATCAGAACAGAACCCGAAGGAAACAAAGTCCTTAAAACCCCAATCTTGAGACGCCATAAAGGATGATCACTTCTTTTGATAAGTCAAATTCAAGCATTCAATCAAGAACATAAGACGCAAAGAAAAAGCTTTCTGAAATATACTTTTCATTAATTATATTTATTATTATCTCCAAATTACATCAACTGGATTAGCACCTCAATCTCCATTATTCCCTTCCTCTTTGAAAAGATTTGTCTTCAAATCTTAGCTCTATAAGTAGGTTGATTTGGTATAATGGATCCATGTGTGAAGTCTATTTAATGCCCAATTTCTCTTAAATGAGGTAATTGATGAGTGCTCAAAAAGCACTAAAATTACCATGATTTTATGCACATTAATTGATTAAAAATATATATATTTATATGTTTTATGATATATTTATATAAATTTGTCTTCTTCAGAATCACGGGTGTTTTTATTGTTTTTCAGGTATTTTCACTTAAAAACGTAACTTAAAGACTCAAAGAGAAAATACTGGAAGCAATACATCACAAATATATTAATAAATAAATGGGGAAAAGGTCAACAAATATGGAAAAATTGGACAAAATGGGTCAAAAATGTCAAAGAGTAGAAAATCGTGCCGCCCGGCCGCCCAGCCGCGCAGAGCCCTACGCACGCCAGCGCCCAGCCGCGCGCAACACGCCCCACGTCCGCGTGCATCAGCGCGCGCCCAGTCCTAGTTCCGCGCGCGCCGCTGCCATTTCGCCCCATTTTCGCGCGCGCCGCTGCCATTTCTCCCCCTTTTCGCGCACGCCGCTGCCATTTCGCCCCATATTCACGCACAGCCGCCCCCATGACACCATGCTGATGTCATCAATGACCTCAGCAATTGCACTCCGCGTTTTCATCATTTTTTCACCCACTTTTTCTCTACATCCTCACCTATAAATACCCCCCTTCTCTTCACTTCTAATCACACCTCAACACCATTCTTCTCTTCTCTTTCTTTCTCTCATTTCTTAGTTTTTAAGCTTTTCTTAGTTTCTTTCTTAGTTTTTAGTTTTTCTTAGTTAGTTCTTCTTAGTTTTAGAGTTCTTCCCTTTTTGGGAAAAACTAGTTATGTTTTTGTAATTTATTAGCTTTTTGATTCAATAAATGGGAGTACAAATTCCGCTTGGAGGTTTTCCAAAGAACGGAATAACATCGAAGTTCTCGTAAGGATTTTATTTTCTTTACGCTTATTTTTTTTTGCTTTATTCTTACATGTTATATTTAATTTGTCCGTGATTAAATTTAACTCTACCGCCGTTTATAAACATGATGTAATAATAACGTTGTTATGCTCATAAATATTAAATAGGTAAAAACCTCTAAAATGAATTGATTTTATTTTTTATTCAAGATTTTATATTAAGAATGTTAGAGAGAAATATATTATTTTTCATTACAAACTTAAATCTAAAAATTAGATTTTAAGGTTTAGTTATCCTATTCGATTTAGAGTAGTGCTCTTTTATTTGTTGGTACAATCGCCCGGTAGTTAGAGTGAAGCTCTATTTCAAAAGTTTTTATAAGAATTATTATCTGAAAATGTATTGACAACATGTTTTCAATAGTGGTTTTAAAACTTGAAAGTTAGTACTCGGATAATTAAATTCTTAGATTTAATTTGGACACCTTGAATAAAGTTTAAACTGTCTAACCCCACCAAAGGTGGCATTTAAATGGTTCATTTTCAATCTCTTAGAAAAAGAAATTAATTTAATTAACCAAATTAATTATCAACCCCATCCATAGGTGTTAATTGATTTGTTTAGTTAACAAAGAATATCTAACCCCACCAAAGGTGGTATTCATATAAAAAAGAGAGAATCAATAAATATCAATTCATATCTTTAATAACCTAAATAATATGAGCAAGCATAATTAACTTAATTATTATATCCATAAATACTCCACCATTATAAATGATAAAATTTGCATAAATGTTTATTGAACCTATGTTTATTTTTATGTAATTAGATTAAAAACACAAAACCGAAAATATCGTGACACGATGTTTAGGATTTAATTTCGTTTTTAAAAGTTTGAATAATAAATTAAAAACCACATACATTCCTTCCTTAGATCGACCTTGGGAGTATACTTATCATTTTCTACGAAATGATTTGTGCACTTGCGAGAGTTTTATAAATAAATAAAACCAAAGTATCCACAGGATCGGCGATGTCGGTTCTGCCCCGATCAAGTTTTTGGCGCCGTTGTCGGGGAAGGAATAGCGTTTTTAAATTATTTATCAAAATTTTAAAAACTTTTTGTGTTGTAAATAATTGTGATTTTTTTTATTTTAAAATTTTAAATTTCATAAAAAATTATAGCATGAATAATAAAATAATTTTGAAATTTGAAATTTGAAGTAAAAAAAAGTAAATAAATTTTAAATTAAATAAATAAAAATAAATAAAAAAAATCAAAAAAAAATCAAAAAAATCAAAAACTTTATTTTCAATTTTTTTTTATTTTTTATTTTTTTTTTCTTTTATCTTTTTTTTTCTTTTATTTTTTTTCTTTTATCTTTTTCAATTATTTTTTTTAATTATTTTTTATTTTTTTTTATTTTTCTTTTACTTTTTCAATTTTTTTTTGGTTTATTTTTTTTTTAATTTTGTTTTTTTTTAACTATTTTTTTTATCTTAATTTTTGTTTAAGTTAATTAACTTAGGTTTTAGTAACTTAATTTACTAACTTATATTAATTTAATTTACTAACTTAATTAACTTAGATTTTCATTAACTTAATTAACCTACTTTTTTATTAACTTAATTAACTTAAATTTTAACCTAATTTAACTTAATTAACTTAATTTTAATAGCATGAAAAGTAAAGATCTAAGAGAGTTCTGTCTAGGAGACTAGTTCCTGGAAGCCTTTGTGCCACTAGTCTTTCCTAGGAACGTTGCTCTATCTAGGAGGATGGTTTTTAAGGAGCCTTTGCCCCACCATTCTTTCCTGGGAGCCTTTGCCCCACCATTCTTTCCTGGGAGCACTCTTGGTTAATACTGATTATGTTATTTTAACTTAGATATTATAGTTAAAAACAAAAAAAAAACCAAAAAAAAAAAACCGAAAACAAAGTCTGAAACTATCTCCAAAATTTTAATGTTTTAATTACAATCTAAGGAGTTAGTTGTTTTGTTTGATCTAGGTACAATTATGTTTTGATGCCTTTAATTATTTGATTTGTACCTAGACATGGATTATCTAAAACTCACAAGCATGTCCATAGTTTTAAGTAGAAAAAAATTTGAAAATCCATAGGACATGACTCAAAAAAGTATAGGTAGACAATCTTGTCTTATTTGTTGGTTTGATTGACTCATTGATGAGGGGACATTGAGTTTACTTAAAATGAAATCCCCAAGTTACGTCTTGCTAAGACGTTAAACTAAGCGTTGGATGGGAGGCAACCCATCATTTTAGGTAATTTAATTTAATTTATTTAATTTCTATTGTTTATTTTAGTTTAATTACATGTGAATAATTTTAAAATTGTTAAAACTAAAAAATTTACATCAATTTGTCTGTGTGTACTTTAATGAACATGATGGATGCACCGGCATTTCTCCATCACTACTTGCAATATTCTCAAGAAATAGGTAATATTTTCTCTCTTTTCTCTTTATCTTTAATTTACAGTTGTTACATTGAGGGCAATGTAAGTTCTAGGTTGGGGGTGGTGAAAAGTTATCATGCTTAATTTAAAAAAATTTAACAATTTTAAAAAAAAAATAATAATATTTTTTTTTCTTTTTTATGTTCACATTTTCATTTTTATTGTGTTTGGTTTTTTTTGTGTGATTTAGTAATTTTGGAATTAAAAAAAAAAGTTCTCACAAAAATTTATCATTTCTTTAAATCAAATTTAAGTAAATAGTTAAGTCTTTTGTACTGTTAGATTAATTTTTGAAAACATATCATGAAATATTATGTAATTATTTTTGATAATTAGTTAATTTTTGTCATAACTAGTATTTCTTGATAAGATGTAGAAATTATATTAAACCCAAAATCGGTGTTTATGAATTTGTTTTAGTAGAGACTACCTTTGTGAGATATAATTTGAGCGTAATTTCCCTTATTCAGAGTGAAATATATATTTTTTCTACTCTAAACACATTTCTTATTTCTTCAAATTCTTAGATGATCTCTATAGGCATTAACATTGAATGTATCAATTTTTTCTCATCTTAATAGAGCGTCGTATATTTTTTATTATTATTTTTGCTTAGATTAAATGATTTGAGTAGAAATTGATAGTATATGCTTTTATCTCATTCGTGCATGACTGTTACAAAAAAAGAGAGACATATCTGGGGTTACCTAAACCAAGATCAAACAAAAAAGCCACAAAATTAACCACTCACCAAAATCCTAAAAAAAAAATGTACAATTTGTACATGGGTTGAGTCTAAAAAATGATATATATTGAAAAGTATCTTCAGAAAAATATAGAGAGATAAATAATATATAGTATAATCTACATACTATGACCCATATTACCCAAAATTCAAAAAAAAAAATGTACAATCTGTACATGGGTTGACTCTCTAAACAAATGATATATATTGAAAAATATCTTCAGAAAAATATAAAGAGAAAGAATATATAGTATATCTACATACTATGACCCACATTGCCTACAAAGTTGTGAGTAAAGACAAATTACAAAAGAAAGATATAGGAAGTAATTCCCTAAAAAATCATTGCATTTCTTCATTTGTAAAAGGCATATATCTTGAAATTTTTTCTTAATGAGTTTGATTTATGCATGAAAATAATTTTTATATATGATATCTTTATAATTTATACATTTGATTCCTTCCATGAGATCAACGTCAAAATAACACTTTGAGTCTTTCTTCTTTATACATATGCGAACATATTAGTTCATTTCTATACATCAACTCTTTCGCATATAAATTAGTATGAGTGTTTGAACCCATAGGATTCAGTGTTTTGAGAGTATTGACTTGTGAGGAATAGAGTCGGCTTAATTCGGATTCATGACACTGAAATTGGGTGAAATTAAATTGATACATTTTTAATATGAAATATGAAAATGATTTTCAACTAATTATTATAATAAATCATGATTGTTTAAGAAGATTAAAATAACTTATGCTTGAGATTTTAATTATGATCTTAAAGGAGATTAAAAAGTATGAGACATTTTTGTGTTATGTTGTTTTCTTTTATTCTTAAATGTTAATTTTTGATTTTGTTGTAATTTTAGTTTTTAATTTGATTGTTGTTATTATTTCTTTTAATTTTTTTACATTTAGTTTAATGTTTGTGGGTATCATTACTGAAAACCCTCATGAGACTCAAACTCGTCCACTAGGGCAACCAAGGGGTTTAAAGGCTTGTTGCATAGGCTAAATGTAACCGTGTCAATCTATGGAAGTGATTTAGGATAGTTTAATTTTTTAGTTTTTATTGCTTCTCTTGCTAAGGGACTAGCAAGAAGCTGGTTTGGGGTTGTGATGAGTGCTCAAAAAGCACTAAAATTACCATGATTTTATGCACATTAATTGATTAAAATTATATATATTTATATGTTTTATCATATATTTATATAAATTTGTCTTTTTCGGAATCACGGGTGTTTTTATTGTTTTTCAAGTATTTTCACTTTAAAACGTAACTTAAAGACTCAAAGAGGAATACTGGAAGCAATACATCACAAATATATTAATAAAAAAAATGGGGAAAGGTCAACAAATATGGAAAAATTGGACAAAATGGGTCAAAAGGGTCAAAAATGTCAAAAAGGAGAAAATCGCGCCGCCGCACCGCCCAGCCGCGTCGAGCCCCGCGCGCAGCACGCCCCACGTCCGCGCGCCCAGTCTCAGTTCCATGCGCGTATCTCTTGCTCCTGCGCGTGCCCCAACTGCCCTCCGCGCATGCCGCTGCCATTTCGGCCCATTTTCGCGCACAGCCGCCCCCATGACATCATGCTGATGTCATCAATGACCTCAGCAATTGCACTCCGCGTTTTCATCATTTTTTCACCCACTTTTTCTCTACATCCTCACCTATAAATACCCCCCTTCTCTTCACTTCTAATCACACCTCAACACCATTCTTCTCTTCTCTTTCTTTCTCTCATTTCTTAGTTTTTAAGCTTTTCTTAGTTTCTTTCTTAGTTTTTAGTTTTTCTTAGTTAGTTCTTCTTAGTTTTAGAGTTCTTCCCTTTTTGGGAAAAACTAGTTATGTTTTTGTAATTTATTAGCTTTTTGATTCAATAAATGGGAGTATAAATTCCGCTTGGAGGTTTTCCAGCAACGGGAATAACATCGAAGTTCTGTAAGGATTTTATTTTCTTTACAGTTATTTTTTTTGCTTTATTCTTACATGTTATATTTAATTTGTCTGTGATTAAATTTAACTCTATTGGATTTTTATAAACATGATGTAATAATAACGTTGTTATGCTTGCGAAATATTAAATAGGTAAAAACCTCTAAAATGAATTGATTTTATTTTTATTCAAGATTTTATATTAAGAATGTTAGAGAGAAATATATTATTTTTCATTACAAACTTAAATCTGAAAATTAGATTTTAAGGTTTAGTTATCTGGTCTGATTTAGAGTAGTGCTCTTTTATTTGTTGGTACAATCGCCCGGTAGTTAGAGTGAAGCTCTATTTCAAAAGTTTTTATAAGAATTATTATTTGAAAATGTATTGACAACATATTTTCAGTAGTGGTTTTAAAACTTGAAAGTTAGTACTCGGATAATTAAATTCTTAGATTTAAATTGGACACCTTGAATAAAGTTTAAACTGTCTAACACCACCAAAGGTGGCATTTAAATGGTTCATTTTCAATCTCTTAGAAAAAGAAATTAATTTAATTAACCAAATTAATTATCAACCCCACTCATAGGTGTTAACTGATTTGTTTAGTTAACAAAGAATATCTAACCCCACCAAAGGTGGTATTCATATAAAAAAGAGAGAATCAATAAATATCAATTCATATCTTTAATAACCTAAATAATATGAGCAAGCATAATTAACTTAATTATTATATCCATAAATACTCCACCATTATAAATGATAAAATTTGCATAAATGTTTATTGAATCTATGTTTATTTTTATGTAATTAGATTAAAAATACAAAACCCAAAATATCGTGACAGGATGTTTAGGATTTAATTTCATTTTTAAAAGTTTGAATAATAAATTAAAAACCACATACATTCCTTCCTTAGATCGACCTTGGGAGTATACTTATCATTTTCTACGAAATGATTCGTGCACTTGCGAGAGTTTTATAAATACATAAAACCAAATGAATGGTAGGATCGGCGATGTCGGTTCTGCCCGATCAGTAATCCATAGGGAATCTCTTCCAGAATTTGATTCTCAAAGTCCTGCAATAAAGATAAAACAACACTAGGCAAAGATGAGTTAAGATCGTTAGTACAAAGATAAACATCTTTGTACATAAGTACAAGTACTTGTTGGCTTGCTATCATAGCACTTTTAATCTCTTGTTTTTAGCAAATGTACTCATTCTTTATTTTTCTCTCCTTTTTGCTAACTTTTCTCTTCTGTTTTCTCACTCTTCTCTCCTTTGTGCTCACTTTCTTCTCTTTTTTTGCTCATTTTTGCCTACATTATGCTCACTTTTCTCTCAATTTTTGCTCTCTACCTTACTTACTCTTTTTTATTTTCCTCTTGCTCACACTTTTTTTTCCCACATCTTGCACTCTCCTGCTATCCTAATTTGGTTTTCATAAGCTTGCAAAGGATTGAGAGAGGCTAACGAAACTTTTCAGTTGTTTATTTCAAAAAAATGATGATTTCTATAACCGTCATGTGAAACCCATCTATCAAACTGCCATGGTCAGTTGAGCAATATGTGAGCAACATACATTGGTACAACATCACAAAGAACCTCATCTTCATATTTTACAATTGAAAAAGGAACCCAAACTTGTTTGTTAACTTCCACTTCTCCACAATCATTCAACCATGGTAGCTTGTACATTTTGGGATGCTTTTACCACTTCAAATTTAAATTTTCTTCAAACAAGGTAATAGTAACATTAGTATAGCTCCCACTATCAATAATTAATGTGCATAACTAATCCTTCATATTGCATCTGGTGTGGAAAATATGATCACAGTGCTGGTCATCTTCTTCATCCTTAGGTAGTATATTCAGGACTCTCCCTGTGACAAGGGAATCTCTATGCATAGGTTCTTCCACTTTAACATTAGAACAATCCTTCATTGGTGGTATCTCTTTGTCATATGAATTGGCACTTTCAATTTCTCCATTTGTTTGTACAACCATGATCTTTTTTTCCCATTTACAACTTGCTCTCTCTTCCACATTGGAATTAGTTTCTTATTTTATCTAACCTATGTCTTCTATGTCTTCTTTTATGTAATTTAGAACCTGAAAAGGATTCTAAATGATCCAACCTTGCATTCATCCTCTTAAATTGGGCATTAATAGATTTGATGAAGAATTTCAAGTCAACCTATTATGGTTTTCCTTCTTCCTTACTCATGTTGTCAACCTGTAAAATAAAATGAGATAACCCATGCATTCCCTCATGTGTTTGCTCTCAAATAAGATTGTTATCAGTCTCTTTTTCTTACACTATTTTCACTCTTTTTTTAACATTATTTTTGCTCTCTTTTTTACACTATTTTTGCTCTTTTTTACCACTCAAATCTCATTCCAACCTCCTTTGTGTTCTTAAAAAAAAATCAAAGAATCCAATTAATCTCAAGAAGTAACTGTTTTATTGGTGACAATCTCAAAATTCAGAATTCTAAAAACATAATAGCAAAGTATGACAAAAAGAAAGTTCAAAGAGGACTATAAAGAAAGACTCTTGACCAAAGTGGACTCTAAAGAGAGACTCTTGACCAAAGAAGATTCTAAAGAAATACTCTTAACCAAAGAAGACTCTAAAAAATACTCTTGACCAAAGAGGACTCTAAAAAAAGACTCTTGACCAATGAGGATTCTAAAGAAAGACTCTTGGTCAACTATTTTCCCTTTTTTTTAAATTAGTCTTGGGAAGTAAGAACAAAATAAAGGAAAACCCAATTTCAACAAGAACAAGAAAACTCACCAAGAAAACAAGAATTAGATTCTTGAACAATCTACTACTTTGTTCTCCTTTTCTTCTTCTTATTTTTTTATTTATTATTCTTTTTACTTTTTTACTGCTACTTATGCTCCTGTGAATAGAAAATTCTCAACTCTAATGAACAAGAACCAAAAACAAAGCAAAAAGGTGTGACAAAACTTTAACCCCTCAGTAAGTGGTATAACGATAGAATTTGGGGCCAGAAACGGAATTGAATGGGACGGAGCCTAAAAATATAATAGTAATTGAAACAAGCTTCGATTTGATATATTATAATAGTCATTCCAATACCTGACTCAAAAGTTATAATCGTTTAAAGTTACAACTCTAATTTATCAATTTTTTTAAACAACGAACAACAGCCTTCTCCTCTTTTTTTTAAAGAACAAAGATATATTAAACATAGAAATAAAGAACAAGAAAAAGATATGAATAATTTAAAGAAAACTGTGAAATGAAATCCAAAGATGAAAACAACGACAACAAAATTGAAAGAAAACACAAGACTTAAAAGGATGAAACCTTTTTTTGTGATTTGTGACTCAAGAACATAGAAAACAATCAAAATATGATTTTTTTAAAAATCTAGAATTAAAAAAAAGATAGATGAAGATAGATAACCTATTTTCAATAACCAAGGCTCTGGTACCAAATGATGTAGACCCTCTAGGCGAATAATCCTAGGAACCTACAAACTCAAAAGAATATGCATGATTACATATTATGCTTTTTGTTTTGATACATAATGTATGTTGTTATAAGTTGTCTATTTTTTTGATATTATATTATTTGTGCTCCTACTGTGTGGACTATGTAAGTGTTTACTGTTTTGCATCTTGCAAGTTTGGTTCGAGTCCTTTAGGAGTTTGTATCTTCTTACTCTAATTGTTTAATAGGTTATGGACTCTTTCAGTAGCTAAATATTTTTTACAGATTAAGTCTTGAGATAAATTCTCTGAATTTTTGGTTAAAAAAAGTTCTAAACCCCATTTGGATAAAGTGATGGTATGGATATTTTTTGGATTAGTTAAGTATTTTTTTGTTTTATATGGATTATCTATAAACCCTTGGATTTTGAGATTTCATTGACTTTTAAAATGGTACCTAAAAAGGGTAGTGCTAATAAAGAAAAAGAGGCAGAAACCTCTATTGCATATAATAGGCTCAATTTTTCTAGTGCTAAGACCAAACTCAAATTTGATATGGCTATTGAGATAAAAACAAGTTTCATAATGGAAAGGGGTATGGACTTTGAGCTGGTACAAAATTTTTAATTTGAGGATATTACTAATGTGATAGTAATTCTAGGTTGGAAACGATTCATTAATGAACCAAAAGTTGTTGTAGAATCTATTGTTCAGGAATTTTATGCTAATGTTTCATACATTGTCAATAATAAGATTAAAGTACATAATGTACTAGTCCTTTTTGGGTCGTTTAGTATTAATGCTCATTATGGTTTGATAGATATAGGCAATGGTGAGTATGAGACTTATTTGAGTAATATGGATTACGTTGCGGTAATAGGAAGCCTAATAATAGAAGGTGCTAAGTTGGGCTATGTTTGGATAAGGTTTCCTACATATGGTTGTATTTTATCTGTTCAAGACTTATGCCCATTACTCATTATAGCTCTATGGATAGAGAGCTGATAATATTATTGTATGCTATAACATACAAAATGACTATGATATTGGAATACTAATTCATAATTGGATGAAATTGGCTCTTAATAACCACCGATTAAATTATTTTTCCCCCAACTTGTTACTACTTTATGTTCTAAAGTAAGGGTAATTTACCCAAAAGGTGAAGCTATGTTTCTACCTAGTGAATAATTAAATCTAGTGTCCTACAGTGAACTTACCTCGGTACTAATATTTCCCAAAAGGAAATAAGAGTCGCTACTTCAGAAAGAATGAAAACAAAGGATGAAATTCATCATCTAAATGAAAGAGGGACTTACTTGGAAAATTATGCCCAAGCTTGTACTACACAACATTCTACATTTGCAAATCGAAAACATCATGATTAGGTGAATTATAACCATTTTTTCTATTAAATGCATTGATTACAATTTAACCATCTCGTAATGGGTTCAAGCCATTTAAGGGAACTCGAGAATTAAGATTATGAGTTCATATTTACACCACTTGAACGATCACAACCATAGCATGAAGAACAAGGATCAGATGATATGGAGAATTGAGCTCCAAACTTGCTCTGGGGTTTTTACGAGTTTTTATTGTTTTTATATATTTTGTTTTAATTTTTTTTAACTTTATTTTAATTTTTTTTGTTTCATGTTTTTTTAATTTATTTTATTTTATATTATGTTATGTGAATAATGTTTATTTTATTTAGAACTATAAAAATTTATAACTGTTTGTGAGATGTGCAACAAGTACACAACATTTTATTTGTGTGGATTAAAATTTTTAATTTACATTTGTTACATTGAGGGCAATGTAAATTCTAGGTTAGGAATAGTTATTAAACATATGTTTATATTTTCACTTATTTTTTATTTTTAGTTTAGGAATAGTTAGATTTAATTTTAAAATTTTTCTTTCAAAATTACTATGCTTTTAGTTAACTTTAAACAAATAATTGAGTATTTGCATTGTTAGATTAATTTCTTGAACATATTATGAAATACTGTGATAATTGGTTTATTTTTATCATAGTTTCTATTTCATGATAAAATGTTAAAATTGAGATAAGCCAAAAATTGGTCTTTATGAATCAAATAGTGGAGATTGAATTGTAAGAATATTTTAAGCTTTTATCTTTTTTATTCTAAGTGATAATATTTTTCTACTCTTTTAAACATTCTTCTTATTATTCAAACTACTACATGATCTCTATAGGCTTTTGCATTGAATGTTAGGATTTTTATATTTGATAAAATATCATATACTTATTTTCATTGTATAACTTGAATGACTTAAAATAGAAATTGAAAGTGTATGCATTTTTTTTATTTATACATAACTTCTACAAAAAAGAGAAATATATGGGGTTCCTTAGAACCAATACAAAAATAGCCAAACTAGTTACTCACCATATCATACAAAATATGTAGAAAATGTGCATGTGTTCACTCTCTAAAAAAAAGAGAAAAGGGGAAATAAGAAAAAAAAAGAAAAATCAGTAGTATAAATTAAATACTATGACCCAAAAATCTCTAAAATTATGAGAAATAGAAAATTAATCTCGTGAAGTCATTGCATTTTTATTTTATCTTTATAGGAATATGCTTGATATTTTTATTCTATGATTTTAAGTAATACATGAAAATGACATTTGATTTTTTTATAAATCCTATCACTTGATTCATTTCATGAGATCAAATATTACGCACTATTTTGAGCATTTTACTCTTTAAATATATGCGAACCTATTAGTTCATTTCTTTATATAAGTTCTATTTGTATATAACTTTAATTGAGTTCTTAAACTTATAGATCAGTATAATATTAACAGTATAACTTGTGAGACATTTTTGATATAGAATACAAATTTGTGATTTTTAACTCATTTTTATAATAAGTTATTACTCTTTAGGATGTTAATCAAACTTGGTTTTTGATTTTTATTATGAACTTAAAAGAAACTAAAACACGATAACTTTTACTATTTTATTTTTATTTTCTTTATTTTTCATTTTAATTTTTACTTTTTTTATTTGTTTATTTTTGTTATTATTTTAATTTTTGAAGTTAGTTTGATATTGGTAGGTATCATCACAAAAAGCCCTAACATTACTTAAACACGTCTACTAGAGAAGGTTATTGATTTAAAGGCTTGTAACATATTCTAAATGCAACCGTATCAATTTATCCAAATGAATTAATATATTTTAATTTGTTTTTGTTTTTTCTTTCCTTACTAGAGATTAGTAAGAAACTAATTAGGATTGTGATGAGTGCTTGAAGAATATTAAATATTACATGATTTATATGCATTTTAGTGTCAAAATAGATTTGTATTTGTATAATTTTATTATTATTTTAGTAAATCTATGTTTTAAAAATCACATGTATGCTTTGTTTTTTTTTTTGATTATTTTTAACTTTAAAATGATTCAATTGATAAATACATGAATAATTGTACCTAAAAACATTAATTACACATAAGAAGATTAAAGACTAACATATGTAAGTCTTATATATATCCAATCAAATGTAAAGGAGTGAAAGTATAAAGAATATTGGATACATACAGTTTAACAAGGATCGTGATTAATGTGTATTACAATGTGAGACAATTGAATCATAATTTAAACGTGTATTGAATTAACGCATACCAATGGGGATAAAAGTGTTTCATGATGCACGATAATTTTTCACTCATTAGCCATAATATTTTTGTTGTTTTAAGGTGTCCGTCACACATAAATAGGTGCTTACCCTCTTGTATATTTATCCTATAAAAACTGCTTTCATTTAATGTTTAAGTTATATATTCTTTCAAAACTCTTATCTCAATTTTGAGAGATAAACAAGTTTTATTTTATATTTAATTTTTAAACATTTTAAATTATGTTATAACAAATAAGTAGTATTATAAAAAAAAATTTAAAAAATTATTTATAAAAATATAATTGAGGTATTATTTTAATTATATTTAATATGCATATTTAATTTAATTTTCTAATCATTGAATATGAGCCTCTTAGATTGTGATAATGAAATCTTAATTATGTTATTATGTTTGTATAAATTATTTAAGTAAATATTTTTAATAATTATTAAATGCATAATATTTTTTATTCAAAAACTTTACAAAATTTATTACAAGATTTAAAATATAAATATTGAATTTTAGATTTAATTTAAAATTACCTTATATTTTATATAATACTCTCCAAAACGAGGACACAGGGAACCGTATAAAAAGTATAAAATTATAAAATAAAATAAAAACTAATATTTGTAGGATATTTCTCTCTTTAAAATTTGGATGGTTGAAAATTCAGCTTCAAATTCCCCAGCTTGACTAAAGTCTTCCCTCTGGTACATATATCCACAACTCCATTTTCAGCTGAGTATTAACTCTGGTTTGAACCTAAGCAAAATCTAGTGCATGCTTCAATATTTCACCATTGTCATGAATAAGCTTCAGAACAAAACAACCCATGTCCCTATAATATCCCTCCTTTTTCTTTCTATCCTTCAAATTGTCTCTTCAACTTACGTTATTCCTCATATATATTTCATCAATTGTGGGTCAGACGAAAATATAAACGTCACTCGTCGGACCTTTATTGGAGACATGAACTCTCCAGCTTCTTTTCATTTCACAAAGAAGAGCAACACTGTGAAGATTAGCAATCAATCGCCCGAAATCTCACATATCTACCACACAGCAAGAGTCTTTACCCAACAATCTTTATATGAATTCCAAATAAGCGATTCTGGTACTTACTTGTTACGCCTCCATTTCTTTCCTTTGCAATCCAAAGATGATCTCACAAAAGCACTTTTCGATGTTTCTGCTTCTGATTTATTGCTTTTACATAATTTCTCTGTCAAAACCAACACCAACACCAACAGCTCTATTGTAATAAAGGAATTTATTTTAAGTGTCAAGTCCGGTAAATTTGGGATTTATTTTACTCCTCAAGGATCATCCCTTGCATTTGTAAATGCCATTGAAATCTTTCTTGCCCCAAATATCAATTTCAGCCCAGAAAATGCTACAAAAGTTGGGGTCAATTTTACAAGTTTACCCTCTTCAGTTTTAGAGAAAAATTACAGAATTAATGTGGGAGATGAAGCTATCCATTCAGATAGGGATGATATATGGAGAAATTGGGACTTAGATGATAGTTATCTAAATAACCCAAATGTTGCAATGAATACCCGCACAACTTCTTACCCAAAATACCCAGATGAAGATAGTAAATATATTGCGCCATCTTTGGTCTACCAAACAGCCAAAAAATTGAACACCGATGCTAGTGGGCAACCAAAATTCTTCAACATAACCTGGTCTTTCGATGTGAACAGAACTGCTCTGCATCTTGTTAGGTTTCACTTCTGTGATTTTATTAGTATAACTCCGGACGCTTTTTTTTTTAATCTGTACATAAATGAAATCTATAGCAAGGAAATCAATTATAGTGATTCCCATTATAACTTGGGTTTCCCATTTCACATTGATTATTTGGTAGGTCGTGTTGAATCTGGTGTCATGAACCTCAGTGTTGGTACCAAGAGTAACTCTACAACTAGAAATGCTTATCTAAATGGGCTAGAAATATTGCAGATTATAGATGGATATGCCACAGTTCATAACGAAAATGAGGCTACTAAGAAGAATGTTCCTCTTATAGTTGGTTCAGCTGTTGGTGGTTCTTCACTTATCTGTATTCTGGTGGTTGCTTTGTTACTAGTTTTGAAACGCAAGTCAAAATCTGCTGATACTTTGGATTGGTCTTCTGTTCCTGGATATGGAGTATGTAGTTCCCATAGTAGAGTGACTGAACAAACCATCAAGAACTCACCTGTTCCTAATCTAAATCTTGGGTTAAAGATTTCTTTAGCTGAGATTCAGATTGCTACAAACAATTTTGATTCAAAAAGGCTAATAGGGAGAGGTGGGTTTGGTAATGTATATAAAGGAACACTCCTGAATGGAACAAGAGTAGCTGTGAAAAGAGGAGCTACAGGTTCAGGTCAAGGCTTACCTGAATTCCACACTGAGATCATGGTTTTATCGAAAATTCGACATCGACATCTTGTTTCCTTAATTGGGTATTGTGATGAGAGGTATGAGATGATATTGGTATATGAATTCATGGAAAAGGGGACCTTAAGAGATCACCTTTATAATAATACAGAGTTTCCTTGTTTGACATGGAAGCAAAGACTTGAAATTTGTATTGGTGCAGCCAGAGGTCTTCATTACCTTCACAAAGGTTCAACTGGTGGAATCATTCATCGTGATGTTAAACCCACAAACATTTTGCTTGATGAAAACCATGTTGCTAAAGTTGCCGACTTTGGTCTTTCTAAATCAACTCTAATTGATGAAACTCATGTCAGTACAGGTATTAAAGGAACTTTGGGTTATCTTGATCCCGAGTACTTTAGGACTCAACAATTGACTGAAAAATCTGATGTGTATTCATTTGGTGTGGTTCTTCTAGAAGTTCTTTGTGCAAGACCAGCTATTAATAACATGCTTCCAAGAGAAGAAATGAATTTAGCTGAATGGGGAATTCAATGCAAGAAAAAAGGATTGGTTGAAGAGATTGTTGATCCTTCTTTAAAGGGTCAGATTAGTCCAAACTCATTGAGAAAATTTAGTGACTGCTTAGAGAAATGTTTGCAAGAAGATGGTGATGATAGGCCTGCAATGGGAGATGTTTTGTGGGATCTGGAGTATGCATTGCAGCTTCAACAAACAGCAATAAACAAAGAACCTCATGAGGACAGTACTACAGCAGCTACGGCCACCTCAGGATTCATATTACCTAATCTGCAGCGTTTTACCTCTCTGGACTCAAATTCAACTATGGAAAGAGATCATGATATGCCGGTATTTGGGAATGACTTCTCAGAATCAACAGTAAGTGAAGAAGTTTTTTCGCAATTGAGAGTCAGTGACGCTAGATAACATATGCATCTCTTATCTCTTTCTCTTTGTTAAGTCAGTTTAGTATAAGTTCAGTATAAGTTTAATTTCGAACACCCCCCCCCCCCCCCCACACACACACACACACACACACAAAACTCTTTTCGTGGTCCATAGGAGGTTCGAACCACACCATGTTTGATGTAAAAAATATAAAAAAAATAAAATGTGATCATTACAAACTAAAAGTTGAAGTTGCAAATCTCATTAGCCTAATGGGGTAAATAGGTAATTATGCAAGCTGCCACTAATTAAAAATGAGTAAATATTTTTTTTTAAGTAGTGTTACAAAAATACTATCGGATTTTAATTTGTTACTTCCATACCATTACACTTTTACAAAATTCTATCAAACTTTTGTTTTATACTTTCATATCATAAAATTTTGCAAATATAACAAAAATAGTATCGACGTACGGATAATTTTTCGTTAACTCCCGTTAAATGATTTAACGTGATGATATTTTTGACCACATTATAATGTTTAATGGTAAAGAAATAAGACAGAAAAATTTGATGGTAGTTTTGTAACAATTGTAAAGTTTAATGGAATAAAAGTAAAAAAATTAAAGTTTTGAGAGTATTTTTGTAAATTCTCTTAAAGTTCGGTGGTACAAAACTCTATTTACTCGTTAAAACATATGACAACATCCAAATATGCATAGCACAATAGATAAAAATGTGGAAATATAAATAAATACGTTATATAGAATTTTAGGTAAAAAGCACAACAGATAAAAATGTGGAAATATAAATAAATATGTTATATAGAATTTTAGGTAAAAATAACTTAGATCATAGTAATGATCATTACAAGCCATCACTCCGTCCATAATCTCCATAAGATAGGTGTACGAATCTGAATCAATATTTTGATCTACTCAAATCGCACAAGGAATCAAACCTATTCATTAAGCACATGAAAATTGTTGGCATAATAACACCATGCAATGCGTGTCTTAGTAGGATTCAATAATGAACAATCATAATATATTGCTTCATGGACAAAAACAACTAAACTTAGAAGCTAAATAAATGAACTAGAACAACTATGATACTTCAAAATCATATGGATAAAACAAAAAGGCATACAAATAAATCAAATATAACTAGACAATTTGTTTGAATGATTGAAATAAGAACAAGCCTAAAACTATATGTTGTAGAGAAAATAAAGTTCATTTCCTTAAAAAAAATGCAATTTTTAGAAGGAGGGCACAAAAATAGTGATGTAAAAATAAGTGTGGTAGCTTGTAACAATGAGAAATGAGTTATTTATATAGAAAAATTAAAACTTTAATTTTAAATGAAATTCCTACTCATAAAAGGATTATTAATACACATTTAAGAAAGGACTTTTTGATAATTATACCAATTGACTTGAGTTAAAATAGAAATTTTAAAACTAAAAAACATGAGCTTGTTCGATCAAGTAAATCGAGACATTACTCAATCGCTCAAGACCTTTTTTATTCAATACATCAAGGATGCGTTAGAAGTGTATTTTAACATGAGGGTGCTCGATCGATCTACCATAGGTCGATCGATTATTCCAATACTTAATCGATCAAGTCACTAAAATTTGCAACCTAAGAGCTCCTAAATTGATCTCGTTAGATCTAAACCTGGTTCAATTTACACATTTGCTAGATCAATTAAGTAATGTATTTTGAGCACAAAAATACTTTTATATGTTTGTGCAATATGCTTATGAATACATGAATACAATTCTAAGTTTAATAAGATAGAGATTTATATTTGAAGTGTACCTATGTGAAACTTAAGTGTTTCTTCAACTTTAATTGAAAGACATGATAACGAGCCTAGATATTAGTTTACAAGTAAATCTTTTGTCTATGAATATCGTTAATACTCATAATAACTTACAAACTTTCCTTTTGACATATTCTTGTTGAAAAATCACTCTCTTACTACATGACACTAATAGGATAAATGATGTTACATTGAAGACCAAAATTCTATAGTGGAACTTTCCTATGACCTGATGAAGCCATATTCAATTAATTTTGACAAGCTTGTGTGTAATTGAAATCAACTAGACATAACAATGCAACTTGGCTTAAAAGCCTTATTGTTTATTAGTTTAGTTATTATTTAAAAAGGTAATTCGAAGATTATGTAGTGCATGCATTCACATCAATCATCTTACCATAAAATAAATCTACAAGGATACATTCTTTCCCTAAATGCATAACCATATGAAACATGCAAACATACTCTCATTTGTTTTGACATATTTATAGAAAGATAAACTACAAACACAATTATTTAGTATGATTATCCAAAGCATTCATTTCGTCATTTAATTACAAAAATTACTCAACCATAATCAACATAAAAGAACATAGAAATACTAGAGTTAAGGCTGGGTGAGGCATGAGAAGAAAATGAGGTATATAAGCTTTAATTTCTCAACCAATCGAGAATATGTTCAACCGATCAACATTTGATTTCGATGGAGTTCATAGTAGATCAATTGATATTCAAAGTTTAAAGATTTTTTTAAAATAACTATAAGTCCTATTATTCTCGTGTCTATGTATTGACTTTTCATGTACAAAACATGGTGTTTGTTTTTTTTATTTAGTGTATCTGTCTTCCTCTATGTAAGATTTGTTACTATTGATTAGTAATACACACACGCACATAGTTGGTATATTTATATGTGAGCATGTTTACACACATCATGGGTTAGTTGTCGTAATATGCATGTTAGGTTGAGAGTTGTGGTTTTCGACGAGTGAGTGTGCGAAAGAGTCACACTGTAGCTCGAGTTTCTGGTTCGCATTGGGTGTGGGTATTTGTGAATACTACCAGTATTTTTGGAAACAAAAGATATATTTTTAGCTCCTCGAACTCAAAAGTACTCAATAGATCGCGATTTTATGCATGTTTATGATTATGTTTGTTCAATATTAAGTATGATATTAAATATATGAATTAAGATTATTGATTATATCTTATATATATAAATAAGATTAATTAAGTCTATCAAGGTAGTTATCACTCAAAATGGGAAAACAATGTCCCAAAATATATTCTCACAAGGTAGTCATACTATTTGATTCCTAAACATCGATTTTAGGGTCATCGTAATTTCAAGATTTTATCTTGAAATATTAATTATGAAAAATAACTAATTATCATATTATTCCATGAAATATTTTTGAACTTAATCAAACAATGCAAAGACTTCATCGTTATCTTAAAATTAACTAAAAAGACAATTATTTTGTAAGAAAAATTTAAAATAAAACAAAAATTCTTAATTCAATAAAAATAAATAAATAAAAGCACACAAAATGTAAATAAAAACAAATAAAAATATGCACATATAAAAATTTCAATTTAAGCATAATTTATAATGTAATTTTTCCTACCTCTAACTTAGAACTTACATTGCCTTCAATGTAACAATTGTAAAAAAATGATAAAGAGTAATAGAAACAAAAATTACTCATTTACTGATCTTGTTCAAAAGTTTGATATAGAATTGTAGGTGTATCCATTAATATGAACTACATAGATAGAAAATTGTGTTCTTTTCACAAATTCAAAAAAATGGTTATAAAATTTAACAATTTTAAATAATTTTGACAAAACATGAAATAAAAAAATTAATTAACATAAAATAAAATCAAATAAAATATTACCCATAATATGAATTGCCTCACATCCAATACTTAGTTTAACATCTCAGTAAGATGCACCATCATCATGGTATTCAAGATTACGTATCCATATGCAATATATTTCTTCTATGTTGTGTTCTCTTTCTTAATATGGCTTTAAATGATGCACATTTACTTTGATCATATTTTTAGTGTTTGGATCCTTCAATTCTACTTCTCCATGTAGAAATACTTGGGTAATTGTGAGCAGTACACTCCACTTTGATTGTAATTTTTTTGGGAATAATCTCATATGAGAGTTAAATAGAAGAACCTTCATTCAAGGAAGAAAAGTCTTACAAACAAGCCTCTTGTCGTGATAGCGCTTTGTATGCTCTTTATACAACTTTTCATTTTCATAGGATTCGTCCCTAATGTCTTTAAACTCATTGAGTTGGAGCAAACACTTTTTCTTTTAATTTGACTAAATCCAAGTTTATCTTTTTAATCGCCCAATAAGCCTTGTGTTTGAGTTCTACAGATAAGTGACACGCTTTTCCAAATATTAATCGGTAAGGGCTCATCCTAATAGGTGTTTTATATGTTGTGCGGTAAGCCCATAAGGCATCATTTAACTTGATTGCCCAGTCCTTCTTTAAAGAGTGCCCATTCCTTCCTTGAAGAGTGCACAATGCATTCCAAAACCTCTTTTATTTTCCTATCATTCAGTTCTACTTGACCGAATGTTTGAGGATGATGTGGAGTAGCCACTTTGTGAGTGATGTTATACTTCTTCAGTACCCCATCAAAAGGTTTATTGCAAAAATGACTCCCTCTATCACTTATTATTGCTTTAAGAATCCCAAACCTACTAAAAATTAAATCCTTCAAGAGTTTCACAACAACGTTAGCATTATTAGTTTTAGTGGGTATAACTTCTACCCACTTGGACACATAATCCACAACATATATTCATAGCTAGAAGGTAGGGGAAATGGATCCATAAAGTCAATCCTCAATACATAAAAAATGAACAACTTATATTACCAATCCTTTAACGTCCATCACATTAAACACAAAACATATAAGCATCTTTATAAAGAGTTGGTTAATAAAAAATGGATTGTAATACCTTAAGGAATGTTTTGTTATCTCCAAAATGGCCCCCAATGAAAATCATGATAAAAGGCCAAGATGTTCTTATGTTCTTTTTCAGGCACACACCTCTAGATGATTTGATCTTGACCAATCTTGAATAGATAACGATCATCCCAAAAGTATTGCTTACAAGAGTTTAACAACTTTTTATTTTTCTGAAAAGGTGTGTTAGGTCTTAAAATACCACTAGCAAAATAATTAACTATACCAGCACACCATGAATTTGGACCTATTGAACATAATTATTTATCAAGAAAAAATTCAACAATTTCTTCTTTACTCTCACATTTAAGATCATTGAATATAGAAATCAACCTAGATAAATGGCTAGTTACTAAGTTTTCATTTTCTTTTTTATCTTTGATTTCTAGGTCAAATTATTTCAAGAGTAAAACCGACTGGATTAATTATGGCATAACATTAGGTTTGCTTGGTAGATATATCAAAGCATCATAATTAAAATGCATAATTACCTTAGAACCTACTAAGTAATAGCTAAATTTATCTAAAGAAAACACAACAACCAAGAATTATTTTTCAGTGGCAGATGATGCGGACCCTCTAGGTGAAGAACCTTAGGAACTCACAAAATCAAAGGAATAAGAACAATTGATTTACTAGGAATGTGTTAACGATGATTGAATTAGAACCTTAAGGAAAAAAAGTCCTTAAAACCCTCACCTTTCGTATGATCCGATTAGAACCCTAAACAAACAAAGTCCTTAAAAACCTTGAGATGCCATAAAGGATGATCACTCCCTTTCATTAGTCATATTCAATCATAATCAATAACACAAGAAAGCAAATAAAAAAACTTTCTGAAATAAAAGTTTATTAATGATATATGGTCTTCCTCTAAATTAATTAGTGGTTTCTTTTTATAAGAAAGAAACCTTCTTGAAAAACCCTAGATGCCAATTCACCCGAAAGAAAACCCTAAGCAGTAATTCAATCCCTTAAGAAAACCTAGGTTCCAATTCAATCCCTAAAGAAAACCCTAGACAAAATGGGCTTTGTTTATTGGTAGATTGGGCCTAATCCAACCTTAAGAAAATAAAAGACTAAATGAATTATGATAAATAAAACATAAAAGACCCAAAATTAACTAAAACAAAAATTGCTTCCTAAATCAATCCTTGCTCCCAACTTAATCTTCCAAATCTATCCTTTGCATAAAAGGGTAATAGACCATGCTTGGTGAAGCTTTGGAATCATTGAATTTAATTCTAGAATCTTCTAGCATAACTTATTTGTATTGCACTTCCATGATCAAGCCTTGTAAAGCTTCCTTCATCCTCTTTGTCTTTGCCCTAGTCATTGGACTAATTAGCACCTTGATTTCCATTATTCCCCTCCTCTTTGAAAAGATTCATCCTCGAATCACCTACATTAAACAAAGATAAATCAATGACATTAAAAGTTGTACTAACATTACCATAGTCACTTGGTAAATCTAGCTTGTAGGCGTTATCATTGATATGTTCCAAGACTTGAAAAGATCCATCTTCTCAAGGCTACAATTTTGATTTCCACTATGTGGGAAATCTCTCCTTAATCATGTACACCCAAACCCAATCTCCAAGTTGTAAAACAACCTTCAAATGCCTTTTATTGACTTGCTTAGCATATTTCTCATTCTTCCTTTCAATGTTGGCCCGAACTCTGGCATGTAAATCCTTCACACAATTTTCCTTTTCTTACCATCAAGAATTTCAAAAGGAGAAAATGAATAAGTAGAATGAACAATCCTATTATATTTAAACTTAATGTGTGGTAATACATCACAAATATGTTGAGAAAAAAGAGAAAAAGTAAAAAAAAATGGAAAAATTGGACAAAATGGGTCAAAACGATAAAAAATGTGAAGTCCCATGCATGCTCATGCATTCCAGCACTTGTCTTGCTCGTAGTCACCCACATGCCTAGCATATTCCGTGAGCAGCCTCACACATGTCACGTCGAGATGCATTACCTTGTTCATGCACGCTAGTGCCCCCACACGCGTGCCAACCTACCTAAACGCATTCAAAACCATTTTAAAGATATTTTTCCACTTTTGTTTAGCCTTTCTCCCACCTATAAAAGGACCATCTTCCTCATTGTAAAAATCATCCCTAAGGTTGCTTGAAAATCTTGGCTCTTCTTTCTCTCTCTAGAAAGTTTTTTTAGTTTTAAAGTTCTTCTCTTTTTGAGAAGAACTAGTAATGTTTTTATAAATTTTTAGTTTTTTATTCAATAAACGAAAATGCAAATTCATTTGAAGGTTTTCTAGAAACAGAATTAGTATCAAAATTCTATAAAGATTGTTTTGAGATATAATTTTAAAATTAATTCTTTAGAGTTATTTTTATGTTTTATCCTTATATATTATATTTAATTTATCTGTGATTAAATTTAATATGACTGACTGTTTATAAATATGATATAATAATCACATTGTTATGCTTGCGAAATATTAAATAGGTAAAACATTTTTATAAAATAAATTGATTTTATTTTTATTAAATATTATATATTAAGGATGTTAGAGAGAAATATATTATTTTTCATTACAAACTTAAATTTGAAAATTAGATTTTTAGAGTTAATTATCCGGTCTGATTTAGAGCAGTGCTATTTTATTTGTTGATATAATTGTCTGATAATTAGTGAAGTTCTATTTCAAAAAATTTTATAAGAACTATTATTTGAAAATATATTGAAAACATATTTTCAATAATAGTTTTAAACAAATTAATTATCAACCCCACCCATAAGTATTAATTTATTTGTTTAACTAGAAAATAATATCTAACTCCATCAAATGTGGTATTTATATAAAAAAAGAGAATCAATAAATATCAATTTATATCTTTAATAACCTATATAATATGAGCTAACATATTTAGCTTAATTATTATATCCATAAATATTCCATTGTTATGAATGATAAAAATTTGTATCATTGTTTATTGAATCCATATCCATATCTATGTTTATTTTTTATGTTATTAGATTAGGAAACATAAAAAATTCAAAATATCGTGACACGATGTTTAAGATTTAATTTCATTGCTAAAAATTTTAATAATAAATTAAAAATCACATATATTTCTTCCTTAGATCGATCTTAGGAGTATATTTATTATTTTTTATAAAATGATTCGTGTACTTGTGAGAGTTTTATAAATCTAAAACCAAAGTATCTGCAAAATCAGTATTGCTAGTCTAATGTCGGTTTTGTTTATCATATTTTTGGTGCTATTGTTAAGGAAGGAATAACGTTTTTAAATTATTTATCAAAATTTTGAAAATTTTGTGTTATAAATAATTGTGAATTTTTTGTTTATTTTGAGTTCATAAAAAAATTTAAACTTTAATGTATTTATTTATTTTATTTTCTAAAAAAAATAAAAAAAAACTCTTTAACTTTTAACTTTTTATTTTTTTAATTTTTAATAATAAAATTATTTAATTTTTAACTTTTACTTTTAATTTTAATTTTTAACTTTTTATTTTTGTTAGTAACTAAAAAAATGAAAAATGTAAATTTTAATTTTATTTTGAACTTAGTTTATTATTTGCTTTAATTTTTTATTTTTTTAAATTTTTTATTTATTTAAATAGTGTGCTCTATAAAAATAAAAATAAATAAAAAAATACTATACAAATTGTTTTTTAAATATTAACTTAATTCTTAACTTAGGTTATTCCTTTTATTTATTATATAGTATTTTTGTGTACTAATTTGTAAATATTGTATGATATAATATGTATAAAAATATGTTTGTATTATATAGATAAAGTGTATTATATTGTGTAGAATTTAATCATGTATATTTATTTGTATAAAAATATGTTTGTATATATATTAGATAGAGTGTATTATAAATATTTATTATGTATAATTTAATCATGTATATTTATTTGTAAAAAAAATGTGTTTGTATTATATGATAGATAGAGTGTATTATAAATATGTATAATTATATGTATCAAAATTTGTATAAAATTTGTTTGTATTATATATATTGTAAAATTTGTATAATTATTTTATTTTTATTATTTTCTTTATTAACTAACTTTATTTTTATTTTATTTTATTTCTTTGACTTGTTTGTTTTTCTTTTTTTGTTATTTTACTTAATTTTTATTTTTATTGTTTAGTATTTATTTTAATACTTAGTGTTTGATTAATTTTTAAAAAAAATATTCTGAATCTATCTCCAAAATTTCAAAGTTTTTAATCATACTCTGTGATAAAATGAGGTAGTTGCTTTGTTATATCTAGGTACAAATGTGTTTTGATACCTTAGTTATTTGACTTGCACCTAGAAGTAGTTTATTTGAAACTCATAGTCATGTCCCTAGTTTTAAGTTTATAAAATTTTGAAAATCCATAGGACATGACTTAAAAAATATAGGTAGAAAAACTTGTCCTATCTATAGGTTTGATTGACTCAATAATGTAGGGACATTGAGTTTAATTAAAATAAAATCTCCCAAGTTATGTCTTGTTAAGACTTTAAACTAAGCGTTGGATAGGAGGTAACCCATCATTTTAGGTAATTTTCTTTTATTTATTTATTTTCTTTTGTTTATTTTAATTTAATTGCATGTGAATAATTTTAGAATTGTTAAAAATAAAAATAGTTTTTGAGATGTTAGAAGTTCACATCAATCTATTTGTGTGAACTTTCATGATGAACATGATGGATGCATCTGTATTTTTCCATCAGTACTTGCACTTCTCAGAAAATAGGTATATTTTCTACTATGCCAAAAATCAGTATTAAAGTTGGTTATTAATAGACTTTAAATTGAGAAACTTAAAATTTAAAGTCGGTTCACGCATTGAACTGACTTTAAACTTAATGTTGGTTCAGCACATGAATTGACTTTAAGATTAAAGTTGGTTTATAGTGTGAACCAACTTTAAGTTTAAAGTCAGTTCAACGCATGATCTGACTTTAAATTCTGTATTTTTTTTACACATTTTACTCATTTTCTACTATACTTTTAAATACTACAAATAATTAAAAAATTAAATATTAATTAATTACTTGAGAATTAAATTTATTACAAAAAAATAATTTACATACAATACATACATATATATATATATAACTTAAATTACAAATAAAATGATGTCGTCTCTTTTGTCCTGGATTTTGTGATAGTCCAACTTTATTTCAAGGAGAGAAAGCTTGGTTTGCTTAGAATCATTAGCATAGTGATCAGGAAACTAGGAAAGAGAGATGAGATGGAGTTTGGGGAAAAAACAACTGGTCCATATAACAATTCATTCCCTAAATACATATGCACATAAACATCTATCAAACAAGCTGCCCAAACTTTAGAGACACATGATCAGAGAAATTAAAGCATTATAAAAATTACCATGATGTTGTCTTATATTATTCAAGATCATCATATTCTTCTCCTGATTCTTCTTATGATGTTATAATTTGAGTCATGTGTTCTTCTCGTAAATCATCAAAAATTTGCAAATCATAGCTCGACTTGTTCCAACGAAAGAACTACATGTAATTAAATTCAAAATAAGAATGTAATATCACGAATTCACAAAAATTAACTTATATATGTTAATAGAGTATATTAGTAAAAGAGATTACTACATCGACACTAGAGTGATATAATAATAAACCCATCCCTTCGAAATCATATTAACACTGTATTGATTTTTTGTCTATAAAATATGAAGCTATCTGGAATGAAGCTGGTATTTTTAATACTATGATGAACTCTAAATATGAAGTCAAGTGTAACTCTGATTTGTTACTTGGATTGATTCGTTAACACAACACACCATCTTGTGTCAATTTGATCGCTCACGTAAAATACTTGTTTTGCATGAAGTGCTAACATGAAAGGATTGTCAATGTGACTTATCTTGGAAAAAATTATAAAGGTAAATCCAAAATAATCTATTTTATATCCAACATTGATAACATCTTCAATCCAATCACACAAGAATATTGTTCCATGGAAGACCTCATAATCGAGTTACCAAATTTCTTGAATTATACCATAATATGTTCTATCAGAAAGTACATCATTACCCTCTTTTGAACTCGCAAATAACATAGTTTGTGCAACCATCTTCATACTACTATTCTGATTTACTTGGACTTTTTCCCTTGCTTGATTCATAAACCTCGATCCATTAATTGTGAAACTAGAATATGATTTGACATCGAATTTTGGACCATGTGTAAGTCATTCTAAACTTTCTATTATTTCATGATAGCACATTGTATGTTTTTTATACAATTTTGCATTTTTATAAGCTTTGTCTCTAATCTCTTCAAGTTCACTAAGTTGGAGCAATTGCTTCCCTCCTGATTTGTCTAAATCCATGTTTAGCTCTTTAATTTCCCAATAAGCCTTGTGTTCAAGTTCAACGGGTAGGTGACACGCCCATTCCAATAGGTGTTTTGTATGCCGTGTGGTATGCCTATAAGGCAATATTCAATTTGATTGTCCATTCCTTCCTTGAAGGTCTCACAGTGCATTCTAGAATCCCTTTGATTTTTCTATTACTCATTTCCACTTAATCAAAATTTTGTGGATGATACAAAGTAGCCACTTTGTGTGTGATGTTATACTTCTTCATTAACCCATCAAAAACGTTTTTTTTTTTTGCCAAAATGGCTCCCTCAATCACTTATTATTGCTCTAGGCATCCTGAACCTCCAAAATGTCCTCCATAATGAAAATAATGATAAAAGGCTAAGATGATTTTATTTTCTTATTTAGGTACACACCTCCAAATGATTTGATCTTGACCAATCTTGAATAGATTAGGGTCATTCCAAAAGTATTACTTGCAAGAATTTAAAAACTTTTTCACTTCTTGATAAGAAATGTTAGGTCTCAAAGTACCACTAGCAAGATAATTGACTATCAATGTACCATGGATATATACCTATTGAAAATAATTTTTCATCCAGCAAAGTTTCAACAATTCTTTCTACTCTCACCTTCAAGAGAATTGAATTCAAACATTAACCTATAGAGATGATCAACTACTAAGTTTAAACTACTTATTTTTGATTTCTAGGTCAAATTATTATAAGAATAAAGCTCACCTAATTAATCTTGGCTTTGAATTAGGTTTACTTAGTAGGTAATTTAAAGCAAATGATCAAAATGCACAATTAATTTAGAACATGCTAAGTAAGAACTAAATTTATCTAGAGAAAACCCAACAATCAAGAATTTTTTCTCAATTGTGGAATAATTTATTTAGGCATCATTGACTATTTTGGTAGCATAATATATAACATGCAAATGCTTTTCCACTCTTTTCCCCAAAACTACCCCGATTGCATAATCAAAAGCATCACACAAAGTTTAAAAGTAAGATACCAATTAGGTGCTAGAATTATAGGGGCAAATGTTAATTTATTCTTCTAAGTATTAAAGGCGATAAGGCATTCTTCATTAAAAATAAAATTTGTTATCTTTTCACAATAGGTTACATAAAGGGTAACTTATTTTAGAAAAATATTTGATATATCACCTATAAAAACTTGCATACCCTAAGAAACTCCTAACCCTTTTAGCAGATGTAGGGGCGATAATTTTGCAATAAAATCAATTATAGCCTTATCGACATCAATTTCTTTGTTAGAAATTATATGTCCTAACACTATCCTTAGTTGTACCATTAAATGACCTTTTTCTAACTAATTGTTAGGTTGCATTTAATACAGTGTCCTAATAGTAAAGTGAATTTATCAAGCAATCATCAAATGAGGTTCCAAAAATAGAAAAATCATTCATAAATACATTAGCAAACTTTTCCACCATATCTTAGAAGATTGACATCATCCATCTTTTAAATGGGGTCAAGGCATTGCATAATCTGAATGACATCCTCTTGAAATAAAATTTCCCAAAAAAAGTTGTAAATATGGTTTTCTGTTGATCTTCTAGTGCAATGAGTATTCGATAATAACCTGAAAGTCCATCTAGAAAAAGTAAATTTCATGCTCAGCTAGTCTTCCTAGCATTTGATGAATGAATGGAAGTGGAAAGTAATCCTTTTTAGTGTATAAATTTAGTTTCCTAAAATCTATACACATCCTCCATTCAGTGACTGTTCTAATAGGTACAAACTCATTTTTATCATTTTGACAACTATTATCCCAGATTTCATTGGTACTACATGTATAGGATTAACCTATTTACTATTAGCAGTACCTATTTGTAAGAGTTTTAGAATTTCCTTTTTTATTACCTCTTGCATTATTGAGTTTATTCTTCTTTAAGCCTCTCTAATGAGTATAGCATTGTCCTCTACATTGGTCTTATGTATACACATAGCAGGACTAATACCTCTAATATCCCCGATACTTCAACTTATAACCTTTTTAAATTTCTTAAGCACCTTAACAAGTTCATTTTCTTGGGCTTTGGTAAAAGAATATAAAATGATGGTAGGATACGCTTTCCCTTCTCCCAAAAACACAAATTTTAGTTGCTTTGGAAAATCTTTTAGGTCTAAGTTGGGTGGAGTGGCATTTTCTCCAGGTGGGATAATAGGTAGCATAAAGGGTGTACTAGGGTTTTCTATTAGTTTATCTTTATTTAGTCTACTCATTTAAATCTTCTTCTGCCCTTTTAATAGTTAAACCAATTTCCAATTTATCATTCATTCTTTCTTAGAAAAAACGTGTTATTTATAATGCTATCTAATGAACCAACATCAAAACATTCACCAATGGACGATGTGAAGAGTTAAAAACTTTAAAATGGACAGTCTCTCCTAACAGTATTATTGTTAAATTTCCATCTTGGACATCAATAATAAATAGTCTTGGTAGTGGCCATAAATGGTTTACCAAAAAGTATTGTATGTTATTTATCCAAGGTTGGGTTTTTTCTATATTGAGAACCATAAAATCAACAAGGATTATACGTTTATGTACCTACACCAAAATTTTCTCAACCCTTTCCTTAGGATATTTAATAGATCTGTCTAGAACTTGAAAAGACATGGTTGTAGGTTTAAGATTTCATACTCTAGTTGTAAGAAAGTAGTGTATAGCATTAGATTTATACTAGCACCTAAGTCTAGCATTATCATAGACACTTTTCTATCCCTTATAGTGATGTGTATGATAAAACTACTTGGGTATTTCAACTTTGGAGGTAGTTGGTACTGGAGCATAGCACTAGAAAATTTTGATACCACAACTCTTTCATTGAATTCATAACTTATTTTCTTAGTGTTTAATTCTTTAAATAACTTAGCATAGGATGGCATATTCTTGATCACTTCTAATAAAGTTAAATTTATATTAACATTAGAAAGCATATTAAATAGATTAGAGAATTGTTATCTTGTTTGGATTTTTGTAACCGGTGAGGAAATGGTATTGGCGTCAGGTATGATATGCTATCTTTTGATTTTTTAGAGCATCAGTTGATTCCTTGATTCTTTTCTCTAAATATTGATCATTATTGGCACTTATCTCCCTATTTTGGGAGACTATAATGTCACCTTCTTTATTACCTCTACTAAATGGTAGATTATTAGAAATATTAGGTAATATTTTATTGACTACCTTACCACTTTCAAGGATTATGACCTTTTTTTCTTGTTCTACTTGTCTGGTCAACTTTCCTTTTTATTGTTTTTACAAGTGCTTTTCTAGTTGTCAAACTTTGACTTCAACTCTTTTTACCAAAGGCTCCATAGAGTTAAACTTTTGATTATTCATCATTTCATTGTCACTACTTATTAGAATATAGGTATTCAAATTATCTTCCAAAGTTGGCTTATAAGGTTGATTTGTTGGATAAGGTTTGTTTTCTTATAGCCTTTTTGTTTGGTTTTGGGCATATGCTTGGTAATTGTTTGAACACTCGATAAAATTATATCCCCAACTGTGCTACAATTCACTATGGGAGTCAAATTCATTAACTCATGCTCTTCTTCCTCTAGTACTCTTTTGCTGGAAATTAGTACCAAACATCTCATACAACTCCAAAGTTTTCTCTCTCGTCTTTTCTTCCATAAATTATTGTGTTAGTCCACTATTGAAGAACTAATTCTATACTTGTAGTGGAAAGATGTGGTGTGTGTATTGGTTTAAGAGGACTTTTAATTTGTCCCAAGTTTCATGGAAGGACTCTCCGTTCATTTGGAAGAATGTTGTTATTTTCCTTCCACTCAACAGTCTTTTGTTGGAAATGGTACCTACCGATGAATTTTTTGTAGACTACCTCCCAATTAGTCAATGAAACTAGTTGTAGAGTCATAAACCAAGACTTATCTCTATCCTTGAGTATGAAGGAAAAAATCTCATCAAGAGTTGGTCTTCATTTAGTCTCTGTAATGGAAATGTTTGTACGACAACATAAAAATCTCGAATGAAGTCAAAGGCTCTTCATTAGGGATACCGTAAAATGAAGGTAATATGGAATAATGAATATTTTTCAATTCATAATTCTTTATAGCCTCTCCGAGTTGGATGCATGAAGTAATGTTTCCTATAAATGGCACTGAATCATCCTTCATCAATTTTTGCTTGTCTTCCTTTTCTACTTGCACTTGAGGTAGTTTCACTTCCTTTTGAAAAAATTTCATCTTATCTTTGAGCGTTTTGAACCTATAGATGTTCAGCAATAAACAATACAAATTCTTTTCTCAAGGATCTCTTTATTTTTTAATGCATCAAAAATACTAATAAAAGGAGAAGAGAAATTTTAATACTAATATGAGTACTATAAGAAGTATAAAAAACAAAATTTAAACAATACACACAAGTTAGCAAAATAAAATAATTATAGAAGAAACAATTTATTACAAAAAAGTTTTAACATAAAGTAAAATAAAATAAAATAATAAAAGAGTTAATAAATAAATAAAAAGGAAAATAAAAAATAAAAGAAAAATAATTTTTTTGAGGAAATAAAATTAAATTAAAGAAAGTTAACAATGTTTTTAATATATATAAAAGAAAATTTAAAATTTAAAATATCTAAAATCAATTGATAACCTAGGCATTCTATAATTTGAAATAAAAATCATGATATTTACAACACAAAAGTTTTTAGGATTTTGATAATAAAATTTAAAAAATACTATTCCTCCATAGTAAAAGCACCAAAAACTAAGATAACATTTGCAAGCATCAATTGTGACTCTATAAATACCTTCCACTCCTCTCAACTATTTACACATGTTTTTAGTGCCAAAACTCTACAAAAATCCATACTAAGATTTATATATATGTTTTTAAAATCTTTTTGGAGAGCTTACATTTAAGTATGGGTCATTCAATGAGTCTAGCTATCTAATCATAGTTTGTGTGCTTGTAGGGTTTAACAGTGTGTCTCCTGTACACAATTTGAGTTCTTTGGAGGATAGTGTTCCCTTTGGTACCCTTGAGATATATGTAGATCCTCAAGGTGTCTCATTCTATACATTTCATGATACAAATCTGTGCTTAGTAATCACACCACATTTGGAGGTGTTGGCTATAGAGAAGAGCTGGGTTTTTGTGTCAAAGCTGGTGATTATAGAAGTAGCAAGCAAGAACAACAATATAAAGTTCAGATAGAGGTCCTACCTGATAGAGGTAATAGTGGTTTTATTTCTTTTAGAGTTGTTACTGTTTTATTGTTTAGTGAATAGTTTACTGAATAGTTTACTGTTGAATGATTTCCTTAAGAAACCCAAGGATGTTACCACACGGATATGGTCCTTATGTGGGTTTACCTTGTTACCTCACTTGTTTTGCATGATCCATTTTTTTCGACTTTAAATATAATATTATTAAAAGTTATCTACTTATGTGATATTTTATTAATTGTAATTGTACTACATTTTTTGCTTTAATTTTGCCTTTTTTGTTTGAGGGAATTATGGTTGAGTCATTAAGGAGTTTGTATATTCTTACCCTGGTAGTGTATTGGGTCATAAACTCCTTGAATTGGTATCAAATAAGGTTCCCCATTTTTAGGCTCAATCGCTCCAGTGTTGATTCTCTTAAGTTAGTTTTCACACACACACTTTTTCTCCAATGGATTCAGGAGAAGGAGGGAATTAGGTTGATCTCTACTCTTGAATGGGAAAAACTATGCTTATTGGAAATCACAAATGAAGGCATTTTTATGGTCATAAGAGGACCTTATGTGGTTCCTTGTTGAGAATGTCCGGACCTATCCCACCAAATACTACTTATCAATTTAAACGAGAAAATATTAAGGAGAAAAATGCACTAATGAATCTACTTTCATAGAGTCATCGCAAGCAAATATTAATATAGACTCAAGTAGAACCAAATTTCATATGTCTACATTTATCCTCTCTCTCTACTAATGTAGGCGCCAACTTAGATGAAATAATTAGGTCTTTCATAGCTTGTAATGAAAGGCTAAGGTTTCCCCACCTGAGAAAAGTCATTTAGGTTTAAGCATACCTTTAGTCAACCAAAACAAACACTTTAAACAATAAGCTCACAATCATAGGAGTAAACCTTTAAACTTCAATTTTCATACAATTACATTCCCAAAACATAGGATATTTTTCTTATACATCTTAGCATTCATTTAAGATAACCTTTTTTTTCTTTCTTTTTCCTTTTTCCTTTTCTTTTCTTTTTCCTTTTTCTTGACACAAGAGGGTAAATGATACAATCTTAAAACAAATAAGTTCAATAAGTAATATAATTGAAACTCAACTAAAGGTGTGCAAGGTAAGGGATAAAATAAAGGCTCAAGAGGGAAAATTGAGGATAAGAAAACATTAGTGGTAAGAAAGGATCAAACAATTCAAAGATGGCCTAAATCCTCTTTCTATCCAAGCAGTACCTAAGATTTTTCCTATAGAGGCACTAAAGTGGATTCTCAAAATAACCATACAAATTCACAACTTATTGCATATGTATAGAAAAATGTTATTTTTAAATTCAAAACAAGAACTTAGTCTACATACTCTCAAGGAATACACATTTTAAAATAGCCACACTTTCATTTAAGTCAAAAGTATCTCAACCATAAAACATACTGGTCATATAAAAAGGTTCTTTTAAGTAGTATAATAGCTGGATAAAGAGACTTACAGAACAGTCATAAGAAAAGAGAGTAAGAGGAAAAATAGAGTGTCAATACAACAAAAACAATATTTTTTGATTTTTTATTAAAGTAATGAAAAGGACATACAAAGATAAAACTACAAACATAAGAGAGAGAAAAAATGAATAGTTCAACCCTAAAAAGATAACTCAAAAATAGTGATCAAATAACATCCCCCATTTAAAGTTTTTATAAGGGACAATTGATTGAGACAATAGTCTTTGTGTCATATGAGCATCTAGAGTATATGGTACTCAAGGTTTGTTTTGTTTATTATTTCTTGAAAATCTTGAGGAGTTACCCATATAAACCAGACCAAGCAGACTTTTAATCATAGACTTATTTCTTTTTGCATTGTGTCTCATGTGCATGATGCAACCGACTTGGATATTCTTAGATGAGCCATAATATCTATAGCCTATCATAAAGGATATGGATGAATAAGGTGGAGAACTCTGAGTAGTACTTCTCATATATCTAGAACATTGCCTATCAAAGTGCCTAATAGTGCCACACATATAACAAACACGAATATTGGAGTTAAAATCTCGGTATCTAACTATAAGAAGTAGTATATGGAAGAGAAGAGGAAAAGTTCTCATATGGACTTTCATACGAGAACGAGTAGCCAATCACTTGCAATAAGGTCTCAAGTGCCCAAGTTCACTATAATGGTGACAAGTTGGAAGTACAATAGGTAGAGAAAATAGGCCACCACTAGTGCCATGGGAAGAGCTACATTTATGTGAAGGGTTCACCTTTCTAGAAGAATCTGGTTGAGGAGACATAATACACTAACCACTATTGTTGGTGGCAGCAGACTTGAAGTTTAGAGCTTTATTTGAAGTTTTCATACTCTTAGTAGAACCCACCTTAGAAGTTGAACCCTCTTTTTTGTAACCATTACCATACTTGTCACTAAATGTCTTAGTGTTGCTACAGATTTCATTTAGGTTCTTAGAACTAGTCAATATTTGTTTTCATTCTAGAGGTACAATAAACCAGTTGCTTCTCACTAACTTTGAGTTTGTCCTTTAGAGCAATAATCAAATCTTTCTTTTCTTTGATAAATGATTCAAGATAAGTTACAAAATTGTTCAGAATCCTAACTTTGTCATTTAGTTTATCAATATCAATTTCCATTTAGTTAAGAGAATAGGCTACATATTTCTTTGTACTCTTAAGGACTATAATTTGCTTCTTCAATCCTTCAATCTTGGCATTTTGATTAGTAAAGGGATCAAGGTTAACAAATAGTTTTGTAACTTTACCAGACTTAGGAACCTTCATTTGTTCCTCAACCTTCTTCATGTTTTCATGATTTGCTTTAAATTGCTCAAGCAAATATGAATATCTTGTTTGAATAACCTCATATTTTTTGGTGAGATCAAGTTGTTGACCCGATAGACGACTTTTTTCCTCTTGATTTTTCTTCAATGCATATATCGCATGCTCTTTTTTATCAAGGCTATCTAAGGCCTTTTTCTTTGCTTTTTCAGACTTAATGTGCTCTAACAAGATCACATTGTAGGATTCGTGCAATTCATCTTTTTCATCATCAAATTTTACTGTCACCTTTTGAATAACTGAGGTAGTATTGGGAGGATCAACGATACTACTAGAGGATCAACCTTCGATCAAACCATTATTCTTTATTAATTAAATTTAACTTGTCACACTACTATAAATTCAAATTCAAGATTTAAAACGAGGAAACATAAAATTTAAATTTGGTTCGCGGGTTAAATCGAATTTAACAGGTTGAACTCACTTTAAATTCTATATTTTTTAACATATTTTACATATTTTCTGCTATTCTCACTAACTATTTTTGATCACATAATAGCAAAAAAAATCATAAAATATTTAAAAGAGTTTTTAAATTGTAAAAATTATTGAGAAACTAAATATATTAGTCAATTACTTGAGAATTAAATTTATTAAAAAAATAATTTTATATAATACATACATACATACATATATATATATATATATAACTTAAATTAAAATAAAGTGATAATGCCTCTTTTTCATAGATTTTATGATATTTCCACTTTATTTTAGGAAGAGGAAACATGGATTGTTGCTTAGAATCACCAAAAATGTCTCATTCATAATGACCAGAGAACTCTCCAATGAGATAAGATGGAGTTTGGATAGGAAAACAGGTCCAAACAACAACCTACGTGTAAATAAACCCATTATACATTATATACATATAAAAATATTATATATATTTCATGTACATGTAAATAGTTTTCAAAAATTTTAAGTTTAAAATAAATTAATATATATCAAAAACGTAAATACATAAAATTATTAAAATAAATAAATGAATAAAATATCTTCTTCTCTTTTGAATAAAAATACACAACTTACATAACACAAAACTTTATACACATAATCAATAACACATAATATATTTTAAAATAAAAAAAATATGAATAATAAGTGTAAAATAATTCATAGAAATACTTACAAGAGTAAATGAAGGAAATGAAGAAAAGAGTGTTTGGTAAGTGAGAAATTGAAGTAAAATGGGTATGAAAAATTTGAGTATTATGCTAAAAAAATAGCGGATCTAGAAGAGAAATTGGAGATGATGAAAACCAAACTGATGGCGTTAGAAATGATGGCCGAAAGTGCCCAAAAAAGGAGAAAGAAAATAGATATAATAGACAGTTTTTCTCTATAAGAAAATAGGGAAACACAAGCTTACACTATCGGTAAATGGGGGAGAGAAGAAGATAAGGAAAAAAAACATAAGGTCAGTTGACACGTAGAATGAATGCTACACATAAGATTTTGAGTCCATTTTACGTGTCAACCGACACTACACGTGGCTTAAGTCGGTTGACATATAGAACCGACTTAAAATCTTACGTGTAGCATCAGTTCTACGTTTCAACCAACTTAAAAAATTATAGAAAAATAAAATAGTAGCATCGGTTGACACATAGAATTGAAGCTACACATAGGATTTTAAGTCAGTTCTATGTGTCAACCGACGCTACACGTGGCTTAAGTCAATTGACATGTAGAACCGTGCTACGTCCTACGTGTAGCGCCGGTTGATACATAGGAGCGACACTATTTTATTAATTTTTTAAGTCGATCTTTCAACGTATCTACTTAAAATTCATTATAAGTTGGTTTTTCCCAAAAACTGACTTGAAATCCCAACTTAATTGCTCCTTTTTGTAGTAGTGTCACCTTTAGTTGGGCCGAAGATTTAATTTTAATTAAATTATACTTATTTTTTTCAAAAATTAACAAACCATTTAACTTGCCACCTTCAGTCAAGTCAACAAATTAAACTTTTATTCAAGCTTGTCTAAACTAGTTTATAGATTAATATATTTGAAACCCAACCTTTATATTTTAAATCTATTGCAAAAAATGTGTCTTCAATATATTTTTCAATAATAAATCTTATAAAAAATTTGAAATATAATATAATTCTAAATTACATATGGGTTCATATTTCTAAAACTCAATTTTCACTTTTTTAATCTATTACAAAAAATATATCATCATATTTTTTGATAATAAACTTTATAAAATTCTTGAATAAAAATAATGTTTTTAATAATTGTTAAAAATATTCACCTAAATAATTTACACAAGCATATCAATATAACTCAAATCCCATTATCACAATCAGTCATGCATGCACAATTTAATAAATGACCAATATATTAACTATAACATTTAGAATAGTGCATAAAAATAAAATAAATACTTGAACTGTATTCTTAGAGATAACTTCTATAGCACTATGTTATCTGGAATTCTCTTTATTACTGCCCTTAATTGTAATAACCAAATATAAACTATTTAGAAACTAAACATAAAATAAAACTTGTACAACTTTTAAATTGAGAGAAGAACTTAAAGAAAAAGTATAAGAAATCTAAAAAAATTATAAGAGATTCTACCTAAAGAATCAACTGAGATAGATGATGAATACTAAGGGTAAATGGTCCTATATATAGGTGAGAAAACACTGCAAAAGGAAGAGATAAGTGGAACATATGCTTTTAGGCATGATTATGTTGATATTTTTAATCAATTTGAAGCTATAAATACTTGAAGAATAAAAATATATACCTATGATTCCGAAAACCTAGATTTTGTAAAATATTGATAAATTATCTAAATATAAATCTATTTTTGAAATTAAAGTTCAATAAATCACATAATATTGAGTGCTTTTAAGCACTCATCACAAGCCCCAACCAACTTTTTGCTAGTCTTTAGCAAGGAAAGTGAAAAACTAAAAAAAAAACTAAAATAAAATTGACCTATTCTAAATCACCTACATAGATTGACACAGTTGTATTTTGCACATGCAATAGGCCTTCAAACTCCTAGGTTTCGCTTCTAGATGAGTTTAAGTCTCATAAGGGCTTTTAGAGAACATACTCACAAACATCAAACTAAATGCAAAAATTAAAATAAATTACAAAAACAACAGGAAAGAAACAAATAATAAATAAAAAGTAAAATTTTAAAAAGTAAAAATTAAAACAAAAAATAACAAAATAGAAAGTAAAATAGAAAAAATTCTCATGCTTGAGTATTTTTTGAGGGATTAATTTAAATCTAAAGCATAAGTTTAAACTAATATTTGAAAGAATCACATTTTATTGCAAAATTTAGTTGAAAATCACAAATTCATATTCCATATTAAAAATATATCAATATTGATTTTCCCAATTTTAGTGCTTGGAATCTGAATTCACTTATACTCTAATCCACACAAGTGATACTTTAAATATTACATAGGTCCTATGGGTTCAAGCACTTATTCAAAGGTATATGCGAATATAAGTTATATAAATAAATTATCTAATAAGTTCGCATATGTTTAAAGAAGAAAAGCTCAAAATAGTGCATAACATTTGATATCATTAAAGGAATCAAATAAAATGATTTATAAAAAAATTACATACTATTTTTAGTCATCAATCAAATCCATCAAATAAAAATATCAAGCATATGTCTTTAGAGAATGAAAAAAAATGCAATGACTTCTAGGAGATTTATTTTCTTTCTTTCTTTTGTATTAAGCATTTCTCACAAATTTGAAATTCTTTTTGGGTCATAGTATTTAGTTTATACTATTGAAATCGATTTCCTAGAATTTTTCTTCCCATTGATTTGATATTCGACATCTTTCTTTTCATTTGCACATTTTCTTTGAATTGATTTTATTTTAAATTCCAATTACAACAACCTTAGTGACTTCTCTAGATAAAATTGAGATTAACATAATTTTGACATTTGTCAAAAGTAAGTAATTAATCCCTGAGAACGATACTCTTCTTATCACTTTACTATAAAATTATGATATTGTACACTTGCAATTTTGCATCGATCAAGTTTTTGGCGCCCTAGTTGGCAATTGATTTCTTCTTATTTTTAGAAATATTGATACAAAGTAATCTTGGTTTTAATTTAGAATTGTATTTGATTTCATTTATATTTATATATTTTTTAGTTTTCTTTTGGTGTGTTTTTGATGTAGGATGCACCATGCTAGAACTAGAAACATTATTCCTTTTGATCCGAAGATTGATAGAAATTTTAGATGACAAAGAAAGAAGAAAGTACTAGCCATGGATGAAGGAGAACAAAATGCATAACCATACTTCTTGAAGGATTAAGTAAGACCAACTATGAATGATAATTACTCAGATGTAAGACGCTAGACCATTAATGTCAATAATTTTGACCATAAACTTACATTGATCAGTATGGTGCAACAAGCCCAATTTAGCAGATTTCCACTTGATGGTCTCAATATTCATTTGGCGATGTTTTTTTTGGAGATTTGTGACACTATAAAGATGAATAGTATTACATAAGACACCATTAGACTGAGATTGTTTATTTTTTCATTGAAGGACAAGGCTAGAGGTTAGTTACAATCTCTACAACCGGGAAGTATCACTAGTTGGCAAGATATGGTAGAAAAGCTTCTTGCTCAATTCTTTCCACTTGCAAAAATAGCCCAACTCAGAAGTGAGATTGGTCAATTTAGGCAAAATTATTTTGAGACACTCTATGAAGTATACGAAAGGTATAAAGATTTGATTTGGAATTGGCCTTAGCATGGAATGCCAGATTGGTTGCAAGTTGAGATGTTATAAAATGGGTTAAATGAGCAAACTAGAGCCATAGTTGATGCTGCTTCTAGGGGAACTTTGATGTCAAAGGAAGCTGAGGGTGCTACTTCTCATTTGAAAGAAATGGCCTCAAACAACTATCAATGGACAACTAAAGGATCTATGGCTAAGAATGTTGCTAGGATTCATGAATTGGACTCATTTGTTATCCTTTCAACTCAAGTTGCTTTTCTATCTTATCAGGTTTTAGCCTTGGCAACCTAAAGATTACCACAAAGTGTAGAATATGTTACAACTTCAAGTATGATAGTTCCAATTAATAAAGCAAGTCAAGAACAAGTTCAATACATTAATAATCAGAACTACAACTATCATGGTAATCATATGCAAAATTACTACCACCCAAGGCTTTGAAATTATGATAATTTTTCTTATGGAAACACAAAAATGTGCTACAACCTCTTCCAGGGTATGATAGTCAACAAAGTGAAAAGAAGATGTCACTTAAGGATTCCATGGTTTCCTTTGTTGAGGACACCAAATGAAGGTTTAAAAGAAGTGACTCACAGTTGGATAATATTGAGAGTTATTGTAGCAATATGGGAGCCAATATACAAAATCTTGAAGTACAAATTGGGAAACTAGCCACGACCATCAATGCCCAACAAAGAGGAAATTTTCCTAGCAATACCAAAGTGAATTCAAAGGAACAATTCAAGGTCATTAAACTTAGGAGTGGAAGAGAAATTGAGAGGTCACCATCAAAGGAAACCAAGTCCACCCTTACAGCTCCAAATAATGGCCAAAGCAATAATAAAGTAGAGGTAGAGGAGATTATTGATTATACACTAAGAGAGACTGATATGCCTCCATCAATTTCATTTTCTAACAATCCTCATATTCTCTCTACTCCACTTCCTTATCCTCAATGCTTTCAAAAACAAAAATTAAATAAGCAATTTTCCAAGTTTTTGGATATTTTTAAGAAAATTCACATAATTATTCCTTTTGCAAATGCCTTGGAACAAATGCAAAATTATGCCAAATTCCTGAAGAACATCATTTCCATCAAGATAAGGTTGGAGGAGTTTGAAACAGTGAAGCTATATGAAGAATGTAGTGCCATTCTTCCAAAGAAATTACCTCAAAAATTAAAAGATTTAGGGAGTTTCACTTTTCCTTGCACTAGCATTAATCTTATGCCACTTTCTTTTTATAGGAATTTGGTACATGGAGAGATGAAACAAACAATAATTTCTTTATAACTAGTAGACCGATCCATCAAGTATGCAGGTGGAATCATAGAAGATGTATCGGTAAAGGTAGATAAATTTCTTTTTCTTGATAATTTTGTGGTGTTAGATATAGATGAAGACCAAGATATCCCACTAATTCTTGGCCAAAAATTCTTGGCTACGGGAAGGGCTTTAATGTATGTTCAAAAGGGTGAGTTAACATTAAAAGTGAACAAGGAAGAGGTTACATGCAACATCTACGAAGCCATATGAAGTGGAAAAGATCCAAGCACTTGCTTTCGGGTAGATATCATTGAGAAATGTAAAATGGAAGCCTTTCAAGAGGATATGCCAGCCAATCACCTAGAATGATGTATCACTACTTTATCTAATGCTTATGATTTTAATAACTCTGCTATTTATAAATTTTATTTACCTTTTGTTAGTGAAGAATTTCTCCACTATGTATTTTCCTTGGAAGAATTGCAATAGGTTACATCATTTAGCAAAGAAGTGGAGAGGCTAGAGCCGATGGTAGCAAAGATGGATTTTGTAATCTCTACAAAAAGAGTGCAACAAACTACAAATCCATAGTTGAATCAATTGCCTGAGCATCTTTGCTATGCTTTCTTGGGTGATAGTTACTCCTCTCTAGTGATTGTTGCGACATCTTTTCTACGTGTGTTAAGGGAGCATAGAATAGCCTTGGTATGGACTATCTTTGACATAAAACGTATAAGTTCGTCCCTTTGCATGCACAAGATCTAATGGAGAAACTTTACAAACCATCAATTGAGCCCCAAAGAAGATTAAATCCAGTAATGAAGGAAGTTAGAAGTTGTGAGAGTTGAAATTTCAAAGTTGCTCAATGCTAGAATTATTTATACTATTTTAGACGGCTCATGTGTAAGTCCAGTGCAGGTTGTAGCGAAAATGGGTGGAATAATAGTGATCAAAAATGAGAACAATGAGTTTATTCCTATAAGAACATTCAAGGGTTGGCGTTTATGTATGGATTACTGCAAGTTGAACAAATCAAGAAGAAAGGATCACTTTCCACTTCCATTTATTTATCAAATAATAGACCGATTGGCTGGATATCCATATTATTGCTTCTTAGATGGTTATTCAGGCTATAATCAGATTGCCATAGCCCCCGAATATTAGGAGAAAACTACATTCACATTCTACTATGGAACATTTCCTATTATAAGGATACTCTTTGGATTGTGCAATGCCATAGAAATATTCCAATATTGCATGATGGCTATCTTTTTTGATATGGTGGAAGATATAATGGAAATTTTCATGGATGATTTTTTTGGTTTTTGGTACATATTTTGATCATTGTTTGCATAATTTAGATCTTGTTTTGTAGAGATGTGAAGATAAAAATCTTTTCCTAAACTGGGAGAAGTGTAATTTCATGTTTCAAGCAGGGATCGTGCTTGGCCATAGAGTTTCATATAAAAGAATGAGGTTGATTGAGCTAAAATTGCAACCATAGAAAACAACCACCTCCAAAGAATGTGAAGGGAATCAGAAGCTTTTTGGGACATGCGTGATTTTATAGATATTTTATAAAGGATTTTTATAATATCTCTAAAAATTTATGTAATCTTCTTGAAAACAATTCTATGTTTGACATTGATGATGTTTATTTTCTAGCCTTTAATGCAATCAAGGAGAAACTAATTTCAACATCAGTAATGATTGTACCTAATTGGAGTTAATCTTTTAAAGTCATGTGTGATGCAAATGACTTTGCAATTGGAGTAGTGTTTGGAAAAAAAGTGAGACAAACTGTTTAGGTCCATATACTATACAAGGCGGACATTGAATAAAGCCTAATTTAATTATGCAAAAACTGAGAAGGAGATGCTTGCTGTGATGTTTACTTGTGAAAAGGTTTGGTCTTACCTCATTGGTACAAAGGTGATAGTGTTCATTAATCATGCAACACTTCATTATTTGTTTGGAAAGAAGGATGCTAAGCCTAGAATGATTCGTTGGATCCTTCTTCTTCAAGAATTATTTGGAAGTTCAAGAAAAGAAAGGAAGTGAAAATTCAGTTGTTGACAATCTCCCTCGATTGGAGCAAGAGGAAGTAAAACTAGATTTAGTGATCCAAGAAGCATTCCCTAATGAGTAGTTGTTTGCATGTGTGATCAAGCTTCCTTGGTATGATGATATTGTAAACTCCCTAGCTTGTAGGGTATTGCCACCAAATCTTACTTATCACCAATGTAATAAATTTTTGTGGGATGTGATATATTATCTTTGGGATGAGCCTTTACTTTTCAAAAGATGCCCTGACCAATCCAAATATGTGTGTTGAAAGAAGAAATGCAACCATTCTCCATCATTTCCCTTCCTCATCATATAGAGGACATTTTGGAGTAACACAAACAACAACTAAGGTAATTCAAAGTGGTTTCTTTTGGCCTATTATTTTCATGATAGTTATACTTTAGTGAAAACTTGTGATTAGTGCCAACGTATAGGAAATATTTTAAGGCATCAGGAGCTACAATCGAAAAATATCTTAGAGGTTGAGTTATTTGATGTTTATGGAATTGATTTTATGGGTCATTTCCTCTTTCTTTTGGCTTTATTTATATCTTGTTAACAGTTTATTATGTGTCAAAATGGATGGAGGCAATTGCTTCAAGAAAAAATGTTGTGAAGGTAGTGCTTAAATTTTTGCATAAGAACATATTCACAAGATTTTGCACTTCATGAGCTATTAGTAGTGATTAAGGGACCCACTTTTGCAACAAGTTGTTCGACAACCTTCTTTCTAAATATAGTGTGAAGCACAAGATAACACTTTCCTACTATCCTCAAACTAATGTCCAAGCTGAAATTTCAAATCAAGAAATCAAGAATATCCTTTAGAAGACGGTCAACCACAATAGAAAGGATTGGACAAAAAAACTTAATGATGCTTTGTGGGCATACCGTATAGCTTTTATAACACCTATCGGGATGTCTCCTTATCAATTAGTGTTTGGAAAAGCATGTCATCTCCCTATTGAGTTTGAGCATAAAGCTTATTGGTATGTAAAGAAGTTTAATTTTGATTTGAAAGTAGCCGGGAAAAAATGACTAGTTCAATTGAATGAGATGGATGAGTTCCGGAATGATGCTTATGAAAATGCAAATATCTATAAATAATGGACTAAGAAGTGGCTTGACAAATATATTCTTAAGCATAATTTTTCTCTAGGCTAGGCAATAGGTTTTTCTCTTCAATTCATGACTTAAACTCTTCCCGGTAAGTTAAGATCAAGATGGACGAGTCCTCATACAATTAACAAAGTTTCCCCTTTTGGAGAAATAGACTTGAAGGACAAGGCATTGCATATATTCAAAGTTAACGGTCAGAGATTGAAGCACTATTATAGAGAACAAGTGGAGAGAAAATATTCATTTATTCCTCTTTGAAATCCGAATTGATGAAGATTAAAAGGTTTGGGAGTAGATTATAAGACAAGGGCTTATAGGAGGCAGCTCATAAAAATTTCTATAATTTTTTTATTTTATTATATTTTTTATTATTTATTTGAATAATTGGGATTTTGATGCTGGTTTATTTTGCATGAATAAAGAGTTGAAAATTACAAACCAATGTGAATCTACCATAAACCAAGGAAGTTCCATTCATTTCTTAATCTATCTCACTTTTGAATTACAATGAGGACATTGTTTGGTTTAAGTTTGGGGGTGTAAAATCCTATAATCTTGAGTTGTTGGAGTCTCTTATCAAGCATGTATTTGAGTATGATTTAATTCACTATAATTCTGAATTTTCTAATTGATGATGGTTTTGAGAAAAAAATTCAAAATATGCTATTATGTTAGTTAGAGTTTTGTGCGTAATTTGATTTAAATCTTTTTCCTTGAAAATAATTGGGCACATAGTCAATTTTTCTTTACTCTATTTTCCTTATGAAGAGAAGGAGTTGAATTAACTGGGTCAGAAAAGTTCAATCTTGCTCTGCCCTAGAATCCATTGATGGATCCTTAAGGTGAAATCCTAGTTGATACCAAATATTAGAGAAGGGATCTAGGAAATATTTGTTATCACAACCAAAAAGCTTTCCCAGCCATCCTGATTATCACATTATCGTTGTATGGTGTATTCCTATAGTCAATCCCCTTGAGCCTTATTTACATAAACCTTTATTTGTTCTTTTAACTATATAAACCATTCCCATTCTAAACCTTAAAAACCATGAATTTACCTTAAATTTTGAGAAAATACTTTGGTGGAAATTTTCATTTAAAGAGAAATTTAGTTCAAATTAAATAATCCACATTATGTTTGCTCTATTTGATCACGGTGTGAAAAGGAAAGAAAGTGAAAGGCAAGAATAGAAAAAAGGGTTAAGTGGTTGAAAATCATAAAAGGCTATAAGTATCAAGATTCTTAAAAACAAATCTACACTTATTAAGTATAGCAACAATATTGTCATCTATATAAGCATATTGTCGAGAAAGAGCTATAGTGTTAATCCATGTGGATATTCTTTTTATTGTTTTTCTTTCTATCAAGTATTTTTGAAGTTTGCTTTGATTTTACATATACATTTTTTTAAAGACCTTTTGATCTCTGATTTTGGCATTAGATTATATTAGTGCAGCGGATTTCTAAAAATTGGACTTATGGGGTTAAGTTTTGAGAGAATTCTTCTGATTTTAGTTGTTCTACTTTTATCAGAGTTTGCTGATGGTTTGGAGTTGAATTGACTATTTAATGCACACACTCAAGGACTTAGCTTTAGGTTGAAGTAAATGCTTAACTCTTGCTTGACAAATTATTGAATTTTTGATTGATTTTCTACTATCTTTGTTGTAAAAGGAATAAGTTACTAGTGATGAAATCTAAATTCAGATCATTCCTTGATGAGTGATGGTAGTTCTCTATGCGATCTCTTTGATATTGTCTATTGTTGTCTTTTATTTTATTCTCTTTTTGTTTAAGGAAAACGTTTTTAAGTTTGGGGGTGTTTGAGGACTTGCATAATTTGGCATAATTTATCACTTCTCAACATTAAACTATAGTTAAATTTCATTTTATTTTTAATGATTTTAAACCTCATTGTTATTATTTAAATTTTATTGCATAGTTAAAGAAAATGAAGATCCAAAATTTTAGAAGCATATTGTCTAAGGACTTTTAAATTTAAATGAAGATAAATCAAATTTAAATTAAGATTTATTGAAATCAAATTTAAGTGAAGATTTTAATAAACAAAAGGACAAAAAAAGAGAAACAAAAGTAGAGGCACGCAGATATATATATAAATGAGATTAATGATGGGGAAAACAGAAGGAGAGAGGCACCAAAAATGAAAATAGAATAATATAAAGGTGACATAGAAACAAAAACAAAAGAAAAAAGAAGAAACATAGGAAAGTGGCGTAGAAACGAAATCTGGAAAGAAATGAAGTAGATTGGGAACGCTGGAGTAGATTTTTGGGGTGTTAATTTTCCTTTCAAATTTCTCAGAAAGATTATGGTGAATTCGTTTATATTGAATTTAATTTTTAACATAAATAGAATTTTTTTTATTCTAAGAAAAAAGATGTAATCTAATTCCAAATTATGATTCATTTTTCATGTTAATTTGAAATTATCTTCATGTTTGTCTTATTTATTCTGAGTTTATTGCTTGTAATTAACCGGCCATTATTTAGATGATTTTGATCTTGTGAATTGCTATCCAAATAGGGAAGTATATGATAGAAGTGGAATATTTCAGCGTAGATAAATATAAAGACCGAAAGACTTGTATGAACCTGTGAAGTATTAAAAATATAGGTCTTAATGTTTTTTTGCTTTGTTAAATTGCATGCTATTATATAAATTGATGAACAATAATTTTTCCAATTTACTATCGAAAGAGGCTTTTGGAGTTTTTTGGAGATTGCTAATAAACAGAGAGAATTAAATTCATTTTAACTAGATGAGTAAAACATAGTGAGGGATTATGTGAAATCAATTTCCTAGAAGTTTTCTTCCCATTGATTTGATTTTTGACAACATCTTTCTTTTCTTTTGCGCATTTTCTTTAAATTGATTTTATTTTAAATTATAATTACAACAACCTTAGTGACTTCTTTAGATAAAATTGAGATTACCATAATTTTGACATTTGTCAAGTAAGTTATAAATCCTGGAAGATGATACTCTTCTTATCACTTTACTATAAAACTACGATACTGTGTAATTCTAGTTTTGCATCGATCAAGTTTTTGGCGTCATTACCGGGGATTGATTTTTTCTTATTTTTCCAATATTGATACAAAGTAATCTTGGTTTTAGTTTAGAATTGTATTTTATTTTATTTCATTTATAGTTTTGTTTCTCTAGGTGTCTTTTTTATGTTGGATGTGTCATGCTAGAACTCGAAACATTATTCTTTTTTATCCAAAGATTAAAAGAAATTTTAGCTCACAAAGAAAGAAGAAAGTACTAGCCATTACTGAAAGAAAATAGAATGCACAGCCACACACCTTAAAGGATTATGTAAGGCCAATTGTGAATGAAAGTTACACAGGTGTAAAACTCCAGAACATTATTGCCAATAATTTTAAGCTCAAACTAGCATTGATTAACAATATGCAACAAGCCCGATTTAGTGGATCACCATTTGATGATCTGAATATTCATTTAACAATGTTTTTGGATATTTGTGATGCTATAAAGATGAATGGTGTTACTGAAGACACCATTAGACTGAGATTGTTTCCTTTTTCATTGAGGGATAAGGCTAGAGATTGGTTACAATCTCTATAACCAGGAAGCATCAATAGTTGGCAGGACATGACAGAAAAGTTTATTGCTAAATTCTTTCCACCTGCAAAAATATCCCAACTCAGAAGTGAGGTTTTTCAATTCAGACAATGATTTTGAGACACTCTATAAATCATGTGAAAGGTATAAATATTTCATTTGGCATTGCCTTCAGCATGGATTGTTGGATTGGTTATAAGTTTAGATATTATATAATGGGTTAAATGGGAAAACTAGAACCATAGTTGATACTGCTTCTGGTGGAACTTTGATGTCAAAGATAGTTGAGGGTGCTACTTCTCTTTTGGAAGAAATGACCTCGAACAACCATCATTGTTCAACTAAAGGATCTATGGCTAAGAATGCTATTGGGATTCATAAATTGAAACAGTTTGCTACCCTTTTGAGCTCAAGATGCTTCTCTATCTCATTAGGTTTCAACCTTGACAACCCAAAGAATACCATAAAGTGCAGAATATATTGCAACTTTAAGTATGATAGTTCCAATGAATGAATCAAGTCAAGAATAGGTTCAATACATCAACAATCGAAACTACAACTATCATGGTAATCCTTTGCCATATTACTACCATGTAGGGCTTCAAAATCATCAGAAATTTTATTATGGAAACACAAAGAATGTGTTGTAACCTCCTCCAGGTTTTGATAGTCAACCAAGCTCGCAATGACAAATAAAGTCAAGAATCACAACATACTCATTCTCATTAACCAACACCCAAACTAAACATACCAAATTTAATTTATGTCCCTAATAGTAATAATACATTCATAACTATAAGTATCTTTAGTTTCAAGCATGCTCAATGAACTAGAGAGTCCTTATAGATTAACTAGTACAATTAACATAAATGTCCACTGGTATCAATCCAAAATGCATTCATGTGAGGGTATGACTAACTTTTTAATGATATGCTCTGTGTGCATTATGCCAAACTTGTTTACTCTATATGCCATCAAGATAAACTCATGATAACCTTGTAAATAGAAATATAGTCTCAAATAGCAGTAAACTTCATAAGTCCACTTTTAGCTAATCTTTTTACTATTATAAATACCAACTTAGATTGAAATCAATAGGTCTTTCAAAGCTTGTAAAGTAGGCCAAGGTAATGGTAGGTGAAATAAGAATTTTTAGGGTCAAACACAAAGCTAAACAAATACGTACAATAAACCAATGAGTTCACAACCACAAATAGTATATCGCCAAACTTAGTTTCTTTTCCCTTCACATAAAAAATAAACATTCATTAACATTTTTTTATCGAGAGAACTACACACCAAAGATCAATAATTTATTCAATTTTTTTTACTTTTTAACCTAAAAAGGTAAATCAAATATTCCTAAAACAAACAAACTCAACATATAACATAATGGAAAGTCAACTAAGTGTGTACAATGTAAGTAGGATTTATTATTTGGGCTAAGTTAATATAAAGGTGCAATGAAATGAAAAAAATAATAAAAATACTCCAGAAGGGGTAATTAAGGGCATGAATAATCATTGGTGGCTTAAACATTTCAAACGATCCAAAGAAGGCATAAATCCTCTTTCTATCTAAGTAGCACCTAAGATTTTAGCTCAAGGGGCACTAAAGTGGATTCTAGAACTTGTTAGAGACATAAGAATAATCAATTGCATAAGATCCACACAAACTTCTCAAAATAACCATATAAATTCACAAAGTTATGGTATGTGCATATATAATAGAACATACCAAACCCCTATACATATGCTCAATGAATAAACATTTCATAACAATTGCATTTCAATCCAAGTAAAATTCATGCCAAACATATATCATCATTGGTCCCCATTAAATTCGTTTTACATCCTGTAAGTTAGCTTAACATAAAAATGTGCACAACTATCCAAGGAAGAGAAAGAGAAAGAGTGAGATATATGCATGAATAAGAAAATAGGGAACAAGTGAACAACAAACTATCATGGGGATAAATAACCCCACAAAACAAAAATATCCCACTCAATAAAAGGTAGAAGGCACAAACATACAATGCGTGTGTATGTGTAGATAGAGCTCTAGGATTGAGAACCTAGGCAGTTAAGCCTAAACATAGGTGACTTACTCTGATACCAATTAAAAGCATCCATGATTTGATTCACTACTATGGTAAGGGGATACAAACCTCATAAGAACTTGTCCCTAACTCATAAGAATAGAGTAATGAGAACTTAAACATAATACCCAATAGAAGCAATAAAATACAATATCTGATAAACATAAAACTTTAACTATAAAGATATTGTTAAATAAACAGAAAGAAGGTAAATAATAAAAATCTTTCTAATTAGAGATTAAGCTTTAATATGTTGTAATATACACATATTAAACTAAAATTGTACAAGTACAATAGTAGATCATGCATAAGAAGCAATATGAGTTAAACCCACATAGAAACCCTCTATGTGGTAAAATCCTTGGGTTGCTTATGGAAACTACTATGTAACAAACAATCCACTAATTAACAAAACATTTGCAACTTTGATAGAAATAAAACCACTATTACCTCTATTAGTTGGGACCTTTGTTCGAACTACATAGTATTACCCTCTCTTACTGCCTTTATAAGAACTAGGTTTGATACATGAACTCGACTCTCCTCCAAAACCAGCACCACATAATGTGGTATAATCAAGAACCATAGATTGGTAATGTGTTATGTGAACAAACAAAACCACCCATAAGAACAAACACCAAATATATCCCATGAGACAAATAGTCTATCACCATCAAAAAATTATGTATAGGAGACACACAGTCAAGCCATGTACTCATACAATCAATGATATGATCAAACTAAGTAACCACTTATTTAACATATCCAAAGTGACACTCACAACTAATCTCTTATCGAATATAGCTAGAGAAATGAGAACTTTTAATAACTCATCTCAATTCACTCTCATAGTAAACTTCTCATAAATATTGTAAAATAGTATACCTCACTATTTTATGCTCACACAAATGTATCATTATTATTGAAACACAATCAAGATAATGAGTGAAAACAAAATACAAAATGATCAAAAAGTTTGGCAGAGTTTTGGTAGGATTTTTGAATTTATTATAACATTTAATATAGGGTATTTATAGATAATTACCTACTTCCAACCAATCTCACCATAGACCTTGTCAACCACCTTGCTAAAGGTGTGCAAAGGGTATGAAAAAGGACTCGTTGAGGTACCAAAAATCACATTTTTGTTCCAAAAATATTACTAAATAATTTTCATAAATACCGGCACATAAAATGAGCTAAAAACCATCATTCATGACTAATTATTCATACTAAAAAACTAACCTTATGGTCTGTAAAAAATATGCTATCAATCATAGTGTTCGAAACTTTGTGTGTGTGTGTTACATTGTTTTCTTAGTTTTATATGATCACATGTTGTGAGAGTACAATCATCAATTTCTAAGTATTTTCCAATATAGGAAGTCCTAAAGTGATTGAAAATCCTTTGTTGTTCAAGTATGCATCCTTGTCTCACATGATGGTTGTTGTTTGCCATGCTTTCTTGTTTCTAGTACGGATAGTAGCTTGTGAGGGAGACCATCACCTTTATGTTTATCATAGTTTATTTTTTCTTACATGGGTTGTTTTTGTTATGTATTGAATTGAGCGTGTTGTCTTGTAATTCCTCCATGTTACTTGCTTAATTCACATTTGTGAGGCTTTCTTAGCTGAATTGATAGAGCTCATGAAAAGATTCCATGGGATGTCTTTTCCATCTCTTAGTTAGGTCATGGTTACCAATTTGACTTGGAAGAACAATTGACCTTTGTGCAATTGTTAACTGTTCCTACATGTGGGATTCTTTAGAATGGAAGAGGAAAGTTATACTTTTTATTATATAGATTCAATTTCCTAAAATCTATACACATCCTCCATCTAATGAATTTCCTAGGGAGCACTAGTTCATTCTTATAATTTTTCACCACTACTAATCCAAATTTCTTTGGTACCACATGAACTGACCTAACCTACTATCATCACTATGGTAAATGATTCTCACTTATAGGAGTTTCAAAATAATTTTTTTAACCACCTCTTCCATGATTGGGTTTAGTCTCTTTTGGGTCTCTCTATTAGATTTAGCATCATCCTCAAGATTGATCTTGGGCATACACATATATTTTTTTAAGCACCTCCACAAGTTATTTTTCTTGGATTTTGATCCAAAAGGATGAGATAATAACTGGATAAATTTCCCCTTCTCCCAAAAATACATATTTAAGGTGCTTAGCTAAATATTTTAGTTCTAGGTTAGATGTAGTGGCTTCTTTCCTAGGTGGGTTTTAGGTAGATTTAAGGGTGTACTTGATTCTCATATTGTTCCAGTACTATGTAATAGTTGATGGTACCCCTCAGTCTCATCCAAATCCTCTTCTACCATTTCAACAATAAAAGAAACTTCTAGTTTGTCCTTCATTCTATTATGTAGAAAAGTGTTATGAATAAATCTATCCATAAAATAAATATTAAATCACTCATCAATGGTAGATATAGAAGGAAAAGGTGAAGAGATAAAAAATTTAAAATGGACAATCTCTCCCCAAGACTGCCATTGTCAAATTCCCATCTTGGACCTTAATAATAGTCTTAGTGTGGCCATGAATAGTCTACCAAGAAGTATTGTATGTTGTTTGTCCAAGACTAGTTTTCTCTGTATATCTAGATACATAAAATAATCAGGAATTATTAGTTTGTCTACTGTATAAGTATATCCTCAATTCCTTTTAAATATTTAATAAATCTATCCTTAAGTTTAAGGGACATGGTTGTAGGTTTAAATCCTTCAATTCTAGCTATATGAAAATAGAATATGGAATCGAATGTATACTAGAATATGAACCAAGCATTTCTTTAGCTACCTTCCTATCCCTCATAGTGATGTTAATGACAAAACTTCCTAGATCTTTTAAATTTGGGGGTAGTTGATGCTGAAGCATAGCACTAGATACCTCTGATACCACAATTCTCTCATTAGGCTTATACCTCATCTTCTTAAAGCTCAATTAATTGAATAACTTAGCATTGGAGGACATATACTTGATCATTTCTAATAAATATAAATTTATATTAACTTTATAAATTATATTAAAAATATTAAGGAATTGCTTATCTTGCTATGTTTCTTTAAATTAGTGTGATAATGTTATTGGTGGCTAGCATGGTTCTAATGTCTTTTAAATTTTGGGCATGTTAGTTGAATCCCCAATTTTTTTCTTAGAAATTTTATCATTATTGGAACTTGTCTTCCACTTTGGTAAACTATAATTTCACCTTCCTAACTACCCACCCTAGATGATAAGTCATTGGAAATCTTGAATAATATTTTGTTAATTACCATACCGCTTTGAAGGATTGTGAAATTTTTTCCCTATTCTACTTGACTGGGTAGCTTTCCTTTTTCTTGCTTTTGCATACACTCTTCTAGCTTCCAAACTCTGACTTCAACCCTTTTTGCTGAAGCCTTTACAAAATTCAACCTATAATTATCCATCATCTAGTTTTCTCCACAAATTTGAATAAAGGCATTCTAGTTATCTTCTAAAGTTGGACTATTGGTTTAACTTAGCAAGTAAGATTGGTTTATATATGGTATTTGTGCTTGGTTTTGGAAATATGATGGGTAATTGTTCGGTTTCCTTTTAAGGTTATGGGGATTGTAACTGTTGGATTGATACCTTTGCATAAAATTCCTTGACATTAGTTCTTTCATTTATATCTTTTAATGACCAAAATACCTAAAGTCATCAAAACATACCCCATGCTTCCGAAAACACATTTTGCAAAATAATTAAGTAAAAATTCAATATTAAAACCAAATTATCTCATTTAATTGAGATACCATAAGGTAAGCATGCTTTTCAAACACTTATTATAACCCTTAACTAGCTTCTTGCTAATCCCTAGTAAGATAAGCAATTCAAAGTTGTTCCTAAAAAGAGACAAAATAAATCAATCCTAAGCTAACCTAAATAACTTACTTAGAATGCCATAGTTTCATTTAGAATATGCAACATGTCTTCAAATTGATAGGAAGCCCTAATGGATAAGTTAAAATCTTGTCAGTGCTTCCAATGATGACTTCCATAAACATTCTAACTAAACCAAAATAAATTCAACAAACAAATGATTGGAAAAAGAACAAACTCATTAGCTCTCAAGTTAATTCATAAATTTGTCTCAGAAATTTCCCATAACACATGACAACATAATAGTTAAATATCAATTAACCTCAAAGATGAATTTCACTTTTGTAATTGACTCTTTAACATCCATCTAAACACAAAATGTTAATCTCACCATTAGATGATTTCATGCAAAATATTCACAGAAATATTTTTTGATCTCAAGGTTATTCAAATATGATATGTATAAACGTTATAATCACAAACTCCAAAGGATAAATTTTCAAACATAGTAATTTTTAGTTATAAAATAACTCCAAATGTCACTTAACTAATCCAACCAAGATTTACATTCACATCCAAAATTAAGCACAATATTCATACAATTTCACATTGTATCAAATATCACTATACCCTATTTTTTCTTTTCTTTTCTTTTTTCCTTTTTCTTTCCCTCTTATTTTTTTAAAATATAACATATGGCATATAAAATATGATTACTACAACCTTTCATCCTTTTTAAATCCAAAATTGACTTTCCATAACCATTAACCTATTGTTTTCAATATTTGTATGGGTTGTAATTTATTTTTAAATGAATTTCCACCCTTTCTTCTTGGAAATTTTGTAGTAAAAATGTGTTTATATCAAGTTTTCTTAAAGATTAGAAGGGTAGGTTAATGTATTTTTGGTTAATAAAAAGATAGGTCATAATAGGTTACAGAGAGATAAATTTATATTTTATATAAGCTCAATAGGGTACTAGCAACAAAGAGATAAATGGTAAGCTTTAAAAGGTTTAAACAATCCAAAAATGTCCTAAATAATTTCCTTAGCAATGTGTATTCTATGTTTTTTCCTCGAATGATTTTCATACAAGTTCTAAAGTATGTTAAGATATCAAAGATGTCCATGAAATATTTGCACACAAAATAATCCTAAGTACTTAGATTAATCAAACAATCATTCCAAATATATTAAGAGTCAAAAGCTAAATGAAAATTACATCTAAATCTTACTTTAAATGAAGAAAAATTTTAAATCCTATATATGTTAGTGTTATCACAATCATGTTACTATTATTGATGTATGAATTGACTAGAAAAATAAAAATAAAAAATAAACAAAACAAACTAATAAATAAATATAAATAAATGTTTGAATCTTCTAGAATTCATAATTTCAAAGAAATCTCTCCCACCCGAACTTAGAATATTCATTGTCTTAAATATTTAAAAGTATATCCAAGGAAAAAGAAGAAAAGTTACCCTCCTTGTTGGAGTGAAGTGGGACTAGTCGTGGTGATTTGGTCCATTCTCTCATTTTCATTCTATCATGTACATCAAGTTCTATCAAACATAAAAAGTTAACGTGTATCTCATATATAACACATCACTAAATAATTATGAAAACTAGGGTTTCAAAATAAAAATAATACAATCTGAAGAAAAATAAAAAAAGGAAATTAAATTACACAAAATATTAATAATAATAATAATGATGATAAAAAAATTGAAACTAATTGAGGAGTTTTAGTCTTCCATATCGGTGGGTACTGCTTCATTCGCATTCTCAAGTGGCCTAAAAATGAACTTATGCCCTTGATACTCAAGTACTCCACTTAAATGAATCCAATCTATACCAGACTGGGAGAGTTATAACCTTTGAACCTCTTTCATCGACTGCATATGCTTAGTTTGAAATCTCATATGTCCACACAACCACTTATGTTGTTGGTATTGATATTCTTTCAATTATTTTACACCTTCATGCAACATGCTAAATTCAACTTTTGTTTTCATTTTTGAAGAAGAGGATGCTTTCTAGCCTTTTTGACTGAGCAAATTTTGTGCCACTAGTGAGGTTTCCCATATATGATAAATTCAAAAGCTCCCTCTTTTGTAACAATATCTCATAGGAAGGGAACTTCACCCCTACTTTAGCACATAACGCAATGATAAGTTACAAAAAGAAATAGCTTATATGATGACTATTGGTAAATAGTTGAATTCTTTGGTTAATGATTGACCTGACATCCATTTCTTTTCCTATTTGAATAGAAAACTATAGAATAGATCATTCTTTATCCACAAAGATGTAACTGGCAGTTAGCATCAACCTACAGCAAGCAAAGTATTGCAAAATTTGAGAAATATTAGTCAAGTATTTGGCACCAAATTTCTTGTATTTTCCATTATGTCCCTAATACTATTAAGGTTTGAATAACCCTTCCATAATATACACCCTCCAAATAAATGACATACTCTTTGTGCTCTATATCCCTCAACACATAATATGAGTTAATGGCAAATTTACTAAAAGATACATGTACACCCTTGATCATTATTTTTGCGTTCATGACTTTTGAAGCATTGGCATAAAATTTTCTAACAATTAACATGTGATGACTACATGAAAGTAGAGTTATCATGACATTTTTTTACTTAATATTTGATTTTTTTCATTCAATTATTATTTTTAGGAGTAAATATATTAAAATTAAAACCATTTAGTCAAAAGGGGTGAAAATATAATTTTTTAAATTTTTTGGGATTTTTGTGAATTTTGTGAATTTAACATAGGACTAATCAAAAGCTACCATGTGAATTCCATACAAGTAGATTAGATGAATCATACAACCTACATATATAGTGCTATGTCACATGTCATCACTTGATTCGTCCAACCATTCCACCAATATGCCATGACATATGTTAAGGTGAATCATGTCTCACGACGTGGTACTGACTCAGTTTTCATTGACCAAACCAATCTTCCATTGCCATATGTCACTCCTTGATTGGCCAGGGCACCTACATGCCACATGTCATACTCTTATTGGTTGGAACTACAATTTTTTCTCTTTTTCATCTCAGCCCTTGATCTGAAGCTGATCTAATGATCAAGATTGTACCTGAGCTATATTTAACCCACTAATTACCCCATAAGCTCTAATGAGCCAAAATTAATATAAATTTTATCAGTTTTTGGAGCCAAGAATAGAGAAAAATATAAAAAAAAAATCAAAAGGAGATACAATTTTGGTATGGATTCAAGATGAGATTGGTACTACCATTTTAAGAGATTGATTGTATTTCTTCTTCTTCTCATTTCTTTATCAATTTTTATGTCTTTCTTTATGAAAAATATGAGTTTTATAAACAAAATTATGTCTAATTAATTTATTAATCTAGGGGACTTATGAACCCAATTTTTACCATGTGATGATCTAATATTTTACCCCAATTATGAATTCAATTTAGTTATATTATTTAATATATATGATTTTTATGGTATTAATTGTATTTACAATAGTTGATCTATAGAGATAATTAAATATATTTGAGAGAATTATTTAATTATTTGTCTTTATTATATAACATGCATAGTTTCTAGGTAAAGATGTATGATTCTTATGTATGTGATGATCAATAATTGATGAACTTAATGAGTAGTATGTGCTTTAGGCGATTCATCCACTTCTTACACAATCTTAACACGAAATCAATAAAAGTGAATGAAGTTATGACACATGGCACTAACTTAGCTTTTGTTGATCGGAGTAGTCTTTTCATATCATGTGTCGCGCTCTTATTCAAGCACTAAATATTGTGTTTTATGTGTCACTTCTTATTGGCTAACCTTATTAATTTGGCCTTTTTCATCTCAGTCGTTGATCTAAAGCTAATTTAATGATCTAGATTCCACTTGAGCTATATTTAACCCCCTAATTATCCCATAAATCCTACTGATTTGATGTTAACATAATTTTTAACAGATTTTGGATCTAAGAAGAGAGAAAAATTTAGGAGGAACAATTTTAGTGGAGATTCAAGAGGAGATCAGTGCTACAATTCAAGAGATTGATTGTATTTCCTCTTCTTCTCCTTTTTTTGTCAATTTTTATATCTTTCATTATAAAAAAATATGAGCTTTATGAAAAATATTATGTCTAGTTAATTTATTAATCTAGAGGTCTTATGAACCCAATTTTCAACATGTGATGATCTAATATTTTTTCCAATTATGAATTCAATTTAATTATTTTATTTAATTTGATTTTTATGCTATTAATTATTTGGTGAACAATTGAACTATAGAGGTAATTAAATAGGTTTAATAAAATTATTTAATTATTTGTCTTAATTAAATAACATGCACTACTACAAAAAAGGCTTTAAAGTCGGATTTAACCGACTTTAAATTGAGTGACTTAAAATGTAAAGTCAGTTCACGCGATGAACCAACTTAACCGACTTTACATGTAATAAAGTCGGTTCATCACGTGAACCGACTTTACCCGGTCAACTGACTTTACATTTTATGATTTGTTTTTTATTTTTATTCTCATTTTTCACTCCACCATGTATTCAATATTCAATATATATAGCATAAAAAAACCAAAATATAAATAATAATACAAATAATTAAAAAATTTAATATAATTAATTACTTTATAATTAAATTTATTACAAAAACAAATAATGTATATACAATACATATAGTTAACTTAAATTACAAATAAAATAATGTCGTCAAAGTGTAATTGGATTGTGCGAGCTAGCTTGGTTGCCTTAGAATCACCAGCATTATGACAAGGAAACTGGACAAAAGATAGTTGATCCATATAACAATTCATTCCCGTACATACATGAGCACGTAAACATCCATCAAACAAGCAGTCTAAACTTTAGAGACATACGAATAGAGAAATTAAATCATTATAAATATTACCATTAAAAAGATATTACCACAGTGACATCCAAGTGATATAACCCTTCGAACTCATATTAGCACTTTATTAATCAATTATCTATAAATATGAAGTTATCTAGAATCTCTGCTGGTATTTTTAATGCTATAATGAGCTCTAAATATGAAATCAAGTGTAACTCTGATTTGTTACTTGGCTTGTATGAGTTTTGGTGCCCATGAACATATTACAAAATTGTTCCATACGTTTAAAGGCACCAAAACTCATACAAGCCAAGTAACAAATTGGAGTTACACTTGATTTCATATTTAGAGCTCATTATAGCATTAAAAATACCAGCAGAGATTCTAGATAACTTCATATTTATAGACAATTGATTAATAAAGTGCTACCATGATGTTGTCATAAGGAAAGTAGGCAAGAGAGATGAGATGAAATTTGGGCCAAAAACAAGTCCATAAAATAATGCATTCTCCTAAATACATAAGCACATAACCATCCATCAAACAAAAAATCCATCAAACAAGGGACTTCAGACACAGGAATAGAGCAATTAAATCATTAAAAAAATTACTGTTATGTTGTCATATGTTATTCAAGATCATCATAATCTTCTCCTGATTCTTCTTGTGATGATATAATTTGAACCATGTGTTCTGCTCATTCCCCTCGTAAATCATCAAAAATTTGCTGGTGGTAGCCCGTCTTGTTCCAACCAAAAAACTACACGTATTTAAAATCAAAATAAGAATGTAATTTCATGTATTTACAAAAAATAACTCAAATATGTTAAAAACGTTTCTGTATATAGGTAAAAGATATTACCACATCATCAATTGCAATTTTGATATTTTTAATGATTTTGCTCATAAACTTCATGACATAATAACCACACATGACTCCATTATTTTGTTGTGGAACTTACAAAAAACAAATGTACATGATTTTTCATATTCAAACATCTTTATTATTTAATTGTAAAATTAATAACATTATTAAAATTATTAAAATTATTAATATTCGCTTGTACATACCATAACTTTTGTTCATATAAGCTTTTGATATTTTTTAAGGGAATGCCCTTAAACTTGTTCCACAACTTTCATGCCCTATCAAGGTTTAAAACAATTAGTTTTTATTAAATATTACAAAAATAATAGAAGAAACTAATATCTAGCTATAACTCTTACATTTCAACAATTGCTTTTGTATCTTTACTCAGTTCTATGTAAGCTGAGTCACAGTACCAAGCATGATTATTGAATAGATCAATGATTACCAACATCTAATGATCTTGGCCTTGTTCAAACCTTAATGGCCAAGGGATTATCAACTTTTGATTTCTGTTAAGTGTTAATGCCCTATCACATAATTGTTTAGCTCTGATGCTAACATCCTTCTCTTGATATTGATTAACATATGAAGAATCATAGAACATTGCTAAATGTGATGAGTGATTATGTTGAAGTCGATAACAGCACGCCCTATATAAAAGATATATATATAAATAAATAATTAGATAATATAAATGTAATTATATATGTTCTACATAAATGAAAGAAAAATAAATAGATTGAGGACTCACCTTGTCCACAGTTGAATTATACTTAAATCGATCATTTGATATTCAAATAGTTGTAATATGTACTCGATTGATATATAAGTTTGGCCGAGGTCTACACCATAAATTTCTATAGGAAGTGGCACAGTCCATCCATCATTTATGCTAGATGCCCTCCCAACAATAGTCATCAAAATGCCAAGATTTCTGCTGAAGTTTAAAGCATAATCATAACTATACTTTTTCCAAGGCTTCTTCTTGAACGACTTTGTGTGCGATGATTGGCCACTAGACATAGATTTAGCATAAGATACTTGCTTTGTATCTCTTAAATGTGCTGCATTTAAGAGTTCTAGTATAATAGACTAAAAAAACACATTATGTATGTTAGTAACAATAAAAGATATAATAAAATAATAGTAGTAAATAAGTGTTATCTTTTAAGTTAAAAAATAGTACCACATCAAATTTAGAATAACTTGAATCGATGGCCAAGCCACATACTGTCCAACCGCCTCTTGGACTGTGGTAGCATCAGAAGGCACAGGTAGTGGACAATTATGAAGCAATGATTGATCAATTACTATTCGCTAATAATTAGGCAAATATTGATTATGAATCATCCGATCATCACTCAATTAATGTACCGTTCCAATAGCAACAAAGTCCGTTAACGAAGGATGTTTCAATAAACATTTCATATTATGTAAAAAATTTAAGTGTTATATATAAAACAATAAAACATATAATAAGAAATAAAAATAATAGATTATATACACTAGAAATTAAAATCTTACCACATATGATTCATCAAATAGAAAAGGAATCCCATATGGGGTAGCTATTAGATGTATATTCTCACCAAAACGTTCATCGTGGTTTGATTGATGGTAAGAATACACAGATTGCATTGGAGAAAATGAACCACTACTTCGTTGCATATGTATTCTTGGCATATAGGGAAGACCAATAGGATGACTATATCCCATACTGGATATAGTTTGAGTGCAATGAGATTGCATAGGTGGCATGGCTGGCATGGATGGTGGCCTACCTGTCATGGATGGTGGCATGCCTGGCATGGATGGTTGCATGCTTGGCCAATATGGCATGCCCTGGTTTTAGAATGATGTCATGCCTGACATGTGTTGTGATTGATATTCTTTTAGAGTGGCAATCTCACTTAACACTGAGACTTTAAAGGAGTTGAGTTCTTCTTCAATTTTAGTGTACTTCTCCTTACTAACCGTCTGAGGCTTTTGTTTTGGAATGTTAAAATACTCCATATAACCATTATAATGGCTACCTCCCCTAACACGACCAGGATGGTCGCGTTTGAATGCATGATATAGAGCATCTATCCCAGGCTCTTCGATTATTTCACCCCTGGATATTTATTCTTGAACAACTCTCTACAAATAATAAATCACACAAACATATCATTCATTATTACATCAATTATTAAAAATCATTAAGACTTTTTATCAACTGAAATTACTAACCAACTTATTAGTTGTTGTTCTCCTCGCTTAGTTATCGGTCTTGAATTCTTCGTTTTGGGAGTCTTTGTTTCTATGTACAATTTAGTTCGAGTAACAGGTCTACCCAATTCAGCTTCCTACATAAATTATGAAAAATTTATTAACAATGACATGAAATTAAATTGAGGAAAATAAATATAAAAATATTTATAAATTAACACAAATTAATAATACCATTCTATATCTAACTTCAGGATTTGAAGACCTCCTAATATAGTTAGGAAGAATGTTCTACATTTATATATTCTGATGTTCTTCCCTAATAATTTGAAATTCATCTAAACATCTATAATCCACAAAGTCTTTCCAAACTTGAGGTATAATCTAGGGGTGTCCTTCAGGGATTTTGTAGAGCTCGACCTTATCAAGTGGTTCCAAATATGGAAACACATAATTTCTTGCAAATTTGGAAGTCTTGTATTCCTTCCATGCCTTATTTGCAATCTTATAACACTTAAGTTTTCAACTGTCATCGAATTTGTAACGATTCTGTAAAAACATAGTACAAAAGATTAGATATAATACAAAAAAGATATAATATATGTAATTGATTATAAAATATAAGAGACTTACACAAATGGTTATCCATATTTTGAACTTTTCTGCATCGTCAACCTGAGATCAATCATTTATATTGATTGGTATACTAGAGGATTACCAGTAGCATCAAATAGAACAGGTATTCTATCATCTGGGTTAAGTGGAGCATCATGCATATTTGCCCAACCCTTTCTTTTCAAATACCCCAATGGATCATTTGGATCTACAAGCTTTGTTACCCGAGGATCCATGAAATATCTGTAAACAATGAAGAAATATTAATTAATTGACAATTTTATGAACATACATATATATAAGAGTTATTACAACAATATAAAACATATGTTATGTTTATTTGAGAAGAATCATCATCATCAACTAGATCATCACATACATTAGGCAATTTATTTGAGAAATTACTAATATTGGTTAATGTATCAAGCATAGGGTCGTCATCTTCTAAAGCATCACAATGGTAAAACTCTTTTTGTGGAGGCGTTAACACAACATACCATCTTGTATCAATTTGATCGCTCACGTAAAATACTTGTTTTGCATGAAGTGCTAACGTGAAAGGATCATCAGTGTGACTTATCTTGGATAAATTTACAAGGATAAATCCAAAATCATCTATTTTATATCCAACATTGATAACATCTTCGACCCAATCACACAAGTAAACTGTTTCATAGAAGACCTTATAATCCAATTCCCAAATCTCTTGTATTATACCATAATATGTTCTATCAGAAAGTACAAGATTAACATCTTTTAAACTGGCAAATTGCATAGTTTGTGCAACCATCTTCACACCACTATTTTGATTTACTTAGACATTTTCCCTAGCTTTATTTGTAAACCTCGATCCATTTATTGTGAAACTATAAAATGATTTGACATCAAATTTTGGCCCATGTGCAAGCCATTGTAAACTTTTTGATATTTTATGATTGGGTTTCTTGAGTTCATCTCGAATCTATGTATACAAAAACATGAAATGTGTTTAGAGGAAAGTTTTAAAACATTGAATAGAACTAGGAACATACATGCATGAATTTTTGTTTGTGACACTTACATGGTTTCGAAACCAATTAATAAGCTCTCGCTTATGTTCATCATACAACCATTTTTGTCCTCATTTTTTTTATAATGAGGATCGATCTTCAATAAGTTTAAATGCATCCTGTAATGTTATTAAATATATATGAAGTATATATCATCATTAATAGTTAAATAAAAAATGATTTTTGCATAAATGGAAAGGTTGAACATCACTTACTCTATGTACGGTTGTGCCTCATTATTATTTACCAAAATGATTCGGTGTGCTTTTTCCCATCTAGTGCGATCAATAAAAAATTTCTTACTTCCACCAAGCATAGGGTTACCTACTTGGATCATGTGACGTTCTAAGAACAACTTGTGCGTAGGATTCCCAATTTCAGTGCAACCACTAAAGTATTTAGAACAAAACTCAATGGCCTTTTCAACAATGTAGCGTTCCACCATGCATCCTTCAGGTCAATTTCTATTATTTACATATCCTTTAAGGACTTGCATATAACTCTCAAAAGGATACATCCACCTTAAGTAAGTAGAACCACACAATTGAACCTCTCAAACTAAATGAACACACAAGTGAATCATTATATCGAAGAAAGAAGGAGGAAAATATTTTTCAATTAGACACAAAGTCTCCACAACATCTTTCTATAAAGAATTTAACTCGCCAATTGATATAGATTTCTTGAATATTGTATTGAAGAATGAAAAAAGTTGAATTATTGATAATTGAACATGTTTTGGAAGAATTGATCTAATAGCAACTGGTAATAATTGTTGCATTAAGATATGACATTTATGTGATTTCAATCCATACAGTCTCTTATCGGTAATAGACACAAAATTTCTTAAGTTGGATGAGTAACCATCAGGAACTTTCACACCCTCCAAACATTTACAAAACACATCCTTATCTTTTATTGACATTGTATATGATGTTGGTGGTAAGTATGTTCGATTCTTATCATTTTCCACCCTTGGTTCCAATTCAGGTCGTATGCCTAGTTTCTTTAAATCTAGTCTTACTTTAATTCCATCCTTTGTTTTTCCAGGTATATTAAGTAAAGTACCAATCAAGCTTTCACATACATTTTTCTCAATGTGCATGACATCTAAGATGTGATGAATGTGTAGGTCTTTATAATAAGATAATTCCCAAAATATTGATTTTTTATTCCAACAACCATGGTAAGTCGGTTCAAACTCTTTTTCATTTTCACCTATTTCATTAGTTGACCTCTTTCATTTCCCTACCTTAGTGAGTTTTTTTTTCATCTTTTCATATCGTTTGAATGTCATACCATTCAATTGCCTTAATATCTCAATGCCTCGCAAAGGTCGAGTTGCATGATCATGATCTTCTTCACCATCGAACGGTTTCTTTTGATATCTAAACTTGTGCCCAGATGGAAAAAATCTTCCATGTCTTCTATAAGAAATATTTCGTCCATGAACAAGATAAGTTCCATAAGCTCCATCACTACATATAGAGCATCCCTTGTAACCTTTTGTTGCATGTCCTGATAAGTTTCCATAGGCAGGAAAATCATTAATTGTCCATTAAAGGACCCCCTTCAAGTTAAAGTGTTCTTCTTTATGTGCATCATAAACATTTACATCATCATTCCACAATGTCTTTAAATCATCTATCAGAGGCTGTAAATATACATCAATATCAACACCGGGTTGTTTCAGTTCTGAGATCAATAATGTTAACATCATGAATTTTCTTTTCATACACAACCACAGAGGAAGATTGTATGTTACCATAATTACTAGCCAACATCAATATCTAATACTAAGGGAACTATGTGGATTAATTCCATCAGCAGCAATGGCAAGACAAATATTGTGCAGATCAGATGAAAATTGAGGAGATAAATTATCTATTACTTTCCAATTTGGAGAATCACAATGATAACGTAGCACCCCATCATCAGATCGATTATCTGAATGCCAAGTCAACATCTTTGATGTATCTTCACTATTGAACAACCTTTGAAAGTGAGAAATCAGAGGAAAGTACCAAAGAACCTTTGCAGGCATGCCTTTCTTATGTGTTGTCTAATTTGTACCATGCTTCCATCTCGATTCTTTACACATCGGACAATCATCTAATGTCTCATATTCTTTTCTATAAAGAATGCAATCATTTGGACAAGGGTGAATCTTATGATATTCCATGCCAAATCGACTAAGAGATTTCTTCATTTCATACATTGAAGATGGAAATTCAATACCCTTAGGAAACATATCGACTAGTAGATTTAGTAATTCTGTGAATCCCTTGTCAGAAAAACCATGTTTTGCCTTCACATTGTACAAATGAATCAATCCCGATATTTTAGTGTATTTTTTGAATTTTGGATACAACGGTTTTTCAGCATCTTCTATAAGTTTTTTAAAGGTTTCGGGATCATCCTTGCGTAATTAATCTTCAACACCATGAAACATATTTTCTGTCTGTACATTATGATAAGATGTATGTAATCCACTCACATTCTTATTTATCTCTTCCCCATGAGTATTATCAATATTTTCTCCATGAGTATTATCAATATTTTCTCCATGATAATACCAACATTTATAGCTCAAAAGAATATCATTACGGATAAGGTGATACTTAACCTCATCAAATTCATAAAATTGCTCATTTTTACATTTAACACATGGACATCGAATCATACTAGTTCTAGTATTACTATTTCTACAAGCAAATTCCATGAAACTTTCAACTCCAGAAATATAGTCCTGCTCAATTCTATACTTTGACATCCAAGATTTGTCTATTTTCTATTAATGACATTAATTAAGCATATTAATTAATTATGTATCCAATGAATATATTTCAAGTATTATTATATATAAATTTCCTAATTATTAGAATATATATCAAAACATACATAATACAAAACAGTTATCATTTTAATCATTTTACAAATGTATTACTTTTACTTAATAAAATATAATTATTTATATATAAATATATTTATCCATGTACGGTAAATATTATAATCCCTAAAACCCACAACATTCAGATATTATTTCCATAGAAAATAAGTCAAACATATAATAACAAGTATAATAAAAAACATACATAAATCAAAAATTTATACAAAAAATAAAACAAACTGAATATTAAGCTGCAAAATTAATAGAAATACTTGCAAGAATGTTATGAAATGACTAAATGAAGGAAATGAAGAAGAAAAGGGTGTTTTGTAAGTGAGAATAAGTGAAAAAAATGGGTATAAAAATTTGAGTATTTTGCTCAAAAAATAGTAGATCTGAAAGATAATGAGAGGAGGAATATAACCCACAAAAGGCGTTGCAAATGATGGTCAGAGGTGGCCGAAAATTGAGAAAGAGGGTGGTGAGCTTAGTTTTGGGAGAAGTGGAGAAGAGAAATGAATTTTTTTTGGGTTTCTATAGTGAAGAAGAGAGTCGAACGGTAATATAACGTGGATAGTGTTGGTTGATGTGGCAAACCAACGCTATCCACGTGCATAGCGTTGGTTTGCCCCGTCAACCGATGCTATGTCCACGTGGATAGCATCAGTTGATGCGGCAAACCGACGCTAGTCAAGTGGATAGCGTCGATTGACGGGGCAAACCGACACTACCCACGTGGACGTAGTGTCGGTTGACGAGGCAAACCAATGCTATGCATGTGGATAGTGTCAATTTGTCATGTCAACCGACACTGCCACGCAATTTTAAATTGATTTTTTTGTCAATTATTATTTTATTTAAACTTTATATACATATACGTACTATAGAAAAAGAAAAAAAATAATTTTACAATAATATTTAAAACAAATACACAAAATTAATTAAAAATATATTATACATACGTATATAAATTTAAATATCAAAACAAATAAACAAAATTATATAATTTTAAAAACTAATTGTCTAAAAAAAATAAAAAATTATACTACATATATAACTTCAATTTTAAAGAGTCAAATAAAATAATAATTTACCTAAAAAAATTTCAATTGTAAACTGCATGCATTTTTTAATTTAAAAAATACACATAGGATGTAGTGTTAGTTGATGTGGTGAACCGACGCTATCCATGCATGTAGCATCGGTTCTCCTTGTCAACCGACGCTATCCACGTAGGACATAGCGTTGGTTCTACATCGAATCGACTTTAAATTCATTATAAGTTAGTTTTTTTTTTCAAAAATCAACTGTACACAACGACTTAAATACCCCTTTTTGTAGTAGTGATGCATAGTTTCTAGGTAGAGATGTATGATTCTTATTTATGTGATATACAATTGACGAACTTAATGTGTAGTATGTAATTTAATTTACATGAGAGTGTGATTAGTTTAATTACTATATTATGTGTAATTTACTTGAGAGAGGAATACATGCTAGGTTATATTAAATTGATCATGTAATTGATTGATAATTTTATTAGGGAGATTTTATTTATTCACATGTTTAGAAATTTGGAGGATTAAGTATTCCTAAATATTTTTTATATATCTTTGTACCTATCAAATCTGATTTAATTAATTAATTTTATTTATTTTTAGTTCTTTTAATTTTACTTCCTTAAAATATAAAAACAAAAAAAATTGATTTTTATTATTTTAGTTTTAAAAATTAATTTCTAATAACATAATCTCTATGAGAATGATTTTTTCTTATCATTATATTACTTGTTGTGAAACGTATACTTGCATATTCATTGAACACAATTTGTATCCAATCATCATGCCAATGGTACAAAAGGTTTGATAGCTTTATGATTGATTTAAAATTTCAAAGATGTGAATATGATTCTTGTGTTTATTTTAGAAAAGAAATCAGTGGGAGCACATTGTATGTGGATGATATGTTGTTGGGAAACAAGATTCTTAAGATTTGATTTATTTCAAACAACTTCTAAAAATGAAGATTGAGATGAAAGACATAGGGAAGGCTCATAAGATCCTTGGTATAGATATTTCAAGAAAAATAAAGAAATGAGAGTTATTAGTAACTCAAACTGGATATATAGATAGCGTACTCAAGAAATTTGGAATGGAAACATCCAAATCAGCTTCAACTCCTCTCGCATCTCATTTTAAACATTATGTTGATCACTCTCCCATAATTGATCAAAATATAAAATAAATGACAAGTTTGCCTCACTCAGGTATAGTTGGTAGTCTTAAGTTTGCTATGATTGCAACGGTACAAGATTTAGTACACTTAATCAGTATTGTAAGTAGGTTTATGTCAAAACCTAGGAAGGAACATTGGATAGGAGTGAAATGGATCTTATGGTAGCTAAAAGGGAATTCAAAGGTTGGTTTAATTTACAAAAGAAACTCAACTAAAGTGGTAAAGGTAGAAGGATTCATAGATGCAAAGTTTGCAGGAGATCTTGATCAAAAAGGGTCACTCATTGGTTATGTTTTAACTTTCTTTAAAGATACTGTGAGTTAGAAGAGAAACTTAGAGTCAATTATGGTTCTCCTTACTATTGAGGTAGAATACATTATATGTACTGAGACAGCTAAAGAAGCTCTATAGATAAAAGGGTTCATAAGTAAATTGAGGGTATCACAGAAAGATGTTGAAGTGACGTGTGATAATCAGAGTTCGATCTACTCATCTAGGAATCTAGTGTTCCATAAGAGGACAAAGTATATTGATGTAAGGCTACATTTCATTTGGGACATTATTAGTATTAGGCTGGTTAATGTGACCAAGGTTTTGATAGAAGAAAATCCATCATATATACTCATAGAGGTGGTTGTAACTAGCGAGCTTAGGCACCATATCAACTTGTTTAGGGTTAGTGAAGGTTAGAGATGTTGTGTGGAACAAAAAGTGATTGATTCAATTCAACTGGAAAATGGTTTATTTGTCATCAAGGTGGATATTTATGGACATGTGATAAAAATTATGTGGAAATCTTGTAGCCAATGCTCATTAGAATACAACAGGAAAGCCTCGTAAGCATGCACATGCACACAATATGCACTAAAGACAAGGGCAATGCATAGCGCATTGCATGTCACTTTACAAGGCTATTACCATATGTAAGTTACTGCACCAAAAGATGTCCATTTAGCAATAAATATGAGGATACAACTTGTATTGATCAATTTATTGTAATTTATGATTGTAGATTGAGAAAGTGAGTTATATAGGCAGTGGAATTTTAGAGAGAGAAAGGCTTGTGCAAAAATCATTTATTGAAAGTTCAATATTCATCTATTTCATATCAAAAGTGATAAAGATTTGACTATAAGAGGCAATAATTTATATAAGGATTACTCATTGTTGTTAGTGGATTGGAACCGCATTGGTTACTATGGTTGTAAGCCTCACATTGAGGAAGAACCATGCAACAATTCTTATGTCTTTCTATGATTTTGTATGCTTGTTTCTTTCAATATTCTATGTTGTATGACAGGCATTCTTGAATGCATTTGTTAGTGTCAAGATGATGGTAGAACTGGTGATTGTCCTAACAGCAATCCATGCCAAGTAGAAGATAAATTACCCTTGAGTTTTGGACTCAGTAGATTTCTTTGCTTAGAACCCCATATTTCTTTAAAATCTTCATTTATTTATTTATCTATCATATTTACTTTATTATCTTTATTGTTTTGTTTTTAATCTAAAATCAAGAGAGTATATTTAAAATCAATTATCTTTGGTGTTCTGCCTTACATGTGGACAAGTTAAACATTATTCCATAAATTGGGCTATCTCCTTTTCCATCTTAAGGTACTAGTAATTTTTCATTGAGCCTAAATGAATTTTAATGCTCTCAGGGTGGATAGAATATGGGAGTTGTGAGCCTCCATCATAACTTTTCTCTTTGGTTCACTATCTTTAGGCATATAAAGTTTGTTCCTAAACCTTAAACTTTGGTCCGTAGAAAATTAGAAGTCTGTATATTTCTAACTATCAATTCCAACAATGTCATTCTCTAAGAAGAAATCACTACTGAGCTTCTCTTTGATATTGTTATTTAAAATTGGTCATAAATTTAATATCATTGCTAGGTTGCCAATGGACTTTGTGCTCCTAGTCTTCATCCCAATCAAACTTGACATTTTTCCTTGTTAACATAGTCAATGGACTCACTATATGGGAAAAGCCCTCAACAAATCTTTTGTAATAGCTGGCTAGACGTAAGAAGCTTTTCACTTCTCCAATTTTTTGTAGGCCTAGGCCAATCCGTCACTGCTTCAATCTTACTTGGGTCTATAGATATTCCTTCTCTATATATAACATGTCCCAAGAATACAATCTTATCCAACCAAAATTTGCATTTATTGAGCTTTGCATACAATTGTTTCTCCTTTAGTACTTCAAGTACCTTTTGCAAGTGTCCCTTATGCTTCTCTTAGCTCTTTCATAATACATGATAGCCATGTGTGAAGACAATTACAAACGTTTCCAAATACTCATTGAAGACTCTATTTATGAGATGCATAAAGGCAACAGGGGTATTAGTTAATTAGTTCAAATGGAATGACCAAAAACATATAATCTCGTGCCTTGTTCGAAAAGCTATCTTTAAAACATAATGCTTCTTGAACTTTAATATATGATACCTTCAGTGCAAGTCATTATTGGAGAATACACTTGCACCTTGAAATTGGTCAAAAAAATCCTTAATTTTTTGGAGACGATACTTGCTCTTCTCAATCCCTTGGTACAATTCTCAATTATCAATACAAAGTCTCACCGTCCCATCCTTTTTCTTTACAGAATGAACTGGTTCCCTTAAGGAGAAACACTAGGGTAAATGAAACCCTTAGCAAGTAACTTTTCTAATTTTTCTTTGAGTTCCTTCCATTCCATAAGTGTCATCCTATCAAGCATCTTAGATATTGAGCAGTATTGGTAAGTAGATCAATCTCAAACTCAATTTCATGATCTGGAGGAAGTTCAAACAAGTCTTCCGGAAACACCTTTGCATAATCCTTTCCCACATGGACATCCTCAATCTTATATTGTTGATGGTTAGTACTTACAACACAAGCTAGCCGAGTAGCCTATACATAATTTCTTAAGAGATATCTAGGCTCACATCACATATATTAACTGGAATGGTTGGTATATCTTAGAGCCAATGAAGAAAAAATTGGTTCCTCGAGAAGCTTTGAACGCTACCTCCTTATTATAGCATTTAACATTAGTATGATGGGTGGACAACCAATCCATGCCAGGTATGATGTCAAATTCAAAAATATTGAAAAAGATCAAATGAACAACTAACTCACACTTTCCTATTTTCACTCCACAAGATCTTAAGGTATTTGTTGTATGAAAGAGTTCCTCGAAAGGGGTAGAAATATAGAATTAAGACTCTAGTGTAGTAGGAGTAATACTAGAGAGTCTAACACCCTATGAACAACTAGGGTAAGGATATAAAGACTCCTTATAGACTCATACTAAACTTATAAGCTGTAGAAAATATATAAGGTAGAAATAAAACAAAAATATATTAAATTAAATTAGAATGCAGGTAGATTAATTTAATACAATAGGTAGAACAATCAAATAAATATAGATATGCAAAATAAGAAGATAAAAAGGAAAGCATGCAATAACAAAAAGGCAATAAGGTTTTCCGATTAGTATCAAAGTCTCATATGTTAGGATATACACGAGAGAGACTCAGATTGTTCTAACACAAATGTAGATTATATGTAACACAATAACACAATGATATAACGAGATAATCGCATTTAGAACCCTTGTCTATATGATAAAATCCTTGGATTGCTTATGACAACCACTCGACAGGAAACAATCCCCTAAACATAATAAACTAATACAACTTAAAACAAAATATAAATGCGAATACCTTTTATTAGTTGTGACACCAACCTTAACGGCTTATACTGCTCTCGCTTATTGTCTTTGCAATAATTATGATTCAACACACTAATATGGCTTTCCTCTAAATTCCCACAGCATATACTAATGTGATCAGTTAATGTACAAATTTTGTATTTTAAAATAGCTCGTAATTGCATGAATTACTTTGCAAGAAATAATAAGTATATTTTCAAGATCGATCTAAAGAGAAACTACGTGATTTTTAAATAAATTAATAAAATTCTTAAAAACAAAAATAAACCTAAACATACTAGCATAAATTTTTGATGAAAAAGGGTTTAAACTAATTACATAAAATAAAATAAAAAGATAAAAGATAGATAGGTTTACAGAAAGAATAAGCGAACTTGCAATTCATTTATCAATAGAGAATTAATGAGATATCTAACTAATCCATTATGTTCGGTAAAATCAATTGGGTTAATAAAATATAAACCCAACTTTATCGATTCTTTATTGTACATTAAATAACACCTTTGGTTTGGTCTACTATCTGTTATTACGTAAAATCCACAAAAGCTTTTTGAATAAATTATTTAATTTTGGCATTCGATCGTGTCTAACGAGTTAAAAATATTTTCCAATAACAAATCCTATAAAAAAATTGAAATATAGTATAACTTATATTCAAATAATCAAATCTAAAATAAAAAAAACATTGAATCTAAATTTCTCACACCAAAGTTCATATAAATTTTATAAAATTTTGATTAAAAAATAATATATGCTTAATAATAATTAAAGTATTCAACTATTTTAATATTACACAAGCATAATAGCTTAATTAAAATCTCATGATCACAATTAGTCAAACATATTCAATTTAATAAATAATTAACATATTAAATATAACGTTTAGAATAATATATACAATTAAACCTATAATTAGAATACAATTAAAATTAATACCTCAGTTGTATTTATGCAAATAAATTTTGTAATGCTCTATTATCTAAATAATCTTTTTATTACTGTTACTTATTGTGGTAACCTAATCTAAACTATTTATAATATAAACAATAAAACTTAAATCTTGTTTAACTCTTAAATCAAGAGAAGAACTTAATTAGGAAAAATATATTGAAATTAACCTTCCCTACATGCACTATCAAAATAATGATTTTTGATCTCGAAAATTTAACTTCGATCTTTTTAAAAATCGAGACCATAATATTTTGGTCACGGTCTACTAAAAACCAACGCAATAATGTATATATATAATCTCAATTTTTATTAGTAATAATGATCATAAATTAAATTACAAAAATTACTTAAATATGAACAAACGTATATTGTCACAATTATTAAATAACCGCGATTTAATTAAAATAATAAATTTTTTAATTTTTTTAAAACATAAATCAAATAATATATTATATATATTATTCATTTAAAATAATACAAAAATTAATTTACAATTTTTTTTTATTTTTATATTAATTTAATTTAATTTATTTTTATTTTTTCTCTTTTACACTACACTAAATTTTTCTATTAATTTTTTTTCTTTTTCTCACTCAATTTGTTTACCTCTCCTTTTTTTTCTTTTTTTCTTTTTTTCTTTTCTCCTATCTTGTTTTTCTTCCCTTTTTCACAATCACGCGAGGTGGATACCCATTCAATATTTATGTTTATTTAAAATCTCCCTATTTCCTTCTGGCTTCGAAACCCTAATTGGATTATGTCTCATTCAAAACCCGATTATGGCTTCACCTTCATCGCCATTGGAAGCGTCTTCGTCATCGTCTGTTTTTCCTTCGGTCTCTCAGGTTGAGGAGTATGTAAGTGTGAGTGAGAGCTCAGAGAATGTTGGTGGTTTAAACGCCAACGCAGGTAAGAAGTCCACGTGCAAAAAGTCGTCGAATAGAGTGGTGCAGGTTGGGCCTGTCATGGTTGCTATTTCTTGGCCTGCTTTTTCAGAATGTTGGTTAGCACAATTTGTTTAGTTGAAAAACCTTCTCTCTCTCTTTCTCTTTTCTCCTATAAAAGTGTGTTTAAAATTTGAATTTAATTATTAATTTATTGAGATTGTGCAGTGATCTCCACTTTGACACGCATGCATCTTGAGTTTATAGGATAGCTATTAGAATAATATGGATTAAATTTTTTTAAAATTTAAGAATAATTTTTCGGTTATTTCTAGAAACTCTGTAACATTTATTTTTAATTTCTTGACTTTTGATTATTACATGATTATGGAGAAATATTTATATAAATAACTGATAAATTAAAGTTATATAACATAAACCTACAAAATAATCTAAAATCATTTAGTATTTATCTAACTCATTTATTTTATTTTTTTACCTATAAATTGCATAATTTATAATGTTGACAACTTATGCCGTAATTATTATAAAAACTTTTATGAATTGAACTTCAAATGTACCCAATTCTTTCAAAAAAGTTGGACTTGTAAACAACTTTACAAAAAAACAACAACAGTGAGCCCTATCATTATTGTTTGTAAATGTTGTTTGGCTGTGTCATGCCAAGTAAACTCAATACACAAAAAGAAGTTAGGGTATTTCATAAAAATAACCCATGTTGGGAGTCATGACTACAACACGCCAACTGACGATTAATTTAGTTTTTTAATTTAAATGATTTTTCGTTGGCCAAAAAATATGTGGTTTTTTCTTTGCAAAATATTATTAATATGGTATTTGTTTCTAGTTTTCCAAGAAATTTATGTACTTCATATTTACTCCCTTTCTCATTATTCTACAGAAGAACAGTCATGCTGGGTTTAACATTCTCAAGCAAATGGAAAGAGCAGATGTGAAACCAGATTCGATTACTTTCAGCCTATAGATGGTGTTGTACAACAAGTGAAAAAGAAAATGGCTTTTGGTAAGAATCAAGCATGCCTAAGTGTGTTCGAGTTTGTAGTCATTAGTTAGAAAGAAAAAGCTAAGATAAAACTCTTGTCCAAGCAAACCATGAAGATATGTTGCATTCTTTGTATTGATTGGCTTAATAAATACTAAATTTCAATCTTATAATCAATTTAGTGATTTTTATAGTAATGAGGTCACATTAGAAGTGCTCGTGTCAAATGAAATTAGCTAGTCTAACTCATTTAGATAGTGCAAAAGGGAAATGTTTCTAGTTCTTGCTTGTTTGGTCACTAAGACATTGTAATTTTTACAAATTTCAAATAAATGTTATAATCTTTTTGAATTTTTTATTAATTTTTATTTTTAAATCATATACATGGTTTATGTTTGATATGATCTTTTTATTTTCCCAAGCCGTTTGATATGATCTTAATTAGCAGTATTGTGGCTTATATAATGGTGTGGTTCTCTTGTTCTAATTCAGCTCTATAGGCACTGGTACAACACCATCTACGGGTACTAGTACAACACCATTTTGAATTACTTTGCTTCTTGTATCTTTTTTTAGTCACATATAGACTTACTTGGCTGCCTCATAATTATATTTGTTTTTCTTTTGAGGAAATGATTGCTTTTATTTTTTATTTTTATTTTAGTATTCTCAAAATGATGATTTTGCACATCTACTGTATTATTATGAAGAACTGAAGATTTCCCCAGTTCAAGTTACAAAGCATATTTACATGGCACTTGCTAATGAATATGCAAATTATTGACAATATGAGAAGGGAAAACAGGTTAGTAGTGTGAAGTAATTTACTTTGTGTGAGCTCATCAGCACTTGTGCTTGAAGAGCGAGAGGGGCAACGTTTAGAGTCTGACTACTTTCAGTACAATATTTTTTAATAATTAATTTCTGATAGTCTCAATTATCATAAAATCACTTTCTAACATCAGAGCCGTACATCTTTCCTTCCGTTTTGTCCAATCGCTAATCCCAATAGTCTCAACAAGTCTTAGTGATGATGTTAATTGGTAGATTTAAGGAGGTGACTACAATAATCTTCTCATCCTATGGTGTAATAAACTATTAAGTTGCATTTGTTAGAATTTTTCGTTCTATTATTTGTCTTCCCTAATAAAAATATTTATGTCATTCGTTTGTCTTAGAAGTTCACAATCTTCTTTTAGAGCATAAATGAGCAGAAAGACAATGAATATTACAGTGTTCTTTGGTGTTGACCTTTTTGACTCAATGATATACTCTTAGGAAATACATGTGGAGATTGCAGAGCTTGAAAGACAAAGGGTTAATCTTGAGGCTCAATTGAAAATGGTATTATCCTAGGTAACTTTTTGGTGTTATTATTGTTAAATGGATGTTCTACTAGTACCTTTTGGTTGTTATAGGTCAATATCTCCTTGGTTGCTGCTAATGCTCGCTGCCATGATACTAGGGATGATAGAGACCAATTTGAGGAAGCTTTGTCCCTGTTCTTGTAATGGTTAGTATTAATATTAGTTACAGAGAACTTTCAGAGATTGCTTTTATGAAGTAAGGGATCCTCTCTCAAGACAATGGAGAGCCCATATAGTAACCATGTTGAGCAAGCAAATTCAAAAATATGAAATACATGCATATTGATTTAGATTGTGGACAATTTGATTAGTATTAATAATAGTAAATTTTTTGTATGTATTTCATATTTTTGAGCATTTTAATTAGTTAACTATAGTAAGGTTTTATTATGTTTTAGTGTATATAAAAAATATCAAATGTAATTTCACTCTTAATTTTAATATAATGATTTTTAATTTTTTTAATTTATCAATTTATTTTAATTTATATTGAAAATTGAGGTTAATTGAGATATATATGGTCAAAGTTTAAGTGTAACTAAGATAATAGATATATCATTTGGTTATAAGACCTTGATAAAATAGTATGTCTATAGTCTCGATTTTTTAAAGATCGAGGTCATAGGGTATGTCTATTGCCTTAGTTTTTCATAAGATCGAGGCTATAGACATACTCTATGGTCTCAATTTTATAAAAATTGAGGCTATAGACATACTATATAGCCTCAGTCTTTAAAATATCAAGACCATAGATATACCCTATGGACTCAATCTTTAAAAAACTACGGTTATAGGGTATGTCTATAGTCTTTTTTACTTAGGCCTCGGTTTTTATAATTGTGACCATAGACCTATGATCATGGTTAAAAGTCGAAGTTATATATCAATATTGCAATAATGGTGGTACACGAGAAACAACTCGATGCCATGTGCAAGGATGTCGATTATGTGGTCATTCTCAATAGACTCTTGTACCAAGTAAGTATTAGCTCGAGCTTCTACTCTTTCCATCTTGTATGTTTATATTTTTCTCACCTTGTATTGTTTCTCTTATTTTTAAGCCTAGCACCTTCATAAGCTTAGTAGAGTTTGAGGTGTAAAGAGATTGAAGTATGACCTCGTAGTGAAAAAGGAGAGCCACACCTCTACTTAGGCCAAAAATGTTATGCTATTGGCCAAAACCAACAAGTGGGAGGGCAAGGCCCTCGACAATGAGGAAAAACTAGCCAAGGGCATACAAGAGCTGAATAAGAATTCGAGACATTTGGAGGTGCTCGAGGAGGCCCCAAGAAAACTCAAGGCTAAGGTTAAAGCTTATAATTATAAGCTTAATGACATTAAAGACACATTTTCTAGGGAACAAGAGAAACCAAGGTACGAGCTCAATGCCATGACCAAATAGCCCTCCTCCAGTGATGAGATTGGGTATAACTTAGACATGGGCTCCCTTATGAAAGAATCCAAAAAGAAGAGCCTTAGACAATAATACTATTAGATCCTTAACATCTTATATACACCACCATACTTGCCTACTCAAACTCAATATGAGAGTGATGGTGAATCTAAGGTGGGAGATGAACAAGGTGGAGATAGAGTTGGGATCCTTAGTTCTTTGCTAGGCTCGAGCACGAGGCCTTTTATTATGTATTATTTCTTTTTTACAAAGGCTCGATGCCTCTTTCATTCTATATGAGTGGGAGTTTGTCCTTTGTAATCTAGCACATTTTGTTAATGAAACTTATTTTGAGAAGGTTATATTGTATATATATTTGTGCAGTTATAGTATTTATTTATGATGTTGACCATTTCTTTGCTTTCCAAGACATTTGTCATCATGGTTGTCCCAATGTCATTCCCTCTAAAAGAGGATTAAGGATGCTATAACTTAGACATCCTTTTTTGCTCGAAGTAAATAAAAATTTCACTCCATCTTTCTTGCTCGAACCTGATGGATTCTAATCGGATTAATAGACACTTAGCTCAAGCTTTAAAACTAGAGAACAGTAGGCTAAAGACCGAGGTAGAGAAATCAAACATCGAGTTGTCCAACGACAAGGGTAAACTCTTTCTTTATGAAGAGACCAAGTGTGATCTTGATGTTTATTTTCGCAAGTGTACGAATCGTTCAAGTAATAAAGTGTACAAAAGTATGGATATCGAACCCACAAGGAATGACGTTACTAAGTACCGAAATTGACTAATCCTAATTTTATTTGAAAACCGAATTGTTGAAATTGTTTAAAAACCAAATTAACATAAAACTAAACGCAAATAACAAAATTGAATGTTGTTCACAAATGATTAAAAACGCTAAGAAATTTGATTCGCTAAATCAATTCAATCCGATTTCAAGTCATGTTATATGAGAATCAAAGCTAAAAGTGATGGTTGAAAAATCCAAATTTACCTAATACTTTCTCTCGAGTTATATTAGAATTACTTATCTATGAAAACCAACTATATTTCTATGAAGATTTAATCACAAATAAGCACATTACGATTTATGGAATTTCTAGAATAACCACATACATCATGCATTAGTTCTCACACTCGCATTCAACATACGGTATTTATAACAAGAAGCATTCATTACACATCTCCTCTTGGTCTCAATATAATGCAACAAATCATCTAAATCTTGGCTAGAAATTTAAAAGCATTAAGCATGGAAATAAATACTTAACTTGAAAACAATGAACTCATATAACAATAACAAAAGAAATCAGATTTTTTTGATTTAACTACATCATAGCCTTAGCAAAAAGGAATTAGTTCATAATAGAAATAAGAACAACCATTATCTCAATTGATTCCATGAAGAAAAAATCTGAATAAAATGCAGAATATAAAGGCTAAGGAGAAGAGATGAAAAACTCTTGAAGATGAAGACTTAGTAGCAACAATGGTGATGATCCTTCAAGCTTCTCTAAACTTTCTCTCCAAAATTGCCTTTTCTCTTCCAAAAATGACTCAGACCTATTCTCTCTGTCGTGGCCCCTTTCTCCATCATATTGGAAGAAAACAACCAAAAAAATGTATTTTCGGACGAAACTTGCCGACGGCGACATTATTCTTGCCACGACGAGATTTCTGGAAAATAAAATTTTTGGTTTTCTGATTCTGGCCGGCGGCGAGATGAATTTGCCAAAATCTGTGCTCTCGGGAAGATTTTCGCCGGCGGCGAGAATAATCTAGCCGGCGGCGGGATTTCCAAATTTTGAAACTTTGTTTTCTTTTTATTTTCACTCAATCCCTATCATTGAACTTTGTCCCAAACTTCTCCAAAATCATGATTTTACCTGAAATTGTACTTTAAATACGAAATACCCGTGAAATGACATTTGTGGATTAAATAATCAAATAAACGCAATTTTCAAACAAATATCAACATTTAAATCATAACAAAAATGCAATAATTTGACTCTTATCAACAACCTGACCGAACTTCTTGCTAGTCTCTAGCAAGAAAAGCAATCTATGAATAATTTCAAAGGAGACATTAAAAGAAAAATTCAAAGGAAATTTATTCTATTTACAACATTACATTAAGCGTATGCAATAAGCTTTTAAACCCCTAGGCGGCCCTAGTAGGACGAGTTGTAGTCTCGTGAGGGTTTCCAGTGATGATACCCACAAACATCTTACCTATAACTATCCTAACTCAAAACAATAAAATCACACAACAATTAATTTGCACAAATGTCTCAAAAATTGTAAATAACACACAACGCATAGAATAATTAAATGTCACCTAAGCTTTAAGAAATCTCAAATGCCAATTTCACTTTTGTTATTGACTCTTAAACATCCATCAAACCACAAACCAATAGCCATAATGCCCGGATAATATTATGCATAACATCCACAAACAAAAAGGTGAAATCTCGAACTCCATAGGCTCACTTTTCAAACCTCTCTCCACTAATGAAGGAAAATACACCACTTTGGATCAATAGGACTTTATGAGGCTTGTAATGTTAGGTTTAGGTATTTGGTTAAGAAAGACGGGAAGTGTCAAAATACAAATAAGAGCACTTATTACATTAAACACAACCAATTAAGTAAAAGAGTAACATCATTTAACCCAAATTGTTTCTTTCGATCATAACCCATTTTTCCACAGATAAATAAAGTTCTTCCTCAATCTTTCACCTCAGTACATCCATCACTAACACTCTTTTATTTACTAGAATGTGAAAGATTTCTTCTTCTTTTTTTTGCATCCTTACTCCAATTGCTCTTGAAAAGCTAACCACTTTCTTCCAATATATGTGAAAATTGTTTTTTTTTTCATCCTTACTCCAATTGCTCTTGAAAAGACATAACCCCCAACCAATTTCTTCCAATATATGTGGAAGATTTCTCTAATTGCTCTTGAAAAGTTTGTGTTCAAAATTAAGTGCTCTTAGCAAATAAGGTAGGAATTATATATATTTTTTTGGCTCAATAAAAGGTAGGTTATATAAGGCAAAAAGAAAGAAAAGTAAGGCTAACAATATATTTAAATAGGCTCAAAGAGGTTACTAGTGATATAAGGATAACAAGGTAGGCTTAAAATGGCACAATCGATCCAAAAATGGCGTACATCATATCCTAAACAGTGCAATTCTAAATTATTTTGCCTTAAGAGGTTTTCAAATGAGTTCTAGAGTTTGTTGAGATCACAAAAATGTCCATGAAAAATTTGCACATAAGACTTCTCTAAGCATTTAGACTAATCAACCAAATCATACCACATACCAAAAGAGTCGCCAACTAGGTAAAATCAACATTTGAAATTATCTTTAAACCGAAGTAAAATTTAATGTCTTCTAAAAGTTACTTGTTATCACAATCACATTATTATCATCAACGTGCAAATTAAAACAAGTAAAATGCAAATGAGAGAAAAAAATAAAATAAAATAAAAATAATAATTAAATAAGACAATAAAGAAATAAAAGAAATTAAATCAAAATGCAGAAAAATAAATAGAAAATCAAAATTAAACACAACTAAACACACAAAAAAACTACTAAAAATGAAGGAAAGAAAAGATTTACCATTTACCGTACCCCCAACCAAAACCTTACATTGTCCTCAATGTAAGAAAGGAAAGAGAGATCTCCTTTCCGCCGGCGGTGAAACTGCCCTCACCGGCGGTGAACGTAAGATTTTTTTTTCTTAGATGAGATGTCATTTTCTTTAGCTCAATCTTGTTGGCTCCATTCTTTACCACTGAGGTTGGAGTTTCATTTGTTCCCAACTCCTTCAATGTTTCATCACTGCACACATATTCATTAGGTGCTGCCAGTAATTCGGAACATTGTCTCATCCCTTCATCTTCCTTCTCAATTGTTGCAGATTTCACAAGGCAAGCTTCTAGTGGTAGCAATGGAGTTCTCTCCTCAAAAGTTACTTGTTCATCTTCCACCCGTAGAATGAGCTTTCCTTACTGAACATCAATCAATGTTCTTCTAGTTACAAGGAACGGTCTCCCCAATATCAATGGTATCTCTCTATCTTCCTCCATGTCAAGCACCACGAAATCAACAGGGAAAATAAATCTGTCGATTTTAATTAAAACATCCTCAATTACCCCTAGAGGATATTTTACCAATCGATCCGCTAATTGTAAAGAGATTGAAGTGGGCTTCACTTCTCCCAGGCCTAGTTTCTTGAAAACAGAAAGTGGCATCAAATTAATGCTTGCTCCTAAATCACATAGGACTTTATCAAAATTGCAACTTCATATAGTACAAGGTATAGTAAAACTCCCTGGGTCTTTCAATTTCTGTGGTAGTTTTCTTTGAAGAACTGCACTACACTCCTCATTTAGCATGACAGTTTCATAATCTCCCAGCTTCCTCTTCTTTGATAGAATTTCCTTCATGAATTTTGCATACTTGGGCATTTGTTCCAACATCTCTACAAAAGGAATGTTAATATGCAATTTCTTAAAAATATCCTGAAATTTATCAAATTGATTATCAAGCTTTTTCTTATTCAATCTTTGAGGATATGGGATAGGAGGCTCATATTTCACATATGGGGAAGGTTGAATATCTTGGGATCTTGATGGATTTTCTTTAGATTCTTCCATCTTTTTCTCCGATTTTCTCTGCCATTCAAGTTCTTTACCACTTCTCAATGTGATAGCCTTTGCATGCTCTGTGGGATTTATTGTGTCACTAGGCAGCGATCCTTGAGACCTTTCTGCAATCTGCTTTGAAAGCTGCCCCATTTGCTTTTGGATGTCCCTGTTGATTGCCTCTTGATTTCTGAAATTTGCTCTTATCTCATCAATGAACTTTCCCAAAATTTCTTCCAAATTTGTTTGTTTCTTCTCTTGGGGTTGGTAGGAAGATGATGACGGTTTGAATCCCCCTTGGTTATTTTCCCATGACAAATTTGGATGATTCCTCCAACCTGGATTGTAGGTGTTCGAATATAGGTTATGTTGAGGTTTTTCGAAATTTGAAACATAATTTGCTTGCTCAACATTTGGTGAAGCAAATGGATTTCCAACTTGGCACTCGATACTAGCATGATTTCCACCACATAAATCACATTGTGCAGTTGGTTTGGATTCGAATTTGGATGACAAAGAATCCATCTTTCTTGAAAGAACAACAACTTGAGCCGACAAAGCATTCACTGAATCAATTTAATGCACTATTGCTGGTCTTTTTGCAATTACCCGCTCTGAATGCCACTGATTGTTGTTTTTTGCCATAATCTCTAACAACTCATGAGCATCCTCCAATGTTTTTCCCATTAAAGAGCCTCCAACTGCAGCATCAATCATTGCACGATAGTTTGAAACCAACCTATTATAAAATGTAGACTTGTAGCCAAATTGGTATACCATGATGTGGGCACTTCCTCAACATTTCTTTGAATATTTCCCAAGCTTCATACAATGATTCTTGGTCATACTGTGTAAAAGATGTGATTTCATTCCTCAATTTTGCCGTCTTAGTAGGAGGAAAGAACTTGGACAAGAATTTCTGAACCAATTCATTCCATGTTGTAATTGATTCCGGTGGTAATGAGTTTAGCCACTCCTTGGCTTTATCCCTAAGTGAAAAAGGAAAAACCCTCAATCTTACAGCATCTTCGGACACACCATTTATCTTGTAAAGATCACACACCTCTAAAAAGTAAGCAATATGTGCATTTGGATCATCCTTTGACATTCCCCCAAACTGATTTTTTTGAACCATTTGGATAAAGGATGGTTTTATCTCAAAGTTATTGGCTTGAACAGTTGGCCTCCTTATACCCGAAGTAGTTCCAGCAACATTAGGCGCATCATAATCCCTCAAAGCTCTACGATTTCCACCTCCCTCAACAAATGGTGGATCCATGGTTGATTGTCTATTAGGAGCTGAGGTTGAATGCCTTCTCTCTCGGTTTAGACGCCTATATGTTCTACAATCTCTGGAGCAAATGGAAGAAGGTTAAGGCTTCTTGTACGTCTTATACAAAAATCCTACAACCAGAAAATCAACTAGCACAAAAACAACACAAAGTTACTTTTTTATGATAAATAAAATAAAATAGCAAAATAAACAAAATTAAAAATGAAACAATGATAAAGCAAATTAAATTCAAATTAAAACTAAGATTAGGTCGTATCGATATTAATAAAATCAAACCATTCCCCGGCAATGGCGCCAAAAACTTGATGCTTATTTTCGCAAGTGTACGAATCGTTCAAGTAATAAAGTGTACAAAAGTATGGATATCGAACCCACAAGGAATGGCGTTACTAAGTACCGAAATTGACTAATCCTAATTTTATTTGAAAACCGAATTGTTGAAATTGTTTAAAAAGCAAATTAACATAAAACTAAACGCAAATAACAAAATTGAATGTTGTTCACAAATGATTAAAAATGTTAAGGCATTTGATTTCGCTAAATCAATTCAATCTGATTTCAAGTTATGTTATATGAGAATCAAAGCTAAAAGTGATGGTTGAAAAACCCAAATTTACCTAATACTCTCTCTCGAGTTATATTAGAATTACTTATCTATGAAAACCAACTATATTTCTATGAAGATTTAATCACAAATAAGCACATTACAATTTATGGAATTTCTAGAATAATCACATACATCATGCATTAGTTCTCACACTCGCATTCAACATACGGTATTTATCACAAGAAGCATTCATTACACATCTCCTCTTGGGCTCAATATAATGCAACAAATCATCTAAATCTTGGCCAGAAATTTAAAAGCATTAAGCATGGAAATAAATACTCAACTTGAAAACAATGAACTCATATAACAATAACAAAAGAAATCAGATTTTTTTGATTTAACTACATCATAGCCTTAGCAAAAAGGAATTAGTTCATAATAGAAATAAGAATAACCATTATCTCAATTGATTCCATGAAGAAAAAATCTGAATAAAATGCAGAATATGAAGGCTAAGGAGAAGAGATGAAAAACTCTTGAAGATGAAGACTTAGTAGCAACAATGGTGATGATCCTTCAAGCTTCTCTAAACTTTCTCTCCAAAATTGTCTTTTCTCCTCCAAAAATGACTCATATTTGTTCTCTCTGCTGTGGCCCCTTTCTCCATCATATTGTATATATCGATCTAGGGTTTTGGGGGTAATTTTTGAACAAAACAACCGAAAAAATGTGTTTTTAGACGAAACTTGCCGACTGCGACATTATTCTTGCTGCCGCAAGATTTTTGGAAAATAAAATTTTTGTTTTTCTGATTCTGGCCAGCGGCGAGATGAATTTGCCAAAATCTGTGCTCTCGGGAGGATTTTTGCCGTGCTTTTTGTAGGATTTTCGCCGGTCGTAGGATTTTCAAATTTTGAAACTTAGTTTTCTTTTTATTTTTACTCAATCCCGATCATTGAACTTTGTCCCAAACTTCTCCAAAATCATGATTTTACTTGAAATTGCACTTTAAACACGAAATATTCGTGAAATGACATTTGTGGATTAAATAATCAAATAAATGCAATTTTCACACAAATATAAACATTTAAATTATAACAAAAATACAATAATTTGACTCTTATTAGATCTCACTTCCTATAAAGAGTAGATATCTCGAAATTGAGCTCGCAAGAGAGGGACCATAACTATAATAGTTGCTTTGGTTAAGGAGTCGCATTGGGCTTACTTTTACATCAAGCTATCTGAAGGGGGTTTTTGTCTATAAAAGCTAACTCCTAAACAATAGTTTAAAAATGGGCATAAGTAGGATTTTTTAAAAAAATAGCAAAAATTTACCTTAAACTTGAAAGCAAAATTTTTAATCAATTTTATTTAAAAATTATATTTTTACAAAACATAATTTTTATAAACATAAAAAAATATTAACATCTTATAAATTTATAATTAATTTTAAATACATAAATCTTTTTTATCATATTATATATTAAAAAATTTATTTTAAAAAATAAAAAATAATTTATTTTACAATAAAATAAATATAAATTTATACATATATTGAAAATGATATGCTAAATATTTTGATAATTCATAAATACTATAATGCATTATTATTATAATATTAATTATAATTATGATATAAAAAATAATATTTATAAAAATAATTAAATTATTAAAAAAAATTATAAAGCTTCTATATCCAATTTTTTACGAGATATAATACAAATATAGAACATTTATATCACAAATTTTGTGAAAAAATATTATATAATATAATATGATTATAATTATTTTTATTATTAATATAATAAAATATATAAATTATATTGAATTAATTATATTTTAATACTTAAATATAATTATTGTTAATAGATATTTGTTATCTTAGTAATAATTAAAATTATAATAATATTAGAGATATTTGTTACAATGTAATCTATTTTTTAATTTTTTTAATCTTAAATAATTTATTTTTTAAAAATATCAATAATTTTTCATAAAAATTATTGTAACTATTTAGTAAAGTTTTTAATAATTTAAAGTTTTATAATTTATTATTATTATTATTATTTTAAATTATTTTATAATAAAATTTTGATAAGTTATTTATTATATAAATATAAATTATTTTATTATTTTATTATTTATAATAAAAATAAATTGTTATTTATTAAAAATTGATGAATGGGTATATTTTTAAAAAATAAGGTTCTCGAAATTAGTGAAAGAGAAGGAAAAAACAAAAATATTTATTTTTTAAAAAAACGTGGTTGATGGGCTGCTAATTAAAAAAAGGAGAGAGAGAGAGAATGTTATGAGAGTTAGAAAAAACAAATGAAAAAAGAGAGAAAATTTATTGGGAGTTAGAAAAAATAAATGACCGACAAATTGTTTAACAAGTTTGATTTTGGTCATTTTTAAACTAAATCCTAATTAAGCCTATTTCTAAACTATTATATATTAGTAGCCTTTTAAAGATAAAAACCCATCTGAAGGAGTGTTCCTCAAGTTCATTAGTGTTGTTGAGGAATCAGAATATTTCATACTGAATTCGAACCTAGCCTCCATTGAAGTAGGGGCCAATATCTATAAAAATGTTATTAAGATTTTGGCTGAGTTATTTCCTTTAGTGGAGGTGGCAAGCAACCTAGACATTGGTTATGCATCCAAATGTGAAGAAATTTTAATGATTTTTGGTGATAGAGCTCTCTATTAATGAACTTTAGAAGTTTTGTATCTCGATCATTAAAATTTAATTTAAATGGGATGAACTTGTGAATCTCGATCAATGCAAGTTAGTTTTAATAGGATGAGCTTGTGAAGCTCGACCAATGTACTTTATTTTGAATAGGATGAACTTGTTAAGCTTGATCAATGAAATAGACTAGTAGCATAACCCGAACAATTTTTGGAGCACAATCTACTTAGTCCATAACCAAGGTGACCAGCTTATGGCATGAAAAGGTTAGGGAGAGGGCTCTTTTTGGTCTGTCACCAAAGTAATCAATTCTCTTATCATCATTTTATTAGAGTGCTCTACCTGGTTCCTGACCAAGGTGATTAGGGATGGGCATGGGGACGGGCGGAGACGGATTTGAATATAACCGTCCCCGAACCGAATTATAAAATCTGTCCCCGAAACTGCCCAAAAATCATTGCAGTTTGGGGACAGTTTTTTACCCGCGGTTAACAATTCGGGACAGTTATTAAAAAAATCTGAAAAAAAAAACCGTTTTTCAAAATCCTATTCAATTGAACTCTTTTTAGCAATACAATCCAACTAAAACAAATTGTTGATATTGAATTTGTTATCTCAATTTAAATGTGTTATTTTGAGTTTATGATAAAAAAAATCAACATTTAATAATATATATTTCTATGAATCTAGATAACATTAAATACATATCAACAAGAAATACAAAATATAAATAAAATATTATAAACTAATACAAATATTGAAATCTAATTAAATAAATTTAACAAAACTTCAATTACAATAAATCAAAACTTCTTTCTTCTAATTATTCATCAAATGTACGGCTCCTTGAAAAAATCAAATATATAAAATCACTTTTATAAACCAAAAGAATAAATTGATTAATAAATAATGTAAATTTTTTACCTCAACATCATCTTCTGCAATATTAATAGTAGAAGCGGATGAACCAGGAGATAACATATCTGAATAAATTATAAAACATTTGAATACATAATTAAATAATTAATATATAATACATAAAATAAGTGTTAATAAAATATAATATGTACAAGTATTAAATATATAAACTTATACCTTGTTTATGAATATTAGCCCATAACCAATCTTGAGTACACATCAAAGCTTCCAATGTGTTTTCTTTGAGTCTACTACGATGTTTGCTCACTATTCTACCACTTGTACTAAATGCAGATTCTGAAGCAACTGTGGTGACCGGAATAGCCAAGATATCTCTAGCCATATCATGCATTATTAGATACTTGTGTTTATTACACTTCCATCAAGACAATATATCAAACTCTTCATCCGAAATTTCTACATCAGCCTCCTTTAAATAAGAGTCTAACTCAGATTTCAAAGATCCAGCTTTATTTTGCATTAATTTCCATTGTTTATACTCATTTATACCACTAGGATTAAGAATACTAGTACCTTTTGAATTTTGAGATGTAATGGAACGCGTTGAAAATTCCATTTATTGACTCTCTTCTAAAATTCGATTAGTTCGATACATATTTATCAAATCATAACACTTTGTTCTCACCTTTTCAATTTCAAAAATGGCATTCTCTCCATATATTCTTGGAAAATAGAATTCGAGATAATTCATCTTAAATCTAGGATCCAAAACAACTCCTATAGCCATGACAATATTAACTTCTTGCCAATACTTATCAAATTTTACAAGCATGTTTTACGCCATTCCCTTGACCAAATCATCCTCATCATTAATCCAATTATATAATGACAATTTGATGTCACAAATATGAGGAAATAACATGTTTATGGTGGGATAGTTGGAACTAGAAATCAATTCAGTAACCTTGTAAAATACTTCTAACTTATCGCAAATTGTACTTGCCATTTTCCAATCCAATGTATCAGGAAGACTATTATAATTATTATCGAAGTGTTTTAAACGAGGAAACACTTTCTCTAAAACAATGCATTTTTAAGCATTAAAAAAGTAAAGTTTCAACGAGTTTGACAATCAAGAGATAAATTCTTACAAGAAGACTCTATCTCTTGAGATGCAATCTTTTTTAAATTTTTCCTCCCCCTTTTGTGTTGCTGTCCAATATGCAACACTATCTCTAACTTTGACAATGCATTGAGAAATTAGATTTAATCCATCTTTCACTACCAAATTTAATATGTGAGCAGCACAACGCATGTGAAAAATATCTCCATACAATAACATTGAAGTTCTATCTAATGAATCTAACAGATCAGGTAGCATTGAATCATTAGTAGAACAATTATTTAAAGTTAAGGTTGAAATCTTACGATCAATGTTCCAATCCAAAAAGCAACTCATTAATTCTTGATCAATAACTACAACATTGTGTGGAGCAGGAACATATATAAACCTACAAAAAATTATATAATAACAATAAAATTGTTATATACAATCATTTAATATATCAAATCTCTAAAAAAGTATTTAATAAATGTATAAATTTCAACAATAAACTTAAAAATTACCTTATTATTTTACTATGCAAATACCAATTGTCATCGATGAAATGACAAGTTACAGCCATGAACCCTTTGTTCTGATTTCCAGACTTCCACATATCACTCGTGATTGCAACACGACTTTTGTTGTTCTCCAACATATCCATCATTTTTTTTCTCAACATCATAAATCTTTATAATGTCTCTCTTAATTGTTGCCCGAGAAATAGGCTTCCATATTGGTTGTAATGAATGTGAATACTCCCTAAATCCATAATGCTCAACAATACTAAGAGGATACTCGTGTAGAATTATCATCTTTGCACATTTATCACGAGAAACTTGAGAATCAAAATTCCAATGTCCTAATTCAATTCTATCCCTTTTCTTGTTAGGATTTAACAATGATTGACCGATACCTCTTTCTTGACGTTTGAATGGACAACCTTTTGTATATGCTTTCAAATGAGATGTCCCATTCCTTGTATCACCTCCTAACCGTGTTTCGCAATAATTACATATTGCCTTCCATATCCCATTAATTTTCTTCCTATCAAAATGAACCCATGCTTCATACTTTAATTTAGCCTTCCCATCTTCTTCCTCACTACATTCATTTGATGGTTGGCTTTGTGTATTTTCAGGTGAAGAGGTTGATGCAAGGAGAGGAACATTTGTATGTTGATCGGCACTTGAAGTTCCACCACTTGTTACCTCCACATTAAGTTCAATGTCATTTACTCCTTGAGATGATTGTGGTGAAACATTCTGAAAAAATAATTTTCAAAATTTAAATTCATATATAAAAAATATATACATATACTTTCTATTATCTCACGTTACCTTTTCAGCATATTCACTTGTCATGATATTTAAAGTCTCTGTCTTCTTCACAAATCTCTAACTCTACAAGACATGATAAGTTAACTATATTTCAACATCTCCAAACAGATATTCAGGTTTCAGAAACAATACTGAAATGAAAAAAACATAGTTTCTCAAGGTTCTGCAAAGCTTTCCACCATAATACAGAAATATCAATAATTATTTCAGCAATCAGATATAAGTTAACCATATTTCAACATCTCCAAACAGATATTTAGGTTTCAGAAACAATACTGAAATGAAAAAAACATAGTTTCTCAAGGTTCTGCAAAGTTTTCCACCATAATACAGAAATATCAATAATTATTTCAACAATCAGATATAAGTTAACCATATTTCAACATCTCCAAACAGATATTCAAGTTTCAGAAACAATACTGAAATGAAAAAAACATAGTTTCTCAAGGTTCTGCAAAGCTTTCCACCATAATACAGAAATATCAATAATTATTTCAGTAGTCAGATATAAGTTAACCATATTTCAACATCTCCAAACAGATATTCAGGTTTCAGAAATAATACTAAAATGAACGGTGATGGTTGGCTCTGTGAATTGCGATGGCTGGCGCTGTGAACGGCGATGGTTGGGGCTGTGAACGGCGATGGATGGCGCTGTGAACGGCGATGGCTAGCACTGTGAACGGTGATGGTTAGGGCTGTGAACGGTGATGGCTGGCATTGTGAACGGCAATGGCTGGCGCTGTGAACGGCAATGGCTGGCGTTGTGAACAGCAATGGCTGGGGCTGTGAATGGCAATAGTTGGCGTTGTGAACGGTGATGGCTTGCGCTGTGAATGGCGATGGCTTGCGCTATGAACGGCGATGGCTTGCGTTGTGAACGGCGATGGCTTGCGCTATGACCGGCGATGGCTGGCGCTATGAACGGTGACGGCTGGCACTGTGAAGTGTGAACGGATTGGTGACGATTGACGAAGACGCAGCGACTGGCGACTGCGGCTGGTGACGACGCGGTGCTGTTAGATGGAAGAAAAATTAAGGATGGCCGGATGTGATCTGGCCTCTGAGCCTCTGAGAGATTAAGAAAAAAAAGAGGCATCGAGTTCGGTTTCTGTGTTTGAGAATTGAGAGTTTGAGTGGGAATTAGGGTTTGGCATAAATAGGTTTATATATTAGGTTTAAAATAAATAAATTTTAATTAATATATAATTTATTTAAATAAATAAATTTTAATTAATTTTGGGTACAGGCGGGTACGGTTTTGAGTATAACCGTAATCGAACCGTACCCGCTCCTTTATGTTTGGTTTTTACCCGAAACCGAACCCATCCCCAAAATTACACGGTTAAAACCGAACCTCCGGTTTGGTTAACCGCGGATAACCGAACCCACAGTTTTTTTGCCCATCCATAAAGGTGATCAACTAAGGATGTTGAATCTTAAGGGAGAGTTCTCTACCTTATCTATGACCATGGTGATAAACTCTCTTAAAATCATCTTGTCATAACGCTCTACTTGATTCCTAACTAAGGTGATCAACTCGTGATAAGGAGTCTTAAGGGAGAGTGCTCTACCTAGTTATTAAGGTGATCAACTTTCTTAACATCATCTTGTTAGATTGCTCTACTTGGTTCCTGACTGAATGGTGTCTTCCTAGGCAATAGTGTCATTGCTCACGCGAAGTCATTTCATATATATATAGGAGTGGTACATGAATGTGGTGAATCAAAGAACATTAGAAATGATACTTTTTCAAGTGTCCAGCTTTCCATCTCGCGCTATCTTCAACTTCCTTAATGTTTTCTAATAAGTAGGCCTCTCTTTTTGTCACCATGCATGCTTATTTGGTATAGGCCTTCCCAATTTGCAATCCACTCTTTCTTGTTGATCAAGACCCTTCTCAAAACCCAATTACCTATGGAAAAAAATTTAAAATGTATGGCTTTGTTATAATAACATGTTACCCTTCTTTTCTAATTGACCATCCTTCTCAAGGCTTCATCTTTTTTTTCCTCTACAAGGGTTAGTGCAATTTCTCTACTTGTAGTGTTTTGGTCTTTGGTTAGGGTTGATCTCACAGTGGGCACTATGATCTCAATTGTTATCATAGCCTCAGTCTCGTATTCTAGCGAGAAAGTTTTCTTATTAGTGCTGCATCGGGAACTAGTCCTGATGACCCATAATGCTCTAGGTAGCTCCTTACCCTATCTTCCATTAGTACCCTCCAAAATTTTCTTTAATAGGTTTATTACAAATTTGTTAGAAGACTTTGCTTAACCATTGGTTTGTGGTCAATATGGCATCAAATGACACATCTTGATATTGTACTTGGTGGCAATCTCTTTGATGTTATGGCCCATAAACTACCTTCCATTATAAACAACAAGCTTCATAGGTAGGCTGAAGTAACACTATGGACTTCTAGATAAATCAAATTATCTCTTCTTATCTTATTCTTCATACCGGTTTTGCCTCAATCCATTTGGAAAAATAATATACGGTGACTAATAAAAATCTCTTTTAGACCATCGCTAGCAATAAGTGTCCCACTATAACCAACCTGTATTTATAGAAGGGCCATAGATGTACTATCCATATCATGGTTGTTAATGGCGTATGTGATAATGAGGTGAACCTCTAACATTTATTGCACTTTTGGGTGTACTTCATGCAATCTACTAGCATAGTGGGCTAGTAGTAACCCTACCTCATAATTCATTATGATAGCCTTCTTCAACCCGAATAGGAGCCATACTTTCTCCCATGGGCTTCAAACATAATTTTTTAGACCATTCTCAACAATTCATAAGAGCTTGGGTCCATGTTTTGTTTCTCTAGACAATTTATTATTTTCAATCATGTACTAACCTGTCTTAACCTTGATTTCTTTTATGAGCTTCTGGTCTTGAGGTAGGCTCTTTTTTTAAGGAAGTTGAAGATTGGAGCGAACAAGAAGGTGGTGGCCTCGTCTTTTCTTCCAACTATTTTTTTGGTCTCTTCAAAAGTAGCCTATGTTGGGATTGTTATACAAACTACCCGAGTATGTTTGGCCTCTTATATAGCTGCTAGTATGGCTAAGGCATTAGAATAACCATTCTCATTTTTGGATATTTGCTTGATCATAAAACGAGCAAATTTCAAGCATTCCTTTCTTAGTCTCTCTAACTATCTCCTCATCTTGCTATCTTTAGCCTAACACGTGCCTAAGTACTAATTGACCACCATTCATGAGTCATTGTGCAAGGTTATGATATCAACTCTAAGCTTCTTTGTAGTCATGGAACCAAATATAGCCACCTCATACTCTCTAATGTTATTGGTCTTTTGAAAATTCATCCTGACAATATATTCAAATTTATTTTCACTGTGATCAATTATGACTACCCCTAGCCTGGTGCAATTAAATTTATCTATGCCATTGACAAATACTTGCCATGTTGGCATATCTCTTTGATCCATGCCACATGCTTCCCCTTTTACTTCATCATTATTGACCTCTAGTGACTCACTAAACTCAACAACAAACTTTGCCACTACTTGAGCTTTAATAAAAGTCCTAGAATTTGAGATCATACTCTCCCAACTCTATGACAATATGCACTAGTCTCTTGAAACCTCTAGCCTCATCAATATGATCTTAAGTGGCTGTGAGGTGAGTACTACCACTGTATGTAAGCTAAATTAATGTTTGAGTTTTTGTGTTGTCACTTTTATGGTGAAGGCCAACATGTTAATCATTGGACACCTACTTTGGGAGTTTGTTAGGATCTAGCTAATGTAGTAGATTGGGTGTTGAATCTTGTTTCTCTCAACAAGCAATACAACAAGTCTAGGAAGTAACAGCCAAATACAAATAAATCTTTTCTCTTAAGGAGGGACTAACTAGAACCAGAGGTTTGCTCATTTACTATTTAATTCTTTGAAAAGCTCTATCACAATCTTCGCTCCAAAAAATTGTTGTTCTCATTCTCAGCATTTTGAATAGTGGAAAACACTTGTCTATGCATTTGGAAATGAATCTATTGAGTGTCCTATTCTTTTATTCAATTTTTGAAACCCTTTCAGGCTGGAAGAAGGTTTCATGTTGATAAAGGCTTGTATCTTGTTTAGGTTGGCCTCTATTCCTCAGGTAGATATAACACCAAAAACATATTTTTTATGTTTAGTCTCATACTATACAATCTAATTACATGAAATCTTTCTTCGAAGTCTTTAACATGGTTTACCAACTATGATGACTTTATCACCATGTTGTCCACATATTCTTCTAGATTTCTCCCCAGTTGATCAACACAGATATTTTCGATGAGGCGTTAATGCATGGCTTGATGCGGACCCTTTAGGTGAATAACCCTAGAAAATCATGAACTCAAAGAAATAAGAACGATTGAATTGCTAAGAATATATTGAAAATGACAGATTAGAACCCTAAGAAAAAAATTCCTTAAAACCTCAATCTTGAGACACCACAAAGGATGATCACTCCATTTGATAAGTCAAATTCAAGAATTTAATCAAGAACACAAGAAGGCAAAGCAAAAGCTTTCTGAAATATACTTTTCATTAATGATATTCATTCTTTTTTTACATGGTTGCTGATTTTTTTATATGCACAAAAACCCTAGATGCCACTTCCATAAAGAAAACCAAAGGCACCACTTCTATCCCTTAAGAAAACACTGAGCACCAATTCAAGGGACAAAAGACTAATGGGCTTATTTAGTCGTGGATTGGGTCTAATCCATCCTAAAAAATAAAAAAAAACTAAAAATACATATGATAAATAAGGCATAAAAAATCTCACAATTTACTAAAACAAAAATTGCTAAACATAAAAGGTCCACAATTAATTAAAACAAAAATTTCATCCTGAAGTGACTCTTGCATTCAACTTGATCTTCTAAAACTATCTCTAGTCATTGGACCGCCAATTCCTTGCAAAAGATCTTGAAAATATTTGGAAACATCAACTTGATCAACATTTAGGAACATCAACTTGATGAGAACCTTAATCTTTATTATTCCTCTCCTATTCGAAAATATTCATCCTCAAATCTTAGCTCAATAAGCAGGTCAATTTGGTATAACGAATGCATGTGTGAATTCTATTTCATGCTTAATTCCACTCAAATGGGGTAATCTATGGGCAATCTCTTCAAGAAGTTGATCCTCAAAGCCCTGCAATAAAGATACAAGATACTTGGCAAAGAAGAGTTAAGATCGTTGGTAGAAAGATAAACATCCTTGTATATAAATATAAGTACTTGTTGCCTTGCCATCATTGCACTCTTAATATCTTGTTTTTCAACAAATGCACCCATTCTTTTATTTTTCTCTCTTTTTTCCTCACTTTTCTCTCCTCTTTGCTCATTCTTCTCTCCTTTGTGCTCACTTTTTTTTCTCTTTTTTGCTTACTTTTCCCTCCATTATGCTCACTTTTTTCTCCATTCTATCCATTTTTCTCACTTTTCTCTCCATTTTTTACTCTCTACCTCACTTACTCTTTTTTTATTTTCCTTTTGCTAATACTTTTGTTTTTCCCACATCTTACACTCTCCTATTATTCTAATTTAGTCCTCATAAGCTTGAAAAGGTTTGAGATGGGTAATGTCACTTTTTGGTTGTTCATTAGAAAAGAATAATGATTTTTGCACCCATTATACGACACCTTCTTATAAAATTGTCACGGTCATCCAAGCATTATATGACGACCAACATACATCGGGGTCACATCACAAAGAACCTCATCTTCATATTTTCAAATTCAAAAAGGGACCCAAACATGTTTGTTAACCTCCATTTCTCCATAATCATTCAGCCATGGTAGCTTGTACGGTTTGAGATGCTTTTACTACTTCAAATTTAACTTTTCTTCTAACATGGTATTGGCAACATTATTGCAGCTCCCACTATCAATAATTAACGTGCATACCTTATCCTTTACATGGCATCTTGTGTGGAAAATATGATCATGATGTTTCTCATCTCCTTCATCCTTAGGTGGTATATTCAGTACTCTCCTTGTGACAAGTGAATCTCAATGCATATGTTTTTCCACTTCAACACTAGAACTGACATGTATCCCATTTATAACTTGTTCTCTCTTTCTCATTGGAATCAATTTCTTCTTTGTCTAACCCATGTCTTCTAATCAGAAGAGGATTCTTACTCATTCAACCTTGAATTCATCCTCTTAAATTGGTCATTAATTGATTTGATGAAGAATTTCAAGTTAACCTCTTGTGGTTCTCCTCCTTCCTTACTCATGTTGTGAACCTGTATAATAAAATGAGATAACCCATGCATTCCTTACGTGTTGGCTCTCAAATAAGATTGTTATCACTCTTTTTTTACACTATTTTCATCTTTTTTTACATTATTTTTGCTCTTTTGTTACTACTCAAACTCATGCCAACCTCATTTGTGTTCTTAACAAAATCAAAGAATCCAACTAATCTCAAAAAGTAACCATTTTATTGGTAACAATTTAAAAATTCAGAATTCTAAAACTTAATGGTGAAGTATGACAAAAAGAATTCTAAAGTGGACTCTAAAGAAAGACTCTTGACCAAAGAGGACTCTAAAGAAAGGCTCTTGATCAAAGAAGACTCTAAAGAAAGACTCTTCACTAAAGAGGACTCTAAAGAAAGACTCTTCACCAAAGAGGATTGTAAAAAAATACTCTTGACCAAAGAGGACTGTAAAAAAAGACTCTTGATCAACTATGATTCTTTTTTTAAAAAAAAATTAGTCTTGGGTAGTAAGAACAAAAGAACAAGAAAACTATGTAGGAAAACAAGAATTAGATTCTTGAACAATCTTCTACTTTTTTCTCCTTTTCTTCTTCTTTTTTTGTTCTTTTTTTTGTTTAGACTACTACTGCTGTTGTTAATAGAAATTCACAAAAACAAATTTGCATCCTTAATGAACGAGAATCAAAAACAACGCAAAATGATGTGACAAAACTTTAGTCACTCAGTTAGTGGTGTAAACAGTGGAATTTGGACTAAAAAAAATTGAGAGACGAAAGTACAGCCCAATTATGTTACTATTAATCCAAACGAGCTTTGATTTGATATGTTATAATAGTCAGAGTCAAATGTTTTTACCGTTTAAAGTTGCAGCTTTGATTTATCAAAACAAAATTTGAAACTGAATAGCAACCCTCTTCTTTTTTTATCTTTTTTTTATTGAAGAACAAAGATAGATTGAACACATAAATAAACAACAAGGAAAAGATATGAATAATTCAAAGAAAACTATGAAATGAAATCCAAAGATGAAAACAACAACAACAAAATTGAATTTTTTTGTTTTTTATGATTTGTGACTCAAGAATGCAGAAAACAATCCAAGGATGATTTTTTAAAAAATATAGAATTCAAAACAAAGATAGATGAAGATAGATAACATGTTTTCAACAACCAAAGCTCTGATACCAAATGATATGGACCCTCTAGAAGAATAATCTTAGGAATCACAAACTCAAAGGAATAAAAGCAATTGAATTGCTAAGAACATATTGAAAATAACAGATTAGAACCCTAAGGAAACAAAGTCCTTAAAACCCAAATCTTGAGACACCACAAAGAATAATCACTCATTTTGATAAGTCAAATTCAAGTATTCAATCAAGAACACAAGAAGGCAAAGCAAAAGCTTTCTGAAATATCCTTTTCATTAATGCTATTTGTTCTTCTTTTACACACTATTGATTTGTTTTATAAGCACAAAACCCTAGATGCCACTTCTCTAAAGAAAACCCTAGGTACCACTTCTATCCCCTAAGAAAACCCAAGGCACCAATTCAAGAGATAAAAGACTAATGGGCTTATTTAGTTGTCGAATGGGCCTAATCCATCCTAAAAAAAAACTAAGTGTTACTTAATGCCAAACAAAAGTAATTCAAAAGTTATCTCTAAAAATCCTCGAAATTTTAATGTCAATATCACGATTAGGGATAAAAAGGAGTTAAATGCTATGCTAGATATAGGTGTAAGTGTTACTTAATGCCATATTAATTATAATTGTAGCTAGGAGTGGGTGATTTAGTACGCACAACCATGTCCTTATAATTAGCGAATAAATTACAAACATATCCTAAGGGTATTGTATATGATTTAATTGTATAGGTAGACAAACTTGTATTACATGTACATTTTGCTCTTGCAAATATGCAAGAAACCTTGAAAATTGATAGGGAACACAATGTATTTATTGATAGGCAATACGAAAATAGATTTTAGTGTCCATTAAGGGAGTTTATTAACAATAATCTTGTCACAAAGATTATACATTTTCAAGCATATACATACACAAACTTAATGACGAGGGGGACATTGAGTGATTTAAATTCTATAAATGGAAATTCCCCCAAAAAGAGTCTTTCTAAGACATTAAATTAAGCACTAGATAGGATACAACCCATCATTTTAAGCAATATTATTTTCTTTACTTTAGTTTGATTGCTTTTTATTTTTGGATTGGATTGGATTGGATTTTATTTTGTTTTATTTCCTGTCATATGAACAATATTTATTATATTTAGTGCTATTAAATTTATAACAATTTTTTGATATATGTAAGAAGTACATAACAATCTATTTGTTTGATTAAAGTATTTGCCATGATGGATGCACCTCCAATTTTTACATCTATATTTGGGCACGTTCACAACATGGGTAACTTTTCTCTTCCTTATATTTTATCTTTAATTTACAATTGTTACATTGGGGGCAATGTAAGCTCTAAGTTTGGGTGAAAAAAGTAATCATACACTACTACAAAAAGGGGTATTTAAGTCGCTGTGTAAAGTCGGTTTTTTCCAAAAATCGACTTATAATGAATTTAAAGTCGGTTCGGTGTAGAACCGATGCTATCCACGCTGGATGTAGTGTCAGTTGACGTGGCAACTCGACGCTACCCACATGGATAGCGTCAGTTCTACAAGTCAACCGACGCTACGTCATGTGGGTAGCATCGGTTGACATGGCGAACTGACGCTATCCATGTGACGTAGCGTCGGTTCGCCACGTCAACCGACACTATCCACCTAATATATCCAAATTCGGGTCATTTTTTACGCAAAACCCCATTTTCTTCCTCTCTCTTCGTTTTCTTCCTCTCTTTCCTACATTTTCTCCCAAAATCTACACCGCGCGCCACCTTCGACCACCATTTGCAACGTCGTTTTGTAAGTTATATTCCTCTTCTCATTATCTTTCAGATCTACTATTTTTTTGAGTGAAATATTAAAAACATTTATACCCATTTTATGTATAAATTTTTGATTTAGGTATGTTTTTAATTTTGTTTGTTATTATGTTTGACTTATTTTATGTAAAAACAAAATCTGAAATGTTGTGGGTTTGATGGATTATATATATTTATTGTGCTTGGATAAATTTATTTATATATTATAAATAATTATATTTTATTAAGTAGAATTTTGAAGCTCATTATTCAGTTTGTTTTATATTTTGTATAAATTTTTGATTTAGGTATGTTTTTTATTTTGCTTGTTATTATGTTTGACTTATTTTACGTAGAAATAATATCTGAAATGTTGTGGGTTTACTATGCGTGAATAAATTTATTTATATATAAATAATTATATTTTATTAAGCAGTGAATAGAGGAAAAATAATATGTTTTTTTAAATTTGTAAGAAATTATATTGGTATAAAAGTTATACGTGCTATCTATTGGCTCTTAAAAAAATTATAAATATATATTTATAAACTAAATAATTTAAATAATATATATATATATATATATATATATATTAATAAAAATCAAATAATAACTAAAAACTAAGTAATATTATTATTTTTATTTATATATGCTACTTATGTGTTTAAAATGTTAAATATGTTACTATATATAGTAGTCCCTATATACTTCTATAGAATGTTATATACGTGTAATTATATTACTTTTTAATTATGATATAGTAACATGCTTAGAAAATAGAATCAACCAAAGTGATTGGTTTTTATATATTCATGTTAACATGTTGCTTATTTTTTAATTTGTATAGAAATGGTTTTGTAAAATGATTAAAATGATAATTGTTTTGTATTATGTATGTTTTGATATATATTCTAATAATTAGGAAATTTATATACAATAATACTTGAAATATAATCATTGTATACATAATTAAGTAATATGTTTAATTAATGTCATTAATAGAAAATTGACAAATCTTGGATATCAAAGTGTAGAATTGAGTAAGACTATATTTCTCGAGTTGAAAGTTTCATGGAATTTCTTATAGAAATAGTAATACTGGAACTAGTATGATTCGATGTCCATGTGTTAAATGTAAAAATGAGTGATTTCATGAATTTGATGAGGTTAAGTATCACCTTATCCGTAATGGTATTCTATTGAGCTATAAGTGTTGGTATTATCATGGAGAAAATATTGATAATACTCATGGGGAAAAGATAAATAAGAATGTGAGTGGATTTCATACATCTTATCATAATGTGCAGACAGAAAATATGTTTCACGGTGTTGAAGATGAATTACGCGAGGATGATCCCGAAACATTTAATAAACTTATAGAAGATGCCGAAAAACCGTTGTATCCAAAATGCAAAAAATACACTAAAATGTCGGGATCTGTTCATTTGTACAATGTGAAGGCAAAACATGGTTTTTCTGACAAGGGATTCACAAAATTACTAAATCTACTAGTCGATATGTTTCCTGAGGGTATTGAATTGTCATCTTCAATGTATGAAATGAAGAAATCTCTTAGTCGATTTGGCATGGAATATCATAAGATTCATGCTTGTCCTAATGATTGCATTCTTTATAGAAAAGAATATGAGACATTACATGATTGTCCTATGTGTAAAGAATCAAGATGGAAGCATGGTACAAATGAGAGTACAACACATAAGAAAGGCGTGCATACAAAGGTTCTTTGGTACTTTCCTCCGATTCCTCGCTTTCAAAGGTTGTTCAATAGTAAATATACATCAAAGATGTTGACTTGGCATTCAGATAATCGATCTGATGATGGGGTGCTACGTCATCCTTGTGATTCTCCAAATTGGAAAGTAGTAGATAATTTATCTCCTCAATTTTCATCTGATCTGTGCAATCTTCATCTTGCCATTGCTGCTGATGAAATTAATCCACATAGTTCCCTCAGTAGTAGATATAGTTGTTGGCCAGTAATTATGGTAACATACAACCTTCCTCCCTGGTTGTGTATGAAAAGAAAATTCATGATATTAACATTATTGATCTCAGGACCGAAACAACCCGGTGTTGATATTGATGTATATTTGTAGCCTCTGATAGATGATTTAAAGATGGTGTGGAATGATGGTGTAAATGTTTACGATGCACATAAAGAAGAACACTTTAACTTGAAGGGGGTCTTTTTATGGACAATTAATGATTTCCTGCCTATGTAAACTTATCAGGACATGCAACAAAAGGTTACAAGGGATGTCCTATATGTAGTGATGGAACTTCTACAACTTATCTTGTTCACGGACGAAAGATGTCTTATAGAAGACATAGAAGATTTTTTCCATCTGGACACAAGTTTAGATACCAAAAGAAACCGTTCGATGGTGAAGAAGATCATGATCATGCAACTCGACCTTTGCGAGGTATTGAGATATTAAGGCAATTGAATGGGATGACATTCAAACAATATGGAAAGATGAAAAAAAACTCACTAAGGTAGGGAAACGAAAGAGGTCAACTAATGAAATGGGTGAAAATGAAAAAGAGTTTGAATCGACTTACCATGGTTGTTGGGAAAAAAATCAATATTTTAGGAATTACCTTATTGGAAATACCTACACATTCGTCACATCTTTGATGTCATGCACATTGAGAAGAATGTATGTGAGAGCTTAATTGGTACTTTACTTAATATACCTGGAAAAACAAAGGATGGAATTAAAGGAAGATTGGATTTAAAGAAACTAGGCATACGACCTGAATTGGAACCAAGGGTGGAAAATGATAAGAATCGAACGTACTTACCACCAGCATCATATACAATGTCAACAAAAGAGAAGTATGTGTTTTGTAAATGTTTGGAGGGTGTGAAAGTTCCTGATGGTTACTCATCCAACTTAAGAAATTTTGTGTCTATCATTGACAAGAGACTGTATGGATTGAAATCACATGACTATCATGTCTTAATGCAACAGTTATTACCGGTTGTTATTAGATCAATTCTTCCAAAACATGTTCGATTATCAATAATTCGGCTTTGTTCATTCTTCAATACAATATGCAAGAAATCTATATCAATTGGCGAGTTAAATTCTTTATAGAAAGATGTTGTAGAGATTTTGTGTCTAATTGAAAAATATTTTCCTCCTTTCTTCGATATAATGATTCACTTATGTGTTCATTTAGTTCTAGAGGTTCAATTGTGTGGTCCTACTTACTTAAGGTAGATGTATCTGATAAGAGTCAAATTATTGCATTTTTCTTATGATTTAAATGTTGATATTTGTGTGAAAATTGCGTTTATTTGATTATTTAATCCACAAATGTCATTTCACGGGTATTTCGTGTTTAAAGTGCAATTTCAGGTAAAATCATAATTTTGGAGAAGTTTGGGGCAAATTTCATTGATCGGGATTGAGTGAAAATAAAAAGAAAACAAAATTTCAAAATTTGGAATTTCGTCGCCGGTGAGAATATTCTCGCTGCCGGCGAAAACCTTATAGAAAATACGTGGAAAATCATGCAAGGAGCACGGATTTTGGCAAAGTAATCTCGCCGTCGGCCAACTTCATCTCGCCGCTGGCCAACTTCACCTCGCCGCCGACGAGATTTAGCGGAACAAAAAATCGTAACTTTTCCAGAAATCTCGCCGCGACGAGAATAATGTCGCCGCCGGCGAGTTTCATCCGAAAACACATTTTTTATGTTGTTTTGTTCCAAAATTGCCCCCCAAACCCTAGATCTATATATACAATATGATGGAGAAAGAGCGGGACGGCAGAAATAGGAGTTCAAAGACATATTTGGAGGAGAAAAGGAAATTTTGGGAGAAAGTTTGGAAAAGCTTGAAGTATCTTCACCCTTGTTGCTACCAAGTCTTCATCTTTAGAGTTTTTCATCTCTTCTCCTTAGCTTTTATATTCTCAGTTTATTAAGATTTGTTATTCATGGATTCAATTGAAATAATGGTTGTTCTTATTTCCGTTATGAACTAATTCGTTTTTGCTAAGGCTATGATGTAGTTGAATCAAGGAAATCTGATTTCTTTTGTTATTGTTATATGAGTTCATTTTTTTCATGTTGAGTATTTATTTCCATGCTTAATGCTTTTAAATTTATGGCCAAGATTTAGATGATTAGTTGCATTATATTGAGACCGAGAGGAGATATGTAATGAATGCTTCATGTGATAAATACCGTATGTTGAATGCGAGTGAGAGAACTAATGCATGATGTATGTGGTTATTCTAGAAATTCCATAAATCGTAATGTGCTTGTTTGTGATTAAATATTCATAGAAATATAGTTGGTTTTCATAGATAAGTAATTATAATATAACTCGAGAGAGAGTATTGGGTAAATTTGGGTTTTTCAACCATCACTTTTAGCTTTGATTCTCATATAACATGACTTGAAATCGGATTGAATTGATTTAGCGAAATCAAATGCCTTAGCGATTTTATTCATTCTTGAACAACATTAAATTTTGTTATTTGCGTTTAGTTTTATGTTAATTTACTTTTAAAACAATTTCAATAATTCAGTTTTCAAATAAAATTAGGGTTAGGCAATTGTGGTACTTAGTAACGCCATTCCTTGTGGGTTCAATATCCGTACTTTTGTACACTTTATTACTTGAATGATTCGTACACTTGCGAAAATAAGCATCAGTATCCTTTTGAGAGATATATGCAAGTCCTTAAAGGATATGTAAATAATAGAAATCGACCTGAATGATGCATGGTGGAACGCTACATTGCTGAAGAGGCCATTGAGTTTTGTTCTGAATACTTTAATGGTTGCACTGAAATTGGGAATCTTATGCACAAGTTGTTCTTAGAACGTCACATGATCCAAGTAGGTAACCCTATGCTTGGTGGAAGTAAGAAATTATTTATTGATCGCACTCGATGAGAAAAAGCACACCAAATCATTTTGATAAATAATACTGAGGCATAATCGTACATAGAGTAAGTGATGTTCATTGTTTCATGATTGTAAAAATCATTTTTTATTTAACTATTAATGATGATATATATCTTAATATATATTTAATAACATTACAGCGTGCATTTAAACTTATTAAAGATCGATCCTCATTATAATAAAAAGGAGAAAAATGGTTGTATGATGAACATAAGCGAGAGCTTATTAATTGGTTTCACAACCATATAAGTGTCACAAAAAAAAATTCATGCATGTATCTTCCTAGACCTATTCAATGTTTTAAAACTTTTCTCTAAACACATTTTGTGTTTTGTATACATAGATTCGAGATGAACTCAAGAAATTTTATAATGGCTTGAACATGGGCCAAAATTCGATGTCAAATCATTTTATAGTTTCACAATAAAGGGATCGAGGTTTACGACTCAAGCTAGGGACAAAGTCCAAGTAAATCAAAATAATGGAGTGAAGATGGTTGCACAAACTATGTAATTTTCCAGTTCAAAAGATGCTAATCCTGTACTTTATGTTAGAACATATTATGGTATAATACAAGAGATTTGAGAATTGGATTATGAGGTCTTCCATGAAACAGTTTTCTTGTGTGATTGGGTCGAAGATGTTATCAATGTTGGATATAAAATAGATGATTTTGGATTTACCCTTGTAAATTTATCCAGGATAAGTCACACTGATGATGCTTTCACGTTAGCACTTCATACAAAACAAGTATTTTACGTGAGCGATCAAATTGATCCAAGATGGTCTGTTGTGTTAAAGCCTCCATAAAAAGAGTCTTACCATTGTGATGCTGTAGAAGATGATGACTCTATGCTTGATACATTAACTGATATTAGTAATTTCTCAAATAAATTGCCTAATCTATGTGATGATCTAATTGATGATGATGATTCTTCATCATGGGCTCGAAGTGATTGTGAAGGAATATATGTATATGATCAACAACCTAATTAAACATAACGTATGTTCTATATTGTTGTAATAACTCTTATATATATATGTATGTTCCTAAAATTGTCAATTAATTTATATTTCTTCATTGTTTGTAGATATTTCATGGATATTCGGATAACAGAGCTTGTAGATCCAAATAATCCATTGTGGTATTTGAAAAGAAAGGGTTGGGCAAATATACCTGATACTCCACTTAACCTAGATGATAGAATACATGTTCTATTTGATGCTACTGGTAATCCAATAGGGGAAAATGGTCAACAATTAAAATTCTCTATTGGGCGACTTGCAAAGTCCAGCATACCAATCAATATAAATGATTGGTCTGAGGTTGACGATGCAGAAAAGTTCAAAATATGGATAACCATTTGTGTAAGTCTCTTATATTTTATAATCAATATATATATTATATTAGGTGTATTATATCTAATCTTTTGTATTGTGTTTTTACAAAATTGTTACAAAGTCGATGACAGTTGGAAGGGCAAGTGTTATAAGATTGCAAATAAGGCATAGAAGGAATACAAGACTTCCAGATTGGCAAGAAATTATGTGTTTCCATAATTGGAAACACTTGATGAGAATGGGATCTACAAAATCCCTAAAGGACACCCCTGGATTACACCTCAAGTTTGGAAAGACTTTGTGGATTATAGACGTTCAGATGAATTTCAAATTATTAGAGAAGATTATCAGAATGTACAAATGCATAACTTTCTTCCTAACCGTACTGGGAGGTCTTCAATTAAATAAGTTGGTTAGTAATTTCGGTTGATAAAAAGTCTTAATGATATTTAATAATTGATGTAATAATGAATGATATTTTTGTGTGCTTTATTATTTGTGGAGAGTTGTTCAAGAAAAAATATCCAGGGGTGAAATAATCGGAGGGCCTAGGAGAGATGCTTTATATCATGCATTCGGATGCGAGCATCCTGGTCGTGTTAGGGGAGGTAGCCAATACGATGGTTCTATGGAGTATTTTAACATTCCAAAACAAAAGCCTTAGACATTAGGTAAGGAGAAGTACACTAAAATTGAAGAAGAATTCAACTCCTTTAAGGCCTCAGTGATAAGTGAGATTGCCATTCTAAAAGAACATCAATCATAACAAATGTGAGCCATGGCATTATGCTACAACCAGGGCATGCCATATTGGCCAAGCATGCAACCATCCATGCTAGGCATACCACCATCCATGTCAGGCACGCCACAATCCATGCCAAGCATGCCACCATACATGACAGGCATGCCACCATCTATGCCAGGCATGCCACCCACCCAATCTCATTGCGCTCAAACTACATCCAGTATGGGATATAGCCATCCTATTGGTCCTCACTATATGCCAGGAATGCATATGCAATGAAATATTGGTTCATTTTATCCAATGCAATCTACATATTCTTACCATAAATCAAACCACGATGAACGTTTTGGTGAGAATGTACATCCAATAGCTACCCCACATGAGAGTCCTCTTCTATTTGATGAATCATATGTAGTAAGATTTTAATTTTTGGTGTGTATAATCTATTATTTTTAAATTCTTATTATATTTTTTATTTTTTATATATAACACTTAAATTTTTACAGAATATGAAATGTTTGTTGAAACATCCTTCGTCAATGGACTATGTTGCTATTGTAACGGTACAACAATTGAGCGATGATCGGATGATTCATTATCAATATTTGCCTAATCATTGGTGAATAGTAATTGATCAATCATTGTTTCATGATTGTCCACTACCTGTGCCTTCTGATGCTACCACAGTCCAAGAGGCGGTTGGACAGTATGTGGCTTGGTCGTCGATTCAAGTTGTTCTAAATTTTGACGTGGTACTATTTTTTAACTTAAAAGATAAAATATATAATGATGGATGGCCAATCATCAAGTAATTCAAGAAGAAGCCTTGGAAAAAGTATAGTCATATTTATGCGTTAAACTTCACTAGAAATCTTGGCACTTTGATGACTATTGTTGGGAGGGCATCTAGCATAAATGATGGATGGACTGTGCCACTTCCTATAGAAATTTTTGGTGTAGACCTCGGCCAAACTTATATATCGATCGAGTGCTTATTGCAACTATTTGAATATCAAATGATCGATTTAAGTATAATTCAAGTGTGGACAAGGTGAGTCGTCAATCTATTTATTTTTCTTTTATTTATACAGAACATATATAATTATATTTATATTATCTAATTATATATATATATATATCTTTTATATAGGGCGTGCTATTATCGACTTCAACATAATCACTCATCATATTTAGCAATGATCTATGATTCTTTATATGTCAATCAATATCAAGAGAAGGATGTTAGCATCAGAGCTAAATAATTATGTGATAGAGCATTAACGCTTAACAGAAATCAAAAGTTGATAATCCCTTGCCCATTAAGGTTTGAACAAGGCCAAGATCATTGGATGTTGGTAATCATTGATCTGTTCAATAATCATGCTTGGTATTGTGACTCGGCTTCTATAGAATTGAGTAAAGATACAAAAGCAGTTGTTGAAATGTAAGAGTTATAGCTAGATATTAGTTTCTTCTATTATTTTTTGTAATATTTAATAAAAACTAACCATTTTAAACCTTAATAATGCATGGAAGTTGTGGAACAAGTTTAAGGGCATTGCCCTTAAAAAATCTCATAAGCTTATATGGACAAAAGTTATGGTATGTACAAGTCAATATTAATAATTTTATTAATTTTACAATTGAATAATAAATATGTTCAAATATGAAAATTCATGTACACTTGTTTTTTATAGGTTCCACAACAAAATAATGGAGTCATGTGTGGTTATTATGTCATGAAGTTTATGAGTGAAATCATCACAAATATCAAAATTCCAATTGATGATGTGGTAATATATTTTACCCATATACATAAAAGTTTTTAACATATTTGAGTTTGTTTTTGTAAATAAATGAAATTATATTCTTATTTTGATTTTAAATACATGTAGTTCTTTGGTTGGAACAAGACGGGCTACGACCAGTAAATTTTTGATGATTTACGAGAGGAATGGGCAGAACACATGGTTCAAATTATATCATCACAAGAAGAATCAGGAGAAGATTATGATGATCTTGAATAGCATAGGACAACATACAGTAAATTTTTTAATGATTTAATTTCTCTATCTATTCCTGTGTCTGAAATCATTTGTTTGATGGATGATTATATGCTCATGTATTTAGGGGAATGCATTGTTTTATGAACCTATTTTTGGCCCAAACTACATCTCATCTCTCTTTCCTACTTTCCTTACGAACTCATATTAGCACTTTATTAATCATTTGTTAATAAATATGAATTTATCTGGAATCTTTGCTAGTATTTTTAATGTTATAATGAGCTCTAAATGGACAAATCAGGTGTACGTAACTCCGATTTGTTTCTTGGTTTGTATGAGTTTTGATGCCCATGAACGTGTTCCATATGTTTAAGGGCACCAAAACTCACACAAGCCAAGTAAGAAATCGGAGTTACACTTGATTTCATATTTAGAGTTCATTATAGCAATAAAAAAATACTAGTAGAGATTCCAGATAATTTCATATTTATAGACAAATGATTAATAAAGTGCTAATATGAGTTCATCGAATGTCGCTGTACGTGGTAATCTCTTTTTTATGGTAATATTTATAATGATTTAATTTCTTCATTTGTATGTCTGAAGTTTAGACTGCTTCTTTGATGGATATTTTACGTGCTCATGTATGTAGGAGAATATGAATTGTTATATGGATCAGCTATTTTTTTGTCATAATGCTTGTAAAGGCCAATCAAGATTCTAAGCCAACCAAGCTTACTCGATTGCATAATTACACTTTGACGATATTATTTTATTTTAATTTAAGTTAACTATATATTATATATACATTATTTGTTTTGTAATAAATTTAATTATCAAGTAATTAAATATATTTAAATTTTTAATTATTTGTATTATTATTTATATTTTAGTTTTTTATGTTATGTATATATTGAATAATACGAAAAATGAGAATAAAAATAAAAAAAATCATAAAATGTACGGGTAAAGTCGGTTCACGCAATGAACCGATTTTATATTTTAAGTCGCTCAATTTAAAGTCGGTTTTTAATCTACTTTAATGCCTATTTCTATAGTAGTGATATTTTCACTTTCATTTGTTTGTTTTTATTTGTTTAGCAATTTTAGGTTTAAATTTAAAATTTTTCTTGTAAAATTATCATACCTTTTAATTTTTAAACTTTTAATTAATTTCTTGAATATATCATAGAGTAATATGATAATTAGTTAGTTTTTGTCATAATTGTTTTTTAATGATAAAATGTTGAAATTGCTATATATACAAAATTAGTGTTTAGAAATCAAATAGTGGAGACTATCTTATGAAAATAATTTGAGTCTATCTTTCTATTCTGAGTGATAATATTTTTTTTATTTTTTTTTTACTATTCTTATCGATTCAAATTGTTGGATGACGTCTATAGATTTTGTATTAAATGCTAAAAAATTTACATCTAATAAAGTGTCATATATTTTTTTGTTGCTAAAATTGAATGAAATAAGTAAAAATTGAAAGTATATTTCTACCTTCATTTTTGCATGAATTCTAAAAAAATTATATATGGGATTACCTAAGACAATACAAAAGAAAAGGAAAATATTAACCACTCATTATATCATACAAAATATGTACAAATTGTAATGGCTCATCTCTTTAAAAAAATATATCTAAAAAAGAAAGAGAGTAAGATAAATAAGAAAAAGAAGGAAAAATAAATAGTATAAACTAAAATATTATGATTTAAAAAAAAAATCCAACAAAGTTATGAGAAAGGCTAAACAAAAGAAAAATAGGAAATAAATCCCTAAAAAGTCAATGCATTTTCTTCATCTCTTAAAGGCATATAACTTAAAAAAATTTATTTGATAGTTTTAATGGATGCATAAGGATAGTTTTTGATTTCTTCGCAAATCATTTCATTCGATTTTTTGATGAAATCAATGTTATGTACTACTTCGAGCCTTTTTTCTTTAAACATATGCAAACTAATTAGTTCATTTCTTTACATAACTTCTATTCGCATATACCTTTGAATGAGTGCTTGAACCAATAGGATTAGTGTGATATTGAGATGATAACTTGTGAGGTTAGATTCGGATTCCGAATACTAAAATTGGGCAAATTAATATTGATACATTTTTTATGTGGATCTGAAAGTCATTTTCAACTAATTATTATAATAAACTTTGAATGTTTAAAATGTTAAATTAACTTATGTTTTATAATTTATTTGTGAACTTAAAAGTGATTAAAAGCATGAGAAGTTTTGTTGTTCTATTTTGTTTTGTTATCTTTTTCATTTTAATTTTTCACTTTGTTAAAATTTTAGTTTTTTATTTGTTTGTGTTATTTTTTTATTATTGTTATATCTAAATTTTTGTACTTTAGTATGATGTTTGTGGGTATCATATATAAAAAACCCTACGAGACCAAAACTCATCTAGTAGAGCAACCTAGGGGTATAAAGGCTTGTTTACATGCAAAATGCAACCGTGTTAATCTACAGAATTGATTTAGGATAATTTAATTTATTTTAGTTTTTACTTTTAGCTTTTTGCTTTTCTTCCTAGAGATTAGTAAGAAGCTAGTTGGAGGTAATAATAAGTGCTTAAAAAGCACTAAATATAACATGATTTTGTGTACTTTAAATGTTAAAATAGATTTATATTTACATAATTTTATCATCATTTCAACAAACCTATCTTTTCAAAATGAGTATATTTTTGTTGTTTTCAAGTGTTTTTAGCTTCAAAATGATTCAACTGATAAATACTTAAAGAATAGTGCCTAGAAGTACTCCATGGCTGCTATAAAGATTTAAGACTAACATATGTAAGCCGTACATATGCTCTTAACCAATGTAAGAGGTGAAATATAATTTTTTTTCTAAAACCATAGTAACAAGCGTGACGAGGCAAAGGTTTTAATGCTATGCACCATGAGACTTGTAGAATGGGTTTTAGATGTATTACACGTTAGCTCATGTCACGATGCAGAATAAATGTATGCCATGAAGCCCAACTATTGGATCCATAAATTTCTCTCTTCTGTACCATTTTCTAACCCTATATAAACCCTAAATGTAAAAATGATCCCCTAACTTATCCCTTTGCTCTCGATTCTCTCTTTACCTATCAAAGATTTTCTTAGTTTTAAAGCTCCTCTCTCAACTTTGAGAGTTAAACATAGTTCATTTTGTGTAATAGTTTTTTTTTTCAATTCAATAAACAATCTTAGTAATTCTATTTGGAGCTTTTTTAGATACATTAACGATATTGAACTTATGTACTTGAAAGGTTACATTTGAGGTACAAGTTAAACATATTATATTATTTTGTAGATTAATTTTATGTGTTGGTATGAATACTATGTTTAATTTATTGATCATTTATTAATTTAAGCATGTTTGACTCAAAGTACTATGAGTATTGGTAATGTTGTTATGCCTATAAAATATCAAAGCATGTAAACATTTCTATAAAATAAATTAAGTTTTATTTCTTCATCAAGATTTATACGGAGCTGGCTAAAGAAAAAAATATTGACGTAATATTTTTCATAATACACATGACAGTTAGATTTAAGATTTAATTATTTGAATCTATTTTAGAGTCAACTATTTGATTTTGGATTTTATTATTTTGATAATTAGATAATTCTATTGCAAAGATTTTTCACAAATATTTATCATTGAAAATTATATTGATGACATTTTTCATAATAGATTTAAAAATATGTCGTCAATGTATTTTTCAATATTAAATCTTTGTGAAAAATCTTTGAAAGAGTTCTTTAAAGATTCAAATAATCAAATTCAAATAAAAAAGTAGAATCTAAATCAGATTCAGATAATTGAATCATAAATTTTACTCTCATGTTTATTACCAAAAATGCTACATCGATATACTTTTATTTAACAAACTTTGCATAAATTTATTCTACACCACGAAATAAGCCTATAAGGAGTTTGAAACTCAACCCACTAGTCTTGTGCTAGAGCAAGAAAAAACCATTTCCATGGCATGCATGTTGCTATACTTTTAGAAACTCTTCATTTTAACCTCTTACATTGGTTTGGAACATATGTAGGGCTTACAAATGTTAGTATTTTATGCTTAATGTCACCATGGAGTGCTTTCGGGTACTAATCTTTGAGTGTTGATTTGTTAAATTATTTTTAAGCTAAAAATACCTAAAAACAACAAAACACTTTCATGCTTCTAAAAAGATATATTTTCTGAAAAGATGATAAAATCATACAAATATAAATCTATTTTGACATTTAGAGTGTATAAAATAATGTTATATTTAGTGCTTTTAAGCACTCATCATTCACCATCTCAATAATGTTGCAAGAATACACTATATCAAAATAAGAAGAGGTTGAAGCAATATTCTTAAACTCAAAAGGAATGATAAGAAAAGAACGTAATGGTACATTAGGAAGATATAGAAAATTAATAATATCATCTAAAGTAAAAGTAACTTTATGTCCTCTAAGAAAAAAAGAGGTAGAGAAACTAGTAGTAAAAATACGAGGTAAGGCAGCATAAAATCCCTAACAAACTTTTCATTATACGAATAATTTAGAAAATAAAGAGAAATCCAAGAGAAGTAAAAAAACCTTTCCTCGATCTTTGGAAAGTCGTGGATATCTCTAAGATGATCACCAAGAATGGGTGCACTGCTAGAGGGATTGTCAGGCTCTAGCTATTTTGACTTTATAGAGCTCTTGGTACATCTAGGGGACATTTTAGGTAAGAACTAGAAGGTAGGTATATAGTCAAGTCATAAAAGTAGGAAATAATTCTAATGTGTGAAAAATAGGTACCAGGGGTAAATATATAGGAATAGGTTCACCTCACGATATCGTTCAACAACCCTTTCCTTGAAGTGTTTGGCAAGGGGCCTAGTGACCTACCTTGATATGGTGGATTTCTCAAGACCAATATGTTAACTAGATTAACCAATACACTCAACGATAATATCCACAAGGCTATCAATCTATAATGCATTCATATAAGGGTATAAATAAATTTTTTGATAACATGCCCTTTATGTGTTATGCTAAACTTGTTTACTCTATATGTCATCAAGATATGTTTATGTTAACCATGCAATTTGAAAAACATTCTCAAATAGCACATTCATAAGTCCACATTTAGCCTCTCTCTACTAATGTAAATACCAACTTATATTGAAATCAATAGTTATTTCAAAGCTTGTAATGATAGGCTAAGGTACGGGTACGAGAGATAGAAAACAATTAGGCTCAAACATACCTTTAGCTAACCAAATACATACAATAAACTAAAGAGTTCACATCTGCAAGTAGTAAACCCCCTAATTTAGGTTCTTTTTCTCTCAACTTCCCAATTTTCAATTATTATTATTATTAGTATTATTATTAAAATCAAAGAAAGTAAATCATATATTCCTAAAACAAAGAAGTTCAACAAATGATGTAATAGAATCAACTAAGGGTGTACAAGGTAATAGGGATTAAGCATTTAGGCTAAGTTAATATACAAGTGCAATGAAAAGAAGGGTTAGCATAAAGGCTAAAAGAAGGGTAATTAAGAACATAAATAATTAATTGTGGCTTGAAAAGTTCAGACAATCCAAAGAAGGTCTAAATCCTCTCTCAATTTGAGTAGCACCTAGTATTTGGCCTTAATAGACATTAAAGTTGATTCTATAGCTTGTTACAGACATACAAATCATCATTGCATGAAATACAAACAAATTTCTCAAAATAACTATAAAAATCAATAAAATTATGGCATGTTTATATGTAATAGAGCATTTTAAATAAAAAAGTTTAGCCATACATATGCTCAAAGAATACACATGTCATAATAGCCACATTAAGTCTAAGGTAAAATTATGCCAACTATATATCATCATTGGTCCCTATTAAATTCATTTCTCATGTTTTTTGGACACAAATACTTGCTAGACTCTCCTTAGAAGAGAGAGAAATAGAAAAAAGAGAGTGCAAAATCAACAAACACAGATTTTTGATTTTTTAAAGCAGTAAAGAAAGAAAAATAATAAACAAGTAGACAAACATAAAAAATGCACAAAGTAACATGCAGAAGTACTACAATCATAAGAGCAAAAAGAAATAAGTAGCTCAACCCCATACTGATTACCCAGAAATAGTGATCAAAACAACATCCCTCCATTTAAAGATTTTGTGAGGGGATATTGAGTTAGGAGATAGTTTCTAAGTTATATGATCATGAGGAGTATATATAACTTGAGTTTTTTTTTGTTTATAATTTCTAGGAAAACTAGTCGATTTATCTTTATAAACCATGCCATGAGGACTTTTAGAGCAAGATTTATTTATTTTTTCCCTATGCCTAAGGTAATAATGCAACCTTCTTGAAGATGCTTATATGAGTCATTGTCACTACATCTAGACATAGGGGATTGAAGAGAACAAGGTGGAGAACTCTCATATGTACTCCTCATATATGTAGAACACTACAAAATAAGTTGGCTAATAGTGCCACATAGATAACAAGCTCGAATAATGGAGTTAGAGAATCTGAGTCCCTTTCTCCAATGAGTAGTATATGGAGAAGGAGAAGAATAAGTATTCACATTGAATTTCTCATAAGGATTATAAGTCAATTTCTCACAATGCAGTCTCAAAGGCACATATTCACCACAGTGTTGACAGGAAGGAGTAACAATAGGTGATCGGTGCAAACTACAAGTGCATAGTATCATAGTTTTATAATAAATTGGTGAGAAGAGTATCGTCCTCAAGGATTGGTAACTTATTTTTGACAAATCCCAAAATTATACTGATCTCAATTTTATATAGAATAATCACTAAGGTTGTTGTAATTCAAATTAAAATTAAAATTAATTTAATGAAAATGGGAAAAAGAAAATAAAGATATTGTTCAAAAATCAAATGAATGGGAAAAAACTTCTAGGAAATCGATTTCACCTAATCCCTCATTATGCCTTACTCATCTAGCTAATTGAATTTAATTCTTTCTGTTTGTTAGCAATCTCCCAAAAAATATCCAAAAGCATCTTTCAATAGTCAATTGGAAACATTCTTATTCATAAATTTACACAAGATCATGCAATTTCGTAAAGCAAGAAAGCAATAAGACCAATGATTTTAAGACTACATAGGCTCATACAAGTTTTTCGATCTCTATATTTACCTATGCCAAAATAGTCCAGCTCTATCCTATAATTCCCTCTTTCGATAGTAAATCACAAGACTTTATCTAATTAATGGCCAGTTAATTAGAAGCATTAAACTCAGAATAAATAAGACAAACATGAAGATAAATAATTCAAAATAACATAAAAAATCAAGCATAGTTCGGAATTAAATTACATTTTTTTCCTAGAATAAATAAAAATTAGTTCATGCTTTCGCGTTAATCTATTGCACTCCAATCTACTTTTGTTTTTTTTAGCAGTTCTCCCTTCTTCTCCCTATTTCCTGTATCTCTCTATCTCTCTCTCTCTCTCTCTCACACACACACACACACACACACACATATATATATATATATTGAGAAATCTTCATTTAAATAAATCTTTTTTTTAAATTTGAGAGTACTTAGATAATATGCTTCTAAAATCAATAAAAATTAGACTAAAGTTAAAGTTGATAAGTGATAAATTATGTCAAATTATGGAAGTCATCAAAGACCCCAAACTTAAAACTTTGTTTTTCCTTAAACAAAAAGAAAATAAAATAGAAGAGAACTATAGACAATTCAACTAGTCCCCATCGAGAATTACCATCGAGAATTATCATCACTCACCAAGACATGATCTGAATTTTGATTTCATCACTAATAACTTACTTTTTTTACATTGAAGATAGTAAGAAAACAATCAAAATTCAACAATTTGTCAAGTAAGAGTTAAAAATTTACATCAACCTAAAGATAGGTCCTTGATTATGTGTGTGAAATAGTCAATTTAACTCCACACCATCAGAAAATTCAGATAAAAGTAGAACAATTGAAATCAGAAGAGTTCTCTCAAAACTTAACTCCATAAGTCCAATTTTCATAAATCCTCCCCACTAATGTAATCAAATACCAAAATCAAAGATCAAAAGGTCTTTAATCAAGGTTGTAATGACAAGACACAGGGTGAGGGCTAAGAAAGAAATGGATATGGAAAATAAAATAAAACTAGGAAAATACTTGGTAGAAAAAAACAATAAAGAAAATATCCACATGATTCACACTATAGCTTTTTCTCAGTAATATGATCATACTGAATGACAATATTTTTACCATACTCAACAAGTGGAGTGCTTTTTTTTTCCTTTTTTATAACATCTTGATACTCATTGCCTTTTTTGATTTTCAATTACTTGAACCCTTTTTCGATTCTTGCATTTCACTCTCTTCATTTTTTTTCACACTTTGATCAAATAGAGCAAACATAATGTTAATTATTTAATTTAAACTTTCTTTTGAAATGTAAATTTTCACCAAAGTATTTTCTCAAAATTTAAGGTAAGTTCATGGTTTTTCAGGCCTAGATTATTTCTCTAATATTTGGTAACAGCTAGAATTTTTCCTCAAGGATCCATCATCGGATTCTAGAGCAAAGAAAGGTTGAACTTTTTTGACCTAGTTAATTGAGCTCATTCTCTTCATAGGCAAAATAGAGTAAATAAAAATTGTATATGTGCTCAATTATTTTCAAGGACAAAGATTTAAATCAAAGTACCCACAAAACACTAACTAACATAATAGCAGATTTTCAAAAACATTTCTCAAACCCATCCTTAATCACAAATTTCATAGTTATAGCAAATTCAATTATACTCAAATACATGCTTGATAAGAGAATTCAAAAACTCAAGACTATAGGAGTTGACACTCCTAAACTTAAACTAAAAAATGTCCTCATTGTAATTTAAAAGTGAGACAGAAGAAATGAAAGGAACTTCCCTGGTTTTATGGTGGATCCACATTAGTTTGTAATTTTTAGCTTTTATTCATGTAAAATAAACTAGCATCAAAATCCAAATAATAAAATAATAAAATTAAATAAAAATAATAATAAAAGAAAGTTTTATGAGCTACCTCCTATAAGCGCTTGTTTTATAGTCTACAACCACACTTTTCAATCTTCATCAATTAGGATTTCGAAGAGGAATAAATACATAATTTCTCTCCACTTGTTCTCTATAATAGTTTTTTAATCTCTGATCGTTAACTTTGAATATATTCCCTACCTTATCATCAAGTCTATTGCTCTAAAAGTGGAAACTTTTTCAATTGTATAAGGACTTGTCCATCTTGATCTTAACTTGCTCGGGAAGAGTTTTAGTCACGAATTGAAAAGCAAAATCTATTGTTCGGGAGAAAATTCACGCCTAAAAATCTGTTTGTCATGCCACTTCTTTGTCTGTTCTTGTAGATCTTTGCATTTTCATAAGCATTGTTCTAGAACTCATCCATCTCACTCAATTGAAGAAGTCATTTTTCCCCTGCTACCTTCAAATCAAAATTAAACTTCTTTACAACCCAATAATCTTTATGCTTCAGCTTAATAGGGAGATGACATGCTTTCCAACTGAAAAGTCATCCATGAAAATTTCCATTATATCTTCCACCATATTAGAAAAAATAGCCATCATGTAACGTTGAAATATTCCTAGGGAATTGTACAATCCAAAGGGCATCCTTCTAAAAGAAAATGTTTCATAAGGGCATGTGAATGTGATTATACCTCGAATAATAATCTAAGAAGCAATAATAAGGACATCTAGCCAATCGATCTAACATTTGATCAATGAATAGAAGTGGAAAGTGATCCTTCCTTGTTGTTTTGTTAAACTTGTGATAATTTATACATACACGCCAATCTGTGACTGTTCTTGCAGAAATAAGTTCATTGTTATCATTTTTCACCACCATCATCTCACCATTTTTTGGTACAATATGCATTGGACTTACCCATGAGCTGTCTGAAATAGCATAAATAATTCCAGCATTGAAGAGCCTCAATATTTTAGCTTTCACCTTCCTTCATTGTTGGATTTAATCTTCTTTGGGGCTTAATTGATGGTTTGTAAGGTTCTTCCATTAGAATCTTGTGCATGAAAATGGATGGACTTATATGATCCCTTAACACACGTAGTAACTTTTCATCTTCTTCAGGTGTATGTAATGTCGTAACAATCATTAGAAAGGTGTAATTATCACCCAAGAATGTATAGCGAAGAAGATCAAGAAATTGCTTCAACTTCGGAGTTGTAGTTTGCTAAACCTCTTCTTTAAAGATTATAGAATCCATCTTTGCTACCATTGGCTCCAACCTCTCCACTTTTGTGTTACATGATATAACCTCCAACAATGCTTCCAAGAAAAATACATAGTGGAGAAATTATTCACTAACAAAAGGTAAATCAAATTCACAAATAGTAGAGTTAGTGAAATCATAAGCATGAGATAAAGTGGTGATACATCATTCTAGGTGATCGGTTGACATATCTTATTGAAAGGCTTCTATTTCACATTGTTCCATGATATCTACCCGAAAGAAAGTGCTTGGATCTTTTGGAAATCTCATGGCTTCATAGATGTTGAACGTAACCTCTCCCTTGTTCACTCTCAATATTAATTCACCCTTTTGAACATCCATTAAAGCCCCTTCCTGTAGCCAAGAATGGTCAGCCAAGAATTAGTGGGACATCTTGGTCTTCATCCATATCTAACACCACAAAATCAACAGGAAAAATGAATTTATCCACCTTTACCAATGCATCTTCTATAATTCCATGTGGATACTCGATGGATCAACCAGCTAGTTGCAAAGAAATTTTTGTTTGTTTCATCTCTCAAAGTCCCAATTTCCTATAAATAAACATTGGCATAAGATTAATGTTAGCCCCAAGATCACATAAAACTTTATCAAAAAATGAATTTCCAATAGTGCAAGGAAAATTGAAACTCCCTGGATCTTTTAATTTTTGAGGTATTTTCTTTTAAAAATGGCACTACATTCTTCAAAAAGCTTTACTGCTTCAAACTCCTCCAACCTTCTCTTCTTGTACATGATGTCCTTAAAAAAATTGGCATAATTTGGCATCACTTCCAAGGCATCTATAAAAAGAATATTTGTGTTAATTTTCTTAAAGATATCCAAAAACTTAGAAAATTACTTATCTAATTTTTGTTTTTGAAAATGTTGAGGATAAGGAAGTGGAGTAGAGAGAATATGAGGATTGTCTGGAAATGAAATTGATGGAGGCATATCAGTCTCTCTTTGTGTATCATTAATAATCTCTTATTCTTCAACTTTATTATTACTTTGGCCATTGTTTGGAGCTGTAGGGGTGGACTTAGTTTCCTTTGAAGGTGACCTCTCAATTTATCTTTCACTTATAAGTGTAATGGCCTTGCATTATTCCTTTGGATTCACTTCTGTATTGCTAGGAAACGTTCCTTTTTGTTGAGCATTGATGGTTGTGGCTAGTTACCCAATTTACACTTCAATATTTTTCATAGTGACTCCCATATTGCTTCAATGAGTCTCAATGTTATCCATTCGCAAATCAATCTTTGTAAACCTTGCATTGGTCTCCTCAACAAAGGAAACCATGGCATCCTCAAGTGACAACTTATTCTAGCTTGGTTGATTATTAAACCTTGGAGGATGTTGCATCACATTCTTTGTGTTTCCATAAGAAAAATTCTTATGATTTTGAAGCCTTGGATGGTAGTAATTTTGCATAGGATTACCACGATAGTTGTAGTTCTGATTGTTGATGTATTGAACATGGTATTTACTTTCTTCATTGATCAGAACTGTCACACTTGAAGTTGCAACATATTTTGCACTATGTGGTATTCTTTGGGTTTTCAAGGATAAAATACGATGAGATAGAGAAGAAACTTGAGATGAAAGGGCAACAAATGGCTCTAATTCATGAATTATAGTAACTTTCTTAGCCATAGATCTTTCAGTTAGCCATTGATAGTTGTTTGAGGCCATTTCTTCCAAAAGAGAAGTAGCACCCTTAGCTATCTTTGACATCAAAGTTCCACCAGAAGCAGCATCAACTATGGTTCTTGTTTGCCCATTTAACAAATTATAGAACATTTGAGCTAGTAATCAATCTGGTAATCCATGCTGAGGAAAACACCGAATCATATCTTTATACCTTTCTCATGATTTATAGAGTGTCTCAAAATATTTTTGTCTAAATTGACCAATCTCACTCATGAGTTAGGCTATTTTTGTTGGTGGAAAGAATTTAGCAAGAAACCTTTCTGCCATATCCTATCAACTAATGATGCTTCCCGATTGTAGAGATTGTAGCCAACTTTTGGCCTTGTCCCTCAATGAAAAAGGAAACAATATTAGTTTAATGGTGTCTTCAGTAACACCATTCATCTTATAGTGTCACAAATCTCCAAAAACATCACCAAATGAATATTGGGATCATCAAGTGGCAATCCGCTAAATTAGGCTTACTACACCATACTGATCAACACTAGTTTGAGCTCAAAATTTTTTGCATTAATGGTTTGGCATTTTACACCTGAGTAATTGTCATTCACAATTGGACATACATAATTTTTCAAGGTGCATGGCGGTACATTCTGCTATCTTTCAGCCATGGCTAGTAATTTATTTTTTCTTCACCATTTAAAGGTTCTTTCAATCTCCGGATCAAAAGGAAAAATGTTTCAAGTTCTAGCACGGTGCATCCAACGTCAAAAACACACCTAGAGAAAAATAAAAATAAAAATGAAAATGAAATAAAAGATAATTCTAAATTAAAACCAAGATTACTTTGTATTGATATTAGTAAACAAAAGAAAAAATCAATCCTCGACAATGGCTTTTAAAAACTTGATTGGTGCAAAACTGCAAGTGCATAATATCATACGTAGAGATTGGTAACTTACTTTTGACAAATACCAAAATTATATTGATCTCAATTTTATCTAGAAAAATCACTAAGGTTGTTGTAATTGAAATTTAAAATAAAAATAATTTAATGAAAATGCATAAAAGAAAATAAAAATATTGTTCAAAGATCAAATTAATGGGAAGAAAATTCTAGGAAAATGATTTCACCTAATCCCTTACTATGCCTAACTCATCTAACTAATTGAATTTAATACTTTTTGTTTGTTAGCAATCTCGAAAAATATCCAAAAGCCTTTTTTGATAGTCAATTGGAAACATTCTTGTTCATCAATTTATAGAAGAGTATGCAATTTAATAAAGCAAGAAAGCATTAAGACCAATGATTTTAAAACTACACAGGTGCATATAAGTCTTTCGATCTCTATATTTACCTATGCCAGATCTATCCTATAATTCCCTCTTTTAATAGTAAATTACAAGACTAAAATCATATAATTAATGGCTAGTTAATTAGAAGCATTAAACTCAAAATAAATAAGACAAACATGAATAGAAATAATTCAAATTAACATAGAAAATCAAGAATAGTTCAAAATTAAATTATATCTTTTTTCTAGAATAAATAAAAATTAGTTCATGCTAAAAATTAAATTTAATATAAATGAATTTACCATAATATTTTGAGAGGAATTGAAAGAAAATTGACTCACAAAAAGAATATGCTTTCGCGTTAATCTACTGCGCTTTAATTTGCTTTTATTTCTACGTAGTTCTCTACCTTTTTTCACAATTGTCCCTTCTCCGATTTTCGTTCTCTCTGATTTTATTTCTCCCCTTTTCTCCCTGTTATCTATATATATAAACCTATCCTTTCTTCCTAAGCGTTGTTTGTTTCTCTTATATATATGCATATATATATATGCATACATACGTACATACATACATATAAACATGTCATATCCTATTCCAGCGCATCCTTCATCTTTATATATATATATATATATATATATATATAGAGAGAGAGAGAGAGAAATCTTCATTTAAATTTGGTTTAAATACATATTAATTTAAATAAATATTCTTTTAAATTTGAGAGTCCTTAGACAATATGCTTCTAAAATTTTAGATCTTTATTTTCTTCAAATGTGCAATAAAATTTAAATAATAATAATGAAATCTAAAATCAATAAAAATTAGACTAAAATTAAAGTTGAGAAGTGATAAATTATGCCAAATTATGCAAGTCATCAGTAGGTAAGGACAATATACCATCACTAGAGCGATGGAAATGACTAGCTTTTGGTGAACTGTTCACCTTGTTAGAGGAAATTGACTGAAGTGACACCACGAATTTACCTTTTTAGATGTTGGCAGATGTCTTCAATTTTGGATATTTAGTGATTGATTTATCAAACTTAGGAGTAGCAGTAGAATACATAGAAACTCCTTCATTATAATCAATGCCATGTTTATCGCCAATAGTCTTTGTACTGTTGAGAATTTCATTTATATTTTTAGAGCCAATTGCCTTCTTGTTAATAGTAGTTGTAGAATGAGCTAGTTTCTTTTTACTGATATTGATTTAATCTTTCAACACTTTAACCAACACTTCATTTTTCTTAAGAAATGATTCAAGATAAGCAGTAGAATTACTAAGAATCCCCAATCTCTCATGAAATTGCTCAACCTCATCTTCTTCTTTTTTGTAAGAGAGTAAGCTAGCTATATATTCTTTTGGACTTTTAAGAACAATAATATGCTTATTCAATTCTTAAACTTCAACTTTTTGATCAAAAGTGGGACAAGATTGACAAATAATTAAGAAACTTTACCCAAAGTAGGACACTTCAATTGTTCCTCAAACTTCTTTACATTCTCATGATTTTCATTAAACATTACAAGAAAATTAGAATTTCATTTGGATGATCTCATACTTGTTAGTGAGATCAAGGTGAGAATTATTAATAGAAGATTTTATCTTCTCAAGACATTTCTATTCTTGCACTCTTTTTCATCAAGGCTCTCTAAAGCATTTTTCTTAGCTTCATCAGACTTAATATACTCCAATAGAAGTGCATTGTTAGAATTGAGTAATTCATCCTACTCATCTTCATTATCATCAGCTTTAGTTGTAGCCTTTTGAACTTTTTTGGTAGTAATTGGAAGATCAAAAACATTGCTTGAAGCAAAGAAATCAAGAAAGTTGGTGTCATCCTCCTCATCATTGATGGTACTATTTTAAATAGTAACCTTTTCCTTTAAAGCATGCTTGTTCATACATTTTTTTTCTGGAAACAATTGAATGCAATGTGTCCAAGCTTCCAACATTCTAAACATTTGATCTTATTCAAGTGGCCTTTGTAGGTTTCTTAGATTCATTATCTAAGTCTTCATCAGCTTTTATAGATTTTGAGTCTTTTGAACTTGAGGTATCTTTTCCAGTAGTCCTAGAGAAGGGTTTCTTCTTTCTAAAATATTTGGTGAATATTTGGGCTAGCGATGAGTGCTCAAAATCACTCAATATATGATGATTTTATGCATGATTTGTGATTAAAAATATTTGTATTTGTTTAATTTTATTATTATTTTATACAAATCTGTCTTTTTAAAATTACATGTATATTTTTCTATTTTTTAGGTATTTTAGCTTAAAAAGATAAAATTGATCGATACTTGGAGAAATACATTTGACCACTCCATTACAAATGCTCCAAACCATTAAAAAAATGATACAAGAAAATAAGGGAACAAAGTCACAAAGAATAGAGTGTCATGGTGCTTTTTGACTGAGTACAACTAGCCCTAACCTTTTATAAGCTACAGTGTATAATGAGTGTATCTATGTGCATGCTATATTGTCGACTATTGTGTGCTACGACACCAACCTCTCTAAGTTGATTTCTTGAACCTATAAATATGACCCATATTCCATTGCATGAATCATATTCCTTAATCCTTAATCATCCCTATATTCTTAGTTTAATTTCTAGTTTTTCTTTTATTAGTTTAAGGTTCTTTTCTCATTTGAGAGTTGAACAAATTTAGTTTATGAAATAGTTGTAGATCTAATTCAAGAAAAGACTCTGTTAAGGTATATTTATGTATTCTTTTAAGTCATTCTTTATATGTTATTTTTAAATGCTATTATTAAATTGTGCATGTTTGGCTAAAATTATAATGAGATATAGTAATATTGTTACACTTGTGAAATATTAATTGATAAAATATTTTTACAAAATTAAGTATTATTTTCTATTCAAGAATTCTATAAAATTTATTTCAGAAAAATAGTGATGTCAGAATTTTTGTTATAAACCTAACATATGAAAGTTAGATTTAAGATTTAATTATTTGAATTTGATTTGGAGTACTACTCTATGATCATTGATTTGGTTCGCATGTGTAGTTGGTGTATAAACTCTCTTTCAAATATTTATATAAGAATTATAATGAAAAGCCATTTATCAAATAATTTAATTCTTGAACATATTTTTGACATAATGAATGTAGTTTAAATTGTCAAGCCTCGCCTAAAGAAGACAATTAAATAGCTTATTAATCTCTTATAGAAGAAGCAAAATTTAATAATAAAATCACTTAACATACCCAACTTAGGGATTTTAATTGGTTTATTATTAATAACGAAAATGATCCCTATCCTAGGATATTTTCATTCAAAAATGAGATAATCAATAATCTTAATTCAAATTTTTAATAATCTATTTAGTATTTAGCAAGCATAACCAACTAGCTAATATATCCCATAAATTCCCCATAACATGATAAATGTCTAAATGCTTGAATATTTATTGAATCTATCTATATTTTAGTCTCATTAAATTAGGATTTCAATCCAAAACTTTATGATAGAATGTTTAGATTTTATTTTTGCTTTTAAAAATTTGTTGAATAATTTAAAAACTACATGATTCCTCTTTAGACCAACATTGAGAGTATACTTATAATTTTCTATAAACGATTCGTGAACTTTGAATGCTACAATTTTTATGCATCAGCAAGCAAAGCCATTTCTTCCTCATCATGGTTAAAATCATCATAAATATTAGTGACTTTAGATTTCTCACTCGAATTATGACCCGTAGTGGTCTTGAGGGCCAAGATCTTTCCTTTATGAGTAGTAGTTTGATATTATTTTGGCAATAGGTAATGAAATTCAAAGACTTGTAAATCACTAACTAATTCATTCATTGTAAGCTCATAGGTTTATACATTGATTCAATAACAGTAACCTTGGCACGTAATCGATATAGAAGATTGGCAATAATCTTCTTAATTTTCTTTTCTTTGCTAATAGGCCTATCCAAGTTCTACGAACTAATGACAATATTTGAGAAATGTGCATAGAGCTTATCAAAAGTCTCATCTTCTTGTATGATGTACAACTTAAAATCTCTATTCAATTTCAGTATTCTGGATCTCTCTACAATAGAGATACATTTGTCTGTCATTTCTTGAATATCCCAAGCTTGCTTTGACATAGTGAAACTTTGAATTTTTCCACACTTTTTAGGCATCATATCCTTGATGATAGCATACAAACCCTTGTTGTTCTGTTTGGACTCCTTACTTTCTTTTTTAGTCCATTTGATCATGGGTTTTAGAATTATAGTGTTATTAGGAAGAGTGTTGGTTAGATACATCCAGCCATCTTATACAACATACCAAACACGGTCTTTGAAGGACAACAATATGGCCCATAATTGAGATTTTCAGTATGCGTAAATTAGCCCATTGAAGCCTACCTATATTACTACATTCTCTTGAATCCATCAAAGAAAGTATGTGCATGAAAGGCAAGTTAAACAAATCAACACCATAGCAATTAAGCCTTAAAAGGGTGCACTTGGTCTGATACCAATTGAAAGAGTCCACGATTTAGTTCAATACCAAGGTAAGAAGATATAGAATCCTTAAGGACTTGTTCCTAATTCGCAAGATATATAATAATAAACACTTTAAAAGAACACACATCATAAGTAGTATATATTTAAAGTCATAGAAAAATACAGAAATATGAAAATAAAGATATAGTATGATAAGCAAAAAGTAGGTAAATAGTAAAAGGTTCATATTGTAGAGAGATCCAGAGCTATCCACGTAGCGTAGCGTCGGTTGACACCTAGAATCGACGATATCCACGTAGCATAGCGTCGGTTGACACCTGGAACCGACGCTACGTCCACACATAGCGTCGGTTTGACACGTCAACCGACGCTACATCTTACGTGGATAGCGTCGATTCTATACCGAACCGACTTTAAATTCATTATAAGTCGGTTTTTTTCAAAAACCGACTTTACATATCAACTTAAATACTCATTTTTGTAGTAGTGATCTTGGCGAGGGTGTGGTGAAGGGTGTGGCAAAGCCCCTTGTCGAGGTGCCAAAAAAACATATAATGTGTGAAAAACATGCTTTCATTAAAGTTTTCCTATCTATGTACTTGTATGGATTATTGATTAAAGTAACTAACCTTTCATAGAGGAAGAGAGCATACTACGGAAAATATAAAGATATAGAAGCCAACATACAGACATGAAGTTGCATATGCGCACCTTCTTATGGTCACAAAGACACTGTATCTAGTTTTAAGTCAAGAATGATTAGGCATATCATACTAAAATGCTTACAGATGGCACTGTAGTTTCCAAGCCAATGATTGAATGAATAATAGAAGAAAGGAAAGAGTTTGACTAGAATACTAAAGGGTTATATGCCATTACCAAAGCTATCCATTCAGATGAGTATAGACACATCTTAGCTTTCCAGACTACAAAGGAGGCACGGGATATTATTGACTTAACACATAAGTGTACTCTATGGTCAGGAAGTCAAGGTTGATCCATCTCAACTGGGATTATGTGCTACTACAAATGGAATAAGATGAGACCTTCAATAGGTTCGAGGATAGATTTCAATTCGGAGATTGTAAACACTGTTACAATTTGGGTCATCTTATTAAAGAAGAGATGTAAGTGGAGGGTTCTATCCAGCCTTTCTGCCTGATTCAAGGAAAAGATCACTGCACTCGAGGCTGTACACAAGATTGGCGATCTTAAGATTCATAAATTGGTAGGTGATCTAGATCCTTCGAGATTTACTATCTTTTATGAAAGAAAGTGAGTACTACTGTTGATAAAGTAAAGAACTTGACTCTTAATTCAATGAAAAGTAATAGCAATAAGGAACATTTACATCAGTGGCGGATGATGGTAGTTCCAACCCTAATTAGAAATGGATGGTGTTGATTGCCAAGAATTTTGCAAAGTTCTTCCTAAGCTGGTTAGAGAATGCCAATTTTTTTATTTACAATCTAAGTCAATCAACAAAGAAGACATAAAATTTTAGCTTTTCTTAAAAGTTTTTTTAAAATACAAGTCAACTAATAAAGGAGACATAATGTTTACATCATTAGCAAATGAATTCCAATTTTTTTTACTTAAAATCTAAGTCAACTAATAAAGGAGCCATAAATTTTTAGATTTTTTTTTTAAAATTTTTATTAAGAAATCTCTTTAGATTTTTTTTAATTTTCAAAAAATTTAGATTTTTTTTATTTTTTAATAAAAACAATCACAAAAATTTATAACACAAAAATTTAATAAAATTTTTTATAATAAAAATTTAGAAAGCAATTCCTCCCTACCACAAAATGAAAAACTTGATGTTCGTGTTTTGTTTTTAATAATAAATTGCATGTGCATGAATCAATTTGTAAGAAATAATATATATAATTCCAAGGTCGGTATAAAAAAGAACTATTTGATTTTTGAATAATTCAACAAAACTCTTAAAAACGAAAAAATAAATCTAAATAATTTGTCATAACATTTGATTTTGAAATATCTATACTAATAACATAAAATAATAAAAACATATGTAGGTTTATACAAACTATAGGCAGATATGTAATTCATTAATCAATGAAGAATTAATGAGATATTTAACTTGTTGATTATATTTGATAAAATTAATTAAGTTAATAAAATATAAATATAAATTATTTATTTTTTTATATGTATAAATAAAAACTTTGGTGAGACTATTATTCTTTGTTAATTAAATTTAACTTTCCACCTTTGGTGAGATTCACAATTTTAATTTTAATTAAATTATTTTTTTTTTCGAGAAATTATCATGCCATTTAATTTGTTACCTTTGGTGGGATCAACAATTTAAACTTTTATTTAAAAGAGTCCATAATCTGATACACAACTAGGGGAAGGAGATATACACTTTTAATGGACACTACCTTAATTGCAAGATATTGAACAGTAAACACTTACATAGTCCACACAACAGAAACACAAATAATATAATATCAAAAAAGCACACAACTTATAATACGAGATATTATATATCAAAACTAAAAGCAAGTAATTCTCTAAATAATAAAATAGTTACAACTGAGAAGGACAGTAAAACCATTATTAACCTCTATCAATCAAACCTTTGTTCAATTAATATACTGCTACTCTTACTTGCTACTTCTGTAACTACTTAGTTTAACACTAGAACATGACTTTCCTTCATAACTAACACTATCCAATGCAATGTAATTTGTAAACTCATATTAGTAACAAGAAATGTAATCACTAACAACTTCAAGGGACTCATACTCCACTACAAATATTAAATTGTGTATGAGACACATATAGTCAAATCACGTACCTACACAAATGAGGATTTGATAACTAAGCTCAATAAATAACCTATAAATAATTTAAGAAATAGATATAATTGTCAATGTAAATTCTGGCAAAATTTTGGTACTAGAATCAAGAGGTAAAGAGTTAATAAAAATGAGAAATATTTATAGAACTCAGATGCCCACTTTGCCAGCCACCTGGCCAAAGGTGGTGGCGAGCTTGTTGGCAAGGTGATAAAAAGAGATATTGTTTTAGTTTTCCAAAATGCTGAGTAACATCCATAAATACCAATAAATGAAACAAACCAAAAACTCGAGCAATAATATTAGCGAGCAAGCACACTAAGAAAACCAACCCCATGGTATGTGTAAACATGCTCTCATATAAAGGGTACCTAACTAGGTGAGTATGTGTATTATGGATCTATCGTAACTAACTTTACACAGAGGAAGACAGATAAACTAAATAAAATAAATAGATGACATGTTTTGCACACAAAAAGGCAACATATAGAGTATAATGGGACCTATATCCTACTCTTTTGGGTTTCTAAGTCAAAACAATACATAACTAAATACAAACTCACATATATCATAAGAAAGAAAGAAACTAACTAACTAGTGAATAACACAAGCAATATCCCTAAGACAAGGAGGAGACAAGAGATGCTACTAGAACCACTAACTATGCGAGAAAGGCATATGTTTCAACACAAAAATAAGAGACAAGCTTAGATAGGGTCAACATCCCAACCTTAGAATTGCTAACAAAACACAAAAGTTTAGTTACAATAATGTGTGAAGGTCAAAAGTCCTAATGATAGGTAAATAATCTATATGACATACAGATGCACATGAAAAACAGGAATAGGCATATAATAGAAAGATACTCAATGGTATAAGCTTGAAATAACTCCTCAGTATTCTCCAAAGATACATTAAAAACATAAGAGAATGAAGATCAGGCAAAAGATGAATTGAAACCAATAGGAGATAGACAAAGAATCAATACATAACATACTAGCTAGAGGAAAGAAAAACCAAGTAAAACAAATAAGATGCATTCTATATGACATGGAATTTGAATGACAAGACTCTAAAAAGCATAATCTTAATACTTCAACTCTACATGATGAACATGTGATGTGATGCACATACAAAGATCCACAGTAGAAGAAGCAAGCAGTAAGTAAGGAAAACATATATAAAGGGCTTGTCAAAGTAACTAGCAAGGGAAAATATTAGTAAAAGGATCAAAAAGTTAGCATAGCAATAAATATAACACTTTAACATAATGTGCAAGTCAAGGAAATAGTGAGAAGAGATAAAAAGAAGTGTTAAATTGATGAACACAAATAAAATAACATAAATTCACATACAGAAGAACTACAATAAAAAAGGATGGAAATAAATAATTCAACCTCAATAGATCACCTAAAAATAGTGATCAAATAGCATCCCTTAGTTTAAAGAATTTGTAAGGAGCTATTGAGTTAGGAGATATTCTTTAAGTCATATGAGTCTAAGGAGTACATGAAATTCATAATTTTTATAAATTGTAGGCAATTCATCCATATAAATGTTTGCTTGAACATGCTCAAATGATCCACAGTAACTGCATCCAATCAAGGAAGGTAGGGGAGAGTGAAGTGGAGAACTCCAAAAAGTACTTCTCATATATCTAAGACACTACCTAGCAATGTGACCTATAGTACCACAAATATAACAAATAGGAACAGAGGAGCTAGTGAAATGGGGTTCTTCACTCTGAGGAGTAGTATGTAAAGAAGAATAAGAGGAAGCACTCATCCCAACTTTCACACGAGGATGAGAAGTTACTTTCCCGCATTGTGGTCTCAAGTGCCCAAGTTCACCACAATGGTGACACATGGAAATGAAAATAGGTAAAGGCACCCACTTTAGAAGTTGAATCCCCTTCACTATAACCAATGCCATGCTTATCACTAGAAAACTTGATATTGCTGATCATTTTATTTAACATTTTTGTACTCGTCAGCATTCTATCTACATTAATGGAGGTATGTGCCTATTCCTTCTCTCGTATGCTGAGTTTATCTTTCAAAGCAGTAATAATGTCTTCTTTATACTCGAGGAAGGACTCAAGATAAACAACTAAATTATTAAAAATATTGAATCTCTTATGTGGTTGTTCAATCTCGACATCCTTTTCAGAAAGAGAGTCAGTCAAATATTCCTTTGAGTTCTCAACAACAATTATCCTTTGAGTTCTCAACAACAATTATCTTCCTTTTTAACTATTCAACTTCATTCTTCTTATCAGAGGTAGGCACATGATTGACAAGAGGTTGAGTAGTTTTACCAGAGGTAGGCACATGATTGACAAGAGGTTGAGTAGTTTTACCAGAAGTAGGAACCTTCAACTATTCCTCAAGCTTATTTCCATTCTAATGATTTGCATTAAAGTTTTCAAGTAAATCATCATATCTCTTTTGAGTAAGCTCACATATACTTGAGAGATCATGTTATAGATCGTCAATCGAGGACTTTCTTTCCTCCAGAGTTTTCTTCATTGTGCAAATCTCGCATTCTTTTTCATCAAGGCTCTTCATAGACTTTCTCTTATCCTTTTCAAACTTCACATGCTCTAATAAGTGGTCGTTATAAGAATCAAGAAACTTATAATGATCATCATCATTATCTTTAACCTTTTGAACTTTTGAGGTAGTAATAAAAGGATCAATGACACTACTTGAAGCAACAAAAGCAAGAAAATTAGGGTCATCCTTTTCATCACTGCTAGTACTATTTAAAACAATAACCTTAACCTTCACCACATGCTTATTCTTGCATTTTTGTTTATGAAAATAATTTTCTCCAATTTAACCAAGCTTTCTATATTCGAAGCATCTGATCTTTTTTAAGTACCCTTTGCTTGGTTTCTCATATTCATTATTTAAGTCATCATCAAATTTTACAGATTTTGAGTCTATAGAGCTTGAACCACCTTTTCGAATACCTTATAGGAAGGTTTCTTTTTTCTAAAGAATCTTGTGAATCTTTGAGCAAGTAAAGCCATTTCTTCCTCGCCAGGATTAGAATTATCATAAACAATATTGATTTAAGCTTCTTCACTAGGACCACTATCCTTTGTAGTCTTATGAGCCAAGATCTTTCCTATCTTATTAGCAATTAGATCTTGTTTGGACAACAAGTGATGAAATTCAAAGACTTGTAGGTCACCAACTAACTCATTAATAGTAAGCTCACTAGGCTTGTACATAGACTCAAGAACGGTAACTTTGGCATGAAAAAAATAAGGTAGGATACCGATGACTATCTAAATCTACTTTTCCTAGATAATAAGTCTACTCAAGTTATAGGAATAGTTGATAACGTTGGAAAAATGTGCATAGAATTTTCAAAGGTTTCATCGTCTTACATGATACAAAGTTCAAAATCTACATTCAACCTTAGAATATAGATATTTTTACAATAGAAGTACCTCCATGGGTAGTCTCTAGAATTTCCCATACATGTTTCAAAGAAGTACAACTTTGAATTATTTCATATTCATCTAACATAAGAGCCATGATTATTGCATAAAATCCTTCACCATTCCGTTCAAATTCCTTGCTTTCATATTAGTCCACTCAATCATGGGTTTAAGAATCACAGAATTATCGGATTAGGTTTTAGTTCGATAAGTCTAGCCATTTTCTACAAGGAACCAAACACGATCTCTTTGGGACAACAAAAAGGCCCTTATTTGAGATTTCTAATAAGCATAGTTCATCCCATTGAAAAGTGGGGATCTACCTACATTACTTCCTTCTCCTGACTTTATTAGGGAAAATATTTGTGTGTGGAAAACGAGTTAACAGAATCACAACTAGAGAGATTAAGCCCAAAAAGGGTGTATTGGCTCCGATACCAATTGAAAGAGTCCACGACCTAGTACACGACCAGGGTAAAAACATACAGGCTTTTAGAGGACTCGACCCTAACTCGCAAGATATAGAACAATAAACACTTACCCATTCCACACTAAAGAAACACAAATAATATAATATCAGAGAAGCAGCAAAATTATAACAATTGATATTATATATCAAAACTGAAAGAAAGTAAACAACATATGATTTCCAATCAAAGTTTATGTTTTAGTATGTAAAAACATACCCATATAAAACTTAGACTATGCTAGCTCAACAAATGATCATGCATAACAAGAGATATACCGAGGTAAACCTACGTAGAAACTGTATCTATGTGGTAACATCATCAGGATGCTTAAGGCGACCACTCATCAACAAATAATTTACTAAACAATAAAATAATTACAACTCATATATACAATAAAATCATTATTACCTCTATCAATCATGACCTATGTCTGAACTACCTACTGCTGCTCTTACTTGCTACTTCTACAACTACTTGGTTCAACATTAGAACACGATTTCCTACACAGCCAACATCACCCAATGAGTTGTGATTGGTAAACACATATCACTAATAAGAAGTGTAATCACTAAAAAATTTGAGGGACTCACAGTCTACAAATATCAAATCGTGTACGATAGACACATAGTTAAACCACGTACCCATACAGATGATGATTTGATAACTGAGCTCAATAAATGACCCACATGCAAATGTAAGTTCTCTAAAATAATTTAAGAAACAAATATAATTCTCGGTGTGAATTTTGGAAGAATTTTGGTATTAAAATCAAGTGGTAAAGAGTTGAGAGAAATGAGAGGTATTTATAAAACGCGGATGCCCAACTCGCTAGCCATCTTGCCAACCACCTCGCCAAAGGTGGGGGCAAGCTTTTTAGCCAACCTGTTGGCAAGGTGCTAGAAAGAGATATTTTTTGTTTCTAAAAATGTTGAGTAACACACACAAATATTCGCACCTTAAACGAACCAAAAACACAACTCTCAGCCTAGCATGCACATTAAGACAACAATTCCATGGTGTGTGTAATTATGCTTGCATACAAAGTGTAGCTAATTATATGAGTGTGTGTATTACTGATCCACATAACTAACCCTACATAGAAGAAGACAAATACATTATACCATATTTTGCACATAGGAAGCCAACACACAAATATAGAGTAGATATAGAGTACAACGTGACTTACACTATTCAAGCTTGTCAAAATTAGTTTTATATTAATGTTTAAGTTGTTATTTCTCTCTTGCCTTATTCTTGAATGTTTTGTTACTGCTGTTCATTGTTTTCCTAATGTGTACGAGAGATGGGTAAGTCCTGAGGTTTTCTATATCACCCTTTTGGTTAGTGCACTAAATACCGGACTTTTCAGCTACAAATAGCCCAGCTTAAATTCAAGACATAAAACAATAATTAAAATAGAACCAAATAAAACCTACTGATGTTACAAGGGTCCATAAAAAACAAAGACTCCTTTTTGTGCTCACCGAGTACCAAATTAATTCATTGGTTGCTTACAAAACTTAGTATCAATTGTGTATGAACACAATCACATAATTCTTATGTCATGTTTGTTTTGTGTGTTGTTAAGTAATAATTTTTTTTTTTTTATCTTTTGGTGTTAGGTTCTCACTTATTATAACAGCCAACATAGTCAATTCAAAGTGAAAGCCGTCTTCTATTAAACATGCGCTATGACCCCTTAAACGTCGGCATAAAAGCTGGAACGTTGCCTTCCGACACCATGAACCTTTATTATAAACAATAGTCTTATAATTATCAAATTATTATATACCTTAAATCATTAATTAAACTTAAAAAAATTAAAAATTTAAATATAATACCATTATTAATTATATACCATAAATAATGTATGAGATGATCTCTTGTGTTTTTATTTTTGATTTCTCATACATACTTTCGAATACATGTTCAAAAATACATTAAGCTAAATTTTGGTACCCAGACTACGAGAATATATAATACCAATCGTCCCATAAAAAAGTGAAATTTAACTCTCAGTATATTCTTTTCCGAAAATTCGTTTAATACCAAAATATTTTGGTGTGATTAGAATCAAAAGTGATGAATTTTATTATTAAGCTAATAGATTAACCACTGGAATTTTTTTTTCTGAAGCATTTAAGAGAGAAATGGAATCAAATATCTCATGTTCATTACAGTATTAGGTTTTCTACAATTTTTTCTCTCCTACATACCAAGCTATATTGAAATTATTCACTCTTTTTTTTTCAACAGTTATATCTTCTTAGTAAGTAAAAACATAAACGAACAAAAAAAAGGATGCTAGCTATTTTCATAATAGCATAAATGTCAAAGACATTTAAAATTTTCTATTACAATTTACTGCTGTAATGTTTCTATAAATAAAAATATTATTTTGATATTAACAAAATATTATTTTGGACATCTTATTTGGTTAAGTTAGATCTCGGTTTCTAACATGATATCAAAACTGGACTTGGTTAAATTGATGAATTGAGTTTTGTCCTTAACAGTCTCATCGTGACTTTATGAGACCACCTATGTCCGTATGAATGAGGGCTATTAAGTTTACTTCAGTCCTATATCAGCCACGAGTTTAGCAGCAGTACTGCTTATAAATTTTGATAATCTTTAACTCAATAAGATCTTATTGGATTGAGTTAAACATGTGTTTCTAATATGGTATCAGACCTAGACTTGGCTTTATCGATAACTTAGGTTTTGTTCTTAACAATCTCACGGTGATTTTACTGTTTATAAACTTGGACAACTCTTAATACAATAAGATTTTATTAGATTAGTTAATCCTGAGTTTCTAACAAGACATATGACTAAAAAAACAAAATATCTTGTAATATTATGAAGAATTTTTTTTTATAATTTTTCAATTTCATTTAAATTTGAGTAGTTATGTCAATAACAATCTTATCCTCATTATTTACATCTAAAATTAAAACTTTTCTCGGTATATTAAGCATCTCATCTATAAACTTCAAAAACTCAAATATCACATAAACCACTCGATTGTGCTCCATAAGCTTAAACCGAAAAGAAAAGTTCATATGTTCACACATTTTTTAAATTTCTTCAATAATAATAACCTGAGAGACAAAATTCCGCATGTTTGTAAAGCAATACACAAAACCCAAATCAAAGCTTTTTAGTTCAGCCACAAAAAATAAAAAATAAAAGATTATTCACAGACAAACAAAAAAATAACAAGTGATTTACCCGTAGAAAGATGGTTTAAATATCAAGAGGACTTGATATCCTTATCAAAATACAAATATTTCTTACAGATGGGTTAAGTCCCATAATTTCAAAGCACTATAGGTTACATATCTCAAATAAATTAAAAAAAAAATAAAGATAAATGATCTCTAATGACCAGGGCCTTTACTGCTAGGTCCAGAAGTCATCTTAGAATATACTTCATCCTTAGCTAAAACCCTCTCATTAATGTCGTTTCTAGACTTGGAAGAAGAAACGAAGCCTTTCCATGTTGTTCTTCCATCTACAGCATCACTGTTAATGTTCTTATTCTTACCCTTTGATCGTAGAGATTTACATTCTACAAGCGTTAAGTCTGTGAAAACTAGAACCAACAGAACAGTTAGAACAAAAACAGAGTGCCTCATTCTTAGTTGTTTCTTTCTTTGAACCAAAAACTGCTTCAAGTACAGTTAATATATTATATTCTCTTAAAGAAAAAGAATGGAGTAGAAAAAGATTGACTTAGCATCTCTATATTATAAACCATGGCATTTACATAAGGGTTTGGTTTGGGTGTCAAAGGACGGTGAATAGCCTTTTTCATTTTTCATTTGGGACCCACGGTGAATAGACTATGTTATATGGACCGAAAAAGTCGTAAATTTTTACATATGGATCAAATATATTTATTTTTTCTAAATTTATAATAAATTTATATAAAATTAAAGTGTTCAAAAATGCATTTCATTGTTACTTTTGTTTTTATTTCACATTTGGGTCCGTCCAAAATTTGACTTTGGAAAATGGGTTGGCACTAATTTTGGAACAGGTGGCTTATAGTTGGTGATTGGAAAGCTGCTGCTTTAAATGCTATATGTTGGTAAAACATGAGAACTTCACCTCTATCTGTTTTTGATGGTGAAAAACTCTTATTTTTCTGTTACCCGTAGATATGTGTACAATTGTATCTGTATGTATGGGTTAAAACTAAGGGAAGCAGTCGCTATTTGTTTGAATGTTTTTATTTTGCAATCTTTTGCTTTTGCTTATAAACTACCTATGCAAAAGGCCAAAAGCAACCAAACTTGATCCTCATATGTCAGTGTCATGGGAATCAAAATTGATGGATCTATTTTTTTTTTTAGGAATACAAGTGTTCAGTGAATGAGATAGCTCCTGAGTTGGAGGAGGAGGAAAGGGTAAAGAGTTCTTACAAATACATTTTCTATAGAGTAGTACTATTCCCATCTTGAGATAGACATAATGTCAAATTCATGTAGCAGTGAGGAATTCGGGTAAATCTCAATAATTCTTGTAGATTATCGGCCTATAGAAGCCATCTACTATCCTAATAGTGTTAAAAAAAATTTAATTCTTTATTGTCACTTAATGTTTGACACTGCATATGCATTAATTACTACAAATAAATAGGTAAAAGTGGCTAAATATATGTGTTCTTTCTATATAAATAAAGGTTGATAATTTGTCCATGTGCTTGTTAACTACCCATGGCATGCCACAAGTGGTACAAACGATTTAGTAATTTTCTTTTAACATTTCTCGCTTGTGAGTAGACTTGAACATGGAACAAAGAAATTTAGAGGCACGACAAGTTCACCAATTCAATAGAAGGCTTAATGACTTCCACTTACACTTACCTTGTGCTTTATCAGACAGAAGATAACATTGTACGAGTAATGACAAAATTAAACTGTAAATAGATAAGGGAATTTATGTTAAATCAAAGACCTACTAGGCCGACTAATCAGGGAAGTGACGAAATTGAAAAAAAAAATCAATATTAGGTAGATGAAAAATATTTGAATTTTAGGGAGAGAATTAGGTAAAGCAATGTGTTTGACATGAGATGCACATAAAGGAAGGGTCAACGACTCAGGAACTCTCAAAAATTGCTTTTAGTAAGGAAGGAAACGCACGCATTTGTGCGTGACTTGTGGACTTAAAATTAGATTATGTGGCATAATGCCTCTCTCGGTCAGCCTATAGGTCCTAGGGCATAACTTGAGAAGATTAACATAATTTTCTATCCAATTCACTTTTTTTTACTTTTCTTGATCGATGACATCATTTTGAGAAGAGGAAATGTACTCTCTCACGATCAAACCCTATTTTCCTCTAGTTTCTTCTTAGATTTTGAGGTGTTGTTTTTTGTTTTTTTGTTCGTTGTTAATTATATTCGTTCCAAAGGTTTGATATTGTTCTTTTTTCTATTTTTTAGTTTATTTCTAGTAGTATTTATTTGCGATTTTGTATTCTATTTTTCTTTCATTTATTCTTTTCATTGTTCATTTTATATAATGTACTCGCTATTATTTGTATTCTTTAGTTTTTGTTGTTTCTTGTCCATCTATTTTTCTGTTCTGATTGTATACGTATTATTATTGGTATGAATGTACTCTTTTCACTAATTTATTTTCATTTTTCTAATTTGTTGTTCAATTTAATTTATTGTTTTGTTTTCTAGTGGTGTTTGTATCATCATTATGATGAATGTATTGTTTCTATTGACTTTGTTTTCATTTTCTTCTCTTTTATTGTTCATGTATTATCAATTTTCTATGCTAATTGATTTTCTGGTGGTGTTCATCGTTCTTCATTTTTTAAGTTTTTTTGTTTATCTTAGTGGTTTGATTTCTACATTTATTTTTAGTTGCTTATGTTGCATCTTAGGGTTTAGAAACAATGGAGTTTTTTTTTTCATTTTTGGGTATGGTGTTGATTAGTTTTTGAATCATATATTCATTACTATTTAATTAGTAGTTTATGAAGCTTATCACGTTCTGAAAAATGGGAAAAATGGGTACGTGAGTTAGAAAATGGAGTAAAATTTTAAAGTATAATTAAAAGAAATTCAAAAGAGTTAACAAAACTTCAATTGAATTCGGGATATCCCTATTTAAAAATATAGTTTAACAAAACTATTTAAATTACAAATCATAAAACACAAATATAAGATTCATTTTACATTATTTCTTAGTATTTACCCCAAATAAATGTTACTAAAATGAAATATAGATTTAACCTAAACTTATCTTCTTTGTTCTCGTCTACGAGTCATGCACCACTTTGTCAAATCATAATTTGGAGGTATAAGAAAAATGGGATAAGCTACAAGTAGATCAATATGAGTCTACTCTAACATATGTTTCCAATAAATAATCATTCGTGATGTATGTTTTTTATTAATAAAATTTCATAAATGATAATCATTATCGATATACAGAATGGGTAGATTTTTATCACAAACTCCTGAGTATACTTACACCTCCTTACTTCAAGGGAAATCGAGGAAAAGTACACTACAGGTATACCAATACATACTCACCCAATATAAAATATGATATGATATAAAACCAATGCATGAAATGCAACCCGATATTTATTGGTCATCCAAATACATAGGCATATGCGCTGTCCAAATTCAAGATACATGTAGGTCTACCTTCAACCCCATGTATGACCACAATACATTGGGCACATATATATATCAAATCACATCATATGGGTCCTCATCTACGAGTAGGTCGACTCCAAAAAAATGGGGGTCCATCTACGAGGCCCATGTGCAGTCAACGAATCCACAATAGACGATAACAAATGGAGGGTCCAACTCTGAAGCCCGTGTGCGACCATAATAATTTGGTCACATAATTCCATCACATATAAATATTATCGATGGATAAATCTCTGAAGAGTGTATGCGATGCATACTTATAGTCTCTTGAAAACTCTCTATTGCAACTCGTAATGGTGTACTCCCCATTTAAAACATTTTTATGATGCATGTATAAAATTCTCATTTCATATCAACTTTTTAAATGTATGCATAATAAAACATTTATGATAAGTATTTCTTTTTAAAAAACATTTATAACATTATAAAATATTGGCATGCAGTTGTTCGATTTTATCCATAATATATGTTGCATGACAATTTGTTTATAAAAACAATGTATGTATAAACAAGTTAGAGTAAGAACTCATACCTCAAATTATTCACTTAAGTACTCAAATATCTGCCCCTAAAAATTCCCTCTAGGTTATGGCATAAAGTCTGAATAACTTAGGGAGAAGATGTAATAGAGTGTGGGAGAAAAGAGGGAAGGAAAAATGTGAGAAAATGGGTGGTTTCGACCACCAATTTATAGCTAACCAAGGGAACTAGCCACAAAGCTCAACAAGGACCTTACTAGTAATGGTGGTGAAGTGGCAACAAGGTGGAAATAATTAAACCCAATTTTCCCATTCAATCCAATCTTACTCACAAAACCTTTTCATGACATTCCTACTTTGTAAAACATTATTTATAATTTATTTTTTGGTACAATAATTATTTATATTAAAATATTGATCTTTTACATTCTTACGCCCTGCCCTTAAAGGAAATTTAATTCTCAAAATTTATAATTCTTCAAACAAGTGGAGATACTTCAATTGAACTTTTGACTGTAAATCCCAAGTTGCATCTTCCATATCGTGATGTCTCCATTGAACTTTTACTAGCAATATTACTCTTTTCCTCAAGTTCATGATTTAAAGATCGATTATTGCCACCAATTCTTCTTCATATGATGCGTCCTTTTGTAATGGTAGTTTTTTCCAATCTAGAATAACATTCTAATTTCGTTGAAATTTTTGTAAGACATACATGTGAAAAAAATTGTGAACTTGTGACAATTCTTGGTATAACTCTAACTGATATGCGACAACATCAATTCTCATGATAATTCTGAATGGTCTGATATAACATTGTGCTAACTTTCCTTTTATTCCAAAGCGAGTTACTCCCATTCAAAGTTGAATCTTGAGAAAGACATAGGCGTCTACTTCAAAGTTCAATGATCGTCGTCCATGATCATAATAACTCTTCTATTGACTTTGAGTTGTTCAAAGTTTGTCTTGTGTAATGTGGATATTTTTAGTTGTTTCTTCAATAAGAGTAGTTCTTATTGTACTGAAATCTTTGCATTCTGCCTAACACAATCAAGATCTACACGGTTGTTTGCACAAAGCTTTATAAGAAGCCATTCCAATGCTAGCATGATAACTATTGTTGTAGGAAAACTCAACTAGTTGTAGATGCTCATTCCAATTTCCTTTGAATTCCATAACATAGGCTCGTAACATGTCCTCTAACATCTGAATAACCCCATTTTCAGATTGTCCATCTATTTTAGGATAATAAGTCATGCTATGTAGAAACTGTGTACACAAAGCTTCTTATACACATCTCCATAACCGTGAAGTAAACTTTGGATCTCGATCTAACACGATTGACTTTGAGAAGCCATATAGTTGTACTATCCTTCAATGTACAACTTGGTTAAAGCATTCACTAAGTACTAATTTTTGATTGGAATGAAATGAGCAGACTTCGTAATATAATCAATGATTTCCCATATGGTATCATAACCTTGAGAAGTTTGTGATAATTCTTGTACAAAATCCATGGTTATTTCATCCCATTTCCATTTCGGTACAAGGAGTAGCTGAAGTAGCCATGCAAGTTTCTTGTGTTTGGCCTTCACTTGTTGACATATCATGAAATTTTCCATGAATTAAACAACATCTTTCTTCATTCCTTTCCACGAATAGTTCCTTTTCAAAACATGATACATTTTTGTGCTCCTAGGATGTACTGTAAATTTTGACATGTGTGCTTTTCTCATAATTTCTTGTTTCAAATAATTATTGACTTGTACCGCAATATTGTCATGGAAACAAAATGCTTCTTTATTGTAAGTCCATCCTTCCACCATCTTTCTTTCATTCAACCATACTTCAAAAATTTCACGATTATTTGATTGGGCTACCATGACGGTCTCCAATAAGATAGGACTAGTTATGAGGTTGTATAAAAATAATTATCCTCTATTGTCATACAAATTGAGCTAGTAACCTTCGAAATTCTAGGTGTTTCACTAGAGATCCAGCATCATTTATGCAACAAAGCATGACTTACGACTTAAAGCGTCCATCACATTATTATCCTTGCCCGAATGATATTAAAATGTGAAGTTATAACTTTGAAGATACTCTACCTATCTTTTTTGTCTCAAACTAATATCCTTTTAAGTGAAAATATATTTGAGACTCTTGTGGTCTAAGAAGATTTGGAATTTGGCACCATAAAGCTATCATCTTCACATCTTTAAAGTGAATACCACTACTACTTGCTCTATGTCATGAGTTGTAGGGAATCATGGGCAACTACTTGATCATTTTGCATTAAGATGCACCCAAGGCCTTATAATGAAGCATCTGTGAAGGCCACATAAGGTTTTGTACTATGAGACATGGTAAGGATTGGTGTTTTCATAAGTCATGTTTTCAATTCTTGGAATGCCTCTTCACAAACTTTGTCCCACAAGAATTTGAATCTTTTTTGAGTAAGTCTTGACAATGGTGCAACAAACTTTAAGAAGTCTTACATAAAACATTGATAATATCCGACCAATCCAAGGAAACTTCATACTTTAGTCACATTCCTTGGTTGACTCCAATTTAATATGGCTTCAATTTTATAAGTATCCACAACAATTCCTCCTCCTGATATAACATATCCATGGAATTTAACTTTAATAAGCCAAAGTCACACTTTTCAAACTTTGCATATAATTTATATCCTTAAGAGTTTGTAAGGCGATCTTGAGATGTTGTTCATGTCCTTCGTAGGTCCTTGAATAAATCAATATATTGTCAATAAACACAGCGATAAAATGATCCAAGTAAGGTCAAAATAGTAGGTTCATTAAATCCATAAAAGCATTAGGTGTATCTGACTCTTTGTCCCTCAATTGGTGGTATCTTGATTGGAAATCAATCATTGAGAGGAAACTTGCTCATCCAAGTTGGTTGAATAATTCATCATTTTGAGGTAAAAGGATATTTGTTCTTTTTGGTTACCCTATTCAATTGACAGTAATCAATACAGAGTTTGAAACTTCCATCCTTCTTCTTGACAAAAAGAATAGGTGCTTCCTAGGATGATGAACTCGATTGATTGAATCCTTTTGCCAATAGCTCATCTAACTTATCTTTTAGTTCTTTTTTTCTGTAGGTACTGTATAATAAGGAGTGATGGAACTAGTGCCATTCCAAGATATAACTCGATCATAAAATCAATTTCTTGAGCTGGACGGAGTCTATGTAATTCTTTTGGAAACACATCCCAATATTCGTTTGCCACTGGTATTCATGTTATGCTTCTTCCATTTTCTATGTCTACTTCTAGAGAATTTAGAAGAGTCATGCTTTCCTGGTTGCTCTTTCTACCTAGGCAGCATTTAGGGAAAACACTGTAAATGTTTACTCATTTTTCTTCTTCCATAAAATTAGACTTCCACACTTTTAAGAGTTTTGAGCGATAACCATCTTTCCAAGGAAATTCACAATGGCTTGATACTTTATTAGCTAGTCCATTCCTAAAATGACATCTAAATATCTCATATTGAGAATTATGATATCAATTAGTAATCTATGACCATTGAAGCTGATCAAATAATTTTTACAAATATACAAAATAATTGAAGAGGCTCCAAGGGAAGTATTCAAGGTAAAAGGGGTTTCAATGATTTCATAATCAAGTTTTAACATTTGGGCACAAGCTAATGAAATGTATGAATAAGTGAGTGGCTTTAGTATCAAAAAGAACTCAAAACCAGTATTGATATAACAGAATTTTACCTTCTATAACGTCGATGGTTTTGGATTCATCTTCTCTACCAACTATTGCAAAGTCTTGACCTTGCATTCCTTGTTCCTGAGTAGCAATGCCTTTACCCTTTTCCTTTCCATAGGTAGATGGTTAGCATTGAAAATGTGGTACCATATTGGAAGGTAGTTAGAAATATTTGTTGCAAGTTCTATTAAGGTTGTGGACTAGTTTATTGAGGTGACCCTTGAGAATTCCTCCTGGTATTTGAAGCTCCAAAACTAAAACTTAACTATAATGCTTTTCTATAATGTCTGGTGGTGAGTTAGGGACTATTATACTTCAGATTTCCTAGTTGATTGCAGTTGTGATGGTTATAAGGATGATACAAAGGACTTCCAAACAAGTAACTATCTGATGATCTGATATGTTGTTTTCTGTGCCAAAATTTCTTCTTTCTTTTCCTTTATCTTTGGTCTTCTCAGATGATATGGCCACCTTTAATTGTTTTGCATTTATGTTTGACTCTATAAGCTACGGTTCTAGTTGCATTGTAGGTTCGTACACATTGGTACATTAGTTGCACGCATATATTGTCTTATAGAACACTCAAAAACTTTGTAACCTTATCCAAATCTCTTGCTACCATATTTTTTGCAAATCTTGATAGTTGATTAAAATGATTCCCATATTGTGAGATAGTCATGCCATCTTACTTAAGATTCATAAATTCAACAACCTTGTTAGCTTTTGCAGTTTCATTAAAGAATCTTTCATAAAACAAATCTTTGAATTCTTCCTAAGGGACTACCTCTGAATCAATTCCTCTACTAATAGAGTCCCACCAATAGTCAGCTTCTATAGCTAGTTGGTATGTAGCTAAACCATCCCTAAAATGCACCAGAATATCTAAAGCATCCATTTTCTTTTAAATTTTTCTAATCCATCATTTTATGATGTCGGGGTTAGAAGTACCAATCATAGAGCGATGGCCTCATTTCCTCAAATTTGTAAGGGCAATAAGCTCTACCTCTTTTCTCAAGTTCTCAACCTGAGTAATCAATCTTCATAGTGCATGCAAGAAACTACAATTTTCATCTACATCCTATACAAGTTGCCATCTAGCTTCCCTTGTGAGTCAGTTTTTAGTCGCCTTTCTTTTCAAAGGCATGCTGAGACAAAAATAGTTCAAAAATATTTTAAAGATTATGATGAATATTATTCATAAGAAATCAAAACCATGCTCTGATACCAAACTATCATGCCCCAAAAAATGGGTATGTGATATTGAAAATGGGTAAATTTTTAATGTATAATTAAAGAAATTCAAAAGTGTAATTTAACAAAACTTCAATTTAATTTGAGATATCCCTATTTAAAAACATATTTTAACAAAATTACTTAAATTACAAATCATAAAATATAAATATAGAATTCAATTTACATTATGTCTTAGCATTTATTACAAATAAAGGTTACAAAATTAAATACAAATTTAACTTAAAGTTCCTTTCTTTTTCCTCATCTCCAAGTCATACACCACTTTGTTAAATCCTAGTAAGGAGGTAAGGGGAAAATAGGGTAAGCTATAAGTAGCTTAGTAGGAATATACTGTAATATACGTTCCTAATAAATAATCATTCGTGATGCATGTTGTTTATTGATAAAATTTCATGAATGGTAATCATTATCAATATACAAAATGGGGATATTTTTATTGTAAACTCTTGGGTATACCTATAACTCCTCACTTCAGGGGAAAAAAAGGGAAATTATAATACATGTATCCCAATGCATGCTTATCTAATATAAAATATGCTACGATATAAAGCAAATGCATGAAATGTAACCCCATATGTATCAGTCATCCAAATATATGGGCACATGCACGGTCCAAATCTAAGATGCATGTGGATCCACCTCTGACCCATGTATGATCACAATACATTGGGCATATATATTTATCAAATCACGTCATATGGGCCCTCATCTATGAGTAGGTCGACTTTATAGACAATGGGGTAATCCACAATTGATTCATTATGTACTCTTAATGAAATGTTTTCCCTATAAAGATACAAAAGAGATATGTTTCCATGTTGGTGCTAAAGTCCTTTGTTTTCAAAGAACATTGTTTCCTTGGATTCTTTTGTTGCATATTTAGAATATCTTGTTGATTACATTGGGAAACTTTCTCCTTGAATTTGAAGTGCCAAGAAGTTACTTAAAAAGAAGAAAGGTGATGAGTCTTCCCTAGCTAAATTTGGAAGTTTACTTGATTTGGATTTTATTGAGTTTGATGTTGATGATGTAGTGATGATATGCTTGTTGTATTTCTTAGAGTTGGGTTTGGTTGGAAAATAGAAGAGAGCTTTCATTTGTGGAGAAACTTTGTTGTTAGCCTCTAAGTGACTGATTCTTAACAATTATCCCTAAGGTGATTTAGTGTGCAATTATCTGTTTAAAAGTTTGAACAATGATTATTTGAAAATACACAAGTGTATGCTTGAGTTGGATGTTGAAAAGGGGACCAAAGGGAAGAAGATGAAGAATGTTTCATCTAAAGAAGACGATAGAGTTCATTTTTTAGATTATGGATCCTAGTACAACTTTTCAAATGTGGATTTATGAAGTCATACCTTATAGTGTTCTTGTACATGCTACTTTGTTGAATATTTGAGGCTAATAATGTCGAGGTGGAGTTCTTATTTGTTACAAAGTTTGAACCCATTGAACCTATTTTTTGGAAACTTTTTTCGGTAATATATTTATTTTGAGAATTTATATATTTCAATTAGTTTTATGTTTATTGATTTTTTTTGTTTATATTTTTTTTCAATTTTTGCTATGTAGTTTTGTACACATATATGTGAAGAATTACATCTATTTCATATTTGAATGTAATTCATTACATATCTATGTAATATGTTACATCGATGTTTGACATTAGATTTAAGCTATTACATATATAGATTTTGCAATTATTTTTATTTTCTATTTTTATTCTACTTATTCTCTTAAATTTGTTATTATTCTAATTTATGTAATGACTTACATCTATTTTATTTTTTTGAATGTAACTTACTATTTATCGATGTAACAAGTTACATTGATGCCTGACCTTAAACATAAGCTATTACATCTATATATATTTTTAATTATTCTATTAAAGTTATTATTATGCTAATGTATGTAACGAATTACATCTAATGTATATTGTTCTTTTTATATTTTTAGGTGCACGTTAGTACTGTTTTGTCTAATAAAAATGCTTCATGTTTTAGTCTCTCCTCTATCATGCTAAAATATTGTATTATGATAAGGTTAATATGTCTCAAGCTGAGAAGGTTCCTTCTCAAAAACTTGAGACGATGAGCATAAAAGGCCTCATGAAGAATTTTCACAAGGTAATGTTATGCTGTCTTTACCTAAGATTGATTTTGGTTATCTGTATAAAAACTTTGTAGTTATTTTGATGAGAAGTTAAAAGAGAATATGTGTTATTTTGGTGAGAAATTTAAGGAACAAAAGTCTTATTTTGCTAGAAATTTTGTAAAGCATTACATTTCTTAACCTTTTCTATTTTATATGTGTTCTTGTTATGTATTTTGTAGTCATAACATATTCTTTAGCCTTTTAGATCTACACTTAATGTTTATTTAATACCTATTGGCCCTAGTAAGAAAGATGTGTTCATGGGAAGGACCAGTGTTGAAAATTAACACCAACATAATAATTAAAGATGTAGAGAAATAAATGAAGTAGTTGAAGAAGTAGAGAAATAAATGAAGTAGTTGAAGGATGTAGAGAAATAAATGAAGTGGTTGAAGGATGTAGAAATAAATGAAGTGGTTGAAGAATGAATAAATAGAGTGGTTAAAGGTTGTAGAAAAGAAAAGTGTGTAGATAATATTTGTGTGGCTAGGATTATTTCTTAGTTTTATATTTGTATGGTATAGATTGCATGGTGAGGACTATAAATAGCCTACCTTGCATTTGGTTTAATCATTCCATCAAAAACAAATAAATCTTTGTATTCTTAGTTTGAGTGTGAGTTGAGAGCTTTCTCTTTGAGTGTTTGTATTTCTCTTCAATTTGTGAGTTACCTTTGAAAGGTGTTATAGTGGGTATAATACAAGTAGTTTGTTTACTTGTTTGGATCTAATATTAGTAAATTTAGAGTTATGTATTCTAAATTTTACTCAACAATTGGTATCAGAGCGAGACGATCAGGGATCGTTCTTAGTGGAGTTATCTTGAGTCGTGAGGAGTTTGGTATTCTGTAAGTTTATTAGTCAAGCTTGTTCAGTATAGTCAAAGTCTTGCCAACACAATGAGTGATCTTCAAGTAGTTGGAGGAATCAAGAAGCTCAACAACAAAAAATATAACACATGGGCAACATGTATGGAGTCTTACCTACAAGGTCAAGACTTGTGGGAGGTTGTTGGTGGTGATGAAGTTACACAACCAACAGTGCAAGATGCAAATGGCTTCTTGTAGAAGTGGAAAATTAAAGCAAGCAAAGCGATGTTTGCTTTGAAGACCACAGTTGAAGAAGAAATGTTGGAGCAGATTCGGGATGCAAAAACACCAAAGGAAGCATGTGACACTCTTTTCAAAGAAGAATGATACAAGATTGCAACTTCTGGAGAACGAGTTACTATCAATGGCGCAACGCAACATGACGATTTCCCAATACTTTCACAAGGTAAAGTCGTTATGCCGCGAAATTTCAGAGTTAGATCCAAAAGCTCCTATTGGGAAAATGAGGATAAAGAGAATAATTATTCATGGTTTGAGACCTAAATATCGAGGGTTTGTTACTGCTATACAAGGATGGCCGACACAACCATCTCTTGTTAAGTTTGAGAATTTGTTGTCCGGTCAAGAAGCTATGGCTAAGCAAATGGGAGGAGTCTCGCTGAAGGGTGAAGAAGAAGCGCTCTACACTAGCAAAAGCAAAGGCACTTTCAAGCGGTACAATGGAAGTGGATATAAAAATGATGGCAACAAAGGAAAAATTCCTCAAGGAAAGGGAGGCTTTCGTCCAGGGGTTGCTTGGAAGAACTGTAATAACAATAGAAAATTTAATGGTGAATGTTACAACTGCGGGAAGATGGGTCACATGGCAAAAGATTGTTGGAGTAAGAAAAATCTTATTCAAAGCAATACAGTTATTTCCAGTTCTAAGGAGCATAGCGAAGATGGTTGGGATGTTGAAGCATTATTCGCTATAGAGGAAGAAGAATTAGCTCTTACGATGACAACATCAAAACAAATTGACTACAAGAATGACTGGATGGTAGATTCGGGCTGCTCAAATCATATGACAGGTGATAAACAGAAGTTGGATAGCATGTCTGATTATAAGGGAGGTCGTGTAGTGGTGATAGCTAACAAATCAAGGTTACCGATAGCCTATATCGGTAAGATGATAGTTATGCCTTGATATAGTACTAACCAAGTACCACTTCAAGATGTTTATCATGTCCCAAGAATGAAGAAAACTTTTCTATCTGTGGCTCAATTAACATCATCAGGCTACTAAGTCTTGTTCGGTTCCCGAGATGTGAAGGTGTATCGTGATCTCAAAATCTCTGAAACACCGACAATGGAAGGGCAACGATTGGAATCAGTCTACTTGATGTTAGCAGAATCTGCATAGGTAGACAAAACAAGAAGAAATGAGACAGTAGATCTATGGCATATACGGTTAGGTCACGTTAGCTATTCTAAGCTAAGTGTGATGGTGAAGAAGTCAATGCTTAAAGGGCTTCCTCAACTAGATGTGCGAACAAACACGGTCTATATAGGATGCCAATATGGTAAAGCTCACCAATTACCATATGAGGAATCGAAGTTTAAAGCAAAAGAACCATTGGAGTTAGTTCACTCTGATGTATTCAGTCCTGTTAAGCAACCATCAATTGGCGGTATACGATATATGGTGATATTCATTGACGAATTCTCAAGGTATGTGTGGGTTTTGCTTTATAAAATAAAAATATGATGTATTCTCAAAGTTTAAAGAGTTTAGAGAGTCAACTGAAGGAGAAGTTGGAAAGAAGATCCATTGCTTACGCATTGACAATGCGGAGAATATAGCTCAAGCAAGTTCTCTCAATACCTAAGGGAATGTCGAATATGTCATCAGTACACTTGTGTCAACATGCCACAACAAAATGGTATAGCAGAGAGAAAGAACCGACATCTTGCAAAAATTTGTCAGAGTATGCTACATGGAAAGAATGTACCTGAGAGGTTTTGGGCTAAAGCGATGAGGACTACAGCCTTTGTGATCAATAAACTTCCTCAACCAAGGTTAGAATTTATTTCACCCTTTGAAAAACTATGGAACATGAAACCTACAGTTACCTACTTTCGAGTATTTGGCTGTGTATGTTATGTATTTGTTCTTGATCATTTACGGAGCAAATTTGACAAGAAAGTTGTTAGATGTATCTTTGTGGGATACGACAACCAAAGAAAACGGTGGAAATGTTGTGATCCAATGAGTGGAAGATGCTACACTTCACGAGATGTGGTATTCGATGAACCATCTTCTTGGTGGTCCTCAGTGAAGGAAGCATTGCTAGACTCAAAATAATTTGGAGATAAGCTATAACAAAAGATGGGGGAACATACTATTCAATTCCAACCAAGTTTAGATGAATCCAGAGATCCAGACGATGATGGTGCCAAACAAAGAGTAACTCAAAATCCTTGGCAAACTGGCATATATCAACAACTAAATGAAGAAGGTGGGTCTAGTGAAATGGAAGAATCAACTCCATAATCTCAACTCCGTAGGTCAACAAGAACACGAAGGCCAAATCCTAAATACGCCAATGCAGCCATAATTGAAAAAGAAATAGAGCCTGAGACGTTCGAAGAAGCATCATAGAATTCTCAATGGATGACAGCTATGAAAGAAGAGATCGATGCACTTAAGCAAAATCAGACTTGGGATCTCGTGCCAAAGCCAAGAGATATGAAACCCATATCCTGCAAGTGGGTCTACAAGATAAAATTCCGTTCAGATGGGTCAATCGAGAGGTACAAGGCACGATTGGTAGCTCGTGGTTTCTCTCAACAGTATGGACTAGACTATGATGAAACGCTTAGTCCAGTGGTGAAACTTACAACTGTTCGAGTCCTACTTGCACTTGCAGCCAACAAAGATTAGAAGTTGTGGCAGATGGATGTGAAGAATGCTTTTCTTCATGGAGAGTTGGATCGGGAGATCTATATGATCCAACTAATGGTGTTTCAAAGCCAAGATCATTCTGAATATGTGTGTAAGTTGCAGAAAGCACTCTACCGATTGAAACAAGCACCCAAGGCATGGTATGGTAAGATTGCCAAATTTCTAACACAAAGTGGTTATTTAGTAACACCTGCAGATTCCAGCTTGTTTGTTAAAGCCAATGAAGGAAAGCTAGCTATTGTGCTAGTGTATGTGGATGACTTAATCATAACCGGTGATGATGAGGCAGAAATTCTTCGAACGAAGGAGAATTTGTCAGTCTGTTTCCATATGAAAGAACTTGGCCAACTCAAGCACTTTCTTGGTTTAGAGGTTGATCGCACATAAGAAGAAATATTTCTTTGTCAGCGAAAATATTCCAAAGATTTGTTGAAAAGGTTCAAAATGCTTGAATGCAAGTCAATTTCGACACCGATGGAACCAAATTCCAAATTGTGTACATGTGAAGGAAAATATTTTGAAGATGCAACGATGTATCAAAAATTGATAGGCAGTCTAATCTACTTAACCTTGACTCGACCTGACATTTCTTATGCAGTTAGTGTGATGAGTAGGTACATGCAAAATCCAAAGAAGCCTCATTTGGATGCTGTTCGACGAATACTGAGTTATGTTAATAGTACAATTGACTATGGTATTTTGTACAAGAAATGTGGAGACTGCAAGTTAGTTGGTTACTATGATGCAGACTATGCAGAAGATTATAACACCAGGAGATCAACAGCTGGGTATGTGTTTAAGCTAGGTTCTGGAACAATTTCTTGGTGTAGCAACAGAAACCAACAGTATCATTATCAACCACTGAAGTTGAGTATCGAGCAGCGGTAATGGCAGCTCAAGAGTGTACATGGTTGATACAGCTAATGAATAATCTACATCAACCAGTAGAGTATGCAGCACCGTTGTACTGTGACAATCAATCGACAATTCGTTTGGTAGAAAATTCGGTCTTTCATGCAAGAAATAAGCATGTTGAAGTACACTATCACTTTATCAGAGAAAAGGTTCTGCAAGAAGAAATTGAAATGAGAAAAATCAAGACAGATGATCAAGTTGTGGACTTGTTCACAAAAAGCTTAAGCGTTGGAAAGTTCGAAATGTTTCGCCGTCAGCTTGACACAGTAAAAATAGTGAGAGTTGGTGTTGAGGGGGAGTGTTGAAAATCAACACCAACATAATAATTAAAGATGTAGAGAAATAAATGAAGTAGTTGAAAAAGTAGAGAAATAAATGAAGTGGTTGAAGGATGTAGAAATAAATGAAGTGGTTGAAGGATGAATAAATAGGGTGGTTAAAGGTTGTAGAAAAGAAAAGTGTGTAGATAATATTTGTATGGCTAGGATTATTTCTTAGTTTTATATTTGTGTGGTGTAGATTGCATGGTGAGGACTATAAATAGCCTACCTTGCATTTGGTTTAATCATTCCATAAAAAACAAGTAAGTCTTTGTATTTTTAGTTTGAGTGTGAGTTAAGAGCTTTCTCTTTGAGTGTTTGTATTTATCTTCAATTTGTGACTTGCCTTTGAAAGGTGTTATAGTGGGTATAATACAAGTAGTTTGTTTATTTGTTTGGATCTAATATTAGTAAATTTAGAGTTGTGTATTCTAAATTTTACTCAACAGCCAGTACCATAGGAGAATCAAACATGCCATTTTTTGATATTTGCATTGATTTTGGTTCTTCATAAGTCATGGTTTCGACTTCTCGTTCACCTTCCAGTGAATGGAATCCTGAATTGGATACATGCGATCCATTGGAAAAATCTTTCCAATTATATTATTATGGTTCAAAGATAAAGTTTGATCGTCTTATATATTCTCCAAAATCAATATCTAATTTTGTATTGGAAAGGGAAAGGAGAATAATAAAACCATTAAGAAATATTTGTAGTTTATATTATTGTTCTTATAAGATGCGTCTTCCCGTTAATAACGATAGAATCCAATTTAAGAGTGACCATTTATTGAAGGAATGCAAAGGGGCTTCGGGTTTAGATTTCGTTGGAAGGTTTGAGGATTTGTCGAATGAAGATGATTATCTAAAGTGGGCAAATTGTCTATACTCACCTCTTCCTAATGACTAGGAGAGAAAATTACATCTATAGATTTTGTAATTGTTTTACTTATTACCTTACAGTTTTTATTATGCTAATGTATGTAACAACTTACATCTAATTTAAGTTGTTTTTTTTATTTTTAGATGCGTTTTAATATTGTTTTTTCTGATGAAGATACTCCATATTTCCAATCTCTTCTTCATCATATTGAAATTTTGTACTATGATGATTTTAACATGTTTAAAGATTAGAAGTTTTTTCTCTAGAACCTAAGATTGATGCAGATGTTTTAAAGGAAACGTTGGATGAGTATAAAAAGTCTCATATAGAATCATCACAAGATAATGTTAAGTTGTCTTCACCTCATATTGATTTTGGTTTGTTGTATGAAAGGCTTTGTGGTAATTTTGAAAAGAAGTTAAGGGAGCAGAGGTGTTATTTTGATGAGAAAGTTAAGAACCAAAAGTCTTATTTTGATGATAAGATCGATGACTTGTTGAAGGTAATTTATCTTTTATAGTTTTATCTTGTATTATATGTAAATATGTAAATTTTGTTAGAAATTTTGTACTTTTGTTAACCTTTTATATTTTGTGTTCTTGTTGTGTATTTTGCAGTCACAACATACTTCTAAGCCTTCAAAATCTGCATCTAATGTTTTTTTACACATGTTGGCCGTAGTAAGAAGGGTGAATTCATGGGAAGGACCAGTGCTATAAAAGAATCAAACATGCAATCTTTTGATATTTCCATTGATTTTAGTGCATCAAAAGTCATGGTTTCAACTTCTCATTCACCTTCCTGCAAACTGAATCCTAAATCAGATACGTATGATTAGTTGGGTCAATTTTGCTGACTGTATTATTCTGGTTCAAAGACAAAGTTTAATGCTCTTGTTTATTCTCCAAAGTCAATATTTAATTTTGTATTCGAAATATAAGGAGAATAATTAAACCATGAAGAGCTATTTGTAGTCCATATAAATTTCCTTATAGTAAGGGTCTTCATGCTAATGATGACATAATCCAATTTGAGAATGACCCTTTACTGAAGGAATCTGAAAGGGCTTTGGGTAAAAATGTTGCTGGAAGATGAGAAGAGTTTTTAGATAATAATGATGATTATCCTAATTCACCATATTGTCCATACCCCCTCCTCCTAATGAATGAGAGAGAAAATTCGGTTCCTGGTTCAATCAAAAAGATCTGTATGCATTTATTCTTCTTATTGGAAATTTGTTTATTCGCATTATTAAATAGTTTGCCTCTAGTTAATAATATTTCTTCACAGTAGGGAAACAATTACTTTTATAAATTGGATGTTAAAAGTTTTTTAGTCACATATCTAACAAGTTAGAGGGGTGAATATATTTTTAGAAAAAATATGACAAATTAAAATTTAGAATGTCAAACATGTAATTATGGGTAAATAAAATAACACAAAATATTTTTAGGTGAAAACAACTTAGGTCACAATAATAACTTAAGAGGAAAACCAACAGAGCAGATTAAACAAAAGTTCAATAAAAATAATTTTTTTAAAGTTAAATAATCAAACCAAATAATTATGATATTATATATATAATTATTTAATCTAATAATTCAAGAACAAAATAAATAAGAAACTATATGAACATTTAATCAAAATATCATAAAATCATTAGGGTTATTAACCAATCAAATATAACCACTTTGAGATATTAATTAAAAAAAACATAAAAAGTATGATTTTGCTTTTGCAAAGCAATTTGAAAGATAGAGCTTAAAATGAAAAGATTAATGTTCTTATGGTCGATTAAAATATGGAGCATTAAGTTCTTTATATTAGAAAGATTGAAGCCCCTTATGCTAACCATTAAACAATTCATAGAGCAATAAATAATAAGAATAAAATGGTAAATATATTGTTTGTCTCGAGTAAACAATTAGGTTAAAGTTGAGACCCTGGCAACTCGATCGATCTGGGTTGAGCTCAATCAATCAAGACAAATAGTTCAATAAATACAATTAATCCTTCATCGATATAGGGTAATAAAAAATAAATTTTAAAATAGGTAGATCAATGTACTCAATTTTCAATCGATCTAGTGCTATATCGACTGAATGTTAATATCTCAATCGATCTACCAAACTTAAACAATAATTCAAGGATTTTTAAATTAATGATTCTCAATCGTTCTACTCACCTTGATCGATCTAGTTTAATGAAAAATAAATCCTAAAGATAGGTAGATCGATTTACCCATTTCTCAATCGATCTAGTGCTCCATCGATTAAACATTAAACCTTGCTTGATCTACCTCAATTGAAAATTAAATCAGTGACGTTTTGATCAAAGTAGATTGATTCTCGATGAATCCATTCGCCTTGATTGATGTAGATATATCCCAATCAATCAAATGACATGTATGCAAAATGTTCCTAAATGTCTAATATGAAATGTAATGTGCATAAGAACATATATATACCTAAAATGTGTTTGTTAGGGCTTGATAGTTTCTTTGGCTTGAATAGGGCTCTTGAAAGACTCACCTAGAAACTAAGTTACAATTGAATATATTGTTCACAAATATCGCCTTGGTTTAAAAATGCAAGTTTCATCAACTACTTCTCCCTTGAGTCCTCCCATGAATGTCCTTACTAAAGCCTTTTGTGTCCAACCATGTACTCGATTGCCTAGTATTTCAAACTCCTTTTGGTAGTCCCTCAAGGAGCCAACTTGTCTGATCTTTGATAGGGCTTCATTACAGTCTTCACAGTCAGTAGGTCCAAACACATGCCCATAGCTCTTTGATGAAAACTTCCCATGTGACTTCTTTTCCTTCCTCTTTGTAAGCACGATGTAGCCCCTGCCACTGCTGGTATGATTCACCTTCAAGATGGAAGGAAGCTAGTGAAACCTTTTACAGCTTTGTTGTGCTTTAATACTTAAAGAATTTCTCCACTATAGTAAGCCATTCAGTAGGATCATTTCTTGAGAATCGAGGAAACTCCAATTTGGCCAACTTAGAAACAAATTGTGGCCTTCCTCCCATATTATTGCCTCAAGTATCCTCACGTGGCTCACGGTTTCTACCATTGGTAGAATGACTCCTATGGTGTTCTCCTATAGTTCTTAAAAGAGAATATTGTTTTTGTATAAAGACATCCAAAATCTTGTTGATGGTTTCCTCAAGTTGATTCAACTTGTCATTGATTCCTAATTCCATTCGTGCAAAGTTGTCTTGTTGTCCTCCCAAACCAACTTCTAGACTTTCTATTCTCTCTCAGTTTGTTTCCATTTACTCATGCTCTAATACCAAATTGATAGGTCCCAATCAAAGAAGAACAATGGAGTTAAAATAACGTTGTTTTATTTCTCTTTTCATGCCTCTTCCCTCTTGATCTGCTTTAGTTTAAATACAGAAGAAATTTTACAAAATCTATCATGCAATAGCTTTGTGGTTGTTCATGGCACACGACCATTTGCATGTGTGGCATTTAGAGCATGTACAAGACACATGGATACAAAATATCACTACACTTATCTTTATACATATCATATTATGACACTTTTCAAGACACATGGCCTAATATGGGATTTTTGGTGCATAAACATCTATGAGATCATGTGACCCAGCAGTAACATGTGCAATAGTGGTACTACGAAATAGCGTGCATCGATCAAGTAGTTGCATGCGTAGTAACTGAAAGAGATGGTTTGTGCCATACCAAAAGAAGCATGCATGTGTTTGCATACACTACTACAAAAAGTAAATATGGCCTTGGTTTTTAATCGTAACCATAGGTCTATGGCCACGGTTATAAGAACCGAGGGCTAAGTGAGAGAGACCATAAGTACTGCTATGGCCTCGGTTATTAGAAAACCGAGGCCATAGGGTATACATAAATTTTAAAAAAATACAATTAATAATTACAATATTAAATATTAATATAAATTACAATAAATTTATTAAAAAAAATATTAAAAATCCTGTTATATTAAAATTAAAAGTATAATTACATTCAAGAGTTTATTATACACCAAAACATAATAAAAAAATACTATTACAAATTAACTTTTTACTATTAATTACAAGGATAAATATGCTACAAAAACGATTATAATGATAATTCCGGATTTTCAGCTATTGAAAAATCTCTCAAGTCTTTCTTGACTCCATCTTCTACAAACCAGCACCAACACCAGCGCATCGCACCAACACCAGCATAGCGCACCAACACCAGTATAACACACCGTACCAATGCAGCGTACCGCACCAACACCAACGCACCCCACCAGTGCATTCTTGACTTAATCTTCTATAATAAAGTACCAGCACCAGCGCAGCGCATCGCACTAATGCAATGCACCACACCAGCCAAGACACCGCACCGCATCAAAGACTAAAGACTAAAGACCGGCAGAGCACCTACACTAGCACCAGAAATTTCATCCTCATTTCCTACATCTTTTGCTTTCTCAAGCCCAAAAATTTTAGACCGCACCAACACTACCACCAGTGCACTACACCAGTGCATTCCTGACTCCATATTCTACAAACCAGCACCAGTACCAGCACATCGCACCAGTACCAGCACCAGCACCAGCACCAGCGCAATGCACCATTGCCAACACATCGCACCAACACAGCACATCAACACTAGAAATTTAATCATCGTTTCCTACGTCTTCTGGTTTCTCAAGCCCAGAAATTTTAGATGAGGTAGCAGTATCTCCTGAAATAGGAAGACCCATTAACTGAAATTCTCATCAAGTCTATGTAAGTGATTTCTCAACCTTCATTAAAGATTTCTCATCATTTTCTAGAAAATATTTATATCCATCAATGGTCTTCCCCCCAGATTGAGGCCTAGTATGCCTGGTGTGCTGGTGAGCCTGGTATGCCTGATGCTGCTACTCCTAGTGCCTACCATGAAAAAGAAAACAGAAAAAAACTAGAATAGCATGTGATCATCCATAGGCCTAATAGCAGACAATTCATCAGAAAATGCTTTCAGTTTATCAAAATAATCCAATACATAGAGATTATCCAAGGATGATTTTATATTATGTAAGGAATAATCTTTATATATTTGTAATATATTACAAAGTGCATAACATAGGTACTAATATATTCAACAATTAATTAATATAATTAAAAAAACAACATATTAGTACATGATCAAACCAAAGTTTTTTTTAAATAGAACTATACTTGACCTTAGGCACCAGTATAGCTCGGTACCAGCACAGGCACAACACCAAGTCAGAAGGTCCAATGCGAAGTTGAGCATAGATTTCAGCTTTCTGAATTGTTTTTATGCACCTTAATAGATCATATCTGCCTTTAAAATTTTAATAAGAAACATATAAAAATAATTCAAAGGGAAAAAATTAATAAAGCATAGAAGTAAAACCATTAAAGAAGAAGAATGTCCATGTCCACCATGTGCTAGCTCTACCTATAAGGAGAAGGTTAGAACATATGCCATTAAACTATTGCAGCTAAAATATGAGGGAACATATGAAGCTAAAGAATCCAAAAACCAAAACTCTAGACCAAACACTCTCAAGAGTTGCATTAATTCACATGCCAAACTTGCCCAACCAGAAATTAAAAGAAATTAAACCCACACTTCTTAATTCACAGCAGAAAATGAAAGAAATTAAACAAGCCATAGACAAGTTACCTCAAATGGAAATTTTCAATCCAAACAGAAACAAGCAACAACTAGGATCCTAAAAACCCACACTAACTCAAGTTAACCCTAAAATACAAAACAAAATTAAACACACAAGAAAAATTGGGTAATAGAACGAGCCCTATATCTTGAAAAAAATCAAATCAAGTTAACCACGAAATCTAAGATCGAACTAGAATTTGGAAACAATATGATAAGAGTCAAATTATTGCATTTTTGTTATGATTTAAATGTTGATATTTGTGTGAAAATTGTGTTTATTTGATTATTTAATCCACAAATGTCATTTCATGGGTATTTCGTGTTTAAAGTGTAATTTTAGGTAAAATCATGATTTTCGAGAAGTTTGGGACAAATTTCAATGATCGGGATTGAGTGAAAATAAAAAGAAAACAAAGTTTCAAAATTTAGAAATCCCGCCACCGGCGAGAAGATTCTCGCTGCCGGCGAAAATCTTACAGAGAGGACAGAGAAAATCATGCAGGGAGCACGGGTTTTGGCAGATGCAAATCTCGTCGCTAGCAAGAGAATGGTTTGATTTTATTAATATCGATACTACCTAATCTTAGTTTTAAATTGAAGTTAATTTGCTTTATCATTATTTCATTTTTAATTTTGTTTTAAATTGAGCTTGTTGAGTTGTGTTAATTTTTTGTTCATTTAGAGTGGTTGCTGCTCGTTTGCATTATTTATTTTAGTCATTTCTTGCAATTTTTCAATTTGTTTATTTTGCTCTTTTATTTTATTTATCATAAAAAGGTAACTTTGTGTTGTTTTTTTGCTAGTTGATTTTCAGGTTGTAGGATTTTTGTATGAGACGTACAAGAAGCCTTAACCTTCTTCCATTTGATCTGGAGATTGATAGAATATATAGGCGTCTAAACCGAGAGAGAAGGCGTTCAACCTCAGCTCCTAATAGACAATCAGCCATGGATATACCATTTGTTGAGGGAAGTGGAAATCGTAGAGCTTTGAGGGATTATGTTGCGCCTAATGTTGCTGGAACTACTTCGGGTATAAGGAGGCCAACTGTTCAAGCCAATAACTTTGAGATAAAACCATCCTTTATCCAAATGGTTCAATCAAATTAGTTTAGGGGAATGTCAAAGGATGATCCAAATGCACATATTGCTTACTTTCTAGAGGTGTGTGATCTTTACAAGATAAATGGTGTGTCTGAAGATGCTGTAAGATTGAGGCTAAACTCATTATCATCGGGATCAATTACAATATGGAATGAGTTGGTTCAAAAATTCTTGTCCAAGTTCTTTCCTCTTGCTAAGACGGCAAAATTGAGGAGTGAAATCACATCTTTTACACAGTATGACCAAGAATCATTGTATGAAGCTTGGGAAAGATTCAAAGAAATGTTGAGGAAGTGCCCACATCATGGTATACCGATTTGGCTGCAAGTCTCTACATTTTATAATGGGTTGGTTTCAAACTATCGGGAAATGATTGATGCTGCAGCTGGAGGGTCTTTAATGGAAAAAACACTGGAGGATGCTCATGAGTTGTTAGAGATTATGGCAGAAAACAATAATCAGTGGCATTCAGAGTGGGTAGCTGCAAAAAGACCAGCAGCAATGCATTAAATTGATTCAGTGAATGCTTTGTCAGCTCAAGTGGCTGCTCTTTCAAGAAAGATGGATTCTTTGTCATCCAAGTTCAAATCCAAACCAATTGCATAATGTGATTTATGTGGTGGAAATCATGCTAGTATCGAGTGCCAAGTTGGAAATCCATTTGCTTCACCAAATGCTGAGCAAGCAAATTATGTTTCAAATTTCCAAAAACGTCAACATAACCCATATTCGAACACCTACAATCCAGGTTGGAGAAATCATCCAAATTTGTCATGGGGAAATAACCAAGGGGGATTCAAACCGTCATCATCTTCCTACCACCCCCAAGAGAAGAAACAAACAGATTTGGAAGTAATTTTGGGAAATTTAATTGAGGAGTCAAGAACAAATTTCAGAAATCAAGAGGCAATCAATAGGGACATCCAAAACCAACTGGGGCAGCTTTCAAAGCAGATTGTAGAAAGGTCTCAAGGATCGTTTCCTAGTGACACAATAAATCCCAAAGAGCATGCAAAGGCTATCACATTGAGAAGCGGTAAAGAACTTGAATGGTAGAGGAAATCAGAGAAAAAATGGAAGAATCTAAAGAAAATCCATCAACATCCCAAGATGTTCAACCTTCCCCAAATGCGAAATATGAGCCTCCTATCCCATATCCTCAAAAGATTGAATAAGAAAAATCTTGATAATCAATTTGATAAATTTCTGGATATTTTTAAGAAATTGCATATTAACATTCCTTTTGTAGAGATGTTGGAACAAATGCCCAAGTATGCAAAATTCATTAAGGAAATTCTATCAAAGAAGAGGAAGTTGGAAGATTATGAAATTGTCATGCTAAATCAGGAGTGCAGTGCAGTTCTTCAAAGAAAACTGCCACAGAAATTGAAAGACCTAGGGAGTTTTACTATACCTTGTACTATAGGAAGTTGCAATTTTGATAAAGTCCTATGTGATTTAGGAGCAAGCATTAATTTGATGCCACTTTCTGTTTTCAAGAAACTAGGCCTGGGAGAAGTGAAGCCTACTTCAATCTCTCTACAATTAGTGGATCGATCGGTGAAATATCCTTGAGGGGTAATTGATGATGTTTTAATTAAAGTTGACAAATTTATTTTCCCTGCAGATTTTGTGGTGCTTGACATGGAGGAAGATAGAGAGGTACCGTTGATATTGGGGAGACCGTTCCTTGCAACTGGAAGAACATTGATTGATGTTCAGTAAGGAAAGCTTATTCTACGGGTGCAAGATGAACAAGTGACTTTTGATGTTTTTGAAGCAATGAAATTTCCAAGTGAGGTACATTCTTGTTTTCAAATTAACACTCTTGTAAGGTTAATCTCGGAAACTTTTGAGGAGAGAACTCCATTGCTACCACTAGAAGCTTGCCTTGTGAAATCTGCAACAATTGATGAGGAAGATGAGGGATTGAGACAATGTTCTGAATTACTGGCAACACTTGATGAATATTTGTGCAGTGATGAAACATTCAAGGAGTTGGGAACAAATGAAACTCCAACCTCAGTGGTAAAGAAGGAAGCCAACAAGATTTAGCTAAAGCCACTGCCATCCCATCTAAGGTATGCCTATCTTGAAGACTCTGAATCTTTTCCTGTTATTATTAACAATTCTTTGAATGATGAAGAGGAAAAAAAGCTATTAGGAATTCTTCGGACTCACAAAGCGGCAATTGGAAGTATAATGGCGGACATCAAAGGGATTAGCAACTCTGTTTGCATGCATAAAATCTTGATGAATGAGGATTACAAGCCCACAATTTAGCCATAAATGCGCTTAAACCCAACAATGTAAGAAGTGGTCAAGGCTGAGGTGATTAAGCTTTTGGATGCCAAGGTAATTTATCCAATTTCAGATAGTGCTTGGGTAAGCCCAATTCATTGTGTACCAAAGAAAGGAGGAATCACAGTTATAGAAAATGAAAACAATGAGCTTATTCCAACAAGGACAATGACTGGGTGGAGAGTGTGTATTGATTATCGAAAGTTGAATGATGCCACCCGAAAAGATCATTTTCCTTTGCCATTTATTGATCAGATGTTAGAAAGATTGGCTGGACATGCTTATTATTATTTCCTTGATGGATATTCGGGGTACAACCAAATTGCAATTGCACTAGAGGATCAAGATAAGACAACATTTACATGCACTTATGGTACTTTTGCATACAGAAGGATGCCATTTGGTTTAGGTAATGCACCTGTAACTTTCCAAAGATGCATGATAGCAATTTTCTCTGATATGGTCGAAACTTTTATTGAGGTTGTTATGGATGATTTTTCTGTTTTTGGCCATGCTTTTGATAATTTGATGCATAATCTCTCTTTAGTCTTGCAACATTGTAAAGACACAAATTTAGTGCTAAACTAGGAGAAATGTTACTTCATGGTTCAAGAAGGAGTTTTTCTTGGCCATCGAATTTCAGCAAAGGGAATAGAAATGGATCGTGCAAAGGTAGAAGTGATAAAAAAATTACCGCCTCTAACAACTGTATAGGGCGTTAGAAGTTTCTTGGGACATGCTGGGTTTTATAGAAGATTTATTAAAGATTTTTCAAAAATAACAAACCTCTTGCAGTTTGTTAGTTAAAAATGCACAGTTTGATTTTTCTTCTGATTGTTTGCAGGCTTTTAACCTTTTGAAGGAGAAGCTCACTTCGGCCCCTATAATTTGTGCACCGGATTGGAGTCTTCCATTTGAGGTAATGTGTGATGCCAGTGACTATGCTATAGGTGCTGTTTTGGTCCAAAGGAAGAATAAGTTACTGCATGTGATTTATTATGTGAGTAGGACATTGACAGATGCACAACTTAATTATGCAACAACTGAGAAAGAGCTTTTGGTAGTAGTGTTTGCATTTGATAAGTTTAGATCTTATTTAATTGGGTCTAATATCATTGTTTATACTGATCATTCTACTCTTAAGTATTTGCTAGTCGAGAAAGATGCCAAACCGCGATTACTAAGATGGATTCTTCTCTTTCAAGAATTTGACTTAGAAATCCGGGACAAAAAGGGGACCGAAAATTTGGTTGTTGACCATTTTTCCAGGTTGGAGGAAGATTACCTTGAGGTTGAAGGACAAATTAATGAAACATTTCCTGATGAGCAATTGCTTGCTATCCGAACAACTCCATGGTTTGCTGATTATGCAAATTATTTGGTCACGAAAATTTTACCTCCTGACATGTCTTATCAACAAAGAAGGAAATTCTTTTCTGATTTGAAACATTATTTTTGGGATGAACCTTACTTGTATAAACATTGTGCAGATCAAATTATTAGAAGATGTGTGCCGGAGGAGGAAATGGAAAGCATTCTTCGTCATTGCCATTCGAAGGAAGTTGGAGGACATTTTGGTGGAACAAAAACTGCAGCAAAATTTTTGCAATCTGGATTCTATTGGCATTCACTGTTTAAAGATGCTTTCAAGTTTGTTTCAATGTGTGATGATTGCCAAAGTAGTGGAAATATTTCACGGAGACATGAAATGCCCTTAAATAATATTTTGATAATTGATTTATTTGATGTTTAGGGTATTGATTTTATGGGGCGTTTTCCTTCATCTCATTCTAATAAATACATTCTTGTTGGTATACATTATGTCTCTAAATGGGTGGAAGCAGTTGCCTTGCCTACCAATGATGTTAGGGTTGTGATCAATTTTCTCAAGAAGAATATATTTTTCAGATTTGCCACACCTAGAGCAATTATAAGTGATGAAGGTAAGCATTTTTGCAATAACCAATTTGAGGCTTTGTTGCAGAAATATGGAGTAACACACCAGATAGTAACACCTTACCATCCTCAAACTAGTGGACAAGTTGAAGTGTCAAACCGAGAGTTGAAGAGGATCCTTGAAAAGACCGTAAATAACTCACGCAAGGATTGGTCAAGTAAACTAGATGATACACTTTGAGCCTATAGGACAGCTTTTAAGACACCTATCGGTATGTCTCCATACCGAGTGGTGTATGGAAAATCTTGTTACCTTCCAGTTGAATTGGAACATCGGGCATATTAGGTAATTAAAATTCTGAATTTTGATCTTAAGGCAGTAGGTGAAAAGAGGATGTTGCAATTGAATGAGATGGATGAAATGAGGAATGATGCTTATAAGAATGCCCGAATATACAAGGACAAGACGAAGGTTTGGCATGATAAGCACATTTTGAGGTGAAACTTTGAGGTGGGACAGAAAGTGCTGCTTTATAATTCCCACCTCAGACTTTTTCCAAGAAAGCTAGAATCTCGTTGGTCAGGACCTTTTCTAGTAACCAAGGTGTTTCCTTATGGAGCAGTTGAGATCAGTCATGAAACAAAGGGAACTTTCAAGGTGAATGGACAACTGTTGAAGCCATATTTTGACAGAGAATTCAGCAAGCAGAAAGATTCTCTAGAGTTACAACAACCGTAGTAAAGAATGACAGAAAGTCTAGCTAATGACTATAACTTAAAGCGCTTAATGGGAGGCAATCCAACAGGTAAAAAAAATCTTACGTTCGCCGCCGGCTTCTTTCTTACATTGAGGACAATGTAAGGTTTTGGTGGGGGTGTGGTAAACAATAAAAATTTCTTCGCTTCATTTTTAGTAGTTTTGTTTGTGTGTTTATTTGTGTTTAATTTTTATTTTCCATTTATTTTTCTGCATTTTGATTTAATTTATTTTATTTGATTATTGTCTTATTTTTATTTTTTATTTTTTATTTTATTTTTTTTCTCATTTGCATTTTACTTGTTTTAATTTGCACGTTGATGATAATAATATGATTGTGATAACAAGTAGCTTTTAGAAGACATTAAATTTTGCTTCGGTTTAAAGATAATTTCAAATGTTGATTTTACCTAGTTGACGACTCTTTTGGTATGTGGTATGATTTGGTTGATTAGTCTAAATTCTTAGAGAAGTCTTATGTGTGAATTTTTCATGGACATTTTTGTGATCTCTATAAACTCTAGAACTCATTTGAAAACCTCTTGAGGCGAAATAATTTGGAATTGCACGGTTTAGGATATGATGTAGGCCATTTTTTGATCGATTGTGTCATTTTAATCCTATCTTATTATCCTTATATCACTAGTTACCTCTTTGAGCCTATTTAAATATATTGTTAGCCTTATTTTTCTTTCTTTTTGCCTTCTATAACCTACCTTTTATTTAGCCAAAAAATATATATATAATTCCTACCTTATTTGTTAAGAGCACTTAATTTTGAACACAAACTTTTCAAGAGAAATTGGAGTAAGGATGGAATAATAATAAAAAAAAGGCCTTCACATTCTAGTAAATAAAAGAGTGTTAGTGATGGTTGTACTAAGGTGAAAGATTGAGGAATAATTTTGTTTATCTTTAGAAAAATGGGTTATGATCGGAAGATACAATTTGGGTTAAATGGTGTTACTCTTTTACTTAATTGGTTGTGTGTAATCTAATAAGTGCTCTTATTTGTATTTTGACACTTCTCGTTCTTTCTTAACCAAATACCTAAGCCTAACATTACAAGCCTCATAAAGACCTATTGATCCGAAGTGGTGTATTTTCTTTCATTAGTGGAGCGAGGTTTGAAAAGTGAGTCTATGGAGTTTGAGATTTCACCTTTTTGTTTGTGGATGTTATGCATAATATTATCCGGGCATTATGGCTATTGGTTTGTGGTTTGATGGATGCTTAAGAGTCAATAACAAAAGTGAAATTGGCATTTGAGATTTCTTAAAGCTTAGGTGACATTTAATTATTCTATTTGTTGTGTGTTATTTACAATTTTTGAGACATTTGTGCAAATTAATTGTTTGGTGATTTTATTGTTTTGAGGTAGGATAGTTATAGGTAAGATGTTTGTGGGTATCATCACTGGAAGCCCTCACGAGACTACAACTCGTCCTACTAGGGCCGCCTAGGGGTTTAAAGGCTTATTGGATACGCTTAATGTAATTTTGTAAATAGAATAAATTTTCTTTGAATTTTTCTTTTAATGTCTCCTTTGAATTTATTCATAGATTGCTTTTCTTGCTAGAGACTAGCAAGAAGCTGGTTGGGGGTTGTTGATAAGAGTCAAATTATTGCATTTTTGTTATGATTTAAATGTTGATATTTGTGTGAAAATTGTGTTTATTTGATTATTTAATCCACAAATGTCATTTCACGAGTATTTCGTGTTTAAAGTGCAATTTCAGGTAAAATCATGATTTTGGAGAAGTTTGGGACAAATTTCAATGATCGGGATTGAATGAAAATAAAAAGAAAACAAAGTTTCAAAATTTGGAGAGAAAGAGGCCACGACAGAGAGAGGAGATCTGAGACATTTTTGGAGGAGAGAAGGCAATTTTGGAGAGAAAGTTTGGAGAAGCTTGAAGGATTATCACCATTATTGCTACCAAGTGTTCATCTTCAGGAGTTTTTCATCTCTTCTCCTTAGTTTTCATTTTCTGCATTTTATTCAGATTTGTTATTCATGGATTCAATTGAGATAATGTTTGTTCTTATTTCCATTATGAACTAATTCATTTTTACTAAGGCTATGATGTAGTTGAATCAAGAAAATCTGATTTCTTTTGTTATTGTTATATGAGTTCATTGTTTTCAAGTTGAGTATTTATTTCCATGCTTAATGGTTTTAAATTTCTGGCCAAGATTTAGATGATTTGTTGCATTATATTGAGACCGAGAGGAGATGTGTAATGAATGTTTGTTGTGATAAATACCGTATGATGAATGCGAGTGTGAGACCTAATGCATGATGTATGTGGTTATTCTATAAATTTCATAAATCGTAATGTGCTTGTTTGTGATTAAATCTTCATAGAAATATAGTTGGTTGTCATAGATAAGTAATTCTAATATAACTTGAGAGAGAGTATTAGGTAAATTTGGGTTTTTCAACCATCACTTTTAGCTTTGATTCTCATATAACATGACTTGAAATCGGATTGAATTGATTTAGTGAAATCAAATGTCTTAGCATTTTGAATCATTTGTGAACAACATTCAATTGTGTTATTTGCGTTTATTTTTAAGTTAATTTGCTTCTTAAACAATTTCAATAATTTGGTTTTCAAATAAAATTAGGATTAGTCAATTTCGGTACTTAGTAATGCTATTCCTTGTGGGTTCGATATCCATACTTTTGTACACTTTATTACTTGAACGATTCATACACTTGCGAAAATATGCATCACAATACTTACCCGAATCTGGGTCATGAGTGACGAAAATATAAACGGTGAGTCGACAATGTACGAACAGGGGAATATGAACAGAACAAAACAGAGAGAAAAGATTTGGTTTTCAAATAAAATTAGGATTAGTCAATTTCGGTACTTAGTAATGCTATTCCTTGTGGGTTCGATATCTATACTTTTGTACACTTTATTACTTGAACGATTCATACACTTGCGAAAATATGCATCACAATACTTACCCGAATCTGGGTCATGAGTGACGAAAATATAAACGGTGAGTCGACAATGTACGAACAGGGGAATATGAACAGAACAAAACAGAGAGAAAAGATTTGGTTTTCAAATAAAATTAGGATTAGTCAATTTCGGTACTTAGTAATGCTATTCCTTGTGGGTTCGATATCTATACTTTTGTACACTTTATTACTTGAACGATTCATACACTTGCGAAAATATGCATCACAATACTTACCCGAATCTGGGTCATGAGTGACGAAAATATAAACGGTGAGTCGACAATGTACGAACAGGGGAATATGAACAGAACAAAACAGAGAGAAAAGAATAAGAGAGGGGAAAAGAGCTGTTGTAAATCTTGAGTGAGGTGCTGGAAAGGAGGAGCTGTTAGGGAAAGTCTTCGTCAATTTCTTGAGGTGCGGCATGGCGAGGTGTGACGTGGCGCTACTCGTTGAGAGGGACGAAGACGAGAGCTCCGGAGGCCATAAATGATTTAGGAAAAAAAGGGAGATCTATTGCGCTAATAAGGAAATTGATATATATATTAATTAGAAATTATATATTAATATATATATATATATATATATATATATATATATATATAATTAAGTAATAGGAATTTAATTATAAATAAAAAATGGAAAAAGAAGAAAGAGGTAAAAAAAAGTGAAAAAAAATTTGATATATATATATATATTATAAAAGAAATAAAATACATTAAATTAAATTAATAATAGAGAAAAATAAAAAAATTAAATTGTAAAGTAATTTTTTATTTTTTTAAATGAATGACATATAGTATATTATTTCATTTCGGTTTTAAAAATATTAAAAAAATTATTATTTTAATTATAATTACCGTTATTTAATAATGGTTGTTATATATATTTATTTATATATATTTAAATATTTTTTGTAATTTAACCTATAGTTACAATTATTAATAAAATCGAGGCTATATATATACACTATGGTCTTGGTTTTATTATATAGTCAAAATCCTATGAACTCAGTTTTAAAAGAAATGGAGACTAAAATTTTGAAACCAAAAGCATATATTGTAATAGTGATACTAATGTTTCATAGAAATTTGGGATTTCTCTTGGAAGTTCTCCATGAACGTCTAACCCAAAAGGATTAAACCATACCAAAATACTCTTTGATTAAAGAAAAAAATTACTAATCTTAACTTCTTATTAAAAATTTAAGAGTGAAACACTGCTAAAATATTGAAAAGCTGAAATAAGGGTACTAAATAGATAAATATTTGATAACTAATATTTAATTTTAGTGAATGACTTTATTGATGTACTAATTAAGTAACAGTACTAAGGGATTTTAAAGCTTCATTTTCATGCAACTTTTTGAATCTAATTAGCATATTAGTTATTATAGAACACTAAATTACTTAATGAAATTAAAATTGAGTTGACTAAATTTTAAAAAAATTATATGATATATTATCTATTAATTGAGAATAGAAATTAATAAATAATGTACAAAAATGTATACAACAATAATGTGTATAATAATTGTATGTGTTCTTTTCACAATATTTAATATAAGTATGTTAATTAGTTTTTATGATTAATATAATTTATTTGGAATTTTTTATTAGATGGACAAAAGAAATAGCTTATGATATTTGTATAATTACTTTTATATTAAAAAGAAAATGGTGATGTAAAGGCATTGGTGGATGGACCAATCATATATTTTACATACGTATATATATGGCAAAATTTGTAGTAATACTTGATTAAATATTAAACAAAATGCAAAATTAGTCATTCGATGTACGTAACTAGATTTAAAATATTTATTAAAAAATAAACACTATTAATAAGAAAATGATACGAACAGAATCGAATCAAGTGATGTTGGGCGTATCTGTATGCACAGCTGTAGCACATGAGGGGTGCATCGGCGGCACATGATTGGCGCAACTAGGCATAGAACGTGCGAAGACGGACGCACGAGGTGATCACTATCAATTCGATTAAAATGTCAGAATTAGTTAGCGCATTAGCGCACCTCTTTCACACATTTTCTCCTTTTAAATCATTGAAATGTAATACTATATATAGCCCTTAATGAATTCAATAAAGATAATAAGAATTATACAAACATTATCTCTCATTCTTCTGTTTCCCTCCTTTCTTTTCTCTTTATTTCCCTGCCTTCTCTATTATTTTCTTTAATAGTGGTATCAAATATGGTTACGAGTATGGATACTTGAGGAAAATCTAATGTTGAGTTTCGAAATGATGTAATGGAGACTCTTGCACGTGATGACACCGAATTCAACCGAGTTGGAACCACTATACAGGCATTGCTTACTGTGTTGTAGGCGTTGCACGTAGCTTGGAACTTACCTGAGGATAAACCTTTTGCTAAGGATGGAACCATACAATCACATCCCCACACGCCGCGATCCACTACTGAGAACACTCATTGCCACCTAAAGTTCTCATTTCCAAGGTTTGTTGAAGAGGATATCGTGGGGTGGATTTATAAAGCCGAGTAGTACTTTGAATTCACTAATATAGATGCTGACCAGTAAGTGCAACTGACCTCCTTTCATCTAGAAGGCATTTCACTACAGTGGCACTAGTGGCTCACAAAATTTCGAGGACCACTCACCTGGGGGGAATTCATTAAAGCTGCACAATTGAGGTTTCGATCCACAGATTATGAGGACCCCTTAGAAGAATTGTCTCGTCTGAGGCATACAATGAGTGTGGCAGCTTACCAGGAATCCTTCAAAAAACTTTCTTATCGTGTGGATAGATTACCTGAGGAATTTCTCATTGGTTTCTTTATCGCTAGATTAAGATATGACATTCAAATTGACGTTAAAATCAAGCAACCGAGATCTCTAGCCGATGCCATTGGTGTGGCAAGGTTAATTGAGGAGAGAAATATCTTACAAAAGAGATCCACGACCACTCGTATTATCAGCTACCTATCAACCAAACCAAACAAGGGTAGGCTAACTAGCAGGCACGAGAACGACGAGAGAAGATATTATGCTACTACTGTGATGATAAATTTATTTTTGGCCATCGCTATGCATAACCACAACTCTTTATGATGGAAGATTTGAATCAGAATGAAGCAGATGAGTGTGAATAACCTACATCAAGACAAGATCATTAAGAAATACTACCTGAAATCTCCTTCCATGCTATACTAGGTACTGAACATCCTCAAACCATACGTATTATGGGAAAATTGAAGAATAAGAATATGTTAGTAGTGATAGATGGAGGTAGTACCCATAACTTCATCGATCAGGCCTTAACTTCTCACTTCGATCTACCTATAGCCAAAGGAAAGAAACTAAAAATGATGGTTGCTAACCGTGAGAAATTATAGTGTGTTGGACAATGTTGTAACCTCACTCTCATCATTCAAGGGTATCCAATGAAGGTTGATTATTACGTGCTTCCAGTGGCAACATGCCAACTGGTCATAGGGGTTCAATGGTTGGAAACCCTTAGGCCCATTCAGATGGACTACAAGAAACTTACCTTAAGTTTCAATACAGAAAGAAAATTTCACACCTTCCAAGGGTTGGGTAGAACCAATACGATAGCACTAACCCATAAGTAATGTCATAGTTTACAAGGCATGGGGTTGCTCATCCAAATAAGGCTTCCAAATAACCACCAGAACCCTTCTCAAACATACCCTCCTAAGATATGTAAGTTATTGCCTCAATTTCCTAAAACCTTTGAATCAACCATAAACTTACCTTCTACATGGGTACATGACCACATAATTCCCTTACAACTAGCTCTGGACTAGTAAATTTTAGACCCTATCGTTATCCATACTATCAAAAAACTAAGATAGAAAAGATGGTACAGGAACTCTTGCAATCCCAATTGTTAAAGCATAGTAATAGTCCATTTTCCTCACCTTTTTTGCTAGTTAAGAAAACAGATGGCACATGGAGATTTTGTGTGGATTATCGAGCTCTAAATGCCATTATTGTCAAAGAAAAATACCATATACCTGTCATTGATGAGCTATTGGATGGACTACACGGGGCCAAGGTTTATTCCAAGCTAGATCTTCATTTAGGATACCACCATATAAGAGTTCATGAGGAGGATACCCACAAAACAACATTCAAGACACAAGAAGGTCACTATGAATTCCTAGTAATGCCATTTTGCCTCACTAATGCTCCAGCCACCTTCCAAAGTCTCAAGAACGATATCTTCCAACGCTTCCTCAAGAAATTTGTCTTGTTCTTTTTTGATGACATACTAGTGTATTTTAGCTAATGAGAGGATCATATCTTGCAGCTACAATATGTCCTTCAGTTGCTAATTGCTAACCAATTATTTGCAAAAAAAAAAAAACTAAGTATCAATTTGGTGTATTACAGGTAGAGTACCTAGGTCACCTTATCTCAGAACAAGGGGTCTCAATTGATCCAGCAAAAATTCGTGCTATCATAGAATGGCCAACACCAACCACAACTAAAGGCGTCCAAGGATTCCTGGGGTTGGCAGGCTACTACAGAAAATTCATTCGACATTTTGGAGGAGTAGCAGCTCCCTTAACTCAACTATTGGGTAAGGAGAGTTTCCACTAGAATGAGGCTGCTGAAATGGCCTTCCAGTAGATAAAAATGACTCTCACATCTCCTCATATCCTACGTTTACTTGATTTCACACAATGTTTCATGATTGAATGTGATGCTAGTGGCATTGGTCTTGGGGGAGTTCTCAGTCAAGAAAATAGACCAGTAGCTTATTTTAGCACTACACTCAAAGGATCATCCCTAGCCTTATCTACCTATGAGAAGAAAATGTTAGCTATGGTTAAAGCTATTAGGGTATGGTGCCTCTATCTATTGGGAAGGCCCTTCACCATACGAACAGATCAAAGAAGTCTTAAACTTATAGGCTATGATTATGAGATTGAATATAAAAAGGGTTCTAAGAATCAAGATGTTGATTCCCTATCCAGAGTGGTAGAATTCCAACTCCTATTTGTCTCCCAACCCCAAGTAGCTCGGTGGCCAACACTCTAACAGGAAGTCCAGCAAGATCCCTTTTATGAGAAGTTGAGGAATATGACTACCTTTGTATATGTTCCTCAAATAAGCCATTGTGATGGGGAATGGTTCAAAAGGAAAAAAGTTTACCAAAGCTCCAAATCTTCCTTAATACCAAAAAGTTTGGTAGAAAACACTATCTAAGATTAAGTAGAATTTTTTTTGGCCAAATATACACCAGAAGGTAAAAGCATTCCTCTATGTGTGTGGCATATGCCAAAGGTTCAAGGCTAATTGTATGAAACTTACAGGATTGCTATAACCCTTGCATATTCCTACCAAGATATGGGCTGAAATCTTAATGGATTTCATTGAGGGGCTTCCACCTTCCAAAGGAAACAGAGTGATTATGATAGTAGTAGATCGGTTGACAAAGTATGCGCACTTCATTTCTATGAAACATCCTTTTACTGCATTGGTTATGGCCAAGATATTTTTGGCTAATGTAGTATGGCTACATGGAATCCCAACTTTCATAGTAAGTGATCGTGATAAGGTCTTTATTAGTTCCTTTTGGAGGGCATTGTTTCAGCTCTAGGGTACACAACTGTGCATGAGTTCCAGTTATCATCCATAAACATATGGCCAGACTGAAGTGGTTAATCAAATTTTGGAACAATATTTACGTTGTTTTGCTGGCGATCAACCAAAATAGTAGGTTAGGTCGATACCTTAGGCTGAATTTAGCCACAACACTTCAATGCACTCCTTTACCAAAGTCACCTCATTTGAAGCCGTATATGGAGGTCCACCTCCCCATCTTGTAGCTTACATTACAGGAACCTCAAACGTCCAAACTATGGACGAATACTTGTGTGATCGTGACACCATCCTTTGAGAATTACATCACAACCTTCTACAAGCCCAAAATCGAATGAATTGTTAGGCCAATCAGCATAGGAGGGAGCTCACTTTCCTTGAAGGATACTATGTTTACCTAAAGCTACAACCATACAGGCAGACCTTTGTGGCCTTTCGCTCATCTATGAAGCTGGCTCTATGTTTTCTGGACCTTATAAAATTATGCAAAAAATTGGTCTAGTGGCCTATAAATTAGCACTTCCTCCAAACTCTCCGATACATGATGTGTTTCACGTTAGTCTATTAAGGAAACACATTGGAACGCTTACCCCAACCATCCCTCAGCCACTTCCCATCTCAGAAAATTCAACGATCATGCCTCAACCTGAAGTCATCTTAGATCATCGAGTGATTCAAAAAGGCAAGTATCGACCAAAATTAGAGATTTTGATCAAATGGGTTGGAGCCCTAACCATAACAGCTACTTGAGAAAATGAATTGCATTTCTCTAAGACCTACCCAGAGTTCATCCTTACGGACAAGGATTATAAAAGAGAGGAAGGAATGATACAAAAAGAATCAACTCAGACAACGTTGGGCGTATTTGCTCACACAGCTACAACGCATCAGGGGCGCATCAGGGGCACAGAATTGGCACAGCTAGGCTCAGAACGTGCGAAGACGGATGCACAAGGGGACTATTGCCAATTCAGTTAAAATGTCATAATTAGTAAGCGCATTAGCACACCTTCTTCATGTGTTTTCTCCTTTTCAATCAATTAAATGTAAGGTTATATATAACCCACAATGTATTCAACGAAGATAAGAAGAATTATACAAATATTCTTTCTCATTCTTCTGCTTCCTTCCTTCTTCTTCTTTCTCGTTCCCTCCTTACTATCTTTAAAAGAAAATTACAAGGCAATAGAAATGGGAATGAGGCAAAGTACACAATTTTTAAAACAATTATAAATCATACCATTAAAAAAAATTCAAAGAGCCAAAAGTTGAGGGTATTTGAAGATTTTTCAAGGGGAAAAAATTACATCAATCATGCATGCATGAAACAATGTGGAAAAAAACCCATTAAATGCAAGAAAATTTGAAAGTCAAAGCATATTGAAGTCATGATGATCAAAAGATGAAGAAGGTATACGATCCAAGACATATTAGATGATTCATTAGGACCTACTTTGTTCACGACGCCCCTAAACATTTCTCATTCTTCGTGCTCAATATATACTCCTTATAGGCCAATTTAAATTAAATGAAATATATCTTTTCAAAGTCACACGATCCTTCAATGCCTCAACCCCAGTTATAGAAAAAAAGTCAATATATATATAGAGAGAGAGAGAGAGAGAAAATTCCCACATACACCTAGACCCATTAGATAAAGATTAAAAAAAACAAAACATGTGTAATGAATGTATGTGCCCCGGGCCCTTTTAGGAGTATTTATACTATATGCTTCTTCTTTTTTCAAAACTAGTCAAAGTTAAATATTAATGATAAATATAAACTTAAATATATACTTGGCATATAATAGTTATATAATCAAAATAAAAGAAAAAAATGACAAGATGTCAAATCTCCTTGTCGCAGTTGTACTTAAAGAAGAATAAGATCATTAAATTTAATATCTTTTGTGTACAGCTAGGACAAGGAGATTTAAAACCCTACCAGTTTTTTTATTTTATTTTGATTATAGGACTATTATATGCCAAGTATACATTTAAGTTTATATTTATCATTAATATTTAACTTTGAATAGTTTTGAAAAAAGAAGCATATATATTGAAATTTAATGTTTTTGTGTTACCATACATACATACATACATACATATATATATATATATATATATATATATATATATATATATTTAAATTTAATGTATTTTATGTTGAGTAAAATTTATAATACATAACTTTAAACTTACTAATATTGAATTCAAACAAGTAAACAAACTACTTATATTATACCAATAATAAAAAATATTATAACACTTTTAAAAAGTAACTTACAAGTTGAAGAGAAATAAAAACACTCAAAGAGAAAACTCTTAATTTACACTTAAACTAAGAATATAAAGACTTATTTGTTTTTTTAAGGGATGCTTAACTCAAATGCAAAGTAAGTTATTTATATTCCTCACCATGCAATCTACACCATACAAATATAAAACTAAGAAATTAATAATTCTAACCACACAAATATAAAACTAAGAAATAATTGCAACTACTCAAATATAAAACTATAAAATAATGCTAGCCATATATTATTACCACATTCTACACACTTCTCCTTTCTACATCCTTCTAGATTTTTTCTTTAAAAAACAATACTTTCTTCAATATTTGACATGCTTTCATTATATCGAGTTGGTGTTGATTTTCAACACTACCTCTCAACACCAACTTTCCATGAAGAAAAACATTGTTCACATCCATCTGCCACATTGCATTTGATTCCCTTCAATTGCTAGGTATGCTTCTGATTCTACTAATTATTTTAACCCACTCTCCACTGATTGTTTCTTGAGGTGCGACCCCATGAAAGATGGACAATTTGCTTACCAATTACTATTCCATTCAGATTCTCAATTGCATCCTGAGCATTTTTTCTATTGACAAACTATACAAATCCACATGCTTTTCCAACTTGTATTTTGACATAAATGATTTCACCAAAATGATAAAAAAAATTTACCTGAGATCATCAATAACATCATAATCAAGTCCCCCAACAAAGATAGTTATGTTATTTGAATCACCATAAGATTGGGAAACTTGGACTACAACTCTATTTTAGCTATGCACACCAACCAATATCATGTCTTGTGAATTATAATGTTGTTAGGTTAGAGGTGTATTTTCTCCATGTGTTCTGCTAGAATAAAACAGAGGAAATTGCTTGTTTGAACTTAGAGTTTGATTTTAAGGCTCACCTCTTCCACGACTTAGGGAGGAATTAGATCTCTATGGGCGATAATGTTCCCCTTCCTTCTCATCCTTAACATGATTTGTAACATTAGTCAAACCCTTATCAAGATGCATATTACCATCCCTGCCAAAGTCTATCCACTTACTCTCATACCACTGCTCATAGTTGGAAACCTTGTTACCTAGGTTTGTCCATAGGTCAAATAGAACATGATCCCCTTCTCCTAAGTTTTTCGTGTTTGAATGTTCTATCTAACGGTCCATCATGCGGTTGTCACCAAGCTCTTTATCTTCATCCCTCCAACAGTCTTTGCCTAAAGAGGAATTGGTGTCTCTTTCCTCATCATGCCATCGATCACGAATACTAGTTTCCATATCCAGCAAGGATGGCCTTAACATATCTTTTTTCTTTGGGTTAACATTAGCCTCTTCCCTATTTTCTGATAACTTCGTGATGTCTGAGCGATTGCCAAAGGAAGGATTTGAGGTGGGAGGGTTTCCCACAGTTGTCATTGCTGGCTTAATATCTCCTAGCTTTGGCAGAAGCAACTATGGTGAAAATGAAATACGATTGTTAGATCCTATAACATCTTTGGCCTTTCTTCCTCAAGCAGAGGTATCTGTCTCTTCCTACTCATTCTTGGTTGAACCATTAACAATTGTCTTTTTATCCCTTTCAATAGGCAGATCATGTACTTTTCTCAAGAGTAGTGTTGCTAGCATTTGTCACAATTGTAACCGTGAAAGCTAATTCTTCTTCCTTTGTAGCAAATAATGCTTTCGCATCCCAACCATTTTCGCTATTCTCCTTAGAACTAGAAGTAGTTGTATTACTTTCGAAAGACATTTTCCTACTCCAAAAATATTTTCCATATGACCCATATTCTTATAGTTATAACACTCACCATCAATTTTTTTGTTACCGCGATTCTTCCAAGCTCCCCCTAGACAAAAAGTCTTCTTTTCCTTGAGGAATTTTTTATTTTTCGCCATTCTTTTTATAACCAATACCATTGTACAACTTGAAATTTTCTCTGCTTTTGTTGGTGTAGAGCATTTCTTCCTCACCCTTTAGCGAGACTCATCCCATTTGCTTTTGCATAGCTTCTTAACCAGCCAACAAATTCTCAAACTCAACAAGAGATGGTTGTGTCGGCCATCCTTTTATAGTGATAACGAACCCTCGATATTTAGGTCTCAAACCATGAATAATTATTTTCTTTATCCTTGTTTCCCAAATAAGAGCTTTCAGATCTAAACCTGAAATTTCACGGCATAACGACTTCACCTTGTGAAAGTACTAGAAAATCATTATGTTACTTTGCATCATCGATAGTAGCTCATTCTCGAGAAGTTGCAATCTTATATCATTCTTCTTTGAAAAAGGTGTAACAAAAGTGTCTCATGCTTCCTTCGGTGTTTTGGCATCCTAAATTTGCTCTAACATTTATTCTTCAATTGTGGCATACGAAGCAAACATCACTTTAGCTGCTTTAATTTTCCACTTCTGCAAGATGCCATTTGTATCTTCTATTGCTGGTTGTGTAACATCACCACCACCAATGACCTCTAACAGGTCTTGACCTTGTTGGTAAGACTCTATACATGTTGACCACATGTTATAGCTTTGTTGTTGAGCTTTTTGATTCCTCCAATTACATGAAGGTCACCTATCGGGTAGACAAGACTTTGACTATACTTAACAAGCCTAACTAATAAATTTGTAGAGTACTAAACTCCTCACGACTCAACATAGCTCTACCAAGAACTATCCCCGACCGTCCCACTCTGATACTAATTTTTGAGTAAAATTTAGAATATATAACTCTAAACTTACTAATATTTGATCCAAACAAGCAAACAAACTACTTGTATTATACCCACAATAAAAGACACTATAATATTTTTCAAAGGCAACTCACAAATTGAAGAGAAATGCAAACACTCAAAGAGAAAGCTCTCAACTCACACTTAAACTAAGAATACAAATGACTTATTTGTGTTTTGAAGGGATGCTTAACTCAAATGCAAGGTAGGTTATTTATAATCCTCACCATACAATCTATACCACACAAATATAAAACTAAGAAATAATTCTAACCACTCGAATATAAAACTAAAAAATAATTATAACCACTCAAATATAAAACTTAGAAATAATTCTAGCAATATATTATTACCACATTCTACATACTTTTCCTTTTTCTACATCCTTCTAGATTTTCTTTAAAAGTAATAACATATGTAAACCTTATATGCTCCAACTAGTTGTGATAGGGTGAAAAAGTAAAGTAAAGAAAAGTAACATGGGTTGCAACGATGGTAACATTAGGTCGTTGTGCAACCTTCTCAGGATTTGATTTAACACGTACCAAAAATAATGCGGATTGCAATAATGGATAAAAGTGGGCCACAAAGTGTGGTGATTTTTCCCTCATAATCCCTTTTTCTTTCCCATTTTCAACCTATAAATAAGAAACTCATTTCTTATTTTTAGACAAACCAAAATTAGAGAGAACATGTAATTTTTAAATAGATTTTGTAGTTTTATTTTTCTTAGTAGTTTAGGAATTTTTACTTAGCTGAAATTTTATTTTTTTTATGTAGTAGCTTTGATTCAATAAACAAATTTATTTTTGCTAATCATAGATCAGTACTAAAGTTTTGTACACTACATGATATGTTTAAGGTATAAATTTTACTTGTGTTCTTTTATTTACATATTGAATTTTATGTATCGCTGTGATTGTTATTTTTAATATGCTAGTCATTTATTAAATTTTAAAGTTTGTAGTATCTAATTAAACTAGAGATGGTGAATTGTTAATTAATCAAAATATGTCAATTAAAATTTCAAAAGTATCCGGCATATAATCACATGTAAGTAAAATAATGCAAAAATAATTAAATATTTGAAATATGATATTTTTAAGTGGAAACAACCTAGGTCACAACTATGACCTAAGAGAAAAACCATCAATCTATCGGACCACATAACTATCTACAATGAAAATAATATTCAATTACAAGGCCAAAACTGAAACTACTCGCTATAGATAATGTCCCAATGTATTATACTTACAAGCAATTGTTCTTTCAAAGTCTCCACAAGAAAGGTGTACAGATCCATACCAACGTTCTGCTAAGCTCGAGTCACGTGAGTAATCGAAGCCATGACACCTAAAAAGTTATCACCATAACACAAATGCAAGGCGTGCCCTAAAGCACATTAAATAATGAAAAGCCCTAGCTAGATGATTTAATAAAATATTAGTTAAAAAAATCAACTAGAAAACCCTAAAACATAAGTTGAAGTACATGATCACAAAATAAATAAGCTCATGAATCAATCAAATACAACCACACAATGTTTCATAGATCAATTCAAGAAAAAGCTTAAACAAATATGATCTTGTTTTTGCAAAATGTTTTGAGAGAGAGAGAAGAGAGCACAAAAATAATTAAATAATTATAATGAAAGTGGTTGAAGAAAACAATAGGCATTAGGTTGTTTAAATAGAAAATATTGAAGTCTTAATGCTAAGCTAAAGTCTAACTACAAAATTGTCCATTGAATAATTCATATAGCAATAAATAATAGAGATAATATGGTAATTGAAATAATTAGCTTGAGTAAAAAATTATATTAAAGATCAAACCCTCATTGCTCAGTCGTTCCAAACGAAGATCTATCAATCAAGCCAGTGTAATTGATCGATCGAAACCCTTTTTGATCAATCCAAGCAACGATTAATAAAAAATGAGACTAGGTAGATCAAATATGATCTATTCTCGATCGATTAAACCTAAAACTTTGATCAACCTTCCCCAATTTTAAAATCAATTCGAGAGGATTTAGATCATACACGACCTATAATCGATCAATCTAGTCATTACTTTATCTATCAAGCAACATTTATACTAAATATTCCTATGTATCTAATATGAAATCGAACGTGTTTAAGAACAAGTATATTGACTTGAAGCTTAGGAGTTTCTTTGGCTTCGATAGTGAACTTAAAAATTCATCTAGAAACTAAATTACACATAAAAGGTTTTTCACAAATATTGTCCATACTCATAAACCTTACAAAATTTGAGTATGTCTAGTTGAAAATTTCTATGGGATAGTAGTTATGTTGTTATGTTTGTGAAATATTATTAGGTAAATATTTTTATAAAATAAATTGATTTTATTTCTTCATTCAATTTTTCTACAAAATTTGTTACTGAAAAATATATTGACAAGATATTTTTTTATAATAGATTTAAAATATAAAAGTTAGACTTTAATATCTAATTTTTACACCTTCAATAAGAATTTAAATTACATGCTTCATCAAAAGTAGTGATTTAGTTAGTTTATTATTTCCTTAGAAATAAAATATAATTTAATTGAATCAATCGGTGATCTTCCCCTTAGGATATTAATTAGTTTTATTAATAAAGAATTTTATCATTGCCTAATGATATTTTCATATATAAAAAAAATTAATAACATTAATTTATATATTTAATAACTTGATTAATTTTGAGCATGCATGAATGTATGATTAATTAATTAATATGTCCCATAAATTCGTCATTGAATGTTAAGTATTTATCTCGCTAATATTTGTAGAATCAATTATATTCTTAATCATTAAATTTTATATTATTAATTTAGACTTTTCAAATCCAAATTATTGTAACAGAATATTAAGTTTATTTTTTGGGTTTATTTTTAGGAGTTTTGTTGAATCATTTTAAATCACATTGTTCCAGTTTAGACTTAAATTAAAGTATATTTTTCACTTACTATACGTGATTTGTGCACTTGCGTGCTATTTTACAAATATAAAATTTGTATATAAAGTTTTTGGTGCCATTTTCGAGAATTTTTTTTACAATTTCAACTTGAAAATTTAGCATTATGAAGGTTTTGGACTGTTTGTCGGGGAGGAATAACATTTTAAATTTTTATTATCAAAAATATTAAATTGTTTTGTTTTTTAAATATTCATAAGTTGTTTAATATCAAAAAAATAGAAAATAAAAATTTCAAAAAAATAAACAAATAAAGAAATTTCAAAAAAATCAATTTTTTACAATCTTAAAACAAATCTAAATATCATAACATAAAAAAAATTTATTTTTGTTTTTTTTATTTCTCAATTTGAACTTATTTTCTTTTTTTTTAACTTGAATTTAGTTTTTAATTTATTTACTAACTTAATTTTTCTTTTTACTGCCATTTTTTTAATTTCTTTATTAATTTATTTATTAACTAACTTAATTTCATTTTCTTTTACTATTTTTATGCACTAAATTTTATTTTAAATTTATTTTATTTATTAATTTATTTTTATTACTTATCTACTAATTTTTATTCTTTCTCTTATTTTGTTTTATTATTTTATTTACCTATTTTTTTATTTACTTTGTTTATTATTTCTCTATACTAACACTTACTTTTTGTATAAAATATTTTATTAACTTGTTGTAATTATTTAACTAACATGTATTATTGTATATTAAATTATTGTAAAATAAATTATTTGTATCTTGTATATTGTAGTTATTTATTTACTTATCTTTATCTCTTATTTTTAAGTAATTAGTTTACTTAGTTGTTTATTTTTATTTTTCTTTTTTTTTATTTATACTTCACATAGTACTTATTTTAATGCAAAGTTCTCTGACACCTTGATTTTGGTTTTTATTAGTATATAAAAGGTAAGACATCTTTAAGAAAGGGACTCAACCTTTTTATTAACTTTTAGAGTATCAAAACATTTTTAAGGAAGCTAGACATTGGCATTCATGAGAGAGATACAATTTCAAGTGTAAGTAGACATAAGAGATGTTGGCGATAAGTAGAAAATGATCAAGGAGTATGCAACATCAATCTTTGGTAATGCTTCTTCTTGCATACAATTAGAAGGGGCTGCAAGGAATTAGGAATTGAAAAAAATTCATTATTCTATGTTGCCTTCATTTTACGGTATCCCTAATGAAGATCCCTTAAATTTTATTAGACATTTTTATGCTATTATGCAAACATTTCCACCGTAGAGAATTAATGAATTCTAGTTTAGGATGAGGTGTTTTCCTTATATACTCAAGGATAAAACTAAGCCTAAGTCCATAACTCTACACCAAGTCATTAACTGCTTTGGTGGTAGTCTATAACAAATTTATGTATAGGTTATATTACCACCAAAAAAGATACCGACTTGAGAGCAAAGATATCAATGTTCTTCCAAATGGATGGAGTGTCCTTCCATAATGCTTGGGTGATCCTCACACAAATTTTGTGTGTAATGAATACGCAAGTATATGTATCATAACAAGTAATATAATGATAAGTTAAGATCGTTCCCACGAAGATTATTTTTTTAGAAACTAATTTTTAAAACTAAAAATAATAAAAATAAAATAACTAAAAGTAAATAACAATAATTACTTAAATCATATTTTATGACTAAAAAGGTATATGAGAAAATATCTAGGAATACTTAATCCCCCAATTTTCTAAACATGCGAATCACTAAAATCCCCCCAATATAAAATCAATTAATTACATGATCAATTAATTCTAACCTAGCATGCATTCCTCTCTCAAGTAAACTACACACCATATAGTAATTAATTTAATCACACTCTCATGCCAATTAAATTACATACTACTCATTAAGTTCATCAATTATGGATCACATACATAAGAATCATACATCTCTGCCTAGAAACTATGCATGTTATTTAATCAAGACAAATAATTAAATAATTTTCTCAAATCTATTTAATTGTCTCTATAGATAAATTATTGGCCAAACAATAAATAACATAAAAATCAGATTAAATAATATAATTAAATTAATATTATAATTGAAAAAAAAATTATTAGATCATCACATGGTAAAAATTGAGTTCATAATATCCCTAGATCAATAAATTAATTACATATAATTATGTTCATAAAGCTCATATTTTTCATAAATAAATACATAAAATTAATAAAGAAAAGGGTAGAAAAAGAAATACAATCAATCTCTTGAATTGTAGAATTAATTTCCTCTTCAATCTCCACCAAAATTGTGTCTTTTCTTCTTTTTTTCTATATTTTTCTCACTTTTAGCTCTAAACACTGACCAAAATTATGTTAATGGAGGCTAATTAGGGTTTATGGAGTGATTAGGGGATTAAATAAAGCTCAGGTGCAATCTGGACCATTCGATTAGCTTCAAATCAAGGGCTACGATCAAAACAAGAAAAACTGATAGTTTCAGCCAATCACAACACGACACGTGGCATCAGAAATTCATTGGGTGAATCACGGAGCAACGCATGGCAGGGGAGACCGGTCAGAGTCAATGCTCGCCGAGTTAGCAACACGTGGCGTGACGTGATTCTGGGGAATGAATGGCGTGGCGTACGGGTGGAATGCGTAGAGTAATGGCATGGTGACATGTGTCATGGAGCATTGATTGATTTCCAAACTTGGATTGAACGTTGTGCTGACACATGGCGCGTGTTTCATCCTCCTCACTCGTGGTGCGACATGATTCACTCTTCGTGCTTGTGTGGCATATACATGGCTTACCCAGTCAGTTCATCTGCTTATGTGGAATGCCACGTGGCAGATTATGATTGGTCTTGCATTAAAAATTCATAAAAAATCCATAAAAATTTCAGAAAAATTCCAAAAATTATATTTTGACCCTTTTTCACTAAAAAGTTTATATTTTGATTTTTTTGGCCATAAAATACTATTTATTAAATAAAAGAAGTAAATATTAAGTAAACAAGTGAACTAATGACTCAATTTTCTTAGAGTCATCACACCCCTAAACTTAAATCTTTGCTTGTCCTCAAGTAAAGCTAAGTGTAACTAAATAAAATAACTTGGGTAGTATATTCATAAATATACTTCTATTAGTACATGCATATTTCACGACAACTATCCCTCTCAAAATTCGTACAAGTCTATGATAAAGAGGTTCACATATTCATCAATCAACGTTCCATCAATATAAGGATATGCAAGGTTTTTGAAACATTGATTCGTGTGTGTGTGCTACACATAATATCATCCAACACACTCATGAAATCAACCTATATGAGCATGCTAATCAATTCAATCTTAGAACAAGTCTCATAAGTCAATTTTTCACATCCCTCTCCACTAATATAAATATGCACTTAGCTCAAGATCAATAAGGACTTTACATGGTTGTAATGTAAGGCTTAGGTAGGGGTCGATAGATGTAGACATTTTAGGGTCTTCCCCAACCTTAGCTATTTTTTTCATCATGCACTTTTTAACTGCAATTGAGCTTTTACTTGATATTTTAGTGCACCCTCTTTTGACATTCTTTTCATATTTTTTTTATTCCACATCTCTTTCTCCTTTTTTTCCTTTTTTTTGGTTACTTCACAACACCCAAAAACTTATTTTCAATTCTATTTTCTTTTTCTTTATAGGGATACTTGTGTTGTGTGTTTTGCTTCTTCATTTTTTTACGGGGTGCATTACATTTCACCTTACTCTAAAGCATAACACATGATTGCATCTTTTTTTTCTTTTCATACAAGCTAAAGGTACAAGGGTAAAGGTAATACTTATTAGTTAGGCATTAAATGTGGCTTACATATATGAAAGGTTCTTTGTTAGGCTCAAATGGGTGACTAAAGATATTAACAATGGTTAGCTTGAAAGACTCAATAAATCCAAATAAGGCCTAAATCATTTCTCTTGCTAAATACTATTTAGGATTTTGCCTCAAGAGATGATCAAATAGATTCTAAAACTTGGTAAATCTATTTGACTCGCATAACTCACTACAAATTTTCTCTCAATAAGCACACCAAAATAAATCATGAACATGTGCATAAAAGTTGAATCAATTCATTCAAAACTAGCAAGCATATCACATGATTAATGTAAATATCTTAATAAATATGTTACATTCCTTATCCTAGTCATGACAACCAATTTTTATCATTGAGTTCATATGTTTCATATCAAGCATGCATGCATTTAGTTTCCATATATTTATCAATTTCTACCCAAATCATGATTAAAAACAACCTAAAAATTTAAAAAATTCCCTAAAATTTAAAATGCATACTAAATACTAATGTAGAGAATGAAGTTCCCTCCCACAAACTTAAATTACACATTGTCCCCAATGTGCACATATAAATATGAAAAGGTCAAAAAAAATAAAACTCCCTTAGTCATGGCACACCACATTTGTCACTGAAATGCCCATTCTTGTTGTGCCATTTCTCTTCTCTTTTATTCACCTACAAAACAAAAACAATGAAAATATAAGTAAAATAACGTTGGGTTGCCTCCTAACCAGCATCACGTTTAACGTCCTTGACTAGACGGTCCTATTAAATCCTAAGGCACATCCCTTTGTATCCATTTACTTTTGAGTTTGCTTAGAAACAAGTTGAGTCTTGATTTGTTCAATAATACTTCATGTTTTGGCTCGCAAGCACGGTGCTCAATTCTCTTCTCATGCCATATTTTTGTTTTCCTTTTGAAATTCTTGGAATTATTATAAGCACTCCACTGTAACTTATCCAATTTATGTATTTCTAATAGTTTTTTCACCTCTCCTTTGGACTATTTCACTTTCATACTTGATTGAGGATAGAAGGGTAGAAGTGCGGGGTCTAAACTTGATGGTTCCAATTGATGGTTTGAGTTTAGATCCTATCTCAAAATTTTCCATTCTTGCCTTTGATACATACATGAGAGATGCGTCCTCTAGAAAGTTCACATAGTCCACAATATCAACCTTTGATGCCATAGTTTCAAAGTTATAATAGGTTGAGTTGTTTTCTAGTGAGTTTATGTCCTTGTTTACAGCAGCATGTGGTAAAGTCTTAAGTTTGGGAGACGCAACAGATTATTTTAAGCCATTCCCACAATCAGTAACATTTATCCATAAACATTCATTAGCATTATCAATATCAGAGGGTTCAGATTCTTTAAAAACTTTAAATATTACTTGTTCATCTTGCACTCTCATTGTAAGTTCACCATTTTGTACATCAATAAGTGCCCTTCCGGTTGCAAAGAATGGACGACCAAGTATGATAGGAATGTCACGGTCCTCTTCCATGTCTAGCAAAATGAAGTCCGCCGAAAAGATGAATTTGTGTACTTTTACTAACAAATATTCTACCACACCTCGAGGTCTCTTAATCGATCTATCTTCCATTTCTAATGTTACAATGTTACCGAAGTGGGTTTTGCTTTACCAACCCCCAATCTCTGGAAGACCGATAATGTCATAAGGTTAATACTAGAACCCAAGTCACATAGTGCCTTGCCAAAACGGATGTTCCCAATAGTGCAAGGGATGTGAAAACTACCTGGATCTTTCAGTTTTTGTGGTAGTTTTCTATTAAGGATGGAACTACAACCTTCATTCAAGGTTATTGTTTCATGATCTTCAAGCCTTCTTTTCTTTGATAGTATATCCTTCATGAATTTGGCATAAGATGGCATTTGTTCAAGTGTCTTTGCAAATGGCATGTTTATGTGCAATTTCTTGAAGACTTCCAAAAATTTTGAAAACTGAGTATCCGCATTTTGCTTTTGCAGCCTTTGAGGAAAAAGAATAGTAGGTTTGTAAAGGTTGCTCTTTTTTTCCTGAATTATTTCCTTTCCATTACTCTCTTTATCCACTAATTCCTCCTCCTTCTTTTTAGTTTATGGTTCCTCCTTATCCTTTTTAGTTTGATAGTCCTTTTTATCCTTTTTAATTTGATATTTCTCCTCATCCTCATCCTTTTCTGTCTTATGTTCTTGTTCTAAATTTTTACCACTCCTTAAGGCTATGACATTGCATTGGTCCTTACCTTTTCTTCTTGGGTTTACAATTGTTTCACTTGGAAGGTTCCCTTGAGGCCTTTGACTTATAGCCTGAGCAAGTTGCCCCATTTGGTTTTCCAAATTTCGAATTGAAGCCTCTTGAGTTGACACTTTTGTATTCACTAATTGGATGAATTCTTTCATAATCCCCATTAAAGCACTTGTATTGTCCTCAATAGGTGGATTTTTCTCTTGGGTTTGTGATTGTTGTGGTTGTTGAAAACCAGGTGGTGGAAATGATTGATGATTGAATTGACTACCACCTTGAATGTTGTTATTGCTCTAAGAGAAATTTGGATGTTGTCTCCATCCTGGGTTATATGTGTTTAAGTATGAATTATTATTTTGATTCATATTACCCACATAGCAAATGGATTCAAGATTATTTGGACAATTATCAAACAAATGAGCTCCTCTACAAAACACACATGACACTCATGAGTTTTGGACTTGGTTTATACGCGTTGGCGAGTTTTGTACCTTCAAAAGATTAACCAAAGATGACACTTGAGCTGTCAGTGCTGTGATATCATTTACCTTATGCATTCCGGCTACTCTTCTTATGGCTATCATTTTGTCCATTGGCCATTGATAATTATTGCTAGCCATTTTCTCAAGTAAATCATAGGCTTGATTGTAAGATTTGGCTAGCAAAGCTCCATTAGCCGATGCATCAATGATAGTCCTTGTTTGATCATTGAGACCATTGTAAAAAGTCTACATTTGAATCCAAGAAGGAATACCATGATGAGGGCACTTCCTCAGTAATTCCTTGAATCTTTTCCATGCTTCATATAGAGACTTTCCTTCGTGTTGTTGGTAGAAAGTAATGTCATTCCTAAGCTTGGCATTCTTTGTTGGTGGGAAGTATTTCATCAAGAATTTATCCACCAAATCACTCCAAGTTGTAATGGAATCAGGTGGTAAAGAGTTTAGCCAGGCTCAAGCACGGTCTTGCAAAGAGTAAGGGAATATCTAAGCCTAAATGCCTCCTCTATCACACCTGAACTTAAATGAATCTATAACTTTAATAAACAATATGAGATGAAGATGAGGATCCTCTGTTGGTAATCCACTGAATTTTCCAACTATTTATAGCATTTGAAACATCACTGGATTTAATTCAAACTGATTAGCTTGAATATTTGGCCTTGTAATACTTGGATTCAGCTCTTCCAACGTAGGTATTGTATATTCATTCATAGCTCTATCTCTATCATCTATCAAAAACATTTTATTATTCAAGTTTAGCTCATTATTGTTTATTTCTATTAGATTAGCCATTTCTTCCTCTTGTGTGACTTGTTGTTTTCTAATTAATCTTTAAATATGCTCAATTTTAAGATCTAAAGGTAAGATTTTTCCCTCACAAACTCTACTCATACACTAGACTCAACTATGTTTCTACAATACTAAAAGAGATGTCTAAATAAAAACTAAAAAAATAAAAATTAACAACTAAATAAATAAATTAAAGTAAAAATAAATAAATAAATAAGTAAAGAAAATAAATAAAAGAAAAGAACTAGAATAAATAAATAATTAAGTCCCTAAAAGAATATAAATAAATTTAGATTAAAATTAAAGTAAAGAAAAATAAATTAAGAATTTTTTTTTAAAAAAGAAAAAAATAAAATTAATAATAATAATAATAAAATATTAATTTCTAATATTAATAATCCTAGCAACGGCGCCAAAAACTTGATCGTCACACAAATTGTGTGTGTAATGAATACACAAGTATACGTATCGTAACAAGTAATATAATGATAAGTAAATATCGTTCCCACGAAGATTATTTTTTTAGAAACTAATTTTTAAAACTAAAAATAATAAAAATCAATTTTTTTGTGTTTTTATATCTTAAGAAAACAAAATTAAAATAACTAAAAGTAAATAACAATAATTAAATAAATCAGATTTTGTGACTAAAAGGATATATGAGAAAATATCTATGAATACTTAATCCCCCAATTTTCTAAACATGCGAATCACTAAAATCCTCTCAATATAATATCAATTAATTCTAACCTAGCATGTATTCCTCTCTCAAGTAAACTACACACCATATAGTAATTAATTTAATCACACTCTCATGCCAATTAAATTGCATACTACTCATTAAGCTCATCAATTATGGATCACATACATAAAATCATACATCTCTGCCTACAAACTATGCATGTTATTTAATCAAGACAAACAATTAAATAATTTTCTCAAATCTATATAATTGTCTCTATAGATAAATTGTTGGCCAAACAATTAATAGAATAAAAACTAAATTAAATAATATAATTAAATTAATATTATAATTGGGAAAAAATATTAGATCATCACGTGGTGTGACGTGATTTACGGGAATGGATGGCGTGGCGTATAGGTAGAATGCACGGAGCAATGGTGTGGTGACATGTGTCATGACGCGTTGACCGATTTCTAAACTCGGATTAAATGATGTGCTGACACGTGGTGCGTTTTTCGTCCTACTCATACGCGGCATGACGTGATTCGCTCTCCGTGCTTACGTAGCATGCCACATGGCAGATTCTGATTGGTCATGCGTTAAAATTTTGAGAAAAATTCCAAAAATTATATTTTCACCCCTTTTCACTAAAAAGTTTATATTTTAATTTTTTTACCATAAAAATACTATTTATTAAATAAAAAAGTAAATATTAAGTAAAAAGTGAACTAATGACTCTATTTTCTTAGAGTCATCAATGGGACAGATTCAAACTCCACTTGATTTAATGCTCACACCATAATTTTCCACTGTAGTTACAAAATCTATTCTTTTATGATGGATTGACACAATAGTGTCAATACATGATTGGTAATGGTATAGGGGAGCTATAATAGAAAAGATAGTAGAGAAAAATTATGAGTTGCATGAGTCATTTGGTACTAATTCTTAACAAAAGAGTACAAGAGGAAAGAGAGTATGGGTCAATGAAGGTTGCTCCAAGAATGAAATGACCTTGTAACTTGTAAAATTAACTAAGCAAGTGCAACTCCACATTTCCCAGAAAATGCCAAATCAAAAGGTATGTTGAGTTTGCAATACATTTGGGTATAGTGCTAATGTTTGCTTTATTGTAAGTGACTCTAGTGCAGGTATATTAGAAGAACCCAATCTTATGCAAGGGTATCGTTCTAATGCCTACAATCACCTTAAATGAAAGCCAAACAATAACTAGCATATACACAAAACATAATACAAGGGTCATATGTAAACGAACCTTACCCACCAGATCAATAGTATAGGTCAACTTTAGAAGATAACTTGAATGCTTTATTCAAGTTAGTAGGGATAAAAATATGATAAATAATCATAGGTTAGATTCCTTAGAGGCTTCAAATGAAAGGGTTAAAGCTCAATTTTTGCAGCTTGTAGAGCATATGCAAAAGAAAGAACCAAAAAGGTTACTCAATCAAGCAAAAGAAGCAAACAATGCCACAATCCTTCGAAGTGGTAAGGTAGTTAAAAAATATTACCTAAGATTTCTAATGATTTGCCTTATAATGTAGGTAATAAAGAAGGTAAAAAGGGCTCTCAAGAAGGAGGAGAGACAAGTGCCAATAAAGATAAACCGTTTAAGGAAAGAATTGGGGAGTCAACAAACATTCCCAAAATGTAAAAGACATCAAAACCAAACCATCCACCAATACCACTTCCACATTGATTGAAAGAATAAAAGTAAGATAAGGTATGAAATTAATAAGAGATTTTTGGTATAAGAGATTACTAGTGATGTGCTTTAGCACCAACTACCTCCAAAGTTGAATGACCCATAATTTTTTATTATTAACATCATTATGGGGGATAGGAAGGTAGATAAATCAATACTTGATTTATGTGCTAGTATTAATTTGATGCCATATTCTATTTTTAGTTAGGTTTGGAGGCTTAAAACCTACAACCATAACCCTTTAAATTATGGATAGATCTATTAAATATCCAAAGGGAATGGTTGAGGATGTGCTGGTATAGGTAGACAAATTCATAATACTTGTTGATTTTATGGTTCTAGATATGTAAAAAAAAACCCAGCCTTAGGAAAACAACATTCAATACTTTGGTAGACCATTCATGACAACTACCAAGACTATTATTGATATCCAAGATGGGAATTTAACAATGATAGTCTTGGAAAAGAATGTTCATTTTAGAGTTTTTAACTCTTCACCTATTCCTTCTATCTCTGCCATTGATGGAAGTTTTAATATTTATTCTATGGATAGATTTTTCATAACACTTTTTACAGGATAGATTGGAAGACAGATTAGAAGTCACTCTTATAGTTTAATAGATAGAAGAGGATTTAGATGAGGAGATTAAGGGGTACAATGAATTGTTAGATAATGCTGAAAAAACTAAGAACAACAGCCTAGTACACCCTTAGATTTACCTAGTTCCCCATATGGGGAAGAGGCAATTCCATCTAAAATAATTGCCTGAGCACCTAAAATATGTGTTTTTGGGAGAATAGGAAACTTATACAGCTATTATCTCTTCAAATTTTATCAAAACCCAAGAAAAATAACTTGTTAAGGTGTTTAATAAATTTAAGAAGGCAATATGTTAGATTATCAAGAATACTAGGAGAATTAGTCTAGCTATGTGTATGCATAAGATCAATCTAGAAGATGATACTAAACCCATGAGAGAGGCCCAAAAGTGATTAAACCCATTCATACAAAAGGTGGTTAAAAACAAAATTCTGAAACTCTTATTAGTAAGGCTCATTTATCTTATTACTGATAGTAGGTGAGTTAGTTCAGTTCATATAGTACCTAAAAACTTCGAAATAAAAGTTGTTAAAAATGATTTAGTGTAAACTAGGACAATCACATGATGGAGGATGTGAATAGATTTTAGGAAACTAAATTTTTACACTAAATAGGATCACTTTTATTAGGTACCTATTTCCCTAGAGGATCACGAGAATACCATCTTTACAAGTCTTTTTGGGACATTCACTTTCAGAAGGATGTCATTTGGGAAATGCAATTCCCTCATCACATTTCAGAGATGTATGATGTCAATCTTCTCAGAGATAAAAAGATTAATTGAAGTATTTATGGATGATTTTTCTATTTTTGGAACCTAATTTGATGATTGATAGCATAAATTGATTTTAGTTGTAGAATGTTGCATTGAATGTACCTGGCACTTAGTTAGGAGAAAAGTCATTATTTTGGTGTAGTAGGGGAATATGTTAAGACATATAGTTTCTAACAAAGGAATTGAAGTTGATATGGTAAAAATTGAATTAATTTCTAAACTACTACCCTACATCTATTAAGGGAATCAGAAACTTCTTAGGACATATAGGTTTCTATAGGTGATTTATTAAATATTTTTATAAAATAAGTCATCCTTTTTGTAACTTGTTATTGAAAGATTTCTATTTTATTTTAATGATGATTTCTTATTTCCTTTAATACCTTTAAGGATAAATTAATATTTGCCTCTATTATTATGGCAACTAATTGGTCTTTCCAGTTTGAAATAATGTGTGTTGCTTATGATTATGCTATAGGAGAAGTGTTGGGACAGAGAGTGGATAAGCATTTACATGTCATATACTATGTTAGAAAAACATTCAATGATGACCAAATTAATTATTCCACCATTGAGAAAGAATTCTTGGCTGTTGTTTTCTTTAGACAAATTTAGGTCTTACTTATAGGTTTTAAAGTTATTATGTATTCTGATCATGCTGCTTTAAGATATCTATTATGTGAGCCAAATGCTAAGCCAAGACTAATTAGGTGGGTTTTACTCTTATAATAATTTGACCTATAGATGAAAGATAAGAAAAAGGTAGTGAAAATTTAGTAGCTCATCATTTTTCTATGTTAATTTAGGAATTCATTTATCTTAAAGATGAGAGAAAAACTTTCCTGATGAACAATTATTTTTAGTGGCTTCAAAACCATAGTATGTTGACTTAGTAAATTATCCTACTAAATGGAATGGAGTGTCCACTCTGGGATGATCCTTTTCTATTCAAGATTGGTCAAGCTAAAGTCATTCAGAGATGTGTGCATGAGAAGGAAAATAAGAGCATTCTAGCTTTATTTCATGAACTTAACTATTAAAGCCATTTTGGTGGAAAGAAAATGGCTATAAGGTATTACAGTCTGAACTTTACTAGTTAACTCTACTTAAGGATGCTCATATCCTTTACATGCATTGTGATATATGTCAATAGATATGTAATATAGGAAAACATGATGAAATGTCATTGACATCTAATTTAGTTGTTGAACTATTTGATGTATGGGGTTTTGACTTTATGGATCCCTTTCTCTCATATTTTGGTAGTGAATGTATCCTTATTGCTATTGATTATGTATCCAAGTGGCTAGAACAATGAAGCTATACCCATATAGAACAATGATGCTTTGTAAAATTTTTGAAGGATTCAATATTTGCAAGTTTGCGACACTTACAACAATAATTAGTGATAGAGGGATCCATTTATTTTAATAAAATGTTTTGTGGGATATTGAAGAAGTATAACATCACACACATAGTGGGTACTCCATACCATCCACAAACTTTTGGTCAAGTAGAAGTGAGTAATAGGAAAATCAAAACAAAAGGGTTTTGGGAATGCATTATATGTACTTCAGGGAAAGATTAGGAAATCAAGTTGAATGGTTCCTTATAGGCATATCATATAGCTTACAAAATACCAATTGGTATGATCCTTATTGATTAAACTTTAGGAAAGCGTGATACTTACCTGTTAAACTCGAGCACAAGGCTTATTGGGAAATTAAAGAGTTAAATATGGATTTAGATAGAGTAGGGGAGAATTAGTTACACCAATTCATTGAGCTTGAAGAGATTACAGACGAAGATATGAAGATGAAAATATATACAAATAGCATACTAAGCACGATCACAATAATATCCTCGTATATAAGTCTTTTCTTCCAAGAATGAAAGATATTTTAGTTAACTCTCACTTGGGATTGTTTCCAAAAAAACTAAAATCAAGGTGCCATGGACTATACTCAATTACCCAATTATTTTCAAATGCAATGGTGGAGTTTTTAAAACCTAAGTCATAGAGATTGTTTTAGGTCAATGGACATCGTGTGAAGCCTTGTTTAGAAGGAGGACACAACGCAGTAGACATTGAGTCTATAAAGGTTTAAAAGCTTAAGAACCATATGGAAACAAAGTCTTGTTAAGATATTAAAATGGCACTTGATTGGAGGTAAATCATTGTCTTTAGATAATATTATTTTTCTTTATTTTATTGTAATCATCTTGATTTTCTTCTGTTTTATGTTATTTTAGTTTATTTCTTGTTATCTGAACCATAGTTATTTCATATAGAATTGTTAAAATTTATAACTATCTATTGAGATGTGATATATGAAGTACACAACAATCTATTTGTGTTGTTAAAATTGTTTGAGATGATAGATGCACCTGAATTTCTACATCATATATGGATCACTTAGGACAATGTAGATTCTAGGTTGGGGGTCGAGGAAGAGTTTCATAAATTTAGGCAATTTTAAATTTTGTTTATTAAACATGTTGTAGGGCGTAAAATAATTCACGCCATATACCGTAATGTGAGAGGAAGACAAGAAATAACTTGTAGCCAACCTAATCAGTATTGAGTTAGCAAATAAGCCTCAATGTCTACTAAATATCTAATAAATAAACAACTAGCATTCAAACTCCTAATTATTCAACAGTAAGATTGTTAAACAGATAAAGCTTTGATAATTAAATGTAAGTCTATCGCTATCGATAAAGGTCATCAGTAGGTATATTCTTTCCTATAAATATTCACCATTATTCACCATTAAACACAATAAATTAACTACTAATACATATAACTTCTTCATTTACAAACACTGAGATCTGAACTCCCTTTCCCTAAATATCTCCCCGTATCTCTTTACATCATAAAAAGAGACATTAGTCTCCTCCCTCTCTTGTAACCCAAACTTAAGCATAAATGGGTCAAAGGCCACCACACCCAGTGGTGGTCCAAGATCTTTATGGTGTGTACTTTGTTCTGAGGTACACAACAAGCAAGAAATTCACCAATCCTTGATCTTGACAAAAATTGGTATCGATATCTAGCAATGTCTATGGGAATGAGTGTGCTTTACTAGTTGAATCATAACAAAGAGAAATATTTATAGTGTTCTCCAACTAGGTGGTTTTTAAAAAAAGACCCTAAAAAAGCTTAGAAGAAAAATACTATAAAAGAAGTTCACTCTACAAGGTCTCTAAAGGCCACACCTTTTGGTCCTTTCAAGATGAACCAACCTCTTAACTCGAAAAGCCAAATTTTTGCAAGCCACCTGTATAGATTAATAGAACCATGACTCCATCCCAAAAAAAATGATTCACACTTCCTTTGGCCCTACTAATAGGGTATTTTGATGGGCATGCCCATACGTCATCACATTTGTAGAGTGGGTGAATAAAGTATGCCAGAAATGCATGGTTGACCAAACCTGGTGTTACCACCCTGACATCACCAATTGATGCTCTAAGGGCCATGATTGATGAGTTTGAGTTATAATACACTTATGTCATTTCATCTCCTATCGTGCTAGATTAGGAACTAGATCCTCGATAGAGACACATTCCTACATCTAAACCAACCAAATAGATATATCCTTTGGTCTTATGAGATTCTAATCCATATTAAATTTTCTATGAAGGTACATCATTACTATCAGACAAGTAAAAGGCCTTAGACCTTTCCTTATAAGAAATAGGGACATGTTTGCATTTTCTTGTGAATAGATGCCTAGTTTTGATTATAGGGTCATTGAACACCTCCTTAATGTAGATCCAAAGTTCAAATTTGTCAGGCAGAAGAGAATATTCTATAAATATGAAAGGTACTCCATTATAAAGGTAGAGGTAAATAAACTTGGAAAAGTTTTGTACATAATAAAAGCATACTACCTTGATTGGTTGGATAATGTTATCTTGGTTAAAATGGCTAATGGGTAGTAGCACATATGTGTGAATTTCACCAACCAGAATCAGGCCTATCCAAAGGATAATTTTCCACTACCCTATATTGACCAGCTTGTGGATGCCACTATAAGACATGCCATTTTTTCCTTCATGGATGCATACTCTAGATAAAATCAAATTCAGATGTATGGTCTTGATAAAGAGAAAACAAGTTTCATTATCGATCAAGAGCTATTTTGCTACACGGTCAAGGCTTTTGGTTCAAAGAATACAAAAGCCAAAATATTATAGATTAGTGAATAGGATCTTCATATATCAAATTGGACATTCAATAGAGGGGTAAGTAGATGGCATGATAATCAAAAGTAAATAGACCAAAGAACAAATCAATCATATGAGCAAGAACTTCAACATTTTTCAAAATTATGTAATGAAATTGAACAATAACAAATCTATGTTTAGAGTGGGCTTAGGCAAGCTCTTAAGGTTCATTGTCAAGAAAAGGGGGACGAAAGCCAACCCTAAGAAAATAAAGGCATTGATAGAAATGCCACCCATGCAAACTATCAAAAAAGTTCAAATATTGAAGGGAAGAGTGGCCACCTTAGATCATTTCATCTCGTATGAAATTGACAAGTTTGCACCCTTCTTCAAAGTACATGCGCCTTTCTTCAAAGTACTATGAAGACAGTCTAACTTCTTATGGGATGAAAATTGTTAAGAAGAAATCAAGAAAATTTAAAGAATACTTGAGCAACCCATGGCCATTGGCATGCCTACAACAAGAGAACATGCTCAGTTTGTACCTGGTAACCTTAGAAATGGTCATAAGTGCAAGTCCCTACATCATATATTGTAAAGATACTGATAAATTGAAAAAAATAGCTTTGGAACTTATAGTGGAAGCCATAAAGAGTGCCCCATATTTTCAAGCCCATAGTATAGTTATCCTAACAAACACCCGGCTTATGTAAGTTCCATCTAAGCCCTAGGCGTTAGGCTGACAACAAAGGTGCTCAATTGAGCTCAATGAATTCGACATTGAGTATATCTCCCATACAACCATTAAAGGTAAAATATTGATCGATTTTCTAGCTAAGCTCTCCTTTGAAGAACTTCATAGTGGAGAGACTGGCAGGTGGACTCTACATATTGATGGCTCCTCCAACAAAAATAGGAGTGGAGCCAAGCTTATACTAGTCAACCCAGTTGGTGACCTCCTACATTGTACACTAAGGCTCCTATTCAAAACATAGAATAACAAAGTGGAATACAAAGCACTCATTACTGGACATAACTTAGACAAAGCACTAGGAACCAAACAAATTGACTATATTAGGGACTCCTAACTTGTTTTCAAATAAGTGTTGGATGAGTTCAAAGTTCTAGGGCTTAACCTATAAGAATATCAAAATTTAACTACAACATTGCTAGATATAATGGCATCATAGACCCTGAGTCATATTCCATAAGAAGAGAACACTCAAGCAGATACTCTTTCTCACCTAGCCTTGGTTAAAGATGAAGACCTAGAATGGACTATTTTAGTCCACCTTCTTGCAAAGCCTAGCATCAAAGCTTAGGATAAAAAATGTTCCTCATTGGGTCATATCCTAATTGGATAGACCCAATTAGGAGCTTTTTCACAAACAAAACCCTACCCACTAATAAAAAATAAATAAGGATAGTAAGAATTAGATCTATTCATTTTTTAATAGAAAATGAAATTTTTTACCGTTAAGGGTAGCACAGCCTATACCTTAGGTGCTTGACATAAGATAAGGCTAAATATGTCCTTGTTGAGATTCATGAATATGTATGCGTGAACCACTCTAGTGCAAGAAGTCTAGCTCTTAAAGTATATATGAAAGGATACAAGTGGCCCAACATGCTAAAGGACACAATTGATTGAGTCAGAAAAATGTAACAATTCCCAACGAAACTCATCTATGCCCAAGCAACCCATCAAAAAGTTAACATACTTATAAAACCCTTAGTAATTTGCACAAAGAGCGCTATACCTTATCTTCTCATTGGTTGCAACCAAAGGAATTTAGTAAGGAATTGTTGCCATAGACTACTACACCAAATGGGTGAAAGTTTGTCCACTCTTGCAAATCTTAAAAGATAAGGTCAACGATATCATATGGCAAAATATTATCTATAGATTCAGAGTTCCCCATACTCTAGTCTCAAATAATGGCACTCAGTTCACATGTCAAAAGTTCAAAAACTTGTGTGAACAGTATCACATTTAACATGTTTTCTCTATAATAGAGTCCCCTAAGCTATTGGTCAAATGAAGGCTGTAAATAAAGTAATCAAGCTGAACCTAAAATGAAAATTTAAAACATGTAAAAAAGCATTGGTCAAAAATACAGAATCTTATCAAGGAGAACCTAGGGGAGACACCATTCTCCTTCACCTATGGAACAAATGTTGTCATCCTAGTGGAAATTTTGCTACTAAGCTATAGAACCTTTGCTAAAACTTGAAAGGCAATGAGGAGGCCTTGGCCTTGAAACCTTGACCTTCTTAAAGAAAAAAAGGAATAGAGCAAGATCAGATTGGTCGCCTATAAACAAAAGATGGCCAATCATTACAATTACTTCATCAATCCTCAACACTTCTAACCATATGACTTTGTACTATATCACACAATGTAATCAGCTATAGAAAAAGGAGTAGAAACCCTTGATCCTAATTTAAAAAAACCCGTACAAAATAAAATGTGTCCTAAAAAATGGTATACAATGATTAAAAACCTTTGGGGATTCTAAGGTCCCAAACGCGTGGAACACATAACATCTTAAAATATATTATCTATAGCTAACGCATATGAGATAGAAGTAATTTTTGCAGTTTATATTCAAGATTTCAGTTTCATATAGTTTTGTGTTTTGAAATTCATGAATAAAAATTTCTACGTTGAATGCCTAAAAACTGCACCTAATCTACATTCATGAAATTCGGTAAGGATGGGAAAGTCCAAACTGCAAAGGGATTGAAAGGTGTAGACTATGAAAGGTCACATGCTAGTACCATTGAGGTGAAAAGCTGCTACAACTTTTATACTCCACCTTTATGAGCTATGCTATACTTTTAAATAGGCATACGAGCTATGCTAGTCCTTTGAATAGGTAGCAACAACTCTCCAAACTTATAATTTGTTACAAATTCTACTCCTCACCTTTACGAGCCATGTTAGACCTTTGAATAGGTAGTAACTGTGCCATGAGACCTTTAAATAGGCAGTAACCACACCTAGGGTCTAATAGTTGCTACAACTTCTACACCATATCCATGTAAACATAGATTTGCTTATGCTAGAGACCTTGAGTCCCCAATCCTAATTATTCATAAAAACTATCAGGCATAAACAGAGTGCACTAGTAGTCATAATAGGATGGAATAATCTATCGAGGACTATAAAACTTTTCAGTTTCTTAAAAAAATGCTTGGATGAGATGATAAACTCAATCACACTATGTAGAGGGGCTAGTATAGTTGGCACACCATTGTTAAAAAAAACCTTCACTTAGGGTACATGTGTATGCAGTCGTCTAGATCACTCTAGACCCACTCCCAAATAAGTACACATCATAGTGTACTAGCATAATGGATCACAAATTCCAATAATACATATGCTTAAAGAGCACCTATTGTCTCAAAACAAAAGAGATCACGGATGGACTTCGCTAAAGATACACTACTAAAATATAAAAGTATGTACAAAGCTCAAAGGTGAAAACATGATAAGGAAAAAATACATATGTATATATATATATATATATATATATATATTTACATATATATGCAAAAGGTCCATAGAAAAAACTAAGCCTACTGCTAGAAAATAAAACCATTAAGTACATGCATTTTGGTAGGGATTGAAATCAAAAGAAGATAAAGTGGTAACCTACTAATCCCTACCATTATCTACTATGACAGTTTCCTCCTTAATCTCCTTTGGACCATCATTACTGGATCCATTATGGTCCTTCTCCTCCCAGTCTAGAAAAATGATTGTAGAAAGAGTTATGTCAAAAATGTGAGCATATAAGGTGTCCTAAGTATAATCATCAAAATATTTATACTTTTTAATTTCTCTTTCCATAATTTTCCATATCTCAAAATTAAGCATACATGTTCATTCTTAGAATGAACAAAGGCTTGTACATAACTCTTAATATAGCTTTTTCTCTTAGGTGATATCAGTATCTCAATTTGCCAAGGTAGCCTCCAATATTGCCACTGATGTCACATGGATCAGTGGGGATACATGATGTGCATCTTGAACTTGCTCTAACTCCCACTCTACCTCCTGACAAGAAAGATCGAAAAAATCTCAAGCATAATCGGCTAATTATGCACATTTTCAATGGATTCCAAGGGACCCTTTAAATAAGCATGGCCAAATTTAAGGTAAGTATTTGGGCCATAGTAGCAAGACTCTGCAAATATATGGATACAGGAGATACATCTAAGTCCACAAGTTGTGAACTTGTACTACCTACAACTGGCACTAATGGAACTTCAACAGATATTGATAGAGACCCTATCCTTAAAAGGGGTTCATTTCCTTTTGGAAGCATATGAGTTGTGAAACACCCTAGTCTATAAAGGTGCTTCCTCTTTGAAATCTTGTTTAGTTACAAATCTAATTAGTTAAAGGACATGAATAGATAATTAGCATAAATATGAAAAATTAATATTTTTGAACATAGCAGATATGCAATTATGTGTAAATAAAATAAAATTTTAAGTGGAAACAACCTAAGCCACAATAATGGCCTAAGAGAAAAAGAACCAGTAAATTGGATGACCTAACTATTCACAATGAAGATAATGTTTAAATACAAGACTAGGACTTAAACTACCCACCAAGGTAATACCTCCAATTAACCTATATAATTGTTTTTGAATTGAGGTAATAGACTTAGGTGAAGATGACTATAACAATACACATAAAAGATGAAATTAATTTTGTTCAAATTATGACTATCAATTGACAACATAAATATATGTAGACAAGACATGAAAACATATTAACACTTATGGTGACATATCGACAATCACAAAAAGTAAAATATGTGTTGGAATTGCAATAGATTGTCAATTTGTTCAATTATAATAAGTTATAAAAGATTCAAAGAAAAGAGTATCACTTATCATGAAAAAATTACAGTTGAATTCATACTTGCACCTAATAAAATTTTACTTACCAAGAAAGAACTTAATTAACCTTTTTTTTTATATTCCCCTCTTGTATTTATTTTTTTGTTAGGGATTGGTTTTTTTTTTGTATATCCATTTGTGGATCTTTCTTTTTGTGTATGCAAAACCTTTTTGTATTTTTATTTTTCCTTTAATATTATTATTATCTTTCTAATGAATTATGCATTATTCAAAAACCTAGTATGATGGCTTTCACACTAGTTGTGGGGTAGCCCTCTCTACTCACTATAGTAGGTTCACATATCACAGTAGGTAGGTCTCTCAAAACTAGAAGCACTACTACAAAAAAAGGGTATATAAGTCGATATGTAAAGTTGGTTTTTGGACAAAACTGACTTATAATGAATTTAAAGTTGGTTCGGTGTAGAACCGACGCTATCCACATAGGACGTAGCATCGGTTGACGTGTCGAACCGATACTATGTGTGGACGTAGTGTCGGTTCCAAGTGTCAACCGATGCTACGCTACATGGATAGCATCATTTCACCACGTCAACTGATGTTATGTCCACGCGTAGAGTCGGTTGACACCTGGAACCGACGCTAAACACGTAGTGTAGAGTTGGTTCACCACGTCAACCGACACTATCCACATAGCGTAGCGTCGGTTGACACCTGGAATCGACACTACACACGTGGATAGCATCGGTTGACACGAAGAAACGACGCTACAAACGTGGATAAATTCTTTTATTTTCTTTCTTCTCCAAACAAAAACTATTCCAAGCGTTGCATGACTCTCGAAAACCAAAAACCTTCTCCACTTATCCTCCACTCTTTCTCATTTTATGGCCACCTATGTCCACCATTTTCAGCGCTGGTTAGTGGGTTTTCTTCCTCTCTAACTAATCTTTTAGATCCCCTATTTTTTTTAAGCGAAATACTCAAATTCTTTACACCTATTTCTCACTTACAAAACACTATTTTTTCTTCATTTTCTTCATTTTGTCACTTCATTTTACTCTTGAAAGTATTTTTATTATTCATATTTTTTCTCTTATTATGTGTTGTTATTTATATGTATAAATTTTTGTATTATATATGTAGGTTTGTATTATAAACATGAGGAGAAGAATACATCATGATATTTTTTCTACTATTAATTAATATTTGATTTTTCAATTATTTGTATTACTTAAACTATTTGCAAACTGATTTTGGTTTTTTTTCTGCTCGAATACAGGTTTTTATTTGAGTATAATAGAAAATGAGTAAATTTTAAAAAAAAATTAAAGTCGGTTCACGCGTTGAACCGACTTTAAATTTTAAGTCATTTCATTTAAAGTTGGTTCAGCGAACCGATATTAAATAGGTTTAAAGTCGATTAAATACCGATTTAACCGACTTTAGTGCCCCTTTTTGTAGTAGTGAAGTCTCTTTGTAGAAGAATTTTAAAAAGTAAAAGATTGAGCTCAAACACAATTTTACAGTCAAGGTTATCTCAATCCCTAAAATTTCACAATATCAATAATAAACTTTAAGCATGACATACGAGTACTATAAAAGGGGTATTTAAGTTGAGATTTAAACTTCGTTTTTAGGGAAAACCAACTTATAATGAATTTTAAGTTGATATGCTAAAAAAATGACTTAAAAAATTAAAAATGTAGCTTCAGTTAACACGTAGGGTTGATGCTACATATAGGACGTAGCGTCGGTTTTACGTGTCAACCGACACTACACATGGATATCATTGGTTGACATGTAGGATCGACACTACACGTAAGATGTAGCATCGGTCCTATGTGTCAACCAACACTATCCACGTGTAGCATCGGTCCTACATGTCAACCGAGGCTACACGTGTTTTTTTCCTTTTCTCTTCATTCTTCCCTATTTTCCAGACAAAAAGTAAGCTGTTGTGTAAACCCAAAAACTAATCGATGACTTCCTCTTCCACTCTTTCTTATTTTCCGACCACCTTCAACCTCCAATTTTGGCATCGTTTAGTGGGTTTTCTTCCTCTCAAATTTCTCTTCTAGATCCCCTACTTTTTTTGAGCATAATACTTAAATTTTTATACCCATTTTCTCACTTATTAAACACCATTTCTTCTTCATTTCCTTCATTTTGTCACTTCATTTACTCTGTAAATATTTCTATGAATTATTTTACACTTAATATTCATATTTATTTATATTTTGTATATCATGTGTTATTATTTATGTATAAATTTTTGTATTATCTAGGTTTTGTATTTTTATTTAGGCTTTGAAGAAAAGAAGGTATTTTTATTAATTTATTTATTTTAATAATATTATTTATTTAGGTGTTTGATATATATTAATTTACTTTAAACTTAAAATTTTGAAAATTATTTACGTGTATATGAAATATATATATTATAAGATATATTTTTAAATGTATATAATGTATAATGGGTTTATTAGTATTTATTATTATATATATGTATTATTATTAATTACATGCATTTATATATATAAATTATTATATATTGTATATTGTTAATATTATATATTTGTTATGTTTGGTTTATATATATATATATATATATTTATTTTTATATGATGTTTTGATAGATATTCTAATAATTAGGTAATTCATATATAATAATATTATAAATATATTGGTTGGATACATATTTAATATGCTTAATGTCATTAATAAAAAATTGACAAATCTGGGATGTCAAAATATAGAATTGAGCAGGACTACATTTTTGGAGTTGAAAGTTGTTTTAGAATTTGTTTGTAGAAATAATAATAATAAAATTAGCACGATTCAATGCCTATGTGTTAAATGAAAAAATTAGAAATTTAATGATGTTGAAAATGTTAAGTATCACTTTATCCGTTGTGGTATTCTTTTGAGTTAAAAATACTGGTATTATTATGGAGAAAATATTGATAATACTCATGGGGAAGAGATAAATAAGAATGTGAGTGAATTATATACATCTTATCATAATGTACAGACAGAAAATATGTTTCATGGTGTTGAAGATGAATTACATGAGGATGATCTCAAACCTATTAAAAACCTTGTAGAAGATTCCAAAAAACCATTGTATCTAGAGTGCAAGAAATACACTAAAATGTTGGGGTTGGTTTATTTGTACAATGTGAAGTCAAAAAGTGGTTTTTTTACAAGGGATTCACAGAATTAATAAATGTATTAATAGATATGTTTCCTGAGGGTATTGAATTTCCATCTTCAATGTATGAAGTGAAGAAATTTCTTAGTCGATTTTGCATGCAATATCATAAGATTCATACTTGTCCAAATGATTGCATTTTTATAGAAAATAATATATGACATTAGATGATTGTCTGATGTGTAAAGAATCGAGATGGAAGCATGCTACAGATGAGACAACACTTAAGAAAGGCGTGTCCGTAAAGGTTCTTTTGTACTTTCTTCCGATTCCTTCCTTTCAAAGGTTGTTCAAAAGTAAAGAGACATCAAAGATGTTGACTTGGCATTCAGATAATTGATCCGATGATGGGGTGCTACGTCATCCTTATGATTTTCCAAATTGGAAAGTTGTAGATAATTCATCCCCTCAATGGGAACTTATCAGGACATGCAACAAAAGGTTATATGGGATGCCCTATTTGTAGTGATGGCACTTCTACAACTTATCTTGTTCACCAAAAAATATGTCTTATAGAAGACATAGAATATTTTTGCCATCTGGACACAAGTTTAGATACCAAAAGAAACCATTCGATGGTGAAGAAGATCATGATCCTACACTAATACCTTTGTGAGGTGTTGAGATATTAAGGCAATTGAATGGTATGATATTCAAACGATATGGAAAGATGAAAAAAAGAATACTCACTAATAAAGGGAAACAAAAGAGGTCAACTAATGAAAGGGTGAAAAGAAAAATGTTACTAAATAAGTTGATCATGGTTGTTGGAATAAAAAAATAATATTTTAGGAATTACCTTATTAGAAATACCTACACATTCGTCACATCTTAGATGTCATGCACATTGAGAAAAATGTATGTGAGATCTTGATTGGTACATTACTTAATATACTTGGAAATATGAAGGATGGAATTAAAGCAAGATTGGATTTAAAGAAACTAGGCATACCACCTGAATTGGAACCACACTACTACAAAAAGGGGCATTAAAGTCGGTTAAAAACCGACTTTAAACCAATTTAAAGTTGGTTCGCTGAACCGACTTTAAATTAAACGACATAAAGTTTAAAGTCGGTTCAAGGCGTGAACCGACTTTACGTTTAAAGTCGGTTCACGCGGTGAACCGACTTTACGTTGTAATTTTTTTTTTTAATTTATTCATTTTCTATTTTACTCAAATAAAAACCTGTATTCGAGCAGAAAAAAAACAAAATCAGTTTAGCAAATAGTTCAAATAATACAAATATTTGAAAAATAAAATATTAATTAATACCAGAAAAATTACCATGTTTTTGTTCTATTTTATTCAAGATCATCATATTCTTCTCCTTATGTTATAATACAAACCTACATATATAATACAAAAATTTATACACATAATAACAGAAAAAAATATGAATAATAGGGGATCTAAAAGATTAGTTAAAGAGGAAGAAAACTCACTAACCGGTGCTAGAAATGGTAGTCGTAGGTGGTCGAAAAATGAGAAAGAATGGAGGAGAAGTGGAGGAGGTTTCGGTTTTTTAGAGTTCTGCAACGCTGAAAATAGTTTTTGTCTGGGAAGAAAGAAGAGAAAAGAATTTATCCACGTGGATAGCGTCGGTTCCACGTGTCAACCGATGCTATGTTACGTGGATAGTGTCGGTTTACCACATCAACTGACGCTACGCTACATGGATAGCGTCAGTTCCAGGTGTCAACCGATGCTACGCTACGTGGATAGCGTCGGTTCACCACGTCAACCGACGCTACGTCCATGTGTAGCATCGGTTCGCCACGTCAACCGACGCTACGTCCATGTGTAGCGTCGGTTCGACACGTCAACCGACTCTACGTCCTACGTGGATAGCATCGGTTTTACACCGAACCGACTTTAAACCAATTTAAAGTCAGTTTTTTTCTAAAAACCGACTTTACTTATCGACTTAAATACCCATTTTTGTAGTAGTGCCAAGGGTAGAAAATGATAAGAATCGAACATACTTGCCACCAACATCATATACAATGTCAACAAAAGAGAAGGAGGTGTTGTGTAAATGTTTGGCAGGTGTGAAAGTTCTAAATGGTTACTCATCCAACTTAAGAAATTTTGTGTCTATCACCGATATGAAACTTTATGGATTGATACCACATGATTGTCATATCTTAATGCAACAATTATTACCAGTTGCTATAAGTTCAATTCTTCCAAAACATGTTCTATTATCAATAATTCGTCTATTTTCATTCTTCAATACAATATGCAAGAAATCTATATCAATTGGCGAGTTAAACTCTTTACAGAAAGATGTTGTAGAGAATTTGTGTCTACATGAAAAATATTTTCCTCCTTTTTTCAATATAATAATTCACTTGTGTGTTCATTTAGTTCGAAAGGTTCAATTGTGTAATCCTACTTACTTAAGGTGGATGTATCCTTTTGAGAGATAACATATCAATTGATCTAGGGTAATAAAAAATAAAGGTTGACATAGGTTAATCGATTTACTCAATTTTTAATCGATCTAGTGCTCAATCGATCGAAACTTAATACCTTGATTGATTTACTTGAATTAAAAATTAATTTAGGGGTTTTTAATCAGGGTTGATCAATTTACTCACCTTAATCGATCAAGTGACCTATATGTAAAATGTTCGTATATTATTGTTTATAATATCATAAACACTAATAAACTTTACACTCTTTACTGAACTCCTTAAGAAATATGAAGGCTATTATGCTCCTATTTTTCCTACCAACTAGAAGATCAAAAGTCATACCTACAAAGAGAACACAAGTATCAACTAAGTGTCTAAAATAAGATACTAAATTCAAAGTGTTAAGGTTAGTACTCATTGTTACGATGTGGAGGATCATTGCGCTCTAGCTCAGCTACTATAATATCCAAACATTAGTCAGCTATCCCTTTTAAGAGTACGAGTCTATCACTCTTTTACTCCTTTATAAGTGTAATGTAGAGCTAATTAATGAACTTCAGTTTTTTCTTGGAAGGACAACCCTGTAACCAATGAACTACAAACAAAAAGGAACAGATTAGAGAAAATAAATCATAATACTGTGAAGTTCAGTCTTAGAGTTTGTTGCCATCCCTTTCATACTGGGTGAACGTGGAAGGGACCCCTGAGAGATCTAAATCAAAATTTCCATCCACTATGAAAAGTGAATCTAGCCACTTATTAGTATTTGGAAGATTCTCAATCAAAATACAATTGGCAAAAGGTCTAAGATAGAACAAACCATAACTACCACTTTGAGGCTATAAAAATTAGCAGTAAGTGAAATCTTTCATAGTGAGTTAATCTCCATATTCCTTCAAAAGCACTCAATAAGATAAAAATATCTAGTAAAAATTAGGGGGAAACTAGTAGGGTCTAGTGCCAACATATGCCAAGAAATATTTCACTATAGGTGGAAAGGATAATCCTAGTCTAATGAAGAGTTTATTTGTATATAAGTTACCCTACCCAGAATAGGGTTGCTCCAACTCATGTCTAGAACATAGAGTATCAAACATATTGATTTTGGTCTATTAAAGATCTCCCTAACTTTTTCTAATAAAGGATCTATCATCCAAGAACATAACTTATTTATAGAAAAGAAATTAAGGCCTTCTTAATCAAGACCCAATTAGTACTTAGTAATACCAATCTGGAAAAAATCTAAGTCTTCATCACTGGAAGAACCCACAAATAGAACCATATTATTGGAACAATCCAAAATCAACACCTAACTTGATGTGCACCTAATCGCTACTATAGACCCAAGCTACCACAGTGGAGACCCAAGCCATCCCAATGGTCAGACACCCCATGCTAGACCTGACCATAGTTAGATGCCCTATGAGCTATTAGATATTCCATGGGTGGCCAAACCATGGCTAAAGATGCCATGGTCAGACATATCATGGATGGCCAAAACATGACTAGACCTTCTATAGTCAGAAACACCATGGTCAATCAAATATGGATCCCCCTCCTTTATCATTCCTTCATTTGGCGACCACCTCTTATGGCTCATCTCAACCTATGCTCGCTCAAACCTATGATAGCTAAGATGATCATATCCATCAATTATTTTGTGTTCCATCACAACCCATATATAGGATTACGAGTGTAAGTGTCATGGGGTGTAAGGTATTTGGATAGCAAAAATATAAAAATCATACAATTTTTACAAAGTGATTGGAAAATAAATAAACAAAAATAAAAGAAAATAAATACTTACTAAACCCTGAAGCAAGATCCTCCACCCTTTTACTCTCTCTAAAATTTTCAATTTAAAAAGTGGAATGAAAGAATGAGGGGGAGCTCTGATTATATAAGGGATAAGGTGAGATCTTAACCATTTATCAAAGGACCCATCCAACGGTCCTAGGTAATTGAATAACCAATGGGCTTGAAATCCCACACTTGGACCCATTTCATTTCTATAATAATAGGAAATTGAACCTATTGAGTAATGATTTTGACATCGACATAAGTTCCTTATTAGGATTTTGATTGAGAACCCATAAAAATCACTGATAATAGGACATCATCGAACAAGTTTTAAGTGCTTGTGAAAACAATAAAATTTTCATATAGGAAAATAATGGCCATGTAAGAGTGGACTTAACACCACAAGTGAGGTTCAGAAGATAGTGAACATAGATAGTGATTTAATGGAAAAATAGACCTCCTATCCCATGTACCCAGGCCTAGTAGGTCTAGGGGGCTCATTTTGGGTCAAAAGTAATTCACATCATGGGGTGTAACATGAGAGGTCCTACTTAGCAAATAACTTATTGGTCAACCCAATCCATACTGAGTACTACATATAAGCCCCAATATATACTAAGTATCTAAAGGATAAACGGCTAGCATTCAAACTCTTGATTATTTGACAATGAGATAATTAAGTAGATGAAGCTCTAACATTTAAATTAAGTCTATTTTTATGGGTAAATGATGTATAAAAACTTGATACATAAATTTTATATATTTTTAAATAGCCTGTAAGTGCATGAATCACTTTATAAAAAGTAACGAGTATACTTTTATAAGGTATATATGAGTGTTGAGGATATTTGTGAACAAAATCTTTAATTCTAAACAAGTTTTTAGGCACTTTTTTCTTTATCACTATTCCAAGCCAAATAAAATTTTGAGTTTCAACTCAAAAATTTTAGGCATATACTCATCCTTATGCCTGTTAGAATACTTGCTATACACTTACGAATATTTGGAATATACTTTAGTCAACCAATGCAGTATTGGGTCAATCGATGGAATGGGTTAGATTGATCAAGGATCAATCTTGTATGATCTATGTCTTCTTCGGTTGATTTTCAAATTGGGAAATATCTATCAAATTGGATTTGATCAATTGAGAATTAATCATATTTGATCAAGTTTATTTTAGTCATTGTTGGGTCAATTAAAAAGGGTTTTGATCAATTTAACATACAAGGTTGACTTATTAAGCGGCTAGGGCTCCAACTTAAAATATTTATTTAAAGTCGAGTCAATTTATGAAATTACCATTTTAGTCTTTTCTTTTATATGCTTCAATATTTTTAAAATATAGACAAGATATAGCCTAAATTATAGGCTAAAATAGTGGATAAGATATAACCTAAATTATAGGCTAAAATATTAGATAAGATATAGGCTAAAATATAGGATAAGATATAAGTTAAAATATTTGATAATATATAGCTTTAAATATAGCCTAAATTGTAGCCTAAGAGATAGCCTAAAATCTCAATGAAACTACTTAAAAAGAACTATTATTTAAATGTGAGTCTTCTTGATTAATGAATATTTCTGATCTTATTTGTAATAGAAAAATATTTGTCAATTACATAGGATTAGGGTTTTAATTTTCATATAAATAAAACTCATTGCTCATTGTTTCAAATTACCATACACATTCTATTCATCTCTTGTTTCTTCTCACTCAAAAAAGGTTTTTAACTGAATCATATTTATTTAAGCATATTCTTAAATTAATCTATCAAACATTGTGTAGTTATATTTGGTTTATTCTTATGCCAATTTACTTTGACAAAAATCATCTTTTGTTTTGGCTTCTTTCTTTAATTAATCTATCAAAGTTTGTGTAGTTATGTTATATTGATTAATAAGCTTTTTTTTTTCTTGTATTATATATTCACACAGCTTCTTCTTGATTGTGTTTTTGCATATATTGGGTCAAATAATTTTGTGTGTCATCATAATTATTTGATTTAATTATTTAATTTTAAAGATGTTATTTTTATTGAACTTGGGCATAAACTTTTGATCTAGGGTTACTAGATGATTCAAATTAACTAATTGTTTTTTGAATATTCTAGCTAGGGTTTTTTATCATTGAATTTGTTTTATGACACACTTTTCACTTGTGTTATTATGCTAAATTTATAGGTATCAGTTAAACAGGTTTGATTACTCGTGTGACTCGAGTATGTCAAAACATTGGTCTAGATATATAAACCTATCTTGTGGAGACATTGAAAAAAGTAGTGACTATAATTAGATTACTTTGGGGAATTATTTTGGAGGATAATTTACATCCTGACGTTATAATTGAATATTAATTTTTATAATGGATAGTTAGGTGATCATTTTGATTGATGGTTTCCCTTTTAGTTCATTGGTGTGGCATAGGTTATTTCCACCTAAAATATCATGTCACAAGTTCTTATTTTTTTCGTTTTATATTATTTATACACGATTGCATTTCTAGCCATTTGAGATTTTTTAATTAGTAATAATTTGAAAAATTAACTATTCACCTTTCTAGTTAATTAGATACATAACTTAAAACATTCATTTGATATCAGAGTAGGTTAATAGATATACATAGTGTTTGCCCAAGACCTTGTTATGGATTTGAATCCAAGAGAACTCTAATTTTGAGATCCGAAGGTAAGAAATATAAACTCACTAGACCTAAATGTTTTGAATGAAATGGGATTAGTCACATTGTAGCTGAGTGTGCTAATAAAAAGAAAATAATTGGAAGTGATTTCAATTCTACACTTTGTGATTCAGAAAGTGACAAAGACAATCTAGATGAATTAGATAACAATGGCACTAACTATTTGGCATTTACAACAATTGACATTTATTCAGATTTTGAGGAAAGTAATTCTAAATTCCTACTAAATAAATTTAATACTAATAGTTTGATGAACTATTTTTAGATTTAGTAGGCTCTAAAAAGGAAAATGATAGGTTGCTTGTAGGAATAACAAAATTAAATGATAAACATAAATCCTATGAATTAAATGCACCAATTATAGAAAAAGAAAAAAATTGAATTGTTTGAACTTGTTAAGGGTTTGAATTCAAGTCTTGCAAATCTTAAATAGGAAAACAAGAATCTAGTGCAGGAACTTGCACGATCAAAGGAAGCCATGAAGGGCCTAACAATTGGAGCTAAAAGGCTACACAAAGTTATTGACTATAGAAACCTCTTGGAGATAAGAGAGTGCTAGGTTATATAGATGAGCATTATATGCCATCATCTTCAAAAGCAACTCAATTTGTAAAACTAAGCATCCTTCTTCAAATGTTTCACAAACACCTTCAGCATCAAAGATCTCATTTGTAAGGCCTTCTAACTCTATTACAATTATTAATTATGCATAAAGAACCATTGTGCCAATAACTGATAAAATTGTATGTTTATGTCTGTCTGTCATCATTGTTGTAGGAAATATAATATTAGGCCAAACTATAGATTTTGTTGGTTGTAGCCCAAATCATTAATCTTTTACATACTTCTAGTTATAGAACATATAATTATCGTCCATATATTTATACTATATAGCATGAAGTCATTATTTCAAAAAGGCATTGAAATTCAACACATTTAATTATAAGACTACTTATCACCATCCTACCATGCATGTTGCATCTTTATTTAGGATGAATTTTAAAGAAATAAAGTAAGTCCAAGAACATGCTTATGAAGTCTAAGGTAGTTAAGTTCCAACAATAAGAAATAAAGAAACCAAGATTCATGAAAATTTGGGTTAGAAAACATTGTCTCTTTTTGATCACCTAATCGTCCAGTTTTGTTCATCTAGAAACTTTTGTTTGAATGCTTAATGAATCCTATGTCAGCATCTTTAGTAGGTTTGTTTCTTTTTCATCTATTTATTGATGTTTCTTTAGTTTTAAGAAAAAAAGGAAGAGTGATTTATTTTAACAATGAAATAGACTTTACATATTTCATTACTTTACAAACTGGACATATTTTTATTGACTCTTCATTGTGTAATTGAGTAATTTAACCTGTGCATTTACATACTTTTTTCCCATCAAGTTATCAATGCTGACAAGAATTATTTCACACACTCACTGAACTCATATTGAAATCATGCTTTAAGCATATGATTATTGTTGTAAGATGTAAAGGCTTAAGCAAACCTTGACAACAAAATTACATTTGAGCTCTATCTTTAACTTTATAATGAAATTTGAAGAGAGGAACCTAATTTTGAGAGGGTTACCTATTGTGATGCGTTAAGCTATTATAGTGAGCAGAAAAGACTACCTCATAACTAGTGTAAAAGTCATCATATTCGATTTTTGGAAAAATATTTACCCAAAATCACCTGATTTTGGGTAATATTTTATTTTTTATTATCAAAATCACTTAAAGCTATGTATTTCCACTACAATGTTAAGCCTTACCTTAAAGCAATGTTGGTAAAAGGTGAAATTCATGGTAATCCATTGGCTTGCTATGGGAAGACAATTTCCTAGTATGTTAAGGCTTACCGTTGGAATTTAGTGTCATGGTAAGGCTTACCATGACAAGGAAATGCCTCACTACAACAATGGTAACCCTTACATTGGGAGCAATTTTGGTAAAAAAAAATGGAATTCATGGTAAGGAATTAACTTTGTGTGGGAATGCATTGGCCTAGTATGTGAAGGATTACCACTAACATCCAGTTTTGTGGTAAGGTTTAGCACAACAAGGCAATGCTTACCACAAATAGTGGTAACCCTTAGTTAGGGGAAATTTCGATAAAAAATAAAATCTAACCAAAATGCACTACTAATTTGGTAAATCACTTAGTTTCTGGTTCCTGCATGATTCCTTAACAAAAAATAGGAAATAAAATAGAAAATCATAGCATGCACAAAACGAAAGAGTCATAAGTTGGTAATCAAAAATAAACAAATAAACAATCACTATATATAAAAAGAGGGAATAAAAAAATATTTAAGATCTCTCTTAGAAGATATTTTTTATTTTGTGAAATTGAGGATTCAACTATAGTTTTTCAAGGATGGGTGAAACTCCTTCCTTTAAATCTCCCACGATTGATCATAAATGAATTAAAAGACATACTTTTGAGGTTCAAACATGTATCTTATTTTGGTGATTTTTGATATGTCACTATATATGTTAGTATATCTATGTGTCTTGTCAAAACACTTTTGCCATCAATGGATTTTCAAATTTTGAACAAGAGTAATTTCTCAAATGAATGTTTTTATTCTATTCATGTTTAAATAAGTCTAATACCTTAAATTAAAAAAAATGTACATCAGTTGTTATAAATTTTTATTTTATTCTACTTTATTATGGAGAGTCATAGAACTTAGGGAGAGTTAATTTATTAATTGCATCACATTCATGTTCATAATGAATTTAAGTTTCCTAGTTAAATTATCTTTTTGTATGACAAAAAGTGGGAGAGTTGTTATTATTGGGAGAGATTGCACTTGGGGGAAAACACATTAATTAAAGTGATCTATTTATTAATTGATATGTCATATAAGGGGAGTCATTTTAATATTTAAATAGTATCTGTTATTATTGATCACTTATGCTTGTTTCCTCCCTTTAATATTATCATATTCATTGAATTAATGAACAACAAGTTCTTCGAGATAAGTTATATGCATATTTGGCTATTTGATCTTCAGTGTACATGTGAGCTCAAAGACTTTAGCGAAGATGGCTTCTCCAGATCATAGGATAATACCACTATGAAAAATTTAATTTTCCTATGAGCATCATGTAGTGAGAGGGAGGTTTTTCACATGAATAAGTAAGGTATATATGATTATTGTTGAGATTTGTGAATAAACCGTTTAATTGTAAAAAAGTTTTCAAGTTCATTTTTATGGCTACTATTCAAAGTTGAAGAAACTTCTAAGCTTCAAGTCGACATGTTTCAAGTATATACTCATCCTTATCTACATTATAATAGGTTAGATCGATCAAGGATTGATCTTGTTTGATCTATGTCTTCTCGAGTTGATTTTTAAATTGAAATAGATCGATTGAATTGGTTTCAATCAATGGAGGATTGCATCGATCAAGAATTAATATTATTCAATCTACCTAGTTTAAGTTTATTTTAATTATTGTTGGATCAATCAAAAAGGGTTTTAATTGATCAAACACATATGGTCAATCAATCAAGCCTTGGCTTGATCAATAGAGTGGCTATGGCTTTAACTTCAAATATTTACTTAAAGTTGAGTCAATTTATGAAATTACCTTTTAATATTTTATTTAACACTTCAATGTTTTTAAAATATTTCCTAAAATATAGGGTAAGATATAGCCTAAATTATTGGCTAAAATATTGGATAAGATATAGCCAAAAATGTAGTCTAAATTATAGCATAAGAGATAGCCTAAAATCTCAATGAAACTACTAAAAAAACTCTTATTTAGATATGAGTCTTCTTGATTAATGAGTATTACTAATCCTATTTGTAATAGACAACAGTACATATTTTGTCAAATACATAGGATTAGGTTTTTAATTTTTCATATAGATAAAACTCATTGCTCATTGTTTTAAATCATCACATAAATTCTATTCATCTCTTGTGCCTTCTCTCTCAAAATGGTTGTCAAATGAATCATATTTATTGTGGCATATTATTAACATAATCTATCAATATATTGTGTGGTTATGTTTTATTTATTTTTATGCCTACTTGATTTTATAGAAATCATATTTTGTTCAGGCTTATTTATTTATTTAATCAATTAAACATTGTGTGGTTATGTTGGATTGATTAATAAGCTTATTTATATTTTGATCTGGTGATCATATGTTCATATAGCTTCTTCTTGATTAGGTTCTTTCATGTTTTGATAAAATAATTCTATATTCATTGAGAGTGTGAGTAGTTACACTTCTTTTTACTAAACAGTAGTTATCAATCACACCGCATTCTTTGGCATGAGCTGTGGAGGATGGCTGGTTAAAATTTGAACCAAATCATTGCGAAAGCAAACAATGGAAAGCAATAGTAGGCTGTTTGGATAGAGGTCCTCATTGATAGAGGTAATAGTGTAACTTGTTTACTGTTTAGTAAATTTTTTACTGCTCAGTTGCTGCTTTGACCAACCTGAGGATGTTACCATATAAATATGGTGTCTATATGGGTTTACCTCATTATATGAAATGTTATGCATGATCTCTTATTGAGCTAGTATAATTTGAATTTTTTGTGTATATGTCTCAACATATTGAAGCATAAACTTTGATTAGAAAGCTTTCATTTTTTACTGGCTTTCTACCTCGATACTTAATATCTATTATTCAGTTATTTGTTTTTTGATATGATACTATTCGTGATTCTACTACGTTATTTATATAAGTGTTTATTTCCTTGTTTGTGTGAGTTAGGGCCGATTACTTTAGGAATCTATATCTCCTTACTCTGGTCGTGTACCGGGTTGTTAACTCTTTCAAATAAAATAAAAAAATTTAAAGTCTCATTTATTACTTGAATTTATAAAAAAAATTCAAAAAAATTTAATTTAATTTTCTTTTCTTTTAATTTTTGAAGTAATTCTTTTTCTTTTACTTTAAATTTTTAAATTTTAATTTTCTTTTGTTTTATTTATTTATTAATTCTTTTATTATTTTATTTCTTTTAATTAATTTGTGTTTAGTATTTTCGTAAACAAAATATATAATATTTAATATATTTGATGTAATTACTTTATGAATTGTATGATAAACTACTTGTATTACAAACTGTTTATAGTATAAATTATTTGTAACATACTTGTATATTTATTTTATCTTTTATTTTTTAAAACTTGAAAGGTGATTTTAATTTTTGTTTTCAAAGTTTATGTGAGGTAGGAAGTCCATAGAGTAGCCTCTCAGACCTTACAAAAGTAATATAAATAGGTCAAATAGACTGTCAAGAAGGCTAGACTTTGAGAGCCTATAACCTTTAATTGAAAATAATTTTGAACTAGATCTAGACGCCAACCAGCTTCTTGCTGGTCCCTTAGCAAGAGAAACGATAAAAACTAAAAATTAAACTATCCTAAATCACTTCCGTGGATTGACACGGTTGCATTTAGCATATGCAAAAAGCCTTTAAACCCTTAGGTTGCCCTAGTGTACAAGTTTGAGTCTCGTGAGGGTTTTCAGTAATGATACCCACAAACATTGAACTAAATGAAAAAAATTAAAAGAAATAATAAAAATAACAACTTAAAAACTAAAATTATAACAAAATCAAAAATTAACTTTTAAGAATAAAATAAAAGAAAACAACATGAAACATAACACAAAAATGTCTCATACTTTTTAATTTCCTTTAAGATCATAATTAAAATCTAAAGCATAAGTTATTTTAATCTTCTTAAACAATCATGATTTATTATAATAATTAGTCGAAAATCACTTTCATATTTCATATAAAAAATGTATCAATTTAATTTCACCCAATTTCAGTGTCATGAATCCGAATTCGCTTCGACTCAATTCCTCACAAATCAATACTCTCAAAACACTGAATCCTATGGGTTCAAACACTCATACTAATTTATATGCGAAAGAGTTGATGTATAGAAATGAACTAATATGTTCGCATATGTATAAAGAATAAATGTTGAAAGTGTTATTTTAACATTGATCTCATGAAAGGAATTAAATGTATAAATTATAAAGATATCATACATAAAAATTATTTTCATGCATAAATCAAACTCATTAAGCAAAAATTTCAAGATATATGCCTTTTATAAATGAAGAAAGTGCAATGACTTTTTAGGGAATTACTTCCTATATCTTTCTTTTGTAATTAGCCTTTACTCACAACTTTGTAGGAAATGTGGGTTATAGTTTGTAGATTATACTATATATATTTTTATCTCTTTATATCTTTTTGAAGATATTTTTCAATATATATCATTTTTTTAGATAGTCAACCTATGTACAGATTGTACATTTTTTAGGATTTTGGTGAGTGGTTAATTTTATGACTTTTCTGTTTGATTTTGGTTTAGGTAACCCCAAATATATCTCTTTTTTTTTGTAGCAATCATGCATGAATGAGATAAAAGCATATACTATCAATTCCTACTCAAATCATTTAATCTAAGCAAAAATAATAATAAAAAATATACGACACTCTATTAAGATGAGAAAAAAATCATACATTCAATGCTAATATCTATAGAGATCATCTAAAAATTTGAAGAAATAAGAAATGTGTTTGGAATAGAAAAAATATATATTTCACTCTGAATAAGGGAAATTAGGCTCAAATTATATCTCACAAAGGTAGTCTCCACTAAAAATAAAACATAAACACCGATTTTGGGTTTAATATAATTTCTACATCTTACCAAGAAATACTAGTTATGACAAAAACTAACTAATTACCAAAAACAATTACAAAATATTTCATGATATATTTTCAAAAATTAATCTAATAGTACAAAAGACTTAACTATTTACTTAAATTTGATTTAAAGAAATGATAAATTTTGTGAGAATTTTTTTTTAAATTCCAAAAATTACTAAATCACACAAAGAGAATAAAACCAAACACAATAAAAATGAAAATGTGAACATAAAAAAAGAAATTTTTTTTTTAAATTGTTAAATTTTTTTTTTTTTGAAATTAAGCATGGTAACTTTTCACCACCCCCAACCTAGTACTTATATTTTCCTTAATGTAACAACTATAAATTAAAGATAAAGAGAAAAGAGAAGAAAGATTACCTATTTCCTGAAAATGTGCAAGTAGTAATAGAGAAATGTAGGTGCATCCATCATATTCATCATTAAAGTTCACATAGACAGATAGCTGTGAACTTCTAACATCTCAACAAATATTTTTAGTTTTAATAATTTTAAAATTATTCACATGTAATTAAACTAAAATAAACAATAGAAATTAAATAAATAAAACAAATAAAAGAAAATTACCTAAAATGATGGGTTGCCTCCCATCCAACACTTAGTTTAACGTCTTAGCAAGACGTAACTTTATGGTGCTAAGGGTTACTCAGCCAAATGCAATCCATTTCAGCAATGTTGTTTGGTTCTTCTAAATAAGGCTTCACACGATGCCCATTGATTTTGAATGTTTTTTGTGTCTTGGAATCCAATAGTTCTACTAATCCATGTGCAAATACCTGAACTATTTTGAATGGTCCATCCCATCTTAATCTCAACTTTCCTAGAAACAATCTCAAATGAGAGTTAAATAAAAGAACTTTCATTCCAGAGTGAAGAGTCTTAGGAACTAGCCTCTTGTTATGATAGCGCTTAGTACGCTCTTTGTATAATTTGGCATTCTCATAGGCTTCGTTCCTAATTTCTTCCAACTCATTAAGATGGAGTAACCATTTTTCTCCTACTTTATCTAAATCGATGTTTAACTCTTTAATTGCCCAGTAAGCCTTGTGTTCGAGTTCAATTAGAAGGTGGCATGCTTTCCCAAAGATTAACTGGTAAGGGCTCATCCCAATAGGTATTTTGTAAGTGGTGCGGTATGCCCATAAGGCATCATTTAACTTAAATGCCCAATCCTTCCTTGAAGGACGCACAGTGCGTTCCAATATTCCCTTAATTTGCCTATTACTTACTTCCACTAAACCATAAGTTTGAGGATGATATGGAGTAGCTACTTTATGTGTGATGTTGTACTTTTTTAGTACTTCCTCAAAGATCTTGTTACAAAAATGGCTACCTTCATCACTTATTATAGCTCTAGACATTTTGAACCTGCTAAATATTAAATCCTTCAAGAATTTAACAACAACATTAGCATCATTGGTTTTAGTGGGGATAGCTTCTACCCACTTGGATACATAATCCACAACAACCAAAATATATTGAAAACCATTGGATGGGGGAAAAGAACCCATAAAGTCAATCCCTCATACATTGAAGAGTTCAACAACTAAATTAGATGTCAAAGACATTTCATCTCTTTTGTTTATGTTTCCTTTTCTTTGACATCTATCACATTGTGCACAAAACATATAAGCATCTTTAAAATGAGTGGGCCAAAAGAATCCAGACTGTAATACCTTACGGGTTATCTTTTCACCGCCAAAATGGCCCCCACAATGAAGTTCATGACAAAAAGTTAGAATGCTTTTATGTTCTTATTTAGATACACATCTCCGGATGACTTGATCTTGACCAATCTTGTATAAATAAGGGTCATCGCAGAAATAGTACTTAATAGTTTTAAAACCTTTTCTTGTTCTGATATGAAGTGTTAGGTCACAAAACACCAATGGTAAGATAGTTTACAATATCAGCATACCATGGGTTCAGACCTATTGAAAATAACTGTTCATCAGGAAAGGTTTCAACTATATCTTCATTACTCTCATCCTTAAGAAAATTGAAGTCAGAAATCAAACTAGACAAATGGTCAGCTACTAAGTTTTCACTGCCTTTCTTATCCTTGATTTCTAGGTCAAATTATTGTAAGAGTAAGACCCACCTGATTAATCTTGGCTTTCCATTTGGTTTACTTAATAGGTATCTTAAAGCAGCATAATCAGAATGCACAATCACTTTAGATCCTACTAAATAAGACCTAAATTTGTCTAAAGAAAACACTATAGCCAAGAATTCCTTTTTAGTGGTGGTATAATTCATTTGGGCATCATTGAGTGTTTTGCTAGTATAGTATATGACATGTAAACACTTATCCACTCTTTGTCCCAAGACTTCTCTGATAGCATAATCAGAATCGTCACACATTATTTCAAAAGGTAAAGACCAGTTTGGTGCCATAATAATAGGGGTAGATGTTAGTTTCTCTTTCAAGGTATTAAAGGCAATAAGGCAGTCATTGTTGAAATTAAAATAAACATCTTTTGATAGAAAGTTACATAAGGGATGACTTATTTTAGAGAAATATTTAATAAATCGTCTATAAAATCTTGCATGTCCTAAGAAGCTTCTTATCCCCTTCACAGATATAGGGGAGGTAGTTTGGAAATCAATTCAACTTTTGCCTTATCAACTTCAATACCCTTGTTTGAAATTATATGTCCTAAAACTATCCCTTGTTGAACCATAAAATGAATTTTCTCCCAACTAAGGGTGAGATTGCATTCAATGCATCTTTCTAAAACCAAAGTCAATTTTTGTAAGCAATCATCAAATGAGTTCCCAAAGATAGAGAAATTGTCCATGAAAATCTCTATGAATTTTTCCACCATGTCTGAGAAAATAGATATCATGCATCTTTGGAAAGTAGCAGGGGCATTGCATAACCCAAATGACATTCTTCGAAAAGCAAATTTCCCAAAAGGACATGTAAATGTGGTATTTTCCTGATCTTCTGGTGCTATATATGGGTACTTGATAATATCTAGACAATCCATCTAGAAAATAGTAAAATTCGTGCCCAGCTAATCTTTCCAACATTTGATCAATGAATGAAAGAGGAAAGTTATCCTTTTTAGTATATAAATTTAGTTTCCTAAAATCAATACATATTCTCCATCCAGTGATTATTCTAGTGGGCACTAATTCACTTTTGTCATTTTTAACAACTGTTATCCTAGATTTCTTAGGTACCACATGCATTGGACTAACCCACTTACTATCCGCAATAGGATAGATAATTCCTTCTTCTAACAATTTAAGAATTTCTTTCTTAACTACCTCTTGCATATTTGGGTTTAGTCTTCTTTGGGCCTCTCGTGCAGGTTTAACACCATCCTCCAAGTTGATCTTATGCATACACATCGTAGGACTAATGCCTTTTATATCCCCGATACTCCAGCCTATAGCTTTCTTAAACTGTTTAAGCACTTTGATAAGTTCCTTTTCTTGGGTTTTGGTCAAGGTTGAAGAAATTATCACTGGATAAGTTTCTCCTTCTCCCAAAAACACATATTTTAAGTGCTTAGGTAAGTCTTTGAGTTCAAGTTCAGGTGGATTGGCCTCTTTACTAGATGAAGAATTGGCTAGAAAAAGTGTACTAGATTTTGTCACTACTTCATCATTGTCTAGTCGTTCAAGGTACCCCTTAATTTCCTCATCTAAATCTTCTTCGACCTCTTCAAGTGTAAGAACAGTTTCAAGCTTGTCTTTTATTCTGGTTTGGGAAAAGGTGATTTGGACAAGATTATCCAAAGGGTCAACATCAAATATTTCATCGATGGAAGAAATAGAAGGAAAAGGTGAAGAATCAAAAACTTTAAAATGAATAGTCTCTCCTAAGACTGACATTGTTAAATTTCCATCTTGGACTTCAATAATAGTTTTAGTAGTTGCCATAAATGGTCTACCAAGTAGTATTGTGTGCTCTTTATCCAAGGTTGGATTTTCTTGCATATCCAAAACCACAAAGTCAACAGGCATTATTAGTTTGTCCACTTGTACCAACACATCCTCAACTATTCCCTTTGGATACTTAAGAGATCTATCTGCAAGTTGAAAGGACATAGTTGTGGGTTTTAAATATCCTAAATTGAGTTGTAAGAATATAGAGTATGGCATCAAATTTATACTAGCACCTAAATCAAGCATTGCTTTAGCAACCTTCCTATCCCCCATAGTTATGTTTATAATAAAACTTCAGGGTCTTTCAACTTAAGGGGTAGTTTGTGCTGAAGTACAACGCTAGAAATTTTTGATACTACTACTCGTTCATTCAGTTCATACCTCATTTTCTTAGTGTTCAACTCTTTGAAAAACTTAGCATATGAGGGCATATTCATGATCACTTCTAATAATGATAAATTGATATTTACTTTAGAGAGAATATTAAAAAGATCATAGAATTTCTTATCTTGTTTGGATTCTTTTAATCGGTGTGGAAAAGGTACTTGCAAATGGTGTGGTTCTATTGTCTTTTGAATTTTGGGGATGCCAGATGACTCTCCAATGAATTTTTCAAAAGGTTTGTTAAGTTTAACACTTGTTTCTCCTTTTTATGAGACTAGAATATCACCTTCTTTGTTACCTAAACTACAAGGTAGATCGTTAGAGATTTCAGGTAAACTGGTATTGACTACTTTACCACTTCGAAGGGTTCTTATATCATTTGCTTGTTCTGGTTGACTGGGCAACTTTCCTGGTTCTTTCTTTTGCTTTTTTTAGCTAGTTTCCCAACTTTAGATTCAATCCTTTTAACCGAAGCCTCCATGGTGTTCAACCTTTGATTATTCATCAATTGCTTGTCACGACTAACTTGAATAAAAGCATTCTAGCTATCCTCTAAGGTTGGCTTAGAAGATTGGTTTGGTGGGTAAAAGTGGTTTTTATTCAACCTTAGTGTTGGACATTGGGTGTAGGCTGGGTAATTGTTTTGTTTCCAATGACGGTTAGGGTGATAATAGGTGTTTGGATGATACCTTTGAAAGGATTTGACTTCCTCCATGGCATCGACACTAGAATCACAAGTATTTGAAAAATTATGAGTACCATGCCCAATTGAAAAACACACTTCACACACCTCTTGATTTGGCATTTGGTGGGTAGTGAGAAGTTGTACTTGCTTAGTCAATTCAACAAGTTGCAAGGTTATCTCATTATCGGAGCCAACTTCATTGACTCTTGCTCTCTTTCTAGCACTTCTTTGTTGGGAATTAGAACCCAATAGCTCATTAAGATTATAGGTTTCCTCTGCGGTTTTTTCTCCCATAGCACCTCCAGTAGCATTATCAACCATGTATTGACTCTGCAGTGGTAATCCATCATAAAAGAATTGGTTTTGTAGCTGAAATGGAAAGTTATGATTATGACATTGAATGAAAAGGAGTTTGAATCGTTCCCAAGCTTCATGAAAGGGCTATTCATACATTTGAGAAAATATTGCTATCTTCGTCCTTAGATCAACAATCTTTTGATGGGAATAGAACCTACCCATAAACATTTCATATACTACCTCCCAAGTTTTTAGAGAACCCGACTGTAGAGTAATGAACCATGAGCGAGATTTATCCTTGAGGGTGTAAGGAAAACACCTCATCCTAAGTTGATCTTCATTAATTGCATGTAGTGGAAAGGTTTGGACAATAGCATAGAATTCTCGAATGAAATGCAAAGGGTCTTCATTAGGGACACCGTAAAAGGAAGGCAACAAAGAATAATGAATCTTTTTCAATTCATAATTCCTTGCAGCCACTTGTAATTGTATACCGGAAGTTACATTGCCAATGATTGGCATTGCATAGTCTTTCATCATTTTTCGCCTATCTTTAGTATCTCTCATGGCTATTTGTAGTTGAAATTGATCCTCCTCCTATTGTGTATCAACATTTAGCTCTTAAAAAAATAGTAGATATCTCTAAGAAAGATTTCTTACTTGACAAAATGTATAGGCTTAAAACAGAAAGGTGTAGGGAACCTAATTTTTTTTAATGCTAAATTTAAAGAATGGACACAATTTTTGAAACAAATGAATTTATTTCATTTGAATTTTATTCCACACAAAATAAACTAAAACAAAGGAAAATACAATAATGGGTGACCTCCCACATAGGACTAAAATTTATCGTCTTCTAGTAAGACGTTGCTTGGAGATTGCAGAATGAAAAACTCAATGTCTCTTCTTCATTGAATTTATTTGATCGCATTTGACCATTCAGTTAGTCTTTGCTTTGTTTTTTAAAATATTCAACTAACTGTTCTACTTGAACTTCCACCTTTTTGATAGAAGCTTCCACAGAGTCCAACCATTGATTGGTTTTACATTGGTTATCTCTACAAACTTGAATAAAAGAATTCAAGTTGTCCTCCAAGGTTGATTTATTGGGAATGCTTCTTGGAATAAGCTGGTGGAATTGCTAGCCTGGTTGATTTGAGCTTTGAGCGAAAGAAGGGTTGTTTTGCCTCTAGGAGAAGTTCAGATGATTTTTCTACCCATAATTGTAGGTATTTGAATTAGGGTCAAACCTTGGTCTCTGTTGATATGCTCCCAATACATTAACTTGTTCAGGTCCAGCTGTTGTTTCTCCTTGATATGGATAGGCTTCAATACCATGTCCCATGTTGCTATACAAACCATAATGTTCATTATTGGTGTTGGTTTGCGTAGTGAGAAGGGCAACTTTCTTGGTCAATTGAACAAGTTATTGTTGAACTTCATTGCTGCAATCGATTTCATGAACTCCAGCTTTTCTCACTCTTGAGCTTTTTTGTTGGGAATTAGCACCCAACATCTCAAAGAGGTTGTACGTCTCTGAGGCAGTCGTTTCTTCCATTGCTCCTCCTGTAGCGTTGTCGACAATGAACTAACATTGTTGCGTAAGTCCATCATAAAAGAATTGGTTCTACAACTGTAGGGGAAATTTGTGATGGGGATATTGAGTGAGAAATTTTTTGAACCTATCCCAAGCTTCATGGAATGGTTCTCCTTCCATCTGAGAGAAAGTAGCAATCTTTCCTCTCAACTCTGATGTTTTTTTGTAGGAATAGAATTTTCCTATGAATTTATTATAAATGTTCTCCCATGTCATCAGAGAACCTGGGGGAAGTGGCATCAACCAAGCTTTGGCCTTGTCCTTTAAGGTGTAGGGGAAACATCTCATTCTAAGTTGACCCTCGTTTAGAATACCGAGGGGGAAGGTTTGGACTGTAGCATAGAAGTCTCTAATGAAGGAAAAAGAATCTTCATTAGGCAGCCCATAAAAGGAAGGAAGCATAGAAAAATGAATATTTTTTCAATTCATAATTCCGAGCAGCCTCATCCAACTGGATAGCGGCAGTTGTCGTGCCAATCACTAGTCTTGTAAACTCCTTCATGGTGGTTTCGATTCTAGTAAAGGATTAAGGCTTGGTTCTATGTTTGGCTCAAAAATAGGCTGATGGTTGGAATCCAGTCTTGTTGACAGTTGTTTAAATTTATGAATATTATTTACATATGGTGTAAGGCGATTTTCTAAGGATCTCCAACCATGCATAGACTATTGAAAGCGTAAATTTAAAACTCCTATAAAAAAATAACCACACAAAAATTTAGAAAAAATTTACATAGTGTTTAATATAAAACACTAAACATAACTAGTTAAACTCTAAATTATTTTATTTTATTTTTTAAAAGAAAATAATAAAATAAAGTTTAAATTTTTTATTTATTTTTTTTTAATTTTTTTTATTTTTTATTTTTAAAAAATTGAATTGAGAAAGGAAAACATAAAAAGCTTAGAGAACTAAGAAAACAACTTAAGAATGAAGGTGTGGATATATTATGGGATATGGATTACAATGAAGATAGGTTTCGATTTATAGGGGGAGGAAAGGAGAGAAATATGGATTTTTATACTAGCATCACAGCATACACAGGTTGTACACAATTTTGGCTCGATCCAATACATTCATGCCATGGCATACAACTTTTTCACGCTATAGCCCACATCATATTTGGGACATGTTAATATTACTCCTATCACCTCGTGTTGTGGCATATAAAAATTTCACGCTATGGCCTATTATGTTCTACATCACTTGGAACCCTTTACTTCTTGTATTCCTTTTTTTCAAGTTTTAAAACATATGTAATGCTTAAAATATGTTTTATTTTTAATCTTTTAAGGTGTAATGGGTGCTTCAAATATAATTCTTTAAGTTGATTCATTTAAATACAAGAAATACTTGAGAAATAATAAAATATACTTATGATTCGAAAAAGATAGATTTGTTTAAAATGATAGTAAAAATAAGCAAATACAAATCTATTTAATCATTCAACATATGAAAAATCACGGTATATTAACTACTTTTTGACACTTATCACAACCCTAACTAGCTTCTTACTTGTCTCTTAGCAAGAATGGTAAAAAGGTAAAATCAAAAATTAGAAATAAAATTAAACTACCCTAAATCATTTTAGTAGATTGACACGGTTACATTTAGCATATACAACAAGTCTTTAAACCCCTAGGTTGCCTAATGGATGAGTTTAAGTATCATGAAGGTTTTAAGAGATGATATCCACAAACATCAAAAATAATAAATAAAAACAATCAAATAACACATAAACAAGTAAAATTTAAAACAAAGTAAAAAGAATAATAAAAACAAAATTTGTCATGCTTTTTAATCTCTTCTAAGTCTACAATTTAAATTTATAGCATAAGTTATTACATTATTCTAACCAATCATGATTTACTATAATAATTAGTTGAAAATCATTTTCATATTCGAATAAAAAATGTATCAATATAAAATTTACCCAATTTTAGTGTATGGAATTCAAATTTGCTTTGACTCTAACCTTACAAGGCATACTCTCAATGACACTAATCCTATTGTTTCATGCACTTATTCAAAGATATATGCGAATAGAGTTTAAGTGTAAAAATGAACTGATAAGTTTGCATAAGTTTAAAGAATAAGGACTCAAAGTAGTGCAAAATATTGATCTCATGAAATGATTTTATAAAGAAATAAAATACTATTTTCATACATCAATCAAATTCATCAAATAAAAATATATAGGCCTTTAAGAGATGAAGAAAATGCAAATGACTTCTTGGGGAATTATTTTCTATATTGTTTTCTTTTATAATTAGCCATTTCTCACAACTTTGTAGGATATTTGGGACGTAATATTTAGTTTATACTATTCGCTTTTCTCTCCTTTTCATTTTCATAATCTCTTTTTTTAGAGACATTCATTTTTTATAAAAATGGCCCATGTTCAGTTTGTACATATTTTGTAGATATGATAAATGGCTAATTTTTGTCCTTTTCATTCATATTGGTTTAGATAACCCTAAGAAGAGTGTTTAAAAGAGTAAAAAATTGTTATCACTCGGAATAAGAAAATAATGACTCAAAATATATTTTCACAAGATAGTCTCCATTATTTGATTCATAAACATTGATTTTGAGTTTATTTTAATTTCAACATTTTATTATAAAATATAAATTATAATTAAAACTAACTAATTATTACATTACTATATAAAATGTTCAAGAAATTAATCTAACAATGCAAGAAAAGTTTTAAAATTAACCTAATATCTCTAAACTAAGAAAAAAGAAATAAAAATAAAAATAATTCTAAATATAAACACATGTTTAAAAAATTTAAAATTGTCTAAAATTATTGTAACTTTTTCTCCATTCCAACCTAAAATCTACATTGTTCTCAATGTAACAATGTAATTTAAAAATATAGATATAAAAAGTTAGCTATTTGATTTAGCTCGATGTGATTACGCAAGTGATGTAATGCTTACATAATCTAATTTATTTTTATCTACACAGACAGAACGTTATATACTTCTTACACATTTCAATAAACAATTATAATTTTAACAGTATATTAAATAACATTGTTCACATAAATAAGAAATAAAATAAAACAAATAAAATAAAGAATAAACAAATAACAAAAAGAAATTAAAATAAAATTAATGAAAACAAATAATAAATAGAAATAAAATTAGAAAATAATTCTAACAAAAATAAATAAAGAAAAAAATAAAGTTAAAATACTAAAAGAAAAAGAAATTAGGTTACATAGTAAATTAATAAATAAATAATTAGTATTAAAACGAAATTAAGTTAGTAAATAAATTAATAAATAAAGTTACATTAACAAAAGAAAAGAAGTAAAAACAAACAAAAAGAATTATGTTTGGAATTTTTTAAGATTTTTGTTGAATTTTTCATTTTCTTTAGATTCTTAAATTTTTCGAAAATTTGAAAATTTTAAGATCTCTTCTGATTTTTTAAAGATTTTCTAATTTTTTAAAATTTAAAATTTTTATTAATTTTTAATTTTTTTTCTTTTTGATTTTCCTTTTTTCCAAATTTAACTTTTTTTCTTTTTCTTTTTATTTTTAGGATCTCTAGAGATTTTTTTAAAATTTTTTATTTTCAGTTTTTCAATTTTTTTTAATTTCTTTTCCCTTTTTAAAATTTTAGATTTTTTAATTTTTCAATTGTTTTTATAATTTTTAAGATATCAAGAGATTATTTTTTTCTACTTTTTTTAGATTTTTTAGATTTTTAATTTTTTCTTAAATTTTAAAGATCACTAGAGATTTAAAAAAAATTATATTTTCAAATTTTTTACAATAAAAAGAAATATAAAGGAATAAACACTATATAAATACAATATATGAAACAAGCAATTAATTATATGATAATATAAAATAAATGATTACAACTAGTGAACAATATATATCATACAAGAATCATGTTAATACACAGAAATGCTAAAAGGTTAAAAAAAATTAAATAAAATAAAATAAGTTAAATTTAGTAAATAAATAAAAAAAATTAATTTAAATTTTTTCAATTAAATTAGTATAAAAAAATTATAAGAAAAAATTAAGTTAATATGTAAATCAACTATTGAAAATAGTTTGAAATTTTTATATTTGTTTTGAATTTTTTTAAGCCGACTATTAAAGATATAATTTTTGAGATTTTTTTATTTTTGAGAAATTTTGAGAGTATACAAAATTGTATCTATGTGATAAAAAAATGTGTTAGATGATGGATGCACCATTAAGTTACCTCATCACTTAATGACATTGAGCTAAGATAAATGAGTAACATTTCTTTTTCTTTGTTATCTTTGATTTACATTTAATATATTAGGAATAATGTAGATTTTAAATTGAGGGTGGAAGAAAAATTACATATGAAATTAAGTATTTTTAATTTTTTTATTAAATATATGTTTATGTTTGTATTTATTTAATCGTTTACGAAAACTTAGGTCCATTTTTAAAATTTTTACAAAATTATCATGCCTTTAGTTGTTTAAAGCAAGTGCTTGAATATTTACACTATTTGATTGATGTGTTAAACATGTCATGGAATATTATGGAAGTTAATATTTTTATCCATAGTTTATGCTTTTTGCTAAGATGTTGAGATTGAAATAAATACGAAATTGGTGTCTAGGAGTGAAATAGTATAGACTACCTTGGGAAAATATTTTTGAGCTTATATCATTTTATTCTAAGTAATAATATGTTTTCTGCTCCTTTAAACACTTGTCTTATCAATTCAAATTGTTATAGATGATCTCTATAGATTTTGTATTGAATGTTAGGATTTTTAACATCTAATGAATAATCATATATTTATTTTTATTTCTTTGATTAAATGACTTGAGTTAAATTTAAAGTGTATGCATTTTTTTATTAATGTTTGACATAAAAAAATGGAGAGATATATGTATGGGTATCCTAAAGTTAACAAAAAGAACAAAACATTAGACACTCACCAAATACATATATGTATATATATAGGTTCACTCTCTAAGAAAAAGAGAAAGAAAGAAAGAAGAAAAAGAGTATAAAAGAGAGAAAAGTAAATAGTATAACTAAATACTATAATCCAAATTTTTTCACGTGGTAAGATGGTTATTACAAAAGAAAAGTAGGAAATAAATCCCCTTGAAGTTAATGTATTTTCATTCATTTTAAGGTATATACTTAAATATCTGCTTGATGGTTTTAATTGATGCATGAGAATTGCAATGTGACTTATTCATAAATACTATCATTTGATTCTTTTCATGAGATAAATGTTATGAACTTTTTGAGATTTTTTGGTATAATCATATGGAACTTGTTAACTCATTTCTTTATATATCTTTGTTGATTATTTGACCTATAGGATAAGTGTGATATTGAGAGTGTGTCTTGTGAGGATTTTTAATCAAAGTGAATATAGATTCTTGCCACTAAGATTGGTTGCGTTAATATTGATATACTTCTGTAATGGAATATAATTTGTGATGAGTACTGATTTGAATATTAAATTGTGAACCATTGGGATATTGATTTAACTTATTCTTGAGACTTTTATCATGAATTGAAAAGAAACTAAAGCATTAAAAGTTTTATTATTTTTAGTTTTTATTTTGTTAATATTAGTTTTTTGTTTTCTTCATTATTTTTATTTCTTTTTAGTTTTAATCTTAGATGTTAAATATATTTGTGGGTATAACTACTGAAAGCTCTCACGAGACTTAAACACATTCACTAGAATAGCCTAGCTAGAGTTTAAAGGCTTATTGCATATACTAAATGCAATCGTGCCAATCAACAAAAATGATAGAGGTTTGTTTAACTTAGTTTATTTTTTTTATTTTTATCATTTTCTTTGTTATAGGCTAGCAAGAAGCTAATTGGAGATTGTGATTATTACTTAAAAACAACTAATATTTTGTGATTTTATTGAGTTTAAATGTAAAAAATAGGTTTTATCATAGCATGTTTGATGTGAATATTTATGTAAGTTTATATATTCAAAAGCACTAATATTTTATGTTGTATTTAAGGTACTTTTAGCTTTAAATATAGAAATTGATCAACACGTGAAGAATAGTTTTAGAAGCACTTGATTTGCACCATAAAATCTTAGAAAAATAAGGCATGTGAGCTTTACATGAAAACCAACCAGTATGTAAGGGATGCAAGATAAGAAATGAAATAAAGCATTTTGTGCCGCTATAAAGTTTTAGTGTGTCATGGATCATTCCTCTTTGCATAATTCACTAAGCGCGTTACACTTTATGTGCCATGGCTTAGATTAAATTTACCATGTCATGACCTATTTAGGATGAATTTGGGTGAAGAGTTACGCATATTGGGCTATAGTGGTGGAAAGTCTCGGCCATAGCGCGTCTACATTTACTCGATGCGAAGTATTATAATGCCATCCTCAGCCTATAAATAAAACTATTTTCTTTAGGTTTATATATCATAGTTTAACGTAATAAATTTTTTTTATGTTCAGTTTCTCTCAACCGTCAGAACTTATTTGTATTCTTAGATTTTTATAGTTTTTTAAAAATATGTTATATTCATAATAATAAAAGGAAAATCTTTTGAAAGTTTTTCACATCAAGAAAAATATAGATGATATTTGTATAGTCAAAAATACATTAAGAATCAAGATCACAATTACGAAACAAGCCACAATCATTTATCTTTAATTTGTACTATGGATCTTATTTGTATTTATTAATTTTATATATAGATTAATCTTTTTGTCATTTTTAAATGCTATTTTTAATCTCCTAATCATTTATTAAATATGAGCATGTTTGGCTAATTTTAACTATGAAAATTTAATTTTGTTGTCATGTTTGTAAAGATTAATCTAGGTGAACATTTTTATAAAATAAATTGAGGTTATTTCTTTATTCAAGATTTTTACAAAATTTATTATTTATTAATATATTGAAGATATATGTTTCGTAATAGATTTAAAATATGAAAGTTAGTCTTTAAAAATGCCATCTAATTTTGACACATTGAATAAAATTTTATATTAAGGGTTCTACCTAAAGGATTAATTTAAATGGTTTGCTATTTTATTAGAAATAAAATATAGTTTTATTTATCAATTAATGATCTTTACCTAAAGATATTAATTAATTTAATTAATAAAGAATATGATACTCACTTAAAGATATCTTCATATATAAAAGGAAAAATCAATAACCTGAATTTATATTTTTATTATTTCCATAAATTCTCCTTTGATTGTTAATTATATATCTCCTTTGATTTTTTTGAATCAAACCTATCTTTAACTTTATTATTTTAATTATATGCAATTATATTAAAAAAAATTAAATTCAAATATTGTGATAGAGTATTTAGGTTTTATTTTCGAATTTGTTTTTAAGAAATTTGAGTAATTATTTAAAACATGTAGTTCCTCTTTAGACTAACCTTAAAAGTATATTTATCACTTATTATAAGTAATTCATACACTAGCGAGCTTTTTATAAAATAAAAAATATAATTATCAAGTTTTTGTACATCAATATTATAAATCCAAACAATACTTACATTAAAATAGAATTAAAATTTAAAAGTTACACAAATTATCATTTACATGTATATATTAATATAGGAGGAATAACTCTAAAAACAAGTACCAAAAAATTTAATTGTAAAAATTAATAACAATACTACACCAAATTTTAATAAAATCTTAAAAGATATAGATATAATGATAAAGGGGGAAAAATTTCATATTTATACCATATATTAATAAAAAACATGAGTTAATTTATTAATAGGAAATACCTTCTTAAACCTTTACTAACCTTTTACTCAATATTTGGACAAAATAAGTCTAAGAATACTAGATAGTGAAATCAATTATGTGTCCAAAATAAGAAAAGCTTTAACAGTATCAAACTCAATGTTTGTGCAACAATATAAAAAGTAACCTTGTTTAGAAAACATTTCATTAGACATATAAGAAAAATAAAACTCTTTTTTTAATAAAATATAAAAAGATAAATCCTTCATAGGAATAAGAAAACTAGTACAAATAGTAAGTTCAAAAAACCCTTTACATCCTAAAATCAATAGATCTAAAATAGTAGCAAGCATAAAACTCAAGGCCCTAACAAAAATATAAAAGTAAAACCAAGGATTTATACTCCAAAAGATAGAGAATAATTTGAAAAAAAATAAATTCAAACACTCTTAGAATTAAAAGTCATAATATCTAGTAATTCACCTTACTCAAGCCTAGCATTTTTAGTTGAAAAGAAGTTGAGAAAAAAAGAGATAAAAAGAGAATGGTAATAAACTTCAAAACATTGAATAAAAAAACCACCGATGATAATTTTTTTATTCCAAACAGAGAATAATTATTATCATTAATAAAAGAAAATGAATATTTCTTAAATTTTTTATTATAAATGTAAATTTTGGCATGTAAGACTCGATGAAGAATCACATAAATTAAGAACATTTAGTTACCCACAAGGACAATTTCAATAGACAGTTGTACTATTTGGATTAAAACAAGCACCATGTATTTTTCAAAAACATATGGATTATATCTTTAAAACTATATGATATTTGTTATGTATACGTCAATGGAATTTTAGTAATTAGTAATGACTTGATTAAAAATTATTTAGATATTATTAATGTCATATAATAATTCAGGAAATTAGAACTTGTTCTATTATAAAAAAAAGTTGTAACAACTCTACGAAAAATTAAATATTTAGGATTAAAAATAGAAGATGGAAAATATCATTTCTAACCTTATAGATTAAATAATGTACAAGGATTTTCTAGTAAAACTAAAGATAAAATTTAATTACAAAGATTTTTAGAATGTTTGACTTATAAAGAAGCATATGTCAAAATACTAGAGAAAATGCGAAAGCCATTATAAACTAACTTAAAAAAGATTATGTTTGAAAATTGATAGTAGATGATATATTATATATAAAAAACTCACTAATTTTATATCATCAAAGTCTAAATGATAAAATGATAATAGAAACAAACACATTACATGAATATTATAGAGTAGTTTTAAAAGCAAAAGTAGATGAAAAACATGAATATCTTTACAGATATACATTAAGATCTTTCTAAGAACTAGAATTGAATTATTATAGTAAATAAAAAGAACATTTAGTTGTTAAAAATGTATAAAAATTTGCAATATATGCTATCAATTCAAGATTTATTGTCAGAATAGATAATAATATTTTTAGATATTTGGTATAACTAAAATTCCAAGTGATTATAATAAAGGTCAATTATTACTAATTTGATGTTGGACATTTGCTAGGAAACAATAAAAGTTTAGTTGATGCATTAACTAGAGAGTTAGCACCTCTAACTATTTTTGTTCTCTTAGGAATAAAACATCTTGATATCAAGATTAAGATAAAAGAAAAAGAGATAAAAATTCTAAGGAACAATTTGAGGTTTTATACCTAGAAAAGTTTCTTTTGAAGATAGAAATTTAATAGGAAGAGCTTGATTGTTCATAAACCAAAAAGGAAGAGGTTCTTCACTCAAAAGTTTTGGCGCCTAAAAATCCAAAAGTGGTTAATACCTCTGCCAATGAAGAAAAGATATAAATGCTCAATTGGACTAATGAAACTGAGAAACAAAAAAACTAAAATCTTTGTGGTTTATAATGGACCAAAACTAGGAATTTACATTAGTTGGCCAAACTAAAATCTTTGTGGTTTATAATGGACCAAAACTAGGAATTTACTTTAGTTGGCCAAAAGCTATCATTTACATCAATCAATAACTTCAAGTCGTTTGAATACATTAGGAAAGCTAGCAAGACCGATATTATTATGCTTTAAGTAAAATTAGGAATCTTTATTGTTTATTAATTAATTTAAAACTTATAAAATATTTAAAATAATTAAAAAATATTCTAGAAAAAGAAATAAGGAATTGAATTATATAGAAGCGAGAAACAAGAAGAAATAATAATTGAGAAACCTACAAAAAAAAATTATTTATCTTGAAGTAATAAAAGAAAATTTTAACTCAAATAAAGGAAGATCTAAAGTCTTAGAAAAACTCCAATGATTAATAAATTGTTTTAGTTAACTAAAAAAACATAATATGTAAAAATAACCTAATTTTGAATGTATAGAACTAGAAGTCTAGAAATAATAACCATGAAATGAAACCTCAAAAAGAAATTTGAATTAAGCCAATGGAGTAATCAAATGATTGATCCACTTCTGCAGCAAACAACTAACATTTTGAAAGTTAGTCATATATAATTTAGTATCATAGTCAATTATATCATAAGAAATAGATAGATATTAAAAAATTATCATGATTTTCGTATGCCTTAAAAAATTAATAAAAAGTTTGTGAGTCTTACTTCAAAAAAGAAAAGAAAAGAGGATATATGTAAGGAAATATATGTAGAACGTTATTAGAATACTCCTAAAAGACCGGTTCATGCTAAGCCCATTTATGACAGACCTGTTGATTCGGTTCATTTTGTAAGGGAAGTTATCTCTATTGATCAAATTCTTCAACTACAATATACCTCTAACAATTTTCAATATTAAATTTGCATTTCAAGATTTTATGAGATGTAATTAAAACTCACATTTTTTTATGTTTAAAAAAATAATAAAAATAACATATACTAAAATTATAAATATATAAATAATATTTCTTATTTTAGGTTTATATATTTTTACTATTAAAAAAATATATTTTATCATTTTTCATTAAACGACGTCGTGATTCAAATTAAATTTGATTAATGTTAAATAAGTTTTAATTATATACCGTTTAATATTATTATGATATTATTTTTATTGTTATAAATTTTAGTACTATAATTTTTATAATTTTTTATTTTTGTTTATTTTATATAAATAATTCTTCATTTTATTCATCGCAGCATTTAGTAAACACAAAAATCAATGAATTTTACCCCCTTTTTTTCCCTCTAATTGAATTCATTGCATTCTGATCATTTACGTATTAGTTAAGACATCTCCCTTCGCCAACAAGTAAACACACCCTTCCTTTTCTGCTGAAGCCGTCGCCTGGAATTCAAACTATATTTTATCGTCTTTGTTCAAAGTTGGTTTAGGCAATATAGTCTTTGGTCCCCAAACGCTAGCAAATAGAAATTAGAGAAATCCCTGTGACTAAGGGCAGCCGTCGGGACTAACATTTCAATAGCATAACAAGTTGGGAAAATATGTTAAAAATTTTAGTTTAATAATTTTAATATTTTTTTTTGTTTTAATTTGTTATTGTAATGTCTTTTAATTAACAATTTTAACAAAAAATATGACCAATTTTTTTTTAATATTTAGATCACATATCTTACTTATGAAATTATAATATCATGTCATGAATAAGATAATTAAGTTTTAACTTCATGTATATAATTTGTTAATTTTTTGTTAGAATAATTTATTGAAAAATATTTTAATAATACAAAAATTTAATTAAAACAAAAAAATCCAAAACAATAAAATAAAAGTTTTCAAGGAACACTAATACCTAAATAAATGTTTACTATTCCAAATTTAAATCAACTATTATTTTCTCTCCACTTTCAAAGTTGGACCTTAATAAGCCATCAATTAACTACTCTTTTGTGTGTATATATATATATATATTTTTTTTTTCTATTTCTTGCAATTGTTAAGAAGTAACCCAGTTGTTTCCTTTGGTCATAGACTACATTCCATTTACTCACTGAGATCGATCACATTTGTACTTGAAAATTCTCACGTTTATTTTGAACGTATACTACATTCCCATTTTTAAAAGAACTCCCGTAAAATAATATAATATATTGACTTTGAATTTGATTAATTATTACTATTATAAATATCACATTTCTCTCATTCATTTAAACATCACAAACCAACTATCAAAAACACATATACACAACTACTCAGATCAGAGTCTCTGTTCTATCTCTTAAATACTTCTTTTCTTGCTGCTTTGCCAAAAGATATTGGAAGCCATGACTAAAATTTTCAGTTTCTTTTTGCTGATCGCTCTGTTGTTGAGCTACAAATTCTCTGAAACAGAAGGCAGAGTACTCTTGAATGAGAATAGATGGGAAAGGGATGCTAGTAGAGCAATTGGAGGATTCTTGGATGGGTTATCACTTGGAGCTATAAAACAATCGGGTCCAAGTCCTGGCGAAGGACACAAGTTCACACAAGCTCAAACACTTGGAGGAATTAAAGATTCAGGTCCAAGTCCTGGGGAGGGAAACAAGTTCACAAATGATAAAACTCTTGGAGGAATTAAGAAATCAGGTCCAAATTTGGGTCAGGGACGCAAGTTCACACAAGCTGAGACACGTGGGGGAATTAAAGACTCGGGTCCAACCCCGGGTGAAGGACACAAGTTCACACAAGTTCAAACACTTGAGGGAATTAAAGATTCGGGTCCAAGTCCTGGGGAGGGAAACAAGTTCACAAATGCTAAAACTCTTGGAGGTATTAAGGATTCAGGTCCTAGTCCAGGTCAAGGACACAAGTATATATTAGGTGATCACCAATGAATTGAATTCCAACTACCTAATTTACAAGATACGCAAAATAGATTCTTTCTTTCTTAGTTAAATTTCAGTTAATAACCTAAATTTTCTTGTTGTATATTTGAATTTTTATCTATTCTTTCTAATATTTATTTTTTATAAATATCATTTTTTTTAATTAAAGTTGTAGACGATGATGCGTTTGTATTATTTAATAAACCGGTCTTATTGACCATTTGTTTACATTTAATAATTTGTTTTAATTTTTATATGATTAATTTATCCAAGTAATTTTATTTTCAATTTTTTTTAAAATATGGATACAGAGGTGAGTCAAAAATGAAACTTTATTTGTTAATATGATAATGATATGTTAGACTAAGCTTTTATGTTGACAAAGTTATAAACTAAAGGAGTATCAATGATACTGAGGCTTCCTTAGTTCGTTCACAAAATGATCATTTAGCTAACTTATGAGCACTAATAACATTTACTTGAAATCCAAGACACATAAAACTATCAAAGAATTTGATCCATATATAATCAAAAATAGATTTGTAGTCCCCTTCTTTTAGTATGGATTTCATGTATATGGCCCCTGCTTGTCCAACTACCAAAAGCAAGGCCTTTGCTTTAGTCACTTCTCCATTCAGATATATAGTAACTTGCATCATATATGCCTTGGACGTTCCCATAGTGGTCTCTTGCAACTACAACTATAGAACACCATCTTTCTTCGAAGCTGGCATCCAAATTAAATTTTAGTACGTGCAACCGTTGGTGGTCTAGTCCAATAGGATCAATATCATAAATACCTTCAAATTTTAAGGAATCTTTAGAAATATTCCCAAAGTTTCAAAAAGTTCAAAAATATTCCTGAAACATAACGAAAGTTAAATCTAACGAAATTAAATAATAACATTCAATATCAGAAATACCTCTAAGGTTTCAAAAAATTCAAAAATACCTCTTAAACATAACGAAAGTTAAATTTAACGGAAGTAACATTCCTAAACTGGAAGAAGAAAAAATAGACCAAGAAATAATAGATATAGAAATAGAAGACATCTCATGATATTTTTCACAAGAAATGATAATAAGTAAAAAGATTTGAAGAAATTCAAAAAACAAAGTTAAATCTTAAAGAAGGAGAAAGAAATGAGTATTAAGATTAAAGATGCAAAAGGAAGATATAATATATCATTAATTGATAAAGAAACTATATTAAACAAACTATCAAAAATTCCTTATAAAGACAAAGAAAAATTAGATACATTCATTTAGAAGAAATTTAAATATTAATAAAAGCTCATTTTAGATAAGAAATAAATACACTAATAAAAATAGTATTATTAGATAATAGAATAATAAATAGGCAAGATGTCTTATTAGGAATAATCTATGGTAATTTAGGATACCAAAAATTAAAATTTTATAGCATATCCTAGATTTGCTATTAATATACATGATAAAAATCTAAATCAAGTATTAAGTCTAGTTTATGAATTTGAAAGAGAAGAATTAATGAAAGAAGAAAATCATCCATTTTTAATATATTATCTAATAGCATATTCTTTAACAAATAGTCATAATAGTTCAATATATGGATAAAATGAATTTATAGAAATAGAAAAAACTTTTAAGGAATTTGAACAAATAATAAAACCAGAAATACTAACAGACTTTGAAATACCAGAAGATTGGAAATTAGTTATCAAAGAAAAACCCTTGATAATAGGAAGAAAAAGTAATGTTATTAAAACTAATAGCATGACAAAGTTTACTTTTATAGACCATGAAGGATAAACTTCTAACCAAGAAGAAGTTAAAAAACTAGAAAATGAAGTCAAAATAATGAAGGCATTAGTTCATGATTGCATATTAGGGAAAAATAATGTTTAGAGATAAAATAAAAAATATGCATTTAGTAGTAAATAGAAGCCTAGTAGGTGTAGCAGAAAATCAAGCAATATTATTTGAAACTGTACAATTATTAACAGAGGAAATGGATTTAGTCCAAGAATCAAACACAAAATATTTACAGGAAATAATAGATATACAAAAAGAATTGCTAAAAGAAATAAAGAAATGTGGTTATAATAAACTACAACAAGATATGCATAATGAATTTTCAAAATTAAGAAAAGATGTATACAATATACATAGGAATAATGAAATAATAGGTTATAAATATGATCTCTTAGAAGGACTAAAAGAAGAATCACCTAGGAGATCAGGTTCCCTGATTCCTAAAAATGAGAAAAGGAAAAATGAAGAACGATCTAAGAACAAAAAGATAATTCCAATTTAATGGAATTTAGAAAAGAATTGGAAAGAAAATTCATGGACCTTGAAAATAGAGATATAGAAATATTGGTCAGTTTATTGACATTAACCAATGAAGAAATAGAATAACATTATAATGAAAAACTTTGTACTAACAAAGAAGATGATGATATGACAATAATCAGTGATTGATTCTGAACCAGAAAACATGACCTCAAAAGGTCATATAAAACCAATTTCATTATTGGTCTCTTACCAAGAAGGAAAATATGACCCACATAGAGAAGAACAACCTAATATTACAGATAGAATAAGACAACCACCTAAAATGGAGGAAGGGTTGCATTGGGGAACTAGAGGTAGTATTCCACTAGAGTTCAAACTCTATGATAATTATAAGTCTAAACTTCTAAATTTAGACTGTATGAAAGATAGGAAGAAAGCCTTAGATGAATGGGCTAGTGGAATGAGTGTGCTCATACAAACTTCTCAAACTACCCAAACAAATCCTTCAACTTGTAGAGTGCTTATAGCACATAAAATGACAGGAAATGTTAAAGTTTGGTTTTCAAACATAACAGATCAACAACATTTGTTAATGCAATGAAATGCTTCCACAGGAAGGAAATACTTGGATACAACACTAAATGAAATATACAAAGAATTTATTGGAGAAGATAAAGGAAGGGCTATCACTAAATCCGGTGAAAATGAAATCAATGAAGCTAAATATCATCTAACAAATAACATGTGTTACATAGATTCTTTTTATTTGTGAATATGAAATGTATTACCATAAATTACCACCCACTATGCAAACAACTTATAAAGAAATTGTTTTTCAAAAATTACCTAGACTACTATATAAAATCTTAACATAAAATTAGGAACAAAGGAATAGAGAAACTATACCAGATATTCTAGGAGGAAGAATAAAAAGTCTTAAAGATTGGATCATTATTAAATGTCAAGAAAGAAAAGAATATAAATAGATAAGAGAAAATGATAAAATCTACTGTGATACAAGACATTTTAGAATACAAGGGTGAAAGTTTATAAGATATGGACCTAATTAACCAAGAGGGGCGTGAATAGGTTATTTTTAATTTTTACCAATCTATAATTTAATAACCTAAACAAAGTGGCCAGGCATGCAATCATGTGTAAAAATAAAATGAGGAAATAAAAGAATAACACACGATATTTTTAGGTGGAAACAACCTAAGGCACAACCATGACCTAAGAGGAAAACCATCGGTTCACCGGACCACGTATCTTTCCATTATGAAAAATAAATGTTCAAGTACAAAAGAAAAAAAGATGTAGACCCCACCCACATCTTAGTCGACATCATTTGCCAAGGAAAGAAGTAGTGGCTATCCTTTAAAGTAGAAAAGCAGATGAATTATTAAAATAAAGGTAAAATAATAATTTAGGCTTGTAAACAAGGATTCCTTTTTCTATAAAAAGAACCCTTATTATCATTTCAAAACACACATGAATACATAGAATTACAGAGCTCTCTACTATGAAACACTCTAGCATAGAAAACCCCTCTATCTAGAAATAGAAAAACCAATAATGTTATACCCAATAATTATGAGTGGCTAAGCACCCCTTCAAGGTTTTTAGTTGGCCTTAAGTTGTAATAATTATTATCCAATATATGAATAAAATGGAGTTTAGTTACTCTTCTCCAATAAGTCAACTATTGGACACCATTTATGTAAGGATGGAGAAGGCTCACCATGGCCAAGAGGGCATTAAGGTTTGAGCAAAGTTGAGGCATAACAAGTGTAACAAAAGAAGACGAACAAAAGGGAAGACCATGGTAGACCCATCAAATTCAGGTATAATAATTATAAATTTAAGCCAGTTAAGAATCTTAAATGTTTAAATATTTTCTTACAATAAGACATAATATTGCTAAAATAGAAAAATGGAAAATGTGTTTAGAAATAAACAACTAATAATTCCAAAGATAAAAATCTAATTCTATTAGAAATATTTGATAAAGATTATCTCTATCATTTAAATGAATATTTTAAAGATGAGGATTATGAAACTTGTCTTGAAAATTTTAAAAGATTTAACACCTTATTAGATATCTATACAGATTATATTAAAGTTATCACAAGCATTATAGACCATCCTGTTTCAAGGACATTAAAAGACTATTTTAGTCAAAAATATGTAAGAATAGAGGAAGAGGAATTCAACAACTTAATGTTTGGATATTACTTCTTTGAAGATTATAAATACACTATATGTACACAAGAGAAACCTATTTGTATACTACGAATAGGAAAAAATAATATGCATTCAACTCATGATTTATCAAGGTAATACTCTATGAACATCAGATCATTAGTACATAAATTAGAATTATTAGATTTAATAAATGAAAGAATAATTTTTAATTTTAGAAGACAATTAATGGATTCAAGATTATAATTAAGTAATCAACATAATGAAGAACATAATATACTATGCAATTGTAATGAATATAGAAGAAAATTAGATTTATACCAAAAAATAATAAGCATTTTAGATAAATTATTGCCTTTAGTAAATAGACAAAGACCGTCAACTAGGTCAATATTAACCCCTGATTAAAAATTGTATCGATTTGCAAAAATTGGTATCAAAGCCTAGGAATAGTAATCTAAATAGTAGTAGATGAAAAATTAACACCATTAAAATCTAAAGACATTTTTGATATTTTATAAACCTCGAGAACATAATTAAAAATATGTCAAAACTCATGGACATTTGAGATATTATTCTAGTCCAATGCTTCCTCAAAATGCATAAATTGGGGTATCATTTCTTGGACAACATCGGGTCTTACACTCAAGCAATTAACTATGCATATTTTATAATTCAGATTAGAATTTATAAAAATTACAAACCTATATATGAAAATCATATTTAAAATGATTTTAGATAAAAATACTCTTATATTTTAAAATAATAATATATAACACTCTTTATATTTTATTTTAAATTTTGGAAAAATTTAAAATAAAACAAGTTAAATAAAAAATCGTTTATAATATAAAAAAGTTTTGTTTCCTAATAAATATCGTTTCATTATGTTTTTTTCCCTTTTAGAAACTAGTTGTTAACAAAATATACGCACACTTTGAAACCCATTTCTGTATCGAATAAGTTTAAATAACAATGTTTATTATATACTTATTTACAATAATGTATATTTTATTTACTTAAAAGTTTATGCTGATTTTATTATTATTTCTTTATCTGTTATCGTATCACATAAAATTTAAATATGTTCTAAAATTAAACATAAGTGAAAAAAAAAACTAAAATAATTCATGTGCAAAGGCTTGTATCAAATTAAAAATGTTTATATTGCTTTCTCAGGGGCAAAGCTAAGAGTAGGATGGGAAACGACACATCCTTGGCTCAATACTTTTCCTATATTAGTATTATACATTATAGAATTTTTGACATTTATAGAAGTAAATTAAGACATTTGCCCCATTTTATTACCATGAAATTATTTGTTATTATAAATAAGTTAATAAAAATAAAACTAAAAGTTTGTTTATTTAGTTATGGATTTAATTATCTATTTAACGAAATATCAATGGAAGTATGATAAATTAAAAATTCACAGAATAATTGGACATATGATCGCGTGTAAATAAAATAATCCAAAAAATAAAGATCATTACACGAAGTTTGAGATGGAAAAAACTTAGGTCACACCAATGACCTAAGAGAGAAACCATAGGTCCACTGGACCACCTAACTATCCATTATGAAAAATAAGTATCCAGTTATAAGGCTAGGACTCAAACTACCCATCAAGATAATGCCTCAGGTAACCTATTTATAGGCTGTTACTTTCATCATAGTCCTTACAAGAAAGATGTTCAGATCTGGACCAGCGTTTCGACAAACTCAATAATGAATAACCCTAACTAGTTGATTTAATTAATATATCAAACAAATAGAAAATAACTAGCAACTCTAGAACAATCAATTAAAAGCACAATAATAGTATTATTATTGTAGGCTTGTTAATTCATCAAACACAACCATAAATATTTGATAAATAACTTAATGAAAAAGACTACTGGAAACTTTTAGCAAAATAAGGTAGAGAATAGAATATTAAGAGAATAAGCACAATTAAGCTTTTGTGTGGTTGGTTTCAATTTTGTTCTTAGGTTTATATTTATAGAATATTTTAAAGCATTTTAGCTCGAAGTAAAATTACCATCAAGTCCATAAATTTTGTTTAGTGAGTTTTAAGGAATAAAGACAAAATAGAAAAAAGTTAATCCAAATCGTATTAGAAATCAGTTTTAAAATCAAAGCCTTGGTCACTCGATCGATCAAATCTAGTGCTCGATCGATTGAGTACATAGTTCAATCGATCAAATTTCCTCTCGATTGAACTAGTGTATCAATTAATTAGTTCTCAAAAAATAGATGGATCTAGTCATTAATCTTGATTGATATAGTGCTCGATCAATCAAGTATTAATTCCTCAATCGATCTTGTCATATAAATAATTAAATCAATAGGTAATATAGCTCTATCAATTTAGTCACTACTCTATCGATCTAGCCCACTTTCATATTATTCATATGTGCCTAATATGCAATCTAAGGTACATAAAAATAGATATATACCTGAGATGTGATCATTGAGGCTCGATAATTTATCCGGCTTGAAAATATTCTTCTAAGACATACATAAAAACTAAACTTACAATTATATGTTTTATTAACGAATATCGTCAAAACTCACATAAACCTTACAAAAATAATTCATTTAATTCTATGCTTTTAGAAACACTTCATACCTTCTTTTTTTTAATATCATATATCATATCCAGCCATATAATTAAAACTATTCTATTCTATTTATAGTTTATAAGTCCATATTAACCACCAAGAAGTTTATAACATGCTGAAGTTGATTTCTGCATTCACCATGTTCTCCACATATATACCAACTCGATCTTGAGAAAGATGCAAAAACACTTAGGAGTTGTCAAATCTACTCTAATACCTAAGTTAGTTATTTGAAAGAGATTTAATTGAAATAATAGATAAGATTATAGAATGCATACCACTATTATGTTATAAGACCACCTATAGGGTTTGATATGGTATAAATAAGCTCTCAAGAGATATACTTAAATCCCATAGTATATGATATTATCTAATTAATAATTTAGATAATTATCTTATAGGGAGAATATTCTTTGGATATGTTTCCTCTTTAAATTCGAACCCATTTATTGATTGTATAGTTTGATTATGCACTAATTGTACCAATTTATCTATTCAATGATAATGTGGACCAATAAGAGGGTGTCATATGTACCTGGTTAAATTTCTCACCAGCATTAACCCCTAGGCCTCTTGAGCTGTCTTTGACATGCTAGGTGGTCTAACTATTTCACCTATGTATGATAGCCCAATTACATCTTAGGGTGGACATCATAACTATTTAAGAAGGTGGTACCCTTAATTTCTCTACATATTTACAATCTAGGTATGATAGCCTAAGATTTCCAACGGCTGTTCTCGTGTCTCAAATGAAGTCCCATTGAAATGTTATGGCTGGTCAAAGTTTTTTTGTAGAAAAGTCAACATAGGCTACAAATTTTGACTCTTAATGTTGATAATTATCTAATTAGATTCTCACTTATCTCCTTTGATTTGGATCCTGGGATCATTTTCTTAATGAATGGATGAGATTGAGCTTGTGAACATTGATAAGTGATAATTTATGCATATTTTTTGTCATTATTTCCTCTCTATATATAATTATTTTCAATATTATAATTACTTATTTTATATTTTGAGAAAATGGCTATACTTAGAATGAAAATTGGATGCATGTAACATTGTGGATGTATTTAGAAGAGAAACATATGTACTAGGAAACCAACTCCTGAAATAGCATCATTTTGAACAAATGCCAACTGTATGATGAGCTTCCCTTATGTCGTTTCCACCAGTTATGTTCCAAACAACGTGTATTTTGGTCTACCTTTTAGCCTTAACCAAATGACATGTCATTTGGCCAATACCTCCTTTCCTACCAACATGTTCCCTCCTTCACACTTGTAGATCCATTGCATAACACATGACATAATCTGTGCATCCATTTGATTCCATCTGACGACCCAAATTGAATCTAACTATAAAACCTAAAATAAAACTCCTATAAATACCCATAAAATGTCATTTTGAAGAGAATGATGAGAGGAATTCAGAAAAATATAGGAAAAAATTAGAAAAATTATCTTGGTATAGCTTAAAGAACATTTTAAAAAATAATCAAGAACATTTATAGAGATTGGTGTATTGACTTCACTTTTTCATCAAAATAAATAAATTATTGTATCTTCTCTCTCTTTATGATATGAATTATTTAGTTATCTTATTATATGTGTTAAATTTACTGTCTAACTCAATAATTCAAAGTGACTACGGGTAATTCAAGCCCTAAATTATGATTTAATATGAATTATGTTATGATAAGAATAAAGTTTCAATTATTAATCTCTATATGTGTTTAATTTCATGTTTGAATGTCAAAGCATACTAATTCTTGAATTAGGTGTACAACTAATTTGATTTTTTTTTATTGTTAGATTATAAAGTTAGTATGAAATTGTTAATTTTTGTAATTCAAGTACCAAGTTGTTATTTTTATTACAATTGAAATTAAATGCTTTGATTATGAAAGTTCATTAACCAGAGGAAGTATGGTAAATTAAAATTTAGTAAGTGGCTAAACAATCGATCACATGTACATAAAGTAATGCAAAAATAAAAACATCAACACATGAGATTCTTATGTATAACCGACCTAGGCCACACCAATGACCTAAGAATAGAGCCATTGCTCTACTAGTCCATAGGAATACCCACTACAAAAAATAAGTATCCAGTTACAAGGCTAGGACTCAAACTACCCATTCAGGTAATGCCTCTAAGTAACCTACTTACAAGCTACTCTTTCATCATAATTTCTACAAAAAAGGTATTCAGATCCAAACTAGCATTCTAACAAACTAATATCGCACAAGTTAATCGAACTCGCACTCATGTCACCTGAAAAGTTACCACATAAACACAACTACAAGTGTGTTTCCTATAGTAGATTCAATAATGAACAACCCTAACTAGTTTATCTAAATAATATATCAGATAAAATGAAAGTAACTAGCAACTTTAGAACAATCAGTTAAAAGCATAATAACACAATTATTATTGTAGCTTGTTAATCCATCAAACAAAATTATAAATGTTTGATAAGTTAACTTCACAAAAAAGCCTATTTGAAAACTTTTGGCCAAATAAGAGAGAGATTAAAAAATGAAGAGAATAAGCAAAATTAAGCTCTTGTGTGGTTGATTTCAAATGTGTGCTTAGGTTTATATTTATAGAATATTTTGAAGCACATTAGGTTAAAGTGAAATTATCATATCGTCCATAAAATTAGTTAAAAAAACTTGTAAAAAATAAGGACAATACTGTAAAAATCCAATCCAACTCATAATAGAAATAGATATTAAATTCAAGGACCATATGTTCGAAAATCTAACCAAGTGCTTAATTGATTAAGCATATAGGTCGATCGAATGAACAACCTCTTGATTGATCCAGTGATCATTTAATTAATATTTAAAAAATATGGATAGGTCATATGATTAAACTTGATTGATCTAGTTCTCAATTGATCTAATAATGTCTCAAAAGACTCATTATTAATTAGTTTAGTTTATATAACAATAGAAAAGCGAAGAATATTTATAAGAGTGAGTAATCAATAGATAGAAATTAAAAACACAACTCCCCTTATGTGTAGTACCTCCAAAAAGGATTTTCAAAGTAATTCTCCTCCTAAGTAAGCTTTTTTTTTTCAATTTTCAATTAATGTTCCATTTTTCTCCCCTTTTTTGTCATACAAATAAACAATATAATCATGAAGCAATGAAAATAGGTTGAGCAAACAAATGGTGTATTTAATTATTGAAAATAAGAGTATACATTATGAAAAACTCAGAACACAAAAATATACTAACATATATGGTAACATATCGACAATAACTAAAAGTAAAATATATGTGGGAACTTCAATAGGATGCCAATTGTTCATTTATGATTAGTTATGAAAGATTCAAAAGAAATATTATAACCTATCATAAAAAAATTACAATTGAATTTATACTTGTATAAAATAAAATTTACTTACCAAGAGAGAACTTTAGTATTTTTTTTTGTATTCTCCTATCGTATTAATAAGTTTTTATGTGAGAGATTGGCTATTTATTTTCATTTTATATAACCAATTGTGGCTCTTTCTTTTTATGCATACAAAAGCTTTTGTATTTTTCTTTTTCCTTTAATATTATTATTTTTTAAGGAAATATGCATGAGCCAAAAACCTAATATGATGACTGTCACACTAGTTGTGAGATAACCCTTTTTTGCATATTGTGGTAGCTTCACATATCATAGTAGGTAACCCTTTCAAAATTAGGTGTCTCTCTATAGTAGTATTTCAGAAAGTAAAAGATAAATCTCAAAAATAACTTTGCAATCAAGGTTAGCTCCCCTAGAATCTCATTAAATCGACCATAAACTTCAAGCATGACATAGATATGTGTTTAGGGAGTATGTGAGTAGGTTCATACTAACATCGATCACCAGATGTGAAAAATATGTAAATGCACAAGTGAAAATATCCATTTATATAATGTATAACCAATCAAAATAAATATAAATGGAGTATGTAATGATCATGTTAATGTTCAAGCATGTCTACTTTCCTCCTTTTATTTTTTATTTATTTTTCATTTTTTTTAAATAAAGAAACATCACAAAAATAGAAACAATAAACAAACTAAAAATACTCACATAGGGTCAATTAAACACTCAAATAAAAATACCTATGTGAACAATAAAGAACGACGATTAGGTGACCAAAAAGATACAATCTTTCTTAATCCAAACTTTCTTGTATTTTGATTTCTTTATATCTTCGGGTTGGAAATCAACTACCTTATTTGTCATTGGTATATTCTTGGACTTACCTTTCAGTTTTCCATTCATCTTAAATGAAGATGCAACATGCATGGTAGGATAATGATAATTAGTCCTAGCATTAAATACATTGAATTTCATTTACCTATTTGAGTTAACAACTTCATGCTTTCTAGTAGGATTTTTGAACATGTTGCCATAATTTCTATTCATCCTTGAATATGATGCAACATGCATAAAGGGATGATGGTTATAAATCCTACCATGTAAAGCATGGAAAGTATTATTAAACTTAGGATCATTCTTCAAAAATCTACACTTAGGCCTAATATGATCTTTCCTATCATAATGATGACATATAGGCACAAACTTAACATATTTTTCAATCACAAGTGCAACTATTTTTGTGTATAATATGTAACATACAAAGTAGGGTTAGAAGGCCTTACAGATGTGGTTTTTGATGTTGAAGGAGTATAGCTCTCATCCTTATAACAATTATCATATGTATCATGTGAGGAGGACATGTTTTAAGGTTTGACAAATTTAGTTGATTTTGATGAAGATGGCATAGTGTTATTGTCTACATATCCTAGCCCTCTCTTGTCTTCAGCTGGGTTTCTATAATCCAAAACATTGTTCAATATTTCAACTCCAATTGTTAGCCTTCTTACTACTTCCTTTGATTATTCAAGCTCCTACATAAGATTCTTATTTTCCTATTTAACATATGCAAGACTTGAATTCAAAATATTAGCATGTTTAGACAGTTCAACTTTTTCTTTTTCTATAATTGAAGAATTTATTTAAATGAATTTAAATTACTCATTTAGTGTAGCTACTTTCCTTTTCAATCTTACATAATCTATGAACACTTCATAAATACTTATGACATTAAATTTTTTAAGTAGAAATCAGCATCACTTTCCTCATCATCTAAATCAATGTCAAACTTACTGGATTGTCCACCAACAATTGTAGTTAATGTCAAGTAGTTGGTGCCAAATTAAACTAGATTATCGTTATTACTTTCAGAGTCATTAAATGTAGCATTGAAAGCTCTTCCATTTTGGTTCTTTTTATATGCCCAATCAACTACAAAGTGACCAAGACCCATACATTCAAAACATTGAAGTCCAATGGGTTTATATTTCTTATCATCAAAACTCATATATTTGAGTTTAGTTAGATTATAATCTTTTTGAAAACTTGATTATCCTTTGTTTCGAGGATTCCTTTTGTTGAGAATTTTGTTCAATCTTCTGATCAAGAGTACTAGTACTTCATCATCATTATCACTATCTTTAATCATAGTAGTTTTGAAAGCAAACATTTGTTCTTGGAAGGTTTTCGAAAGCTTATCTCAAAGGTTTGATGTAAGCCAAAGAGTTTATATATGTTGATGGTGTCCACATCCTTACTTTTGTCAATAATAGTGACCTTTGCATGGAAGAGGTCTAGTAATGAGCAGAGAATCTTTCAAACTATCCTAAAGTCATCAATTTTCTCTCCAAGATTGGTAGAGTTGTTAGTAATATCACATAATCTAATATAAAATTCAGAGAAAGTTTCATCTTCTTCATCCTAATATTTTCAAACAAACTACCAAGAATGAAAAGTTTAGTTCGTTTAACTTGTGTGGTTCCCTCATAGGTAACCCCTAAAATATCCCAAGCATGCTTAGTAGTTTCAACATGAGAAATAAGATAAAACTCATTAGCAGACACAACACTAAAAATAGCATTAATACCCTTTTGATTCCATTTGTTAGGAATTTTTTTATTGGTAAACTCATTCCTAGGCCTAGTAGTGACTACATTATCTTTGGTAACCAAAGGTGGTTCCCGACTATAAAGTACAGAGCTCTAGACACTCTCATCTAAAGACCGTAGAAAGGATCGCATACGAGTCTTTCAAAATAGGTAATTAGACCCATCAAAGTAAGATGCACAGGTAGTGGATGAACCCTTTTCTAAATGATCCATAACAAGGTCCTACACACACTAAGTGTATCTAGTGACCCATTTTGATACTAACTAAAAGTTCATTTAGTTATGGATATAATTCATTAACTAGTACAAGTATGGTAAATTAAAATTTCATAAGCGGCTGAACAACCAATCACGTGTATGTAAAGCAATGTGAAAATAAAAAGATCAATAAACTAGATTTTTAGGTGGAAACAACCTAGGCCACACCAATGACCTAAAAAGAAAACTTCAGATCCACTAGACCACTTAACTATCCATTATGAAAAATAAGTATTTAGTTAGAAGAATAGGACTCAAGCTATCACCTAAGTAATGTCCCTAGGTAACCTATTTACAAGCTGCTACTTTTATCATAGTCTCTACAAGAAAGATGCTCAAATTTGGATGAGCATTCCAAAAAAATTGAGTCCTATGAACTAATAAAATGTGCACCACTGTCACTTGAAAAGTTAGCACATATACACAATTGCAAGTATTTCATAGAACAGATTCGATAATGAACAACCCTATATTGTTAATGTAAACAATATATTATATAAAATGAAAACAATTAGAAACTCTAGAACAATAAGTTAAAAGTACAATAACACAATTATTATTGTAGGCTTCTCAATCCATCAAATACAACCAAAAATGTTTGATAAATTAAATTAATGAAAAAACTTACTTGAAATTTTTTAGCAAAACAAGATATAGTATAAAAGATAAAGATAATAAGCACAATTAAGATCTTTTGTGGTTGATTTTAAATGTGTGCTTAGGTTTGTATTTATATAATATTTTGAAGAACATTAGGATAAAGTGGAATTACCATATTATGCATAAAATTAGTTAAAGCACTTTTAAAAAATAAGGAAAATACTCTTAAAAGCCAATCCAATTGGTAATAGAAATAGATATTAAATTCAAAGACCTGACAACTCAATTGATCTAATCAAGTTCTTGATCGATCGAGTACATAGGTCGATCAATCGAACATTCTCTCGATAGATCTAGTGATCATTTTATTAATATTCAAAAAGGTGGATCGATCTAGTGATTAAACTGGATTGATCGAGTCCTTGATTGATCGAGTAAAAACCTCAATCAATCTAGTAATGTATTAAAATCAATTTATTTAGGTAATATTGCTCGATTGATCCAATCACTACTCGATCCATCAGGTAGCCTATTTTCACATTACTCCTATAATGTCTAATATGCAATCTAATGTGTACGGGAACAGAGATGTACTTTAGATGTGATTGTTAAGACTCGATAGTTTCTTTGGCTTGAAAAATATTCTTCTAAGACATACCTATAAATTAAAATTATAATTGTATATTTTGTTCATGAATATTGCCAACACTCACATAAACCTTATGTATTAGAAATTGTTAACGATATCAATTTCTTCTAATTTAGTTATTACATTCTTGAATTATATTGCAACAAATGAATTATATATAGTTTTCGTAATTCTAGGTTGTTCATGTGATAGGTTGATTAATAATCTAGATGTTATTACAAAGTAATAAAAAGTAGAAAATTTTAGGTGAATTTAAATTCAATAATATAAATATGAGAAAAAAATAAAAGAGATCTTAAAAATATATAATAAATTTAGAATTTAAAAACTAAATATATCAAAAAATAATAAATTTAATTATAATTTAGTGGTAAGAAAAATCCCATTATCACATATATCTCTTATTAATCCAAAAAATTGTACTTTTTGCTTTTTTTCTTACTTTTACATATTATTTTATATTTCTATAAAATCATTCAAACCCCCTATTTGTTTTATTTTATTTGTGATTTTTTTAATTTGATTTTTAATCTATTAGTTAATAATTAAATCTCAATCCTCTATGGGTAATGACCCTTATTTGTAATTATATTTACAACAACACAATTTTTATAAAGTAAAAATAAGGTTAAATATTTGATAGTCTAATTTAGACACTATCAAAATTTTGGCACCGTTGTCGAGGATTGATTTAAAATTTCCTTATTGTTTGCTAGTTTTATTTTTTTTATTTTTAGTTGTGATTTTTTTCATTCATTTTGGTTTTCATTTTTTTATTTTTAGTTTAATTTTTTTTTCTACTAATATTTTTTCTTAAAGTGTTAAAAAGATTTATAGATAGATCACACATCAACATATTTCCATCCATTTAATAAATTTCATGCATCCTACTTTCATTCACAAGAAGGAAATTGGGAGCAAATTAATGCTATAGGTGGCATTGAAAATTAGAGGTCTATATATAATCCATATTCTAACAATGTAGGATTGTGGGATCATCGATACCTAGACTATTCATATGGAAATGTGATAGTCAATTTCAATATCACACCTAACTTTCCATTTCAAATATTACAACTTACTCCAACCAATCAAAGTAAATCTCTTGAGGACATAGTAAATTCCTTAATTGCTAATTTCAAATGAAATGGGAAATTACAAGGAGAAATCATGAGATACAGGTTAACCAAGTAGTTAAAAAGAATGGAAGCATCCCAAATAAATATTAAACTTGTAGAAATTGTCAATGCCATTACTATGGATAATGGTAGGCAACTAGAGGAGCTCCAAAAAGTTCCTACAAATGATATATCTGAAGAAGGGACTAATGAAGAGGAAAAGACCATCACCACCCAAGAATCAAATGTGGCACTAAAGGTAGTATCGAAACCTTCATTTTTTATTGCTTTTTCTAATAGGTTTGTAAGGTTTATGAGTATTGGAAATATCTATGAACAAAATATTTGAATGTAATTTTAGTTTCTCGGTGTGTCTTTCAAGAACATTTTCAAGCTAAAGAAAATATTGAGCTCCAATGATCACATTCCACTCATGCATCTTAGATTTCATATTAAACACATAAGAACACTGTGTATATAGGCTACTCAATCGATCGAGCCATGTATATATTGATCCAGCTTTATTAATTGGCTGAATTAATTTTTACATGACTTGATTGATTGAGGAATTAATACTTGATCGATCAAGCATTAGATTGATTAAGATTAATGAGTAGATTAATCCACTAATTTCAAAATGAATTAATTGTTTCACTAGATTGATTATTGTCTAGATTGATCGAGTGGTTGTTCAATTGATTGAGCTAGTTCTAGATCGATCGAGTGGTTGGGTTTTCAAGTTTGACCTAATTTTTACTCAAGCCAATTTGTTTTATTACTATATTATCCTTATGTTTTAAAACTCTTTTAAATATTTTTAAGGATAGACTTCTAATAGACCTTTGACCTAGGGTTTCTACTCATTCTATTTAATCATACCATTGGCTCATGATTATGTTAAATACATAAGAGCATTATTGAGCATTACTCTATATTTTGTTTTGCTAAAACTATTCAAGTTGGCTTTTTCGTTGAGTTATTTTGTCAAACATTTGTTGTTGTGTTTGATGAATTAACAAGCCTATAATATTTGTGATATTATACTTTAAACTGATTATTCTAGGGTTATTTGGTTTTGATTTATCTGATATAATTGTTAAATCATCTAGTTAGGATTATTCATTAATGAATGTGCTTTGGGACGCATATTTTTACTTTTGTTATTGTGCTTTAGAATAAAAAGTGGATGTGTGTAGCAGTGTGGATGTACTTTAGAAGAGACGCGAATGCACTTTGGAAATTAGTGCTCAAAATGGTGTTGTTTTGAACCAATGGTAGCAAAATGATGAATAACCCTCGTGTTGTTTCCACTAGTTATGTTCCACATGACTTGTCATTTGGTCCAGCTTTCAACCCTTACCAAAAGACACGTTGTTTGGCCAATACCTCTTTTCACACCAGTGTGTTACCACTATCATACCTATAGATCCTTGCATGACATGTGGCACAATCTAGTGCATCAATTTGACTCCATTTGATTGTCTAGACTAAATTTGACCATAAACCCAAAATGAAACTTCTACAAATACCTATAGAATGTCATTTTGAAGAGAATGATGAAAATAATTCATAAAAAATTAGAAATATTATCTTGGTGTAGTTTGATTATCATTTGAAGAAATAATGAAGAAGAAGTTTAGAGATTGGCATACTAGCTTCACTTTTTCATCAAAGTAAATATATTATTGTATCTTCTTTCTCTGTATGTTATGAATTATTTAGTTATCTTATTATATGGGTTAAATTTAATATCTAACTAAATAATTCATTGTGATTACAGGTAATTTGAAACTCTAAATTATGATTTATTATGAATTATGTTGTGATAAGAATAAAGTTTCAATTATTAATTTCATGTTTGAATATCAAAGTATGCTAGTTTTTAAATTAGTGTAAAGTTAATTTGATATTTAGTTTTGTTTATTATTAGATTTTGAAGTTAGCATAAATTTTCAATTTTTTGTAATTTCGGTAACAAGTTGTAATTTTTACTGGAATTGAAATTAAATGCTTATATTAAAAATTATTAACGATATCAGTTTTATCTAATTTAGTTATTTAATTTTCTGGATTGTAATGCAACAAATTAATTAAATCTAATATTCATAATTCTAAGTTGTTCATGAGTTAGGTTGATTAATAATCAAGTTTTTAGTCAATTACAACGTAAAAAAAAGTTGAAAATTTTAGACGAACGAAATTCCTAAAATTAAAATTGAGCAAAACTAAAAGGGATCTTAAAATTATGTAATAAATTTAGGATTTGAAAACTAAATGTATCAAAATATAATAAATTTGATCATAATATTGGGGCAAGAAAAATTATGTAATCACATGTTTCTTTTATTAATCCAAAAAATTGTACTTTTTGCAATTTTCTTACTTTTGTATGTTACTTTATTTTTTTTAAAATCATTCAAAAACCCCTGTTTATTTTATTTGTGGAATTTTTATATTTCATTTTTAAATTATTTTATTTGTGGCATTTTTATATTTAATTTTTAAAGTAGTAATTAATAATGAAATGTTTTCAATCCTTTATGGGTAATGACCCTTACTTATAATTATATTTACAATGACACAATTTTTATAAGGTTAAAAAGTAAAATTAAATATTTGAGAGTCTAGTTTAGACAACATCAAACATATATATATATAAATCAAGCCCTCATCAGTCTCATTCATCTTAGTCCATTTAGTCAACTATATATTGGAGCTTCTACATAGATAATATATTACAAAAACTTATTGCATCAACAATTCTTTTTAAATGAATTAGCACTCTTTTTTTTTCTTGAAAACTAAGAATATGAAGTGATATTTATATACACTACACTTTGATTCGTTCATGTACTATTGGCACACGGACGGAGGCATGCATGGGCGTAGATGTCGTTTCACAGGCTTAGAGGGTACATGGTGGGGAGGAGGACCACTAAGCCGTTAAGGGGGGGATGCTATATAGAGAAAGAGAGATGAGGGAATAATATATCAAACAATATACAAACCAAAATCCTCCTTTTCTTATTGTTCTTCTTCCTCTTGTTCTCTAAATTCAACCATAACAATTGTATCAAAGTCGGTTCCAGCCATGAAAAACTATAACCTATCCAATGCAGAGCTCATCAATGAGGAATCTCATACCTTAGCACGACCTGAGTCTAGCTCCGAGCGATTAGGTGCTGTCTTACAAGCAGTACTGATGGAGCTACGAGCTCTTTGTGCCTCACACAGCTCACCGAAACCCTATCTATTTGCATGGGATGAAACCTTGCACCCATATATTTATTTCCCTAGTAATTATTACCCTCACCAATACCTTAGGCTATCTTTCCCCAAATTTTCTAGAGATAACCTAATTGATTGGATTTTTGAGGTCAAACAATACTTCAAATGCATGAACATCGCACCAAATCAACAGATGCAGTTGGCTTCCTTCCATCTAGAAGACCGATCCCTACAATGGAACAAGTGGCTTGCAAATTTTTGCAGACCACTCACTTAGAACGAGTTCAACAAGATGGCATGACAAAGGTTTGGTCCAATCGACTATGAAGACCCTTCAGAGAACCCAAGGCTAGCATCACTACCACTAACTCTTTCTCTTGACATTATGACGAGTTGGTCGTCTAAGACCTTCAAAAAATTGGAAGTTCCAACCACTGGATTCTTCACCTTTGGTGCTTGATCGGCTGCCATGAAGTATTCTCAACCTATATATCTCAAAACTGGTGAGAACCATTTTCCTAGGTTATAGGAAGAAATGGTGGTGGTTTATTCAAACACCAAGATAAAGCCCCGTGGATCACCACCACCTGGGCCTTCAAGATTGGCCTATGAATCAAGTTTCCCTCCTTCAGCTGAACTACCTCATAATGGGTTTGGATTTGGGCCATTATCTGGGTCTATAGTTCTAGCCTATGAAGGAAATACAGCTCCAAGTGTTAAGGTTAAGGTTGAGAAGCCCAATTGGTTGAAAATCTTAATTCATTAGGGTATCGGATGCCTGGTTTCATGTATCCCTCATGTTTCTAGGGGTTGTACGCATAAGACCGGTTAGGGAGCTTTCGAAAACATAGGTCATGGTGGTTATATGTTTGATCCAAGTAAGATATGGTATCGATGGCATCGTAAGATTAATGTTACCTAGAAATGATACCCCACCATATTTGTTATAGCTCCACATTTTTCATTGTTCTTCTCAACGGCCATGTTGATGAGGTGGCTAGGGTTTCGACTCTCGGAGGTAGAAGTAGAGATAGAGACTTTCTTTTCTGCTCCTTTCACATTCTGAAAGCTAAGTTCAAAGGGGTTTTTGTTTGTTCATAAACAGATGGATGACAAGCAACAGCAACCAACGATTGTTCAAAAATTTTCTAGGTAGATCCATATGAATTCTAGCATTTCACATGTTCAAAACTACTATGAGGGTTTTTAGGAACCTGCTATGTAGCAGAGGCAGTATGCTTATGGAAATCATTCTAATGGAAAGTAGTTGAAAAAGAATAGTGTACCTCTCGACATAATTGATTATGGTGATGAGGATGATGGAAGGCTAGAAAAGCTAGAAGCTCTTCTTAATGCTGTGAGCAATAATGACACTAGTCATATTGTTCATGTTCCAAATGCTCTTTCTGATGTACTTATAAGTACTCCAATTTGCACTGGGGATGGTGAAGGTGGAAGTGGTTTCTAGGTTCTGGTTTTGAGGGGTGAGCGTGCCACTATTGCACGGGCTAGTTGATAGGGTTATCCATTAACATTGCAAGGGCTAGTTGATAGGGTTATCCATTAACATTGCAAGGGCTAGTTGATAGGGTTATCCATTAACATTAGGGGGAGATGCTATATATAGCTAGAGAGATGATGGAATAATATAACAAAAAATATACAAACTAGCCTCCTCCTTCTCTTACTGTTCTTCTTCCTCTTGTTGTCTAAATTCAACCATAACACACTTGTGAGATAATAGTTGGTAGGTTAGGAAAGTTTCTCAAGGGTGTGCTCCCCACTTCATCTATGCATGATAGGACTCAGTGCAACATTTAGCTATGATAAATTTGATAATTTCTCTTGTAGGTACCCTAGGCTTAGCACTAGGAAGCATAGAAAAGTAGAAGACATATAGACATATCTTCTAAAGATCCAGGATGGAGAACAGAGGTGCAGAAAAATCTAGCCATAGGGATGGATAATCACATGAAGGTTCCAATAGGGGGACCTATGTAGTTGTAGAGCCAACCAAACCAGACTAACCAACCATAAATTGGCCTGGCTACCCAGATCTAGTTTATAGACGAGGAGCCAACTAGTCGGTCCAACTAGAGTAGCCGATTAGGTGGGTTGACCAACCAGCAAGGTTAGAGCTACAAACCAATTGACTAGACATGTTAACCAGCCAAGTAAGCAAGATGATTGAGTAGCCTGTGATCTGATCAGTCCCTCTCTTCCATTCATATAGGCCTATTTGACCAGTTTTTGGCTGGCAATCCCCTGTTTGATGGTAATGATGCAAGTAGTGAGTGTTGTAGCCTCAACATTTCCTCTAGTTCTTCTCATCATAATCCTATCTCTTTCATATGGGCTTCTAGCTCCATTACAATTCCCATGAGATTTTTTGGGATGATTTTGAACCAGTTTGGCTATAAAGTTGATTCATTAGTCCCTATTTTGACTAAGTCTACTACGGGTCAACTAAGAAATATGATTGAAATTCCATATAATTGTAGCATTCTTCTTTCCAATGGTCAATTAGTTCCTAGAAAGCCTCCTTATGGTGGTTTCATTACATTTGTAGATAAGATGTTTGTTGGACTCAAGCTTTTATTCCTACCATTAGTATAACATTTCATACGTAGAGTGGGTGCACTTTTTAGGTAATTTCCTACCAACTTTTGGAAAGATATGGTATCTTGCTATGTTTTGTAGCGATATCATTATAAAGAGATTACTTGAGAAGCATTCAAGTATCTTTATGATGTATAGATAGTCAGTATAGGTATGTTCAAAGTCAACCTCTACTGTAATCGCAAGTTTATTAAGGAGTTGCTAAAGTCACGTAAGGAATGGAAATTATCCTTGTTTGTAGCAACCGGTGCCTATGACATGATTTGTCCTACAATTGGCTTTATAACCACTTTGTTTGTTCCTAGTGGTGAGCCACTTGGGTGCTTTATCTTCATTCATGGCTTAGTTTTCTTGCATTCTTTGTTATTGACATTTCTGATCTACTTTTTGTAGTTTATTTGAAAAGTGCGAAGCCATCCTTAGAGAAGAAAGAATTTGAAAGTTCGAGACCCAGTATGCAATCAAGGAAAGGAGAAATAGACTCATAAAGGACTCATCTCGACATACAGGAGAAAAATAGAAAATAACTACTACAATAATAATCTTAGTCAAGCAATTTATTTTTGTAGATAGAAAACATATTCACAGTCTACAAAAATTGGAAGTAAAGCATACTAAATAAAAATAAATAGTTTTTCAATGTGAGTCCTAGTCCTATATGTGGTAACATACAATATCAAGACTTAGATTGTATGCACAACAAAAAAGATCATTCAAACAAAATCATGTAATGAGGTAAACCCATATAAAACTCTTATCTATGAGGTAACATTATCAGATAACTTATGGAAGCCACTATGTCGCCAACAAATCCACTAAGTAATAAAAAGGTGCAATTCTAATAGAAATTAAAACAAAAATACCTCTATCTGTCGAGACCTCTATTCGAAATGTCGATTATTTTTCTTGTGTGTTGCCTCCATAATAACTTGGTCCGATACACAAACCCGATTTTATTCCAAAACCAACTCTAAGTAATATAGTGTGATCAATAACTAAAGTCCAGTAAAGTGTATAATCTTGTGAATAATCAATCGTGGGATCTACCCTCAACCACAAACCACCAATAACTAATGTGAAAATACATTCAACCATGTATTGCACTTAGCCAAAGTGGAAAACAAATTCAACCATCTTCTAAGAAGAATCACTGATATGAGAACACAAACAATACTACCTTACTCACTTTCACAATCTCATAAACTCTGTAAAAGTTTTAAGCACACTATTTTACAGTCATATGACGTATCAAAATTATCAAAAAAATTTAATATAATTAGTGAAGATGGAATTCGAATTGATAGATAATTTTTGCAGAGTTTCATTAGATTTTTTGAATTAAACAAATGTTAAAAAGGGGGTATTTATGGACAACCACTAATATCCATCCATTCTCGTCAACCATATTCTTGTCGATCCGATGAATGCCCTATCAAGGCGTACAAAAGTCTCATTTTTCTATCCAAAAATTACCACACATGACCTAGCTAGCATACAAAGAAGCTAACCATATAGTGTGTGTAAAATAAAATTTCAATCATAGTGTACCTAAGTATGTGTGTGTTTGCATTACGGATCTATAGCAGCCAATCTTACACAAAGGAATACATAAATGTTGAGTAAAAAAATAAACGTCGTGTTTTGTACACGAGAAGTCAACATAGACACAAAGGGCAATTGGACATACAATCTCTCCTTTGGCTTTACATGTCAAAACATTGTACAACTAATTACATGTGCACATCAATGATGAGATAATCATGAATATGATCCAAAGATGTTTTCTCCCATAAACAAAACATCAATGCACAAAAAAACCCAAAATAAAACCTAAACTAAGTGCATCCATCTTGTGCACTCCATCCATCTTTTTCAGATTAACTTATCCATACTATGTCAGTCTAAAACATGAGGGTCTCAACACAATTACACATAGCACATTTTAAAGTCAATGACTTTTCTACACATGTAACTTACACACATGAAACAAACACATAGCCTGTGGACGTATCATGTAGAAACAATGTGTAGTTTATCTAAGTATTATCGTGTTATCCCTACACAGGTACACACAGATAAGTAAAACATATACAATCATGCAGCTGAAACATATGCAATGTATAAAACTCCCCTTGAGTTCATACTATACTCCCTCTATGTGTATCCAAGTCAAGCAACAAGATGTAGTGTAATCCTACACTTACCACCCATAGAACACATAACATAGGAACAAACACATAATTGACCATATAAATTTCTTCCCCTTTTTGACATAGAAAGTCAAAAGAACACCCTTGTATGAGGGAGAGAAAATTAAAGTAAAAAAAATATGGAGCACATTCAAGAATAGGAATCAAGAAGTTAAGTAACAAAACATAGAGTTCTTCAGACTCATAAAAATATGAAGAAAACATGTAGAAGTATTTCAAGGAGAGATGCAAACACCAATAACCTTTCTTAGGCATTCAAACCTTAGAACATCCAATGGTTTAGTAAAAATATCAAGAAGTTGAAGGTTAGTGCTGATATGCTCTAATAACAAAGTGTTCGATTCAACTAGATCTCTTATGAAATTGTTTCATATGTCAATGTGTTTAGTCCTTGAATATTGGACCAAATGTTTTGAAATGAAAATAGCATTGGGGTTGTCATAGAGTAAAACAAGGTTTCTTACCGTGATATCATAGTTTGATAGAATCTGCATCATAATTGAGAACAACAAAACTCTTCATTCAACCTCAGTAGTGGATATGGACACATAACTCTACTTTTTATTGTACCAAGAAATCAATGAATAACCCAAGTAGAAGCATCGGTCTGAAGTACTCTTTCTATCATTGTTGCATGCTACCATTTGGCATCAAAATACCTAACCAAATATGTAGTAGTGTCCCTAGGATACCAAATATCGAATTGTGATATGCCACTAACATATTTGATGATCCTTTTAATAATAGTTAATGAGATTCTTTGGGGCTAGCTTGAAATCTAGCATAATCTCCTACACTGAAAGAGATATCTGGACGATTAATAGTCAAGTAGAGACTTCTAGTCATACTTTGATTCAAAGTCTACTCCACTTCCTTTTTAGAAGGATCTTGATGAAATTTAAGAGTGATACTCATAGAATTTCAAGCATGTTTAGTATTTCCTAATCCAAACTTCTTAACCAATTCCTTGGAAAAATTTCTTAAGAGAGAAAGATTCCATCTTTCATTTGTTTGACTTGAAATCTGAGGAGGAACTTCAATTTGCTAAAAAGGCTCATCTGAAATTCACTTTGTATAGTGCTAGCAAACGTTGGAGCCAGGTCATCCTTTGTAGACCAAAAAATGATGTCATCAACACAAACTTGAGCAACAACAACTTCACTCTGATTCCTTGAGACAAATAAAATTTTGTCACAACCTCCTCTCAAAAAACCATTATTGAGGATAAACTTGGTCAGATGCTCATACCAAGCATGTGGATCTTGCATTTAACTATATAGTACTTTCTTCAATTTTATCACAAGATTAGGAAAGTGAGGGTCTTAAATCCCTTTTGGTTGTTCAATATAGACCTTCTTTTTCATAACCCCATTCAAGAAAGCACTCTTCACATCCATTTGGTATAACTTAAACCCAAGGTGGCAAGCTAGAACAATGAGAAGTCTCAACAAATTTGGACAGGTTACATGAGTAAAAGTTACATCAAAGTCAATTCTTTCAATTTATGTATATCATTGTGCTACAAGGCGAGTCTTCCTTTGCACGATTATCCCATTTTCATCTTTCTTGTTTTTGTATGACCAATGTGCACTAATGACATGTTTATCAATAGGTACCAAACATCATTCCTTTGGAATTTATTAATTTCCTCCTACATGAAGTTTACCCAATGTAGTCCTATAGGGCTTAACATTTTTAGGAAGAAAGGTAGAAGTGAAACATATGTAGTTCAAGGTCTTCTATAATTGATTTCTCATCCTAACACCCCCTTTCCACAGTACCTATAATTTTATTCATAGAATGAGCTTTCTTTGCCCATTTTGGATGGGATGAATCTTTTTGTTCATCTTCAGAAGTTGTAGAAGGGTCCATTGGTGTTATAGTAGATGGAGTCTCAACATTATCTATGACATTATCCATAGTACTTCCAAACACATAAAGGTGTTGAAAATTTGGTCCATGTTCATGCATAAGCTCATAAGAAGATTGACAAGCATTAGGTCTTAAGAAACAATGATTCAATGTATAACAGACGATTTTAACAACTTTAGCCAAAAAATGCTTCATTAAATTTTTGCTTGTCAGTATGACCCTAGACATTTCTTGGAAGACCTTATTATCCCTTTCAACAATATCATTTTATTTGGGGGTCTTGGAAGCTGAAAGCTTATGCCAAATAGCCATTTCATCAAAAAAGTAACTAAATTTTTAGTTCTTATACTCTTTATAATGATCGCTTCTTATATTTGACGATGAAACTAATGGACTCAAATTTTTCATTTTAAATTTAATGGATAGGTTTCTTAACTCATAAAAAGCTTTAGGTTTCTCTATTAGAAACAAAACCCAGGTATAACTAGAGAAGTCATCACCAGTTATCAAGATATATTACCTTCCACCAATGCTAACAGTTTGCATAGGATCCATCCGATCCATATGAAGAAGTTCAAGAGGTCTTGTAGTGGAAAGATATTGATTCTTCTTATTTTGACCATCACTTTGCTTACCCAACTAACAAAGGCCACACACATGTTTAGGAACGATAGTGATAGAGGGGATACCTCTAATTGTTTTAAGACTACACATATTCTTCAACAGTTTTTAGTTGATGTGACCTAAAAGTTAATGCAAAAGTTCTTTAGTAATTATACTCAAACTATTATATATAACCTCTAAAGGATTACCCACACAATAGCCACTACCATAAAACTCTCGCAAGTGCACGGATCATTTCGTAGAAAATGATAAGTATACTCCCAAGGTCGATCTAAGGAAGGAATGTATGTGGTTTTTAATTTATTATTCAAACTTTTAAAAATGAAATTAAATCCTAAACATCCTATCATGATATTTTGGGGTTTTATGTTTTTAATCTACTGATATAAAAGTAAACATAGATATAGATTCAATAAATATTTATGCAAATTTTATCTTTTATAATAGTGGAGTATTTATGGATATAATAACTTAGTAATTATGCTTGCTCATATTATTTAGGTTATTAAAGATATGAATTGATATTTATTGATTCTTTCTTTTTTATATGAATACCACCTTTGGTGGGGTTTAGATATTCTTTGTTAACTAAACAAATCAATTAACACCTATGAGTGGGGTTGATAACTAATTTGGTTAGTTAAATTAATTCCTTTTTATAAGAGATTGAAAATGAACCATTTAAATGCCACCTTTGGTGGGGTTAGACAGTTCAAACTTTATTCAAGGTGTCCAAATTAAACCTAAGAATTTAGTTATCCGAGTACTAACTTTCAAGTTTTAAAACCACTACTGAAAAAATGTTGTCAATACATTTTCAGATAATAATTCTTATAAAAACTTTTGAAATAGAGCTTCATTCTAACTACCAGGCGATTGTACCAACAAATAAAAGAGCACTACTCTAAATCAGACCGGATAACTAAACCTTAAAATCTAATTTTTAGATTTAAGTTTGTAATGAAAAATAATATATTTCTCTCTAACATTCTTAATATAAAATATTGAATAAAAACAAAATCAATTCATTTTAGATATTTTTACCTATTTAATATTTTGCAAGCATAACAAAATTATTATTATATCATGTTTACAAACAGCCAACAAAGTTAAATTTAATCACAGACAAATTAAATATAACATGTAAGAATAAGGCATAAAAAATAACTGTAAAGAAAATAAAATCCTTACAGTACTTTGATGCTATTCCCGTTGCTGGAAAATCTCCAAACGGATTTTGCACTCCTATTTATTGAATCAAAAAGAAAATAAATTACAAAAAAAATTAATTAGTTCTTCTCAAGAAGAGAAGAACTCAAAACTAAGAAAAACTATCTATGAAAAGCTAAAAACTAAGAAAAACTAGAAAAACTAAAAAAAACTAGAAAAACTAAAAAAAACTAAGAAATGAGAGAAAGAAAGAGAAGAGTAGATGTGTTTTGAGGTGTGTTTAGAAGTGAAGAGAAGAAGGGTATTTATAGGTGAGGATGGAGAGAAAAAGTGGGTGAAAAAATGGTGGAAACGTGGACTGGTGATTGCTGACGTCATTGATGACATCAGCATGATGTGGGGGCAGCTGCGCGCACGGAATGGGCGCAGATGAAGCGGCTGCGCACGCAGATCTTGATGATATGGGCGCGCACGTTAACTAGAGCTAGGCGTGCATGGCGTCTTGTGGAAGCGATAGCTGCACCTGGCGCACAGAGACAGAGCAAGCGTAGGTGTGTCTTCTGCGGTATTTCACAGCTGACTGCGTGCGCGATTTCCTCCTTTTTGACATTTTTGACCTTTTTGACCCATTTTGTCCAATTTTTCCATATTTTTTGACTCTTCCTCATTTATTTTTGAATATATTTGTGATGCATTACCTCTAGTATTCCTCTTTGAGTCTTTAAGTTACGTTTTTAAGTGAAAATACCTGAAAAATAATAAAAATACCCGTGATTCCGAAAAGAAAAATTTATATAAATACATGATAAAATCATATATATATATATATTTTTAATTAATTAATGTGCATAAAATCATGGTAATTTTAGTGCTTTTTGAGCACTCATCAGTAGCAAGTGTTTCTTTGTTATGCAATTTTTTGAAGAATGAGGTAGCAATCCAGAATTAGTGTAGCCTTAGTGGCATAGTTTGCTTGTGGTGTTTGATCATAGTGCATAATCAAAAATGTTCAAGGATAAAATACAAATTTGAGCTCAAATTCCAAGGAAATAATGAAAAATTTGGTATTTATTATTGATAAAAAATTAAATGTTTATGGAGCTACAAAGCAAATGCCAAATGAGTACACTTCAACATGAAAAAAAACTACAAGGAAAATACAGAGAACAAGAAAGATCAAAGGCCTATGAAGCTTTCCATCAATGACATCATCTAGGATCACCACACCAATGTGATCTACATTTGAAGTCTCATAAGTTTACTGAGTTAGGGCTTCACCACATTCTCAATCTCTGTGGGATTGCATGTAGTTTGTATTGTTAGGTGTTTGTTATTATATTGAATAATTTAGGACTTTATTTGTTGTTATGGTGCCCCATTGGGGACATTACTTATTGATTATGTTCCCATTGGAAGTCTATATTTCTTGGTGTTTGAAATGATTTCCTATGTGGTTTGTGGCTAGAAATCTTGCTAGCTCATTGATGCTCTCATTGTTAGCTCACCTAGGTGAATACCACCCCCTCGCCACCTTATGTTGCAAGTGTGTAATGGCTATTATCCTTGCCAGGGTATAACTATTACCCTCGTCAATTTGGCCCATGAGGCTTGTTGTCACAATAGAAAGGTGGGCAACGAAAGTCCAACAGGCATGAAATTTTCCTATAAATTCCCCACTTCTTATTCTATGTTCTTTGGGAAGGACCCTCTACTTGTTTGGTACCAAACTTACCTAGTCCATTCTTGATCCATTTTTGTTCTGAGTATCAGGTCAGGGAAATAATGTAACATTTGTATAATGTTTAACGTCGCAAAGGAGTGTCTCTCATATTTCTCAAACACTAGGTTAATGGTAAAAATATGAGATTGAGTGAGGTTATGCTGAGAGATAAAATACCCATTGGCTAGTGAAGAGCCACATCATTTCATACAGTATCTCTTAATAATGAGATGTTTTATGTACCGGTTGGTAGATGTAAGGATGCAATAGTTCCCATGGGGAGAAACCTATATGGTATTGTGTCATATTTTAGTTAGGTGTTACAAGGTTATAGTGGATAGGTGAGAAGATTATGTATTGGTGTCCCATGTGTTGCAAATTGTTTTATTCATTTAGTGAATTGTTTGCTGTCGAGTGGTTACTTGAGGATGTTACCACATAGGCAAAGGTCTATGTGGGTTTACCTCATAGCATTTTATGCTATGTATGATAGCATGATGTGAGAATAAAATGATGGATTATGTTTGTACATATAAGGTCTTGAAGTAAATTGAAATCCTTCATAGATTTTCCAATATATTTGCCTAATTCACAAGTTGTGTGCTATTTTCCATATTATTGCATGTTCTAAGCCTAAAAGAAGCCTATATGGCACACCATTGCTAATGTGTTTATATACCTGTCTTCCATAACTGTTGGTTGTTTTATATTTTATGTTGATTTAAGTATGTTATACTTATTGTATTTTCACTATGCTATATGCTTAATTCATATTGTAAGTCCTGATTGGTAAGTTGGAATAGAGTATGCAAAAAAATTTCATAGGTTAATGTAACATCCCCATTTTAGGTTTTGAATGCATATTTGTTTTGGAATTTCAACTCATATATGTGTAATTATTCCAGCATATGAAACTCTAAATTGGTATTAGAATGGGTAACCTCTATTTAGGGTTAATCACCTAGGTGCTAGATTCTAGAAGTTTATCTACATATACACACACATTTTTACATTTCTACCCTTTGTCTCTAGTGGAGTGGGCTGTTGTTATTCTGTGAGTTTTTATCTCTATAAACTTGATTTGAATGCATCATCCCAATTTTTTGTTCATACAAATCTAGTTTGTGCATATTTCTCTTAAAATATTTATTTTATTACAATATTATTGCATCTCTTTTTCACTTCTTTTTACCTTGCATGGTGTGTTAAATATTTTGTTTGTTGCTATGCCGAGTTGTTTGATCAATTATAAGTATTCTCCTCTGCTAGTTGCTTTGACATGCTTTTTATGTGTGTTTTCCTTGCTTCTTCTATCACTTTTTGCATGAGCATCACGTCATATGATTTCATCATATAGTGTTAAAGTATTAGGATTTTACTTTCTACAGTGCTATCATTCATATTCCATATCATATAGATAGCATATCCTCAGTGTTTCTAGGTGGTTCTTTTTTGTACCTAATATGTTATGTGTTGATTCTCTATTTGTCTCCTATTATTTAATGTTCATTTTTATTTGTTTTTCCTTATCATATGCTTTAGATGTCTTTTTGGAAAAAACTGAGGATTATTACAAGCTTGTGTACATGAGTGTTGTCTTCTCTTTTCTCTATACTATGCTTGTGTATATTTCTCTTGTGCATTTGTAGGTCATATAGATTGTTTGCATGTCTTTAGGACTTTTTACTTACATGTATTGTTGTGACTAGAATAGTAAGTTTACTTAACATTCTTGGTGTTTGGATTGTTTACCCTATCTAAGCATGCCTCTTTCTTCTATGTTGGAACCTAAGTTCTTCTCACATGCTTAGATGTTTTAGTAGCATCCCTTGTTTCTTCTCTTTTTTTGGTGGTATTGCTTGTGTTGCTCACTAGTTAGTGAGAGTATTTCCTACTTTTGACATATAATGATGTGATTGTTTCCAATGATCACTTTTGAGGCAAGAATGTGTAATTTGTTATCAATGATCTTTTTAGTGTGGTTTTTCTCGATGATCTCTCTTGAGACAAATATTTTTTATGGCCTATGGTCTCTTTTAAGGCTTCTTCTATCATCTCACTGGTTTGCCTATTTTGTTGCTTTTGGTAAGATTGATTATTTTCTCTCTTCTAGCATGTATCTCTTGTCTAAGGTTATGAGTTTTGTTACTCTTAACTTGCTTAGTTTACTTCCCTATTTATGCATTGATTGTTATCTAATAAGTGTACATACTTTTTCTTTAGGTGAGTTTTGAGAGTGTAGGATGCATAACATTTTTTATTTCTTGGCATGCTTACATTTGTGGGGAAATTTATGTGTAAAATGTATGATGTCAAGGGAAGAGCTATGTTTGTTTTACATCCTTAGTGTTTGTGGTTATCCTGCTTATGAGTTATAGTTTTGTTTATATGTTCTTGTGATACTGGTTTGTCTTTTGTTTTTTGAAACATCACCTCATATGAACCATGCATAAATAGGATAGTTTGTATGACATGTTGTATGCATAGTATGCACTCTTTTTCACATGCCATCTTATATGTTTATCTACTTTCTTGCTTTAAAATCTTTTATTGCATGTTTTTTACATGTAGTTGATTACTTGGTATTTGTTGTTAGGATGTATGACACATGTTTTCTTGATAAACTCGGATATCTTTCCTAGCTTTTGTGTGTAGTATGGGGTGAGGTTGTAGGATTGAATCTACCCAAGTGTCATTAGGAAAGACACTTAAGCCACTAGGAGTATGTTAACATAGAAGATAGTTGGACTCTTAGTCAACATCTTCTAACATAATCGTTGATATATTTATGTTGCATTAGTGTTTGACTGCCCGTCTTGTCAATGTATTGTAAGCCTACTACAAAGTCGCTTATGCCCTCAAATAACACGTAGAGATGTGAAGCTCTATACTATATAGAGCATTAGGAATTTGTCTATGTATTTTCTAAATTGTCTGTGCATTCAATTTATTTTTTTCTCCATGGCTTTAGCTTGGTGTTGCATGAATGTTGTTTTTTTTTGCATGACGATTAGTATTACATGCATTTTTTTGTCTTCATTCCTACATATAGGGTTGTGGTGTGTTACATGTCTATGTATGTGTTTCATTTTTATTTCCTTGTCAAAAAGGGTATAAGTGTGCACAACTTGTGTTTGTTTATGCATTATGATTATTTGTTGCATGGTTTGTTATATAGGGTGGTGACTTTAGTTTGCATTACATCTATGTTGCTTGATATGTAAACATTTAAGATGAGTGTTGCATATGTTTAGGAGGAGTCTGCACTTCTGTGGTTCATGTTGAGTGTCCCTAGCCAATCATTGTTCACTACTGTTGAGCTGGGATAATTAATTATTGTTGTTAGACTACATTGTATGTCTACTTGTTTTCCTTTCATGGGTATGTGTTGTCTCAACTGTGTATGTATAGGTGTAAATACGAACAACATAACAAGGTTAAAGCTTAGTTAGAGCTTAGAGCTAAATCAGTGCTCAATGGATGATGCATACTTGTAGTATGTAATGGACATCAAGATGGATGTGTTAATTCATCAATATGGATGGAGCGCAACAAGATGGATGTTCTGGGTTTAGGTGTATTGATGGAGTCTTTGTTGTGAGTTAGAGTTCATTCACGGTAATGAATTCCTTGGGTACATCTTGCGTGAATTTATTATGTTTTGATGCCTTGTTTGTTTGAGAGTTATGTAGTGGTTGGCCACGAAAGGCCAAAGGGATAGATTGTAAGTTCTATCATTTAGGTGTTGGAATTCACTATTGTAAAACACGATGTCTCTTTTTTATTTTATTTTATTTTTGTCTATTCTTGGTAAGGTTGGTTACAAGTGGCTCAATATCATTTATGACGTAGTTTCATGTTTCCCTGTTACACACACTCACTTTCTTAGCTTGCATATAGTTTGCATTGTTGGGTTATTCTAGTTGTGTTGTCCTATTAGGGATTTTTTTGTTGTCATGGTGTCCCATTGGGGAAAATATTTGTTGGTTGTATTTCTTGTTGGGGATTTCATGTTTATTGATGTTTTAAATTCTTTTCTGTGTGGTTTTTGGAAAATGACCTTTCGAGCTCATTGACATTATAAATGTGGGCTCATCGAGGTGCTCGCCAATCTCTCACCACCTTAGGTTGTATGTTTGTAATGGCTAATTCACTCGCTTGGGTATAGCTATTACCCTTCCTACCCTAGTCAACGAGGGGCCGACGAAGGTACAAGAGGCTTGGAATTTTTCTATAACTTTCACTCTCATCTTTCCTATTTCTTTGGCCAAAATATATAAGAGGGAAGCTCATCCCATTTGGTACCTAACTTCCCCTATATATTTTCCTTCTTAGTGTTTGGTATGGGAAATAGTGTTTCATGTCTATAAATAAGGATGTCAGAGAGGAGTCTCTCTCATATTTCTCAAACATCGGGTAGAATATAGAAAATGTGAGATAAAGTGAGATTATGTTGAAAGTTGAAATGCTCATTGGCTAGTAAAGAGCCATGTCATTTCAAGGAGTATATATTAGTGTTGAGTTGCCACATGCCAGTTTTCAGTTGCAAGGACACAATATTTTTTATATGTGAGGAGCCTATGCGATAGTGTGCCATGTGTTGGCTAGGTGTTGCGAGGTTGCAACATGATGTATGGGTGATGAGCCTTTGTGATAGGGTACCATTGATCGGCGAAAACCGGCATCGCCAATTCTCGCAAATACTTTGGTTTTAATATTTGTAAAACTCTCGCAAGTGCACGAATCATTTCGTAGAAAATGATAAGTATACTCCCAAGGTCGATCTAAGGAAGGAATGTATGTGGTTTTTAATTTATTATTCAAACTTTTAAAAACGAAATTAAATCCTAAACATCCTGTCACGATAGTTTTGGTTTTTGTGTTCCTAATCTAATAACATAAAATAAACATATATACAGATTAATTAAATATAATCTAAAAAGAATAAACATAGATACAAATTGAATAAATAAATATAAATACAGATTCAATAAATATTCATGCAAATTTTATCATTTATATTAGTGGAGTATTTATGGATATAATAACTAAGTTAATTATGCTTGCTCATATTATCTAGGTTATTAAAGATATAAATTGATATTTTATTGATTCTCTCTTTTTTGTATGAATACCACCTTTGGTGGGGTTAGATACTCTTTGTTAACTAAACAAATCAATTAACACCTATGGGTGGGGTTGATAACTAATTTGGTTAATTAAATTAATTCCTTTTTCTAAGAGATTGGAAAATGAACCATTTAAATGCCACCTTTGGTGGGGTTAGACTGATTTAAACTTTATTCAAGGTGTCCAAATTAAACTTAAGAATTTAGTTATCCGAGTACTAACTTTCAAGTTTTAAAATCACTATTGAAAACATGTTGTCAATACATTTCCACATAATAATTCTTATAAAAACTTTTGAAATAGAGCCTCACTCTAACTACCGGGCGATTGTACCAACAAATAAAAGAGCACTACTCTAAATTAGACCGGATAACTAAACCTTAAAGTCTAACTTTCAGATTTAAGTTTGTAATGAAAAATAATATAATTCTCTCTAACATCCTTAATATAAAATCTTGAATAAAAATAAAATCAATTCATTTTAGAAATTTTCACCTATTTAATATTTCGCAAGCATAACAACGTTATTATTATATCATGATTATAAAACGGCTACGCTTAAATTTAATCACAGACAAATTAAATATAACATGTAAGAATAAAGCATAAAAATAAGCGTAAAGAAAATAAAATCTTTAGATAACTTTGAGGCTATTCGAGGTGCTAGAAAACCTCCAAGCGGAATTTGCACTTCCATTTATTGAATCAAAAATCTAAATTATTACAAAAACATTACAAGTTCCTCTCAAAAAGAGAAGAACTCTAAACCTAAGACAATTGAACTAAAAACTAAGAGAAAAACTAAGAAAAGCTTAGAAACTAAGAAAGAAACTAAAGAAAACTCAAAAACTAAGAAATGAGAGAAAGAAAGAAGAGAAGTGAGGTTTTTGAGGTGTGTTTTGAAGTGAAGGGAAGGGGGTATTTATAGGTGAGGATGGAGAGAAAAATGAGTAAAAAAATGTTAAAAAATATTAAAAAATGTAAAAACGCAGCGTATTGGAATTTCGATGTCATTAATGACGTCGACATGACGTCACGAGCGGCTGCACGTGAAAAAAAATGGGGCGAAAAGGCGCGGGCGCGCGCGAGGGGTCACGGCAGCCTACAGTGTCGGGCTGCTCGCAGCCCGCGCGTGAACGTGTCCCGCGATGGGGCGCGCGCGGACGGGCAGGGCTTGCGCGCGGCGCGCGCGGCATGGGGCGCTGGGCGCTGGCCGCGCGCGGGGTAAGCGGGCGCGATTTCCTCTTTGACATTTTTGGCCTTTTCGACCCATTTTGTCCAATTTTTCCATGTTTGTTGACCTTTTCCCACTTATTTATTAATATATTTGTGATGTATTGCTTCAAGTATTCCTCTTTGAGTCTTTAAATTGCGTTTTAAGCCAAAATACCGAAACAATAAAAATACCCGTGATTCGAAAAAGACAAATTTATATAAATATATGATAAAACATATAAATATATGTATTTTTAATCAATTAATGTACATAAAATCATGGTTATTTTAGTGCTTTGGGCACTCATCACAACCTCAACGCCTTCTTGCTAGTCAGCAAGAGAAGCGATAAAAACTAAAAATTAAACTATCCTAAATCACTTTTCGTGGATTGAAACGGTTGCATTTAGCCTATGCAACAAGTCCGTTAAACCCCTAGGTTGCCCTAGTGGACTAGTTTGAGTCTCGTGAGGGTTTTCAATGATACCCACAAACATTGAACTAAATAAAAAGAAACTATAAAAACAATCACAACACAATCAAAAATTAATTTAAGAATAAAAGAAAACAACATATCACAAAAATATCTCATACTTTTTAATCTCCTTTAAGATCATAATTAAAATCTCAAGCATAAGTTATTTTAATCTCTTTAAACAATCATGATTTTATTATAATAATTAGTCGAAAATCATTTTCATATTTCATTTCAAAAATGTATCAATTTAATTTTACCCAATTTCAGTGTCATGAATCGCACTCGACTCTATTCCTCACAAGTCAATACTCTCAAAGCACTGAATCCTATGGGTTCAAACACTCATACTAATTTATATGCGAAAGAGTTGATGTATAGAAATGAACTAATATGTTCGCATGAAAGGAATCGAATGTATAAATTATAAAGATATCATATATAAAAATTATTTTCATGCATAAATCAAACTCATTAAGAAAGAATTTCAAGATATATGCTTTTTACAAATGAAGAAATTGCAATGACTTTTTAGGGAATTATTTCCTATATCTTTTTTTTTTTTTTTTTTTTGTAATTAGCTGTACTCACAACTTTGTAGGGAATGGGGTCATAGTAATGAAGATGATACTATATTTTTTTATCTCTCTAATTTTTTTCAATATATGTATATTTTGAGAAAGTCAACCCATGCATTGCATTGTACATTTTTTTGGATTTTGGTGAAAGTGGTTAATTTTGTGGTTTTTCTTCGTTTTTGATCTTGGTTTAGGTAACCCCAGAGATATGTCTTTTTTTTTTTTTGTAATGATCATTACGAATGAGATAAAAGCATATACTATCAATTTCTACTCAAATCATTTAATCTAAGCAAAAATAATAATAAAAATATACGACACTCTATTAAGATGAGAAAAAATTCATACATTCAATATTAATGCCTATGAGATCATCTAAGAATTTGAAGAAATAAGAAATGTGTTTCGAGTAGAAAAAATATATATTTCACTGAATAAAGGAAATTAGGCTCAAATTATATCTCACAAAGGTAGTCTCCACTAAACAAATTCATAAACACCGATTTTGGGTTTAATATAATTTCTACATCTTATCAAGAAATACTAGTTATGACAAAAATTAACTAATTATCAAAAACAATTACAAAATATTTCATGATATGTTTTCAAAAATTAATCTAACAGTACAAAAGACTTAACTCTTTACTTAAATTTGATTTAAAGAAATGATAAATTTTTGTGAGAAAATATTTTTTTTTTTTTTTTTTTTTAATTTCAAAAATTACTAAATCACACAAAACAAACACAAAAAATGAAGATGTGAACATAAAAAAGAAAAATTTTTTTTTTTTTTTTTTTTTTGAAATTTTTTTTTTTTTTTTAAATTGTTAAATCTTTTTTTTTTTCTTTTCTAATTAAGCATGGTAACTTTTCACCACCCCCAACCAAGAACTTACATTGTCCTCAATGTAACAACTGTAAATTAAAGATAAAGAGAAAAGAGAAGAAAGATTACCTATTTCTTGAGAATGTGTAAGTAGTAATGGAGAAATGCAAGTGCATTCATCACATTCATCATTAAAGTGTATACATTCTTTGTCAGAACTTCTAACAACTCAAAAATTATTTTTAGTTTTAACAATTTAAAAATTATTCACATATAATTAAACCAAAATAAACAATAAAATTAAAACAAATAACAAAAAATTACCTAAAATGATGGGTTTCCCATCCAAGTGTTTAGTTTAACGCCTTAGCAAGACGTAACTTGGGATTGCCTTTTAAGTAAACTCAATGTCCCCTCATCATTGAAGTCAATCAAACCTACAAGTAAGACAATGTTGTCTACCTATATCAAGCTTTCAAACATGCTCCTATTGATTTTCAAATTTTTTCTCACTCAAAACTAGGGCATGTTTGAGGGTTTTAGATAACCCACATCTAGGTGCAAATCAAATAATTAAGGCATCAAAACACAATTGTACCTAGAACAAACAAAACAACTAACTCCTTAGATTGTAATTAAAGCTTTAAAATTTTGGAGATAGTTTCAGAATTTTTTTTTTTTTTTTAATTTTTTTGAAGTTAAAATAACATAATCAGTATTAACCAAGAGTGCTCCCAGGAAAGAATGGTGGGGCAAAGGCTCCTTAAAAACCATCCTCCTAGAAAGAACGCTCCCAGGAAAGACTATGGCACAAAGGCTTCCAAGAACTAGTCTCCTACTATTTAACTCCCCTTAGATCTTTACTTTTCTACGCTATTAAAAATTAAGTTAATTAAGTTAAGTTAAGTTAAAATTTAAGTTAATTAAGTTAATAAAAAGGTAGGTTAATTAAGTTAATGAAAATCTAAGTTAATTAAGTTAGTAAATTAAATTAATATAAGTTAGTAAATTAAGTTACTAAAACCTAAGTTAATTAAATTAAACGAAACTTACAAAAAAAAGTAGTTAAAAAAAAATGAAAAAAAAAAATAAAAAAAAATAAAAAGAGAAAATAAAAATTAAGCCAAAAAATAATAATAATAATAAAATAAAATAAATTGAAAAAAATAATTGAAAAAGGTAAAAGAAAAAAAGAAAAAGAAAAACAACAAAATAAAATAAAAAAAAATTGAAAATAAAGTTTTTGATTTTTTTATTTTTTATTTTTTTATTTTTTTTTATTTTTTTATTTTTTTTATTTTTTTTATTATTTTTATTATTTTTATTATTTTTATTATTTTTTTATTTTTTTATTTTTTATTTTTTTTATTCTTATTTATTTATTATTTTAATTTAAAATTTATTTACTTTTTTTTTACTTCAAATTTCAAAATGCAAAATTATTTTATTATTCATGCTATATTTTTTTTATTTATTACGAAATTGAAATTTGAATTTTTTTTTACTTTTCACAAACAACAAAAATTTTATTTTTTTTTAATTTTTTTAATAAAAAAAAATCACAATTATTTACAACACAAAAGGTTTTTAAAATTTTGATAAATAATTTAAAAACACTATTCCTTCCAAGAATACGCCAAAATTGATCGCTAAAAAGAAAGATCCGCCAATTTAAAATACTTTGGTTTTAATATTTGTAAAACTCTTGAAGTGCACGAATCATTTCAGAAAATGATAAGTATACTCCCAAGAGTCGATCTAAGGAAGGAATGTATGTGGTTTTTTAATTTATTATTCAAACTTTTAAAAAGCGAAATTAAATCCTAAACATCCACACGATAGTTTTGGTTTTTGTGTTCCTAATCTAATAACATAAAATAAACATATATACTGATTAATTAAATATAATCTAAAAAGAATAAACATAGATACAAATTGAATAAATAAATATAAATACGATTCAATAAATATTCATGCAAATTTTATCATTTATATTAGTGGAGTATTTATGGATATAATAACTAAGTTAATTATGCTTGCTCATTATCTAGGTTATTAAAGATATAAATTGATATTTTATTGATTCTCTCTTTTTGTATGAATATAATACCACCTGAGGTTAGATACTCTTGTTAACTAAACAAATCAATTAACACCTACAAGGGTGGGGTTGATAACTAATTTGGTTAATTAAATTAATTTTTTCTAAGAGATTGAAAATGAACCATTTAAATGCCACTCATGGTGTCAGAAGGGCTTTAAACTTTATTCAAGGTGTCAAATTAAACTTAAGAATTTAGTTATCAGAGTACTAACTTTCAAGTTTTAAAATCACTATTGAAAACATGTTGTCAATACATTTCCACATAATAATTTTATAAAAACTTTTGAAATAGAGCCTCACTCTAACTACTGGCGATTGTACCAACAAATAAGAAGAGCACTACTCTAAATTAGACCGATAACTAAACCTTAAAGTCTAACTTTCGCATTTAAGTTTGTAATGAAAAATAATATAATTCTCTCTAACATCCTTAATATAAAAATCTTGAATAAAAATAAAATCAATTCATTTTAGAAATTTTCACCTATTTAATATTTGTAAGCATAACAACGTTATTATTATATCATGATTATAAATCACTAGCACAAGTTAAATTTAATCACGGACAAATTAAATATAACATGTAAGAATAAAGCATAAAAATAATCGTAAAGAAAATAAAATCCTTACGAACTTCGATGCTATTCCCGCTTTAGAAAACCTCCAAGCTGAATTTGGACTTCCATTTATTGTATCAATAATCTAAATTATTACAAAAACATTACAAGTTCCTCTCAAAAAGAGAAGAACTCTAAACCTAAGACAATTGAACTAAAAACTAAGAGAAAAACTAAGAAAAGCTTAGAAACTAAGAAAGAAACTAAAGAAAACTCAAAAACTAAGAAATGAGAGAAAGAAAGAAGAGAGAAGTGAGGTTTTGAGGTGTTTTTTGAAGTGAAGGGAAGGGGGGTATTTATAGGTGAGGATGGAGAGAAAAAATGAGTAAAAAAATGTTAAAAAAATATTTAAAAATGTAAAAACGCGTATTGGAATTGCTGATGTCATTAATGACGCCGCATGACGACAAGTGGGCTACGCACGTGAAAAATGGGGCGAAAAGGCGCGCATGGGCGCTGGGAGTGGGTCATTGCCGCGCGAGATGCGTCAGCAGCGCTGGGCTCACAAGAACGCGCGTGAATGCTGGCTGGCGGCGCGCGGACGGAGGAAAGACATGGGCGCGGCGACGGTGGCGCTGGGAGCCGGGTCAAGGCGCCAGTGTACGTCGCGATCCGTCTTTTTGACCTTTTCGACCCATTTTGTCCAATTTTTCCATGTTTGTTGACCTTTTCCCACTTATTTATTAATATATTTGTGATGTATTGCTTCAAGTATTCCTCTTTGAGTCTTTAAATTGCGTTTTTAAGCCAAAATACCTGAAAAACAATAAAAATACCCGTGATTCCGAAAAAGACAAATTTATATAAATATATGATAAAACATATAAATATATGTATTTTTAATCAATTAATGTACATAAAATCATGGTTATTTTAGTGCTTTTTGGGCACTCATCAACCATATGTTGGCTTTTGTTATGGGATTTAAATATATATATACTAGGAGGCTTAGCTATTAAGGGTTGATCACATCCCATGGTGATAGAGCTCCAAGGATGAGCTTGGATCTACTTGGATCAGGTGGTGTATTGTTAGCAAATGAGGGAAGTATGGGAACATCTAGAGTTGGTGTCTCAATTTATAGTTCTATTGAATTGTAAACTATTTTATTCATTTATTGAATTTTTTTCTATTGAGTAGTTTCCATAAGTAACCCAAGGATGTTGCCATATACACATGAGTCTATGTGGGTTTACCTCATTACATGTTTTATGTATGATTGTATGATGTTATAGTATAATGATCATTTACTAAATATGTTCTCACATAGAAGGTATGATTGAAAATCCTATATAGTTTTTTTCTATATGCTTGCCTAATTCACATGGGGCTATTTTCCATGTTAGTGCATGTTGCTAGCCTAGATAGGAGTCTTTATGGCACACCATCACTAGTGTGTATATTGAAAATCTCTCTTCATTTTCTACCAGTTGTTTTTATGGTGTGTTTATTTAAGCATGTTGTATTTCTTGTATTTCTCTTATTCCTTATGCTTAATTCATATTGTGATGCATGCTTGGCCGAGTTGGAATAGTGCTTGTGGAAAGATTCCAACGATTAGCATAGCCCTCCCATTGTAGATCCCCAATGCCTATTTTTATGTATATAACTCTTACCTATAATGCACAAGGATATTTTTCATATTGCTTCCAACATAATGGAACAAATTTGGAGAATTTCTATTTGTTCCTCAATATAGACCATAGGGTCATCCAAAGTAAACTTGTGATAGGCTTTAGAGACCACATTCAAGGAAGGAAAACACAAGTTCTTCTATACTGGCAGTCATTGGGATAGGACTCATAGGTCATTCATGTCATTTAACCATATGATAATGACTTACTCACTACACTTTTTGCGAATCAGTAGATAGAAACTGTTTTTTACTATCACTTTACCTTTTATTGTGGTTGGTAATTTTTCTAAGTGTTGTCTTCTTCATGCTAATTCTAGTTCTTGGAAAAATTTTAAATGGAAGGGTATGGCTTGGTATTCTAATAGGGATTAATTATTTCTTTCTCTTCTAGATCATTCTATATATGATGCTACTGATCTTCGGTGCCTCTCTATCCCTACATGTTTTTTTGTCCTTTAACTTAATAGAACAACAAAATTTAATCAATAGGATGGTTGCTCAAATCATCTTTGGCTCAGGATCTTTTGGTGTAGCTGTGGACAATATGGTCAATTCTTTCTTCAATGGATAAGTACTTTCTTAGAAACATTTGGAATGGCTTAAGATGCTTAGGCCAAGAAGATGAAGCTAATTTTGAATAGAACGGTTCTATTTTGGACAATCCTAAAGTTGATGTTAGGATAGCTTCAAAGCTTCTTCTTCCAATGATAAGAAGATGCTTCAAGGAATCTTCTGCCTCCAAGAACTTTGCATGCCATACTCAAATACATGTAAGTTCCAAATAAAGTCTTTTTGTTGCACTAGTAATCAAAAAAGGAACAAAATGACCAATGTTATTGATTAGGTTGAGTCATAAGCTAGGTCGCCGTCTTTAAGATTTTTTGTGCCTTTGCCCAAATTGTGTAAGAAATTCTCAATCTCATTGTCCCCAATATAAAATAGCCTAAAAAATTACTCTGTCTCAAAATTTTACTATTCTGTAGAAGATCAAAATGCTAAACCTCTAGAAAATTTTGGTTGCTTGGAACCAAAGAATAAAAATATAGAAAGAGAAATGTAAACAAAGAACTATTTTTCTAGGTAGAGAGAAAATTGTATGATAGAGCTTTTCTTTTCTATATGAATCAGTAAGGCCACTTCTTCTATTTATTGATGAAAAATTGAAGCTACTAAAGAAGAAAATGTGGGAGAGTAATCGTAAATGTTGAAGAAAACTTAAAAAAAATGATGTTAAGGGAAATGTTCATGAAAATGACGTTGAAGAAACATAGGCACATAGAGACACATTCCAAACAACTGACTCTTCTTTAACCGATTGAAAAATTAAATTTTTTAATAACAAAAAATGAAGTAATATTTATCTAAAAAATAAAGTGTCACCTAACCTTATGCACACACACTTGCACTTGGATTAAGCTCGACTAGTCGGATGAACAGCGATGACGGCGCACACGTGTATGGTAAACCAACAATTACCTATCTCCTCTACCTTCCAAAAAAGTAGGTACCCCTTCGGGGCCTAAACCCAAGTCTCAATGTAATGCCTTATAAACACCTCTAAATAGACGTGAAAAAGCAATATGGGTCATGTTGAGTGGGCAAACTCATATGGGCACTTTTTCTCTTCTTTTGTTTTTTCCAAAATTCATACTAGTATTTCGAACAATCCCCCACTTGAATTTTTTATAAATATTTTTCATTGAAAAACCAATCAAAATCTAAGGTTGTGCATAAGCATAAGGTGTCTATCGACTTTAACCTTTGCATAGTGAAGATGATTTAGAACATACTAGAGTAATACATAGTTTTGAACTCTATCTCTAACAACATCACACAAGAAACCTTTGCAAGACATAGTTCAAAAAGATCGTGCTTTATAGCTATGCATGTCTATCCCATTATAGTGAATGCTCTAGAAACTTTTGCCTAAATTTCCATAGGAAGCAGCCACACTTCTACATTCACATATGTGATTTTATTGGGACTACTCTTGTAGCTATGTACTTCACTCCATCTAAAGTATAGAACTCATTAAGACTTAATGCTTAACTCAAACTTCTTTCGCTTTAGGATTTCATGCTTCTAATAATATAGAGTAGAACTTAAAATAGTATGATTCATCCCATATCACTTCTTGACTTGTTATTACCAATTGAACTTATTTCTTAGGATCTACAGTCTATAAGTTAGGTTACCATTATGAGTGACTCATAACTCTAAAGGCTTTAGTCCCATGAGCTTTTGAAAACATTCTCTCTAGCTAGTCGTTTCATCAAAGGATGAACCAAGTTATAATCAGTACATATATGATCCACTCTTACAACTCTTGTAGAGAGAAATTCTCTAATAGTACAATGCTTACGATGCATCTGTCATATCTACTCATTATAATAACCGTTCAAAATCTTTCCAATAGTCATGGTACCATTGTAGTGATTAGGATAGCTAGAATTGATCTTTACATAAAGGGATTCAGCTAATAGACTTCTTAATTTGTCTACTTCCTTACTAGCAGTAGTTTGTGCTATCATCTCAGACTCCATCGTAGATTGAGCCAAAATAGTATGTTTCTTATACTTCCAAGAAAAATATCCTAATGCGGACCATTTAAGCAAACAACCTAGGAACCCAAGAACTCAAAGGAATAGAATTGATTGATTTGCTAAGAATGTGTTAAAGATGATTAGATTATAACCCTAAGGAAACAAAGTCCTTAAAACCCAAACATTGAGACGCCACAAAGGATGATTACTCCCTTTGATATGTCAGATTTAAGTATTCATTCAAGAACACAAGAAGGCAAGGCAAGAAGCGTTTTGAAATTTCCTTTTTCATTAATGAATTTATGTGTCTCCATTACATGGCTACTGTTTGTTTAATAAGAAATAAAACCTAAACAACACCTCTTCTAAAGAAACCCTAGGAACCACTTCTATCCCTTAAGAAACCCTAGGTGCCACTTCAATAGCCAAAAAACTAATGTGCTTAATTATTTGTGGATTGGGCCTAATCCATTATTAAAAATAAAATACAAAAAAACTTAACATAAAAAAGCCCACAATTAACTAAGACAACAATTGCTAAACATAAAAGGCCTATAATTAACTAAAACAAAAATATTACTTCCTAAAACAATCTTTTCTCCCAACTTGATCTTCCAAATCTATCCCTTGCATAAATGGTAATATACTATCTGATGCTTATTTTCGCAAGTGTACGAATCGTTCAAGTAATAAAGTGTACAAAAGTACGGATATCGAACCCACAAGGAATGGCGTTACTAAGTACCGAAATTGACTAACCCTAATTTTATTTGAAAACTGAATTGTTGAAATTGTTTAAAAAATAAATTAACATAAAAGTAAACGCAAATAACAAAATTAAATGTTGTTCACTAATGATTAAAAACGCTAAGGCATTTGATTTCGCTAAATCAATTCAATCCGATTTCAAGTCATGTTATATGAGAATCAAAGCTAAAAGTGATGGTTGAAAAACCCAAACTTATCTAATACTCTTTCTCAAGTTATATTAGAATTACTTATGTATGAAAACCAACTATATTTCTATGAAGATTTAATCACAAATAAGCACATTACGATTTATGGAATTTCTGGAATAACCACATACATCATGCATTAGGTGTCAAACTCGCATTCAACATACGGTATTTATCACAAGAAGCATTCATTACACATCTCCTCTCGGTCTCAATATAATGCAACAAATCATCTAAATCTTGATCAGAAATTTAAAAGCATTAAGCATGGAAATAAATACTCAACTTGAAAACAATGAATTCATATAACAATAACCAAAGAAATCATATTTCCTTGATTTAACTACATCATAGCCTTAGCAAAAACGAATTAGTTCATAACGGAAATAAGAACAACCATTATTTCAATTGAATCCATCAATAATAAAACTGAATAAATTGCAGAATATAAAAACTAAGGAGAAGAGATGAAAAACTCTAGAAGATGAAGACTTGGTAGCATCAATGGTGAAGATCCTTCAAGTTTCTCCAAAATTTCTTTCTCTCCTCCAAAAATATCTTTGAATTCCCCTCTCTGCCGTCCTCCTCTTTATCCATCATATTATATATATAGATCTAGGGTTTGGGGGCAATTTTGGAACAAAACAACCAAAAAATCTGCTGCACGAAACTCCCCTGGCGAAATTGTTCTCGCCGCGGCGAGAATTCCGGAAAACTTACGATTTTGGTTCCGCTCAATCTCACGGCGGCTAGATTATCAGGCCGGCCATGGCCGAGATTAACTTGGCCTGGTGGGTGAGATTGATTTGGCTTCGGCAAGAAGATTGATTTGGCCTATGGTGAGATTGATTTGGCCTAGCGGAAGATTGATTTACGGCGAGATTTACTGGCCTATTGGGCGAGAGATTGTCAGGCCAAAATCCGTGCTCCTCGCATGATTTTTAACGTTTCCGCGCTAAGGTTTTCGTCGACGGCGAAATTCCAAATTTTTGAAATTTTGTTTTCTTTATTTGTACTCAATCCCTGGCCCTGAAATTTGTCCTGAACTTCTCCAAAATTATGATTTTACCTGAAATTGCACTTTAAACACGAAATACCCGTGAAATGACATTTGTGGATTAAATAATCAAATAAACGCAATTTTCACACAAATATCAACATTTAAATCATAACAAAAATGCAATAATTTGACTCTTATCAACAACCTACCTTCCTTTGCTAGTCTCTAGCAAGAAAAGCGATCTATGAATAATTTCAAAGGAGACATTAAAAGACAAATTCAAAGGAAATTTATTCTATTTACAACATTACATTAAGCGTATGCAATAAGCCTTTAAACCCCTAGGTGGCCCTAGTAGTACGAGTTGTAGTCTCGTGAGGGCTTCCAGTGATGATACCCACAAACATCTTTCTATAACTATCCTAACTTAAAACAATAAGATCACATAACAAATAACTTGCACAAATGTCTCAAAAATTGTAAATAACACCCAACATATAGAATAATTAAATGTCACCTAAGCTTTAAGAAATCTCAAATAAAAATTTCACTTTGTTATTGACTCTTAAACATCCATCAAACCACAAACCAATAGCCATAATGCCCAGATAATATTATGCACAACATCCACAAACAAAAAGGTGAAATCTCAAACTCCATAGGCTCACTTTTCAAACCTCTCTCTACAAATGAAGAAGAATACACCCCTTCGGATCAATAGGACTTTACGAGGCTTGTAATGTTAGGCTTAGGTATTTGGTTAAGAAAGAACGGGAAGTGTCAAAATACAAATAAGGGCACTTATTAGATTAAACACAACCAATTAAGTTAAGAGTAACACCATTAAACCAAATTGTTTCTTCTGATCATAACCCATTTTTCCAAAGATAAACAAAATTCTTCCTCAATCTTTCTCCTTAGTACATCCATCACTAACACCCTTTTATTTATTAAAATGTGAAGGCTTTCTTCTTCTTCTTCTTTTTTTTTTACTCCAATTGCTCTTGAAAAGCCAACCACTTTCTTCCCATATATATGGAAGATTTTGTTTTTCAATTGCTCTTGAAAAGCCAACCACTTTCTTTTTTTTTTTTGCATCCTTACTCCAATTACTCTTGAAAAGACATAACCTCTAACCAATTTCTTCCAATATATGTGGAAGATTTCTCCAATTCCTCTTGAAAAGTTTGTGTTCAAAATTAAGTGCTCTTAACAAATAAGGTAGGAATTATATATATATATTTTTGGCTCAATAGAAGGTAGGTTATATAAGGCAAAAAGAAAGAAAAGTAAGGCTAACAATATATTTAAATAGGCTCAAAGAGGTTACTAGTGATATAAGGATAACAAGGTAGGCTTAAAATGGCACAATCGATCCAAAAATGGCCTACATCATATCCTAAACAGTGCAATTCCAAATTATTTCGCCTCAAGAGGTTTTCAAATGAGTTCTAGAGTTTGTTGAGATCAGAAAAATATCCATGAAAAATTCGCACATAAGACTTCTCTAAGCATTTAGACTAATCAACCAAATCACACCACATACCAAAAGAGTCGCCAACTAGGTAAAATCAACATTTGAAATTCTCTTTAAACCGAAGCAAAATTTAATGTCTTTTAATAGCTACTTGTTATCACAATCACATTATTATCATCAACGTGCAAATTAAAATAAGTAAAATGCAAATAAAATAAAATAAAAATAAAAATCGAAATATGATAATAAACAAATAAAAGAAATTAAATCAAAATGTAGAAAAATAAATGAAAAATCAAAATTAAACACAAATAAACACACAAACAAAACTACTAAAAATGAAGGGAAGAAAATATTTACCGTTTACTGCACCCCCAACCAAAACCTTACAATGTCCTCAATGTAAGAAAGGAAAGAGAGATCTCCTTTCCGCCGGTTGGAACTGCCATGTGGCGGTGAATCGTAAGATTTGCTTTTTTTCCTTAGATGGGATGGCATTAGCTTTAGCTCAATCTTGTTGCTCCATTCTTTACCATTGACAGGTTGGAGTTTCCTTTGTTCCCAAACCCTTAAATGTTTCATCTTTGCATAAATATTCATTATAACCGCAATTGAACATTGTTTCGGCCCTCATCTTCCTCCTCAATTGTTGCGAGATTTCACAAGGCAAGCTTCTAGTGGTAGCAATGGAGTTCTCTCCTCAAAAGTTTCGAGATTACCCCAAGTTAAGAGTGTTAATTTGAAAACAAGAATGTACATCACTTGGAAATTTTATTTCTTCAAAAACATCAAAAGTTACTTGTTCATCTTGCAGACCGTAGAATGAGCTTTCCTTATCGAACATCAATCAATGTTCTTCCAAGGTTGCAAGGAATGGTCTCCCTAATATCAACTAGATCTCTATCTTCCTCCATGTCAAGCACCACGAAATCTACAGGGAAAATAAATTTTTCGACTTTAATTAAAACATCCTCAATTACCCCTAAAGGATATTTCACCGATCGATCCGCTAATCAGAAAGAGATTGAAGTTGGGCTTCACTTCTCCCGTGCCTAGTTTCTGAAAACAGAAAAGTGGCATCAAATTTATGTTGCATTCCTAAATCACATATAGGACTTTATCAAAATTGCAACTTCCTATAGTACAAGGTATAGTAAAACTCCCTGGGTCTTTCCATTTTTGTGGCGCTTTGAAAAACTACATCGCACTCCTCATTTAGCATGACAGTTTCATAATCTCCCAAATTTTCCTCTTCTTTGATAGAATTTCCTTCATGAATTTTGCATACTGGGCATTTGTTCCAACATCTCTGCAAAAGGAATGTTAATATGCAATTTCTTAAAAATATCAAAATTTATCAAATTGATTATCAAGCTTTTTCTTATTCAATCTTTGAGGATATGGGATAGGAGGCTCATATTTTGCATACGAGGAAGGTTGAATGTCTTGGGATTTTGATGGATTTTCTTTAGATTCTTCCATCTTTTCTCGATTTCCTCTATCATTCAAGTTCTTTACCACTTCTCAACGTGATAGCTTTGCATGCTCGTGGGATTTATCAGTGTCACTAGGTAGTGATCCGAGACCTTCTTCACCGCTGAAAGTCACCAGCTTGGTTTTGGATGTCCCTGTTGATCGCTTGATTTCAAATTTGCTCTCGCCTCATCAATGAACTTTCCCAAAATTTCTTCCAAATTTGTTTGTTTCTTCTCTTGGGGTTGGTAGGAAGATGATGACGACGATTTCAATGCCCCTTGGTTATTTCCCCATGACAATTTGGATGATTCCTCCAACCTGGATTGTAGTGTTCAATACGGGTTATGTTTGAGGTTTTGGAAATTTGAAACATAATTTGCTTCGTCGTAAGTTGGTGAAGCAAATGGATTTCCAACTTGGCACTTTCGATACTAGCATGATTTCCACCACATAAATCACATTGTGCACTTGATTTGGATTCTAACTTGGATGACAAAGAATCCATTTTTCTTGAAAGAAGCGTTAACTCGAAGCGACAAAGCATTCACTGAATCAATTTCTATGCACTATTCTTGGTCTTTGCAATCACCATTCTGAATGCCACTGATTGTTGTTTTACGCCATAATCTCTAACAACTCACGAGCATCCTCCGGTGTTTTTCCCATTAAAGATCCTCCAATTTGCAAAGATCAATCGTTGCTCGATAGTTTTGAAACCAACCCGTTATAAAATATAGTAGACTTGTAGCCAAATTGGTATACCATGATGTGGGCATTTCCTCAACATTTCTTTGAATCTTTCCCAAGCTTCATACAATGATTCTTGGTCATATTAGGTAAAATATGTGATTTCATTCCTCAATTTTGCCGTCTTAGCAAGAGGAAAGAACTTGGACAAGAATTTCAACCAATTCATTCCATAGTTGTAATTGATCCGGTGGTAATGAGTTTAGCCAAGTTTTATCCCAAGTGAAAAGGAAAAACCCTCAATCTTACAAAGATTCTGGACACACCATTTATCTTGTAAAGATCACACACCTCCAGAAAGTAAGCAATATGTGCATTTGGATCATCCTTCGACATTCCCCAACCGATTTGATTGAACCATTTGGATAAAGGATGGTTTTATCTCAAAGTTATTGGCTTTGAATAGTTGGCTTCCTTATACCCGAAATAGTTCCAGAACATTAGGCGTGAGCATAATCTCTCAAAGCTCTACGATTTCACCTCCTCAACAAATGGTGGATCCATGGTTGATTGTCTATTGTGACTGAGGTTGAACGCCTTCTCTCCGGTTTAGACGCCTATATGTTCTATCAATCTGGATCAAATGGAAGAAGGTTAAGGCTTCAGACGTCTCATACAAAATCCTACAACGGAAAATCAACTAACACAAAACAACACAAAGTTACTTTTTTTTTTTGATAAATAAAATAAAACAGGAAAATAAACAAAATTAAAAATGAAAGAAAGATAAAGGAAATTAACTTCAAATTAAAAGTAAGATTAGGTAGTATCGATATTAATAAAATCAAACCATTCCCTGGCAACGCGCCAAAAAACTTGATGCTTATTTTCGCAAGTGTACCTAATCGTGCTCAAGTAATAAAGTGTACAAAAGTATGGATATCGAACCCACAAGGAATGGCGTTACTAAGTACCGAAATTGACTAACCCTAATTTTATTTGAAAACTGAATTGTTGAAATTGTTTAAAAAGAAAATTAACATAAAAGTAAACGCAAATAACAAAATTAAATGTTGTTCACTAATGATTAAAAACGCTAAGGCATTTGATTTCGCTAAATCAATTCAATCCGATTTCAAGTCATGTTATATGAGAATCAAAGCTAAAAGTGATGGTTGAAAAACCCAAACTTATCTAATACTCTTTCTCAAGTTATATTAGAATTACTTATGTATGAAAACCAACTATATTTCTATGAAGATTTAATCACAAATAAGCACATTACGATTTATGGAATTTCTGGAATAACCACATACATCATGCATTAGGTGTCAAACTCGCATTCAACATACGATATTTATCACAAGAAGCATTCATTACACATCTCCTCTTGCCTCAATATAATGCAACAAATCATCTAAATCTTGATCAGAAATTTTAAAGCATTAAGCATGGAAATAAATACTGAACTTGAAAAGAATGAATTCATATAACAATAACAAAAGAAATCAGATTTCCTTGATTTTACTACATCATAGCCTTAGCAAAAACGAATTAGTTCATAACGTAAATAAGAACAACCATTATTTCAATTGAATCCATCAATAATAAAACTGAATAAATTGCAGAATATAAAAACTAAGGAGAAGAGATGAAAAACTCTAGAAGATGAAGACTTGGTAGCATCAATGGTGAAGATCCTTCAAGTTTCTCCAAAATTTCTCTCTCCTCCAAAAATATCTTTGAATTCCCCTCTCTGCCATCCTCCTCTTTTTCCATCATATTATATATATAAATCTAGGGTTTGGGGGGAAATTTTGGAACAAAACAACCAAAAAATCTGTTTTCGCACGAAATTCCCCGGTGGCGAAATTGTTCTCGCCGCGGCGAGAATTCTGGAAAACTTACGATTTTGGTTCCACTCAATCTCGCCGGCGGCTAGATTATTGTGGCCGGCAGCGAGATTAACTTGGCCGGTGGCAAGATTGATTTGGCCGGCGGCGAGATTGATTTGGCCGGTGGTGAGATTTACTTGGGCCTAGCGAGATGATCGTGCCAAAACGGCTCCCGCATGATTTTCAACGTTTTCTCGCTAAGGTTTTTGCCGGCGGCGAAATTCCAAATTTTTGAAATTTTGTTTTCTTTTTGTTTGTACTCAATCCCGGTCCTTGAAATTTGTCCCGAACTTCTCCAAAATTATGATTTTACCTGAAATTGCACTTTAAACACGAAATACCCATGAAATGACATTTGTGGATTAAATAATCAAATAAACACAATTTTCACACAAATATCAACATTTAAATCATAACAAAAATGCAATAATTTGACTCTTATCACTATCCTTGGTGAAGCTTTAGAATCTTTGAATTTTGTTTTTGATTCTTCTAGCACAATCTCTTTGTATTTTACTTCTATGATCAAGCCTTGCAAAGCTTCCTTCATCCTTTTTGTCTTTGCCCTAGTCATTAGACCGCCATTTCCTTGCAAAGGATCTTGAGAATATTTGGGAACATTAACTTAATCAGTACCTTGATCTCTATTATTCCCCTCTTCTTCGAAAAGATTTGTCCTTGAATTATCTACATCAAACAAATAGAAATCAATGACATTAAAAGTTTCACTAACATTACCATAGTCACTTGACAAATATATCTTGTAGATGTTATCATTGATCTATTCCAAGACTTGAAAAGGTCGATCTCCTCGAGGGTGCAAGTTTGATTTCCGTTGAGTGGGAAACCTCTCCTTACACATATGCACCCAAACCCAATCTTCAAGTTGGAAAACAACCTTCAAACGCCCCTTATTATGTTGCTTAGCATATTGCTCATTATTTCTTTCAATGTTGGCTCAAACTCTAGCATGTAAATCCTTCACAAAATCTGCCTTTTTCTTACCATCAAGATTAGCATACTCATTAGTAGGAAAAGGTAATCAATAGGTGTTAAAGGATTAAAGCCATAAACAACTTCAAAAGGGGAAAATGAAGAAGGAGAATGGACATTCCTATTATATGCAAACTAAATGTGTGGAAAACACTTCTCCCACTGCCTTATATTCTTTTGAATGATTGCACACTACAAATTAGTGAGTATGCTATTAACTACTTCAGTTTGACCATACGTTTAAGGATGTGCAACATTAGAATATAACAGTTTAGTTCCTAGTTTATTCCATAAAGTACGCCAAAAATGACTTAGGAACTTAACATCTCTATCACTAACAATTGTCTTAGGTAATCCATGCAAATGAACCACTTCTTTAAAAAACAAATCAACAATATGTGTTCCATCATTGGTTTTAGAACATGCAATAAAATGAGCCATTTTACCAAAACTATCAACAACAACAAAGATGTTATCCTTACCACTTTGAAACCTTGGTAATCCTAAAACAAATCTATAGATATATCAATCCAAGGTTGATTAAGTACAAGTAAAGTGATATGCAAGCCATATGGTTTAATGTTAGATTTTTCTTGCCTACATGTAATGCACTTTTCACAAACAGATTTCACATCATTATTCACCCTCCTACCAAACTGCCACGATCGTCCTAGCAAAATATGAGCATTATACATTGGTGCCACATCACAAAGAACCTCATCCTCATACTTTCCAATTTAAAAAGGAACCCACAATTTTTTGTTGACATTCACTTCTCCACAATCATTCAACCATTGTAGCTTGTATGGTTTGGGATGCTTTTTCCACTTCAAATTCAACTTTTCTACCAATAAAATACTAGCAACATTAGTAAAGCTCCCACTATCAACAATAACTATGCATACCTTATCCTTCACATGGAATCTTGTGTGAAAAATATGCTCACATTGCTCCTCATCTCCTTCACTCTTAGGTTGTATATTGAGGGCTCTACTTCTGACAAGTAATTCCCTATGCACAACTTCTTCCAATTCTACATCAGAATAATCCTCCAATGGTGGCATTTCATTATCACTTAAACTAGCACTCTCGATTTCTCCGTTATCACGTATAATCATAACCTTTTTGTTTGGGCATTCAAAAGCAATATGTCTGAATCCTTGGCACCTAAAACACTTTATCATGTGACTTAGTAGGAGTTTTTGTCTCATGTTTACCTTTAGGAACAACAACTAAATTTTTTGAATTCGCTAACCTTTGTTCTAACAGAAGCTTTGTTTTCCTTCCAAGTTGATTTCCACAGAGAACTAAAGGACGAACTAGATAGAACCTTTTGGACTTGATTTTCTTCCCTACTTTAATGGATTTATGCAGTAGTTCTTCCATTTTATACGTAATGTTGCAATTCAACCACATCAGCAATTTCCCTGTTTAACCTGGAAATGAATCTAGCCATTGTATCTTCTCTATCTTCCTCTATGTTTTCTCTAATCATGGTGACTTCCATCTACTTATAATAATCTTCTACACTCATGGAACCTTGGACCAGCCCTTGCAATTTTCTATATATATCCCTATAGTAATGGCTTAGTATGAACCTCTTATGCATCCCCAATTTCATCTCTTCCCATGACTGAATAGGTCTCTTGACCAAGGAGGACTCCAAAGAAAGACTCTTGACCAAAGAGGATTCTAAAGGAAGACTCTTGACCAAATAGGACTCTAAATGAAGACTCTTGACCAAAGAGGACTCTAAAATAAGACTCTTGACCAAAGAGGACTCTAAATAAATACTCTTGATCAACTATGATTCCTTCTTTCTAAATCAATCTTGTGTAGCAAGAACAAAATAATGGAAAACCAATTTCAACAAGAACAAGAAAACTCAGCAAGAAAACAAGAATTAGATTCTTGAACAATCTACTACCTTGTTCTCCTTTTCTTCTTCTTCTCTTTTTTTTCTATCTTATTTTTTTCTTATTTTCTTTCTCTTTTTTTCTTTACTACTACTGCTGCTACTGTGAATAGAAAATTCACAAAAACAAATTCGCAACCCTAAAGAACAAGAATTAAAAAAAGGCAAAATGGTACAACAAAACTTTAAGCCTTCGGTAAGTAGTGTAAACAATGGAATTTGATACATTATAATAGTCGTTTCGATGCCCGAGTCAAAAGTTATGACTATTTAAAGTTTCAATGCCAACTTGATCTTCAAAATCTATCCCTTGCATAAAAAGGTAATAGACCATCCTCGGTGAAGCTTTAGAATCTTCAAATTTAGTTTTTGATTCTTCTAGCATAGCCTTTTTGTATTGCACTTTCATGATCAAGCCTTACAAAGCTTCCTTCATCCTCTTTGTCTTTGTCCTAATCATTAGACCACCAATTCCTTGGAAAGGATCTTAAGAATATTTGGGAACATCAACTTGATCAACACCCTGATCTCCATTAGCTTCAATGGTTATGCTATATGTATAGTCGCTAGTTGCATTAGAGTCTTTTGAAATAGTGTTCCAATCAACATCGTTGTATCTTTCTAGAATAGCAAGGAACCTTTGAAAATGTATTCCAAGGTTCATAGTCCTTTTTAGCTACCTCATGACCCTTTCAATAGAATTCAAATGCTCTATACTAGGTCTATTGATAAACCTACATAGTAATCCCATAACATAAGCTATGTTAAGCCTAGTACAATCAGTAGCATATCCTAGGATCATAATGAGTACATGCAAGTTTGCATTTAAAGTATATATATTCTTCAAGATCTTCCCAATGTAATGAGATTGATTTAAATAAAGTCCCTTTTCATACCTAGTAATCTTTATTCCAAGGATTACACTTGCTTCTCCAAGATCTTTCATATCAAAATTGGGACACAACAAAATTTTCACATTAGTCACAACATGAATATTTGAACCAAAAATAAGCAAGTCCTCCACATATAGATATATAATAGTGCAAATTTTATTCTCAAAATTATAATAAACACATTTATCACTTTCATTCATTTTATCAAGATTATCAAGTTTTTCATGCCATTGCTTAGTTGTTTGCTTTAAACCATACATAAATTTATCTAATTTGCAAATTTTCTTTCTTGACCAGAGACAACAAAACCTTCAGGTTGGTCCATGTAAATCACTTCTTCAAAATCACCTTTAAGAAAATTAATTTTCACATCCATTTGGTGCATAATAAGATCATGAATAGCAGCAAGAAAAAACAATACATGTATAGAAGTTATTCTAGTGGTACGTGAAAAGGTATCAAAGAAATCTACATTTTCTCTTTACCTAAACCCTTTGGCTACAAGACGAGCCTTGCATTTTTCAACACTATTATTGGGTTTCAATTTCTTTTTAAATAGCCATCTATAACCTACTTTCTTACAACATAAGGTAAGTATACTAAATGCAGATTTTTCATGAATGATTCCATGGGTTTTATAAAAATCATTACAAATACTTTATAATATTTAGTGCCTCTATCACTTTGAAATCTTTTTTGTTTTCTATTAAGTTGGTTTTCAATTTCAATCAAAAATATTTTAAACATATCAAACACTTTACTTTTATTTCTCACTAAGTACACTAAAGTGTACTCATAATAGTCATCAATAAAAATAAGAAAATATCATTTTCTATTTCTAGTTAAAAACCATCTAGTTCACAAATTTCAGAGTGAATTAATTCAAATGGTTTAGATTATACTAATTTATGTGAGGTTTTGGTAATTTTAGTTTGACTTCAAAATTTACATTTTTTAAAATCATTCAAAGATAGATAAGGAATAAGTCATAAGCTACTCGTGTCCTTAATCATGTTTTTATTAATATGACAAATTCTTGCATGCCAAGTATTAAATGATCACAACATGTAAGTAGAAATTTTTTTATTCCTTTCAACATTAAATTTAAACAACATTAAATTTAAACATACCATTAGTGGTATACCTTTCCCAACAAAAATATTATTTTTCATAATTGTATGCATATCAGGCCAAATTACTTGAGTCAACCCAGACTTGTTGAGAATATAGTGATGAGTGCTCAAAAAGCACTAAAATAACCATGATTTTATGCACATTAATTGATTAATATATATATATATATATATATATATATATATGTTTTATCATATATTTATATATATTTGTCTTTTTCATAATCACGCGTATTTTTATTGTTTTTCAGGTATTTTGGCTTAAAAACCTAACTTAAAGACTCAAAGAGGAATAATTTGGAAGCAATACATCACAAATATATTAATAAATAAATGGGGAAAGGTCAATAAATATGGAAAAGTTGGATAAAATGGGTCAAAAATGTCAAAAAGGAGAAAATCGCGCGCCACAAGGCCGCCAGCCGCGCGCGCCAAGGCCTGGCCGCACTGCGCCACGCCACACGTCCGCGCGCATCAACGCGCGCCCAGTCCCAGTTCCGCGCGCGCCCGCGCGTGCCTGTGCGCTCAGCGCCTGCCATCAACGCGTGCCCCTGCGCGCCCAGCTGCCCTCCGCACGCGCCGACGCCCATTTCGCCCCATTTTTCACGCGCAGCCGCCTCATGTCATGCTGACGTCATCAGTATGACGTCAGCAATTACCACTCCACGTTTTCATAATTTTTTAACATTTTTTCCCCCACTTTTTCTCTCCATCTTCACCTAGAAATACCCCCTTCTCTTCACTTCAAAACACACCTCAAAACCATTCTTCTCTTCCCTTTCTTTCTCTCATTTCTTAGTTTTTAAGCTTTTCTTAGTTTCTTTCTTAGTTTTTAGTTGTTCTTAGTTAATTTCTCTTAGTTTTAGAGTTCTTCCCTTTTTGGGAAGAACTAGTTATGTTTTTGTAATTTATTAGCTTTTCGATTCAATAAATGGGAGTGCAAATTCCGCTTGGAGGTTTTCCAACAACGGGAATAGCATCGAAGTTCTGTAAGGATTTTATTTTCTTTACAGTTATTTTGTAAACATGATATAATAATAACGTTGTTATGCTTGCGAAATATTAAATAGGTAAAAATCTCTAAAATGAATTGATTTTATTTTTATTCAAGATTTTATATTAAGAATGTTAGAGAGAAATATATTATTTTTCATTACAAACTTAAATCTAAAAATTAGATTTTAAGGTTTAGTTATCCGGTCTAATTTAGAGTAGTGCTCTTTTATTTGTTGGTACAATCGCCCGGTAGTTAGAGTGAAGCTCTATTTCAAAAGTTTTTATAAGAATTATTATCTGAAAATGTATTGACAACATGTTTTCAGTAGTGGTTTTAAAACTTGAAAGTTAGTACTCGGATAATTAAATTCTTAGGTTTAATTTGAACACCTTGAATAAAGTTTAAATTGTCTAACCCCACCAAAGGTGGCATTTAAATGGTTCATTTTCAATCTCTTAGAAAAAGGAATTAATTTAATTAACCAAATTAGTTATCAACCCCACCCATAGGTGTTAATTGATTTGTTTAGTTAACAAAGAATATCTAACCCCACCAAAGGTGGTATTCATATAAAAAAGAGAGAATCAATAAATATCAAATCATATCTTTAATAACCTAATTAATATGAGCAAGCATAATTAACTTAATTATTATATCCATAAATACTCCACCATTATAAATGATAAAATTTGCATAAATTTTTATTGAATCTATGTTTATTTTTATGTTATTAGATTAGAAACACAAAAAACCAAAATATCGTGACAGGATGTTTAGGATTTAATTTCGTTTTTAAAAGTTCGAATAATAAATTAAGAACCACATATATTACTTCCTTAGATCGACCTTGGGAGTATAGTTATCATTTTCTAGGAAATGATTCGTGCACTTGCGAGAGTTTTATAAATAGATAAAACCAAATGAACGGGAAGCACCGACATCGTCATCATACAGGTGCATTCATCATAATCATCATTAAAGTGTATACAGATAGATTGCTGTGAACTTCTAACAACTCAACAAATATTTTTAGTTTTAACAATTTAAAAATTATTCACATATAATTAAACTAAAATAAACAATAAAATTAAGTATATAAAACAAATAACAAAAAATTACCTAAAATGATGGGTTGCCTCCCATCCAGCGCTTAGTTTAACGTCTTAGCAAGACGTAACTTGGGGATTGCATTTTAAGTAAACTCAATGTCCCCTCATCATTGAGTCAATCAAACCTATAGGTAAGACAAGATTGTCTACCTATACTTTTTCAGTCATGCCCTATTGATTTTCAAATTTTTCTGTACTTAAAACTAGGGACATGCTTGTGAGTTTCAGATCATCCACATCTAGGTACAAATCAAATAATTAAAGGCATCAAAATACAATTGTACCTAGATCAATCAAAACAACTAACTCCTTAGATTGTAATTAAAACTTTTAAAATTTTGGAGATAGTTTCAAATTTTTTTTTGTTTTGTTTTGTTTTTTTTTTTTTGGTTTTTTTAAGTATAATATCTAAGTTAAAATAACATAATCAGTATTAACCAAGAGTGCTCCCAGGAAAGAATGGTGGTGCAAAGGCTCCTTAAAAACCATCCTCCTAGACAGAACAACGTTCCCAGGAAAGACTAGTGGCACAAAGGCTTCCAAGAACTAGTCTCCTAGACAGAACTCCCTTAGATCTTTACTTTTCATGCTATTAAAATTAAGTTAATTAAGTTAAGTTAAGTAAAAATTTAAGTTAATTAAGTTAATGAAACTCTAAGTTAATTAAGTTAATTTAAGTAAAAATCTAAGTTAATTAAGTTAATTAAAAAGTTAAGTTAATTAGGTTAATTTAAATAAAAATTTAAGTTAATTAAGTTAATGAAAATCTAAGTTAATTAAAAAGTTAAGTTAATTAAGTTAGTAAAAACTTAAGTTAATTAAGTTAAATGAAAATTAAGAGAAAAAAAACATAGTAAAAAAAATAATAAAATAAAATAAAATAAAAATAACATAAAATAAAATAAAATAAAAAAAGGGAAAATAAAATAAAATAAAATTAAAAAAGGTAAAAAAAAAATAAAAATTGAATTTTTTTATTTTTTATTTAAAAAAATAAAATTAAGATTTAAAAAACTTAAAATTAAATGAAAAATTTTTTTTTTTTTTATTTTTTATTTATTTTTATAATTTATTTTTATTTTATTTTTTTATTTTTTTTATAATTATTTTATTTTATTTTATTTTTATATAAAATTTATTTAAGTTTTTTTATTTTTATTTTTTTAATTTTTTAATTTTTTAATTTTTTTTAATTTTTTTAATTTTTTAATTTTTTTAATTTTTTTAATTTTTTTAATTTTTTAATTTTAATTTTTTAATTTATTTTAATTTTTTACTATTCTTGAGCGGTAAGTTTTTTTTTTATTTTTTTTAATTTTCCTTGTTTTTTTTATTATTATGAAATTTGAAATTTGCAAAAAAAATTTTTTTTTTTCAAATTATTTTAATTTTTATTTATTTATTGTTTTTACTATTTACGAACAACAATTTTATTATTATATATTTATTATTTTTTTGTTTTTTTATGAGAGAAAAAAAATTATTTTAATTTTTATTAAATTTTTGTTTTTATTTTACTATTCACAAACAACAACAAAAAAAAATTAATTTATTTTTGTTTTTTTAAACAAAATAAAAAAAATCACAATTATTTACAACATAAAAAGTTTTTAAAATTTTGATAAATAATTTAAAAACACTATTTCTTCCCCGACAACGGCGCCAAAAACTTGATAAAGGTAAGCGACATCGTCGATCTGCCTGCTCATTTGGTTTTATCTATTTATAAAACTCTCATGAGTGCACAAATCATTTCGTAGAAAATGATTAGTATACTCCCAAGATCGATCTAAGGAAGGAATGTATGTGGTTTTTAATTTATTATTCAAACTTTTAAAAACGAAATTAAATCCTAAACATCCTGTCACGATATTTTGGGGTTTTGTGTTTTTAATCTACTTACATAAAAATAAACATAGATTCAATAAACATTTATGCAAATTTTATCATTTATAATGGTGGAGTATTTATGGATATAATAATTAAGTTAATTATGCTTGCTCATTTTAATTAGGTTATTAAAGATATGATTTGATATTTATTGATTCTCTCTTTTTTATATGAATACCACCTTTGGTGGGGTTAGATATTCTTTGTTAACTAAACAAATCAATTAACACCTATGGGTGGGGTTGATAACTAATTTGGTTAATTAAATTAATTCCTTTTTCTAAGAGATTGAAAATGAACCATTTAAATGCCACATTTGGTGGGGTTAGACAGTTTAAACTTTATTCAAGGTGTCCAAATTAAACCTAAGAATTTAATTATCCGAGTACTAACTTTCAAGTTTTAAAACCACTACTGAAAACATGTTGTCAATACATTTTCAGATAATAATTCTTATAAAAACTTTTGAAATAGAGCTTCACTCTAACTAGAGGCGATTGTACCAACAAATAAAAGAGCACTACTCTAAATTAGACCGATAACTAAACCTTAAAATCTAATTTTCAGATTTAAGTTTGTAATGAAAAATAATATATTTCTCTCTAACATTCTTAATATAAAATCTTGAATAAAAATAAAATCAATTCATTTTAGAGATTTTTACCTATTTAATATTTATAAGCATAACAATGTTATTATTATATCATGTTTACAAATAGCCAACACAAGTTAAATTTAATCACGATAAATTAAATATAACATGTAAGAATAAAGCATAAAAAATAAGCGTAAAGAAAATAAAATCCTTACGAGAACTTCGATGCTATTCCCGTTGTTGGAAAACCTCCAAGCGGAATTTGCACTCCCATTTATTGAATCGAAAAGCTAATAAATTACAAAAACATAACTAGTTCTTCCCAAAAAGGGAAGAACTCTAAAACTAAGAGAAATTAACTAAGAACAACTAAAAACTAAGAAAGAAACTAAGAAAAGCTTAAAAACTAAGAAATGAGAGAAAGAAAGGGAAGAGAAGAATGGTTTTGAGGTGTGTTTTGAAGTGAAGAGAAGGGGGGTATTTATAGGTGAAGATAGAGAGAAAAAGTGGGGGAAAAAATGTTAAAAATTATGAAAACGCTGAAGTGGTAATTGACGACGTCAGATCGATGACGCCAAGATGATACGAAGGCGCATGGCGTGAAAAATGGGGCGAAATGGGCTGGCGCGGGAAGCAGTGAGATGTGAGCGGGCGTGCGCGGAACTGGATCGGGCGCCCGACGGCGCGCTGACGCGTGGCGCCTTGTGAGGCTAGGCCATGCGCGGAGGCTCAGCGATCAAGGCGTATGGGGCGCGATTTTCTCATATTTGACATTTTTGACCTTTTTGACCCATTTTATCCAACTTTTCCATATTTATTGACCTTTCCCCATTTATTTATTAATATATTTGTGATGTATTGCTTCCAGTATTCCTCTTTGAGTCTTTAAGTTACGTTTTTAAGCCAAAATACCTGAAAAACAATAAAAATACCCGTGATTCCGAAAAAGACAAATATATATAAATATATGATAAAACATATAAATATATATATATATATTAATCAATTAATGTGCATAAAATCATGGTTATTTTAGTGCTTTTTGAGCACTCATCATATAGCCCAGGACTAAATTCGTCCACATAAGACTTAAGCTTTAATTGCACCTCACCAGTATTAGTAACTACAGTGGAATGGAAATCACCCAACAAAACTTTCTTGTCCTTAGCTTTAAATGAGGACTTGAACAAATCATGGTCATAACACACATAGTGAGTAGTGCCATTTTCTACCTACGACCCCTTGGAATCAAAAATATAGTTGATCATAGTTATCATAGAAATAAGTTGCTCTTCAATAAGGTTTGCTTGTAGATCTAGACGAGACCTATTTTGATAGTTTCTAGCAAAGTGTCCAGGCTTGTTACAACTATAACACATGAATGTGCCATTTCTATTATTTATTTGGAGGGGTTGAGTTCCATTTCATGTAGGATTTCTATTGAAATTTTGATTGTTATGGTTCTAGTTAGTAATGGGTTTCAGATTCTTCATATATATCCTTTTGGGTTTTAGAATCATAGAGGAGGATTTCTTTTTAGATCTATTGTTGGAAACAATAAGTACTTCATCTATTTGGTCTATTTTTGGGCTTTCTCCTCAATTAAAGATAGTTAATAAGACTTTAGACTACCTTATAAATTATTTCATTTGCTATATTTTGTAGTTCATGTTATTGAGTGTCTATAGTTTTATCATTAATCATTTGGTACTTCAAGTATCTACTAATAGTCTACTTCTTTGTTCCAGCTACCTCGGTGTCATAATTCTTTTGAAGTGCATCCCAAATTTCCTTAGCAAACTTATTATAATTATTGTAATCATATAACTCATCATCCAAATGATTAAGAATAATTTTTTTACACAATAAGTCATCTTTTACCCAATACTGAAAATCCTTAGTTTGAGTTTCAGTAGGTTCAATAGGCAGTTTAGATTTAACAATACTTAAAACATAAATGACCTTGTTTATGTTAATAAAAAATAGCATTTCTTGTCTCCATCTTTTAAAATGTGTCCACTCAAAATGGAATGGTTTGTTGAGATTAACAGTAGAAATTTCAGTAGATATGGCACATTATAATGTCCTAACATTATTACTCCATGAGTAATAAAAGAAGGAATGAAGTTACCAAATTGTACAAGTAGACTAGGTTTCTCTCTTTAAGACATTTCGTAGCTCTTCTCAAATTTTACAAGCAGTTCTTACCTCCTTCATCAGCAAGATAAAATAGTGTATAATATCACTCTATCTTGGATGTCTACAGCACTATAAAAGACCATAATACTATACCTCTATTAAAATTAGGTTGCTTCAAACCAATGAATAAAAAGATAGAAACATAAATGTAAGTTAAAAATTATTTTTCTATATAGAGAGAAAGGATTACATGCTAGGTTAGACTCAATTGATCATGTAATTAATTCAAAATTACATTGGGGGGATTTTAGCGATTCATATGTTTAGAAAATTGCGGGATTTAGCATTCCTAGATATTTTCTTATATATTTGTTTAGTAACTAAATCTGATTTAATTAATTATTGCTATTTACTTTTAGTTATTTTAATTTTGCTTCATTAAAATATAAAAACACAAAACAAAATTGATTTTTATTTTTTTAGTTTTAAATATTAGTGTCTAATAAAATAATCTCCGTGGGAATGATCTTTTCTTATCATTATATTACTTGTTGCGATAGGTATAGTTGTATATTCATTGCACACACAATTTGTATGGCGATCAACCGTCCAATAAAAACATTAGACTGTCACTAACTATTCTATAAGTTAAACATATAAGACGGTCAAAGACAATCCTATTTTATTTTTTCCATCATCCTATAAAGATCATATTCGATGGTCCCTAACCATTCCATATTAGTTTTATTATTATTTTGGAGACAATCCTATTTTATTTTTTCCATCATCCTATAAAGATCATATTCGATGGTCCCTAACCATTCCATATTAGTTTTATTATTATTTTGGATTGTATCATTCTCTGACTAAAGGGAAATAAAATCAGGATTGAAATTATTTTTCTTTGAGAAAAACTATCTTGTTTTTTGTGTTCTTGGTAATTAGCCCATACATATAGCTACAAGTCAAATAAATGATTTGAATATGTCAAAACAAAATTAAAGTGGGAAAATTAGATCATTTTGGAATCAAACAAAAAATTTTACTTATTGTTTGGACTGCAGAGTTTAAAGATTGAACATTGAAGTAGATGAAATTTTAGTTCTTTGTGGTCTTGTTCGAGTTTGGAAAGTGAAACTCATGACGTTATAATTCTCTTATTTTTTAACACTTTGTTGATTGTTATTTCCAAAATTATTCTCTCCATTTGAAAGTTGAGCATCAAAAGATCCATTTGTTGGAGAAGAAACAGATTAGTCTCAACTATGAAAGAAAATTTCTATAAACTTGATAAGACGAACAAACATAGGATGAGTATAGGGATATGATGAGTATGATAGTAGTGTAGCTTATATTAGTAGCGAAGATGACAGTACAAATGGCTAGACCTAGAACTTGATGGTGGTTAGAAAGGAAATGGGTCCAAAAGCCCTAAGTTTTTATTTAAAAAAATTGTTTTAGGTTGGCTACTAACCATCCTAAATGTTAACAAATAGGATGGTCCATATCCGTCCTATGAGAAAAGGTTTTTAAGATGGCTAACGTTGTCCTATCAAATTATTTTCCAAAATAGACGTCCTTTGTAACATATAATATCTTCATTTACTAGTAGCCATCCAATTCTTTTCTTACTCTAACATAGATGTCATCCTATATTGCTTGTATTATTGTAGTTCTTCAAGATGAAATGTATGTTAACAATGCAAATACTATACATAGTCAACACCTAAAAATGAACTAAGATAGAAAAGTATACATTGGAAAATATCTCCAATATACTATATCTATTGAAATCTAAGGTATCAAGATACTTAGACCTCCAAGTATGTATCTCATAAAAAAGCACAATTCAAAAGCTACCAAATAACAAGTAGCAATTATATACAACTAATTATCAAGCAATATAAATAATTAACAATATATATAAAGTTCTATCAATGGTTTGAATAAATTAATTTGTCCTAATAATAAAGATGACAAGTGCAATACTTACAATATTATCTAGCAATCCTTTACTAATGACTATGTACGAGAAGATCTTAACCCTAAGTGCTATAGCTAGTCCCTTGCTATGACACTTGGGTATTTGACTTACTTTATAATGTTTATGCTAGTAGGTTAAGATGCCTTGTATCTTGGTATCTCGATATTGATGGTGGGATGTGAGGTTATCTCATAAGATATGGAATCCACTCTATTTATTCGCACATGTTAGATAGCAATTCCATTGTTTAGCAATCTAGAGTTTGAATAACTACAATATTATTATACATAGTTAGTCATATGCATTGTGAGTGAAGAAGATGTAATAGAGGAGTTAAAACAAACTTAATGACATCATTAAGAGAAGGCTCTACCTATCATCAACTAATTAAGTACCCCATCAAGGAAGGAATTATAAAGGTTTGAGGAGATTAAGAGAAGGCTCATAATTGTTATAACATGGCCATGAAACAAGTCAAGCTAAAATAGCAATTATTGTCAGTTCAATGATGTCGAAGGCCTAGGGAAGGATGGATGAGAATGCCTTTTATTAGAATGGTCAATGCAAATGAAGTAGAATTGGTGTAGCTCGGAGACAAGGAAAATCGAGTGCTCAAAATGAAGTCAAACATGGAAAAAGGAATCAAAAAGAACCTCGTTGGCTTGCTCAAGAAAAACCTAGATGTTTTTGCTTGGAAACCTAAGGATATGCCTGGGATTAACCCCATGGAAATTACCTATAAACTAAACGTCAACCCATATAGAAAGTCAATGCAATAGAAGAAGAAGAAGTTCTCAAGGAAAAAGAATGAGCTAATTCAAACACAAGTTAGCTCAATGAAAGACATTGGGATTATCAAGGAAGTTGATTACCAGACTAGACTATAAAACATGGTGCTCATCAACAAGTCTTGTGAGGATCCCCGAATGGGCATTTCTTTTACCAATATTAATGACGCATGTCCAAAAGATTATTATCCTCTAGTGATCATTGATCAACTTGTTTCCTATGGCATTATGAGTTTCATCAACACATATTCTATTTATCACAATTTACATATGAGCCTTGAGTATGAAGAAAAGATGACTATCATAGCCAAGGATGCTATATTCTATTATATGAGGATGCTTTTTGGCCTAAACAATATAGAGAAACCTACTAAAGGGTGGTGAATAAGATGTTTAAGAGCCTCCTTGGAAGAAATATGGAGGCATTTATGGATGACATAATTGTAAAGATCGAATTCCTTGGAAATCATGTCTTCAACCTCGGTGAATTTTTTGGAATGATAAGTAGCCACATAATGAGATTAAATCCCTAGAAGTGTGTGTCCGATGATAGGTTAATAAAATTCTTAGGATACCTCATCTCTACTCAAGGAATAGAGGCCAACCTCAATAAAATCTAGATGTAGTAGACATAAAGTCACCTTCGTACCTGAATAGATTTATATCGAGGTGTACCGACAAGTTCCTACCTTTTTCAAGTTGTTGAGGAAAAACACCTCAGTATTTTGGAACAAGAAGTGTAAGCTTGCCTACCAAGATATTAAAGCCTATCTTGGTCAGGCACCAATCCTTCTTAGCCCTACCTAGGGTGAACTAGGGTACATCTATCTTATTGTTACTATTCAGAAAATGCTCAAAGGAAGTACCCGATACTAGACAAGTTGGCATTTACACTCAAAGTCACAACCCAAAAGTTGAGACACTACTTCATGTCACACACTATCATTATTTTGAGTTCTTACCCATTGAAGAGTATGCCTACTCAAATTGAGGTGATAGGCTTTCCCACATATATATTAAACTTAGGGAATACAACATTAAGCCCCAATTGCATGCATATGGTAATCAAGGCAAAAACTATTACAGATTTTGTTACAAAATGTATTGAGTATGAATCAATGCATTATGGAGGAATGCCCAAGTTGAGCATATGTAGCATTGAGCTGAAGGAAGGCAACATCGAGACTATTCATTGATGGTGCTAGCAACTTCATAAGAGTAGGTACAGTGTGGTTATATATGACAATGTATAGAATGTATATGAATATTCAGTCCAAATAGCTTTCGTTGTATCGAACAATGTTGCGAAGTGTGAGGCTATCATATTTAATGTGATGACCTTAAGGAAGTTGGATGCCTTGAGCTTGGTGTTGTTTAGTGATTCAAGGCTGGTGGTCAATCTATTTATGGGCACTTTTGAGTTAAAGGATGACAAGATGAAGAAGTACTTGCAATGGTTAAAAAATGAGTTCTCCTAACTTGGCAATGTCAAAATAAAGAAAACAACTTGTAACAACAACATCATGTTGATGCTTTGGTAAATTTGGCCTTGGTGCACGACAATAAACACAAGAGGACAATGACCAATATAGTATTTTCAAAGGCTAGCCCGTATGAGGCCACAAATTGGTCATGGTTTGATTTGTTCATCAAATATCTAAGTGATAGAGTGTTGTCCAATCATAAAAAGAAAGGTTACTAAATTATTAATATATCAAGCAACTACTTCCTACAAGAAAGCAAGTTGTAATGGAATTAAACATAATGAGCTCTGATGAGCGAAAACCGACATCGCCGATTCTCGCAAATACTTTGGTTTTAATATTTGTAAAACTCTCGCAAGTGCACGAATCATTTCGTAGAAAATGATAAGTATACTCCCAAGGTCGATCTAAGGAAGGAATGTATGTGGTTTTTAATTTATTATTCAAACTTTTAAAAACGAAATTAAATCCTAAACATCCTGTCACGATAGTTTTGGTTTTTGTGTTCCTAATCTAATAACATAAAATAAACATATATACAGATTAATTAAATATAATCTAAAAAGAATAAACATAGATACAAATTGAATAAATAAATATAAATACAGATTCAATAAATATTCATGCAAATTTTATCATTTATATTAGTGGAGTATTTATGGATATAATAACTAAGTTAATTATGCTTGCTCATATTATCTAGGTTATAAAAGATATAAATTGATATTTTATTGATTCTCTCTTTTTTGTATGAATACCACCTTTGGTGGGGTTAGATACTCTTTGTTAACTAAACAAATCAATTAACACCTATGGGTGGGGTTGATAACTAATTTGGTTAATTAAATTAATTCCTTTTTCTAAGAGATTGAAAATGAACCATTTAAATGCCACCTTTGGTGGGGTTAGACAGTTTAAACTTTATTCAAGGTGTCCAAATTAAACTTAAGAATTTAGTTATCCGAGTACTAACTTTCAAGTTTTAAAATCACTATTGAAAACATGTTGTCAATACATTTCCACATAATAATTCTTATAAAAACTTTTGAAATAGAGCCTCACTCTAACTACCGGGCGATTGTACCAACAAATAAAAGAGCACTACTCTAAATTAGACCGGATAACTAAACCTTAAAGTCTAACTTTCAGATTTAAGTTTGTAATGAAAAATAATATAATTCTCTCTAACATCCTTAATATAAAATCTTGAATAAAAATAAAATCAATTCATTTTAGAAATTTTCACCTATTTAATATTTACATAAGCATAACAACGTTATTATTATATCATGATTATAAATTGACTAGCAGTTAAATTTAATCACAGACAAATTAAATATAACATGTAAGAATAAAGCATAAAAATAACTGTAAAGAAAATAAAATCCTTACAGAACTTCGATGCTATTCCCGTTGCTAGAAAACCTCCAAGCGGAATTTGCACTTCCATTTATTGAATCAAAAATCTAAATTATTACAAAAACATTACAAGTTCCTCTCAAAAAGAGAAGAACTCTAAACCTAAGAGAATTGAACTAAAAACTAAGAGAAAAACAAAGAAAAGCTTAGAAACTAAGAGAGAAACTAAGAAAAACTCAAAAACTAAGAAATGAGAGAAAGAAAAGAAGAGAGAAGAAAGTTTTGAAGGTTCTTTTGAAGTGAAGGGAAGGGGGGTATTTATAGGTGAGGATGGAGAGAAAAAATGAGTAAAAAATGTTAAAAAAAATATTAAAAAATGTAAAACGCGTATTGGAATTCTTGATGTCATTAATGACGTCGACATGACGTCACAGGCGGTACCGCACGTGAAAAATGGGGCGAAAAGGCGTTGGGCGCTTGAGGGGGAAATTCGCTGTACGCGCGCGCGGGTCAGTTGCTCGGCCCGCGTGAACGATGCCCGCGCGATGGGGCGCGGATGGATAAAGCAGTGAGCTTGACGCGCTGTATGCAGCCCGGTAGGCTGCAAGTGGGCACGGCGCGATTTCCGTCTTTTGACATTTTTGACCTTTTCGACCCATTTTGTCCAATTTTTCCATGTTTGTTGACCTTTTCCCACTTATTTATTAATATATTTGTGATGTATTGCTTCAAGTATTCCTCTTTAAGTCTTTAAATTGCGTTTTTAAGCCAAAATACCTGAAAAACAATAAAAATACCCGTGATTCCGAAAAAGACAAATTTATATAAATATATGATAAAACATGTAAATATATGTATTTTTAATCAATTAATGTACATAAAATCATGGTTATTTTAGTGCTTTTTGGGCACTCATCACAACCTCAACCAGCTTCTTGCTAGTCCCTTAGCAAGAGAAGCGATAAAAACTAAAAATTAAATTATCCTAAATCACTTTCGTGGATTGAAACGGTTGCATTTAGCCTATGCAACAAGCCTTTAAACCCCTAGGTTGCCCTAGTGGACGAGTTTGAGTCTCGTGAGGGTTTTTCAATAATGATACCCACAAACATTGAACTAAATGTAAAAATAAAAACAATCAAATCAAAAAACTAAAATTACAACAAAATTAATTTAAGAATAAAAGAAAACAACATATCACAAAAATGTCTCATACTTTTTAATCTCCTTTAAGATCATAATTAAAATCTCAAGCATAAGTTATTTTAATCTTTTTAAACAATCATGATTTATTATAATAATTAGTCGAAATCATTTTCATATTTCATATCAAAAATGTATCAATTTAATTTCACCCAATTTCGGTGTCATAAATCCGAATTCGCCGACTCTATTCCTCACAAGTCAATACTCTCAAAACACTGAATCCTATGGGTTCAAACACTCATACTAATTTATATGCGAAAGAGTTGATGTATAGAAATGAACTAATATGTTCGCATATGTATAAAGAAGAAAGGCTCAAAGTGTTATTTTGACGTTGATCTCATGGAAGGAATCAAATGTATAAATTATAAAGATATCATATATAAAAATTATTTTCATGCATAAATCAAACTCATTAAGAAAAAATTTCAAGATATATGCCTTTTACAAATGAAGAAAGTGCAATGACTTTTTAGGGAATTACTTCCTATATCTTTCTTTTGTAATTAGCCTTTACTCACAATTTTGTAGGCAATGTGGGTCATAGTATGTAGATTATACTATATATTCTTTCTCTCTCTATTTTTTTCTGAAGATACTTTTCAATATATATCATTTTTTTTAGAGAGTCAACCCATGTATAGATTGTACATTTTTTTTTTTTAGGATTTTGGTGAATGGTTAATTTTGTGGCTTTTTTGTTTGATCTTGGTTTAGGTAACCCCAGATATGTCTCTTTTTTTGTAACAGTCATGCACGAATGAGATAAAAGCATATACTATCAATTTCTACTCAAATCATTTAATCTAAGCAAAAATAATAATAAAAAATATACGACACTCTATTAAGATGAGAAAAAATTCATACATTCAATATTAATGCCTATAGAGATCATCTAAGAATTTGAAGAAATAAGAAATGTGTTTGGAGTAGAAAAAATATATATTTCACTCTGAATAAAGGAAATTAGGCTCAAATTATATCTCACAAAGGTAGTCTCCACTAAAACAAATTCATAAATACCGATTTTGGGTTTAATATAATTTCTACATCTTATCAAGAAATACTAGTTATGACAAAAATTAACTAATTATCAAAAATAATTACATAATATTTCATGATATGTTTTCAAAAATTAATCTAACAGTACAAAAGACTTAACTATTTACTTAAATTTGATTTAAAGAAATGATAAATTTTTGGGAGAACTTTTTTTTTTTTTTTTTTAATTCCAAAATTACTAAATCACACAAAACAAAAATAAAACCAAACACAAAAAATGAAGATGTGAACATAAAAAAGAAAAAAATTAATAATATTTTTTTTTAATTTTTAAATTGTTAAATCTTTTTTTTTCTTTTCTAATTAAGCATGGTAACTTTTCACCACCCCCAACCTAGAACTTACATTGTCCTCAATGTAACAACTGTAAATTAAAGATAAAGAGAAAAGAGAAGAAAGATTACCTATTTCTTGAGAATGTGTAAGTAGTAATGGAGAAATGCAGGTACATTCATCATATTAATCATTAAAGTGTATACGAAGAGATTCTTTGTGAACTTCTAACAACTCAACAAATATTTTTAGTTTTAACAATTTAAAAATTATTCACATATAATTAAACTAAAATAAACAATAAAATTAAGTATATAAAACAAATAACAAAAAATTGCGTAAAATGATGGGTTGCCTCCCATCCAGCGGTTAGTTTAGCGTCTTAACAAGACGTAACTTGGGGAGTGCCTTTTAAGTAAACTCAATGTCCCCTCATCATTGAGTCAATCAAACCTACAAGTAAGACAAGATTGTCTACCTATACTTTTTCAGTCATGTCCTATGGATTTTTAAATTTTTCTGTACTTAAAACTAGGAACATGCTTGTGAGTTTTAGATAATCCATGTCTAGGTACAAATCAAATAATTAAAGGCATCAAAACACAATTGTACCTAGATCAAACAAAACAACTAACTCCTTAGATTGTAATTAAAGCTTTAAAATTTTGGAGATAGTTTCAGAAATTTTTTTTTTTTTTTTTTAAGTTAAAATAACATAATCAGTATTAACCAAGAGTGCTCCCAGGAAAGAATGGTGGGGCAAAGGCTCCTTAAAAACCATCCTCCTAGACAGAGCAACGTTCCCAGGAAAGACTAGTGGCACAAAGGCTTCCAGGAACTAGTCTCCTAGACAGAACTCCCTTAGATCTTTACTTTTCATGCTATTAAATTTAATTAAGTTAAGTTAGGTTAAAAATTTAAGTTAATTAAGTTAATGAAAATGTAAATTAATTATGTTAATGAAAATCTATGTTAATTAAGTTAAGTGAAAAAAAAACTAAGTTAATTAAGTTAAGTAAAAATCTAAGTTAATTAAGTTAAGTAAAATCTAAATTAATAAAGTTAAGTTAATTAAGTTAATTTAAGTAAAAATCTAAGTTAATTAAGTTAATGAAAATTTAAGTTAATTAAGTTAATGAAAATCTAAGTTAATTAAAAAACTAAGTTAATTAAGTTAGTAAAAACCTAAGTTAATTAAGTTAAATGAAAATTAAGAGAGAAAAAAAACAGTTAAAGAGAAAAAAAATAAAGGTAAAATAAATAAAATAAAATAAAATTAAAAAAGGGGAAAATAAAATAAAATAAAATTGAAAGGTAAAAAAAATAAAATTAAGATTCAAAAAACTTAAAATTAAATGAAAATGAAAAATTAAGTTTTTTATTTTTTTATTTTTTTATTTTTATTTTTAATTTTTTTTATTTTTTTGTTTTTTTTTATTTTTTTTTTTTATTTAATTTTTTTTTTTTTTTTTTTTTTTTTTTTTTATTTTTTTTATTTTTTTTATTTTATTTTTATTTTATTTTTATTTTATTTTTATTTTTATTTATTTATTTTTTTTTATTATTTTTATTATTTTTATTATTTTTAGTATTTTTTTTATTTTTTTACTTTTTTATTTTTTTATTCTTATTTATTTATTAATTTAATTTAAAATTTATTTACTTTTTTTTACTTCAAATTTCAAAATGCAAAATTATTTTATTATTCATGCTATATTTTTTTTATTTATTACGAAATTGAAATTTGAAATTTTTTTTTTTACTTTTCACAAACAACAAAATTTTTTTTTTTTTACTTTTCACAAACAACAAAATTTTTTATTTTTTTTAATTTGTTTAATAAAAAAAAATCACAATTATTTACAACACAAAAAGTTTTTAAAACTTTGATAAATAATTTAAAAACGCTTATTCCTTCCAAGAATGGCCAAAAATCTTGATCAGGCGTAATCGACGTCGCTGATCCTCAGATTACTTTGGTTTTATCTATTTATAAAACTCTGAAGTGCACCTAATCATTTCGTAGAAAATGATAAGTATACTCCCAAGTCGATCTAAGGAAGGAATGTATGTGGTTTTTAATTTATTATTCAAACTTTTAAAAACGAAATTAAATCCTAAACATCCTGTCACGATAGTTTTGGTTTTTGTGTTCCTAATCTAATAACATAAAATAAACATATATACAGATTAATTAAATATAATCTAAAAAGAATAAACATAGATACAAATTGAATAAATAAATATAAATACTGATTCAATAAATATTCATGCAAATTTTATCATTTATATTAGTGGAGTATTTATGGATATAATAACTAAGTTAATTATGCTTGCTCATATTATCTAGGTTATAAAAGATATAAATTGATATTTTATTGATTCTCTCTTTTTGTATGAATACCACCTTTGGTGGGGTTAGATACTCTTTGTTAACTAAACAAATCAATTAACACCTATGGGTGGGGTTGATAACTAATTTGGTTAATTAAATTAATTCCTTTTTCTAAGAGATTGAAAATGAACCATTTAAATGCCACCTTTGGTGGGGTTAGACGGTTTCAGCTTGATTCAAGGTGTCCAAATTAAACTTAAGAATTTAGTTATCCGAGTACTAACTTTCAAGTTTTAAAATCACTATTGAAAACATGTTGTCAATACATTTCCACATAATAATTCTTATAAAAACTTTTGAAATAGAGCCTCACTCTAACTACCGGGCGATTGTACCAACAAATAAAAGAGCACTACTCTAAATTAGACCGGATAACTAAACCTTAAAGTCTAACTTTCAGATTTAAGTTTGTAATGAAAAATAATATAATTCTCTCTAACATCCTTAATATAAAATCTTGAATAAAAATAAAATCAATTCATTTTAGAAATTTTCACCTATTTAATATTTCGCAAGCATAACAACGTTATTATTATATCATGATTATAAATACTAGCACGCTTAAATTTAATCACAGACAAATTAAATATAACATGTAAGAATAAAGCATAAAAATAATCAGAAAGAAAATAAAATCCTTACAGAACTTCGATGCTATTCCCGTTGCTAGAAAACCTCCAAGCGGAATTTGCACTTCCATTTATTGAATCAAAAATCTAAATTATTACAAAAACATTACAAGTTCCTCTCAAAAAGAGAAGAACTCTAAACCTAAGAGAATTGAACTAAAAACTAAGAGAAAAACAAAGAAAAGCTTAGAAACTAAGAGAGAAACTAAGAAAAACTCAAAAACTAAGAAATGAGAGAAAGAAAGAAGAGAGAAGTGTGTTTTGAAGGTGTGTTTTGAAGTGAAGGGAAGGGGGGTATTTATAGGTGAGGATGGAGAGAAAAAATGAGTAAAAAAATGTTAAAAAAAATATTAAAAAATGTAAAAACGCGTATTGGAATTGCTGATGTCATTAATGACGTCAGCATGACGTCACAGGGCGGCTGCACGTGAAAAATGGGGCGAAAAGGCGTTGGGCGCGCGGAGGGGCTGGCCGCGAAAGGCGCGCGCTGCTGCCGTCGCGCGCAGTCGGCGCGCGTCAACGTGCCCGCGCGATGGGCGCCGCGGACGGGCAGTGGCTGCGCGCGCGGCATGCGTACGGCGCTGGCGCCGGCAGCGCGCGCGGCCGGGGCAATGGGCGCGATTTCCGTCTTTTTGACATTTTTGACCTTTTCGACCCATTTTGTCCAATTTTTCCATGTTTGTTGACCTTTTCCCACTTATTTATTAATATATTTGTGATGTATTGCTTCAAGTATTCCTCTTTAAGTCTTTAAATTGCGTTTTTAAGCCAAAATACCTGAAAAACAATAAAAATACCCGTGATTCCGAAAAAGACAAATTTATATAAATATATGATAAAACATGTAAATATATGTATTTTTAATCAATTAATGTACATAAAATCATGGTTATTTTAGTGCTTTTTGGGCACTCATCAAGCTCATGCAAGATGTATCCAAGGAATTCATTCTCATGGATAAACTGTAACTCACAACCAAGAAACTCGCAACAATTAACTCCAATGCATCCTTCTTGTTATGCTCCATCCATCTTGATGAATCAATACATCCATCTCGATGATCCACTCTATGCTACAAGTTTTCCTCTTCCACTAAGCTCCAACTAAGCTATAAGCTCTAACTAATCTTTACAACTATTATGCTATCTGTAGTTATACCAATACCCACATATGAAACAACATATACCGTGATAAGAAAAAATGTAGAATACAGTGTAGTATAATACTTACTATCTAGTCACCTTTACACAAATGAACAATGATAACATAAGCAAACTCAACATGCAGTACAGAACAAACACAATTTACGCACAGAATAAACACAATCTACATGAAACACAGATATGTAGACCCCTTAAATATGCAACACTCCTCCTAAGAGTATGCATATAAATCAATACAGATGCAGTGCAAACTGCACCTATTATCACATGCAGCAGACCAAGCAGTAAACAAACACATTGCACAAACAAACACAATTTGTGCATATGTATCTCCCTTTTGGATATGGAAAGACAAAATAAAGCACATACATAAAAATGAAACATACCATACACCTATATATAGAAGAGAGGTTAAATAGAAATGAATGCAACACTAATAGTCATACAAAACAAAACAAAATAGCAACATATAGGCAACACCAAGGTAAATACATGCAATAAACAATAAACTGAAAGCACCGAAAAACCAAAAAATATGCATACAAAAAAAATCACCCAGATTCGATAAATTGCAAGGAGCCTCACGTCTCTTCATGCGGTGGGAGATCATAAGGGACTTCATAATGTACTTGTAACACATCGACAAAATGGGAAATCAAACACCAATGCCACATAAACGTGTCAATGAATCTGTAAGAATAAGTTGTCTAAGAGTCAACATATCTTCCAAGTTGTCACAATCCTAGATACTCAACTATCCTCTCCTAATAAGACTTACGTAGATTTGATCTTGAGACCTAACCCTATAATAGACAAACACATAAGAAAATACATCTCATTCTACCAAAGAAAATATGTATCATTTTTCCTAAAAAAAATACCAGGCAATTACTATATGCAATAAACATGCAACCAAACACTTCAAAGCAAGAAGGTTGATAAGCACATAAGATGACATGTCATACTAACTATTCTATTTATGCAAGGTCCATACATGATCACAAAAGGAAAACAATAACTCATAAATTGGATAACCACAAACACTAAGGATGCAAAACAAGCACAATACTTCCTCTGATATCAATACATTTGACACACACCTCCCCCTATAAATGTATGCAAGTTAGGCAATAAAAAATTATATATCCTACACTCACACAACTCCCCCTAAATACATGCATCTAGACATAGAAAAAAACATACAATATAAATATAGGGAAGCATACCAAACAAGTTAAGAATAACACAACTCACAATCTCACAAAATAGAAACATGCTTATAAGAGACAAAAAATAGTACACCTCACAAAATATAACACAAGTGAGGTTATAGAGATGACATCAAAAGAGACCATAGGCCAAAAAGAAAATGTGTCTCAAGAGAGATCATCGATACAAACCATACAATGTTGCCTCCAAAGAGTCCATTGGAAATGAATTGCAAGTTATTTTCTCAAAAGAAATAATCTGCAATACTCACATCATTCCTAGTCGAAAGTAGAAATGGCTCTGACTAACTAGTGAGAAAAATAAGTAACACTCCCAAAGTAAGAGAAGAAACAAGGGATGCTACTAAAATATCTAACTATGTGAAGATTACTGTTGTTCCAATAGAGAGGCAAGAGGCATGTTTCGATAGGGTGAACAATCCAAACACTAGGAATGCTAACTATGCATACTAGTCTAGTTACAACAATGTATGTAAGTCAAGAGTTCTAAAGACATGTAAATAATCTATATAACATACAAATCCACAAGTAAAATCAAAATAAGCATAGTACATATAAAGCATAAGATAGCACTCATCTACACAAGCTTGTAACACACCTTAGTTTTCTCCAAAAAGACATCTAAAGCACAAGACAAGGAAGACTATGCAAAAGATGAATCACCTAGCAAAAATAGATAAGATGTAGCCTATACAATATGGCATATGAATGATAAGACTGTAAAAAGTAAAGTCTTAATATTTTAACACTACATGATGAAATCATGTAACATGATACGCATGCAAAAAGCTACAAAAGAATAAGCAAACAAAAAGACACACGCGCGTGCATAAAAAGCATGTAAAAGCAGCTAGTAGAGGAGAATACTAGAAAAGGATTAAATAACCATGCATAGCAAAAGATTAAGCAACAAAGATATATCACACGCTTCATAGAAATAGTACCTAGACAATATCATTTTTTACTCACACATGCAATCTATGTTCCATCATATAATAATCATATGACAATAAAATGCATAGTTAAGAGAGAAATGGACAAAACAAGCATGTAAGAATATGAAAAAAAGGAAATGATGCAATCAACACACATTTAAGTAGATAAATAACCTTATAGAACTATATTAGCCCACTCCACTAGAGACAAAGGTTACCAACACACTAACAAATAAGGTGTATGTACATGTAGATAGAGCTCTACAATCGAGCATATATGTCAAATGAACTTACCATCAAATAGGCATTCTAGGCCTACAAGAGGGGTGGATACACGAACTAATGGAATGTGTTCACAAGCTCTATTCCAAATCGACTAAGAAGGCCTCCTAACATGATTCAAGAAGATAGCATAACATAAATATAGTAAAGACAACATGCTTAATTCAACACCTTACAAAAATAACCCATAGATAAGGATGCAAAATTTGTGATAAACACACTAGTAATGATGTGACTCATAGGCTTCTATCTAAGCTAGCAACTTGAAACAACATGATAAATAGTACACAACATGTGGAATGAGTAAACATGCTGCAAAAAACTATAAAGGATTTTCAATCACTTCAATACCACTAATTTGCAAACATATTCAGTAAGTGATGATTGTACTCTCTCAGTATGTGATCGTATAACACATCATGTAACGAGGTAAAACCATATAGAACCCTTGCCTATGTAGTAACATCCTGATTTGATACATTTAACGGAGTCTCACATCTCTTTATGTAGTAGGAGGCCATAAGAGACTTCATAATGCACTTATAACACATCGACAAAATGGATAATCAATACCAATGCCACATAAATGTGTCAATGAATCTAAAAGAATGAGTTGTCAAGGAGTCCAACTATGTTCCAAGTGTACACACACCTAACAACTCAACTATCATACCTTAACGAGACATGGGTAGATTCGATCTTGAAACCTAACCCTATAATATACACACACATAAGAAAATACATCCCATTCTACCAAAGAAAACATGTGTTGTTCATCCTAACAAAAAATACTACGCGATTACTATTTGCAATAAACTTGATGACATGTGAAACAAGATGATGTAAAATTTTCATGCAACGTCTCATACTAACTATCCTATTTACACAAAGGGTCGTAAAAAGGGATTTTAAGAAGAACAAAATACATAGAAGATTACAAAAGTAAAACAATAACTCATAAACCACAAAAACTACGGATGAAAAACTAGCATAGTACTTCCCTTGATATCATACATTTGACACACACCTTCCCCCAAAATATATGCATGTTAGGATAAAAAAAATTATACATCCAACACTCTCACCCTAAATGCATACATCTAGAGAACAAAAAAATAGAAAATAAAGATGCAGGGAGGCATACGAAACATGTTAAGAATAACACAACTCAAAACCTTAAAAAATAGATACATACTAGTAAGAGACAAAAAAATAGTAAATCTCATTAAACATCACAAACCTGAAAAACAAGTGAGATGATAGAGATGGCATCAAAAGAGATCATAGGCCAAAAGGAAAATGTCTCTCAAGAGAGATAATCCATACAAACCAAACAATGTTGCCTAAAAAGAGTTCATTGACCATGAATTGCTTATTATTGCCTCAAAAGAAACAAACGTCATTACACATATCATTACTAATCAAAAGTAGGAAAGGATCTCACTTACTAGTGAGCAAAAATATGTAACACCCCAAAAGTAAGACAAGAAATAAGGGATGTTACTAAAATATCTAATTATGTGATGATTACTCAGGATCCAACATAGGATCAAGAGACATGCTTAGATATGGTGAACGATGCAAATACGAAGAATGCCAACTAAGCATACTAGTCTAGTTGTAATAAAGCATGTAAGTCAAGAGTCCTAAAAACACCTAAAGAAACTATATAACATACAAATCCACAAGTAAAATAAAAACAAGTATAGTAGATACAAAATAGAAGACAGATCTCTTGTACACAAGCTTGTAACACACCTTAGTTTTCTCCAAAAAGATATCTCAAGCAAAGGACAAGCAAGAGTATAGAAAAGATGAATCACAAAGTAAAACAGATAAGATGTGGCCCATATGTTATGGCATATGAATTATAAGACCGTAAAAAGCAATGTCTTAATACTTTAACAATACATGATGAAAGCATGTTACATGATACTTATATAAAAAGCCACAACCAAAAAAGCAAGCAAAAAGAAAAAAAACACACATGCACATATAAAAAGCATGTCAAGGCAGCTAGTCAAGAAGTGTACTTGTAAAGGATTAAAAAGCCAAGCATAGAAAAAGATTATGCAAAAATATACATCACACGATTCATAGATATAGTACCTAGACAATATCATCTTACAATTACACATGCAATCAATGTTCAATCATATAATAATGTGCTTATAGCACATCCACAAAATAGGCAATCAAACACCAATGCCACATAAACATGTCAATGAATCTGTGAAAATAAGTTCCCTAGTAGTCCAACTTTCTTCCAAGTTGACACACTCCTATTGGCTTAACCATCCTCCTCTAATAAGACTTGGCTAAATTCGATCTTCAAACCTAACCATATAATTAACACACACAAAACCAATTACATCCCATTCTACCAAAGAAAACATCTATTGTTCATATTAATAACAAATTTCGGGCAATTACTATATACAATAAACATGCAACAAAACACTTCAAAGCAAGAAGCAAGTTGATAACAACATAAGACGACATGTGAAAAAAGAGGATGTAAACTTTGCATGCAACATGCCATACTAACTACCCTATTTATGCAAGGTTCATACAAAAGGATGTCAAGAAGAACAAAATACATAGAAGCAAGACATGCTCACAAAAAAATAACAACTTATAAAAAAGAATACCACAAATACTAAGCATGCAAAAAAAGCACAATACGTCCCCTGATATCAAACATTTGACATAAACCTCCCCCCTAAATTTTTGCATGTTAGGCAATAAAATTTTTATGCATCCTACACTCACAACTCCCCCCAAATACATGCATCTAGACACACAAAAAAACAATAAAGATATAGGGATGCATACTAAACATGTTAAGAATAACACAACTCACAACCTCACAAAATAGATACATGCTAGTAAGAGAAAAAAAATAGTAAATCTCATTAAACACCACAAAACTAAAAAAACAAGTGAGATAATAGAGATGACATCAAATGAGATAATATGCCAAAAGGAAAATATGTCTCAAGAGAGATAGTCCATACAAACCATACAATGTTGCCTAAAATGAGTTAATTGACCATGAAATGCTCATTATTGCCTCAAAAGAAACAAACTGCATTACTCATATCATTAGTAATTGAAAGTAGGAAAAGCTCTCACTTACTAGTGAGCAAAATATGTAATACCCTGAAAGTAAGACAAGAAACAAGGGATGCTACTAAAATATCTAATTATGTGATGATTACTTAGGATCCAACATAGAAGAAAGAGACATGCTTAGATATGTTGAACGATGCAAATACGAAGAATGCCAACTAAGCATACTGGTCTAGTTGCAATAATGCATGTAAGTTAAGAGTCCTAAAAACACGTAAAGAAACTATATAACATACAAATCTACAAGTAAAATCAAAACAAGTATAGTAGATAGAAAATAGAAGACAGATCTCTTGTCTACAAGCTTGTAACATACCTTAGTTTTCTCCAAAAAGATATCTCAAGCAAAGGACAAGCAAGAGTATGGAAAAGATGAATCACAAAGTAAAACAGATAAGATGTGTCTTATATGATATAGCATATGAATTACAAGACTGTAAAAAGCAATGTCTTAATACTTTAACAATACATGATGAAAGCATGTTACATGATACTTATATAAAAAGCCACAACCAAAGAAGCAAGCAAAAAGAAAAAAACACACATACATAAAAAGCATGTCAAGGCAGCTAGTAGAGAAATGTACTTGTAATGGATTAAAAAGCCAAGCATAGGAAAAGATTATATACCAAATATACATCACATGATTCATAAAAATAGGACCTAGACAATATCATCTTACAATTACACATGCAATCAATGTTCAATCATATAATAATGATATGATAATACAATGCACACATAAGAGAGAGATGCATAAAACAAGCTTGTAAAAGCTTGAAAAAAGTGAAATTATGCAACCAAGACAAGTTCATGGAGATAAATAACCTCACAAAACTCTAATAACACAGTCCATTAAGGTCAAAGGTTACAAACACACCAAAAAATAAGGGGTGTGTATATATAAATAGAGCTCTAGAATCAAGCATATATTTCAGTTGAACCTACAACCAAAAAGGCATTAGAGACCTACAAGAGGTGTGACAAATAGTACACTACATGTGGATCAAGTAAATAAGCTGCAAAAACTACAAAGGATTTTCAATGACTTTAAGACCTCTTAGCTGCAAGCATATTTAGTAAGTGATGATTATACTATCATAGTGTGTGACCTTACATGAAACATCATGTAATGAGGTAAACCGAACTAGAACCCTTGCCTATGCACTACATCCTGATTCGATACATTGCACGAAGCCACACATCTCCTTGTGTAGTAAAAGGCCAAAAGAGACTTCATAATGTACTTATAGAACATTGATAGAATAGGCAATCAAACACCAATGGCACATAAACATGTCAATGAATCTATGAAAATAATTTCCCTAGAAGTCCAACTATCTTCTAAGTTGACACACTCCTACTGGCCTAAATATCCTCCCCTAATGAGACTTGGGTAGATTCGATCTTCAAACCTAACCCTATAATATACACACATAAAACAAAATACACCCTATTCTACCAAAGAAAACAACTGTCATTCATCCTAATAACAAATTCTGGGCAATTACTATATGCAATAAACATGCAACAAAACACTTCAAAGCAAGAAGGTTGATAAACACTTAAGATGACATGTGAAAAAAGAGGATGTAAACTTTGCATGCAACATGTCATACTAACTACCCTATTTATGCAAGGTTCATACAAAGGGATGTCAAGAAGAACAAAATACTTAGAAGCAAGACATGATCACAAAACAAAAATAATAACTCATAAAAAAGAATACCATAAACACTAAGGATGCAAAAAAAAGCACAATACGTCCTCTGATATCATACATTTAACATACATCTCCCCCCTAAATGTATGCATCTTAGGAAATAAATATTTTATACATCCTACACTCTAAAAATCCCCCTAAATACATGCATCTAGACACAGAAAAAACAAACAATAAAGATACAGGGAAGCATACTAAACATGTTAAGAATAACACAACACACAACCTCGCAAAATAGATACATGCTAGTAAGACACAAAAAAATATTAAATCTCATGTAACACCACAAAACAAACAAACAAGTGAGATGATAGAGATGACATCATAGGAGATCTTAGGCCAAAAATAAAATGTGTCTCAAGAGAGATCATCCATACATACCATACAAAGTTGCCTCCAAAGAGTTCATTGACCATGAATTGTACATTATTGCCTCAAAAGAAATAAATGGTAATACTCATATCATTGCTTATCGAAAGTAGAAAAGGCTCTGACTAACTAGTGAGCAAAATAAGTACATCCCCAAAGTAAGTTAAAAACAAGGGATGCTACTAAAATATCTAATTATGTGGGTATTATGTGCGTTCTAACAGAGAAGCAAGAGACATGCTTAGATAGGGTGAACGATACAAACACCAAGAATGCCAACTAAGCATACTAGTCTAGTTAATACATTGTATGTAAGTCAAGTGTCCTAAAGACATGTAAACAAACTATGTAACATATAAATCCACAAGTGAAATCAAATCAAACATAGTACATAGAAAATAAGAGATAGCACTCATGTACACAACCTTGTAACACACCTTACTTTTCTCCAAGGCACATCTAAAGTATAGGTCAAAGAAGAGCATACAGAAGATGAATCACCTAGTAAAACAGATAAGATTTAGCATATATGATATGACATATAAATGATAAGACTATAAAAAGCAAAGTATTTATACTTTAACACTACATGATACTCATGTAAAAATCCATAGTAGAAGAAGCAAGCAAAAATAAAAAAAACACACATAAAATTCATGTCAAAGTAGCTAGCAAAGGAGGATACTAGTAAAGGATTAAATAGCAAAGCTTTGCAAAAGATTATGCAACAAATATACATCACATGAGTCATAGAAATGGTACCTAGACAATATCATCTTATAGTTACACATGCAATCAATGTTCAATCAAATAATAATGATATAATAATAAAATTCATACTTATGAGAGAGATGCTCAAAACAAGCATGTAAGAGCATGAAAAAAATGAAATTATACAACCAAGAAAAGTTCACGGAGATAAATAACCTTACAGAACTATAATAACCAAGTCCATTAAGGACAAAGGTTACAAACACACAAATAAGTAAGGTGTGTGTATATGTAAATAGTGCTCTAGAATCGAACATTTATGTCAATTGAACTTACGACAAAATAGGCATTGGAGACCTACAAGAGGGGTGACAAACAGTACACAACATATGGATCAAGTAAACAAGATGCAACACCTACAAAGGATTTTCAACAACTTCAAGACTTCTTAGTTGCAAACATATTTAGTAAGTGATGATTGTACTCTCACAGTGTGTGACCGTACATGACACATCATGTAACGAGGTAAACCCATAAAGAATCCTTGCCTATGTACTAACATTCTGATTCGATACATTGCACGAAGCCACACGTCTTCTCGTGCAGTAGGAGGCCAAAGGGGACTTCACAATGTGCTTATAGCACATCGACAGAATAGGCAATCAAACACCAATGCCACATAAACATGTCAATGAATCTGTGAAAATAAGTTCCCTAGAAGTCTAACTTTCTTCCAAGTTGACACACTCCTACTAGCTTAACTATCCTCCCCTGATGAGACTTGGGTAGATTTGATCTTCAAACCTAAGCCTATAATATACACACACATAACAAAATACATCCTATTCTACAAAAGAAAACATGTGTCGTTTGTCCTAACAACAAATGTCGGACAATTACTTTATGCAACAAAACACTTCAAAGTAAGAAGGTTGACGTTTGAAAAAAGAGGATGTAAACATTGCATGCAACATGTCATACTAACTATCCTATTTATGCAAGGTTCATAAAAGGGATGTCAAGAAGAACAAAATAAATAGAAGCAACACATGATCACAAAACATAAACAATAACTCATAAAAAAGATATGTTTTGATAGGGTGAACAATCCAAACACTAGGAATGCTAACTATGCATACTAGTCTAGTTACAACAATGTATGTAAGTCAAGAGTTCTAAAGACATGTAAATAATCTATATAACATACAAATCCACAAGTAAAATCAAAATAAGCATAGTACATATAAAGCATAAGATAGCACTCATTTACACAAGCTTGTAACACACCTTAGTTTTCTCCAAAAAGACATCTAAAGCACAGGTAAAGGAAGAGAATGCAAAAGATGAATCACCTACTAAAATAGATAAAATGTAACCTATATGATATGGCATATGATCGATAAGACTATAAAAAGCAAAGTCTTAATACTTTAACACTACATGATGAAATCATGTTACATGATACTATGTAAAAATCCACAAGAGAAGAAGCAAGCAAAAAGAAAAAAACACACACATACAAAATGTATATCAAAGCAACTCGAAGAGGAGAGTAATAGTAAAGGGTTAACTAGCTAAGCAGAGGAAAATATTATGCACCAAATATACATCACATGATTCATAGAAATAGTACCTTGACAATATCATCTTACAGTCACACATGAATCATAGAGAGATGCACAAAACAAACATGTAAAAATATGAAAAAAAAAAGAAATGATGCAACCAAAACAAGCTCATGGAGATAAATAACCTTATAGAACTATAATAACCTAGTCTACTAAGGACAAAGATTAAAAACACATAAAAAAATCAAGTGTGTGTATATATTTATATAGAGCTTTAGAATCGAGCATATATGTCAATTTAACTTATGACCAAATAGGCCTTCAATACCTACAAGAGGGGTGGATACACCAACCAATGGAATATGTTCATGAGTACTATTCCAACTAGACCATGAAGGCCTCACGACTTGATTCAAGCTGATAGCATAACAAAAATATAGTAAAGATAGCATGCTTAATTCAACACCCCCACAAAAATAACTAGTAGATAAGGAAGAAAAATTTGTGATAAACACACTAGTGACAATGTAATTCACATGCTTCTATATAAGCTAGCAACATGCAAAAACATGACAAAAATATATAACATATGGATCAAGTAAACATGTTACAAAAACTATAAACGATTTTCAATAACTTCAAGACCTCTTATTTGCAAACATATTTAGTAAGTGATGATTGTACTCTCATAGTATATGATCGTACATATTTAGTAACATCCTTGGGTTGCTTAGGAGAACCACTCGATTGTAAACAGTTCATTAATAAGTAAATCAACAATATTGTAACTAGAAAAAAATATAATTGTAAACACCTCTACTAGTCAGGATACCTACCCTAATTGTGCATAAGTTACCCTCACTCATAATCAATATTGCACCTGATCCAAGTTCATCCTTGAAGCTCCTTCAGCATATCATGTGATCCACTACTAATGGCAAAGACTTCTTGCATGCATACATATTGCGACCCATTAACAACAAGTTGACACAGATTATACAAACACACAGGCTTCTCACTTATGTAGTAAGTTTCAACCACACAACACCCAACTAACACACATCACACTACCACATAGGCTCCTCATATAAGAGAATTCTTGCATCCTTGTAACTACTAGCAGACACATAGTACACTATCATATAGCCTCTTCTCCTATAGGAACTATTGCATCCTTACAACTACCAATCAACATAGCAACTCCACACTATGAGATACTTCTCGAAATAATGTGGCTTTTCACTATCAAAAAATTGTCACTCAATCTTAGATTTTTCTAATCAACCCGATGTTTGAGATATATGAGAAACCATTCTTTGATGTAATACATCATACAATAGCTACACTACTTCCCAAACCTAACATTTAGAAGAAAATAGGACCAAGAATACACCAAGAAAGTCTAGTGCCAAATGGGTAGAGTTTTCCCTTAATTATGGCCAAGAAAATGAGGATATGGGTAACAATCGCTACACACTTGCTGCCAAAAATGGCAAGTGGTGGCGAGCACCCTAACGAGTTCAAAATGAGCCTAGGATGAGATCGTCAGCAAGAGAGCAAGTTTCCTTACCTAAAATAACACAAAAAATTATTTCAAACACCAAGAAATGTTGAGTCCTCACTCGCTAGCCTAAAACAACACAAAAAAAGAATTTCAAAGAATGAGAAATGTCAAGTCACCAACGAGACAACATAATTAATAAACAATGTCCCCCAATGGAACACCATGACATCAATTAATGTCATCAATAGGACAACACAATAACTAATACCCGACAATGCAAATTATATGCAATATAAGAAAGTGACTGTGTGTAATAGGTAAATACGAAAATATTTCCAAAGTGATATTGAGGCACTAGTAATGAACCTTACAATGAATAGAAAAATATTAAATAAAATATCGAGAGTGTGTTTTGCACACAAGAATACCAATAACAAAATGAAAGGACTTATACTTTACCATGACAAGGTAATGCCTTACCATAAAAATGGTAAACCTTACCTTTTAAGTGATTTTGATACAAAATGGAGTCTAACACAAAATTAAGTGATTTTATGTAATTTGGACATCATGAATGAAGTTTATATGACCATTACTGACCTCTAGTGAACTTTCCTAACAGTGTGGGATGGCATTGGAAAGAAAAACAAATGAAATGGAAACAAGTAATGCTATTAGGGATTGGTAATATAAGAGATCATCTTCCACTAATTAGTAGAAAATATATAGAGTTATATAAATACAAATATTTATGTCTTCAATTTCTTTTTTTGGTAGAAATCATATAAATAAAATTTCAATTTAGGACACTTTTAATTGGGAAAAGCTTTTAGGGGTCCATTTTCTTTGAGTAAAAGTATTATTTAGTCTTCTAAATTAAGAAAGATGTTAATTAGTCTTTTTACTAATTAAAAGTGCTTATTAATCCTTTTACTTATAAAAAGAAACCACATAAGAATTTTTAGTAGTATTTATAAATATTTTATTTATGAAAAATTTTAAAATAAATAAATCATGTAAATATTGAAAAATGCTAAGGGTATTATCATCATTTCAACCTCACTATATGAAACGAAAAAAATTTGAAACTAAATTCCATTTCTCTTGTGTATGTTTTCTCTAAGAGAAAACCAAAATCCATTTTTAGAGGGGATGACAAAGCTAGAAGAGAAACAAAAAAAGGCTTATCATCTCTAAACCCATTTTGACTATAAAAGAAAGGCATTGATTATGCTAGAAGAGAAGCCAAAAAAATGAAACCCTTATAGATGAAAAAGGGTATCAAAGTTTTTAGGGCTAATGCTCTATTTACTCTATTGAAAGGGGTGATAGACAAAGGTTAGGGTTAGTTAGGCAATTTTAAAAATTGCATAGTGAAATGACGGGGATACCCTCGATAATTTTTTCATAAAATATGTTAAAATTACTAACTGTCTTTTTTTAGCACATTTCTAAAATAAAAAAGATTAAATGATATTTTTTCTAACTTAGAAGGACTAAATGACACATTTTATATAAATAAAGAGACCAAATTAACCTTTCATCTTTTTAATATAATAAGTAATTTAAAATAGAGTGAAAATAAAACCATCATTATTATGTACTAACATTTTTTAAATATTCTTTTTGGTACAAAATATTTTAAATTACTTTAAATTTCCTATTTTAATATTGTTTTTACTATCAATTACTAAACATTTTAAATTTTCTATTTTTTTCGTATTTTCATTAAGAAATTATAAACATAATGGGTATTTTAAACATTCCACTCAATTTAACCAAAAAAAAAGAACAAAAAAACAAGAACGAAAACCCAGAAATTCCCACCCATCCATTTATCCCTACCTTAAGGCTTCTATTTTCCTTTTCTTTCTTTTCTTGCCCAGTACCCCACGTACAGCCATTTCATCTTTGCAAACATCAAAGTCAAAACTGCTTTGCAAGAGCACCATAAGATACTACTACATAACTACCTTGTACATTCCCACTTGCACACCAGCCATACCCAACGCCCATAAAAACCAACACAGAAAAATAGCAAAGGTAGGAAAATAGTTCTCCCAACCTATTCTAAAAAACATATTGTGGTTATGGTCAGGGTGTTTGAGGGTATATTGTTGAGGCAAATAGTGGTGACTAGAATAAGCTTGTCGACTATTTAGTCAATAATCCCTTTAAACACAAATACTCAATGGAAGTTGTTCTAAGTTGTTGATGGTTGGGTAAGATGTAGGTTTATGGCCTCCCTTTGAGATTTTTAAGATCCTGTACATAATATGAATTTTTGATGGGGTAATATCTGTTTGAACATGGTTGAAATTTACATTACTCACACATTGTAAAATATCAAGGTGGGCTCCACAATGTTTATAAATCATGTACCATTCCTTTCGCCCTTCCCTAATCTCGAATTTGGGACCTAACCCTTAAGTACCTTAGGTTCTTAGAAGCTGGTACCATCTGAACCATAGCACCCATTTTACTAGCCTTTCATTCCTTTTTATTGGGTAAGACCCTCATAAGAACCCAATCACCCTTGGAAAATGTTTTAAAGCATACGATTTTGTAGTAGTATTTTGATATTTTTATTTTTTGCTCGGTCATCCTTCTTAAAGTTCATCTCTTTTTTACTCTACTAAGGTCAATTCGGTTGCTCTTCTCACCTCGTTTTGTTCCTCTATTAGCACTGATATATAGGTAGGAATTGTGACCTCGGTTGGTATAACCACCTTGGTTCCACAGACTAGGGAAAAAGGGGTCTCGTTAGTGCTCCGACAGGGGCTTATCCTGACAGCCTATAATGTGCCTGGAACCCCTCCACCCATCGTTCTTTAGTGATTTCTAAATTTTTATTTAATAGGTTGATGATTATTTTATTAAAAGACTCTGCTTGACCATTTACTTAGGGATAGTATATTGTTGAGTGGCTCATCTTAATATTGTATTTGAGAAGGCATACTTTGATTTTTTTGACTAGTGAATTGCCGTCCATTTTCTATAACGAGTTCCTTGGGGAGGCTAAAGCGACAAATTATGGATTTCCATATAAACCAAATTACCTCTTCCTCTCATATTCTTCCTCGGGGTTCTACATCGATCCATTTTGAAAAATAATCAGTGGCAATAAAAAGAAACTCTTTCTTGCTCGTGCCTATAAGTAAGGGTCCTACTATATCTAGTCCCCACTTGTAGAAAGGCCAAGGACTCACTACCCCTACCATGGTATTTAGGGTTGTATAGGTCAGTAAGGCAAACCTTTGGCATTTAGTGCACTTCTAAGCATATTTCGTACAATCTATTAGTATGGAGGGCTAATAATAATCCAATCTCATAATTCATTATGATAAGCTTCTACCCCAAGAATGCAAATCACACTCTCCTTCGTGTGCTTCACACATCATCCTTTCGGCTCCCTCGGTAGCTATACATAAGAGGGAAGGGCCAAGTGGGGTTTTCAGTATAATTTCCTACCTCGATCATGTACTGACTTGCCTTGGCTTCAATTTCCTTCGTAGTAGTGTGATCTTCAAGTATGTCCCCCTTTTCCAAGAAATTGTAGATTGGGGTGAACCATATGATAGAGGGAGTGCCTATACATCTAATCCTTCTTTCGGCCTCTTCCAAAGATGTCTCAGCTAGCACCATTACTAATACCACCCAATCACGCTTGGTCTCCCTTATTTATGCCAAGGTTGCTAAGGCATTGGCATGATCGTTCTCATTTGGTGCTATCTGCTCAATCTTGAACTAGAAGAATTTTGAGCATTCTCATTTTAATTTCTCCAAGTACTTCTTCATCCTTCTGTATCTTGCTTCAAATGTTCCCAAAAACTGATTGACCATGAGCCTAGAATCACTATGTAAGGTGATTCTATCAACCCCTAGCTTTTTTGCGGTCATGACTCTAAATATGGCAACTTTATATTCCGTGACGTTATTGGTTTCTTGAAAATCAAGCCTAACTATATAATCAAAGCAGTTTTCCTCCTCATCCACTATAACCACCCCTAGTCATATGCCTTTAAAGTTGTGCACCCCATCAACAAATACCTGCTAGGTTGACACCTCATTCTTGTCTACCGTACATACTTCCACTGTCTTTATTTGTTAAAGACCTCGAGACTATCAGTGAATTCAAACACAAATTTAGCCACAGCCTGCCCTTTGATGGCTATTCTATCCATGTATTTGATATCATATTCTCCCAACTTTATGACTATCTGGGCCAGTCTCCCCACAACCTCTATTTATGTTAGGAAATTTTTAAGAGGGTGTGAGGTGAGTGCCTGGATTGTGTGTGAGCCAAAGTAATGTCTGAGCTTTCATGTAGTAATCTTGAGAGAAAAGGCAAGTTTATCTATGGTGGTATATTTTCTTTGGGCCTCTATTAAAATTTGGGTAACATAGTATATGGGGTGCTAAATATTTTTCTTCTCAGTTATTAGCACGACACTACATGTTTGGGGTGTGACAACCAAATATAGATAAAGAATCTCTCCTAGTTGGGATTGACCTGGACGGGGGGATTACTAAGGTACTTCTTGATTTCTTCAAAGGCTGTATTGCAATCCTCATTCCAAAAGATATTCTTATTATTTCTTAGCATCTTAAAGAAGGGCATACACTTACCCTTGCATTTAGCAATGAACATACTCAGTGCCTCTATTCTTCCATTGAGTTGTTGTATTTCCCTGAGACTACTGGGGGGTTTCATGCTTACCAATGCTTCTATTTTTTCTATATTGGCCTCAATCCCTCTTGCTAACACGAGATACCCCAGGAATTTTCCTACAACCACACCAAAGATGTAATTTTTGGGGTTAAGTTGCACGTCATACCTTCGTATCACTTCAAATATCACTGTAGATCTTTGATATGGTTCAAGGGTTGAATTAACTTTACCATCATGTCATCAATGAATGATTCTAGATTCTTCCCCAACTATTTTTTGAACATTTTGTTAACAAGGCATTGATATATTGCACCTGCATTTTTCAACCCAAATGGCATCCTCGTGTAGTAAAATGTTCCATCTTCTGTTATAAAAGAAGTTTTCTCCTCATCCTCTAGGTGCATTCTAATTTAGTGATACCCAGAGTATACATGTTAGAAACCCATCAATCCAAACTGGGAAGAGGCGTTCGCTAGTTGATCAATGCTTAGGAGGGGAAAAAGATTCTTGGGACAAGCCTCGTTTAGAAAACTGAAGGCTACACACATACAAGATGCTCCACATGCCTTCTTCACTAGTACCACATTTGAGAGCCATTAGGGGCACTTGACCTTCCTAATGACCCCAATCTCTTTGAGGGTAGCTATATGGTATTTAATTGCCTTATTTTTCTGTCAGGGGAATTTTCTTTTTCATTGTTAGATGGGTCTAACTTCTGAGTTAACATTTAGTCAATGCATTATAATGCTTGAATCAATTCCTGACATGCTTTTTGGGGGCCATGGAAAGATATATGCATTAGCTTTGAGGAATTATGAGAGTTTCCCCTTGAGCTCTACAGTTAAATCCTTACCTATTTTCATAAGGTGGCTCTTTCCCCCAGCATTGGTCGAGAGGTCCTTCACTTTATTTAAAAAGATTGACTTCATCAGACTTTTATTTCTTATTATCTTTTGAGGGAGACCCTTCAGTGATTGCTATTTGAGGGTAGTCCCTTTCATAGTGGAATTATAACAATTTCTGGCATTCTCCTGATCTCTTCTTATCTCTTCGAGACCTTCCATTGTAGAGAATTTGATTGCCTGGTGGAAGGTGAATAGTTGCCTTCATCTTATGTATCCATGGCCTTCCAAAGATAGCATTGTAATGTGTAGGGGCACCAATGATCACAAAATTGGTCATTATTATTATTCCTTTTGTCAGGACAAGTAGGATTAACATTCCTCTTACATAGATGGTGCTGTTATTGAATCTTATGAGAGGTAGCACTGTTTTGACTATGTTAGGGTCCTTTACTCTCAAAGCCCTATTTGTCGTCAGAAAAAAGAGGTCTACTGAACTCCTAGTATCAATCATTATTCGACAGATGTCACAAGACCTGATCCTCAAGGTTATTACTAGAGGATCCTCGTGATGGGATGAGGTTTCATCCCTCTCTATGAAAATGATTTCTGTAGAAGGTCTTGCTTTATCCAAGGTGTATACATGGGAGGTATTGGGTAACTCCCTTGTAAATATTTTGCACGAGTTGTTAGAAACCCCACTGACTCCCAGTCCTCCATGTATAGTATGTATGGTTTTAATGTTGGGTTCACCACGGGGTTCCCTACTACTACCTAATAAGTTTTTTAGTTGAAACATTCTTCGTTAACCTTGGTGACCTCTTCTTTCTTCATTTTCTACGATGAGGTCTTTCAGATATCCCCACAGCTCGATCTCAAGTATAGCATGAGCTGAAGGATAGCACGAGATAAAATTGACCTAGATCTCTAACATGTTGTACTTTAAGCCAATTATGTCGCCCTAACAAGTAAATATATGTACACATTATATAATTGACACATGTATCCATAAACCCCTACAAATAGATGGACCCCTCATGAGGATCCACACATTCAGCCAATTGTTTTAACTTTTCTCTAATCTCCCTCTATAACATATTCAATCTCAACATTTTGGCACCTACCATAGGGCTCATATTTTTAGGTCAATCACAAGTTTCTGACCCCATATCCTTTTAAGATTCACCTCACTCCTAGAGATAAATTAGAAAGATCAATTTCACACTACTCACGATCCACAAACACCATGGTAAGAACTCAGTCTAAAAGATGGTCGAATTCGAACGATCGCAAAACAATGGCTACTCAAAGAAGCATAAAACCCTATACCAGAAGTTATCTCACCAACTCCTCTAGCTAATAAAAGAGCTCGAAAAAACCAAAGAGAAAACGTGTCTCTATGCTCCAAGGGAGAGGGAAGGATCTCAAAAAATCCCACCACTAAACTGACCAATGGAGAGGAAACTGGGTGCGGCCAATCTAAGCCCTAACAAACTAAGCATGAAGTTGAAATAAATCCCCTCTCTAACTCAACACGACCTGATGAGGAAAAATGGCTTCAAGAAAGAAAAAAATTGGGAGACACTACTATAAACGCTAAAAGAGAATAATAAAAGGCAAGATCAGTCCTTGTAGGTGGCAAGTGAGAAACATGAGAAAGGGAAAACCCCTTATAATATGCACATAGATTGTGAAAAACTATATGTCTCCCTCTTTTCTGATGTAATTGAAAATGATGAGCCACCACCCAAGTTAAATGCTCCCAAATGCCTTGATTATTTTGGGACAAAAGATCCAGTAACACATGTTCAACACTTTAAAATAGCCATGGCAAAAAAATGGTTTAACAACTTGAATCCCAGATCCATATCCTCCTTCCCATAGTTCGCCAAGCTATCCATTACGAACTATGCCTGTAACAAACCCTTGAGAAAGGAATCTCACCACCTTTTCTCTATTATCCAAGGGGAAGGGGAATCCATAGAAGAATACATGAAGCGATTCAAAGAAGAGAAATTGGATATCTCTAACTATACTAGCTCTATTGCTATAGAGACCTTCAAAAGAGGCTTGTTGAAGAGCTTCAACCTGTTCATGGAATTAACTAAGACAGTGCCACACACCTTGAAGGAAGCTTATAGGGAGGCAAGAAAGCTTGCTATCAACTTAGAGAGGGAGCTTAGCCTAGTCAACGACCATCGAATGGAGGTAGAGAGGTACCTTAGTGATGAGTGCTCAAAAAGCACTAAAATTACCATGATTTTATGCACATTAATTGATTAAATATATATATATGTTTATATGTTTTATCATATATTTATATAAATTTGTCTTTTTCGGAATCACGGGTATTTTTATTATTTTTCAGGTATTTTCGCTTAAAAACGTAACTTAAAGACTCAAAGAGGAATACTGGAAGCAATACATCACAAATATATTAATAAATAAATGAGGAAAGGTCAATAAATATCAAAAAATTGGACAAAATGGGTCAAAAAGGTCAAAAATGTCAAAAGGGAGGAAAAACGCACCGTCGAGCCGCCCAGCACGCCCAGTCTCCCGCACGCACCCGCGCGCGCAGCATTCCCAGTCCGCGCGCGCCGTGCGTGCCCTTGCCCCTTTCCGCACGCGCCACTACTGCCTTCCGTGCGCGCCTGTGCGCGCCCCAGCTCCACTCCGCACGCGCCGCTACCATCTGCACCCCAAATCCGCGCGCAGTCGCCCCCACGTCATACTGACGTCATCAAATGACATCATCATCCACCACTCCACGTTTCCACCATTTTTTCACCCACTTTTTCTCACCATCCTCACCTATAAATACCCCACTACTCTTCACTTCTAATCACACCTCAAAACACATCTTCTCTTCTCTTTCTTTCTCTCATTTCTTAGTTTTTTTAGTTTTTCTTAGTTAGTTCTTCTTAGTTTTTAAGTTCTTCTCTTTTTGAGAAGAACTAGTTATGTTTTTGTAATTTATTTGCTTTTTGATTCAATAAATGGGAGTGCAAATTCCGTTTGGAGGTTTTCCAGCAACGGGAATAGCATCGAAGTACTATAAGGATTTTATTTTCTTTACAGTTATTTTTTATGCTTTATTCTTACATGTTATATTTAATTTGTCTGTGATTAAATTTAACTTTGCTGGCTGTTTGTAAACATGATTTAATAATAACGTTGTTATGCTTGCGAAATATTAAATAGGTAAAAATCTCTAAAATGAATTGATTTTATTTTTATTCAAGATTTTATATTAAGAATGTTAGAGAGAAATATATTATTTTTCATTACAAACTTAAATCTGAAAATTAGATTTTAAGGTTTAGTTATCCGGTCTGATTTAGAGTAGTGCTCTTTTATTTGTTGGTACAATCGCCCGGTAGTTAGAGTGAAGCTCTATTTCAAAAGCTTTTATAAAAAATTTTATCTGAAATTGTATTGACAACATATTTTCAGTAGTGGTTTTAAAACTTGAAAGTTAGTACTCGGATAATTAAATTCTTAGGTTTAATTTGGACACCTTGAATAAAGTTTAAACTGTCTAACCCCACCAAAGGTGGCATTTAAATGGTTCATTTTCAATCTCTTAGAAAAAAGAATTAATTTAATTAACCAAATTACTTATCAATCCCACCTATAGGTGTTAATTGATTTGTTTAGTTAACAAAGAATATCTAACCCACCAAAGGTGGTATTCATATAAAAAAGAGAGAATCAATAATTATCAATTCATATCTTTAATAACCTAAATAATATAAGCAAGAATAATTAACTTAATTATTATATCCATAAATACTCCACCATTATAAATGATAAAATTTGCATAAATTTTTATTGAATCTATGTTTATTTTTATGTTATTAGATTAAAAACACAAAAAACCAAAATATCGTGACAGGATGTTTAGGATTTAATTTTGTTTTTAAAAGTTTGAATAATAAATTAAAAACCACATATATTCCTTCCTTAGATCGACCGTGGGAGTATACTTATCATTTTCTACGACATGATTCGTACACTTGCGAGAGTTTTATAAATACATAACACCAAAGTATCGGCAGGATCGGTGATGTCGGTTCTACCCGATCAAGTTTTTGGCACCGTTGTCGGGGAAGGAATAGCGTTTTTAAATTATTTACCAAAATTTTAAAAACTTTTTGTGTTTTAAATAATTGTGATTTTTTTTATTTAAAAAATAAAAAAAATAAAAAAATTGTTGTTTGTGAAAAGTAAAAAAAATTCAAATTTCAATTTCATAATAAATAAAAAAAATTGAAATTTTAAATTTCATAAAAAAATTATAGCATGAATAATAAAATAATTTTGAATTTTAAAATTTGAAGTAAAAAAAAAGTAAATAAATTTTAAATTAAATAAATAAATAAATAAATAAATAAATAAAATAATAAAAATAAAAAAAATAAAAAAATTTATTTTATTGAAAAAATAATTTTTTTCTTTTATCTTTTTCAATTATTTTTTTTCAATTATTTTATTTTATTTTATTTTTGGCTTAATTTTTAATTAAAAGTTTTTTTTTCTTTTTCTTTTTTTATTTTTCTTTTACTTTTTCAATTTATTTTATTTTTGGTTTAATTTTTTTAATTTTTGTTTTTTTAACCTTTTTTTATCTTAATTTTCCTTTATGTTAATTAACTTAGGTTTTTAGTAACTTAATTTACTAACTTATATTAATTTAATTTACTAACTTAATTAACCTAGATTTTCATTAACTTAATTAACCTATCTTTTTATTAACTTAATTAACTTAAATTTTAACTTAACTTAACTTTATTAACTTAATTTTAATAGCATGAAAAGTAAAGATCTAAGGGAGTTCTGTCTAGGAGACTAGTTCCTAGAAGCCTTTGTGCCACTAGTCTTTCCTGGGAACGTTGCTTTGTCTAGGAGGATGGTTTTTAAGGAGCCTTTACCCCACCATTCTTTCCTGGGAGCACTCTTGGTTAATACTGATTATGTAATTTTTACTTAGATATTATACTTAAAAAAAACAAAAAAACAAAAAAATTCTGAAACTATCTCCAAAATTTTAAAGTTTTAATTACAATCTAAGGAGTTAGTTGTTTTTTTTATCTTGGTACAATTGTGTTTTGATTCCTTTTAATTATTTGATTTGTACCTAGATGTGGATGATCTAAAACTCACAAGCGTGTCCCTAGTTTTAAGTACAGAAAAAATTTGAAAATCCATAGGACATGACTGAAAAACTGTAGGTAGACAAACTTGTCTTGCTTGTAGGTTTGATTGACTCATTGATGAGGGGACATTGAGTTTACTTAAAATGAAATCCCCAAGTTACGTCTTGCTAAGACGTTAAACTAAGCGCTGGATGGGAGGCAACCCATCATTTTACGTAATTTTCTTTTATTTATTTAATTTCTATTATTTATTTTAGTTTAATTACATGTGAATAATTTTAAAATTGTTAAAATTAAAAATATTTGTTGAGATGTTAGAAATTCACAGCGATCTGTCTGTGTGAACCTTATTGATGAATATGATGGATGCACTTGCATTTCTCCATTACTACTTGCACATTCTCAGGAAATAGGTAATATTTCTTCTCTTTTCTCTTTATCTTTAATTTACAGTTGTTACATTGAGAATAATGTAAGTTCTACCTTGTGGGTGGTGAAAAGTTACCATGCTTAATTTAAAAACAAATTAACAATTTTTTTTAAAAAAAAAATAATTTTTTCTTTTTTATGTTCACATTTTCATTTTTATTGTGTTTGGTTTTATTTTCTTTGTGTGATTTAGTAATTTTTGGAATTTAAAAAAACAATTCTCACAAAAATGTATCATTTCTTTAAATCAAATTTAAGTAAATAGTTAAGTGTTTTGTACTGTTAGATTAATTTTTGAAAACATATCATGAAATATTTTGTAATTATTTTTGATAATTAGTTAGTTTTTGTCATAACTAGTATTTCTTGATAAGATGTAGAAATTATATTAAACCCAAAATCGGTGTTTATGAATTTTTTTTAGTGGAGACTACCTTTGTGAGATATAATTTGAGTCTAATTTCCCTTATTCAGAGTGAAATATATATTTTTTCTACTCCAAATACATTTCTTATTTCTTCAAATTCTTAGATGATCTCTATAGGCATTAACATTGAATGTATGAATTTTTTCTCATCTTAATAGAGTGTCGTATATTTTTTATAATTTTTTTGCTTAGATTAAATGATTTGAGTAGAAATTGATAGTATATGCTTTTATCTCATTCATGCATGACTGCTACTAAAAAAAAGATATATCTGGGGTTACCTAAACCAAATTACACAGAAAAGCCATAAAATTAACCACTTACCAAAATCCTAAAAAAATGTACAATCTGTACATGGGTTGACTCTCTAAAAAAAAGAAAAATATAGAGAGATAAAGAATATATAGTATAATCTACATACTATGACCCGCATTACCCAAAATCCAAAAAAACAAAATGTACAATCTGTACATGGGTTGACTCTCTAAAAAATGATATATATTGAAAAATATCGTCAGAAAAATATAGAGAGATAAATAATATATAGTATAATCTACATACTATAACCCACATTGCCTACAAAGTTGTGAGTAAAGGCTAATTACAGAAGAAAGATATAGGAAGTAATTTCCTAAAAAGTCATTGCACTTTCTTCATTTGTAAAAGGCATATATCTTGAAATTTTTTCTTAATGAGTTTGATTTATGCATGAAAATAATTTTTATATATGATATCTTAATAATTTATACATTTGATTCCTTCCATAAGATCAATGTCAAATTCTTTATACATATGCGAACATATTAGTTCATTTCTATACATCAACTCTTTCGCATATAAATTAGTATGAGTGTTTCAACCCATAGGATTCAGTGTTTTGAGAGTATTGACTTGTGAGGAATAGAGTCGAAGCGAATTCAGATTTATGACACTGAAATTGGGTGAAATTAAATTGATACATTTTTTATATGAAATATGAAAATGATTTTCGACTACTTATTATAATAAATCATGATTGTTTAAAGAGATTAAAATAACTTATGCTTGAGATTTTAATTATGATCTTAAAGGAGATTAAAAAGTATGAGACATTTTTGTGATATGTTGTTTTCTTTTATTCTTAAACGTTAATTTTTGATTTTGTTGTAATTTTAGTTTTTAAGTTGATTGTTGTTATTATTTCTTTTAATTTTTACATTTAGTTCAATGTTTATGGGTATCATTACTGAAAACCCTCACGAGACTCAAACTCGTCCACTAGGGCAACCTAGGGGTTTAAAGGCTTGTTGCATAGGCTAAATGCAACCGTGTCAATCCACGGAAGTGATTTAGGATAGTTTAATTTTTAGTTTTTATCACTTCTCTTGCTAAGGGACTAGCAAGAAGCTGGTTGGGGGTTGTGATGAGTGCTCAAAAAGCACTAAAATTACCATGATTTTATGTACATTAATTGATTAAAAATATATATATTTATATGTTTTATCATATATTTATATAAATTTGTCTTTTTCGAAATCACGGGTATTTTTATTGTTTTTCAGGTATTTTTGCTTAAAAACGTAACTCAAAGACTCAAAGAGGAATACTGGAAGCAATACATCACAAATATATTAATAAATAAATGAGAAAAGGTCAACAAATATGGAAAAATTGGACAAAATGGATCAAAAAGGAGGAAAAACGCGCCACCCAGCCCACGCGCGTGCCGCATGTAGCACGCCCAGTCTCCCGCGTGCACCTGCGCGCGCCAGCTCTCCAATCCGTGCACGCCCTTGCCCCTTTCCACGCGCACATGTGCACACCCCAGCTCCACTCCGCGCGCGCCGCTGCCATCTACGCCTCAAATCCGCGCGCAACCGCCCCCACATCATGTTGACGTCATCAAATGACATCATCATCCACCACTCCGCGTTTCCACCATTTTTTCACCCAATTTTTCTCTCCATCCTCACCTATAAATACCCCCCTTCTCTTCTAATCACACCTCAAAACACATCTTCTCTTCCCTTTCTTTCTCTCATTTCTTAGTTTTTTTAGTTTTTCTTAGTTTTAGCTTTTCTTAGTTAGTTCTTCTTAGTTTTTAAGTTCTTCTCTTTTTGAGAAGAACTAGTTATGTTTTTGTAATTTATTTGCTTTTTGATTCAATAAATGGGAGTACAAATTCCGTTTGGAGGTTTTCCAGCAACGGGAATAGCATCGAAGTACTGTAAGGATTTTATTTTCTTTACAGTTGTTTTTTATGATTTATTCTCACATGTTATATTTAATTTGTATGTGATTAAATTTAATTTTGCTAGCTGTTTGTAAACATGATATAATAATAACGTTGTTATGCTTGCGAAATATTAAATAGGTAAAAATCTCTAAAATGAATTTATTTTATTTTTATTCAAGATTTTATATTAAGAATGTTAGAGAGAAATATATTATTTTTCATTACAAACTTAAATCTGAAAATTAGATTTTAAGGTTTAGTTATAGGTCGATTTAGAGTAGTGTTCTTTTATTTGTTGGTACAATCGTAGGTAGTTAGTGTGAAGCTCTATTTCAAAAGTTTTTATAAGAATTATTATCTGAAAATGTATTGACAACAAGTTTTCAGTAGTGGTTTTAAAACTTGAAAGTTAGTACTCAGATAATTAAATTCTTAGGTTTAATTTGAACACCTTGAATAAAGTTTAAATGTCTAACCCCACCAAAGGTGGCATTTAAATGGTTTTCAATCTCTTAGAAAAAGGAATTAATTTAATTAACCAAATTAGTTATCAACCCCACCCATAGGTGTTAATTGATTTGTTTAGTTAACAAAGAATATCTAACCCCACCAAAGGTGGTATTCATATAAAAAAGAGAGAATCAATAATTATCAATTCATATCTTTAATAACCTAAATAATATGAGCAAGCATAATTAACTTAATTATTATATCCATAAATACTCCACCATTATAAACGATAAAATTTGCATAAATGTTTATTGAATCTATGTTTATTTTTATGTTATTAGATTAGAAACACAAAAAACCAAAATATCGTGACAGGATGTTTAGGATTTAATTTTGTTTTTAAAAGTTTGAATAATAAATTAAGAACCACATATATTACTTCCTTAGATCGACCTTGGGAGTATAGTTATCATTTTCTACGAAATGATTCGTGCACTTGCGAGAGTTTTATAAATACATAAAACCAAAGTATCGGCAGGATCGGCAATGTCGGTTCTGCCCGATCACTTAGCCTAGTCAATGTCCATCAAATGGAGCTTAGCCTAGTCATATGCAAGGTCTACCAGGGGTTCTGAGATGTCTGAAGTAGAGGTGTTGGATGTTTTGTTGGAAGATTTGGTTGTCTTTTAAGAGCTGTAGCATTATTTCTAGATATTCTTCTTCTATTTTTGCTATAGCAAGTAGCATACTTGCATGGGATTTTTGAGGTAAGAATTGGTATTGTACTGGCTGGACTTCAGGCTTCACTATTCCATATCTATGTTTGTTAAGCCATGCATTCACCACAGGTTTTAGAATTTTTTGGGGACATTGAATGATGCCTATCATTTTATTTTATATTTTTTTTATAACTACGACTCCTGAATCTTATGTTGGTTTAAAGGAACTATTGACATACCCAAGGAAGGTAGAATTTTGTTAAAAAGCTACACAGGGCTAGAAACCTTCTCTCAAGCTCCATGGGTTTGAAGAGTGTTAAGGTCATAACTTTCCTAGTCCTCTAGTATAAGAATCTCTAGTGTAGATCTAAAGAATTTCCACCAATGTGTAAACTAAGAGGATATTTTAGTGGGTTCAACAGTTTTACAATTAAAATAAAATAACCAAGAATGACAATATTTTTGGTTTTTAATTAAGAAGGTATTGAACCAGGCATGTTTATAATCCCAATAATTAAAGGCTTTGTAATGGTATTGGGTGGTTTTGAGACAAATTGGGAAGATTTTATTTTTGGATAAATCTAGACCCTATTCTTATGGAGACAAGATTTTGACAATTTTGTAGGTAAAATATGATGGATCTTCTTGGTTACTTTTGGTGAAAAAAGTGTTTGAATTCAACATATCTAGTATATTTCAAAATACTCTAATAGTATTCTAGGGTTTGGGTTAGGTCCCATTGTTTATAAAACTAACTTTTTCCAAACATTTTTTGAAAAGAACTATAAGGACTTCTGTTATGAAATCCTTGTTCTACAATTATAATAGTTTGAGAGACTTGTTTTAAAATATATTCAAATGCTTTTTGAGAGAATGACTCTTTTTTCTATATTTTAGAGATTATATTGGAAGAAGATGATGCCTCTTTCTTAGTTTTAGATATTATTTTTGAAGAAGATTCTTCCTTTTTTGTTTTAATGAATTAGATATTTTATCTGTGGGAATTAGGCCTCTATTTTTGCACTTCAATGTTCTCAAGGAAATTTTGAAGGATTTTAAGGAGTTTTGGGAATTCAATAAGGGACATAATCCACTACTAAATATTTTTTGTTTTAAGGTCGGATTGAGAGTCTTGTTCGACTGGTTCAGCTCAGGTGATAATGGATTTTTAAGAAGAAATAAGTTTTGTAGATGGTTCTTCTTTTCCTTTTCCTCTCCTTCGAGACATGGTTGGTTTTATCAGTTTTGTAAGAAGTATCATATTAGGAAATTGAGTAAAGAATTTTCATCCCCTTTAATGAATTTTATATCAAAATCAAAAATATTTAATATAGCTTGCCATCAGGCAAAAATATGTTTTGAGGCGATGTTTTGCACATCTTTTTGTAAACTTTCTTTAGCTTATTTTCAATCAATTCTTAATAAAAAAAATTGATTTAATAAATTAGACTGAAATTTGGCCAAACCTATATATCGATTGAGTGCATATTGCAGCTATTTGAATATCAAATAATCGATTTAAGTATAATTCAAGTGTGGACAAGGTGAGTCCTCAATCGATAAATAAATTTCATTTATGTAGAACATATATAATTATATTTATATTAGCTAATTATTTATATATATTTCTTTTATATAGGACATGTTATTATTAACTTCAAGCTAATCACTCATCACATTTAGTAATGTTCTATGATTCTTCATTTTTCAATCAATATCAAGAGAAGGATATTAGAATCAGAGCTAAACAATTATATGATTGGGCATTAACACTTAACACAAATCAGAAGTTGATAATCCCTTGGCCACTAAAGTTTGAACAAGGCCAAGATCATTAGATGTTGGTAATCCTTGATCTATATGGCAATCATGTTTGATAATGTGACTCAGCTTCTCTAAAATTGAGTAAAGATACAAAAGCAGTTGTTGAAATGTAAGAGTTATAGTTAGCTATTTTTCTTCTATTGTTCATTGTAATATTTAATAAAAAAACTAACTGTTATAAACTTCGATAGGGCATGGAAGCTATGGAACAAGAGTAAGGGCATTGCCATTAAAAAATCTCATAAGCTTATTTGGGACAAAGTTATGGTATGTACAAGCAAATATTAATAATTTAATTAATTTTACAATTGAATAATAAAGATATTCGAATATGTAAAATAATGTACACTTTTTTTTGTAAGTTCCACAATAAAATGAAGGAGTCATGTGTGGTTACTATGTCATGAAGTTTATGAGCGAAATCATCACAAATATCAAAATTCTAATTAAAGATGTGGTAAACTCTTTTACCAATATACCTTTTTAACATATATGAGTTATTTTTTGTGAGTTCATGAAATTACATTCTTATTTTGAATTTAAATGCATGTAGTTCTTTGGTTGTAACAAGTCGGGCTATGACCCATAAATTTTTTATGATTTATGAGAGGAATGGGTAGAACACATGGTTCAAATTATATCATCACAAGAAGAATCAGTAGAAGATTTTGATGATCTTGAATAGCATATGACAACATCATGGTAATTTTTATAATGCTTTAATTTCTATATTCCTATGTCTGAAGTCTGGGCAGCATATTTAGGGGAATGAATTATTATATGGACCTATTTTTTGCTCAAACTTCATATCATCTCTCTTGCCTAGTTCCCTTGTATGACAACATCATAGTAGTCACTGGCCAGCCAAGTATAGGAAAACCACCAATAATCATCATTTTGGTGTAATATCATGAATTCACAAAAAATAACTTATATTTGTTAAAAGATTAGTAAAATAGATTATCACATCGACACCAGAGTGATATAATAATAACATTATCCCTTCGAAATCATATTAGCACTATATTAATCTGTTTTCTATAAATACGAAGTTATTTGGAATCAAGCTGGTATTTTTAATGCTATAATGAGCTCTAAATATAAAGTCAAGTGTAACTTCGATTTGTTACTTGGGTTGGTTGGGAAAAAAACAACTGTTCCATAAGTTTTTGGGCACTAAAACTCAACCAACCCAAGTAACAAATCAGAGTTACACTTGACTTCATATTTAGAGCTCATTATAGCATTGAAAATACTAGCTTGATTCCATATAGCTTCATATTTATAGACAAAAGATTAATACAGTGCTAATATGATTTTGTAGGGATAAAGTTATTATCATACCACTCTGGTATCGATATGGTAATCTCTTTTGCTAATCTTTTAACATATATAAGTTATTTTTTGTGAATTCAAGATATTACATTCTTATTTTGAATTTAATTACATATAGTTCTTTTGTTGGAACAAGTGGGGCTATGATATGCAAATTTTTGATGATTTACGAGAAGAATAGAAAAAAACACTTTGTTCAAATTATAACATCAAGAGAAGAATTTGATGATCTTGAATAACGTAGGACAACACCATGGTAATTTTTATAATGCTTTAGTTTCTCCATTCCTATGTTTCTGAAGTTTGGACTGGTGATTCTAAGACAACCAAGCTTCCTCTCCTTGATAATAAAGTGAGAATATCAAAAATTCCATGACAAAAGAGATGACATTATTTTATTTGTAATTTAAGTTAAATATATATGTATTGTATTAAATTATTTTTTTGTAATAAATTTAATTCTCAAGTAATTAATTAATATTTAATTTTTCAATTATTTATATTATTTAAAATATTTGTTAAACAGATTTTGGTTTTTTCTGTGATCGAATACAGGTTTTCATTTTAATATATTAGAAAATGAGTAAATTTTGTAAAAAAAAGTGTAAAGTCGGTTCACGCATTGATCGAATATAGGTTTTCATTTTAATGATATAAATGGATTTATATTTGCTTAGTTTTGCTATCATTTTACACAAATCTATCTTTTTGAAATCACGAGCATATTTTATTTTTTTGGATATTTCTTATATTTAAATAATTTAACCTAAAAAATATATTTGAAGCACTTCATTACAACTATTAGAGCTTGAAAAGATAGCATATGGAAAGCATTACATATGTTTCAAAAATTGAAAAGAGGATATATAAATAAAGTTTTCCAAGTGATACAGGGATGACTATGTCGTGGTGTAAAAGTTTTGTATGATGTGGTGCGAACAAATAGGATTGAAATCAATACGTCCCAAAAATGATACGAGCCATGACGTAAAAATGTTGTATGCCACGGTGCAAATATAGTGGATCATGCCTAAACTGCGTACATCATGTGTATACCGCAGCGTGGAACAAATGTATGTAGTGATGCCATTTTAAAAAATTCCATCTTTCTCTCCTTTCCTTACCCTATAAAAAGCACCTTATTTCTATTGTAAAAAGATATCCCTTAATCTTTTGTCCTTCATTCTTTACATTTCTTAGTTTTTATTTAGCTTTCATAAGCTTTTCTTTTATTAGTTTATAGTTTTTATTAGTTTATAGTTTTTCTCTCATTTGAGAGTTGAAAAAATTTATATAGTTTATGGTATAGTTTCTAGTTTCAATTCAATATACAATGCATCAATTATGTTTGGAGGTTTTCTAGAATAGAAGCAATTCTAAAGAATTATGTTGGGGTATATTTAAATGTATTCTTTTTAGATTATCTCTAAATGTTGTTTTACATGCTATATGTTTAATTTATTGATCATTTATTAAATTATGCATGTTTGGCTATAAATAACATGTGATATTAATAATTTTGTTACGCTTGTGAAATATTAAAGTAGATTAATTTTTTTTATAAAATGTATTAATTTTTATTAATTCATCAAGATTTAATCAAAGTTTGTAAATGAAGAATATATTGGTAAGTGTTTTCCATAATAAACAAGAGATTTATATTTAAGATTTAAATTATTTGAATTTTATTTAGAATAATAATTCTGGAAATTAGACAATTGTAGTCTAAATATGATATCGAGGCATGCTCTATTTCAAGGATTTATATAAGAATTATTATTGAAAGATATATTGATGACATTTTTCATTGTAGTTAGAAAATCTGAAAGTTAGATCAAGATACTTAAATTATAAATCTAACTTAGATACCCTGTGTGAGTTTAAATTGTTAGACTCGACCAAAGGCGGTAATTGAATGGTTCATTAATCTTTTAGAAAATAAGTATAATTTAATTAAAATTAACAGCTCGACCTAATCGAAGGCGGTAAGTGATTTTAATTAATAACAAATAGTAGACTTAATTAATCTTATATTTGTATATATAAGAGAGAATCAATAATCTTAATTCATATATTTAATAACTTACTTAACATTGAGCAATTATAATTAACTAACTAATATATCCCATAAATTCTCCACAACTTATTAAATTTTTAATTACCTAAATGTTTATCAAACTTATCTTTACTTTTATGTCAGTAGTTTAGAAACTCAACCAAAGACAATAATGACAGATGTTTAGGTTATTTAATTTCATTTTTTAAGAATTATTTGAATAATTTAAAAACCATGCGATACCTCTTTACACTTGCGAGCTATTATATAAATCATACAAAATATTTATGTAGAAATTTTGTTCATCAATCCATACTAGAATCACCTACAATTGAACAATCGATAGCATTATGCCCAATTGTACCAAAAACTCCACATACTTCTTGATTTGACATCTGTTGGGTAAGGAGGAATTGCACTTTCTTAGTTAATTCCACAAATTGCAAGGTTGTTTCGTTCCCGAAGCCAACTTTATTGACTCCCACTCTCCTTCCTCTAGCACTATTTTGTCGAAAATTAGTACCAACATCTCATATAACTCATAGGTTTTTCTACTATTTTTTCTCCTATAGATTCTCCTGTAGCATTATCAACAGTGTATTGACACTGTTGTATTAGTCCATCATAAAACAACTGATTTTGTAGTTGTAATGGGAAGCTCTGATGTAGGCATTAAGTCAAAAGGAGCTTAAATCTATCCGAAGCTTCATGGAAGAGCTCATTATCCATTTGGAATAATTTTGCTATTTTTTCCCTTAAATCAACATTCTTTTGATGGGAATAGAACTTACCCATAAATACTACCTCTTAAGTAGTTAATGAACCCAGTTTTAGAGTCTTGAACCAAGACTTAGCTCTATCCTTAGTGTGTAAGGAAAACATATCATCTTGTTTTTCATCAAGTATTTGCAGCGAAATTGTTTGCATAGTAGCACAAAATTCTCTAATATAGTTTAAAAGGTCTTCATTAAAGTACTTTGAAATGAAGGTAACAAGGAATAATTAATATTTTTCAATTTATAATTCTTTGCAACCTCTCTTAATTGTATACAAGTAGTATTTCCAATGATTGGCAATGCGTACTCCTTCATTATTTTCAGTTTTGTATCCATTATCACCAATATCTACTTGCATTTGGGGTTATTCCAAACTTTCATCTTTCTTCAAAATTGTTTTGAACATATAGATGTTAATAAAATGTACGAGTTCATTTCTCAAAGATTTCTTACATTTTGGACATTAATAATATAAAACAAAAATTAAGAAAGTAGAAGATTTAGTACTAATAAATAAGTACTATTAGATGTATAAATAAAAAGAAAAAAGAAAAATAAAAATAAACACTACACACAAGTTAGTCAAAATAAGTTATAACAAAAATAAGTTAGTACAAAGAAATACTTAACACAAAGTAATTAAAAGAAATAAAATAAAATAAAATAATTAGTAATGAAAGTAAATAAAGAAAATAAAAATAAAATAAAATAAAATAAAAATACTAAAACAAATAACAAAATTAAGTTAATAATTAAATAAAAGAAAAGAAAAGAAGGTTAATTTTTTTTATTTTTAAATATTTAATATTTTTAATTTTAAAATGTGTTTTTTATAAATCAATTATTAAGCTAGATATTTGATTTTCAAAAATTTTTGAATTTTTTTAATAAAAAAGGTAAAATCATGAATATTTATAATACAAAAAGTTTTTAAGATTTTTGATAATTAAAATTTAAAAACGCTATTCCTCCCCGATAATAGAGCCAAAAACTTGATAATTGAGTTTTGTATTTGATAAATAACTCGCTAAGTGCACGAATCATTTTGTAAAAAAATGACAATATACTTTTAAGACCAATCTAAAGAGGAATTATGTCGTTTTTAAATAATTCAACAAAATTCTTAAAAACAAAAATAAATCTAAATATTCTGTTACAAAGTTTTGGTTTTGAAATATCTACATTAATAGTACAAAATAATAAAAGATAAAGGATATATGGGCTTACACAAACTATAGGTAGACATGCAAATCATTAATCAATGGAGAATTAATGGGATATTTAGCTATTTCTTTATTTGAGGGAATTTAATATAAACTATTTAACAACTAAACATAAAAATAATATATGTAACTCTCAAAATTGAGAGAAACTTAAAAGAAAACTAAACAAAACCTAAAGAGAAGAATGAAGTAGATGAAGTTGTTGTTGGTGTATTATTACAAGAGGGTGAGAGTTTATATAGTTTTGAAAAAAGCTACAAAAAGGAGAGAAAAGTGGCTATCTGTTTCATTCACAATCCAAAAGTCCCTCACCGTAGCACACATTAAAGCACCACCACGGCACGTGTTGTTCTGTATGTCTTTAACTTTCTTTGTATTTCACCCCTTACAATCTTGGTTGATACATATACGAGGCTTTTATATATTTTTACTCTTTTATTCTTCTTTGGTTGCAATTGAGTTCTTTTAGGTATAATTTTTCAAATATTTATTAGTTGAATAATTTTGAACCTAAAAATACCTGAAAAATGACAAAACGTATCTATGATTCTAAAAAATAGATTTGTTATAATAGTAATAAAATTATACAAATATAAGTCTATTTTGACACTAAAATGCATATAAATCACGTAATATTTAGTGTTTTTCAAGCACTCACCAATGCCACAAGGGTGGTAAAAGTGTATCGCGGTGCATGATCTCATGATCCACATTTCTCTTCTTTTCTCAACATTTTTCTACCTATATAAACCTGCCACTCCCTCACTAATAAACATAAAAAAATCAAAATGATTCTGATTTTTCTAAACTATTTTTAAGTCTAAATTTCTTTAATTTTATGCAGTCACTACTAAGAAACATACATATGGCCTCGGTTTTTAACCGTGACCCTAGGCCTATGACCACAGTTATAAGAACTGAGGATAGTGAGAGAGACTATAAACTGTTACCTATAGCCTCAGATTTTTAACCAAGACCATAGGGTTTGTCATTGGCCTCGGTTTTCAATAACCAAGGCCATAAGGTATGCATAAATAAAAAAAATACAATTAGTAATTACAATATTAAAAATCATACTATATTAAAATTAGAAGTATAATTACATTTGAGAGTTTATTATATACTAAAACATAATAAAAAATTACTATTACAAACTGACTTTTTACTATTAAGTACAAGCATTTATAAGTGTACTTTAAATCAACATAGGCATTGGTGCACTGGGGCTGGTGTGTTAGGGTGTTGCATTGGGGCTAGTGCTAGTGTTGGTGCGCCTGCTGCCTGGTACACTAGTGAGCCTGGTGCCTGGTGCACTAGTGAGCCTGGTATTGATGTATAAATAGCCTCTGGCTTTTTTCTCAACAAACATGAGAAACTGTACATATTGGTGCACTAGCACCAACGCAGTGCACTAGGCTCCACATATTGAAAAGAATCCACCAATATTTTTGTCATAAGCTATAATCAAGTCCATAACGACGACTTCACCCTTTATTTGTTTCTTTTGAAGAATGAAAGACTCCATATATTGGAAAAACATATAGATGGAATCCACAACATGGCAACAATGCTGGGGATGGATTCCTCTATGATCATTACCAAAGTCCACCTAAGCTTAAATGAATTGTGTGGAATATCAAAAAATATTAATGACAATATTCAAGATCACAGATTGTTTTCTCATATTACTATTTTTCTGTCAATCTCAGCAACAAAAGTGTCAAATCCAGGAAGTCTTGCCCAAAACATAATATTGTAGGTAAATTATATTCCTTAAATCTCATGAATCATGGATAATAGAAACAATAAGTTAACTTTTATAGTATACTTCTTACTTTTGCTTAAAAAAAGTTCCACACTTGATTTAGGTAGATCACATAACTTCATTTTCAGTACACACAAAAATGACTAACCTCATCAATGTTTAGGGAAAGATTTACATAAAAATAAATCTCTAACAATTAGTTGAATTTGAGATATACTTGAGATTTACATAAAAATAGATCTCTAAAATAATAAGGCCATATACCTGAAATATATGTAGCTTCCAGAACTATATTACCCAACAATAACATTTGATTATAGTGAATTTCAATTTCTATAAAGAGCATTTAAATAGTAACAACTAGCAATTTCCTCTTGAAGTGCTATCTAAATAAAGGCTATCAAATCATAAGCATGTGCAGAATATATATTCTGGAGTCTTCAATTCCCAAAAACAGAATTAATAATGAAACAAAATAACCAAATACCAAAAATATTTATCCAATCTATAGAAAAAGGTTGCCAATTTTACCATTAACTCATAAGAGCAAATGGGCAAGATCTATATATTACTAAGCAGCCTCTATAAATATGAATGATGCTTCCTAATCCAAGGAAAATGCTCCATTGCAATACCTGCATAACCCAAAACCCGCTATTATACCTGTTTTGTGTGTTCTATGCTCCATTCAAATGCTCAAAAGGACCACAAATTTCTTGGAGATTCATTGGTGCTCCATGAACCTAAATAATAAATAAAAATAGTCATAAGAATCAAAACGCAATCAAAAGTTCTCCATAATTTATGTACCTATTAAAAGATGCATTCAGATTCTATAGCCCAGGATTAAACTATAGGATTCCATAAATTTAGACCAGTTATCACCCATTGGAGTAGAATTAAGATAGATAAAAACAGGGTCAAATACCTTCTTTCAAGGTTCACTAGCTCTAAACTTTGGATCTAGATCTTGTCCAACATAATGAGAACTAAGAAAAATCTATCAGACAAACAAGAGCCAACATGAATAGAGATTACAGCTTTAATGTACACTAAAACAAAGAGTAATGTTATGATACCCCAAAAGTTGGAACATTCCCTTCAACTCAAGTGACAAATGATCATTGGTCCCTTTCCTATCACAAGAAAACATAGCAGTCATAAATAATAGTTACAACAATTTGTAAGCAAAATCTTTATTTATTCCATTTTCAGTATACCTTCTAAATAGAGATTCCATAATCCCAGTAATACGGTTCAAAAAATTCAATAGTTGTCAAATGAAAATGACAATGACAATGGGTAAATATTTTACAGAGGAGCAAACTTTTGTTTACATCCAACATACCTGTGCAGAATCAGAAATAAGTAGCAGAACAAGGTCTCTTTTACAAAGTCCCAAAAATAGAAACAGAGAGACTCATAGTACTTCTTAAAGAGTCTTTTACCCCTTGTTAAACCTAACGAAATTAGGATGTTGCCATTTTTTTTGTATAGCAATGTAGAATTGTGAGTCTCGAGAATACCTGTTTTGTAGCATATTGCAAGTAAGTGATGTAGCTTACTGATGCATTCTTGAGCAGCTTGGGTAATTTTCACTTTTCTAACATTTTGTTCACCAACCTCCTTAATGTTTTCTCATTCACCAATCTCCTTAAAACCCATGTTCCATTAATCAGATCAAAGTCATCCCAAAAATTATAAACAAGAATTTTCAGTAATGGGTTCATCGCTATGAGACAAAACAACAAATAAGGAATAATGACATGTTGGCACACAAAGTACCAATGTTGCAGCAGGAGGGAAAACAAGACGTAAACCATCAATGAGGTGATTACCTAATAAACAAAATTTGAATATGCTTACCTCAGCTAGAGTGAATTCGAAGAGCAGATCAATCACGTGACGAGGAAATACATCTCCAGTGCGCGAGGGGGGAAAAGAAACAAGGGAACGAGAACGATGAGACGAGGACAATGAGATAAGGACGAAGAGACGAGACGACAATATGAGAAGAGATGCAGAGAGGCTCAATTGATCCCATCTCTGAAAAGAATATATATATATATATATATATGCTTTGCATGAAAACCCTAGGATATCAGGGTTGAGAAAGGAACAAAAAAAGGCACAAAAAAAAGAAGAAAAAAAAGGGAAAAAGGGAAACATAAAAAAAATTGATAAATTTTTTTGGTGTTAATTTGGTGTAAAAAGGAAGAAAAAGAAAGAAGGAAAAAGGAAACATAAAAAAATTGATAAAATATTTTGGTGTTAATTTGGTATAAAAGAGAGAAAATTAATAGGGTATGTCTATGACCTCGATTTTTAAATAACCGAGGCCAAAACCCTATGACTTCGATTTTTAAAAAAACCAAAGATAAATGTCCGAGACTATATGTATGTATTGTAGTAGTGAGTAGTTTTTTGATTCATGTAGTAGTTAAATTTCTTTAATTTTATATAAATAGATTTGTTTTGAGATTTTTCATATACAAATCAGTATTGAAATTCTCTATAGTGAGAGATAAAATAGAGGTGTTAATTTTAATTTTATTCTTATATTATCATAATTAATTTTAAGTACTATTTTGAATGTTATTTTTAATATGCTAACTATTTATTAAATCAAAACATGTCTGTCTAAAAAACTATAGGATATTAGTATGTTATTTGTGAACTGTTGACTTAGGTAAATATATTTATAAAATAAATTGATTTTTACTTCTTCATTTTAAGACCTATACAAAGTTTATTATAAAAAATATATTGATGACATATTTTTTATAATAGATTTAAAATATGAAAGTTAGATTTAAGAATTGATTATCAAGATCTGATTTAGAATTATGTTCTATTTCAAAGATTTTTTATGAAGATTTATTATTAAAATATTTATTGACGACATATTTTTGGTAATAGCTTTAAAATTTGAAAGTTGGTTCTTAGATACATCAATCTTAAATTCTACTTTGGCACCTTAAATGAGAGTTTAAATTATGGTCTCGACATTAAGCAGTGATTTAGATAGTTTGCTATTTTTTTATAAATAAATCATAATTTAATAATAATTAAGTAGTGATCCGATCTTAGGATATTAATGAGTTTTTATTAACAATGAATATGATCTTGGCCTTAGGATATTTTTATACCAAAAAGGAAAAATCAGTAATATTAATTTATATCTTTAATAACCTAATTAATTTTAAGTAAGCATGATTAACTAACTAATATACCTTATAATTTCTTCATTGAACATTAAATGTTTATATGCCTGCTATTTGTTGAATCATATTTATATTTAAATTTATGTTATTAGTTTAGATTTTTCAAATCCAAATAATCTTGATAGAGTGGACTTGATTGGTCAATTTTGACAAAGTGGACTTGTGAGCTATTTAAAAATATTTAAAATTTGTGTATCATTTTTTTGTGAATCATAGGACAGGTTCTAGGAATGGACTTGACTAGGTTCTTGAGAACTAGTCAATTTGGGTTGCCAACAGTGAATTGGAGATTATTTGTGTCATTGGGAATGACACTTATTCAAGTGGGACTTTTTTTGGGTGAATAGATGTAGTGAAGTCATAAGGCAAGTCCAAGAGAGGCACACGAAGATCATTACCACTGGTGATTCTACAAGAGGTAGTGAGATAGTTGCATGCTAGAAGCCAATTAGAAGATGTGGAACCTAAAGACTCTTTAGAGCACCAAGGTGAGGACTTTGAAAAAAATGAAGTGGGGGACAATGTCATTGTCTATATGAGAGGTACTATGGTAATTGGTAAAATAGTTATTATCGAATTATTTGGAACTTATGTGTCCTCGCATAAAGTAATGTTTCCTTCTAAAATATAGAAAAATGTTCTAAAAGCTCTTTAGTGGGTGGCATGGTGTCAATCTCTCCATAACCTCGGCACTTGTGGGCATAATTTTCTAAGGGATATGCTTGTGAGCTAGAGAATGGTCACAGGATGGGCATTAATTGTGCCATAAGAATGTGCCAGTTTCTTTTAAGAAATGGAGTATTAGGGACAGTATCGGTGATACATAAGGGTCAATATTGTGAATGATTCCCACGTGAGAGGCTACACGAGAGAGAATTTCTATGCCAATGGTTTATTTGGTCATGTGAAGGTAGCTTCATGGGAATGCAGCATGCCATGTCAACAACATGCTAGTAAGGTAGTGTTGCTCTAAGCTAGGCATAATGTAAATATGACAACCCTCATGATGATGATGTCAAGTAGAGATGTGCATTGGTCAAGAGTTCAGCCGAGCACTAAGAATCCGTAGGCTTGATGGCAAGAAATTAGGTGACAACATGCTAAGATGAAGACAACATGAGTGCACTTCGAATCAAAGGAGTTGCTTATTGATGCAACATGTGAGTTTGTTTGAATGAAACTTACTTGCATGTAAAATACAATTGCTTGGATGAATTGAGTATAAGTTGGCATAGGTGTTAGCTTAAGTAAAGGTATGTCAAGGAGAAATGAGCATACATATAAGAAGGGTGCAAAAAGAAGTTGGCCCTTGAACAAGGAGTTGACCCTTAATGTCAAGTTACCTATTTGAGAGTGTGTACGAAGAGACCTAACAAAGGTAACGGGAAGCCGACTAAGTCTTAGTACATAGTTGTACTATTTTCTATCAATATGTGTGACTTTCACAATTAAGCAAGTAGTTTTACCGCATTATACATAGATGATGAGAACCTTACGATGGGGCTAGCGTCTTGGTTGAGTAACCTTGGTGTCAGAAAACAATGGGAAGTCACACTAGTGTGAAACTCATTAAGAGTAGTTCTCATTGTTATTTTCTCGAGGAGCACCTAAGTATTTGGGCAAGATTCATGTTCTAGACTTAAAAGATGATAGACTAGCCTTGACTTGAGGAATCTTGGCATCGAATGGTCAAACTTTCGATACACGAACTCGTAAACCATTACACAATACCTTACCAAAATAGTGATAAGCCTTACTTTTGAGAGATTTTGGTAAGAAATGGAGCCTAACTGATAAGAGTCAAATTATTGCATTTTTGTTATGATTTAAATGTTAATATTTGTGTGAAAATTACGTTTATCTGATTATTTAATCCACAAATGTCATTTCATGGGTATTTCGTGTTTAAAGTGAAATTTCAAGTAAAATCATAATTTTGGAGAAGTTTGGGACAAATTTCTATGAACGGGATTGAGTGCAAATAAAAAGAAAACAAAATTTCAAAATTTGGAATTTTGCTGCCGGCGAAAACCTTATGGAGAATACGTTCAAAATCATGCAGGGAGCACGGATTTTGGCAAAGCAATCTCGCCACCGGCCAAAGAAATCTCACCGCCAGCCAAAGAAATCTCGCCACCAGCAAACTTAAACTCGCCGCCAGCCACAGTAATCTAGCCGCCGGCAAGATTTAGCGGATCAAAAATCGTAACTTTCCAGAAATCTCGCCGCGGCGAGAACAATGTCGCCGCCGGTGAGTCTCATCCGAAAACAAATTTTTTATTGTGTTTTGTTCCAAAATTTCCCCCCAAACCCTAGATCTATATATACAATATGATGGAGAAAGAGGGGGACGGCAGAGAGAACAGATTTGAGTCATATTTGGAGGAGAAAAGGCAATTTTGGAGAGAAAGTTTGGAGAAGCTTGAAGGATCATCACCATTGTTGCTACCAAGTCTTCATCTTCAAGAGTTTTTCATCTCTTCTCCTTAGCCTTCATATTCTGTATTTTATTCAGATTTGTTATTCATAAATTCAATTGAAATAATGGTTGTTCTTATTTTCGTTATGAACTAATTCATTTTTGCTAAGGCTATGATGTAGTTGAATCAAGGAAATCTGATATCTTTTGTTATTGTTATATGAGTTCATTGTTTTCAAGTTGAGTGTTTATTTCCATGCTTAATGCTTTTAAATTTCTAGCCAAGATTTAGATGATTAGTTGCATTATATTGAGACCGAGAGGAGATATGTAATGAATGCTTCTTGTGATAAATACCGTATGTTGAATGCGAGTGTGAGAACTAATGCATGATGTATGTGGTTAATCTAGAAATTCCATAAATCTTAATGTGCTTGTTTGTGATTAAATCTTCATAGAAATATAGTTGATTTTCATAAATAAGTAATTCTAATATAACTCGAGAGAGAGTATTAGGTAAGTTTGGGTTTTTCAACCATCACTTTTAGCTTTGATTCTCATATAACATGACTTGAAATCGGATTGAATTGATTTAGCGAAATCAAATGCCTTAGCATTTTTAATCATTTGTGAACAACATTAAATTTTGTTATTTGCGTTTAGTTTTATGTTAATTTTCTTTTAAAACAATTTCAACAATTCGGTTTTCAAATAAAATTAGGGTTAGTCAATTTCGGTACTTAGTAACGCCATTTCATGTGGGTTCGATATCCGTACTTTTGTACACTTTATTACTTGAACGATTTGTACACTTGCGAAAATAAGCATCAAGTTTTTGGCGCCGTTGCCGAGGAATGGTTTGATTTTATTAATATCGATACTACCTAATCTTAGTTTTAATTTGAAGTTAATTTGCATTCTCATTGTTTCATTTTTAATTTTGTTTATTTTGCTGTTTTATTTTATTTATAAAAAAAAAGTAACTTTGTGTTGTTTTGTGTTAGTTGATTTTCTAGTTGTAGGATTTTTGTATGAGACGTACAAGAAGCCTTAACCTTCTTCCATTTGATCTGGAGATTGATATAACATATAGGCGTCTAAACCGAGAGAGAAGACGTTCAACTTCAGCTCCTAATAGACAATTAGCCATGGATCCACCATTTGTTGAGGGAGGTGGAAATCGTAGAGATTTGAGGGATTATGTTGCGCCTAATGTTGTTGGAACTATTTCGAGTATAAGGAGGCCAACTATTCAAGCCAATAACTTTGAGATAAAACCATCCTTTATCCAAATGGTTCAATCAAATCAGTTTGGGGGAATGTCAAAGGATGATCCAAATGCACATATTGCTTACTTTCTAGAGGTGTGTGATCTTTACAAGATAAATGGTGTGTCCGAAGATGCTATAAGATTGAGGGTTTTTCCTTTTTCACTTCGGGATAAAGCCAAGTAGTGGCTAAACTCATTACCACCAGGATCAATTACAACATGGAATGAATTGGTTCAGAAATTCTTATCCAAGTTCTTTCCTCCTGCTAAGACAGCAAAATTAAGGAATGAAATCACATCTTTTACACAGTATGACCAAGAATCATTGTATGAAGCTTGGGAAAGATTCAAAGAAATGTTGAGGAAATGCCCACATCATGGTATACCAATTTGGCTGCAAGTCTCTACATTTTATAATGGGTTGGTTTCAAACTATCGGGCAATGATTGATGCTGCAGCTGGAGGGTCTTTAATGGAAAAAACACCGGAGGATGCTCATGAGTTGTTAGAGATTATGGCAGAAAACAACAATCAGTGGCATTCAGAGCGGGTAATTGCAAAAAGACCAGCAGTAGTGCATGAAATTGATTCAGTGAATGCTTTGTCAGCTCAAGTTGCTATTCTTTCAAGAAAGATGGATTCTTTGTCATCCAGATTCGAATCCAAACCAACTGCACAATGTGATTTATGTGGTGGAAATCATGCTAGTATCGAGTGCCAAGTTGGAAATCCATCTGCTTTACCAAATGCTGAGCAAGCAAATTATGTTTCAAATTTCCAAAAACCTCAACATAACCCATACTCGAACACCTACAATCTAGGTTGGAGAAATCAACCAATTTTGTCATGGGGAAATAACCAAAGGGGATTCAAACCGTCATCATCTTCCTACCAACCCCAGGAGAAAAAACAAACAAATTTGGAAGAAATTTTGGGAAAGTTCATTGAGGAGACAAGAGCAAATTTCAGAAATCAAGAGGCAATCAACAGGGACATCCAAAACCAACTGGGGCAGCTTTCAAAGCAGATTGCAGAAAGGTCGCAAGGATCGCTGCCTAGTGACATAATAAATCCCACAGAGCATGCAAAGGCTATCACATTGAGAAGTGGTAAAGAACTTGAATGGCAGAAGAAATCGGAGAAAAAGATGGAAGAATCTAAAGAAAATCCATCAAGATCCCAAGATATTCAACCTTCCCCATATGCGAAATATGAGCCTCCTATCCCATATCCTCAAAGATTGAATAAGAAAAAGCTTGATAATCAATTTGATAAATTTCTGGATATTTTTAAGAAATTGCATATTAACATTCCTTTTGCAGAGATGTTGGAACAAATGCCCAAGTATGCAAAATTTATGAAGGAAATTCTATCAAAGAAGAGGAAGCTGGGAGATTATGAAACTGTCATGCTAAATGAGGAGTGCAGTGCAGTTCTTCAAAGAAAATTGCCATATAAATTGAAAGACCCAGGGAGTTTTACTATACCTTGTACTATAGGAAGTTGCAATTTTGATAAAGTCCTATGTGATTTAGGAGCAAGCATTAATTTGATGCCACTTTCTATTTTCAGGAAACTAGGCCTGGGAGAAGTGAAGCCCACTTCAATCTCTTTACAATTAGCGGATCGATCGGTGAAATATCCTCTAGGGGTAATTGAGGATGTTTTAATTAAAGTCAACAAATTTATTTTCCCTGTAGATTTCGTGGTGCTTGACATGGAGGAAGATAGAGAGATACCATTGATATTGGGGAGACCGTTCCTTGCAACTGGAAGAACATTGATTGATGTTCAGCAAGGAAAGCTCATTCTACGGGTGCAAGATGAACAAGTAACTTTTGATGTTTTTAAAGAAATAAAATTTCCAAGTGATGTACATTCTTGTTTTCAAATTAACACTCTTGACGGGTTAATCTCAGAAATTTTTGAGGAGAAAACTCCATTGCTACCACTAGAAGCTTGCCTTGTGAAATCTGTAACAATTGAGGAGGAAGATGAGGGGACGAGACAATGTTCTGAATTACTGGCAGCACCTAATGAATATTTATGCAGTGATGAAACATTTAAGGAGTTGGGAACAAATGAAACTCCAACCTCAGTGGTAAAGAATGGAGCCAACAAGATTGAGCTAAAGCCAATGCCATCCCATCTAAGAAAAAATCTTACAATTCACAATGGCGAAGCGGTTTCTACCGGCGGAAAGGAGATCTCTCTTTCCTTTCTTACATTGAGGACAATGTAAGGTTTTGGTTGGGGTGCGGTAAACGGTAAATCTTTTCTTCCCTTCATTTTTAGTAGTTTTGTTTGTGTGTTTATTTGTGTTTAATTTTGATTTTCCATTTATTTTTCTGCATTTTGATTTAATTTCTTTTATTTGTTTATTGTCTTATCTCTATTTTTATTTTTATTTTATTTAATTTGCATTTTACTTATTTTAATTTGCACGTTGATGATAATAATGTGATTGTGATAACAAGTAGCTTTTAGAAGACATTAAATTTTGCTTCGGTTTAAAGATAATTTCAAATGTTGATTTTACCTAGTTGATGACTCTTTTGGTATGTGGTATGATTTGGTTGATTAGTCTAAATGCTTAGAGAAGTCTTATGTGCGAATTTTTCATGGACATTTTTGTGATCTCAACAAACTCTAGAACTCATTTGAAAACCTCTTGAGGCGAAATAATTTGGAATTGCACTGTTTAGGATATGATGTAGGCCATTTTTGGATCAATTGTGCCATTTTAAGCCTACCTTGTTATTCTTATATCACTAGTAACCTCTTTGAGTCTATTTAAATATATTGGTAGCCTTGCTTTTCTTTCTTTTTGCCTTATATAACCTACCTTCTATTGAGCCAAAAATATATATATATAATTCCTACCTTATTTGTTAAGAGCGCTTAATTTTGAACACAAACTTTTCAAGAGGAATTGGAGAAATCTTCCACATATATTGGAAGAAATTGGTTGGGGATTATGTCTTTTCAAGAGAAATTGGAGTAAAAAAAAATCCACATATATTGGAATTGGAGAAATCTTCCACATATATTGGAAGAAATTGGTTGGGGGTTTTGTCTTTTCAAGAGCAATTAGACTAAGGATGCAAAAAAAAAAAGAAGAAGAAAAAAAAAAGCCTTCACATTCTAGTAAATAAAAGAGTGTTAGTGATAGATGTACTGAGGTGAAAGATTGAGGAATAATTTTGTTTATCTTTAGAAAAATGGGTTATGATCGAAAGAAACAATTTGGGTTGAATGGTGTTACTCTTTTACTTAATTGGTTGTGTTTAATCTAATAAGTGCCCTTATTTGTATTTTGACACTTCCCGTTCTTTCTTAACCAAATACCTAAGCCTAACATTACAAGCCTCATAAAGTCCTATTGATCCGAAGTGGTGTATTTTCCTTCATTAGTGGAGAGAGGTTTGAAAAGTGAGCTTATGGAGTTTGAGATTTCACCTTTTTGTTTGTGGATATTATGCATAATATTATCCGGGCATTATGGCTATTGGTTTGTGGTTTGATGGATGTTTAAGAGTCAATAACAAAAGTGGAATTGGCATTTGAGATTTCTTAAAGCTTAGGTGACATTTAATTATTCTATAAGTTGGGTGTTATTTACAATTTTTTTTAGACATTTGTGCAAATTATTTGTTATGTGATTTTATTGTTTTAAGCTAGGATAGTCATAGGTAAGATGTTTGTGGGTATCATCACTAGAAGCCCTCACGAGACTACAACTCGTCCTACTAGGGCCACCTAAGGGTTTAAAGGCTTATTGCATACGCTTAATGTAATGTTGTAAATAGAATAAATTTCCTTTGAATTTTTCTTTTAATGTCTCCTTTGAAATTATTCATAGATCGCTTTTCTTGCTAGAGACTAGTAAGAAGCTGGTTGGGGGTTGTTGATAAGAGTCAAATTATTGCATTTTTGTTATGATTTAAATGTTGATATTTGTGTGAAAATTATGTCTATTTGATTATTTAATCCACAAATATCATTTCACGGGTATTTCGTGTTTAAAGTGCAATTTCAGGTAAAATCATAATTTTGGAGAAGTTTGGGACAAATTTCTATGAACGGGATTGAGTGCAAATAAAAAGAAAACAAAATTTCAAAATTTGGAATTTCGCCGCCGGCGAGAATATTCTCACCGCCGGCGAAAACCTTATGGAGAATACGTTCAAAATCATGCAGGGAGCACGGATTTTGGCAAAGCAATCTCGCCGCCGGCCAAAGAAATCTCACCGCCGGCCAAAGCAATCTCGCCGTCGGCCAACTTAACCTCGCCGCCGACCAAGTACATCTCGCCGCCGGCCACAGTAATCTAGCCGCCTGCAAGAATTAGCGGATCAAAAATCATAACTTTCCAGAAATCTCGCCGCGGCGAGAACAATGTCGCCGCCGGCGAGTCTCATCCGAAAACAAATTTTTTATTGTGTTTTGTTCCAAAATTGCCCCCCAAACCCTAGATCTATATATACAATATGATGTAGAAAGAGGGGGACGGCAGAGAGAACAGATTTGAGTCATATTTGGAGGAGAAAAGGCAATTTTGGAGAGAAAGTTTGGAGAAGCTTGAAGGATCATCACCATTGTTGCTACCAAGTCTTCATCTTCAAGAGTTTTTCATCTATTTTCCTTAGCCTTCATATTCTGCATTTTATTCAGATTTGTTATTCATGAATTCAATTGAAATAATGGTTGTTCTTATTTCCATTATGAATTAATTCATTTTTGCTAAGGCTATGATGTAGTTGAATCAAGGAAATCTGATTTCTTTTGTTATTGTTATATGAGTTCATTGTTTTCAAGTTGAGTGTTTATTTCCATGATTAATGCTTTTAAATTTCTGGCCAAGATTTAGATGATTAGTTGCATTATATTGAGACCGAGAGGAGATATGTAATGAATGCTTCTTGTGATAAATACCGTATGTTGAATGCGAGTGTGAGAACTAATGCATGATGTATGTGGTTAATCTAGAAATTCCATAAATCTTAATGTGCTTGTTTGTGATTAAATCTTCATAGAAATATAGTTGATTTTCATAAATAAGTAATTCTAATATAACTCGAGAGAGAGTATTAGGTAAATTTGGGTTTTTCAACCATCACTTTTAACTTTGATTCTCATATAGCATGACTTGAAATCTGATTGAATTGATTTAGCGAAATCAAATGCCTTAGCATTTTTAATCATTTGTGAACAACATTAAATTTTGTTATTTGCGTTTAGTTTTATGTTAATTTGCTTTTAAAACAATTTCAACAATTCAATTTTCAAATAAAATTAGGGTTAGTCAATTTCGGTACTTAGTAACGCCATTCCTTGTGGGTTCGATATCCGTACTTTTGTACACTTTATTACTTGAACGATTCGTACACTTGCGAAAATAAGCATCACTAACCCTAAATCAAGCAATTTTGGGTAATCTTGATCCTTAGAGGCTGCTTAAAAAATATGTTTATAAGTCCACTTGTTAGTTAAAAATGTGATATATAAGAAAAAATTGATTTTCTATCTAAATTTTCGTTAAATATAATAAAGTAATACATGTGTCATATGTATATTTATATTCCTTGATATGTATATACGTAAAAAAATTTAACAAATTTTTCGGTCAACTTAAATAAAAATTTAAAGTTTAATATGTGATTTTTAATCTTAAACAATAAAATTTTATTTACGTGTTATTAAAAAATTTGTTTAACTTTGAGAGAAATTTTTTAAGTAATTGTTTTATTTAAATATTAACATTTTCACGTGAATTACATATCAAAAAAATATAAACATACATATAGTACATATATCTTAGTTGAGTAACCTTAGTGTCGGAAAAACAATCGTGAAGTTGCACGTGTGCAAGACTCATTGAGAGTAGTCATCATTGTTATTTTCTCAAATAGCACTAAGTATTTGGGCAAGTGTCATGTTCTAGACTTGAAAGATTATAGGTTAGCTTTGACTTGAGAAGGCTGGCACCGAATAGTCAAATTTTCAATTCACGAACTCGCGGACCATTACACAATGCCTTATTATAATATTGGTAAGTCTTACCTTTGAGAGATTTTTGTAAAAAATAGAGTCTAATCTAAAATCATACAATTTTGGGTATTCTGGATCCTTAGAGGCTACTTAGAAAATATGTTTATAAGCCCACTTATTAGTCAAAAATATGATAGGTAAGGACAAATTAATTTTCTATCTAATTTTTTGTTAAATATAACGGAATAATACATGTGTCACATGCATATTTATATTTTTTGATAAGTATATACGTAAAAAAATTACTTAAATTTTTTAACAAATTCTTTCGGTCAAACTTAAATAATTTTTTTATAGTTTAATATGTGATTTGAATATTAAACAATAAAATTTTATTTAAGTTTTATTAAAAAAATTGTTTAATTATGAAAGAAGAGTTTTTCTTTAAATAATTGTTTTATTTAAATATTAAATTTTTCACCTAAAATATATATATATATAATGCATATATTATTTTTTTATATTTAATGAAAATTTAAATAAAAAATTATTTTTATCCGATATACTTTTTACTATTAAAGTGACTTAAACACATTTTGAAAGGAAGTATGATATTAAAGTACGATGCACCAGGTAAGGCCCAAAATGATAATCGGATCCGCAGGCTGGCCAGAGTCAGACTAACATTTTGAAGTTGGCAAATGACAAGAATCCCGCGCTTCTCTTTGATTTTAAATAATACTGAAACTCTCTCTCTTCTTTAAATAGTCAACACAACTAGCCGTTTGAAACATCTTTCTTTCTCTCTCTAAATCGAAGAAGAGAAACATCAAAGAGGCGCAGAGGAAGACTTACAGAGAGAGCAAGAATGGCGACGAACATTGGAACGATGGACTCGGCTTATTTCGTAGGTAGATCTGAGATTTTGGCATGGATCAATTCCACTATCCATATCAATCTCTCCAAAGTCGAAGAGGTTATATTTTCCCCTCTTTATAACGTAATTCAATCTTTGCTCTTAATTCAATTACCGATCGTAAATGTTGGATTTATCTGTATTTGGCAGGCATGTACAGGTGCCGTTCATTGTCAATTGATGGATGCGGTACATCCTGGTATGGTTCCGATTCACAAGGTCAACTTTGATGCCAAGAATGAATACGAGATGATTCAGAATTACAAGGTTCTTCAAGATGTATTTAACAAGCTCAAAATTTCCAAGGTTTTTCTCTCTCCTCTGATTTCTCTATGTTTATTCTCAAATTTTGATCCCCGCCGCGGCCGTTCTTTTACTTCAAAGCTTTTTATGTGTGTATGTGACGGATTTCATGAATTTTTTTTTGACCTTTTTATTCTAATAATATTTCTTTTGTAGCAAATCGAAGTGAACAAACTCATTAAAGGAAGGCCACTTGATAATTTGGAGTTCATGCAATGGATGAAGCGATACTGCGACACTTTTAATGGAGGCGTTCTTCACAGGTAAACATCCGACTCAAAATTTTCGGCAACCTTTTTTCACATACTCTTTTTAATTCCTTGAGCTTACCTGTATATTGCATGTTGTGGTCATCTTTCATAATCAAAAAGTCCGACTTATGTTAAAAGGTCTCTTCCATTTAGTGGCTTTTTAATGACATTATGTGAAGAACAATTTAAATACCCACCTTTGATTCCAAAAGTTATATTTTTGTCTTTTGGCACGTAGAGATGTAAATTGACATAAGATGTATATTAACTTATGATACAACTCGTCCTATCTAGTTCTATTTATTTTTTGATGGTTTAAAATTAAAACAAATTAAAAATATGTTTGAAAGCCTTTAACAAATTATTATTCACATAGGTAGTTGTAGTATTTATAGTACGCTTATACGATCAATATTTTGATATTTTATATTTAATATTGAAAACTAAATTTGATACATCATTATGAAAATTATCCAAAATTACCTAATTTTAGGTAATATTTCATTATTTATTTTTTACTAAAATCACGTAAAGATAGGGATTATCACAACTGTAGTAGGCCTTACCTTGGAGTAATTTTGGTAAAATATAAAATTTATGGTAAGATATTAGTCTGATGTGGGAAAACATATATAAGAAAGGTGTATTATTGCCATCCATTACCGTGATAAGGTTTATCACGATAAGGCAATGCTCTGTCAAAACAGACCATTAATAGTATTCGTAGTAAGGCATAGGGGTTGGTGTAGGAAATCATTGACCTAATATGAAAAGGTTTACTATTGATATTCATTATTATGATATGAAAACATATGCCTTACCATAATAGTGGTAACCTTTAATTGAGGAACAATTTTGATAAAATATAAAATCTAACACAAAATTTTGTTTATTATGATTCAACTCAAGAGTTATTTTTTTGCTCAATATCCTCTGAGATATTCTGATTTGATTTAAAATCAAAATGATTGACACACCCTTTCAAATCATGTATAGCGAATGAAATCATCAGTGAAGTGAATAAAAAGTTTGAAACCAATAGTTGAGATTATTAGTAAAAGTTATGTATTATTACAAGAAACTTTGATATTTTATGAGTAAAAAGCTTAAAGGTAATTATATTTTCCAAGAACACAAGACAACACAAAAATCAGCACTTTTTGTACTTGAAAAAGACAAGTTACAAGTAGAAAGTACTTGAAACAAAATTTTAAAAGATGGATAATTTGCAACTTGATAAGAAAAATTAGAAGTCTGATGAATATCATTATTCAAAAATGGTGTTGATTCTGCATACTTATTTTTGTAATGAGACAACTGCAATCTGTGAAGTCCTTGGTCAAGATGCCCTTGAGCCAAAATCTTTTTTGAGTCCTAGTCCTTGACAAAAAATGTAGGGTGAAACTTAAAGAAACAATTATTATCAGTATAAAATCGAGCAATACTAAGTAAATTTTTTTATATTTGAGGTGTAAACTATTTTGAAAATTCAAAATTTGAGAATTAGAAGAGAGTAGTATTTTCGGTAAAGGTTTTTTGAGTAAAAATTTTGAGGTTCAAAGGTGAAATGGTGTAATGATTCCTGAATCAGCATACCAAAATGGATCTAAAAATGTATTTGGTGTGGCTATCATGGCTTGTATAGGAGTTTAGTTTTTTTTTTTTTTGGGTAACGTTACTGAGAGGTTTTTGAGGTGAGAAGATTTCATCAAACCTGTAGTAGCAGCAAAGAGCAACATGCCCAAGTTTTCCACAAACCTGACTGGGGCCTATTCCCACCATTTTTGCCACTTAACATCATTATTCAAAAATGGTGTTGATTCTGCATACTTATTTTTGAAATGAGACAACTGCAATCTGTGAAGTCCTTGGTCAAGATGCCCTTGAGCCAAAATCTTTTTTGAGTCCTAGTCCTTGACAAAAAATGTAGGGTGAAACTTAAAGAAACAATTATTATCAGTATAAAATCGAGCAATACTAAGTAAATTTTTTTATATTTGAGGTGTAAACTATTTTGAAAATTCAAAATTTGAGAATTAGAAGAGAGTAGTATTTTCGGTAAAGGTTTTTTGAGTAAAGATTTTGAGGTTCAAAGGCGAAATGGTGTAATGATTCCTGAATCAGCATACCAAAATGGATCTAAAAATGTATTTGGTGTGGCTATCATGGCTTGCATAGGAGTTTAGTTTTTTGTTTTTTTGGGTAACGTTACTGAGAGGTTTTTGAGGTGAGAAGATTTCATCAAACCTGTAGTAGCAGCAAAGAGCAACATGCCCAAGTTTTCCACAAACCTGACTGGGGCCTATTCCCACCATTTTTGCCACTTCCACCTTGTCATCTCCACGACCTCTAAAAGATGGAGTAACAGTTATTGTATGGCCATACTGGTTAGTGTTGAAAGGCTTAGACCCTCAATTTACGACAACATTGGTTGAAGGTTGACCAAGGTCCAAGGTAGTTACTACATTTTATTGCTCCTACCTATTTTCAAAACTTAAAAGCAAAGTTCTCAATTCAGTTAGGGCTATAGGAACAAGTTGTGTAAGAAAAGAGGTAACAAAGGCATTATATATTTTGCCCCGAGACCATTAAGGATATATAACAGTAATTTTCTGCCATCAATTGGTTCACCTGCAGTATCTAATTTGTCAGCAAGATCTTTCCTTTTAAGCAAATAATTATAAATACACATTCCACCTTTCTTAGAGTTTTGGAGTTGAAATTGAAGTTGCAAAATATTTGATGAGGTATGAGAGGCGAGCAAAGACTCAAGAACAGTCCAAAGTTCCTGGGATGTTTTACAAGTAATCACATATCCCATGATAGATTCTGAAAGAGGAGAAAAGCCACCCTAAAAGCAATTGATCACGTTGTTCCTATTCTGCAAAGCATAGGTTAAGAGAATTTATTGAATCTAAAGAACCACTATGAGAAGAAGGGCTTGTACCAAAAATATGACCACTAAGATTCTGACCTCTAAGGGTTGGAAGAACTTAGATACAGGTGACTAAAGGTACTTGAAAACGAGGAAAGTTTGGGTCTTTGTGGTGTTTGAGTATTAGCATAAATGAGAGTAATTGTGGTGTTTGGTGGTGAAGGCAAATTTTCAGGTTGTAGAGACATACGTCAAAATGTTTGAAAGTTTTTAAAATTATTCATAGACATAGATGTATTTATAGTTGCAGATACAATCAATATTTTATATTTTTATATTTGATATTGAAAACTAAATTTGATACACTAAATCACTAAAGAATTAAAGCTAACTATCAAAATTATGTTTGTTATGATTCAACTCAAGAATTTTTGTTCAATATCCTCTGAGTATTCTAATACAAGTGGAGATATCTTATTTATCCAAATGGATCTAAATACAACCAATAAAAATATAAAAACACTGAGAAAATGAATAAAACATGACTATTTCTAATATTAAAGTTTGATAGAAAGAAAAATAATGTGAAAAATGGTTAAAGTGTGACACGTCAAGTCTACCATCTATAATATGGGATGAGATAGAACGAAATTTAATTTAATGGGACAACTTTAAATTATGAATTAGAGACATTAAATAGGATATGGGATGTTACATTACAATCCCAAGTGATAATGGAAAAATAGATGAAAGATAGTAAATTGATTTTAATTTTGAGAATGTATAGTTACAATGCCCTGGAAAGGAGAGAGGCTAGCAAGGGAGGTAAAGAAGTTAACAAGAAAGCTACACAATCACATCCATCTTCTTCCAAGGGAACAACAACTGCTCCAAGACCTCACTCTTCTCACAACTCTAGAAGAAATGATGCCCCTACTCGTGCCTCTGCTACTGCTCAACCTACGAAGGCTTCCAGACCTTCTTCTAGGGACGGGCCTGCTTATGATGAACAGGTCTAATGTTATTTGTTTATTAGACTTCATAGAAATTGTAGCATTAGAATGTTAAGACTTGAGAGTAACGTTAATTGTCAGTGCAGATCACAGAACTGAAGCTCTCAGTTGACAGTCTTGAGAAGGAAAGGGATTTCTACTTTGCAAAGTTGAGAGATATTGAGATACTATGTCAGACTCCTAATATAGAACACCTTCCAGTAATTTGCTTTGTTCCCATTTTCCCTTTTTTTTTTGGAAGAAGCAATACGTGTTATGATTTCATGGATATCCTAACTAATTGTTTGTTCATATGCTCTCTCAACATTGCAGGTAGTGGAAGCAATAAAGAGGATTTTATATGCTACTGATGATGATACTTCAATGGTGGCTGAAGCTCAAGCCATGTTGACCCATCCTGATCCTGATCCTGATCCTTATACTAATGTTTCAGAGGAGAAACCAAATTCAGAATCTCAGAAAAGAAAAATTATTGTAAACCTTGATGTTGATGCAACTGGGATCACTAATCTATCTCCAAGGCAAAGGATTTATGATGTTTCTGATGTTCACTGTAGTGGGTCACCTCTTATGACTTACTGATTTGGAGAGGAAATATATTCTTAGTCAATCATATTTTGCATTTTGTGCTGAACAGTGAACCAGTGTTGTTTGAGAGAACCTGCAATGCTTTGTACTTAGTTCTCCGCTTCTCTTTCTTGCTTTTGGTTTTTCTTTGCTATTGGATTTTTGCTTTATGAAAACGTTAAATTTGGATTTTTTGATTATTATGATCTCTACATACAAATAAAGAAAATATTTGGATCTCCATCAAAAATTCATGGCATATCCTGTAAAATTTTAAATAAATCATATTTTCCCATGGACCAAGCAAAATTGAAGATCACTTATAGACTTTTAATAAGGATCTTTTTGTTTGATCAAGATGGCAAATCTTCTTGTAACCCCCTTCTACATACTTTCTTCTTAAGACCAAGCATCCAACAAATAACCTTCCCAGATAATATAAAGGGATCCCTACCATCCCAATAGGCCATTATTTTTCAGGTACAATTTCCAAAGTCTTGGACAAACAAGGTAGAAAGTTAGTAATAAACTCCGAATTCTCATCGCCATTGTTGTTAAAATATGAAGGAACATTCTAACTTGTAGAGTATGTATAAACTATCCTTCATATAATCAGTTATAATAAAGCTGATACTTAGAGTGCGTTTGGGTGCAAAGTGCTTCTCATAGAAGTGGTTTGAAAAGTAGTATTTTTTTTCTAGAAATTAGGGGACAGGTACTTATGAAAAAAGCATTTTTATGTTATAAATGCGGACTCCATAGATATTAAAAGCATTTTTTTATTTTATCACCAAACACAAAAAACCGTTTGTGCTTATAAAAGCGTTTTTGAAAAGTGCATCCAATGCGCACTTAATTTCATACATGTGGACATTATTATGTTGAAAGGTTACTGAAGCTGTGACAATACAAGATGGAAAGGAGACAAAGTTAGTGAAAACTGCTACACACAAGTGACACAACCAGCAAGAAAGCTAATATGTCAAGAATGTTCCAATCATTCACCAATCCAATGATCCACCCAAAACTATTTCCAAAACTAGTGGCAATGTCCTCTCCAACGCCGCCGCTGTTGTGTCAAACACTCTTAACTCCGCCAAGGATACCATCTCATCGGCCTAGGTAGAAACCATTTCATCAGAACTTGTCTCAATTATCAAATTAGTACTATGGAACTTTAGTCTTTCCTATTGGTTCATTTTATGGGTATACAATGAAGTGGTTGTGTTGTAATAAAATATTTTTTTTTACACAATGATAATTCTGTGTGATTCTTACCTGAAACTTAAACGGGTGAAGAGTGAGTATTAATGCTAGATGACTAAACAAATCACACTTATTTTTTTAAAATGATGGTCCAGCTATAATCGGTCCACTGGGTCAAATTGGGTGATGTAGCAAAAGACATTCTTTTGTAATACTTTTAAGCATATGCTTATCATAATAAATCAGACATAATCATGTAGTGTTTTTTTTTTTTAATTCAACTCAAACTCACACACCTGTAAGAAACTAGAATCAATTAGTTAAGTGCACCCGGAATAATGACTGCCACACCCACACCAAATCTAAAGAAATATTCTTGTTTCAATATTCTCTTGAGCTAGTGCCTTATTTATAGAATCTTATTCTCTTTCTATTTTAATTATGCCTCAGTCATTTTCATATACTTAAATTCATCTCATATTTGTTTGTTTTCATGGGAAAATCTGTTATTGTAATCTTCCAAAGTTGAAATATTGAAAGTAAAATAGGCTTCCAAATTTATAAAGGATGGGAATGACAATATCTAAACTCAAGAAAATATTGTTTGCAAAGAAGGAAATGAGGATTTTGATGGTTGGTCTTGATGCTTCTGGGAAAACCACAATCCTATATAAGCTTAAACTTGGCGAGATCGTTAGTACCATTCCAACAATTGGTATTAATCCTTTTACTAAATTTTCAATATTATGTTTGGACATGATTAACAGTGATTTGTTAATTTAGTGATGATTCTTTGTTATATTGGGATAGGGTTCAATGTGGAAACTGTAGAGTACAAGAATTTGAGCTTTACCGTGTGGGATGTTGGTGGACAAGACAAGGTATGCTAATGTGTAAAACTCAATTTTGTATTTTTGTTTTTTCTTTCAGTGATTTTGCAAACTATAATATTTCAAAAGTTAGGAAATAAATATCAGAAATCAAAAACACCATGGTTTATAAGATAGTGATTATTGATTTGTTGAATTAGTGTAGATTCGACCATTATGGAGACACTATTTCCAGAATACAAATGGTCTTATATTTGTTGTGGATAGCAATGACAGAGATAGAATTTCAGAAGCCAGAGATGAACTCCATAGAATGCTCCATGAGGTCAGTTCAGTTCTCTTTTATTTTGAGGTTTCATTTTAGTTTTTAAATTATAGAAATTTTGAAATTAAGCATGTTTAATAATTAATTTCTAATTTTTTGTTTTCTAGATTTTAAAATTAGGTTTTGAAATTTGAACAATTTTTAAAATTCATAAAAATCAATTTTTTAATTAAATTTTTATTTTTTATTTTTTCACATTAGATATTAATAATCCAACCATACTCAATCAATCATCTTTGAACTTACTCAAAATTTATTTTTAAATACATAAAATTTAATAAAAAATTATCAAAATTAAGTATAAAATTAAAGTCTAGAATCTAAAGATTTAAAATTTAAAATTAAAAATTAGTTATCAAACAATATCTAATTTTTAATTTTTTTAAAATTAAAACTAAAAATTGATTATCTATTCTTCCTTAAAATTTCAAATTGAAAATTAAGAAATTAGAAATTTGAATGCTTATTAAACGTGGTCTAAGAATTCTTTAATTGCTTACTAATTTCCTTTTATGCGTTAAGTGTTTATTTATTTATTAAATCTGTTTTTAAAACCGTTGTAGGATGAACTTCGTGAAGCAAAAGTGCTAGTATTTGCCAATAAACAGGATCTTCCTAATGCCATGAGTGTTTCTGAAATTACTGATAAACTTGGTCTACACTCCCTTCGACGCTGCCGCTGGTAATTTTATAAACGTGGAATATTTTACATATCAGTCTACACTAATTCTGTTTATATAAACGCCAGATCTTGGAATCATCCTATTGGGATATTTTTTTAGAAAAAATATGGATATGGAATGACTTAATTTTTATAAATTTTTCAAATTAATCACCTTAATTTAAACTTTCATATTATAGTAACTTTATCATTGCATTTTATATACTGTAATCAATTTTTATTAATTTAAATAATTTTATTCAAATATATAGGATAAAAATGGTACCATAACTTTACTAAAGATTCAATTTAATACAATAATTTTTTGATTAAGCATACTAAGGACACTAACTTTGTAACTTTATCATATTTAGAGCATATGCTTTGGACATGTTTATTTTTCTCCGGACAATTTTGACATTTTGAAAATGTAAATTGTAAAAAAAAAACTCAAAAAATGTGAGTTGGGTGGGGGAGGGTCGGGGATGTGCTGGGATGGGATTTGATGCACAAAATATTTATACATAAATTTTGTATATTTTTATATAACTTGCAAGTGCATTAATCGTAACACACGAAGTGTATGTAATGAATATACAAGTATACGTATCACAACAAGTAATATAATGATAAGAAAATATCGTTCTTACGGAGATTATTTTATTATAATAAAATAATTCAAATTAATTTTCTTATAAACTAATTTTTTAAACTAAACAAATAAAAATCAATTTTTTTGTGTTTTTATAATTTAAGGAAACACAATTAAAAAAATCAAAGTAAATAGAAATAATTAATTAAATGAAATTTGGTAACCAAAAATATATAAGACAAAATACCTAGAAATATTTAATCTCCTAATTTTCTAAACATGTAAATCGCTAAAATCGCCCCAATATAATTATTAATTAATTAAATGATCAATTGAATCTAACCAAACATGTATTTCTCTATCAAGTAAACTACACACCATATAGTAATTAATTTAATCACACTCTCATGCCAATTAAATTACATACTACTCATTAAGTTCATCAATTATGTATCACATACATAAGAATCATACATCTCTACCTAGAAACTATGCATGTTATTTAATCAAGACAAATAATTAAATAATTCTCTCAAATTTATTTAATTATCTCTATAGATAAATTGTTGGCCAAATAATTAATAGCATAAAAATCAAATTAAATAATATAATTAAAATAAAATATATAATTAGGCTAAAATATTATATCATCGTATGGTAAAAATTGGGTTCATAAGATCCCTAGATTAATAAATTAACTATACATAATTGTGATCATAGAGCTCATATTTTCATAAAGAAACACATAAAAAATTGATAAAGAAAGAGTAGAAGAACAAATACAATCGATAACTTGAATTGTAGAATTAATTTCCTCTTCAATCCCCACCAAAATTGTGTCCCCTCTTGAGTTTTTCTATATTTTTTTTTCTCTTTTTAGCTCCAAAAATTGACCAAAATTATGCTAATGAAGGCCACTTAGGGTTTATGGAGTGATTTGGGGCTTAAATATTGCTCAAGTGCAATCTGGACCATCAAATCAGCTTCAGATCAAGGGCTACGATCAAAACAAGAAAAACTGATAGCTCTAGCCAATCACAGCATGACACGTGGTATCAAAAATTCACTAGGCGAATTAGGGAGCGACGCATGGTAGGCACGATGTGATTTGCGGAAACAGATGGCATGATATACGAATGGAATGCAAATAGCAATGGCGTAGTGATATGTGGCAACGAGGGTTGACCAATTTCCGAACTCGAATTGAGCACCGTGTTGACACATGGCGTCTGTGTGGCTTGCCTAGTCAGCTCCTCTACTTGCGTGGCAGGTCACATGGAAATTCATAAAAAATCCATAAAAATTTCAAAAATTGTATTTTACCCTTTTTCACTAAAAAGTTTACATTTTAATAGTTTTGACCCCAAAAACTTATTTATTGAATAAAACAAGTAAATATTAAGTAAAAAAGTGTCATAATGACTCTATTTTCATAGAGTCATCATGCATGAATCAATTTATAAAAGTGATAAGTATATTTTCAAAGTCGATTTAAAGAGAAACTTTGTGGCTTTTAAATAATTTAACAAATTTCTTAAATGTGAAAAATAAACTTAAACATTTTATAACAATGTTTTGGTTTTAAAATTATCTAAACTAATAACATAATTTTAAAGATAGATTCAATAAACATAAGGTAAATAACATTCAATACTCAATGGAGAATTTATGGAATAGATTATTTAGTTAATTATACTTGCTCAATATTAATTAGGTTATTAAATATATAAATTGATATCATTGATTTTTCATTTTTTTATGAAAATATCCTTAGGTAGGACCTATGAATTAATTGATTATTAAATTATGATTTATTTTTAAGAAAATAACAAACTATCTAATCATTGCTTAAGATAGAACACATAATTTCGACTCTCATTCAAGGTGTCAAAAAGTTGGATTTAGGATTCATGTATTTGAGTACTAACTTTCAGATTTTAAAATTTACTACAAAATTATATCATTAATATATTTTCAACTATTAATTCTTATAAAAATCTTTGAAATAGTATAATTCATATCCAAATAATCAAATCTAAAGTCTAGTATTGATTCTAAGCTAGATCTAAATAATCAAATCATAAATCTAACTTTCATATATTAAGTGTACTATAAAAAATATGTTGTCACTATATGTTTTTGTAAGAAACTTTGTAGAATTCTTGAATAAAGAAATACATATCAATTTATTTTATAAAAATATTTTACATAAGTGAATATTTTACAAGCATAACAATATTACTAATATTCTACAATATTTTCATCCAAACATGCTTATAATTAATAAATGATCAAAATATTAAAAATAGCATTTAAAACAACACATAAAATTAATCTAAAAATAAAAGAATTTATTTAAAATTTATACTTCAAGCATACCTTCTAAGTATAGAATTTTAGTACTAATCCATTATCTGAAAATCCTCCAAACAAATTTACAAATACTGTTTATTGAATTGAAAGAACTACTACATAACTAAACTTGTTCAACTATCAAATTGAGAGAACTTTAAATAAAAATTATAAAAACTAAGAAAGTTAAGAGAAAACTAAGAAAGAGTTGAGAGGGATATGAAATAAGAGAATGGAATAGAGTTTATATAGGTTTAGAAAACGCTACAAAAATGAAAGAAATATGGATCAGAGGGTAGCGTGCGGTGGCACATAATTTTCACCGTCAGGATATGTGTTGAATTGGCACATGTTTTATTCACATTCCAAAGCTCTCGCATCACGGAACACCTTAAACTCCACCCCAAGACCCATTAAATTATGCTTTTAGAACTCCTTTTTATTCCACCCCTTTGCAAACATGATTGGTTCATATGTAAGGTTTTACATATGTTATCATTTGTATTCTTCTTGTTTGCAATTGAGTGTTTTTAGGTATGATTCTTCATATGTTTATCACTTATGTCGTTTTGAAATAAAAAATACCTGAAAAAAATAAAACATATCCATGATTCTGAAAATTTAGATTTGCTAAGATGATGACAAAATTATGTAATTATAGATCTATTTTGTCATTTAAAGTTCATAAAATCATGCAATGTTTAGTACTTTTCAAGCACTCATTACAACCCTTAATCAATTTCTTGTTAATCTCTAACAAAGAAATCGAAAAACTAATACAAAAACTAAATAAACTAAACTATCTTAAATCATTTTCGTAGATTGAAATGGTCACATTTAGCATATGCAATAAGCCTTTGAACTCTTAGGTTTCTCTAGTGAACAAGTTTCAATTAATCTAATTTAAATGCGTTTTTTGAGGTTTTAGTTTCAAAAATTCATCGTAGCCAAAATAAAACTCAACGTAGTCAAAGAAGGACCCTTGTATATATATATTTTCTTTCAACCTAATTGTATATCAAGAGTCCTATGTTGTGGCAAGCATAAAAACCATATTATAGCTCATATTTCTTTTAACTAAATAAAAAATAAATAACAAATAAAAATAAAATAAATGACAAATATAAATAGAAATTAAAATAAAATAAAAAAGAAACTAAACAAAATAAATAAATAATAGAAAACAAATAAAAAAAGAAATAAAAGGAAATAAGTACAATATAATAATATAATAATATAAATATAATACATATGATACAAATAATTCATGATATATAAGTTAAATAAATAATTACAATAAATTGAAATATATTATATAATAATTAAGTTATTACACGGAAATACTAATAAAAAATTCTAAAGAATTAAATTAATTAAAAACTAAAATAAAATAGTTAGTTAAAATAATATTTTTAAATATCTAAAGTCAATTAATAACTTGGATAAATATATATTCAAAAAAATTGAATTTTTTTTATTAAAATATCTAAATTCAATTAATAACTTAGATATTTTAAATTTTTAAATTTTTTATTTTTTAAAATCTCATTAATTTTTTGACTTTTTTTTTATAGATTTTTTTAAAGTAAACTATTAAATGTAAGTGTGTTTGTACTTTATATCTATGTATTAACTTCTCACGTGTAAAACATGATGTCTATTTATTTTACTGATTATGGATCCGTAATGCATACACGCACATAGTTAGAAACACTATGATTGTGAGCTTATTTATACACACCACAGGGTTGATTTTTGAAGTGTACATGCTCACTCAACGTTGACGTCGTCGCTTTTGTTTTTAGTTTGTTTTGGATGCCGATATTTATGGAAATAGCTCGACAATTTTTGGAATGATAAAATATGATTTTTTAGCACCTTGACAAAGGACTTCACCATACCCTTGGCAAGGTGATGGCGATGTCCATGGCAAGGTACCTCTAAGCTTCGAATATTTATACAAATACGCTATCTTCTTGTTTCTTTATACAGAAAAAATGTAGTGAAACTATGTCAAATTAACATCTCATTTTTTTTTGTTTTTGGATCACTATTTTCTTGAGTGTTATTTGGTATTATTGATTCATGACTATGTAGGAAAAAATATTCTCTTGAGTGGTGAGTACTTGAGGTGATATTTGCAACTATTTCTTATATGAGAAGCCTGGGTGGCTATGAGTCATGTGTTGGCTAGTAATATATTTGTGGAACGTTTTCAAGTGTGGGAACTACATTGTGAGAGGTGTTTATGACTGAGGGTAGTCATCACGTTTGATTGTTCACTTAACATTGTTGATCTCAATTCTCAATCACACTACATTAGTTTGTGTTTGTTTTAAAGGTGAGCCTGATTTGTTTGTCGAACCATGTTTTTACGAAAGGCAACAAAAAAAGGCAACAATAGGTAGTTCACAAAGAGATCCCAAATGATAGAGATAATGAGGGCTTTATTTCCATCAAGCTTGTAATTTTTTTATTGCTTAGTGAATATGTTTTCTATCGAGTTGTTGTCATAAGTAACCCAAGGATGTTACCATATAGATAGGATTTCTATGTGGGTTTACCTCGTTATATTTGATGTTATGCATGCTCTAATGTGTGGCTAAGACAATAAGAGTTTAAATGGTATATGTTTCTACATATTGAAGATTAAACTCTGATTAAAAAGTTTTTAATATTTTTCATCTTCTTTCTTATCTCTGTATAACATATATGTTTCCTATTACTGGCTGTTAATGATTAATGTTTATTGCATCAATTGCTTTCTTTTAAGTGTTTTACTCATTATTGTTTTGCATGATAATATTTTGTGTTATTATAATCTAAGTTTCTTTTCATGTATGAACCAACATATTAGATGTAGACTATAATTAGAAAGAATTTTTTGTTATATGTTTTCGCCTTCTTTCTTTCTTATCTGTGTAGTATGCCTATAACTTTCTAATCATTGCTTATGTTGTATTAAATTAATATGTTTTCCTTCTAATTAATTCATATTTCCTATGCCTTTTATTTACATACGAGTTTGGTGTGAGTTTCTAAGGAGTATGTATCTCCTTACCCTAGTTGTGTATCAGGTGTTGGACCTCTTAATTGATTTTCTATGTTTTCTATGATCTTATATTGTGAGAGTACAATACTCATTTACCAAATATGTTCTCACATATAAAGCCTTAAAGTGATTGTAAATCTTGTGTTGTTCCATTGTGCATTCTCGTCTCCTATGGTGTTTGCTGTTTTCCATGGATTGGTGTATCCATTCCTCATCTAGATTCTGGTTACCTATTTAAGCCAAAAGAACAATTGATCTTTGTGTAATTGTTCCTACATATGAAATTCTCATTAAATGTGATATTAATCTTCTTCTTTTTTTTCAATTTTTTTTTAAATCTCATTAATTTTTGACTCTTTTTTAAAAAAGAATTTAAGTCAACTACTAAATGAAAAATTAATTTTTTTAATTATCATAATTCTTTTAGATAAAAATAAATCACAATTATTTATAACAAAAAAGTTTTTAAGATTTTTGATAATAAAAATTTGAAAATGTTATTTCTCTCTAAGAATGATGCCAAAAACTTGATGATGTTAAATTATCGAGTTTTAAGCTAATACCGTCCACGGTAGTAGCACCAAAAATTTAATATATTTTTAAATAGTTCGTAAGTGCACGAATCAGTTTGTAAATGTATACTTCTAAGGTCGGTCCAAAGAGAAAACATACGATTTTAAATAATTCAACAAAATTCTTAAACATGAAAAATAAACTTAAATATTTTATCACAAAGTTTTGGTTTTGAAAATATCTAAACTAATAACATAAATTTAAAGATAGATTCAACAAATATTAGACAAATAATATTTAACACTCAATGAAGAATTCATGTAATAGATTAGTTAATTAATCATATTTAATCAATATTAATTAGGTTATTAAAGATATAAACTAGTATTACTGATTTTTTTAAAGAAAATGTCCTTAGATAGGGCCTAAATTATTTGTAATAAAAAAATCAATTAATATCTTTAGGTTAGGCCCACCAATAAATTAATTATTAAATTATGATTTATTTTTTAAAAAATAACAAATTATATAATCGTTGCTTAAAGTGGAATACTTAATTTAGACTCTCATTTAAGGTGTCAAAAAGTTATATTTAAGATTGACGTATCTAAGAACTAACTTTAAGATCTTAAAATTTACTACAAAAAAATATATCATTAATATTTTTTTAAATAGCAATTTTTATAAAAATCTTTGAAATAGATTATAACTCATATACAAATAATAAAATCTAAAATCTAGCGTTGACTCTAAATTAGATCTAAATAATCAAATCATAAATCTAATATTCATATTTTAAGTTTATTATGAAAAATGTGTCGTCACTATTTTTTTGTAACAAACTTTATAGAATTCTTGAATAAAGAAATAAGATCAATTTATTTTATAAAAATATTTTACCTACGTTAATATTTAACAAGCATAACAATATTATTAATATCCCATAATATTTTTAGCCATGTTTATAATTAATAAATGATCAGAATATTAAAAATAGCATTCAGATCAGTATATAAAATTAATCTAAAAATAGAAAAATATATTTAAAATTTATACGTCAAGCATATCATTCCAAATATAGAATTTCAATACTAATCTATTATCTAAAAACTTCTAAACAGATTTACCAATATTATTTATTGAATTAAAAAACTACTCTATAAATTAAACTTGTTCAACTCTTAAATTGAGAGAAGAATTTTAAAGAAAAATTATAAAAACTAAGAAATCTAAGAGAAAGCTACTAAAGAGCTAAGATGGATATGAAATATAAGAAGGGAAAGGGATTTATAGAAGTTTAAAAAATGCTAGAAAATGAGAGAAATATGGATCAAAGGGTCGCATGTCGTTGCACATAACTTCCACTGCCATGACATACGTTGATTTAGCATTCGTATTATTCACAATCTGAAGCTCTCATACCACGACACACATTAGACTCTACTGCCAAACACATTAAACTGTGCTTCTATAATTCCTTTTTATACCACCTTCTTATAGGCTTGATTGGTTCATATGTAAAGGTTTACGTATGTTATCCTTTATATTCTTCTTATTTGCAATTAAGTGCTTTCAAGGTATGATTCTTTATATATTTTATCAATTAAATCATTTTAAAATCAAAATTACTTAAAAATAACAAAACATACCCATAACTCTTAAAATATAGATTTATTAAAATAATAAAATTATACAAGTATAAATTTATTTTGTCATTTAAAGTACATAAAATCATGTAATATTTAATTCTTTTTCAAACATTCATCTCGATCGAGGTCGTGGTTGAGGGCTGGGGATACGGGTGAGCGTGCGGTTCGGCTCCATGTGGGGGTGGGGTTTGGGCTTGTAGATAGGTGTGTGATGGGCTTGCGAGTGGGGATGCAATAGGCTCATGGGTGGGGTTTGTTGGGTTTTTTAATTTTTTAAATTTAAATTTTTAAAATATCAAAATTATCTTTAAATTTATTTTAAAATGTTTATGAAATTAGTTTGTTGGGTTTTTTAATTTTTTAAATTTAAATTTTTAAAATATCAAAATTATCTTTAAATTTATTTTAAAATGTTTATGAAATTAGTGTACTTATTTTACTTAAAATAAATATTATATTAAATTATATCTTTATTATAGTTACTATACTAATCTGTTTATGTTAATCAATAAGTTACCGACCCCACTTTTCCCAAAGTTATAATATCATTTCAACTATTAACCCATTTTCTTCACTTTATTTTTAATTTTTTTTAACTTCTTAGGAAATTTTCCTCCTTGCATATCTATTAGTGCCTGCTAAAAAAACAAAATATCATTCAAGAAATATAAAAAAATGCCAATTTTTGCCAAATTCTCGTGGATGCTATAAATACTATCATAAAATGTCTATAAATATTGAGAAAATATAGTTTCTTATTAAATGGTTTATTTTTATTGTTGAAATAATTTATATTTAAACTTTTCTATTTATAACTTTTGTATCTTCAATTAAAATATTATTTTTTTGAATTTGAGACAATATTTTGTATTTTTTTTCATATATTTTTTGCTTTCTATCTCATTATCAAATTTACTTTATTAGTCTTAACTATAGTTTTTGCTTTTCATAATTATAATTATACTTTGTACCAACATGCTTTATCCATTCATAATATTATTACATTATAATTTTTTGATAATTAATTTATTTGATCAAAATAAACAATATAGGTAATTATAAATATATAAATTAGTTTAAAGGATAAATAATTGATTATTTTAAATTCATAATTTTGATAGAAATTTCATAATTTTCATTAATTTTTCAAAGTTTATATTGATAATATATATAGTTATTTTTGACATTTTCTTAAACTTTAAATCAAAGCTTGGAAATATCAATATTTTAAACCAAAGGTGTAACATGAAAATGATTGAGGATGGTGATTCTTGAATGGTCTAACGGTAAGACTGATCTATCTTTCGTTTCAAGTCATAAGTTTAAATGATACAAAAATACCATTTAATTAAACAAAAATATTATTTAGACCGAATGCAACCTTGAACTTGCAGGTATGTTCAAGCCACTTGTGCCACTTCTGGCCAAGGACTCTACGAAGGTCTTGATTGGCTATCTAGCAACACTTCTACTAAGGTTAGAAAAAACATGTTTTTAACATAAACAAACCATTTTTCTTTATTGCTAGGTTTGTTACTTACACGCAACTTGTGCGTTATATATATTTTTACTCTTATATGTTAATATTAAGAATTAAATTAAAAATTGTAACATTATAAATATCAATAGAGTATTTTTAATTGTTTAATTATGAACATAATATTAGAACTTTATAAGATACCTCAATATTTATAATTGTTTGATACACGTGATTTATTTTGTTATATTTGTTAACATCTACTGCAGGTATTGATTTTAATAAATAATAATATTGGATTAAAAATTACACATATTTAGAATTATCCTACAATTATTTTGAGTCTCATAATCTTATCTTTATAATCAATACAATACGATCACATAACTTGAGATATATTGCAAAATTTAGATATTTAACATTTCACCATTGTTTATATTATTAGCAAGTGATACCGTCAATCAATCAATCCTTGTACGTAGTGTTATTCTTTACCTGAAAAGTACTCAACTTCTTGTTAAATAAAAAAAGTTATTTATATCATAGTGACAGCTGCATTAATTCATTTAAAGAAATTATCATTTATTTATGTTTTATTTATTTTTCACGTGGATTGTGAATAAAATAATAGTCAACAAAAATATACTATTTTTAATCAAAAAGTACTGGCTTATTAAGTTCATATAATTTTTCTGTATTTTATTTGTTTCAAGTTAAGCGAATAAAATAAAAACAAAAAATATTTTAATGGATTTGTTAGTGATATCATCTCTTAATGTGTTTGTTCTATTTATTAAATGAGTTATATGTATCATTTTATGGTGTCTATTAATATCGAACATACCCCACTTGGCTCGTATTTTTATATATATTATTTTTCTTTAATTTTGAAGTTTTAAGCCTCTTTTTTATATAAATTATAGATTTTGGCTGACAGGAACAGGTATTAACTTTATATAACTATTTTTTGCTTTTGATAACAGGCATAGTTTGGCCTACCATCTGAGCTTTTGCATCTTCTTCTTCTAGAGTCATCTCTACATCAATCCAAAAAGTCCAGAGTTTGGTAATGAGATTGGAAGTTTGGAGTACGTCTTGTCACATTTTAACTAAACTCATATAAAAGGTCATAAGTTGTTTATATAAATAATCGGGAGAAATCTTGTAAACATTTCTCATCATGTAACATTATTTCCATAAACTTATAATCTAATTAAAAACTAGTCGATTCTATTAGATATGTTATCAATTATAATACAATTTTACACTCTAAAATGTTATTATAGTGTTTTCATAATATTAGAAAAACTAGGTAAGTCATTGAAGGTTACCTGAAAAATTGTTTAAATAGCCCATATTTATATGATATATTCACATTGTATTATAAATGTTAGAATATGGATCATACATAGACAATACATGTGTCTCTGTTCTTGAAATCCTCCAATAGCATTGGGTTGTTCATAGTTATTCTCTTGAAAAGTAGGACACATGTTAGTAGGGTGTCTTATCGTAAAGTATATACCACAAGTTTTAACCTATCCAATAACCAACTACTTCACCAAAGTAATAAAATTACTTATTTGTTGCTCAAGCTGCGAGTTATTGCTTACCTCATTTATCTTGCCCTATGGATCACTTCGGGTACCAAATTATTGAGAACTGATATCCATAGTTACAATTAAGTTTTTTTTGCCTTAACTAGGTTTTCGCTTACCAATGCTCATCCACTAGCAACATCTACCACGATTCTCTCCATAAGCAAAAACCCCTTATAAAAATATTAGAGAAGAAGCTACTCGTTGATTTGGTAACGGGGATAGCTAGCACAAAACTTCTTAAATCTCTTAACATCTTCGTATAGGGTTTTTCCATTGAGTTTTGGTATGCCATAAATTTCTTTTCTAGTGAGTGTGGCCTTAGAGGTTGGGAAGTACTGCTCCAAATTTATTTTTTTCATATCATCTCATATGGTGATAGTACATAATGAGAGGAAAAAGAGCCACTCTTGGCACTATCAACAAGTGAGAATGGGAAGATACTAAGCTTAATTTGCTCCTCTGTAATCCCCACTGGTTTTATGCTAGAGCAAACTATATGAAGTTTGAAAGAAAAAAGTTAGCAAACTATATGCAATTTGAATGAAAAATGTTTTGTTTAGTTATAGATCGTGGTAGCTAGAAAGGGTTGCGAAAATATAATCAATAGAATTATAACAAATTAAAAATTAGTATAATGGCTAGACCTACAATCACATGAAAATAAAGTAATGCAGAAAGATAAAAATTTACATACAAGATTTTTAGGTGGAAACAACATAGCGTACACCAATGATTTAAAAGGAAAAATGACGAGTGCTTAAAAAGCACTAAATATATCATGTTTTAATACCATTTAATTAACAAAATGGACTTGTATTTACTTTATTCTATTATATTTTAGACAAATCTATTTGTTCAGATTAATGAATATATTATAGTGTTTTATAGGTATTTTAATATATAAATATTAAAATAAAGAAAAATATTTAAGCATATTTATCTTACTTTTTGGAGCTTAAATGAATATCTTTTATTTGAGACTATCTAAAGGGAAGAAAAGAGATAATGAAAAATAAAGAAAAAAATAATTGTATGTCATGGTACAAGGAGGTTTGAACTAGTCAAAAATCTTGTTATGATTCAATCGCACCACGGCAAAACACAAATTTTTCTCACATTCTTTCCTATAAATAGGACCCCCTGTATACTAAGAAAATAAGCTTCCAAGTTGCGTTTTTATAAAATTTCTCTCCCTTTTTTCTGTAGGTTTTTTTATTTTTAGCTTTTAGAATTTATTTAATTCTTCCCTTAATTTTGAGGAAGAACATGTTTATATTTTAGTAGTTTCTAGTTTTCGATTCAATAAATTTTGAAGTGCAAGTACTATGGGAGTTTTTTTAGTCTTCGAATCAATTCTTCAAAGTTCTGTAAGGATATTGTTATAGTATTAATTATATTCTTTTTGCAGTCCATATATTTGTGTTGCTTCTTATGTGTCATTCTTGATTTGTCTATGATCAATTATAACATGTTTGCTTGATAGTGAATATGATATAATAATAACGTTGTTATGCTTGCAAAATATTGAATAGGTAAAAAAATTTCTTAAAATAAATTGATTTTATTTTTATTCAAGATTTTTATAAAGAATGTTATTTGAAGGAATATATTACTCTTAATAACAAACTTAATATGAGAGTTACAATTAAGATTTAATTACGTGGACTTAAGTTAGAATAATACTTTTTTATTCTAGATTTAGTTATTTGAATATTTAGAATGAAGCTCTATTTCAAAGGTTTTTACAAAGAATTATTATTTGAAAATGTATTAACAACATTTTTTTTAAATAGTTTTAACACTTGAAAGTTATTTTTAAGATAGTTAAATTCTTAAGTTTAATTTAGACATCTTGAATAAGATCTAATTAATTAACTCTGCCTAAAGCTACAATTAGATGGTTTGCTATATACTCAAAAATAAAACTGAAATTTAATACTTATTTAATTAATAGGCATCGTCTAAGGATATCAATTAATTAATATTAAACAAAAGAATTTGGACGCCGCCTAAGGATACTTTCATAACAAAAAGAAAAAATCAATAAATATCAATTTAAATCTTTAGTAACCAAAATAATATGAGCAAACATAATTACTAAATTATTATTTCTATTAATCTCTACTGTTATGAATGTATTAAATTACATAGTATTTTTTTGAATTCATGTCTATCTTTATCTTTATGCATTAGATTAGTTTTTTCAAAAACCAAATCATAGTGATAGAATGTCTAGGTTTAATTTTGTTTTTAAAATTTGAAGAATATGTAAAAATTACACAATATTACTTTCTTAAATCAACCTTGGAAATATACTTATCATTTCTATAAATAATTCGTACACTTACAAGAATTTATAAAATTTAAAATGGATAAGTATTTACGAAATCAGTATTATCCCCGATTTTCATTCATAAAGTTTTTTGACACCGTTGCCGAAAAGTAATGGCGACTTTTATAGTATTATCAAATCTAAAAAACTTTATGTGATGTAAATATTGTGATTTTTTATATTTAGAATTTTATTTCAAATCAAAAATTAAATAAAAAAATCTAAAAATATATTAGATTTGAATATTAAGTTCATAAACATAAAAAAATCATAAATAAAATATATTACTTTTAAATTTAAATTCAAATATTTTTAAAAAATAAAAATCTAAAATTTAATTCAATTTAAAAAAACTAAATTAACAATAAAATCGAAAAAAAGTAAAAACAATTTGAAAAAGCAGTTTAGAGACAATTTAAGGAAACTTGAACAAATTTTAATTTAAATATATATATATAAATAAAAATATATTGTTCCAAATACAGTTTTGTAAACGGTAAATCAAAAATTTTAAATTAAAATTAAAAAAAAGTTTAAAAAAATCAACACCAAAAGATACTTTTCCGTCGAGAGTAAATCAAAAGTTTAAAATTTAAAATTTAAAATTTAAATTAGGATTTAATTATCCGGACTTAATTTGAAGTAATATTATTTTATTTTAGATTTAATTATTTGAATATTTAGAAAAAAAATGTCTATTTCAAAGGTTTTTTACAAATAATTATTATTTGAAAATGTACTGATAACATATTTTCTTCAATATTGTTAAAACTTGAAAGTTATTTTGAAAATAGTTAAATTTTTAAGTTTAATTTAGACACCTTGAATAAAATCTAATTAACTAAATCCACCTAAGTTGTGATTAGGTGGTTTTCTATTTTCTTTGAAATAAAACTTAAATTTAATACTTAATCAATTAATAGGCCTCGTTTATGAATATTAGTTAATTAATAATAAACAAAAAAAATTGGGCCTGCCTAAAGACACTTTTATAAAAAAAAAATTAATAAATATTAATTTATATCTTTAATAACATAAATAATATGACTAAGCATAATTATTGAATTATTATATCCATTAATCCCCACTGTTTATGAATGTATTAAATTGTATGAGTATTTGTTGAATTCATGTCTATCTTTATCTTTATGCATTAGATTTGTTTTTTCAAAAAACTAAATCATTGTGACAGAATGTTTAGGTTTAATTTTGTTTTTAAAATTTAAATAATATTTAAAAATCACACAATATTACTTCCTTGAATCGACCTTAGGAATATACTTATCATTTCTATATAACTTGTACACTTGCAAGAATTAATAAAATATAAAATGAATAAGTATTTAAAAAATCGATATTATCCCTGATTTCGTTTATCAAGTTTTTTGTCACCGTTGACGAGAAAGTAATAGTGATTTTTATATCATTATCAAATATTAAAAACTTTATATGATGTAAATATTTTATTTTTATTTTTAGAATTTAATTTCAAATCAAAAATCAAATAAAAAAAATCTAAAAAATATATTAGATTTGAATATTAAGTTCATAAACATAAAAAAATCGTAAATAAAAGATATTATTTTCAAAACACAAAAAATTAATCTTTAGTATTTAGTTTTAAAATTAGTTTTTAATAACATAATCTCAATGAGAATAAATTTTTATTATCATTATATTACTTGTTTGCGATACTAAGTACCCATTGCATACCTCTTGAATTAAAAAGACTAACTATTTAAAGGAACGTATAACCTCTAATTTTGTTAATTTTATTTTTTCATCTTTTCAAAGGTTTTTTCAAGCATGTTCATTTGCTTTCGAAAGAGGTCTTCTATTTTTAAAGTTCACACACGATACTAGCAAACCAAAAGAGAGGTGATACATACACATCAAGGACTTTTCACACTCTCATTCACAGTAGAAAAAAAATAACACACAATAAAATGTTAGACATGATAGAAAATACACAAAAGCAGATGAAAAAAGATAAACATAGCCAAAATAAGATAAGAAGATTAAAAAAAAAAGATAAACATACCTCTATCAATTAGAGCAATTGCTCAATTGCATCTAAGTCATCATGATCAAGTCGAACTAGCTCTCCCTGAAGCTCTACCACCATATGATTAGGTTTAATTATCAATGGTTTAGATATAGTGAAACAACCTAGGTTATGGCAACTTCTATACACATGAACCTAAATGCACAAACTACGTTTTGATTTTAATTTATATAATGAAACCCCCTTAAACATGATTTTCTAAAATTACTTTTAAAATGTATCATTGGTACATTGAATTAAAAAAACCATTTACAGATTGAATTTTAATTTTGTAAGAACATCTTCATGTTTTTCTAATTAACAAAACAAGAAAAATAATCAGATATTTATAACAAATTTCTTAACTTCTAGAAAACTCGGGGAGAATATTAGTCTTGTTGAGTGTCACTAGGAGAACCCTTACTGGCCTTGCCAAGATTACCTCAACAAGTCATGTGTTACAAAAAAAACAAGCTTAACAAGCTCGACGAGCCTCAATAACTCTTTAACGAGTCCTTAACAAGAAACTAATAAATTTAGTTTTTTATTTTAAAAATATTAAGTAATTTTTACAAATACTTGAAAACCGCACATAACTTAAACATGCCAACTACATGTCAAACCTATCAAAGTAGTGTATCATGCAAACATAGTTTTATGTTTATCTATTACATACACTCATTCTTATAGATTACATATAGCATGTATTGTATGTGTTTGGGAGGTTTTATTGTCTCATTTGAGACTTTGTTTTTTACAGTGTTGTTCCATTAGAGACTCAGTATTTCTCAATCTTAAAACGCTTTCTTTTGGGGTGCACAATGAGCGAGCATAAACAATCATCAAATGTTGTCATCGTGGGCTTACCAACGTGGTTTGCAAGGTTCACCAATGTTCTTGTCAACTTGGTTGGCAAGCATTACAATTATTACTCTCACCTACGTGATTAGCAAACTTGTGAAACCCTACTTAATAAATACAGATATATTTTAATTAAAAATAACGGAGTTAAATGATTAAATTTGTCTAAGCATATCTATTAAAAAAAACTACCCATGGCAAAAAAAAAAGATGCATTCTTTTTAACAAGCAAAAAAATTATGCTTTTTGAACACAAAATGCTTCTAATAATTTTTTTGTTTGGCATTGAAGTACCTTTTTCATTTTTATTTTTCTTAACTCTCAAAAACACCTTTATATAATTTTATAAACAATTGATTCTTTCCCATTTTAAGTTTGATTGGATAGAAAAATAAAAATAAAATATAATTGATTCTTAAAAAAAAGAATCAAAATTCCTTCTTTTTTTCCAATATTACCCCAACCCTAAATATAACCTTAAATTTTAAACCTTAAACCCTAAATCCTAAATCACAAATTCCTTAACTTTAAACCCTATTTAGAAAAATAATAATTTTAACCCTAAACCTTAACCTACAAATATAACCCTAAACCCTAAACCCTAAATTCCAAATCCTAAATCCCAAAACCCTAAACTCTATTTAAAATATAATAATTTTAACCCTAAACCTTATCCCACAAATATAACCCTAAATCCTAAATCCTAAATCTCAAATCTCAAATCCCAAAATCCCAAACCTCAAAACCCTATTTAGAGAAATAATAATTTTAATAATATATTTTATTTTTAAGTAATAATTATATAAAAAAAATAATGATTTTAATAATATATTTTATCTCACAAAAAAATAATAATTAAATGATATTATTTAAATTTGACTGAATATAGAAATATTAAGATAATATACAATATTCTTCATTCTATTATAGTGGTAAACCAAATATTGTAATACTGATTCTTTTTTTGATTACAATGATCAAATCAAACAAAAATATTTTTTTTCCATTCCATTCTATTATCATTCTGATTTCATTTTGTAAACCAAACGTCACCTTATATTAATGAAAATAACAACCCTTCTGACGCACCCTAAAAAAACTTAAACCTTGGACCTATAAGCTTAAATGAGTCCTAATTTAAATATTATATATTCTTTGTTTCACTTTGAAACTTAAAATTTTAGTTTTACAGACCATTGATCATTCATTAATGGCATCGAGTGAAACTACCTGTCTCTTCTAGAAGAAACTGGAAAGCTATAGAAGAGGAGGTCATATGGTCTTTCTATTGGGAGTAGGCTTGGATATAGCTGGGCATTTATTTCCAACTTTATACTACACAGCAAAGAAAAGTAAGTTGAGAATGCATAACATTAATATTAGTCAGATCTTCATATGCTTTTTCTTTCAATTAAATGATGGAAGAGAAGGGAGCTTCATACATTCCTTGTGTAATCCTTTAGTTTGCGTATTGATGATGATTATGAAGATTAAAATTGAATTTCCAATCAGGCAATTTGCAATGGCTAGAATCAAAAACCCACTTGTATTTTCTATAACTCAATAAAATGGTTAATTTTCTAAAAAGCTTCTACCAATAATATGAACTAAAAGATTATGTACTATCTATTTTCTGCAGCAAAACTAGTCAGCTGAGAAAAGAAGGTTCAGTTTTAAGCCCCCTTAACTTGGATACAGATCATACCGAAGGAACCTAAAAATATTTTATCAAATCATAAGAAAAACCAAAAGACTAATGAGGGTTCAATGGCAAGTTTTCCAACTCATCTATGAATATTTCAGGGGTATTTTGTAAATTAACATTAGAAATGTGAGTAGGTAGACAAAAAATACCCTTTAAAAAGGTCAATTGCTATCAATTTTGCAAAAAATATCAATTAATTAGAAAACACTATTCAATTTAGCACAAAAAGTACCCACGACTTAAATTTGAGTATCTAAAAAGTCTCGTTAAAAATTGTGGTGATTTGGGATACCAAAGTAAAAAAAAAATAAAAAAAGGGTACACCCAACATCTCTTATAATAAACTTGCTCTGCTATGAAACCAATTCCTTTCAAATGTCCAAAAAGATATTCTAATTTCAGTTGCTCTAAGTCTACGATATATTTGTTGTTCTGAATTGTCACTGCTCAACCAATCTTCAATGAATACGGTAATGATCCTAAATGTAAACGCCATTCATCTCCTAATAGAGCAAGTACTCAACCTGAGTTAATCTGATTGTAAAATTAAGTTCTATAACAATGGCAGAAATAAATTAAATAATATCTGCTACTTCATTTTCAAGTCTATCAGCTATTGAAAAACAGTGGAATACAACAATAGAATAGAGTGGTTTGGTAACCATGGTTTCCAAAGAAAAGAGAAAACAGTATACAGATATTGACAGAGAATTTCATTTGAGAGCAATGGCAAAAGACTGCACAAGAGAAAAATAAATAAATAAATAATGCATGAACGAGTGAACACAGTTGCATAGAAATTTGACTTTTAATGTGCAGGTATCATCAAACACTTGGTTCAATCTTTTCCATGTGACTATGTACTATGTGAACAGCATATTTGACTAACCTAAGAAAATTAAAATTGTCCTTTAACTACAGATGATATACTTGCTAGTCTATCTATGATGTGCACATGTTGATACCAATTTTTGAGTAGGGGCCATCCATGGAGATCCAAAAATATTACTCATCCTAACATAGAGGACCTCAAATACACAATACAAGTAGTATACAAGTAATGTTAGTGAAAATGACAATCACATTAATAAGCATAATTAGTAAATAAGTACATCAATGATATATTAGATTTCACTGAAGATTCATTGCATATTTTACACTAGGTGATTCCACGAACAAAACAAGCAATCACATCATAAAACCTTGCAGAATTTGTGATACATCACAATGTGCTTACAGAGTTCAGTGCAACCTTCAAATTTTCTAATACTATGCCGTGAGTTTTATGTGGTAATGTTACGAACACCCATTTACGAGAGTAGTTTCTCTGGCTAACAAACATGGTTGGCAGCAAGCCAGAATTCAGCTATGGTGTCTGAACTTGTAGAAATAGCACCAACATCTATCATGCTAGTCTCTCAATATTTTAGACTTCCTCTCCCTCCCACTTCTGTTTTGAAATTGAAAATACATAATTATTTCACCTGTTCTAACGTTGGGCAAATTGTTCAAATAATGCACAACTATGACAGAACATGACTTCAATAACTTCACCAGAGAAGAGGATCTTGATTTATGCAGTAACATCATCATCATATATAAGAATCATTACAAAGTCAACAAAAGGCATTGCTCCCAAGTATGCTTACTGCCACACCCTACCTTCACTAACTCCTCCAATAAGAATAAGATGCAAAGTTCTTATCTTTCCTACCTCAACTCAATTCCACAGGTTTAGCCAAAATGGGATGATGATAAGTAACATAAGAGAACACAAGGCACATTATAAGCAAATACTGCAATAATATTGCAGAAGAGGGATAGTATATGGTACCATGTTTGATAATTGACAATAAGGAAAAGAAAAATATCAAGGAGGGCTGTTACGCACATCAACAGATACGGGGTTTATTGAAGGCAATCGCATCTGCTGATCCTGTGATCTGCTCCTTTTGAATCTCGGCACTGGTGATGATGGGACCACAGAGGCCAAAGGCCATGAATCATTTGAGGTATCATAGCTAAGAGATGCATCAATGACGCCACTTGGGCTGCTGGGGATGGACATATGCTTGCGTTTGTAGTTTTCCTTATGTATGTAGCCATGGCTGCCTGATGTTTCCAACATGAGCTTATAGCACTCATTCACTGAGTCCTGTATCACAATATTTAATTTAACAAGCTTAGAAGTTATCCTACATTGTCAGAGCAGAAAGCGAAAGGTTCTTTAGCTAAAATAGATTTAAATGCTTAGGATACAGACCTCACGAATCTTAAGTACACTCATGAGCTGGTTATGATATTCTAGCGCATTAGATGGCTCAATCTCATCAATGACACGAAACATTGTCGCCGCAGCTAAAGCAGAAGGCAGATAACACACAAATCTGGAATCTGCAATGAAGTTTCCGAATCAAACAGAGAATCAGAGACCGTGTGTTGTATGCTAAGCTAACGGAAAAACAAGGAAGTGTTCTTAACTACTTACCCGGAACAACAGAGACAATAAGACTCTCGCATCTCCACATAAACTCCCAATGTAGGTGGTTTTTCAGACCCATCCTTCTGACAATGTGACTAAAGAATGAATTTGGAGTCACAGGATTCATCCTCCATTGAAGAGTTGATAGGACCAGAAGCTCCATTCTCTGTATAGTCTTTGCTTCAAAAACAAATTTTGATTCCTCCACCTAAACACAAAACAAGACCCAGTGGTTATTACTAAAGACCAAAAGGCATAACTATGGCATTTTAAGAAACACCTAGAAAGCATAAGAGCATTGTACATACTTGAAGGTCTATAAGAAGGGGCACATCTGTTTCCTCCACTTTAGCAGCAAGAGAGAGACAAGCAACCGCAGTGAGTTGACTCATCCATGGCTTGTCTCTCTGAAATCGGAGGCTTGAAATGAATCTATCAAAGTAATTAACGGCAAGAACAGCGGTCAAAGCAGAAAACCCACAATGTGTCTTTACATTCAAAATCCATTGGACAGCCCGTTTTCGAACCGCCATTAGAGATCCATCTGAGGTCAACTCACTACACCACAGATGGGTCTGTTTCTCTTTCGAGATAAGACAGACTAGTTCATCATCATCCCAAAACAAATCGTTTTCCAGCAAAACTGAAGGGGAAAATGAGTGATTTTTCACACTCTCCACACAATTTTGACTCTCGTCCCCAATACCATTTTCTCCAAAATCATCTTCAAAACTTTCTTCTTCGCATAAGAGAGCATCAAGAACTGAAGGTGGATTTTGGATCTCCTGCAGGTCCTCTTGTAAAGCCATCTTCTTCGGAGAAGAAGAGATTGAAAACTCTACTCATACCATGACAAACATCAAAAGCTAAAGCTCAGAGCCCCAGACCCATATGGCCATAATTTAAGCTTCTCTCTTTGGTCTTTTCTGATAGAAACAGATATAGCCAAGAGCAAAACAATTAGCAAACGAAGGGTCTAATACATCAGACCTGAGAAGCCTTTCACGCCTGTACTTTTTTTTTAATTATTAGGAATAATTACGTTTTATATATTATATATAAATAATTTATAAAAATATACAAAATATTTATTTTATTATAATTATATGACACCTAAATTATCATAATATAAATTACTGTTGTAAACTAAATATTTTATCAAAAATAATTTAATAATAGCTTCATTAAAGTGTAATTAATATTTACATTTTATATATTTTTTTGACATTAACAAAAGTTATTTTAACAATATCATTACTCTAAATATACATTCATAATATAAAATGTTTATTAATTAAAAAGTATTAAATATTAAATAAATTTAAATAATTATAATATTTTTTAACAGTGGTATCTTTTTTAACAAAAATGTACTAACTCATATTATGAAAGTAGTATGATAATAGTCTTTTCATTTACTTTAAAACACATAAATGATCAAATTTGATCTTTTAAATCGAGGATTTTATCACATGCTTGCACATGTGATATAAGTGAAAGATGGTTATGTAATTTGTATGACTTGATAATTTTGTAATTAGTATCCATATTTAACAAAAGATAAAGCATTATATTAATTGTCCTTATATTCAATTTTAAATACACAAGTGTTTAAAAATTAAGATCTAAATGAGAATTTTAGTATGTATCGCACACATTAAAGTTGTTTTGTTTTTTCCAATGAACTCATCTCATTCTTCAACTTGATACACATGTTTTTATTCTTTAAGGATGAATTGTGCACATTTCATAACAAAATAGTCTCATAAAAATTGCATTACGTCTAGGGTTTTGTAACTTATGGAAGAAAACAGCAGCCTTGTGACGACGAAGGAACTTATATCATTAATGAAAATGTTTTTAGGAAGATTTTTTTTTTATCTTTCTGGTGTCACATAATTTCATCATGTAATGCTAAAGTATTAAGATATATTTTTTTACATTGTATCATTCATATGACATATCATATAAATTGTATCTTTTTTTATTTATCATTTTGTTCTCTCTAGGTATATCTTTGATAACTTGACACATAGGATTATATTTATGCATTTAATAGCACATGTTTATAAATCTAAAATTATTTTTAATGCTAAAATATGGAATAAGATATGCTAAAAGATATTAAATAATATATACTCTAAAATAAGATATGTTAAAAGATATTAGATAAGATATATATACTCTAAAATAAGATATGCTAAAAGATATTAGATAAGATATATTTTAAATTATAATTGAAATCTTTATTATAAAAGATAACATAAAATCTATTTTAAAATAAATCTATTTTAAATAAGAGTTATCTTAATTAATGAGAATTACTAATCCTATTTGTAATAGAAAAGATATTTATCAATTACATAGGATTAAGGGTTTTAATTTTTCCTATAAATAAAACTCATTGCTCATTGTTTCAATCAACCATACAAGAGCATTCTTCTAATCTTTTTAGCTTCTCTCTCTTGTTTTACAAATATAAGATCATAATTCTTTAGGCTTCTTTATTTAGTTAATCTATCAAATATTGGTGGTTATATTTGATTGATTAATAAGCCTAATTATTTTTATTATATTTTGATATTATATTCTTATGGCTTCTTCTTTATTTTTGTTCTTAAATTGTTAGATCAAATAATTGTTTTTGTCATATCATAATTATTTGATTTGATTATTAATCTTTAAAGAAGCTATTTTTATTTAACTTATATTTGATCTTTTTGGTCTAGGATTTGTTAGTTGATTTAATTTAAATGACATATGTTTTGAATCATCTAGTTAGGATTATTCATTATTAAATATGTTCTAGAACACACACGGGCACTTGTATTTTTGTGCTAACTATTTTGCAGTTACTTTGGGAACGATCTCGATTGGCGGGAAGCTTATTGGAACGTTGGTCCTGAAACCGCCACGCTAATATTGAAATCAGGAAAACAGAGCAGGGGCTCGTAAGTAAAGTACATTGGGGCAATATCCTAGGGAGGGTAGCATAAGACCGAGTTTGTACTTGAACATTTGATTTTCATAGTGGAAAGTTAGGTGGTCCGATGGACCGGTGGTTTTCCTCTTAGGTCATGGTTGTGGCCTAGGTTGTTTCCACCTAAAAATATCGTGTGTTATTATTTTATTTCCGCACTTATTTTTACACACGATTGCATGTCTGGCCGCTTTGTTTAGGTTATTAAATTGTAAATTGATAAAAAATTAAAAATAACCTATTCACTCCCTTCTAGGTTAATCAGGTCCATAATTTATAAACTTTCACTCTATTACCTAGTATATTTTTGGTTCTCAATTTATCTCGTGCTCTTTTTTATTTTTGTTTTAAATGTATTTTTTGAGAAAACTTATGTATATTTTTCAATATTGTCTCATATTTGCTCTATATTTATGCTGATTTATCATATGTATTTTCTATATCATATAGATTATTTAATATTCTTTAGGACTATTGATTTATATACATTATTGTGATTATATTAATATGTTTAGTTGATATTCTTCTTGGTTTGAATTGTTCATTCCTTCTAAACATATTGCTTTTGATTTTGGTATTTGAATATTCTTCTATTCTTAGATGTTTTGGTATTAAAATAATTTTTTTGAGTTTTTATCACAAAGCTATCCTATCCTATTCTATTTTTTCTCACAAAATCATCATCTTTAACATGATTAAATTCCTTTAGATGTTTTTCAATCTTTTTGTGATTTTGTTTGGTTTGATATTAAATTAATTTTTTTTGTTAATAATTTTTTAATGAAACAAATTCTTTAATTATTTAAAAGATAATTTTGTCCTAATTTTTTTGTCTATAACATATGATGATATTCTCAATTAAATATTAATTTTAAACTATTAATATATCTAAAACAAATATAAAGATTATTAATATCTTGTTATGAAAAAAATATATATATATTGTTGAATAGCTTTTTTCCGTTAAGATGCATTGTTAAAATATTAAACCCAAAATAATATGTGTCACTTTATTTATTTTCCTAATAAAAATATATAAATTATATATCAAAATACTCATTACCTTTTCCTTTTCATTTATTCCCTCACGCGAGAGAAATGACAAATACAAATAAATTTACACATTCAAATTACTTGTAGGGTGATATAACATAATTTCCTTCCTAATTAAATATATATTTTTTAACAATTACTTTAAGATGTGATATAAAAGTATAGATTTATATTAAACAATTATTTTAGTGATATTTTTATTAAAGAATATATATATATATATATATATATATATATATATATATTTATATATTTAAATCAATATTATTAAACTAATATACAAGTAGTCCTTTATTTAACAAAAGGTATGATAATGTTTCAATTTTAAAAAAAACTAATTTTTCAAAGGATAATTTTATTTTTATAAAAATGTTTATTATTTCATATAATCTCTCTACTTTTTGTCAATAAAACAACCTTATTTATTATAATAATCATGTCCACCTTCGCTATCTTCTTTGTCTTATCTTTAATATCATCCTATTCTTTTGCTTACTAATAACCTTTTATTGTTTGTTACAAAAAATATAAAAATACAATTTTTATTGAGATTAAAGTTAGACAATTATCAACTCATTTGAAGTATCATTTCTGTCAAATATCGCAATTATCGTTAACTCATTGCCTCCGATCTACTTGATCCCTTATCCTTTTTCATCTATCTTATGTTCAACTAAAGCTACTTTTACTTTAGATTTGATTGAATATATGGTGATCGAAAATGATGAAAGGGTTAGTGAGATCAAATAAATGAGTTGACGGTACTGATGATCAGGAGTAAAAATGAGTATTAAAAATAAGTTGGTGGTGGCCTAACTACATATTTGTTAAAAAGTACAACCATAGATTGTTTTACAGTAAATAGTGAAAGTTGATTAGTCAACAAAAAAATAAAGCAATAACAAGAGTAGGAGTGAGATGATGATGGAGGTTGATAGATAACGATAATTGCTAGGATAGTGTTAGTGTTTTCATATTGAAATGGACAAAATGTATGAAAGAATACATAAAAATATTAAATATTTTATAAATATAAAATTATCTTTTTATAAATTAATTTTTTTCAAAACTATACCATTGTTGTACCTTTTGTTAAATGAGGAACCACTAATAAATTAGTTTAATAATATGAATCTAAATGTATATTTTTTGTCTGATAAAAGTATCACTAAAGTATCGAACCCAAATTTATGTACTCATAATATTTTTCTCACCTAATGTTGTAAGAGTAGTTATTCTTTATGTCCCTCTTTAGACTTCTTTTAATTTTTGACCCTTAGTAAATTTATATTCAAAATTGAACATGTATTTAAAAATAATGTTTATTTGAACATATGTAATAATATCTATAATTTAAAACTTTTTTGAAAGCAAATTATGGTTTGTCGGTGTTTTGATGGTCATTGATCACTAGAGTTGCTCGAGCTTCGGCAACCTTATTGAACACATGTACATAAAGAAAAAATTTTAAAAATACGTTCCAAGAGAACGGGGAGTCAAAAATAAAATTGCTTTAAAAAGGTCATCTCATGCAATATTCCTTTATTATAAAGAATAGATTATACTAACACCTAAAAATATTTAAAAACAATAATAAAAATATAATTCTGATAACTTATAACTTCAAAAATAACACATTTTATGATGAATTCATATATTTTTTATTATTTTAAAAAATTTAATATATAATTTCACATTGAACGTCTTCCAATTAAATTTCGTTTAAATTGAAATAAGATTATTTAGATTTATTCAATATTAAACATCATCTAATTATATATGTTTATTATTGTTGGTGTGATATTTTTGTTTTTATAAGTTTTAAGGGTGATATAGTTTATAATTTTCCAAGATATTTTGAGTTCGTGTCTTACATAGAGTGTATAGATTGTACATAACCTAAATTTATTTATGTACAACATGTATATAAATTGAATATGTACATATACACACATCAAGTACAAGCTAACACATTATTTTGATATCAATCTAATTATTTACAATATATATCCATATAAGTGCTATTTTCAACTTCAATATATATATTTTAGTAATATACCAATTTGTCTTAGGTTGTAGATTTTTTTAAGAAGGGAAAATTCTTAAAGGCATTTCCTAGTTAAAGGTAATGATGGAACAACAAAATGAGAAATGAGGATATTCTTTCTACATACATCACAAGACCCGATCCTCAGAGTTATCACAAGACAATCCTTGTGATGGGATGAGGCTTTGTCCCTTTATGTGAAAATGATTTCTGTAGGAGCTCTTGCCTTATCCAAGGTGTATATATGGGGTATTGTGTAATTCCTTAGCAAATCTTTTGCACGAATTATTAGAGACCTCATTGACCCTCATTTCTCCATGTATAGTATGTATAGTTTTAATGTTGGATTCATCACATGGCTCCCTGCTACTACCCGATAGGTTTATTGGTTTTAATACCCTTTGTTAACCTTAGTGGCCTTTTCTATACTCGTTTCCTACAACGAGGTCCTTAAGATATCCTCTAGCCAATAACTCATCTTTTTTCAAGTTTCTACTATCTTTTATTTTATGGACCATATCCTTATGGAAGGCACACCATTTGAACACATCTCTATGGTGAGCTTAAATCTTTGCTGGCTATCTGACCTCAAGATCCCTCTCCATTCTTCTTACAACTTGAGTTAAACCAACACTCAAATGAGGCCCCCTAAAAGGAGACAATGACCTTTCCCAAATTCCTTTATTTTATGGCCAGTATCTGACATGCCTATTACCTACCATAAAACGTTTGTTGTTGTTATTTTGATATGCCCTATCTAGACTCATCCTCATTTTTTCCTTATCTGGTACTATCTCTACCTCCATTTGAGGGCTTTTGACTAGGTTGAGCTCCCTTTCTAGGTTAAAAAACTTTCTTGTTTTCCCATAGGCTTCCTCCAAGGTGTGTGGCACTATCTTAGTTAGTTCCATGAATAGGTCAAAGTTCTTCAGTAGGTCTCACCTAAAGGCCTCTATAGCAATATATCTAGGGCAGTCAGAGATTTCCAATTTCTCTTCTCTGAACTATTTCATGTATTCTTCAATGGATTCCCCTCCCTCTTGGATAATTGAGAAAAGGTGGTAAGATTCCTTCCTTAAAAGTTAAGTGTTGAACATGTGTGATTGGATCTTTTATTCCAAAATAATCAGGTTACTTAAGAGCATTGAAATTGGATCATGGTTCATCATTTTCTATTATATCAGAAAAAGGGGAGACGTATAGTTGCTCACAATCTATGTCCATATCATAAGGGGTTTTTCCCTTCTCGTGTTTCTCACTTACAACCTTTAAGGCCTGATCTTGCCTTTTATTGCTCTCCTCTAGTGCTTGTAGTTGTATCTCCCAGTTTTTTTCTTTCTTGAACCCATTGTTCATCATCAGGTTATGCCAAGCTAGAGAGGGGATTCCTCTCGACTTCATGTTCGGCTTGCTAGGGCTCAAACTAGCTGCACCCAGCTACATCTCCATTGGTCAGATAAATAGTGGGGTTTTCCAAGGTCCTTCCCTCTACCTGGGAACTTAGGTATCAATTTTATCTTTTGGTTTCTTTGAGCTGTTTTATTAGTTCGAGAATTTGATGAGATAACTCTTGGTAATAGGCGTTATCTTCTATCCTTGTCTCATTGGGGACTAGTAAGGTATTTCTCTAAGTAGCCATTGTTTCATGATCGACCGATCTCGACCGTCTTTCAGCCTAGCTTCTTTTCATGATATTTGTAGATCTTGAGTAGAACACAATTGGTCTTCTTAATTTTTCTCTAGGAGCGAGGTGAATCTCAAAGGATTGAAAATGTTCACCTGATGCTTGAAAGTTTCTTTGGTTAGAATAGTGATCTTAAAAATTTGTTGAGAAAATAGTTTACATTTAAACATTTTGTTCAAAAATATCATCAAGACTCGCATATGCCTTACAATCTCTTGCTTTGGCATAGTCATATGAAAAAACCTCTCTTTCGCTACGTGATACTTATAGGAAAAATAAATTTTACATAATGTTATTATCTTATGATCCAGTGAAGCCATCTTTGCTTGTATCTTTAAAGCTCATATGTATACTAAAAAACAAAACAATAGATAGGCACACAATGTGTCTCGAAGGAGTCATTGTTCATTTTTTTAATGTACATAATAATAGTCAAGCTATGAACAAACATAAGAAGTGAGAGTAATAACAGATAGAACATTTAAGAATTAAAAATAACTCCTCTTATGTGGCATATGAAGGTGAATACATAATGATTAAGAGTTCTCCCTTATATTAATAACAAATAACAAATAGAGCATTTAATCAATGTGTTCTTCCCCTATGTGTACTATCTCTCCCATTAATAAATACTCTCTCTCTTTTTATCATAAGAAAAGATAAATTAACTATGAGGTATAGATAAAGAGTATAAGCAAGTATATAATGTATGTAATAAATGAACTCCCCCTAAGTTCTATGACACCCAAAAATAAAAATTAGAAAATTGAGTTATAATAATAATTTTTTTAAAGAGGGCAATAGACTTATTTAAGCATGATTAGAACATAACATTCATTTGAGAAATTAACTTTGTTCAAATTTTGACTATTTATTGAAATCATAAGTATATTGAAAAAACACACATAATACTAAACATATATAGTGACATATCAACAATCACCGAAAATAAGATATATGTTAGAACATCAAAAATATGTCATTTAATTCATTTATGATCAGTTATGAAAAATTCAAATGAAATAGTGTCATATATCATGAAAAAATTGTAATTAAATCCTCAATCTCACCAAATAAAAAAATATCTATCAAGAGATAGCTTAAAATCTTTATTTCCCTTTTTTATATAGGAATTGGTTATTTAATTTTTTATTTTCCTTTTGTATAACCAATTTTTGACTTTTTCTTTTTGCACATGCAAGGCATATCTGTTTCATTTTTCCTTTTTTATTGTTTAAGAAATTATGCATGAGCTAGAAACCTATTATGATGAATTTACTAGTTGTAAAGTACTTCTCTCTACTCATTAAGGTAGCTGCACACATCATAATAGGTAGCACTCTCAAACTAGGTGTCTCTATATAGTAAAAATTTAGAAAGTGAAAAATTGAGTTCAAATATAGCTTTGCAGTCAAGGTTATCTCAAGCCTTAAAATCTTACAAAAGTAATCATAAACTACAAGCATGATATACATATATGTTTAGTAAGTGTGTGAGTAAGTTCTTATCAATATCGATCACCAGAGGTGAAATGGTACGTAAATGCACAAGTTAAAATACTCATTTACTTAATGAAAATTCAATAAGAATAAATTAGGTTTGTAAAGGAAAGTATGTAAAATCTATTTTATAGTTAAAAAAATATACTCTTTTTTAATTAAAACTAAAGAAACATCAATAAAAATAAAAAACAAACAAACAAAAAAATTAAAGATGCTCACGTAGGGTCAACTAAGCACTCAAAAAAAGTACATAGGTGAACAATAAAGGAGGTCAAGTGACTGAAAAGAGATAATCTTTCCTAACCCAAGCTTTCTTCAATCTTGGTTTTTTTTTATTTTTTTATTTCTTTCACTTTGAACTCAACTACCTTATTATTCATAGGCATATTGTTGGATTTAGCATTACTTTTAGATTTCACATTCATCCTAATAAAAGATGCAACAATCATGGTAGGATGATGATAATTAGTCCTAGAATTAAAAGTGTTGAAATTCATTTGTCTCTTTGAACCAACAACTTCATACTTTCTAGTAGAATAATTGGACATACTATTAGTTAGATGATAATAATGAGTCCTATAACTATATGCATGGAAAGGATTAATGGCATAGGCTACAATAAAAAAATCTACACTTTGGCTTAATATGACCTTTCCTACTACAATGACGAAAGACGGGCACAAACTTAACACTTTTATCAATTATTGGTGCAATGGTTTTTTGTGCATAAGTAATAGTAAGAGTAGAGTTAGAAGGCCTTACAAATGTGATCTTTGATATTGAAAGTGTATATGTAGCATTTGAAGAAGGAGGTTCGACAGGTTTTACGAATTGCATTGCTTTTGAAGATGATGATGTAGATTACTCATCTATATAGCCTAATTCTCATTTATCTTCGAAAGGTTTTTCATAATGAAGAATTTTTTTTAGCTTTTTAGCTCTAATTTTAGACTCTTTGTGGCTTCTTTTGATTGTTCAAGTTCCTACACAAGATTCTTGTTTTCTTATTTAAGGTCTGTAAGATTTGAACTCCAACCATCAACAAGTTTAGACAACTCAATTTTTTTTTTCTATAATTGAGGAATTTTCTTCACAAGGTTTAAATTTATCATTTGTTTCCTCTACTTCTATAAGTAACCTATCCTTTATCTCTTACAACCTACTAAATCTATAAACAACTTATTAAAACTATTAACATTAAATTTATTTAGTAGGAATTTAGAATTACTTTCTTGATTATCTGAATCAATGTCAGACTAACAAGAATGTTGACCAGTCTTTACAGTAAATACAAGGTAATTGGTGCCATACTTTTTTGAGTCATTTGGATTATCGTTGTCATTTTTTGAGCTACTAAGGGTAGCATTGAAAGCCTTTCCAATTCTCTTCATTTTTTTAGCACACTAAGCTTTAATATGACCAATCCCATTACATTCAAAACTTTTGGGTTTAATGGGTTTTATATTTCTTACTACCAAAAGTCATAGGTTTGAGTTCTCTTGGATTATGATCCCTTGAATAGCTTGGTTGCCATTTATTTTGTGAATTATTTTGGTTGAAGATTTTCTTGAGTCTTTTGGCTAAGAGTTTTAATTCTTCGTCATATTTTTCAATCTCATTATCACCATCATCAATCATAGGGTTTTTAAAAGTGATATTGTTGTTCCTTGAAGGTGTTCAAAAACGATGGGGAATGCGATGACTTAAATGCTTGAACTGACTTTAAATTTTTAAATTAGTTTTTACAAAATTTACTCATTTTCTATTATAGTTAAATTAAAACCTATATTTCGATCACTACATAATAGTGAAAAAAAAACTAAAATCTGTTTAACAAATAGTTTAAATAATACAAATAATTAAAAAACTAAATATTAATTAATTACTTGAGAATTAAATTACAAAAAAATAATTTATATGCAATACATATATATTTAACTTAAATTACAAATAAAATGATATCCTCTCTTTTGTCATGGATTTTGTGATATTTTCACTTTATTTTAAGGAGATGAAGCTTGGTTAGCTTAAAGGCAAAAAATAGTCGTCCATATAACAATTCATTTCCTTGATTACGTGAGCACATAAACATCCATCAAATAAGCAGTCCAAAATTCAGAGCAATGGAGAAATTAAAGCATTATAAAAATTACCATAGTGTTGTCCTATGTTATTCAAGATCATCATATTCTTCTCCTGATGTTATAATTTGAACAAAGTGTTCTGTCCTTTCTTCTCGTAAATTATCAAAAAATTCATATCGTAGCCCTACTTGTTCCAACCAAAGAACTATATGTAATTAAATTCAAAATAAGAATTTAATATCATGAATTCACAAAAAATAACTTATATATGTTAAAAGATTAGTAAAAAATATTGCTACATCGACACCAGAGTGATATAATAATAACCTTATCCCTTCAAAATTATATTAGCATTGTATTAAACTTTTGTCTATAAATACGAAGATATCTAGAATCAAGCTGGTATTTTGAATGCTATAATGAGCTCTAAATATGAAGTCAAGTGCAACTCCGATTAGTTACTTGAGTTGATTGAGTTTTGGTGCCCATAAACTCATAGAACAACTATTTTTTACCCAACCAACCCAAGTAACAAATCAGAGTTACACTTGACTTCATATATAGAGCTCATTATAGCATTAAAAATACCAACTTGATTCTAGATAGCTTCATATTTATAGAAAAAAAGATTAATGCAGTGCTAATATGATTTTGAAGGGATAAGTTTATTATTATATCACTCTAGTGTCAATGTGGTAATCTCTTTTACTAATATTTTAACATATATAAGTTTTTTTTGTGAATTCATGATATTATACCAGAATGATGATTCTTGGTGGTTTTCCTGTACTTGGCTAGCCAGTGACTACCATGATGTTGTCATACAAGGGAACTAGGTAAGAGAGATGAGATGAAATTTGAGCAAAAAATAGGTCTATATAATAATTTATTCCCCTAAATACATGAGCATATAAATATCTACCAAACAAGCTACACAAACTTCTGACATAGGAATAGAGAAATTAAAGCATTATAAAAATTACCATGATGTTGTCATATGCTATTTAACATCATCAGAATCTTCTCCTGATTCTTCTTATGATGATATTTGAACCATATGTTATGCTCGTTCCTCTTGTAAATCATCAAATATTTTCGAGTCATAGACCGACTTGTTCCAACCAAAGAACTACATGTATTTAAATTCAAAATAAGAATGTAATTTCATGATTTCACAAAAATAACTCATATATGTTAAAAAGGTATATTGGTAAAATAGATTACCACATCTTTAATTGGAATTTTGATATTTGTGATGATTTCGCTTATAAACTTCATGACATAGTAACCACACATGACTCCATCATTTTGTTGTGGAACCTACAAAAAACAAGTGTACAATACTTTACATATTCGAACATATTTATTATTCAATAGTAAAATTAATTAAATTATTAATATCCGCTTGTATATACCATAACTTTGTCCTATATATGCTTATGAGATTTTTTAAGGGAAATGCCCCTACTCTTATTTCACAGCTTACATGCCCTATCAAAGTCTATAACGGTTAGTTTTTTTATTAAATATTAAAAAGAATAATAGAAGAAAAATAGCTAGCTATAACTCTCACATTTCAACAATTGCTTTTGTATCTTTACTCAATTCTATGGAAGTTGAGTCACAATACCAAACATGATTGCTATATTGATCAAGGATTCCCAACATCTAATGATCTTGTCCTTGTTCAAACCTTAGTGGCCAAGGGATTATCAATTTTTGATTTGTGTAAGTGTTGATGCCTTATCACATAATTGTTTAGCTTTGATGCTAACATCCTTCTCTTGATATTGATTGACAAATGAAGAATAATAGAACATTGCTAAATGTGATAAGTGATTAGCTTGAAGTCAATAATAACATGCCTTATATAAAATAAATAAATATAAATAATTAGCTAATATAAATATAATTATATATGTTCTACATAAATGAAAGTTATTTATCGATTGAGAACTCACCTTGTTCACACTTAAATTATATTTAAATCAATCATTTGATATTCAAATAACTACAATATGCACTCGATCGATATATAGCTTTGGCCAATGTATACACTAGAAATTTCTATAGGAAGTGGCACAATTCATCCATCATTTTATGCTAGATGCACTCACAACAATATTCATTAAAGCGCCAAGATTTCTATTGAAATTTATAGCATAATCATAAATATACTTTTTCCATGGCTTATTTTTGAATGACTTAGTGCGCGATGATTGGTCATTAGACATAGATTTATCACGAGATACTTGCTTTGTATCTTTTAAATGTGCCACACTTACTAATTCTGGTATAATAGAATAAAGAAGAAGTATTATATATATTAGTAACAATAAAAGAATAATAATATAATAGTAGTAAAAAAGTGTTATTTTCAGTAAAAAAATAGTACCATGTCAAAATTAATCACAACTTGACTCGATGGCCAAGCCACATATTGTCTAACCGCTTTTTGGACTGTGGTAACATCAGAAGGCATAGGTAGTGGACAATCATGGAGCAATGATTGATCAATTACTATTTGCTAAAAATTTGAAAAATATTGATTATGAATCATTCGATCATCGCTCAATTGTTGTACCATTCCAATAGCAATAAAGTCCGTTGATGAAGGATATTTCAACAAACATTTCATATTTTGTAAAACATTTAAGCGTTACATATAATAAATAAAAAATATAATAAAAAATATAATAAAAAATATAAATAATAGACTATCTATAAATACTTTAAATCTTACCACAAATGATTCATCAAATAGAGGAGGACTCCCATATGGGGTAGCTATTGGAAGTACATTCTCATCAAAATGTTCATCATGATGTGATGGATGGTAAGAATGCATAGATTGCATTGGAGAAAATGAACCACAACCTGGTTGCATCTGTATTCCTAGCACAAAGGGAAGACCAATAAGATGACTATATCTCATACAAGATATAGGCTGGGCACCATGAGATTGCATGTGTGCCATGCCTGGCATGGATGGTGGCATGACTAGCATGGATTGTTGCATGCCTGACATGGATGGTTGCATGTTTGGCCAATATGACATGCCCTGATTGTAGTAATTCCATGCATGACATGTGTTGTGATTGATATTCTTTTAAAGTGGTGATCTCACTTAACATTGAGGCTTTAAAAGAGTTGAGTTCTTCTTCAATTTTACAATACTTATCCTTACAGACCATCTTAGGCTTTTGTTTTAGAATGTTAAAAAACTCCATATAACCATCATATTGGCTTTCTCCCCTAACACGACCAAGATGCTCGCGTCTGAATGCATGATATATAGCATCTCTCCCTTGTTGTTCGATTATTTCACCTTTGGCTATTTGTTCTTGAACATCTCTCTACAAATAATAAAGCAAACAAACATATCATACATTATTACATCAATTAGCAAAAATCATAAGGACTTTGTATCAAGTTAAATTACTAACCAACTTATTTATTTGTTCTCCTCCATATTTAGTCATTGGTTTTGACTTCTTCGTTTTGGGGGTCTTTGTTTCTACAATCTCTGGTAGCCTAGGATCCATGAAATATGTACAAACAATGATGAAATATAAATTAATTGATAATTTTAATTCCAAACATATAAACATGCAAGAGTTAATAGTGACAATATAGAACATACATTATATTTAATTAGGTTTTTGATCGTATATATATATTCCTTCACAATCACTTCGAGTCCATGACATCATCGTCATCAACTAGATTATCATATACATTAGGCAATTTTTTTAAGAAATTACTAAAATTGGGTAATGTATCAAGCATGTCATCATCTTCTAAAGTATCATACTGTTAGAACTCTTTTGTGGAGGCATTAACACAATAGACCATCTTGTGTCAATTTGATCACTCACATAAAATATTTGTTTTGCATGAAGTGCTAACGTGAAAGGATCATCAATGTGACTTATATTGGATAAATTTACAAGGGTAAATCCAAAATCATCTATTTTGTATCCAACATTGATAACATCTTCGACCCAATCACACAAGAATACTATTGCATGGAAGACCTCATAATCGAGTTCCCAAATTTCTTGAATTATACCATAATATGTTCTATCAGAAAGTACAGGATTACCATCTTTTGAAATAACAAATTGCATAGTTTGTGCAACTGTCTTCACACCACTATTCTGATTTACTCAGACTTTGTCCCTTGCTTGAGTCGTAAACCTCGATCCATTAATTGTGAAACTAGAATATGATTTGACATCGTCTATTGGACCATGTGCAAGCCATTCTAAACTTTTTGTTATTTTATAATTTGGGTTTGTTGAGTTCAACTCGAATCTATGCATACAAAAACATGAAATGTGTTTAAAAAAGCTTTAAAACATTGCATAGAAGTACTAATGAATTCTTGTATGTGACATGATCCAAAAACTTGATCGGTCAGAACCGACATTGCCGATCCTACCGTTCTTTGGTTTTATGTATTTATAAAACTCTCGCAAGTGCACGAATCATTTCGTAGAAATGATAAGTATACTCCCAAGGTCGATCTAAGGAAGGAATGTATGTGATTTTTAATTTATTATTCAAACTTTTAAAAACGAAATTAAATCCTAAACATCCTGTCACGATATTTTGGGGTTTTGTGTTTTTAATCTACTTACATAAAAATAAACATAGATTCAATAAACATTTATGCAAATTTTATCATTTATAATGGTGGAGTATTTATGGATATAATAATTAAGTTAATTATGCTTGCTTATATTATTTAGGTTATTAAAGATATGAATTGATATTTATTGATTCTCTCTTTTTTATATGAATACCACCTTTGGTGGGGTTAGATATTCTTTGTTAACTAAACAAATCAATTAACACCTATGGGTGGGGTTGATAACTAATTTGATTAATTAAATTAATTCCTTTTTCTAAGAGATTGAAAATGAACCATTTAAATGCCAACTTTGGTGGGGTTAGACAGTTTGAACTTTATTCAAGGTGTCCAAATTAAACCTAAGAATTTAATTATCCGAGTACTAACTTTCAAGTTTTAAAACTACTACTGAAAAAACATGTTGTCAATACATTTTCAGATAATAATTCTTATAAAAACTTTTGAAATAGAGCTTCACTCTAACTACCAGGCGATTGTACCAACAAATAAAAGAGCACTACTCTAAATCAGACCGGATAACTAAACCTTAAAATCTAATTTTTAGATTTAAGTTTGTAATGAAAAATAATATATTTCTCTCTAACATTCTTAATATAAAATCTTGAATAAAAATAAAATCAATTCATTTTAGAGATTTTTACCTATTTAATATTTCGCAAGCATAATAACTTTATTATTATATCATGTTTACAAATAGCCAGCACAGTTAAATTTAATCACAGACAAATTAAATATAACATGTAAGAATAAGACATAAAAAATAACTGTAAAGAGAAGTGTGTTTAGAAGTGAAGAGAAGGGGGGTATTTATAGGTGAGAATGGAGAGAAAAAGTGGGTGAAAAAATGATGGAAACGTGGAGTAGTGATTGATGATGTCATTTGATGAAGTCAACATGACGTGGGGGCAGCTACGCGCGAAAATGGTGCGAGATGGCAGCAGCTCGTGCGGACAGCAGCAGGGGCGCGCGCAGAACTGGGCGTGCTGCGCGTGACTGGGTGCTGGTGCGCGTGGGCTGGGCGGCTCCGTGCGTGTTTTCCTCCTTTTTGACATTTTTGACCCATTTTGTCCAATTTTTCCATATTTGTTGACCTTTCCTCATTTATTTATTAATATATTTGTGATGTATTGCTCCCAGTATTCCTCTTTGAGTCTTTAAGTTACGTTTTTAAGCGAAAATACCTAAAAAACAATAAAAATACCCATGATTCCGAAAAAGACAAATTTATATAAATATATGATAAAACATATAAATATATATATATATTTAATCAATTAATGTGAATAAATTCATGGTAATTTTAGTGTTTTTTGAGCACTCATCATGACACTTACATGGTTGTGAAACCAATTAATAAGCTCTACCTTATGTTCATCATACAATCATTTTTCTCCTTCCCTTTTTTATAGTGAGGATCGATCTTCAGTAAGTTTATATGCATTCTGTAATGTTATTAAAGATATATCCATTAGATATCATTAATAGTTAAATATAAAATAATTTTATTTTAAATGAAAAGTTTGAACATGTCATCACTTACTCTATGTACGGTTGTGTCTCCTTATTATTTACCAAAATAGTTTGGTGTGCTTTTTCCCATCGACTGTGATCAATAAACGATTTCTTACTTGCACCAAGCATAGGGTTACCTACTTGGATCATGTGATGTTCTAAGAACAACTTATGCATAGGATTCCCAATTTCAGTGCAACCACTAAAGTATTCAGAACAAAACTCAATGGCCTCTTCAACAATGTAACGTTCCACCATGGATCTTTCAGGTCGATTTCTATTATTTATATATCCTTTAAGGACTTGTATATATCTCTTAAAAGGATACATCAAATAAGTAGGACCACTCAATTGAACCTCTCGATCTAAATGAACACACAAGTGAATCATTATATCAAAGAAAGAGAGAGGAAAATATTTTTCAATTAGACACAAATTCTCTAAAACATCTTTCTATAAAAAGTTTAATTAACCAATTGATATAAATTTCTTGCATATTATATTAAAGAATGAGCAAAGAAGAATTATTGATAATTAAACATATTTTGGAAGAATTGATCTAATAGCAATTCGTAATAACTGTTGCATTAAGATATGACAGTCATATGATTTCAATCCATAAAGTTTCTTATCGGTGGTAGACACAAAAATTCTTAAGTTGGATGAGTAACCGTCAAGAACTTTCACACCCGCCAAACATTTACAAAACACATCCTTCTATTTTGTTGACATTGTATATGATGCTGGTGGTAAGTATATTTGATTCTTATCATTTTCCACCCTTGGTTCCAATTCAAGTCATATGTCTAGTTTCCTTAAATCCAATCTTGCTTTAATTCCATCCTTCATTTTTCTAGGTATATTAAGTAATGTACCAATCAAGCCCTCACATATATTTTTCTCAATGTGCATGACATCTAAGATGTGACGAATGTGTAGGTCTTTCCAATAAAGTAATTCCCAAAATATTGATTTTTTATTCCAATAACCATGATCTATTGATTCAGTAACATTTTCATTTTTACCCTTTTTATTAGCTGACCTCTTTCATTTCTCTTTATTAGTAAGTATTCATTTTTTTCATCTTTCCATATCATTTAAATGTCATACCATTCAATTGCCTTAATATCTCAACATCTCGCAATTGCAGGATTATGATCTTCTTCACCAACAAATGGTTTCTTTTGGTATCCAAACTTATGTACAAATCAAAAAAATCTTCTATATCTTCTATAAAACATCTTTCGTTTATGAACAAGATAAGTTACAGAAGTATCATCACTACATATAGGACATCCCATATAATCTTTAGTTGCATGTCTTGATAAGTTCCCATAGGTAGGTAAATCATTAATTGTCCATAAAAGGACCCCCTTAAGTTAAAGTGTTATTCTTTATGTGCATCATAAACATTTACACCATCATTCCACAATGTCTTTAAATCATCTATCAAAGGCTGAAAATATACATCAATATCAACACTAGGTTGTTTTGGTCCTAAGATCAATAATGTTAACATCATGAATTTTTTTTTCATACACAACTAGGGAGGAAGGTTGTTTGTTACCATAATTACTGGCCAACAGCTATATCTACTACTAAGGGAACTATGTGGATTAATTCCATCAACAGAAATAGAAAGACGAAGATTGCACGCATTAGATGCAAATTGAGGAGATAAATTATCTACTACTTTCCAATTTGGTGAATCATAAGGATGATGTAACACCTCATCATCATATTGATTATCTGAATGCCAAGTTAACATCTTTGATGTCTCTTTACTTTTGAACAACCTTTGAAAGCGAGGAATCAGAGGAAAGTACCAAAGAACCTTTATGAGCATGCCTTTATTAAGTGTTGTCTCATTTGTAGCATGCATCCATCTTGATTCTTTACACATCGTACAATCATCTAATGTATCATTTCTTTTCTATAAAGAATGCAATCATTTGGAGAAGCATGAATCTTATGATATTCCATGCCAAATCGACTAAGATATTTCTTCACTTCATACATTGAAGATGACAATTCAATACCCTCAGGAAACATATCTATTAGTACATTTAGTAATTTTATGAATCTTTTGTCAAAAAACCATTTTTGACCTTCACGTTGTACAAATGAACCAATCTCGACATTTTAGTGTATTTCTTGCATTCTGGATACAACAATTTTTCGGCATATTCTAGAAGTTTTTAAAGGTTTCAGGATTATCCTCATATAGTTCATCTTTAACACCATGAAACATATTTTCTGTCTGTACATTATGATAAGATGTATATAATCCACTCACATTCTTATTTATTTCTTCCCCATGAGTATTATCAATATTTTTCCCATGATAATACCAACATTTATAACTCAAAAGAATACCATTACAGATAAGGTGATACTTAACCTCATCAACATTATGAAATTACTCATTTTTACATTTAATACATGGACATCAAATCATACTAATTTCATTATTACTATTTTTACAAGTAAATTCCAAGAAACTTTCAACTCCATAAATGTAGTCCTCCTCAATTCTATATTTTGACATCTAAGATTTTTCCATTTTCTATTAATGACATTAAGCATATTAAATATGTATCCAACCAATATATTTTAGATATTATTATATATGAATTCCCTAATTATTAGAATATGTATCAAAATATCATATAAAAATAAATACATAAAAACCAAACATAACAAATATATACATATAAATATAATTATATAAGATTGATTGTAATTACTAATAATAATATGTCACATCATTTGAATTTATTTTAAATTTAAGATATATAAAACAAAATTTATATAACAATTTTGTGATGATTAAGATTTTTTAAAATAACTACGCTACTTCAAACCTAAATTTTTAGTGAACATCATATTGTTGAATCATGTCTTTCTTATTGCATATTAAAAAAAATTAAAAACTAACCTTAAATCATAGTCATAAATATATAAATTTATTTCATTACCAAAATTTATACAAAACCTACATAATAAAAATAATAACATACATATAATACAAAACCTAGCTATATATATAATACTAAAATTTTATACATAAATAATAACACATAATATACAAAAACAAATATGAATAATAAGTGTATAGGATTAATAGAAATACATACAAGAGTAAATGAAGTGACAAAATGAAGGAAATAAAGAAAAAAAATGGTGTTTTGTAAGTGAGAAAATGAGTATAAATTTTTTGAGTTTTTCGCTCAAAAAAATAAGGGATCTAGAAGATAAGTTGGAGAGAAGGAAAACCCACTAAACGATGCTGGAATTGGTGGTCGTAAGTGACCAGAAAATGAGAAAGAGTGGAGAAGGTTTTGGGTTTTTGGAGTTGTAGCACTTGGAATAATAGTTTTTGTCTAGAAAAGAAAGAAAAGAAAAAGAAAAATATACACGTGTGTAGTGTCAGTTGACACGTAGAATCGATGCTACATCCTACATGTAGCATCAGTTCTATGTGTCAACCGACACTACAATCTACGTGTGTTAAATTCATTTTAAGTCAGTTTTTTAGCGAACCAACTTTAAATTCTTTATAAGTTGGTTTTTACTACAAATCGACTTTAAATGACCACTTTTGTAGTTGCAGCACTATCACCTTTGTATGGAAGAAATTTTGTAATGAACAAAGAAATTTTTAAACCAACTTGAATTCCTCAATTTTCTCTTCAAGATTTGAAGAGGTGTTAAAAATATCACATAATTTAGCATAAAATTCAGAAAAGGTTTCATCTTCTTCCATCCTAAGGTTTTTAAACCTAGTGCCTAGCATGCGAAGTTTGGTTCTTTTAACTTGGGTGGTGCCCTCATGAGCAACCTCTATAATATCTCAAGCAAGCTTAGCAGTATCAACACTAGAGATATGATAGATGTCATCGACTAACATAGTACTAAATATATCATAAGTTCATTTCTAATTTTAGTTACTACTAGTGTTTTTTCTTCAATGGTCCATTTGTTCCTAGGTTTAAGTGTGACAATATTATCTTTCGTAATCATAGGTGGTTCCCAACCATATATAATAGAATTTTACACACTCTCATTTATAAAATGTAAAAAGGCTCTCATACAAGCTTTTCAGCATGGATAGTTAGATCCATCAAAGAAGGGAGTATGTGTTGTAAATGAACTCTATTTTAAATGATTCATAACAAGATCCTAGACAAATACTAAGTATATCTAGTGACCTACTCTAATACTAATTGATAGATTTTATTTAAGGAACTAATTAAACTAGAGGGTGAATAGATAATTAGTTGAATTATGCTAAATTAACATTTCACAAGTGGCAAGACATGCATTCATGCTTAAATAAAATAATGCAAAAAATAAATAAAGATTTGACACATTATATTTTAGATGGAAACAACTTAGGTTACAACAATAACATAAGAAGAAAATCATCGATCCATTGGACTACCTAACTATCTATTATGAAAATAATATTCAATTTCAAGGCCATTACTTAAACTATCTGTCATAGATAGTGCTCCCAAGTAATCTACTTATAAGCCATCACTTCTTTCATGATTTCCAAAAGAAAGGTGTATGGATCCGAACTAACATTCTGATAAACTTGAGTCACATAAGTAATGGAACTCATTCAACTGTCACTTGAAAAATTAGCACAATAACACAAATTCAAAGTGTGTCATAAACTAGATTCAATAATGAAAATCCTAGCTATATGATTTAATAAAATTTTAGTTAAATCAAAATCAACGAGCAAAACCTAGAATAAAAGATGAAGTTCATGATCATAAAACAAATAGGCTTATTAATTAATCAAACATAACTACGCAATATTTTATAGATTAATTAAAGAAAGAAGTCTAATAAAATATTATTTAGATTTTACAAAAAATTTTGAGAGAGAAGTCTTAAGATCAAAAGATTGATGCAATTCTCATTAAAGAAAACAATAGAGATTATGTTGTTTAAATACAAATAATGCTAGGTTAAATTATGTGCTTCGCCTAAATTAGTGATTAAATGGTTTGCTATTTTCTTAGAAATAGAATATAATTTAATCTAATTAGTTTGTAATCATTGCCTAAGGATGTTAATTGATTTTATTAACAAAGAATCTAATCTCCGCCTAAGGATGTTTTCATACAAACAAAATCTATAACCTTAATTTATACATTTAATAACCTAAATAATTCTAAGCAAATATGGTTAACTAGCTAATTATTCTCATAAATTATCCTTTGATTGTTAATTGCATATTTGCCTTTTTGTTTAAATAAACATTATTCCTATCTTTAGTTTTAATTATATGATATTAAATTAGAATTTTAAATACCAAATATTGTGACAAAATATTTAGGTTTATTTTTCGTGTTTATTTTTAAGAAGCTTGTTGAATTATTTAAAACTATGTAGTTATTCTTTAGACCGACCTTAGGAGTATACCTTTCGCTTGTTATAAATGATTTGTGCACATGCAAGCTTTTTATAAAATATAAAATTTGACTATCAAGTTTTTGTGCATTCAATTTTTGGTGCCGTTGTGAGTGAGGAATAACGTTTTAAACTTTTATTATCTAATTTTAGGAGTTAACTAACTTAATTTTTTTTTCTTTTAGTATTTTTTAACACTAATTATTATTTTAACTTTATTTTATTAATTTATTTTTATATAGTTATTTACTAACTTTATCCTATTTGTTATTTTTTAATTATTTTCATTTTTATTTATTTTTGTTAATTATTTTTGTTTAGTATTTCTGTGCATGAACTTTTAATTCATATATTTTATTTTCTCTTCTTTTCTTAACTTTTCTATAGTTGTTTATTTATTTTTCTTTTATTTGTTATTTTTTAGTTACCAAGTTTATTTAGTTGTTTACTTTTCTTTTCTTTTTGTTTATATTTTTTATAGTAATTATTTTAGTGCTAAGTTCTCTGCTATCTTAATTTTTTATTTTATTATTAGTGTATAAAAGATAAGAGATCTTTGATAAAGAAACTTGTATTTTTTTTATTTATAACATTCATAGGATCAAAACAGTTTTCAAGAAAGCTGGACATTGATAATTAGGAGGAGGAGGAGGAACAACCTTAAGTGTAGACATGGGTGATGCTGAAGATAGGCAGAAAATGATAAAGGAGTATGCTAGGTCAACCATTGGCACTACTAATAAGTGTTCAAAAGTACTTAATATATTGTGATTTTATGTATGTTTAGTGATATATAGATTTGTATTTTCTTGTTTTACTATCATTTTATGTAAATATTTCTTTTTTAAATCATAAATATATTTTGTTGTTTTTTAGTTATTTATTGTATTATAAAGATTCAACTTGAAAAAATTATACTTGAAGCATCCATTACAACTTGGAAGATTAAAAGAAAATATTTGTAAAACATTACATATATTTAAAAATTTGGGGAAAGAAATAACATAAAAAATTAGGTTTCAAAGTGATGTAGTTTGAAGTGTGTTGCGATATAAAATTATTATGAGCCGCAGTGCGAGGCCAAAGGAAAGGATTAAACGTGTCCCATATATGATGCGGGCCATGGCATGAAATTTTTGTGTGCCATGGCGTAAAGAGAATGGATTTGCTCAAATCGTATACATGCTATGTATACCGCAACATGAAAAAATTGTGTGCCATAGTGGTAGGCTGAAAAATCCAATTTTTCCTCCTTTCCTAATCTTATAAATAGTGTGCTATTTCTTTTGTAAAAATATATCTAATATCCCATCAACTCTTTTCTAGTTGATTTCTTACATTTCTTAACTTTTCTCTTAGTTGTTTAAAGTTGTCTCATTCAAGGGTTGAAAAAATTTAGTTCATGTAATAATTTTTAGCTTTAATTCAATAAACAACATAACAATTATGTCTAGAGGTTTTTCAGAAGAAATTTTAAGAATTCTATTGTGGTATATTTAAACGTACTTTTTTCAAAATATTTTTAATTGTTGTTTTATATGCTATATGTTTAATTTATTGATAATTTATTAAACTATGTATGTCTAGCTATAAATAATATGTGATATAAGTAATGTTATTACGCTTATGAAATATTAAAGTAAATTAAACATTTTTTTTAAAATGAATTAAGTTTTATTTTATCATCAAGATTTAAGCCAAAGTTTGTAAATGAAAAATATATTGACAAAGTTTTTTTCATAATAAACAAGAGAGTTAGATTTAGGATTCAAATTGTCTGAATTTGATTTAGAGTAGTGCTCTTAAATCTTTTGGTTTATATCAACTGTATAAATAAAGTAAGCTCTATTTCAAAGATATTTTCAGAATTATTTTAAAAGATATATTGACGACATATCCTTAATAATAACTTTAAAATCTGAAAGTTAGTTTTAGATACTAAAATCATAGACCTAAATTAGACACCTTTATGAAGTTTAAATTGTCGGCCCAATCAAAGGTGACAAGTTAAATGGTTTAGTAATTTCTTAGAAAAGAAGCGTAATTTAATTTAATTTTAAATTGTTGGCCCGATCGAAGATAGTAAGTTAGAGTTTAATTAACAAAGAATCAATAATATTAATTTATATCTTTAATATCATACTTAATATTGAACAAGCTTAATTAACTAACTAATATATCCCATAAATTTTTCACTATATAATAAATGTTTAATTTCTTTAATGTTTATTGAATCTATCTTCATTTTTATGATATTAGTTTGAAAACTTAACCCAAAATAATCCTCATAGGATATTTAGGTTATTTAATTTCATTTTTAAAAGAATTTGTTGAATGATTTAAAAAAACACATTATTCCTTTTTAGATCGACCTTGGAAGTATACTTGTTATTTTCTATAAATGATTTATACATTTATGAGCTATTTTATATATTATACAAAATTTGTACTCCTAATTTTGACATATCAAAATTTTGGTATAATTGTTAGGTAAATCAATAATAGCACTGAAAACGAGTTAGTCTATCCAACCATCAAGTATTTAGCCCCATTGCCAGGCAGAGATAGCGTTTTTAAATTGTTATTGTCAAAATCTTAAAAACTTTTCATGTTGTAAATATTGTGAGTTTTATTTAATATTTTAAAATATCTAGGTTATTAATTAATTTTTTATATTTAAAATTTAAAATTTTCTCTTATTTATAAAAAAATAAAAAATAAAAAAAATCTGAAAATAAATTTTCTTTTTATTCTTTTGAAATTATAAAAAAAATTCATTTTCTTTTAAACAATTCTTTATTGTTTATTGTTGTTTTTAATTTAATTTTCTTTATTAATTCTTTTCTTCTTTTGTTCCTTTTAAAACTTCTGTTTAATTAATTTGTTTCATGTATATTTTTTTTACTAATACGTGTATAATTTTATTATTCTTTATTGTATGTTTATGTATTTTTTTATAATTTTGTGCATTTATTTTATCTTTTTATTTTTTTAACTTGACAAGTGAAATTAAATTTTATTTTTATATGTATATACGAGGTAGAAGGCCCTTAGGGCACTCTATAATACCACTAAATAATAACATAAATAATCCTTCTAGATGGTCAAGAAGGCTCTTAAGGTACCCTATAACATCTTTAAATAATAATATAAATAGACCTTCTAGATGGTAAAGTAGGTTGGACTTTAACGTCCCTCAATCTTTTATTAAACAACTTTTTAAACTTACCTTAACCCTTCACCTTAAACACTAAACATGGGGGAAATCCACCACTTAAAGAGACCGTAATGAAGGAGTTTGCAAGGCCAGTAATTGGCACTACAATTGTCTCTAACCACCTTAGAGAAGTTGTTAGGAATTATGAATTATGAAACATTCATTTTTTCATGCTTCCTTCTTTTTATAGACTACCTAATGAAGACTCACTTTCCCTCATTAGGGGATTTTATTCTATAGTCTAGACTTTCCCCTCAGTGTACTTATCGAGGATCAAATTAGAATGAGGTATTTTTCCTACACCCTTTAAGATAGGGCCAAATAATGGTTAATGTTACTTCCTTCAGGTTCCCTGATAGGAGAAAGTTTATAATCAATTTATGAGAAACTTTTATTTTCATCAGAAGACATCAAAGTCGAAAGGTAAGATTTCCACTTTCTCTTAGATGGAAGTAGAAGCTTTCCATGAATCATGGGATAGGCTCAAACCTTTTCTCACTCAATGCCCCTATAATAGCTACCTATTGTAGGTTCAAACCAATTTTCTATGATGGATTGACACAATAGTGCCAATCCACTATTGATAATGTTAGTAGTGGAGCGATGGGAGAGAAAATAACCTTAGATACTTTCAATCTCTTTGAAATGTTGGGTGTTAATTCCTAACAAAAGAGCTCCAAAGTAAGGAGAGACAAAGTCCTTGAAATTGACTTTGGTACTAAGTTTAAATGTAGCTTGCATAGCTGACCAAGCAAGTTGTGCTTCTAACTACATATGCTACAATAAATAAAGAACAATATAGTGTATGCAGTACTTTGGGACATGGTTTGAAACCTATCCTTATCAATCAAAAGCTACAGGGGACTCGAGTAGGTCAATGTATTAAGGGGATACCAAACAAGACCTAGGTATGACCCCAATGCTAGTACCTATAATCATGTGTGGAGGGATCATACTAATTTATTTTAGAGGTATAAGAACCCTTCATTCTACAAATAATTGCAAAGAAATCCTCCCAACAAGCCAAATCTAGAGGAAAACTTGAATTCATTCATTCAAGTAAGCAGAGACAACCAGTCAAGGACTAATCAAATGTTGAACTCTATAGAAATTTTCATTAAAAAAATGGAAACATAGGTGGAGCAATTAATCGAGTACTTGGAGAAGTAAGGAAAGGAATAACTGCAAGGATAGAAAACAAAAGAACTCAATAACAAGAGGATATTGAGTTTACAAAAAGATGAAATCCCTTAAAGTAACGTCTCACGAAAGACGATAAAAATAATCCTAGATGGGAAATAACCCATTATTATTTATTTATTACTTTAATTTATTTTAAATTTTGTATTTATTTATTTTCTATGATTTTTAAATTATTTGTGATTAATATAGATTTTTTTCTTTAATTAAAAAATGGGGGATTTCAAACATGAAACAAGTGAAACAAAGAAGGGTATGTCGAGGAATGTACTTTATGGACGCCATGGCATGAATGGTTTAAATGCATAACTAGCAGGATTAGAAAAGCACGTCATAGAATTAATTAATTATGTGCCGCAATATGTGTGTAACCTTTTGCCTATAATGCTTTTCCCTATGCGAGAAACTTCACGTTTTCTCATACTTTCTCTAACCCCAAACACATATAATCCCTCTAAAATCCCACCTTTCTTCAAATTTCTTCTGCAAATCCTTTCTAAAAATCAATTTTCACCATTCTTTCAAGACATTTTCACATTTTTTTCAAGTTCCTTCAAAGATTCCCATCTTCAAATTAAGGGGTGTTCTTCATTTCCTTCAAATTTTCAACAACAAAAGGTAAGTCTTCATAATTTTTGGAATTTAATTCTTCAATTTTAATTTTTTGTAATTTATAAATGAAATATTTATATATTTTTTAAGAGTCTAAAACCCTAATTAGGATAAATAGAGGGTTATGAATTATTTGGATTAAATTGTATTGTTGAAATTTTTGGTGAATCCCTGTTTAGATATTATGGTTAAATTGTTTTTGTTTAATGACACCTAAGAGGTCGAGGAAGGAAAGGAAGTTTCAACTTTCAAAGATTTTGATAATTCAAAATTTTCAAGTTTTGATGCTAAAATCTGCTTTGAAAAAGAGGTAGAAGTTAATAAAGGTTTTATTCTAGAAAGGGTGATGGAATTTAACGATGGACCTAAAAGGATTACTGATATAATTGCAACCCTAGGCTGGAATAAGTTTATAAGGAAACTAGTGACTACTTTTGAATCTCTAGCTAGGGAATTTTATGCAAATTTTTCTGACGCTATTGATGATAATGTTTTTGTTCAGAATGTGCTAGATACATTTGGACTTAATGATATAAATGCTCAGTTTTATTTAGTACATGTTTGAGAAGGTGAGTATGAGTAGTATCTAAGTAATATAAATTGTACTATAACATTAAAAGTATTAACTTTATAAGGTGTTGAATGAATTATAGTTGGTGGTAAACTTAAAGATTTTAATGCAAAATATTTGGACAAAATTTCAAAATTTGGCAATACTTTTTTGTTCTAGGATGATGCCCAACAAACATTACATCATAGTTGATAGAGAGAGGGATATTTTACTGTATACAATGGCATCTAATATTCCTATTAATGTTGGAGCAATAATTCACCAAAGAGTTAAGTTGTTTGTAACTAGTCATTGTATAGGTTTATTTTCCCCTTCACTAAAAAATGCTTTATGTAAGATAGCGAGGGTACCCATTCAAAAGGTGAGGTTGTTATATAACCTGGTGAATTATTAAATATGACTTACTTTGATGAGCTTACATATGGCATTAACATCATTCCAAGAGAAAGGAGAGCCATTCCTTCATCAATAATATCTATGAAAGATCAATTTCATAACTTTGGTTAGAGAATGAGCTACATGAAAGAATACCAGTAAGCTTATTTTACCCAATAAGAAGCATTTCTAAAATAGTAACATTGTGATCGAGTGGAACATAATTGGTTAATGTTTGAAATGAACTAATTACAATTAAGTCATCTCAGGGTAGATACAAGTCACTTAACAACACCCGAGTATCCTCAACATTGTGATCAAGTGGAACATAATTGGTTAATGTTTGAAATGAACTAATTACAATTAAGTCATATCAGGGTAGATACAAGTCACTTAACAACACCCGAGTATCCTCAACATTGTGATCAAGTGGAACATAATTGGTTAATGTTTGAAATGAACTAATTACAATTAAGTCATCTCAGGGTAGATACAAGTCACTTAACAACACCCGAGTATCCTCATTATGACTTTAATTTTATACCTTTAGAAAGATCACGACAACAAAAACTTGAAGATCAAGGTCTGGATGACATGGAGGCGGAGCTCTAAATGATTCAAAAATTTATTTCTTTTTATGTATTTTTATTTGGTTTTATTTTGTTTTTAAAATTTAGTTATTATTTATTTTGGATAATGTATTTGTTTTTTTTTATGTTGTCTTATTTTATTTCTTGTTTTGTGACCATTATTTAGAAATGTTAATTTTATAACTATTTGTTGAATTTGTAAGAAGTATACATTTGTGCAATTTTAATATGTTTGAATTGATGGATACATCTACAATTCCATACCAACTCTTGAACAAGTTCAAACAAACATGTATTTTTCTCTCTTAACTCTTTATCTTTGATTTATAATTGTTACATTAAGGCATTATAAATTCTAGGTTAGGGGTATGAAAAGGTTACATTTATAAAATTATATGCTAAAATTGAAATTTTATGTTCACACATTTACATTTCTCTATATGTTTTCATTTACTTTATTGTATGCTTTTATTTATTTTTATTGAATTATGAATTTTTGATTTAATTTTCTTACAAAATTATGATGTCTTATAAAGTTAATTTTAAGAAAATGATAAAGTCTTTGCATTTTTGGATTAATTTCAAAATAAATTCATGGGATAATATGATAATTAGTTAGTTTGTTTTTCATAATTGGTATTTCATGATTGATACTGAAATTACAATGAATCCAAAATCGGTATTTAGGAATCAAATAGTGTATATTACTATTGTGAGAATATATTTTGAGCCATTATCTTTCCATGTTGAGTGATAATAATTTTTCTACTCTTTAAACACTCTTCTTATCAATTCTAATTGTTAGATGATTTCTATAGGTATTTGCATAGAATGTTAGGATATTTTCATTTAACAAAGTGTCATGTATTTAATTGTATTACTTCAATTAAAACATTTAGGTAAAAATTGAAAGTATATGCCTTTCTATTCATTTATGCATGATTTCTAAAAAAGTGACATATATAGGGTTACCTAAAACAATAAAATAAAAAGCCACACATTAGCTACTCACTTATCATATAATATATGTACAATCTATACATGAGTCATTTCTCTAAAAAATGAGTAAAAAGAAAATAAAATAAAAAGAAAAAAATGAATAGTATAAACTACATACTATGACCCATTATTCTTTAATGTTATGAGAATTAGTAAAATAGAAAAGGAAAAAATATAGGAAATAATTCGCTAAGAAGTCATTGCATTTTCTTCATCTCCTAAAAATCATATTACTTAATATTTTTATTTTGATGAATTTGATCAATGTATGAAAATAATATGTGATTTCTTTATAAATCCTTTCATTTTATTCATTTCATGAGATTAATATGATGCACCACTTTACGCTTTTCATTCTTTAAACATGTGCGAACTATTAGTTCATTTCTGTACATATTTCAGTGTTATTGAGAGTATGTCTTTTGAAGTTAGAGTTAAAATAAATTAGAATTCCTTACAGTGAGATTGGGTAAATTTTATATTGATACATCTTTGAATTGAATATGAAAGTAGTTTTGAAACTAATTATTATAATAAATCATGAATTTATAATATTAAAATGAATTGTGCTATAGATTTTAATTATAGATGTAAAAAATATTTTAAAAGTACGAGAAATTTTGTTTTTCATATTCTTTTATCTTTTTACTTTGCTTTAAATTTTTATTTATTTATCAGTTATTTGTATGTTTTTATGTTCAAATTTTGTTTTACTTGTGATGTTTATGGGTTTAAGATCTGAAAACTCTAATGTGACTTAAACTCATCCACTAGGAAAATCTAGGGGTTTAAAGGCTTGTTGTATACTCTAAATGCAACCGTATCAATATACAAAAATGATTTAGGATAGTTTAATTTCTAGTTTTTATTTTTAATTTTTTGTCATTCTTGCTAAGAAACTAGCAAGAAACTGGTTGGGGGGTTACGATAAGTTCTCAAAAGCACTTTAACATATCATGATTTTATACATGTTTAGTGATTATATAGTTTTGAATTTTCTTGTTGTAAGTCCCATTATTCTTATGTTTATTTGTTGGTTTATTATGTGAAAAATAAGGTGTCTGTTTTATTCTTACTTAGTGTATTTGTCCTTCTCTATGTAAGATTAATTACTACAGATCATAAATACACACACGTACATAGTTAGGAAAAATTTGTATGTAATCATGTTTACACACACAGAGATTAGTAATACATACATTACTCACTCATCGACGTTGTCACTTATGTTTTTGGTTTGTTTTGGATACGAGTATTTATGAAAAGTATTCGAAAATTTTTGGAACAAAAAAATGTATCTTTTTACAACCTCGCCACCATGCTTACCACCAAGCTCATCAAGGACCTTGCCATAGGTGGTGGTGAGGTGGCTGGCAAGGTGGCAAATTCAAGTTCTATAAATACCTCTTGTTTAATCTTTTTTGTTATCCAAAAAATGTAACGAATCTCTATCAAATTGACATCTCATTTTTTTATTTTTGGATTATTAATACCTTGAGTCTTATTTGGTATTAGTGATTCATACTAGTGTAATTGAAATTGTGCATTTGAGTGGAGAGTACTAGAGATGGTGTTTGGGAGTGAGTTTTATGCATGAGCTAGGTGTTGGGTATTTGTTGCCCTCATGCAACCGTTTCTTATATGAGGAGCTTGTGTGGCTATGAGCTATGTGTCGGCTAGTGATTACATTCGTGTAACATTTTCTTATTCAATTTACATATTACTAGTCTTTGGTTTTTTATCATACCACTTTGGGTGGGGAGGGCTTTGGGGAAAGCTGGGTTTGTGTGTTGAACCAAGTCATTATGAAAGCAACAGGCAAGTGTAGTAATAGGTAGTTGAGATGGAGCTCCCAATTGACAGAGGTAATATTAGTTTTTTTTATTTTATAGTTGTAACTGTTATATTGTTAGTGAATTATTTGCTTTTAAGTGGTTGCGTTAAGAAACCTAAAGATGTTACCATATAGATAAGGTTTCTTTGTGGATTTACCTCATTATATATGGTGTTATTCATGCTCAAATGTGTGGCTAGTATAACCAGAGCTTAAATGATGTATGTTCCTACATACTGAAGTTTAAACTCTAATTAAAAAGTTTTGATATTTATCACCGGATTTCTATTTATTGACTTATATATCTGCTACCTTATTATACTATCTATCCTTAATTATATGTAATGCAACTGTGTTTATCTATCTTATGATTTCCTCCTTGTGATTTTCATGTTTGAGTTGAGTCTTTAAGGAGTCAATATCCCCTTAACCTGATTGTGTATTAGGTCTTAAACTCCTTAATGTTTTTATGCATGATCAATATGTATGTTAATACAATCTAAGTTTCTTTTATATAATTTCTAACATATTAGTTGCATGCTCTGATTAAAAATCTTACTTATTATATGTTATTGCACGCTTTTTTTCTTTCTTTCTTTGTAGCATGCCTATAGCTTTTGAATCATAGCTTATACTATAGTGAATTAATTTATCTTATTTATGTTTATTATGTGTATGTGAATTTGACGTGATTCTCGAAAAGTCTTTATCTCCTTACCCTTGTAGTGTCCTAGGAGTTAGACTTTTTTTTTGGTTTGATATATCTAGATTGATTGCATACTATGTGAGTAAAATTATCATTTACTAAATATGTTCTCTCATTTGAAGTCTTGAAGTGGGTAGAAATCCTTTGTTGTTTAGTATGCATTCTTGTTTGACATGCTATTAATTTTTTTCCATGCATATGTATGTTGCTAGTCTGGGTAAGAGTCGGTCAGGCACACAATCACTAATATGTTTAACGCGGATTGTTGTTTTCAATTTTTTGAGTGTTTTATTTGTGTGGTGAATTAAACATATTGTTTTATACTTCCATTATGTAAGTTACGTAGTTCACGTTTGTGAGGTTGGCTTGGCCGAATTAATATAGGGCTCATAAAAAGATTATATGGGTGGTATCTCCACCCCATATCTAGGTCTTGGTTACCTATTTGAGTCGAAAAAACAATTGATCTTCGAGTAATTGTTCCTATCTATAGGATTCATCCATTGGTATCAGAGTGGGTCACCCCTGTTTGGGTTTAAACACCTGGGTGCTCGTTCGTAGAGCTCTATCTACACATACACACACCTTGTACGTTTGTGCCCTGTGTCACCTTTGGTATGGGCTATTGTTGTTCTATGAATGAATGTTTGATCCTTTACTATTTTCTTCCATACGAGTTACTTTAACATGCTCTTTATATGTGTTTTCCTTACATGCTTCTTACTTCTTTGTCTGACTTTCTACATGAGCATTACATCACATTTTGTCAGCATGTAGTGTCAAAGTATTAGGATCTTTCTTCGTACAGTCTTATCATCCATATGTCATGCAATATAGAATGTATCTCTTCTACTTTACTAGGTTCTTCTCTCTTTTACCTAGTGAGTGGTATTTCTCTATTTGTCTCGTATTGATTATTGTTTATCTTTTGCTTATACTTCCTTCTCTTGTGCTTTAGATGTCTGTTTAGAGAAAACTGAGGTGTGTTACAAGTTTATGTACATGAGTATTTATCTATACTAAGCTTGTTCGGAGTTCCATATGCATTTGTATGTCATATAGATTGTTTACTTGTCTTTAGGAATCTCAACTTTCTTGCATTTTTGTGTCTATACTGATGTATCTTATTGGCATTCCTAGTGTTTGAGGTGTTGACTCCATCTAAGCATGTCTCTTTTATATGTTGAAACCTAAGCCTTTCTCACATGCTTAGATATTTTTGTAGCATTCATTGTTTCTTCTCTCCCTTGGGGGTGTTTCTTGTGTTGCTCAATAATTAGTCAAGTTATTTCCTTCTTTTGACTAGCAATGATGTGAGTGTTGCCGATGATCTCTTTTAAGGGAACTGTGTACAGTTTTTTTTTTTTGCCTTTTCTCTCTCAAGGAAACATTGTATGACTTGTGCTGATAATTTCTATTGATGTACATACTTAACCTTTTGGCCTATGATCTTCTTTGAGTCCATTTTTGTCATCTCGCTTATTTATTGTTTTGTCACTTTTCTATTTCTTTAAATTGTGCTTATCTTCCTTTACTACTTTTAAAATTTTTTAAAAATTGTCTTTGGTCATTTGACATTCTCCTTTTCTCCTTTCTTTTTCTTCTCGGGACTCTTCTGCATGTTTTTATGTCCTCCTAAAATTTTGAATATGAAATGAACTTTTTAGAGGCATCAGTGATGTCTGATGACTGACATTCTTTTGAATTGAATTTAAGTGTGGTAGTTATGACATGTATATTCATTGAGAATTTGTTTGGCCAAATGTTTTGATTTGCTACACCCTATAATTTTTGTACATGTCATAACTTTATGAATTAGTATGGTTATTTTGAGAAGCTTGTATGGTTATGTTGCCTTGATGATATGTAAATTTCTAACAGGCTCTAGAATCCACTTTAACTATCTCTCGAGGCAAAATTCTAATGCTACTTGGTTAGAAAAAAGATTTAAGCCATCCTTGAATTGTTTGATCCTTCTTGTCATGAATATTTTCTTATTCTTAATGTACCTTCCTTGAGTCATTACATTATCTCTTCATTTTTTGCACCTAAATATTGGTTTAGCCCAAGTATTTATTCCCACTTACCTATCCACCTTTTGATTGAGCATCTATTTTGTCTGTTCTTTTGTTTACTAGTATTACTCTCTTGGTTTCAATCAACAAAAAAAGAAAGGAAAAGGTGGAATGTTATTTAAAAAATGGGTATCACGGAGAAAAGAAACAAAATGAATTTTTGAGATTGGTTTGTTAAAAAACAAAAGGAAGAAAGAAAAGAAAAGAAAAGAAAAGTGAAAAAATGTTAAGTATGTTAAGGAATTGTTGCATAAGCATTTGAATTTTGTGTTGAGTTCTCACAACTTCATTGATTGAAGTTTAAAAAGTAAAGAGAAAATAAACTATGGTTGAGTGTATAAGTTTCATGGTTATGAACTTATATGTTTGATTGAAAAAACAAAGGTGTGTTCAAGCCTAAATATCTTCTCTCCCTTACTCATAACTTAACCTATCATTACAAACTTTAAAAAACCTATTTATTTCTTCTAAGTTGGCACTTACATTAGTATAAAGAGAGACTAACTGTGGACATATGAATTTTGGTACAATTTGAGTCTATACTTCTAATTGCTTAGTTCACATTAGTTTATCTTGATGACATATAGAGTAAACAAGTTTGGCATAACACACACAAAACATGTCCTTAAAATTTAGTCATACCCTTACTTGAATGCATCATAGATTGATGGCCATGTGGATATTTACATTGAGTGTATTGATTAATATTTAAGGACCCTCTAGTTCTTTGAAGATGCTTAGTTTGTTTCCGCTTTTCTATATTGAAGATTGTTGAGTAGCTAGGACTGTGCCAACTTGGAAGATAGTTGGACTCTTTATCAACATCTTCTTTCAAATTCATTGACACATTTATGTGCCATTGATGTTTGATTGCCCTCTCTTTTGATGTGTTGTATGCACATTATAAAGCCTCTTATACCCTTCCATAACATGTATAACATTAGGGAGATTTTTTTGTCTGTACTACTCTTGGTTTTTGTGCCACACACATGGGCAAAAAATGTAGGAAAAACTAATCTTTAAAATAATTAAATAATAAAAAAGAGATTCATTTTTAACCATTATTAACCCAAAAACATTTTTAGTTTAACCTTGAACAAAACTAAAATATGAAAAACTAAGAGAGTCTCGAAAATATCTTAAAGGAATCGAACCTTGTTGAAGATGTGCAGGAAAAACCAAATTGGGATAGATAGCTTTTGAAGAAAACCGTAGGGTTTTTATTTCAAATCAACACCTAACAAAATTTATAATAGCTTTAATACTCTTAGAAATAGCGACTTGAAGACTGAAACGTGGTTCATTAGTAAAAAATAATTTCAAAGACCAGCTTTTCCTTCATTTTTCTCCCATATGTATGGCATATGCTAAAATTCTTAATTAAATTTTAATTTTAGACCACTGTTATACCTAAAATTAAATTTTGGGACTACTAGTGTACTATCATAAAAATATGGGACTACATGAGTACTTTTTGTTGAATAGGAATACTGTTAAAGTATCAAACTTACCAAATATTCTTTATTGCTTTCAAGAACAAATACTTTTTTTCCAAATGAGTAATTTTTGATCAATTTGATCATTAAAGGGATTTGAACTGACACTTTTGTGAATCACTTCCTTGGACTCAAATTTCTTAAAATCATTCTTTAGATGCTTCATTCTTGAGAGATTAGTTTTAAATTCCATGTGAAGATCAGAGTATATTTCTAAATAACATCACACTTTTTTATGTGATCACTCTGATCACAGGTAGCTGAGGACTTTCTTTCCTCAAGAGAAGCATTCAACACACTCAACTCTTTTTTCCTTTTCCTCAAGACTCTCGAAAGCTTATTTCCTTGCTTTTTAAAATTCAATATGCTACTTTATAAGCTCATTGTAAGTTTCAAAGAGTTCATCTTGTTCATCATCATCATTTTCAAAACCTTGGTGGCTCAATGAGGTTGTAGTGGAAGGATCTTTTAGAGTGTTAGAAGCCATAAAGGCTATAAAATTACACTATTCCTCCTTAGCACTATAACTACTATTCGAAATAGTAAACTAAGCATTCATCGCCAATTTCCTAGAGCAATTTTATTTTGAAGAGAAATTGACATCAATATATCATAGATTTCCACATTCAAAGAACTTTATTTGATTCACATAGTTTCTACCATATTGTTGATCAGACTCTTCTTTAGAATCTTCTTTCTTACCATACCTCGAGTCTTTCCTAATTGAGGCATCCTTTATGAATCCTTTGGATGGATCTTTTTTTTCTTAAAATTTTGAGCAAGAAGCGTTATTTCTTCTTCATTTGGGCCAGAGTTCTAATCAATGGCCACAACTTTGCTCATAGTAGTACTAATACCACTTCCTTTTGAGAATAATTATCATTCCTCAATCGTCAACAAGTTGACCTTTTCTAGAAGACCTATATATCATAGATAAACATATAAAATGCATAGGGAATAGTAACTCATTATGAATATGTGAGAATTGATGCAAAAAAAATATATGTATAAAATGGTCCAGATCACAACACCATGATATTACCATGTAAGAGAAAGATCCTATATAGGTATACCTCATTATATGTTATGTTATTTATGACCATATGTTGGGAGAGTATAATCACCATTTACTAGATATGTTACACATATGAGGTCTTGAAGTAATTGGAATTTTGTTATAATTTTTCTAGTATGTTTGCCTAATTCACATGATGTGTGTTATTTGTCATATTAATACATGTTGGTAGCCTGGACAGAAGTCTATGAGACACACCATCACTAGTGTTTTTACTGCAAATTATTGTTTTTTATCTACTGGTTGTTTTATGGTGTGTTGATTTAAGCATGTTATTTTTATTGTATTTTCGTTGTGCTATGTTCTTAGTTTACTTTGTGAGACCTACTTCGTCGAGTTGGAATAGAGCTCGTAAAAAGATATCATAGGTTAGTGTATCCACCCTTTGTAGGTCCTGGATGCCTATTTGGGTGGTAAATATAATTCACATATATGCAATTATTCTGACGTATGAAACTCTTACACTTGTCTCCATGACCAGCGCATCAAAATAGTAGGCATATGGATTTTGAAGAATGCTAGGATCTCAACCCTAGGAATCTAATGAACATTGAATCCCTTCAAATAAAACCGTAGTAAACTCAGGATTAAGAGTATGCATAACATAGTGCCTTATGGTATTCTATCAGAGAAAGTCATTTAATTTGATTGAATTATATCAACCGAGTTCTTTTTTTATGTTACCATCTTCTGACCAAGACAAGCCAATTAAAACATAACACCTTGATCTAATAATTAAAAAACTATTTGAATTTCTTTATCAATTGCAAAACAGTTCATCAAATGTCTGGTGATACAATACTCTTGTCTTTTGTAAGGCTTTCTCGTCACCAATACACACAATGACAATTGATATGATATAATATTGTTATAATCAAGGATATGTTTATAAAACATTACATTTTTTTTATATAACTAATGTAGTACCATTGAATTGACTAATTTCTAATTAATTAACTTAAGCTTTAAATAAGGGCACGCATTCGAATAACATTAATTTCATTGATATGTAACTTGATATATTAGTCATGATTTACATTGAGTTACTATGCCATGTGACACGGGACGACTCATTCTGGGACATAGAACAATGGACTTACGGTATGTACGTGCATAATTTCACTTGATGGATTTGTTTTCATTTCCCTTGTGATTGTGGAAGAAACTATATGCTTTCTGTGGAATTTATGCATGATTTATGGAAGCATGTTCTTAATGAAACATCATGTTTTAATTAATCTCTTCCCATGCATAAATGATAGGAAGAGAAAAGTTTGTTATATTGTTACTGAAGTGTTTTAGGAAATTGGCTTACTATACTGTTCTCAAATATGCATAGTATGGTTTATTTATGCTTCATGCATGTCATTATATTTTATAAATACATGTTGCATATGAGATTTCTTATTGAACTCGTCGTAACCCCTTTCTTTTCAAAACATTTCACAAATAAACCATGGCATGAAGAAATATGAAAGTACAGTGGTATGAAGGACAACCGTTAACCATTTAAGAAGACTTCAGTGTCTTTCCCACTTTAAAATTTAAATCACGGAATCAAAGTTCAAATTACGCACTTATTATTTGATATAAAAAAAAAATAATGATATTAAAAAAATAAAAAATATGAAAAGAAGTTGTGAACAATTTTGCATTCTCTATGATAATATGTTAGCTTTTTCATACAACGGTCAAAAGAAAAGGAAACAATATTCAATGAATTAACATCTTATCCACAGATTCCAATTAGAACCATGAAAGACATAGCTTTTGCGTTTGCACCTTTCAACTTCAAGTAAAATCATGACTACTGCCCTAATCACTCTCGAAATCTTCGTCATCTCCAAAAGTGAAAACTGAAGCATCAGCAGCTATGGCCTTGATATCATTCGTCCCCTCAGATTCCAGTGCAGATTCCTCATTGGTTGAGGCAGGTTTTCCAGCCCCGTCGGAGTCAGTACTATTTTTCTGTGAAGTACTAATTCTTGGATGTTTCTCACTCCCAAGAGATAACTGGTCACTTCCATGTGCTAAAGCTCCAATCTCTTGCCTTATGGTGCTAGATGGATCGCTTCTTGCTGGTTCATCTTCATGAACAGCTTCAACTGTTCTACTCTTTGTAAGTTCAGTTTCATCTTCATCACTATCTGAAAACACATTATCGTTGCCCTTGCTTTTAGAGACTTTGTTCTCATTGGAAGTTGCTTCAGCTCGATCACATGAGACATGACCATAACCAGAACTACCTTCAGATTTCTCGCTGGAAGAAGCTTTAGATTTTGTGGGCAGAGTACCATCATAGTCTATCATCACAATTTCGATCTGAAATCCTGGGGAAGGCAATTTCCTCTGCCATCATAACAACCAGTGGCTTTAGAGTAAGCACCATAGCAAGTAGAAGTAACTGATAGTGAGAAATAGAAAGCAGTAGATAATATTGGATGATGGTCAAACCAATTCACCTTGTCAAAACCGTCAAGATCTGAGGCATCTAAAATTGTTCTGTTTTCTGTCATTGTCGTGTTTAACCAACTAGCAAGAATCAAAAAGGAAAAAGAAACACCTTGTTATTGCATTCTATTTTCATGTCCCCACAAGAAATTGCATCCCAGTCTAGTAGAATCTAACTCTACAAAAAATAAAAGAACAAAAAGAAATAGAAAAACTGAACCACAAGAAACAAATTTAAGATATTTACAAACCAGTAGAAATCTCCTTGGCGGTCATGAAAATGGATTTTGAAGTCTCCTGACAGTTCTGCTAGACCCAGTTCCCCAGGTAGAGCAAAAACAAAAGTCCCTTTCTTAGATGACTTGATCCAGAAATCTTCTGGCTGCAAAAATGAATCACTCAGCTCAAATATTTAACTAACTGGAATTTCCTCATGATGGTTGAATCAACAATCTGTTAGAAAATAACCCAAAACGATGCAGTAAAATTCATTTAAATTTACCATTAGATCTTTCGTTTTTGGATGCTTTTTCGTAGAGAATAACATTCCTGTAGTTTCAGGGCAGTCTCCATTAGTATAATCATATTTGCACCCACAATGATTAGATGAATTAATGTCAAATGCAAATTTCAAGCCTCTAACTAGAAAATGAATGAGTTTACCCAATTCACTTATATTACACACCTGAGTGTCGGCTCATTTAAATTTTGAGTTTTGCGTCACTTTTAATAAAAGTGAGAAAAAAATAAAAAAAATAATTTTATTGAGGACAAAAACGTTAGTATAATTATTATTACTTTTATTATATTTTAGTAAAACAAGGAAAAAAAATATGTTGTGTTTTTTCATAATAACATTATAGTAATTATGTTTTGACAATATTTTGTTAAATGAGCTGGCATGCCATTGGATCAATTTTAAATGAATTAAGTTGAACTATACAACTCATTTGACACCTTTACTTCTAATAGATAAAATGCATGCAAAAGGCAAGTATGACTTCTCAAATCTTAAATCTTTCAGCATGTATCCAATATGATGGTGTACCTTCTACTAATTGAAAACTATATATCTTAGCTGTCGTCAATTCAAGAAATAAAGCAATTGCAAATTAAGTTAGTGAACAAAGCAGCAATTTGGCTGAAATTATGTCCCAAAGGCGAGCATGATGATTCAAAACGTTGCAGGGATGAAGCCATGAAGGTGATAAATGGCAGCAGACATGTCACAGCTTACCTTTATGCTTAGAAATGGTAATAGATGGTCTAATCCAGTACGGGCATTTGTGGAGACGAAATCCCCTAAGCATGCACCTGTACATTCACAACTTGAGCTCTTTCTACAGAAAAATGATACACTTGAAATATCAAATTGATGAAACAAGTATATACCTACGACCAGGCTGATTTTCTCCATTGAACTTTTTCAAGATACACTCAAAGTATTTGACATACCTCTGAGGAAAATATAGAAACATTCATAAATCAAAACATGGGAACAAGTTACATCTTTAAAAAGTAAAGAGCATTCTACATTAGTAATTGACTGACAATCTGACTTGGGAGAACTAGAGCCTTTGCATCTAAACATCTTTTTTGGTTGTAGTAATCCATAGCATCCGCAGCAGTTGGGAAGAACTACAAAAGTAAAGTTGGTAGGGGATTTAATTACAGAAACAAAGTTATATGACATGAAAAAAGCAAACCATTACCAGTTCCCAAATATGAAATCCTACCTTAAGGAATAAGAGCAGGCTACAAATCATTAATCCCGTCCTTGCCATACCAGCTTTACAATGGATAGCCACAACATTTTGAATGTCCTCCTTCAACCACGAATATGCACTTTGACAGAACGACATTATGAGCTCAATTGGGGGGCAATTGTGGTCATCAAATGGGAAGGTTGCAACCTAAGAACTTGCACCCCTTGATTAGTCAATGTTTTTCACACTATTAGAAGTAATTAAAAATCCAACTCCGAGAGTAGATAGCTTTTTTTTATTATACAAGTTCATTCAAAATTTAGTCTAGTGCAATATGTGTATTTATGATTTCACTAATGACATGCATAATGATGTTACAAAAATTCCCAATCTGCTATACAAGAGTAGTATTCATTGTTTCACTTCGCAGAAACTACATGCCTTTACAAATTTATCTAAAGGTTATAGTGTGCAAATATCATGTGCCTTAAATACATTAGTGTTTCCAATAACAATCCAATTCTCAAAACAAACCAATACCTTAAACTTCATTAGAGAATATTTTGCAGAAACAGAAATTGTATGGTTTTGTATTGAGGCGAGTCCATATAAGGACTAATCTTTATTTCAGTATTAAAAAAATCATTATTTTCATGGTTTTACGCAGACAAAACAAAATATAGTCTAATTAATGGTACTGCTGGAACTGTATGAAAGACAACTCTGCATTCAACGCAACAACAATCTAATTGGTAAATAAATTAAGCAAAAGATGGGTAGTGAAGTCAGCTACCATTAATTTTACAATCCACCATAAGACAATTCTATCAAATTTAGAAACCATTTTCATAAAAGATACTTGTGTAATGAGAATGGTAAAATGCAACAAAAATAAAGAAAATACCTTCCCACCAAATAATGAAGCATCATACAACCTCTCTGAACAAAGATTGTACACTTTGTACTTTCCCTACAAAATATTACGAGAAATCAAATTAGAGTCAAGGGCAACTTGTTGCATTTGGGAATACGAATTAGAGGGTCCCATCTTCTGGTCTCTAATTTAGAGTGTATGTTACCTGGTGATGAGTTTCAAAAAACTTGATTACTTCCTCCATGTGGTTTCTATAGAACCCCTGCATCCAAATGTTTTAGAAATTAGCATGTACAAAGTGGGCAAATGTTCATTTAGCTAAGAATATTATGTGAAAATTTCAATTCACTAGTTATATTATATCTCTATCAATCAACTATTCTGGCTAAAAACCAGCCAATTTCATAGAAAAATTTGAGTCTCACGCATAGCACATGAAATTATAAGGGCATTTCATAAATTTCCTTTTAATAAAAAAATTGTGCTTTTTCTCTTCTCCCCCTTCTTTCCCAGCTCACATTTAACTCCTAAAATCCCTAATACCCCCACAAATTTCCTCCTGCTCAGGAGTGGGCAAAGAAGTCAAATACTACTGTTACCCTCTGGCTCTGTTTTCATTAACCCCAATTCCAAGTTCTTGGGTTATTATCACATTTTCAATGACAATACCTGCACAAACTAAGATGACCCAGTTTGAGGGACAATATTAGTCCATTAAAGGGCACTTCCTGGTTTAATTTTAATCCTTATTCGTAGCTATCTCTGAAAAAGGATTCTTGTGCCAAGTCTTGCCTTGAAGATTGTTACTATAGGACAGTTTTGTATATAGTGCTCGTTGCCATAAATATAGACTTCGGTAAAAAGAGTGAAAGGAGTTTAGATGTGAAGGTGGTTGTTGCTATTAGGGAAAGGGAATAGGTGGGCATTAGAGATTTCATGGAGTTCTTCCCAAGAATGGGATTTTAAGGTTTTTGAGATTGATTTCTAGCCGGGGAAGGAGGAGGTGAGTAAAGAGAAGGAAAAATAAAAGCACGATTTTTTAATGGACATTCTTGAAATACCCTTTTAATTTCATGCACTATGCACATTACTCAAGTTTTACCATGAAATTGAACGGTTTTTGGATAGAATAATTGGTCAAAAGACATTTGAATAATATAAATAGTAAATTAAAACAAAAATATTACAAGTATCAAAACTAAAAATTTTCCATGACATTAAAACTAAATGAATGTTGTCCTACATAAAATGAATGAAACTGGACTAAACCACATGAGTTCTCGTGAAAATATCAAAAACAAATACAGAAGAATTGATTGATTGTGTATTAATTAGCTAATTAAAGGAATAAATTTTTTTTATTCAGATTTAATTCTGTAATATTTTCAGTCATAATTGGAACATGTTTTCCTTTTCTATCCGTAGACTTTCCTATAAGTATTGTAACTATTTCATTGTACAAAGTATTAAGAAAAATATATAAATAATTTAACAAACAATTTTCCATATGGTAACAGAGCTTAGTTTTAATAAAACCAAAGTATGTTTGATTCAACTTTGAATAAAGAGTTAGAAATATCAAAAAATTCAGAATCTAAAAAAGAATCCATGGCTACCATGAATTCTAGTGGGTTGGATAAGTCCCCACATCAATTTTCTGTTGTAAAATTCAATGGGAAAAATTGTCAATAATTGGCTCAATTTATCAATGGTAAACCAATAGATTGAAAACCAAGACAAAATAGGACCTAAAGTTTTTAGACATCCACAGGTTGCCAACCATACTATGATGGCTCAAATTCGAGGGAAGCATTTCTTTCAAAACAACTGCATCAACTTTACAAAATGTTTTCCAATATGAACAATTCCGATCAATCATCCTCAACTATTCCATCAACTTCTCTTGCCTATAAAGGTAATTTTTTAACCACCGTAGTTGTCACTTCACGATCCAAAATTCCTTGGATCATTGATTATGGTGTATTTGATCACCTGATTAATGTCTATCACTTATTTACAATTTCTTACTCACTGTGCGGTGATTATCTTAAAGTTAGAGTCGTAGATGGATCTCTCTTAACCATTACAAAAAATTAAAATATCTAAATTTCTAACTCTATAACACTTAAATATATCCTTCATGTCCCAAAACCTGTCTTGTAATTTAATATCAATCAATCAATTCACAAAAAGTTCAAATTGCTCTTCTTTTCATCTTATTATGTTTTTTGGAACCTATTATCGAGAAAGACGATTTGCGGTGTTGAAAATGAAGGAGTATACAAATTTAATAAGACAAATGTGAGTTAAAATAGTCAATTCACAATTTGTAATTCTTATTACTTCTATAAATAATGAAATTATTGTTACGGAACTATAGAATAAGACATCCTAATTTTAAGTATTTAAAATATTTATTTCCATCTATATTTTCAAATAAAATGATCAATTTTCAATGTAAAAGTTGTGAACATGCAAAACATCAACATAATTCCTTACCTAATACTCAATACAGACCATCCAAGCCTTTCAATATAATTCATAGTGATGTATAGGGACCTTCTTATTCCCTTATTCATTCCCACTCTAACTAGTTTGTTATATTTATTAATAATAATACTCGAGTATGTTGAGTGTACTGATTGAAAGAAAAATCCTAAATGGGTAATGTTTTTGTTAACTTTCATCTTATGATTCAAGCTCAATTTGAAACACCAATTCAAATCCTGAGAACGAATAACACTGAATACTTCAACCATACCCTCGAACACTACGTCCAAAAACATGGGATAGTCCATAAAAGTTCTTTCGTCTACACTCCCCAACAAAATGGAGTCGTTGAACAAAAAAATTGACACCTTCTCGAAGTTATACGAGCTTTAATGTTTACCACAAACATGCTCAAGACTTTTTGAAGAGATGTCATTTTAACTATTACTTACCTGATTAATCGAATGTCAATCTGCATTCTCTCTTTTGAAACTACACTTTAAAAATCCCAAAAGTTTTTTCCGATTTTACACCATCAATCTAATCTTTTCCCTCAGAGTATTTGGTTATACTGTTTTTACTCGCATTCACTTACACAATAGATCCAAGTTGGACCATAAAGCAAGTAAATGTGTTTCATTGGGTATTCACCTACTCAAAAGGGATACAAGTATTATGAATCCTGCACAAAAAGGATCATTGTTAGTAGCGATATCACTTTCTTTAAAAATACCCCTTACTAACAAAAGAACTCTCTTCGGGGGATGAATGAGAGTGAAGAAAATAACTCATTTGATCAACATTTAGATTTAGACCTAAATTTGAGTCTTCATGAGTTTCCTGATAAATTAAATAGTGAACCTAACCCAAGCAATCCAAGTCATGAGCCTACTACTCCACCCCGTCTTATTTTTCCATCTATTGAAGAACACTTAGACATAGAACAAGATGTGAAAAAACCTATGATTATTTACTCACGTAGAAAATTAAAGAACAAAGATACCTCCACACTTAATGCATCAAGAACGTATGAATCGATGATAGATTCAAACTCTAAGAGTCTATTCCAAATACAGGTAATTCAAATTTGCCCATTGCTTTAAAGAAAACAAACTCGGTCACGTACAAAAGCTGTGAGGGAAGAAAAAACAGATCTTGAAAAAAAAAACTTGAAATGTAACAGACAAACCAAAAGGAAAGATACCAATTAATTATAAGTGAATATTTACAATAAAGTACAAAGCTAATAGGGCAATAAAACGATACAAACTCGTTTGGTTTCAAAAGGATTTACACAAACCTATGACATTGATTATAAAAAGGCATTTGCACCTGTGGCAAAATTAAACACTGTAAGAGTGTTGTCATTAGAAGCCAACCTAGACTTGTCTCTTCAACAACTTGGCATTAAAAATGTATTTCTCAAAGAAGTATTAGAAGAAGAAGAAGTCTTTATGCCCATGTTACTTGAATTTGACAAAGAAAGAGTAAATCCAGTGTGCAAATTAAAAAATTCATTGTATGGACTCAAATAATCACCTAGAGCATGGTTCGATAAGTTTGACAAGGTAATGAGGAAACAAGGATATGAGCAAGGATGATCAGATCATACCTTGTTCTTTAAACAGACCGAAAATGGAAAGGGAACAATTCTGATAGTATATGTTGATGATATAATCAAGACTAGTGACAACTTCGAGAAAATCTAGGAATTAAAAAAAAACTTGGCTACAGAATTTAAAGTAAAAGATCTAGGAAAAATGAGATACTTATAAGGAATGGAAGTTGCAAGATTGAAAAAAAGGAATAAGAGTTTCCCAATGTAAACATGTACTTGATCTCCTTACTGAAATAGAGATGCTTGGCTACAAACCAAGCGACACACAAATTGAGGTTAGAAAGAAGTCTAAAGACACAGGTGAAACAATGGACAGAGAGAGATATCAAATAATGGTGAGAAAATTGATATACTTATCTCACACTCGACTTGACATAGCATTTACAATCAACGTAAGTCAACATATGCATACTCCAAAGGAAGCTCATCTTGAAGTAGTTTACAAAATATTCAAATACCTAAAAGGGTCAACTGACAGAGGATTATTTTTCAAGAAAAATAAAACTACGAACTTAGAGGTCTATACTGTAGCAAATTAGGTTGGACTAGTAGAAGACAGACGATCCATTACGAGATACTGCACCTTTGTTTTTGAAAACTTGGTAACATAGAGGAGTAAGAAGTAATACCGAAGCAGAATCCAGGACAATTGCATAAGGAATCTATGAGGCACTATGGTTAAGGAAACTCTTGATGGAACTTCAAATTGTAGTAATACTCTTAAAAAAGTTGTATTGTTACATCAAGGTAGTTATCAATATTTCTCTAAATTCGATTCGATTCAACATAACATAATAAAATATGCAAAGGTAGATGGACATTTTATCAAAGAGAAAGTTGAAGATGGAACAATTTGCATGACATGTATTCCAACGAAAGAGAAAATTGTAGATGTCTTCACCAAATTACTTCGACTGATTTTTAATAATCTTATTTGCAAGTTGGATATGATTAACTTTTACAATTCAACTTGAAGAGGAGTTAAAATATCAAAATAAATACAGAAGATTTGGTTGATGGTGTATTAATTAGCTAATCAAGAGAATATTTTTTTCTTATTTAGAGATTTGATTATTGTAATATTTTTAGCCATAATTAGGAGATGTTTTACTTTTCTAGCCATAGACTTTCCTATTATTATTGTGACTATTTCATTGTACAAAGTATTCAGAAAATATATAAATAATTTCACAAACAATTTTCCATAGTTCTAAATCGAATCATGTAACAGCTTACCTCAATATATCCAAAAAGCCCTGAAGTCATACTGCCGGCTGGGAAACCCATAGCAATAATGTTCTCGGTAATATACGTCATATCTAAATCAAAACCTCCTTCCTGTGAATTAGGTAGGTATAATATCCCTTTTGTAAGGATGTAATCTGTGAAATTTCCTCAGTAGAATCAAATGCATAAAATGAAACGATTAAGTGGATGCATCATTTCCTTTTATTAAACTCTATAATTTAACAAACAACTCCAAAAGATCTTATAATTTCAAATTGGATGATCTAAGCAGCACCATTAGTAGTAATGTACCATATATCTTCGTTTGTTTTGGGAAACCATATGGCGAGCCTTGACCTGCATAGCATTCACTACATTTCGAGATGAATCAACTAATCCCTTCTTAAATGATCCAAGAACACCAGATACTGGATCCGAAGCAGTGTCTTTAACACCCTCATCTGATTGAGAAGTAGCTGAAGGCATACGGGATCCAAAACCATTGGTAAAACGAGCAAGAGCTGACATTCCAGCATTTTCTACCTGTGATCTCTCTTGAGATGCTGCCACGAACTTGGGGAGTTTCAATCGCCATGATGAAATCCCAGAAGGAGTTGGAGTATTACCTTCTTGCCAAGAAACTACAGGAGCAGGACCAGTGGAATCTGAGTCCATTCTGCTCATTTAAACCAAAACTTAACACTGACCCCGGAATAAAACAACAAATGACTACAAAAGATAGAACTAAGCAATTCAGATAGACAAATATAAAGAGCAAAGGAAAGGAAGAAAATAGCAAGTAAAGGGTCTATCTTTTAGCAATGAAAGTTCAAATATATGCTAGAAGCTATGCAGAAAATAAATCTGACCCACCAAAAGCTGATTACTAGATAATCTAAACGTTATTTCTATCTTTCCCTTTTTTATATCACATTTAGATTTTAGAGAACTTAAATCTCATAGTAGAAACTAGCACCTTTTTTTTTAATAAATTCAATTTACTCTAGAAGTATAATAATTGTAAAATATAACAAGATCTGAAACTCATAAAACAGCGAAAGAAGGCAAGAAATCTAGATCGCTTGATAGTAAACGAAAGAGATACCATTGAATGTTTTAACAAACAGGCAAAAGCGACATTTTGTGATAGTTAATCATGAATTGAATCAAGAAGCAAGATTAGGGAAAATTAACAAATACGGAGGAAATGAGGGTGACTCACCTTAACGACAGAACCAGTGTGGATTTGCGAAGAAGATCCAAAATTGATAGCTTCGATTTCCGGTGATTAGGAAATGGAAGAAGGCAGGTCAAAGAAGATAGCTTCAATACTGAAAGAAATTGCGCTTGATCCAGTGACTATTATTAAACGCCCTTGACATTCAACTTCAACTTGTGATCAATCAATTCATGCCCGATCTCCGCTCTCTCTATTCATTAATGATGAGTACTTTTAAATTATATGAATTAAACATAATTAAAAAATATTTTATATTATTTTTATAATTATAAATTTTAAAAATATTATTTTTAGTTTTTCATTTTCAAAAACAAAATCTATAACTTTTTTTCCCGATAAAGGAATTTTGGATTCCTTATCATTTAAAAAATTTAATTAGTCCTTAGATATATTATACGTCCATTACTTATTTTAATGTAAAGAAGTATATTTTAATTTAACTACTTTCATTTTTTCTTCAAATACCTAAATTTTATGTAAAGATATTGTCATCAAAATTATACAAGATATAGTATTAGTACTTTATTTACTTTAATAAGGGATATACCAATTATCTTTTTTGAAAAAAATCTTAATATCACAAATAATTATAAAGTTGTAAGATATCACAAATATTCTTTAAATTTAACTTTCAATGAAATTGAATAGTAATTTTTATACATAAAAATGGTACAAATAATAGAAAACCAAGAAATAATAAGAAAATAAAAAATAATTGAAACAAAAACACAAGACATATCAAGATATTTATCACAATAAATGATAATTAATAAAAACAAATTTTAAAAATATAAAAAACAAGATTAAAACTTAAGGAAGGAGATGGATAAAAAAATTCATCGTTCTCGAAGGTAAAAAAAATATTTCCAATAAAAAATATAGTTAATATATGAAATAAGTGATAAAGAAATTAAAATTAAAATTACAAATACAAAAATAAGGTATAACATACATTAATTGTCAAAGAAACCATTATAGATAGAATACCTTAAATTCCGTAAAAAGATAAAAGGAAGATTAGATACATCTATTTAGTAAAAATCTAAATATTAAGAAAATCATATTTTAGAGAAGGAACAGATACACTAATACAATTATCACCCCTAGATAGTAGAATAATAAATAGAATATATATTTTATCAAGAATAATTTATGGAAACTTATAATACTATAAATTAAGATTCATAGTATACTCTAGGTTTGTCGTTAACATTAATGATAAAAACTTAAACCAAGTATTAAGTTTAGTTTATGAATTTGAAAGAAGAGATTTATTGAAAGAAGAAAACTACTCTTTTTCAATACATTGCATATTATGATATTCATTAAAATTAATAAAGCATTGAGAATTCAAGAAAAAATTGTTTTTATTAGTTATAATAAATATTTATAAAAAAAATATTAGTTAACAATAATATAAATTGTTTCACTTTCTCAATTGACATAAATATTTAACTAAAATTTTATTATCATAAACATTTATGATATAAGTATTGTAAATATAAAAAAATTATATGTATTTGCAATATATAAGTTCACTTTGTCACCCACTCAATTAAACTTTTAATATTTATATGTATTGAGCATAATTTGACATATTTAGGTTGTGTATTTTTATCAATGTTTTTTGCATATTTATGAAAAATTCATCAACGTTTTTCAAACTAATAATTGCATACTTTATTGTTTAATCAAACGTGAATTGTGTGTAATGAATATGCAAGTATACATATCACAACAAGTAATATAATAATAAGGAAAAAAATCATTCACGTAGAGATTATGTTATTAAAAATTAATTTTTAAAACTAAAAAATAAAAATCAATTTTTTTGTGTTTTTATGTTTTGAGAAAGCAAAATTAAAAGAACTAAAAATAAATAGTAATGATTAACTAAATCAGATTTGGCAACTAAGAATATATATGAGAAAATATCTAAGAATACTTAATCCCCTAATTTTCTAAACATATGAATTACTAAAATCCCTCAAATATAATCACCAACTAATTACATGATCAATTGAATCTAACCTAGCATATATTCATCTCTCAAGTAAACTACACGTCATATAGTAATTAACCTAATCACACTCTTATGTCAATTAAATTATATACTACTCATTAAGTCCATCAATTATGAATCACATACATAAGAATTATATATATCTGCCTAGAAACTATGCATGTTATTTAATCGAGATAAAACAATCAAATAATTATCTCAAATCTATTTAATTACCTCTATGAATCAATTGTTAGCAAAACAATTAATAGCATAAAAATTAGATTAGATAATATAATTAAATTAAAATCATAATTGGAGTAAAATATTAGATCCCTAAATTAATAAATTAACTTCACATAATTTTGTTCATAAAGCTCATATTTTTCATGAAGAAAGATATAAAAATCGATAAAAGAAAAGACAAAAAAAAAAGAAATACAATCAATTACTTGAATTGTAGCACCAATCTCCTCTTGAATTTTCACTAAAATTGTATCTAGTTTTGAATTTTTCTGTAATTTTCTCTCTTCTTGGATCCAAAATCTAATTAAAATTATGTTAATTTTAGCTCATTAGGGTTTATAGGGCAATTATGGGGTTAATTTAGACTCAAGTGAAATCTAGACTATTAGATCAGCTTCAAATCAAGGCTGAGATGAAAAAAGCAAAATTAAGAATGCTAGCCAATAGGAATGTAACATATAGCACATAGAATTTACTAGGCAAATCAACGTGTGATGTGTGGCAAAGGTGGATTGGTATGGTTAACACGGCTGAGTAAGCAACACGTGATGAGATTTGATTCACAGTGTTAGCTTGCATAGTTCCATGGTGAGATGAATCAAATGATGGCGTGGCATGCCTCTTGACCGCGGTGTAAAACTTGAAATGAACGTTGTGTTGACACGTGACACCACACTACATCACACGGTACATGTGACATTTCATGATTGACCCTCTTTGCTTGCATGGCATCCACATGGCTTTCTTTATCAGCTATTCTACTTGCATAGCATCCACATGGAAGCTTCTAATTGGTCTTACATTAAAAAAATTCATAAAAAATCCATAAAAATTCAAAAAAAAATTCAAAAATATATCTTCACCCTTTTTTTCACTATAAAGTTCATATTTTAATATTTTTAACAACAAAAGTACTATTTGTTGAATAAAATGAAAAAATATTAAGTAGAAAAATGTACTGAGGACTCTACTTTCATAGACTCATCATTGTCCTCGTTGAGGTCTTATTGAGCTATTTAGAGTGCGTCACATGGCTCACGGAGTTGGACTCAGTGAGGTTAGTAGGGACTCGTTAAGGTTTGGTTGACGATGGGGTTTTATGGTTATTATTCTCGTCGATTGGTTGATAAGGGTATTTGATAAGCTCTCTAAATCTAAAGAATTTTCTTTAAGTACTTATTCATTTTCTGTATTTTGGTAATTACAAAAATGGGGAAAATCTCTTGAAGTTTAAAAGGTTGAGTTTTGGAAATTTATTTTTTTTGGTTTAGTGTATCAATGATACATTTTGTGAAGACTTGTTTATGGTAGGATTTAATTAAAATGAATCAATACCAAGAAATTGTTAATTATCTAGATTCACGTGTATTAGAGTTTTTCAAACCTAGGTTGTTCACTTATATTGAGTCAATGGTGATTGTACCACATCATGTGGTAGTGGAGCTTTGGAGGAGAACTAGATCATTTTGATTAGGGTTGTTATACAAATAGTAGTGGAGAAAGTTTAGGTGTAGTTAAGGAAAGTGTCTCGACTGATAGATGTATTTGTGTTTATATTTATATCGAGTTATATAATGTTGATTTTCTTTATTAGTGAATAGCTTGACGTCGATAGTTTCCATAGTAACTTGTGGATGTTTCCACATAGATGTTGGATCCTATGTGGTTTTCCACATTATATGTTGTGTTATGTATTATCCCATATTGTGTTAGAACATTTAGGGTTATTACTAAATATGTTCACACATAGGAGGTTTTGATTGTGATTAAAAAGCTTTTATTTCTCTACTATTTTCTTGATTATTTATGCTTATGTTATATCTTGTTGTTCACCACTTTTTTATTATTATTGCTAGATTGTTTTTCATCTATTTTTCGACATGAGTGAGAGTGTTGATTCCAATATTTATTAGTATTATCTCTATCTTGGTTGTGTATTGAGTGTGAACTTTTGATTAGTATCATAATAGGTACACCTATTAGGCTTGACCATTCCATTGTTGATCATTTCTCTTACTTATTTTTATACACACAAACGTATGTAGACCTCCACATTTTGATAGCTTAAATTATGCCTACTTTAAGTCCTAAATATGTGTCTTTCTATGGTTGCTTAGGGACATTGTTTGGTTCCAAGTTTAGTACAAAATAGTTTCTCGAAAAGATTCTAGTTGATGGGTCAAATATCTGAAACCTATGAAGGAATGGTGGGAAGAATACATCAAGGAGAACAATTGGAACAACATAGGGTTGTGAGGTAATTGCAATTGAAACAACCTTTGTAATATTAAGTATGTTAAGATTCATAAGCTAGTTGGAGACTTGTAGGCCTATGAAATTCATCATATTTTATATAAGGTAGAAGAAGTAAAGAAATATTGTTAGTTCAAGTGATGAAATCACCAGCTCTGACGAAGAGGAAATGAAAATTCTTGCCAGAACATTCACGAAGTTCTTCAAGAGTAAGTAGAACGCTTCTTATAGTACAAGAAAATGAAGCTCAAGTAGAAGAGACTTGAGACCCACCAGGAAGGATGAGGACTCTAATGAGTAACAAGAAAGGCATTAGAGTACGAATCACTTGAATTAGATTTAGTGCTTTGAGAGCAAAAAGCTTGGGAAAATTGTGTTGATTTTTCTTGAAAATGTTTTCGATAAAAAGCAAAACTTTATTATAAAAATTACAAAAAGTTTGTGGTATTGGGACAAAACAATTTCTAGTAAGATCCTTATGATATTTATCAATGATGAATAACAAAATATTTTCCCAATAAAACTTTTACCTTGTGAACAATTGTTAGAACCTTCAAACTTTCAAATCTTGTCTCGTAACAAGGACAAACAAGATATGTAGCTATTCTTGCAATTTACAAGTTGATTAAAATTTGTTTAAGTTCTCCAACTTGAACCCTATTATGAGTGAATGATATTGTTCTCCAAGAACATTCTTTATTTAAGAACAACTTTCTTGAATGATATGGCTTTGGGTTGAATTATATCTCATAAAATTCTTTCAATTGAGTGATGAAACGTTTCTTCCAAAATTCTCAAGTGTTAGCTGATCATGAGGGGAAGAATTAGGATGTTTTACATAATCAAATTGTGTACTTGTGAGAACCTTATTCCCATACTAGAGCCATTCATGTTGCACATAGGAGTCCCACTCTTATTCGTGTGCTACAATTTAATTCAATTAAATTGTATCATAAATCCATGTATAAAATCTAATTTAATATTTATTAAAATCCATTGCTTATCCCATAAGCATTATTTAAGCCTATCAAACATTTAAATTTAAATTTTATTATTTTTTAATTAATTCAAATAGTTATTTAGTCCAACTAAATAATATTTTATTAATCATATGGATTAAATGAGCATGTTAAATTATCATTTTACCATTACATATTTATTTAACATTTTTGACTTTCATAAAATGACATAATAAATAATTATCTATTTTGTAAAAGTTTTAAAGAAACTAAACAGTCTTTAACAAGAATGAAGAGAGATAGAAGCTTTAATGAATAATACTTGTATTGATTTTCTTAACAAAATATAAACCATGAAAACTAACAAGAAGAGAAGATTACAAGTTGATACATTCTTTTTCACCTAGCCTTGACTTTAGTAGTAGTTTGTTTGTTGTTGATTACAACAAACCAATGCTATCCATGCTTGGAGTTTGGTCACAAAACTATGACCACATGATATACTAATGTGTAACCTTTATAACAGAAGTCATATCTATTTACAATAAGCACATAGAGTCATGGACTATATTACATGAAATCATAGACATTCTATCACTACACTTGTTAAGTAACCTATGATCACCTATTGTTGCTGCATACAAGCTTTACACCAATTTTCACAATCATTTTCAACAAGCATGACATAAAATCATAGCTTTTCTATCACTTTATGTAGTGAGTATAAATGTTTATAGATATTCATTCATCAAACAATTCAAACTCCTCTTTAACTTTGATGTCAATATCCTCCTTCAAACTTAGTGGCATGCTAATGACATTGAGTTTTTCTCTTAAATCGATAAACTATGGGGTAGGAAGGGATTTTATAAGAATACCATCTTTTGTATCAAAAGAAGGAACCAATTAAACATTGAGTTGTCCATCCATCACTTTCTCCCCGACGTAGTGAGAATCAATGTCAATATGTTTGGTTTTAAAGTGTAATATAGGATTGGAAGTGAGAGCTACTGAACTCATGTTGGCACACCAAAGTACATGTGTAACTTGCTTCTTTGCAATCCTAAAATAGGATTAGCACTTAGAAAGAGATACACATGCCTGCTACTATTCTTTTAGTATCTAAATAAGAGGCCCAATCGGCATTCCCAACACCATTAATGGATGACTTTATTGAAGGCTTGAATTCAAGGCCAAATTCGATAGCCCTAACCAAATACTTTAGAACTTTTAGTAACATACCCATGTGTGTCTAAAAAGTTGGACATATATTTATAAACTTTATTGATAGAGAAACTAATATCTAGTCTCGTCTAGTTAAACTTTAGTAGCATGCCCATGTGTTAAGTGATTTTAATTAATAATAAATGATAAACCTAATTAATCTCCTATTTGTATCTATAAGAGAGAAACAATAATCTTAGTTCATATTTTTAATAACCTAATTAATATTGAGCAAATATGATTAACTAATTAATATATTTCATAAATTCTCCACTGAATGAAAATTTTTATTTGTCAATTATTTTATTGAATCTATTCTTTATTTTATGTTGTTAGCTTAGAATTTATCAAACCAAATAATCGTGACATGATATTTAAGATTTTATTTTTATTTTTAAGAATTTGTTGAATTATTTAAAACCACATGACTCTTCTTTAGACCGACCTTGAAAGTATATTTATCTTTTTATATAAGTAATTTGTGCACTTACGAGTAATTTAAAAATATCCAAAATTTATATATTAAGTTTTGACATATCAAGAGGAACAACGTTTTCAAATTTTTATTACAAATTCTTAAAAACATTTATGTTGTAAATATTGTGATTTTTATTTGAAATATTAGAAAATCAAATTTATCAATTAATTTTACATATTTTGAATTTTGAATTGTCTTTGATAAAAATATAAATAATAATAATAATAATATTAATTTTTTATTTGATAATAATAATATTTTAAAATCTTAAAACATTTGAAAATTTTAAGATTTTGATTATTTAAAAAAATTAATAAAAAAATCAATAAAAAAATCTTAATTTTTAATTTAATTTTATGTTCTTTTCTTTTATTCATAATTTAATTTTCTTTTCTATTTATTTAAGACAACTATTTTTCTTTTATTTTAATTTTAATTAAATTTATTAATTCTTATTTTATTTCTTTTACTTTGTGTTTAGTATTTTGTGTACTAAATTATTTATAGTATGATTGATTTTCTTTTACTAACTTATGTGTAGTGTGTATTCTTCTTTTTCTTTTTTATACTTATGATAATGCGTATATATTAGTACTAAATGTTATGCTATCATGATTTTTATTATTAATGTACAAAAAGTAAGAGATCTTTTTATACTTATGATAATGCATAAACAGAAAATGATAAAGAAGTACATATTGCCTATCATTGGCAATACTAGCTATTGCATACTAATGGGAGAGGCTACAAGGAATTATGAGTTGAAAAATATTCATTATTCCTTGTTACTTTTATTTTATGGTATCCCTAACGAAGATCCTTTAAATTTTATTAGAGAATTTTATACTATTGTGTAGATAACTCCATTGTAGAGATTAGATGAAGACCAACTTAGGATGAGGTGCTTTCCTTACACCCTTAAGGACAAAGCTAAGTCTTGGTTCATGACTCTACAACCAGGTTCATTAACTACTTAGGAGGCATTCTATAGTAAATTTATGGGTAGGTATTATTCCTATCAGAAAACTGCAAAGTTAAGGGAAAAAATAACAACATTCTTCCAAATGGATGAAGAATCCTTTCATGAAACTTGGGACATATTCAAGATCCTTTTGATTTAATGCCTATACCATAGTTATCCATTACAACTACAAAACCAGCTCGTTTATGATGGATGAACACAATAGTGTCAGTAAATTATTGATAATGCTGTAGGAGGAGCTATGAGAGAAAAGATGGTAGAAAAAACTTATGAGCTTGATAAGATGTTGACTATTAATTTCCAACAAAAGAGTGCTAGAGAAAAACAAGTAGAAGTTAATGAAGTTAGCTTCGGGAATGAAATATCCTTACAACTTGCAAAATTAACTAAGCAACTACAATTATTCACTACTCATCAAATGTCAAATCAAAGGGGTATGTGAAGTTTTTAAATCAATTTGGCATAGTGCTTTTAATTTTTGAAATCTAGGTAATTCTAGTGTGGATACCTTGGAGGAAGTCAATTATGTGCAAATGTATGATTCCAACACCTACAATTTCCCTAATCCTACTTGGAAACCAAACAATCAGCAAGTATATGCTCAAAACCAAACCCAAAGGCCATATGAAAACCAACCTTATCCACGTAGTCAATCCAATAAATCACCTTAAAAGATAATTTGATTACTTTTATTCAAATTAGTAGAGACAACCATTTAATGAATAATCAAAGGCCAAACTCCATAAAGGTTTTGATAAAAAGGGTTGAAGTCAAAGTTAGGTAGCTAGTAGAACGTATGTAGAAGCAAGAAAAAAGAAAGTTTCCTAGCCAAGCAGAATAAGCAAAGAATGTTACAATCCTTTGAAGTGGTAAGGTGTTCAATAAATTATTACCTGAAATTATTAATGATTTTTCATTTAGTGTAAGTAATAAAAAGGATGAAATTATAGTCTCTTATAGTGAAGACAAGTGCTAATAATGATAAACCGTACGAGAAAAGAATTGGAGAGTCAATATATATTTCCAAAAATCATAAAGCATAAGAAACATATTAGTAATCAATACCATTTTCACACTTATTGAAGAAATTTAAACAAGATAAGTAATTCTCTAATCTTTTTAATATGCTTTCTAAAGTTAATATTAATTTACCTTTATTAGAAGTGATCAAGAATATGCCCTCTTATACTACGTTCTTCAAGGAACTAAACACTAAGAAAAAGAGATATGAGCTTAATGAAAAAGTAGTGGTATCAAAAATCTCTAATGCTTTACTTCAACACCAACTACTACCAAAGTTAAATGATCCAAGAAGTTTATAACAAACATCACTATAGGAGATAGAAAGAGGCTAAAACAATGCTAGATTTAAGTGTTAGTATAAATTTGATGTCGTACTCTATTTTTTATAGCTAGGTTTGAGAGATCTAAAAACTACAACCATCTCCATTCAGTTTATGGATAGATCTATTAAATATCCTAAGGGAATGGTGAAGTACGTGTTGGTACATATAGACAAACTTATAATACCTATTGATTTTGTGGTTCTAGATATAGAGAAAAACTTGCCTTAGACAAGAAAGATACAATACTTCTTGGTAGAAAAATCATGGCCACTACCAAGACTATTATTGATGTTCAAGATGGAAATTTAACAATGACAATCATAGGAGAGACTATTCATTTTAAAGTTTTTGACTTTTCACCTTTTCCTTGCATCCCTACCATTGATTAATTCTTTGATGTTGATTCTATAAGTAGCATTGTACATAACACTTTTATGCAAGATATGATGGATGAAAATAAAAATTACTTTAACTTTTGAAAATGTAGAAGATGATTTAGATGAGAAGACTAAAATGTACCATGATCTATTAGATAGTGTTGAACTTATAGGAGAATCTAGTACACCCTTAAATCTACATAAGACCCCATCTGGGAAAGAGGCTACTCCACTAAACTTAGAACTTAAAGATTTACCTAAGCACCTTAAGTATGTGTTTTTGGGAGAAGGGAAAACTTATCCAACTATTATTTCCTCTTCCTTGACCAAAATCCAAAAAATGAACTTTTTAAAGTGTTTAGGAAAATTTAAAAAGGCATTAGGATGGAGTATCAAGGATATTAGAGGCATTAGTCCAACTACATGTATGCATAAGATCAATCTTAATGATGATACTAAACCCATTATAGAGGCCCAGAGAAGACTTCACCTAATCATGTAATAGGTGGTTAAAAATAAAATCCATAAACTCTTAGAAGTAGGAGTTCATTTACCCAATTGTTGATAGAAGGTGGGTTAGTCCAATGCATATGGTACCAAAGCATTTTGGTATGATGGTTGTGAAAAATGATAAGAATGAATTAGTGCCTACTAGAACAATCACTAGATGAAGGATGTGTATAGATTTCAGAAAATTGAATTTATGCACTAAAAAATATCACTTTCCTCTTCCATTCATTGATCAGATGCTAGAAAGCCTAGTTGGGCATGAATTTTACTAATTTCTGGATGGTCTTTCAGGTTATTATCAAGTTCCCATTGCACTAGAAGGTTAGAAGAATACCATTTTCATGTCCTTTTGGGAAATTTTCTTTTAGAAGGATGTCATTTGGGTTATGCAATGCCCCGCCACGTTCGTTTTAGAGGTGTATGATATCAATCTTCTTAGACATGGTGGAAAAATTCATTAAGGTATTTATGGATGATTTTTCTATTTTTGGAACCTCATTTAATGATCACTTGAATAAATTGACTTTAATTTTAAAATGATTTATTGAATGCAACCTGACACTTAAAGTCATTTTATGGTACTATAGGAGACTATGTTAAGACATGTTATTTTTGACAAAGGAATTGAAGTTGATAAGGTAAAAATAGAATTAATTGCAAAATTATCACCCATACATTTGTTAAGAAGATTAGAAATTTCTTAGGACATGTAGGTTTCTATAGGCAATTTATTAAATATTTTTCTAAAATAAGTCATCATTTATACAATTTGATGTCAATGATGTTTATTTTGATTTTAATGATGCCTACCTTGTCTCTTTTAATAGTTTGAAGGATAAATTAACATTTACCTTTATAATTTTGGTACTCAATTAGTCTCTTGCATTTGAAATTATGTGAGATGCTTTTGATTACGCAATCATAGTAGCTTTGGAAAAGAGAATGGATAAGCATTTGCATGTTATATAATATGCTACCAAAATACTCAATAGTGTCCAAATAAATTATTCCCCTACTAAAAAATAATTTTTCTATTGTGTTATCTTTAGATAAATTTAGGTCTTACTTGGTAGGTTCTAAAGTAATTGTGCATTCTGATAATGCAACTTTAAGATATCTACTAAGTAAACATAATACTAAGCTAATATTAATTAGATGGGTTTTACTCTCACAAGAATTTGAACTAGAAATCAAAGATAAGAAAGATAGTTAAAATTTAGTAGTTGATCATCTATCTAGGTTAATTTTTGAATTCAATTCTCTTGAAGGTGAGAGTAAAGAATAAATTTTTGAATCTTTTCCTGATGAATAATATTTTTAATAGGTCCAAATCCATGGTATATTGATATATTTAACTATCTTGCAATTGGTATTATTTTGAGACCTAATATTTCTTTTCAGGAAAAGAATAAGTTATTAAACTCTTGTAGGCATTACTTTTGGGATGATCCTTATCTATTAAAGATTGATCAAGATCCAATCATCTGAAGATATTTGGTTGAAGAAGAACATAAGAGCATCTTGGCATTTTTTCATGATTTTCAATTTAGAGGCCATTTTAGAGATAACAAAACAACCTTTAAAGTATTACAATATGGTTTTTATTGGCCAACTCTTGTTTTGTGCACAATGTGATAAATGGAAAAGGAAATGTAATATAGGAAAACAAGATGAAATGCCTTTCACAGCTAATTTAGCTGTTGAACTATTTGATGTATGGGAGATTTACTTTATGGGACATTTTTTCCCATCTTTTGGATTCAAGTATATTTTGATCACTGTTGATTATGTGTCAAAGTGGGTAGAAGCTATGCCCACTAAAATTAATGATGCTAACATTGTTGTGAAATTCTTGAAGGATTCAATTTTTAGTAGATTCGAGATGCCCATAGCAAGAATAAGTGAAGAAGGGAGCCATTTTTGTGATAGAATTTTGGATGGAGTACTTAAGAAGTATAACATCACATACATAGTGGCTACTCCATATCATCCACAAGCTTTCGGCTAAGTGGAATTGAATAATAGGCTAATCAAATGGGTTATGGAATGCATTATGCACCTTTCAAAGAAGGACTAGGCAATCAAGTTGAATGATGCCTCATGGGTGTATCACATAGCATATAAAACACCTATTGGGGTGTTTACTGGTTCGTCTTTGGGAAAGTATGCCATCTACTTGTTGAACTTGAACACAAGGCTTATTGGGAAATTAAAGAATTAAATATGGATATGGATAAAGCAAAAGAGAAATGGTTGCTCCAACTCAGTATGCTTGAAGAGATTAGGTGAAGCTTATGAAAATGAAAAGTTGTACAAAGCACCATCATGACAAAAGGCTAGTTTGTAAAAATTTTCTTCCTAGAATGAAAGTTCTTTTATTTAACTCTCGTTTGAGATTATTTTCAAGAAAATTACAATTAAGGTGGAATGGACCATTCATAATTACCCAAGTGTTGCCTTATTTAGAAAGAGAACACAACACAGAATAAATTGACTACATATGGATATGTAATCCTTAACACCATGAAGATCATGCATCTTGCTAAGATGTTAAAATGGCACTGGATGAAAGGTAATCCATCATTGTGGGTAATTTGATTCTCTTTATTTTAGTGTAGTTTTTTTATGTTAATTATTTTGTTTTATTTTATTTCCTATCATGTGAACATTGTTTAGAATTATTAATTTTATAATTGTTTATTAAAATTTGTGAGAAGCACACAATTTTTTTATGTAAATTAAATGTTTGGATTGGTGGATGCACCTATAATTTCATACCAATACCTAAGTGGGTTCAAAAAATGAGTAACTTTCCTATTCTTTACTCTTTATCTTTTTATAATTGTTACATTGAGGGGAATGCAAGTTCTAGGTTGAGGTATGAAAAATTACATTATAAAATTGAGTTAATTTGAAATTTTTATATTTTGTATGCTTTAATTTATTTTTATTAGTTTAGAAATTTTAGGTTAATTTTAAAATTTTTCTTGAACAATTATCTTATCTTTATTTAATATTAAGTAAATAAGTAAGTCTTCACATTGTTAGATTAATTTTTTCAACATTTCATGGAGTAATTTGATAATTAGTTAGTTTTTGTCATAACTTGTACTTCATGATAAAATATTGAAATTACAATAAACCCAAAATTAGTGTTTAGGAATCAAATAGTAGAGACCACATTGTTAGAATATGTTGAGGCATTATCTTTATATTTTGAGTGATAATACTTTTCTACTCCTTTAAACACTCTTCTTATCAATTTCAAATTGTTAGATACTCTTTATAGGACATTGAATGCTAGGATTTTTACATATAATAAAGTGTCATATATTTATTTTTATTGCTTAAATTGAATGATTTAAATAGAAATTAAAGTATATGTCCTTCCTCAATCATGCATGACTTCTAAAAAAGAGAGACATATATGAGGCTACCTAAACCAAATATGTACAAACTATACATGGGTTCTCTTAAAAAGAGAGAATATCTCTACAAAAAGAAAGAAGGAAAAAAATTAGAAAAAATGGGAAAAATGAATAATATAAACTAAATAAAATAACCCAAAATATCTTACAAAGTTGTAAGAAATGGTTAAATACAAAAAAAAAAAGATAGGAAATAGATCTCAAAGAAGTCATTACATTTTCTTTATCTTATAAAGATATATAATTTGAAATTTTTATTTTATGAATTTGTTTGATGCATGAGAATAATATGTGATTTCTTTATAAATCTTTTCATTTGATTATTTTCATGAGATCAATATTATGCACTACTTTGAGCTTTTTATTCTTTAAAAATATTTCTTTAAATAAATTATATTCATATATATCTTTGAATGAGTGCTTGAACCAATAAGATCAGTGTTATTGAGAGTATGTCTTGTGAGGTTAGAGTCGAAGCAAATTCGGACTCCATACACTAAAATTGAGCAAATTTAATATTGATACATTGTTTATTTAAATATGAAAATAGTTTTCAAGTAATTATTATAATAAATTATGAGTTTTAGAACATTGAAATGACTCATGCTATGGATTTTAGTATTGAACTTGGAAGAAACTAAAAAGCATGAGAAATTTTGTTATTCTTTTTATTTTATTATCTTTTTTATTTTTACTTTGTGTCAAATTTTAATTTGTTTGTTTATTTTTGTTATATAATTTTAATTTTTTATTTTAAATTTAATGTTTATGGATTTCATCTCTAAAAGTCCTCATGAGACTTAAACTCGTCTATTTGGGCAACCTAAGGGTTTAAAGGTTTATTGTATACTTAAAGTAAACATATCAATCTATGGAAATAATTTAGGATAGTTTAAATTGTATTCTCATTTTGTTTTTAGTTTTTCACCTTTCTTGCTAAGAGAGTAGCAAGGAGCTTATTAGGGTTTGTGATGAGTCATTAAAATCACTTAATATATCTTGATTTTTGTACTTTAAATGATAAAATATATTTGTATTTATATATTTTTATTTTCTTTTAAAACAAATCTATCTTTTTAAAATCACCAGTATGTTTTGTTATTTTTTAGGTATTTTAGTTTCAAAATGATTTAATTGATCAACACTTAGAGAGTAGTACTTCAAATCACTCCATTACAACATTGAAGCTTAAAAGATAACATATGTAAAGCTTACATATGCTCCATACCATAGAAAAAGGGTGTATAAGAAATTAAGAGTTTCAAATTTTCAGAGCAATGTGGGGCACAACATAAAATTTGTATGTGCCATAATACCAAGCGAATGGAGTGAAATTCATGCATTCCAAAATTGGTACATGTCGCAGCAAGAAAATATTGTGTGATGTAGCGATTGTGAAATGGATTGAGTTACAACCATGTATAGCCTGTGTATGCCATGACGAGGAAATGAATTGTGCCATGTAGCCTGCCTATCTAATCCACTATTTTTTTCCTTTTTTTCACCTACAAATTCTACCCCAATTCTTCATTCTAAATAGTCCCTTTTCATTTAGTCATCTCTCTTAGAATGAATTTCTTAGTTTCTTTTAGTTTTTATTTTGTTTTTAGTAATTTCAAAGTTCTCTCAAATAGACGGTTGAATGAACATAGTTTATGTAGTAGCTTTAGTTTCAATTGAATAAATAGTGTTGGAAATTCTATTTGGATATTTTCTAGAAATAGAAACAATATTGATATTCTATAAGGATACAATTAAGGTATAATTTAAATGTATTATTTTTAAATTATCTTTCTGTATTATTTTACATGCTATGTTTAATTTATTGATAATTTATTAAGTTAAGCATGCCTGGTTGAAAATATTATGAGATATTAGCAATATAGTTATGCTTATGAAATATTAAAATAGGGAAAACATTTTTATAAAATGAATTTTGTTTTATTTCGTCATCAAGATTTAAACAAAAGTTTGTTAAAGAAAAGTATATTGATTCAGTATTTTTCGTAATGAATAAGAGAGTTAAATTTAGGATTTAATTATTTGGATCTGATTTAGAGTAGTACTCTTAAATCTTTCATCTATATCAATTTCATAGTTAGAATAAAAATTCTATTTCAAATTGTTATACAAGAATTACTATATGAAAATATATTGACAACATATTTTAGCTGTAGTTTTAAAATCTGAAAGTTATTTTCCAGTTACTTAAATTATTAACCTAACTTATACACCTTTATAAGAGTTTAACTTATTAGACTCGACCAAAGGTGGTAATTGATTAGTTCATTAATCTATTAGAAAAGAAGCATAATTTAATTAAAATTAAATGATGACCCAATCGAAGGCATTAAGTGATTTTAATTAATAACAAATTGTAGATCTAATTTATCTCCTATTTGTATCTATAAGAGAAAATCAATAATCTTAATTCATATATTTAATAATCTAATTAATATTGAGAAAATATGATCAACTAATGAATATATCCCATAACTTCTATACTGAATGTAAATGTTTATGTGTGAATTATTTTATTGAATCAATCCTTTGTTTTATGTTGATAGTTTATAATTTATCAAACCAAACAATCATGATAAGATGTTTAGGTTTTTATTTTCATTTTTTAGAATTTTTGAATTTTTTGAAAATCCCATGATTCCTCTTTAGACCGACCTGGGAAGTATACTTATCATTTTCTATGATTGATTCATGCATTTTCTAGTAATTTAAAAATATACAAAATTTGTACATCAAGTTTTGGAACATCACAATTATAGCTCTTAGTTTATCCAAAGTACCATTAGATATAGATGAAAGTTAATGTAAGTAATATATTTTATGAGAAAAATATAAGTAAATGAGGTCTCATCCTAATATTTCAAAGGCATAGAGCTTTGTGCAAGCAATGTAAGCCTTATCACAATAACATGCTTATATTTCTTTTTTATCAAGCCATTTTGTTATGGTGTATAGGGGTATGAAATTTGTCATCTAACCCAGCAGCTAACATTTGATTGAAAGCATCAAACTATCCACCTCCATCAGATTGAAGCACTTTTATTTGAGTACAATTAAAAAGTATACTTCATTTTTGAATAAAATAAAGGCTTACTTTACACAAATTTAGTTTTGAGAAAATATATCCAGTAATATCTTGAATAGTCATTAGTGAACAAGACATACCAACTAAAATCATTAGAAGATAACATGGGTGAGGGGCCCCAAACATTTACATGCACTTGTTCAAGTAAAATGGAACTTTTATTCATTAATGAAGTCTATGACACTTTCCCATTTGATAATATGGATGCACAAGACTTTGATCACAAATTACATATGAAAACTTTCCAAAGTTGCTAAGAACTGTTATAACTATCTTTTCATGAGTATATCCTAGTCTTTTGTGGGACAAATCAAAAAAATGATGAAGTTTATCATTACTTATAATATTAGATCCCGAACTTGAAGAATAAGAGTCATTGGTGACTTGAACCTGAGCTACATAAGCTTGTCTGGACATGTTGTGATCATGAATTCTGTTGTTGAGGAAAATGTTCAAGGTATACAAACCACTGTTAAGCCTTCCTTTAAAAATCATTGCACGCATTACTTTGTCCTTCACAAAACAACTTTTAGCATGAAATTCCATGAAAACTAACCTCAACCTTCATTGTATGCTTGTTTGTGCATTTCTACTTAGAAAAACAATTAGTAACAATGTGTCCAAGCTTCCCACAATCAAAGTATTTAATTTTACAGACATGGCTCCTTCTATGTTTCTCTGACTCATTCTCAGAGTCCTCATCATTCTTCATAGATCTTAAGCCTTTAGTACTCATCTTCACATACCAATTATCTTTCCTCCAAAACCTGTTCTTTCTTTGTATCCATCACCCATCCTCTTCATTTCTTCTCATCTTCAAAATTCTCTCATTTTCTTTATAAAATACCTCTCTCATATCCTGTGTCTATTTTTGTTTTCATTATTCATCTTATTCTCCTTTTTCTTTGAACAACTTCAAAATCTAAGATTTGAAAAAATGACCACGTGCACTAGGCTTCACTTTCTTTCTTTCTTCATGAGAGATTGGGTTTAAATATAATTTTATTCAACAAAATATAAAATTTATTAATTAATTTATATTTTAAAAACATCCTTGTATAAAAATTTTGTGGTATTTTATACTTGTACGAGACTTTAATTAAATTCTTCTACCATATTTACTTAAGTAAATAATTTATATATTAAAATGCACATTTTTAAACGTTACAATACCAATCCACACGGGCAGAATTAAGTCCAAAACTAATTCATCGATTCTTCAGCACTCAAGTCCTGTAAAGCAGCAATGTTCATGGATATCTGTCTGTCATAATTCAAAAAGTCTGCAGCAGTTTGTTATCGGGATGATGTAACCACAACATTACAGAGTTTAAACAAAAAAATGTTCAGTTTGCTACACGTACTACATGCATAGTAAATCAAAACCGAAGTTACAAATAAGTGTGAAATGAAAGCACATTTTTGTGACAAGATAATGAAAACACATTTTAATAAGAAATCAAAAAATTGAACTTCATACAGATGGAATACTCCTGCTCGTCAATATTATGGTTAGCAGAACAGAAACATAATTAGAATAGCAACAGTTAAAGGAATTGCTTTTAATGAAAATAGTATTATTATTACCATATTTGAGTATTGTAATCAAAGTAAATGTAAAAATTAAAAAAAATTAACATTGAAAATGAAACAAAAATAATATAAATAATATATATATAGACGATAGAAAATGAGAGAAAGGATAAATGATAATAAAAAAAAATGAGTAAAATAAAACATTTCAATGTATTACTAACGAGTGTGGGAAGAATAAGTTTTTATGCTAATGATGGAATGCATTTCATTTCATTTCATAGCAACGTAACAATCAAACCAAACACAATAATCCTCGTACTTCTCATTAATATTCGCCAACCAAACATGACCAAAGGACTTAGATATTCAGCAGGGGCGTATCAACATAAATTCATTACTAAACAGGTGGTCGACCAGTGTAGTTGCCCACAATCCAATACGTTTACAAATTTACAATAACTCATCAATTGAGAAAAGAAGTTTGACTATGTAATTTCTTGTAAAACTAGAAAAATCGTTCATACAAACTAAAAGGGAAATAAATAGCATTAAAAATAAATACCCCACAAGGAATACAGAAAATGGAAGAAATGCCATCTAAATAACAACTGATATTGGTTTCAAATAACGAAATATGTCCAAAGCTAAGAGATAAACAAGAAAAGTACAACCCTTAAGGCCAAGTATGAGGTAACCAGATGCACAGCAAAACTTGAGTTACCTTTCTGTACAAAATATGTATTCAAACTATAAGGCAAATAAAGAGAAGTAATTCAGTAACCAGTTCATCATGCAACTGCTGAATTCAGTAACCAGTTCATCATGCAACTGCTGGTTTTCCACAGAAATGAACAATCACCAGTAATTCAGTAACCAGTTCATAAGGAAGCTTGTTAAAAGGACATCCAAGAAAAATGAACAATCACCAAGCTATCTCTACAGTAGTTCTGAACATGGTTTTCTCTGCCACCAAGTCCTCATAAGGCTTGTACTGCTTAACATTGCAAAAAGTATTCATTGAGACTTAAAACAAGACACATGTAGAGATCTACCTGAGTAGTTCACTCCTGAGGAAGCCTTGTACTATCACTAGAAGATTCTTTCCTTGCTTCATAACGCTATTAACGGATACAGTGTAAATATTAAACAGCAAATAAAGGATACAACTCAACAAGAACATTCAGGTACACCTCTTACCTGTTTCCCAAAGGAGAAAGGAACATATCTGTGCTTGATCATATGGGCTATTTGTTTCCTCATTGTCATAAAGAACAGTACCATCCAGTAGAAAAGAAGTATCGGCCAGAATACAGGCACATCAAATGCACTGAAGAATGTCATCACAAAAGCAATGCAGAATGCCTTCGTGATGGAGTACCTTCAATCCCAAAAGACTTCAATAATTATGAACGCACAGGTATATAGAATGCCTGATTGTCAAAGGTTTCAAAAAACGAAAATGACACCATAATACTGCTATAAACATACTAGTAAAGTGGATACCACAGCAACAACATCTAGATGGTGCCTCAAACAAATAAATCTAGGATATTGAAAAGCTTTCTAACATCATCAAACTAGTATCACAGAACCAAGAACAGCCACATTTGCACACAACAATGATACTTTAAGTTGTCCTTGAACGAAAATAAAGAATTACAATTTGCCTATCAATTCTACGAAAAGAGCTTGAGAGAACATCCAATGTCTCAACTAATGTCTTATAATCATAATATCAGGCAAGCAAAAGGAGTAGAAAAGTAATGATGCAGAAAGTCATTCGAATCAAGATAGACGTCTTAAGAGAAAGGGCACACCAATATGAGTTTGTAAGATGCAAAAAACTGAATCTTATAGGAACATGAGAAATATGGATCTACTTTTTTTGCTCCTTTTGAGTTGACTATATCCCAAATTAACAAGTCAAGTTTTGCTTGATGAATACGATTCATACGCTTTACCACAACACCAGGCTAGAATTCCAACAAAAGGCTCAATTTTCGTCATTTCTCATAACAGATAAGCTCTTTTCTAAGCATATTGCTAATATTCTATGATTTGCACCTTCCCTGTGCCTGAGGAAACCCCTTGAAATCGGGGAGATCAGAAAACTAGCAACACTCATAAGAAAATGGTTAAAAAACCGCAAAAGCCACAAAAACGATGACGTACCAGAACTTGAACTCTGGAAGACGACGAACAAATGGACGAAACTCATCTGATTCTCTGGTGGGAAGAGAAGGACCATCTCTAAGGTTATCGATATCGGGGTCAACTTGAGGAGAGAGAAAGCCAATTAGTAGGTTGAGGATGTAGATTCCAAGTCCGTACGAAACGATGTAGAAACCTTGGATTAAGTAAACCCTCAGGAGGTACACCGAGGCTACACCCAGGCTTGCGATCCACCGGTTCATCATGTGCGGCATCGACTTGTCGAGTACGTGCTGGTACCACCGTGATACAGAGTGAGTCAACCTCGACACATACTCCATCCGAAACGATGACGACATCTTCTGATCCTCCGCAGAGAGACCTAACCCCGCCGATCCGCTCTCCATTTTTGGGATAATTTTTTTCTTTTTTATTACCACCAACAAGTACAAGTACGAAGATATTTTCTAATCACTCTCTTCCATCTTACAAAATCGTCTTTTTTGGGTTCCGAATTGTTTTGTTGTGTTGGTTAAGATTCAGATTTTAGATGCATGAAAGGATCATCGGTTAGTGCTAATGTGTGAAAATCGAACCTAACATTTTGGGAAGTCCTACATCACTAAAAATCTACACATTACTGTACATAAAAGTTCAATTTTCTCAATTAAAAAAAAATATGAGAACAAAATAAACATTTTTCTTGTATATTAAAAAAAATAAAATTCGTACACCATTTGCTTTAGCATTTTTTATTTATTAAATGATAATATATACCCTTTACTGAATACATATATGATAAACATGCTTACAAAATTAAACTTATATATACTTTTTAATAAAATAAAAGATTTAAAAAATATATATTTTTTAAAAGAGTAAATAAAGTATTACTCATACAATTTATGAATTGTACTCTAATCGTCATACACAAAGTGTGTATAATAAATACACAAGTATACATATTGCAACAAGTAATATAATGATAAGAAAAAATCGTTCCTATAAAGATTATTTTATTAGAAACTAATTTTTAAAACTAAAAAAAATAAAAATCAATTTTTTTTATTTTTATATTTTAAAAAAATAAAATTAAAATAACTAAAAATAAATATCAATAATTAATTAAATCAGAATTAGTAACTAAGAAGATATATGAGAAAATATCTAAGAATACTTAATCTCCTAATTTTCTAAAAATATAAATCGATAAAATCTCCCAAATATAATTATCAATTAATTACATGGTCAATTGAATCTAACATAGTATGTATTTATCTCTCAAATAAACTACACATCATATAATAATTAATTTAATTGCACTCTCTTGTCAATTAAATTACATACTACTTATTAAGTTCATCAATTATGGATCACATACATAAGAATCATACATCTCTCCCTATAAAATATGTGTGTTATTTAATTAAAACAAATAATTAAATAATTCTCTCAAATTTATTTAATTGTCTATATAGATAAATTGTTGGCCAAACAATTAATAGCATAAAAATCAGATTAAATAATATAGTTAAATTATAATTATAATTGAGGTAAAATATTAGATATCACATGGTGAAAATTGGGTTTATAAGATCCCTATATTAATAAATTAACTACATATAATTGTATTCATAAAACTCATATTTTTCATAAAGAAAGACATACAAATTGATAAAGAAAAGAATAAAGAAGAAATACATTCAAGCTCTTGAATTGTAGTGTTAATCTCTACCAAAATTGTATCATCTATTGAATTTTTCTTTATTTTTCTCTCTTTTTAGCTCTAAAAACTTACTAAAATTATGTAAATGATGGCCTTTTTAGGGTTTATTGAGTGATTAAGGGCTTAAATATAGCCTAGGTGTAATCTAAACCTTTAGATCAAGGGCTACGATCAAAACAAGTAAAACTGACAGTGCTAGCCAATCACAACGCGACATGTGGCATAAGAAATTCACTGGGCGAATTAGAGCATGACACATGTCAAGGGAGACCGGTCAAAGGCAACGCTCATTGATTTAGTGCCACGCGATGAGGCGTGATTTGCGGAAACGGATGGCATGGCGTGCAGGTGGAACGTGAGGAGCAATTGGGTGGTGACACGTGGTGGCAATGTTTGACCGCACTCTAAACTCGGATTGAACGCTTGTTGACACATGGCAAACTTTCTATCCTTCTCACACACGATGTAACGTGATTTGATATCCTTGCTTACATGGCATCTGCGTGGCTTGTCTAGTCAGCTCCTCTGCTTACGTGGTATGCCACATGACAACGTTTGATTGGTCTTGCGTTAAAAATCCAAAAAAATCCAAAAAATTCCAAATATTATATTTTCACCCATTTTTTCTAAAAAAAGTTTATATTTTAATATTCTTGACCCCAAAAATACTATTTATTGAATAAAATAAGTAAATATTAAATAAAAAATTGTATTAATGACTCTATTTTCATATAGTCATCGTATTCTTAGTTTATTTGGTCCGGATAAAATCATGAAGAGAAAAACTAACTTTTACTTCTAAACATTATGTTAAATAATTTTTTAGCAAATAATGTATGTGAAATATATCAATAGGAATATATCAATAGGCATATCAAGAGATTTCAATAAAATTAACACTTTTTTAATCATTTAACTTTTCATATATGAATATTATTAAATAAAAATAAAAATTAATAAAGTAAGCTAATACAAAGAAATCATAGACAAAATCTATATCTAAGCCTATATATATATAAACAAAGTGCTAGAAAATGGTAGTACATCTCACCACCATCTTACGATACAAATACTTGGAGCCCTAGATGTTATACTATTAAGTACAACACTTCCCTCCTTGTAGATATGAGAACAATGAAATTCAATTTGGGAAATTCTTTCCAAGCAATCAACTCAGGTTGAATATTAACTCTACAAAACATAGAGTGATTTGGTATGAAAAAGAGCCACCATACTCTGACTCCAACTAAAGCTTTTGCAATCTAAAGGTGGAAGCATACATAACCACATGGATCACAGCTACAAGTTCAACCTTAAAGGCATGTGAGACATCAAACTGAATGCAAAAACAACCTTTAACAAAGGATCTTGAGGTCCTGAACACCCTGCACATCCAGCCAGTACCCAACAACTCAAAAGTAGCACCATCTATGTTGACCTTAAGCCAACCCAAAGGTGGAGCATGCAAAATAACTTTTATTATCTTAGGAGACAATCGTGGAATGCCCTATGCTCGTAGATGGCATAGCACTTGAAGATCATCCATTGTATTTCTCATGGATCCTTGTTGCAACATGCCAGTCTCCCGAATGAATTATCAAACTGTGACAATTGTAGTATCCCAAAGAAATTGGTTTAACCTCAAACCAACAATCATTTATTGCTATCCAAATTACCGAACTGATTTAAATAACTCTTGCTTTCCATATATTGCCAATCTGTTCTCCAATTTTTATTGCCTTAGCATCTGTCCATAATTGTGGAGTCCATGTAAGGTCACCTACTAAAAAAATAACAGAAAAGATCCAAAAGCACACCTACAAAATAACAACTCAAAAAAAGGTGAGAAAATATTTTTTCAGATGAGCCATATAAGGAACATCGGGAAGGGAAAGAGTGATCCCTCCACATTATATGGTAGTTAATGGGGAGTTTGTTTTGAATAGAATGCCATAGTAAATGGTCTATGAAAGCATAATGAAAAAAAGGCTTAGATGGCCTTGCCCTAGCTTCTAATCTCCCCAACTAATCACAAAGAGTCACAAGACTCACCAGTTATGACCTTCATCATAATTGTACGAATCCAAACTCATCTTTTAGTATATTTCCTAGCAATTATTGATCACATCTCCAAAGTGATATCTAGAAAGTAATCCTCAAAGAATTGTAGTAAGTGCCACCTATTTATCTACAAGTAATCCTAACCAAAACATTTATTGGTGGGTCAATAGGGGAATTGGTTACTCTCTTGATTAAAGGAATGCTTAACTTATTATCAGTCCAAAATTATACTGAAGAGTTCATATTAACTAACCATCTAGACTCCTTTATTAGAGTTCAATAATGGCCCACAAGCTAGGCCAAATGAAAGAGTAGATCAATAACTCTATAAAAGTAAAGTTATTTATCAACTTCTAAAACACTCATTTTTCTTGTTATGTGTCAAAATATCATGAACAAGCTTAATTTGTGTTTAATAAGGCAATGTTGGTGAAGAGAGATCAAACAGATCAAAAATAAGCAAAAATGAGGAAAAATATAGAATTACAAGATCGATCAATCAATCGACCAAGAACTAGATCGATAGAATTTTTATGACTGGATCGATAAAAAAAGAAATGGATTGATCGAGAGTCATTACTTGATTGAGGCTGCAATTGGAGTAAAACTGAAGAGAAAGCTTTTACAATACTTGAAAAGATGACATCTAATAATTTCCAATGGTTTGTGGAGAGGCTCAACCCAAGAAGAGTGATTGGAGTAATAGATATTGACACCATAACAACATTGCAAGCTCAAACAAATACTATACTGTTAGATTTAACTAAGAAGTTAAATGATGTCAATGTGAGGGTAAATATTGTACAAAACCCATTCTTGGTGTGTGATTATTACAATGGACATCATTCTACTGAGACATGTGGGGGCCTTCCTAAAGCAATAAACTATGTCAATATCAAAACCACCAAGGAAACTCATACTCAAACACATACAATCTAGAATGGAGAAACCACCCAAATTTCTCATAGGATAATAACAACATTTAAGGTGGTAATCAATTTAACCATCAACCCTTCCCACCACCAAGTTCTTAACAACCACAACAACTACAGTCCCATGAGAAAAAGCCACATAGCGAGGACAACACAAGTACTTTAATGGGAATGATGAAATACTTCTTTCATTCAGTAAATACAAAAGTGGATCATGTAGAGTTCACTCATAAGGCTTTTATTCGAAATTTGGAGATTTAAATGGGGAAATTGGCCCAAACCATAAGTCAAAATCCTCAAGGTAACCTTCCAAGAAATACAAAAGTAAACCCAAAAAGAAAAGGTAAAGAGCATTGCAAAGCAATAGCCTTGATGAATGGTAAAATTTAAAGGAGAAGAAGGAAACTAAAAAGAAAGAGGTGGAAAAAGTGAACAAAGAGAATATTGAAAAAAAAGTGATTCAACCAAAGACGAGCAACCTCTATAAAGCCACTATTACCTTCCCTCAAAGACTCTAAAGGTAAAAATTAGACAATCAGTTTTCAAAATTTATGGATATCTTCAAGAAGTTGTCCGTAAACATACCATTTATAGATGCACTTGAACATATGCCTTCATATACCAAATTCCTAAAAGACATACTATCAAAGAAAATGAGGCTTAGAGGTCATGAGACAATAACCTTGACTGAAGGTTGTAGTGCCATCTTTTATAAAACAAATCACAAAAACTAAAAGATCCAAGTAACTTCAACATCCCTTGCACTATTAGCAATATACACTTTCACAAGGCACTATGTGATTTGGGTGCTAGCATTAACCTTATACCACTATCAATTTTCAAGAGATTGGGGGTTGGTAAAACCAAACCTATATCAATAACATTAGAAATGGTAGTTAGGTCAATCAAGTGACTCGAGGTGTGATAGAAGGCATTTTTGTGAAAGTAGACAAGTTTATCTTTTCGAAAGATTTTATTTTACTAGACATAGAGGATGATCGCAACATTCTTATTATATTTAGTCGTCCATTCTTAGCAATAGAAATAGAACTTGTTGATGTACAAAAAGGTGAGCTTACAATGAGAGTGCAGAATGAACAAGTAATATTTAATGTTTTTAAAGCAATTAAATTTCTTGATATTAATAATAATAGTGATTTCTTTATGATAGATGTTACTAATGAACTAGCCAATGATGTATTTCATAACATGTGTCCTAGTGATGCTTTAGAACATATGCTTGTTAATTTTGTGAATACACATGTTGATGAATACCATGACACTCACTCAGGCATACACAAACTTGACGAAATTTAACTACATATATTGAGACACCCATACTCAAGACCTTAAAACATGATGCTATGAACGATTAAATAGATTCATCAGAAAACAACTCAACTAATTTTAATTCTGGAATCATGGATTTTGTGATGCAAGTTGATATTGTTGACTTTGTGAAATATTTGGAAGCCATGCCTCTCATATGTGTATCTGATTCTATTGTGGAGTGTCATAAGACCGGTTCTAAATTCAAACCATCTATTGAGGAGCCACCAAAGTTAGAAATCAAACCTTTTCTCTACCATCTTCTATTAAGTGGGCAAGCAAAAATGTTTAATATAGGTGATGAGTGCCCAAAAAGCACTAAAATAACCATGATTTTATGTACATTAATTGATTAAAAATACATATATTTATATGTTTTATCATATATTTATATAAATTTGTCTTTTTCGGAATCACGGGTATTTTTATTGTTTTTCAGGTATTTTGGCTTAAAAACGCAATTTAAAGACTCAAAGAGGAATACTTGAAGCAATACATCACAAATATATTAATAAATAAGTGGGAAAAGGTCAACAAACATGGAAAAATTGGACAAAATGGGTCGAAAAGGTCAAAAATGTCAAAAAAATCGGAATCGCGCATTGCCTGTATTGACCGGCGCCACGTACGCTGCCTGCCATCACAGCACCATCCCGCGCCCATCGCGAACGCTGTTCTGCAGCACAACGCGCGGCAACCCAGCCTTGTCTCAGCACAGCGCCCAGCCTTTTCGCCCCATTTTTCACGTGCGGCCGCCTGTGACGTCATCGCGGCGTCATTAATGACATCAACAATTCCAATACGCGTTTTTACATTTTTAATATTTTTTAACATTTTTTACTCATTTTTCTCTCCATCCTCACCCATAAAAACCCCCCTTCCAATCACATCAAAACACACCCCCAAAACACACTACACTCTTCTTTCTTACTCTCTTTTATTCGATTTTTTGGTTTTTTTAGTTTTTCTTTGTTTTTAGTTAATTTCTCTTAGTTTTAGAGTTCTTCCCTTTTTGGGATGAACTAGTTATGTTTTTGTAATATATTAGCTTTTGGTTCCATTAATGGGAGTGCAATTTCCGCTTGGAGGTTTTCAGTACGGGGAATAGCGTCGAAGTTACTGTAAGGATTTTATTTTCTTCTGATTATTTTTATGCTTTATTCTTACATGTTATATTCAACTTGCGTGGTTAAATTTAACTATCTTTGTTGTTTAGTAAATATGATGTAATAATAACGTTGTTATGCTTAGAAATATTAAATAGGTAAAAATCTCTAAAATGAATTGATTTTGTTTTTATTCAAGATTTTATATTAAGAATGTTAGAGAGAAATATATTATTTTTCATTACAAACTTAAATCACGAAAATTAGATTTTAAGGTTTAGTTATGGTCGATTTAGAGTAGTGCTCTTTTATTTGATGGTACAATCGCCAGGTAGTTAGAGTGAAGCTCTATTTCAAAAGTTTTTATAAGAATTATTATCTGAAAATGTATTGACAACATGTTTTGTTAGTGGTTTTAAAACTTGAAAGTTAGTACTCGGATAACTAAATTCTTAGGTTTAATTTGGACACCTTGAATAAAGTTTAAATTTGTCTAACCCCACCAAAGGTGGCATTTAAATGGTTCATTTTCAATCTCTTAGAAAAAGAAATTAATTTAATTAACCAAATTAGTTATCAACCCCACCCATAGGTGTTAATTGATTTGTTTAGTTAACAAAGAATATCTAACCCCACCAAAGGTGGTATTCAAATAAAAAAGAGAGAATCAATAAATATCAATTCATATCTTTAATAACCTAAATAATATGAGCAAGCATAATTAACTTAATTATTATATCCATAAATACTCCACCATTATAAATGATAAAATTTGCATAAATGTTTATTGAATCTATGTTTATTTTTATGTAATTAGATTAAAAACACAAAACCCCAAAATATCGTGACAGGATGTTTAGGATTTAATTTCGTTTTTAAAAGTTTGAATAATAAATTAAAAACCACATACATTCCTTCCTTAGATCGACCTTGGGAGTATACTTATCATTTTCTACGAAATGATTCGTGCACTTGCGAGAGTTTTATAAATAGATAAAACCAAATGAACGGGCAGGATCGGCGATGTCGGTTCTGCCCCGATCAATAGGTAAAAAGGATGCTACAAATAGATAAGTAGGATGAGCTAAGGTGGAGTACTTATGAGAATGCCAAGCTATACAAAAATAAAACAAAGAGATGGCATAATTAGAAAATTGTGCACAATGTTATTGAACAAGGATATAAAGTGTTACTAAACAACTCAAGGCTTAACCTATTTTTGGGTAAACTTAAGAGTAAATGGTTAGGTCTATTCACCATTACTACAATAACAATTCATGGAGCCATTGAATTGAAAAACAAAAACAAAGAGTGGTTTATAGTTAATAGGCATAAAGTAAAGCACTATCTTAGAGACGAATTTCCAAATGAAAAGGTTATGATGACCTTAATGGATGCATCTTAGGAGATGATATGAATGTCTAGACAAAGACATTAAATGTGGTGCTTGTTGGGAAGCAACACAATTATCCCTCTAAAAAAAGTCAAAATAATAAAACTAAAAATAACTTTGGAGGTGTTGTGATGCTAGAAAGAGAGAGAAGAGAGAGAGAAAATAAAGTGAAGAAGACATGTGGAATAAAAGAATGAAAATAATGGTAAGATAGGATACACATAAATATCAAATTAAAGTTAAATATTGCATGATGAGTAAAAAGAAGGCAAAGGTGTGGAAAATCCTAAATATATTCATTTATCTACCTTCACCTAAGCCTTACATTACAAGCATATAAAGCCCTATTGATTTTTAGCTAAGTGCATATTTACATGAATGGAGAGGGGTGTGAAAAATAGACTTATGAAACTGGTTGTAAGACTTAGTTGATTAGTATACTTATACAAGTTGATTTCATGAGTAAATTGGATGACATCATGTGCAACACACACACAAATCATGTCGTTAAAAACCTTGCATATTCTTGCATTAATGGAAGGTTGATTGATGGATATGTGAACTTTATTATCATAGAATTCTACCATTTTGAAAGGAATAGTTTTCTTTGAACATGCATGTATTAATAGATATTTATTATGAATATACTATCCATATCTTTTTAGCTAGTTATCTTGGCTTTGCATGATAGAAAGCAAAGAGTTAAGTTTGGGAGGTGTGATAAATCTACAAAAGTAAAGTTATTTATCTACTTTTAAACCACTTATCTATCTTTTTATGTGTTAAAATATCATGAAAAGCTTATTTTGTATTTAATATGGAAATGTGGATGAAGATAGATCAAAAAAATCAAAAATAGGCAAAAATGTGGACAAATATAGAATTATAGGGTCAATTGATCAACGAAGAACTAAATCGATCTAATTTTTATAACTGGATTGATTGAAAAAGAAGTTGATCAATCGAAATTATTACTTTTTCGATCAAGCGATGAGGATTAAAATGCGTGAGCATAAATTAATTCCCAACTTTCAATCTCAACCATTGGATCATATAATACAAATCCTAATCTAGTGATGATCAATTTGAGCCTATTTAAAGCACTATAGAGAGATCATAAAAACACCCAATTAAGATTACAAACCCTAGTAGCTACCAAAAAGAGAAAAGAAGAGAAAAAGTTCAAAAGAAGATTAAATGAGACACAACTTTGTGAAAGAGTTAAGGGAAGATTAGTGCTACAACTTAAGAGATTAAGTGTATCTCTTCTTCATCTCATTTCTCCTTTCTTTATCAATTGTATTTTCTTTATGAAAAATATGAGTTTTAAGAACATAATTATGTCTAGCTAATTTATTAATCTATGGGTCTTATTATCTCAATTTTCTACATGTAATGATCTAATATTTTACCTCAATTTTAATTATATTATTTAATATGATTTTTATGCTATTAAATGTTTTGCCAAAAATTGATCTATAGAGGTAATTAAAGAGATTTGAGAGAATTATTTAATTATTTGTTTTGATTAAACAACGTGCATAGTTTCTAGGCAAAGATGTACGATCCTTATGTGTATGATCTATAATTGATGAACTTAATGAATAGTATGCAATCTAATTAACATGAGAGTGTAATTAGGTTAATTACTATATGATGTGTAGTATAATTGAGAGGGGAATGTGATAGCCACACACAAAGTGTGTGAAATGAATACACAAGTATACTTATCGCAAAAAGTGATATAATGATAAGAAAAGATCGTTCCCATTAATATTATTTTATTAGAAACTAATTTTTAAAACTAAAAATAAATAAAAATTAATTTTTTTTGTGCTTGCAACCAATCTAGAAATCCATGTTGAGATCAACGCCGAATCATATCTTTATACCTTTCCTATGCTTTATAGAGTGTCTCAAAATCATTTTGTCTGAATTGATTAATCTCACTCCTGAGTTAGGCTATTTTTACAAGTGGAAAGAATTTTGCAAGAAATTTTTCTGCCATGTCTAGCCAACTAGTGATGCTTTCAGGTTGTAGAGATTGTAACCAACCTCTCGCCTTATTCCTTAATGAAAAAGGAAAACAATCTCCGTCTAATGGTATATTCAGTAACACCATTAATCTTTATAGTGTAATAAATCACCAAAAACATCGCCAAATAAATATTAGGATCATCAAGTAGCAATCCGTTAAATTGGGCTTGTTACACAATACTCATCGATGTCAGTTTGAGCTCAAAATCATTGGCATTAATGGTCTGGTATCTTATACCTAAATAGTTTTCATTCACAATTGGCTTTACATAATCCTTCAAGGTGCATGGCTGTGCATTTTGTTCTCCTTCAGCCATGGCTAGTACTTTCTTCTTTTCTTCATGATATAAATGTTCTTTCAATCTCTGGATTAAAAGAAATAATGTTTTGAGTTCTAGTATGGCGCATCCAACGTCAAAAACACACCTAGAGAAAAATAAAAATAAAATAAAATATTAAATTAAAATCAAGATTACTTTGTATCGATATTGGTAAAAATAAGAAAAAATACATCCTCAACAATGGCACCAAAAACTTGATTTATGCAAAACTGTAAGTGCACAGTATCGTAGTTTTATAATAAAGTGATAAGAAGAGTATCGTACCAAAATTATACTAATATCAAATACTTTCCCTTTCCAATGGCTTAGATGGTGCTTATGATTCAACTGTAGCAAATTTGAAAGAAGGTGAAATTATTGTTCAATAATTGACTGAAATCTTCTTACTCAAGAAAGGAGGTTAGAAAAAAGAAATGTTGAAGTACATTTGCCACCCACAGCAGATGTAAATTTTGTTGTTTCAAAAAGGAGTCATGGAATACCCTCAAAAGGTGATAATGTTGTTAATAAAATTTTGAGTAAACCCAATGAGGTAAGTCAAGCAAACCTTCCTTTTCTAAATTCTACAAATACAAGCTATAATGGAAGCACTAGTTTTAATGTTTCTCGTTATAATCAAAATTTTACAATGAATGGAATAAATGACATTAGTATGAATTGAATTGGTTCTTATTTTCGAAAACCTATGGAGCAACAAATGTTTCTTCATAATCAATCTTTTAATCCCTATAGAAACATAAAAAGGTAGAACTCTCAACAATGGCTCAAAGCTGCAATGCTAAATTTGTGGAAGAACTTAACATTTTACTGGAACATGTTGGCATAGGTGTAATCAATCATGTTCTACTACTACCAATCAAAGAGGAAAAGATCCTTTTAATTAATCCTTTAATGCATTAAACAAGCCATTCAACCATCCTTTAAGGCCTCCCCCTCAACAACCTTACTTTCTTCAACAAACATTTGTCAATCCTCCTCAAACTTTTCTCAAAATATATCTCAACCTTTCAATCAACTTCCTTAACAATTCTCTTGGTGACTATGAAAGTGGAGTCATCAATGCACTTTTCTACTTAATATTTACTCATTTTATTCAATACGTGATATTTTGGGCTAAAAAATATTAAAATATGAACTTTATAATGAAAAAGGGTCAAATATAATTTTTGGGAATTTTTTTGAATTATTTAATGCACGATCAATCAAAAGTTGCCACATGATGGGTGCCACACTAGCAGAATGGCCCAACCACAAAATGCTGCATGTACCATGTGATGTAGCTCCAAACTATGTGTCAGCATGGTGTCCGTTCTGAGTTCACTGCTTGGTCAATGCGCTTGCCATATGTCATCACCTGATTCACCTATTCTCTTCAACCATGTGCCACGTAAGCTATAATTGTGAAGCATAGATCATCACATGGCTCTAAGTCAACTTGCATTGACCAAGGCTAGTCACTCATGCCATATATCATGCGTTGATTGGATCCGTCTTTTATCCATGCCACGTGGTGCGTTCTTATTGGTTGGCACTATTAATTTTCTCTTTTTTCATCTCAACGCTTGATTTAAAGCTGATATAATGGTCTAGATTCAACCTAAGCCTAATTTAACTCCCTAATTTCCCCATAAACCCTAATGAGTCAAAAATTATCAATTTTTTCATTAGATTTTGGGGTCAAGAAGAGAGAAAAATTCAAAAAGAGATACAATTTTGGTGGAGATTCAAGAAGAGATTGGTGCTACAATTCAAGAGATTGATTGTATTTTTCTTTTTCTACTTTCTTTATCAATTTTATGTCTTTATTTATGAAAAATATGAGCTTTATGAACAAATTATTACTCTATAGGTCTTATGAATCCAATTTTCAATATGTGATGATCTAATACTTTACCCCAATTATAATTTAATTATATTATTTAATCTAATTTTTATGCTATTAATTGTTTATCCAATAATTGATCTATAGAGACAATTAAATAGATTTGAGAGAATTATTTAATTGTTTATCTTGATTAAATAATATGCATAGTTTCTAGGCAGATATGTATAATTCTTATATATGTGATCAATAATTGATGAAGTTAATGAGTAGTTGCAATTTAATTAACATAAGAGTGTAATTAGGTTAATTACTATATGATGTGTAGTTTATTTGAGAGAGAAATACATGCTAGGTTAGATTCAATTGATCATATAATAAATTGATAATTATATTGGAGGATTTTAGTGATTCAGATGTTTAGAAATTGGGGAACTAAGTATTCATAAATATTTTCTCATACATCTTCTTAGAGACCAAATCTTATTTAATTAATCATTACTAATTATTTTTAGTTCTTTTAATTTTTATTTCTTAGAACATAAAAACACAAAAAAATTTGATTTTTATTTTTTTGTTTTAAAAATTGATTTCTAATAACATAATCTCTGTAGAAACGAAATTTAATTATCATTACATTACTTGTTATGATATGTATACTTGTGTATTCATTACACACAATTCGTGTTCGACCATCTCTCTATCAAAAGTCATCTTATCAACCTTTAGTTAACATAGCACAACACATAAATCCTATTTACAAACACAAAGTTTTAATCAACCCCTTCTCAAATAAATTCCATAGTTTGTATGCAAAAGTCAATTTATCCACAATCTTGTTCTTCTTTCCAACTAACTATGCCTAATATGCTATACTTAGATTAAAGTCAATCTACCAATGAAAACTTAATAGTTTAGTCTCATACACACCCAAATCCTCCCTCAGTAATTTATGTTGTAAAAACAAATTCCCTAGTTTCCAATGACCCTACTTGGTATCCAAAATTAGGAGCCTTCCATCATGTAACCTCTAAGCCAGCCAATATAGCTGCAACCACAGAAGCTAGTATCGAGCAACAACAACTCCCAGTAGGCAATGGTGATGCCTTGGAAATTTCAAACATTAGTATGAACTATTTCTCTATTAGTAAAAGCTCTAATAGAAACTTCCTTTGGAAGAATATACGTATGTTCCTAAGATAACAAAGAACATTTCTTAGCCTTTATGGCTTTAAAAACTATCGAAGATCCTCTAAATTCTACCTTAGAGGTCTAAGAGGTGATTGCTGATAATGACGATGAGAAAGATGAATTGCTCGATACCTACAATGAGCTCTTGTTAGAGCATATCAAGTCAGAAAAAGCATAAAACAAGGCTTTAGAAAGTTATGAAGAAAAAGAGTGAGAGATAAGCTTACTAAAGGTCATTCTTGAGGGGAGTAAGTCCTTCATCGATAGTGAACAAAGTGATCTCACTAGCAAGTATGAGGTCATACAAAAAGATACTCTAATTTGTGAGAAAGATTAAATGTAAATAATGATAAGATGAAAGTTCTAGAGGAGAAATTAAAGAATTCTATTACTATTAGAGATACAACTCTGTTTGTTAATTTTGATCCCTTATCTTTGTATGCAACATAAGAAGCAAGTTCTTATGCTTTAAAATGATAAATAGTATTTGGTGTATATTCTTACCGAAAAGGAAGTAGAAGTTGACCAGTTACATGCTAGAGTTAATATTCTTAACAATTTAGCTATGTTTCTCGAATCTTTCCTTTAGGAAAAGGAAGATTTGATTAGAGATTTAAAGGATAAGTGATGAGTTCTCAAAAATACTTAATATATCATGATTTTATTCATATTTAATAATTAAATAGATTTTTATTTGTTTAGTTTTACTATCATTTTAAACAAATCTATCTTTTTGAAATCACGAATATGTTTTTTATTTTTTAAGTATTTTAGAGATTAAATTGATCAAACACTTGAAGAATATATCTGAAAGCACACCATTACAAATTTGAAGATTAAAAAGATAACATATGTAAAACATTACATATGTTATAAAACTTGAAAAAAAATATACAAGAAACAAGGTTTTCATAGTGTTGCATAATCGAGTGGGCCATGACATGAATGATTTTTGTGTCGTGGTCCAAGGAAAAAGGATTGACATCAATGCATCACAGATTCTATTTGAGCCATTGTGCGAAAATATTGTATGATGCGACGTGAATGTAACAGATCAAGCTTTAAAACCTTGAACAACTTATGTATGCCACAGTGTGAAACATTTGAATCCCACGATGCCAGTCCAAATATCCCACAATTTCATTCTTAAGTTAATTTCTTAGTCTTTTAAGCTTTATTAGCTTTTCTTTTATTTAGTTTAAAGTTCTTCCCTCATTTGAGAATTGGGAAAAATTTAGTTTATGTAGTCGTTCTAGTTTTAATTCAATAAACAACGCGGCAATTATGTTTGCAGGTTTTCCTTAACGAAAATAATTATGAGATTCTATTGAAGTATATTTAAATGTATTTTTTTAGATTATCTTTACAGGTTATTTCATATGCTATATAGTTCATTTATTGATCATTTTTTTAAAATATGCATGTTTGGCTATAAATAATATGAGATATTAGTAATGTTATTAAGCTTATGAAATTTTAAAGTAGGCTAAACATTTTTATAAAATGAATTCAGTTTTATTTCTTCACCAAGATTAAAACAAAGTTTGTAAATGAAAAATATATCGATGAATTACTTTTCATAATAAATAAGAGAGTTAGATTTATGATTTAATTATCTAAATCTCAATTAGAATAATACTCCCGGATATTAGATATTTATTATCTAAATATGATCTCGTGGTATTCTTTATTTTAAGGATTTTTATTGAAAGATATATTAACGACATATTCTTCATAGTAGTTTTAAAATTTGAAAGTTAGTTTTCAAGTACTTAAATCATAAACCTAATTTAGACATCTTGATGAAAGTTTAAATTGTTAGACCCAATCGAAGCCAGCAATTAAATGGTTCATTAATCTCTGAAAAAAAGCATAATTCAATTAAAATTAACCACTAGACCCAACCGAAGGTGGTAAGTGATTTTAATTAATAACAAATAGTAGATCTAATTAACCTCCTATTTGAGTATATAAAAGAGAATCAATATTTAATATTTGTTATAACTTATTTAATATTGAACAAACATAATTAACTAGCTAATATATTACATAATTTTTCACTATATGATAAATGTTTAATTACCTAAATGTTTATTGAATCTATCATTATTTTTTATGTTATTAGTTTATATTTTCAAACCAAATAATCATGAGAGGATGTTTAGATTTTTATTTTCATTTTTAAGAATTTGTTGAATTATTCAAAAAACACATGATTTTTCTTTAGACCGACCTTTAAAGTATACTTATCATTTTCTCTAAGTGTTTTGTGTACTTGTGAGCTATTTTATAAATCATACAAAATTTGTATACAACAATTTTATGCATCAAGTTTTTGGTATCGTTGTTGGGGAAGAATAACGTTTTTAAATTTTTATTATCAAAATCATAAAAAAATTTGTGTTGTAAATATTATGATTTTTATTTAAAATTTTAAATTATTGATTAAGTTTGGATATTTTAAATTTTAAATTTTTTCTTATTTTTTGAAAAATAAATAAATAAATAAAATATAAATATTATTTTTAAACTTTCATTTCTTGTATTTTGTTTTATTTTTTTTTTATATATTTTTGAAAAAATTTACATTAACTTTTAAATTTAATTTTCTTTTTACAATTTTTTTTCATTTAAATATTAATTTTGATTTTCTTTTAATTTATTACTTTACTTGCATCTTTATTATTTTGTGTTTAATATTTTTGTGTACTAACCTTTTTAATTTAATTTATTTTCTATTAATAATTTGTGTGTATTATATACTTTTATTTTAGTTTTTATACTTTTGATAATACTTATATTAGTATGAAAAGTTCTTGTTTGATTAGTGTTTTATATTATTAATGTAGAAAAAGTGAAGAGATATTTGAGAAGAGAAATTCTTACTTTTTATTGTTAAATATCTACATGTTCAAGACACTTTTTAAAGAAAAATGAGCATTTATCAAGAGGAGGAGGAATAACCTAAGTGCAATAAGATAAAGGAGACAAGCATAAAAGGATGAAAGAGTATTCATTACCGTTCATAGGCAACATTACTTCATGCATCCAATTGAAAGAGAGTGCAACGTATTATGATTTGAAAAATATTTATTATTCTTTTTTACTTTCATTTCACGGTATCCTTAACGAAGACACTTTAAATTTCATTAGATATTTTTTTTACTATTGTACAAACATTTCCATTCCAAATACTTAACGAAGAGTAGCTCTTTATGAGATGTTTTCCTTACACACTCAAGGAAAGTGCTAAGTCTTGGTTCATGACTCTGCAACCGAGTTCATTTGCTACTTGAGAGGTAGTTTATAACAAATTCATGAGTAAATATTATTCCAATCAGAAGACTATCAAGTGGAGGGAAAAAATAGTATCATTCATCCAAATGGATAGAGACCCCTTTCATAAAGCTTGGAATATATTCAAACTTATTTTGAACCAATGCCCACACCACAACTTTCTACGGCAAGTACCAAACCAGTTTTTCTATGATGGACTAACACAATAGTGTCAGTACATTATTGATAATGCTATTGGAAGAGCTATAGTAAAAAGACAAAAGTAAAAAACTTTGGAGCTATATGAGATGTTGGATATTAATTCCTAACAAAAGAGTATTAGAGAAAGAAGAGTAGGAGTCAATGAAATTGGCTCTAAGAACGAAATGACCATGCAACTTGTAGAATTGACTAAGCAAGTTCAAATTCTCAAAACCCATCAAATGTCAAATCAAGAGGTATGTGAATATTGTAATTCAATTGAACATAGTCTTTTAATAGTTCAAATGTAGGTGATTCTAGTGTGGATACCTTTAAGGAAGCCAATTATATGAAAGGGTATCATCCTATCACATATAATAACCCTACCCTGCTTGAAAACCAAACAATTATCAAGCATATAATCAAAACCAAACACAAAGGCCATATGAAAACCAACCTTACCCACAAATTCAATCTTAAAACAATCTTTGAAGATAATTTGAATGCCTTTATTAAAATTAGTAGAGACAACCAGTTGATGAACAATTAAAGGCTAGACTCCATAAAGTCTTTTGCAAAAAGAGTTGAGGTTAAATTTGGGTAGCTTGCAAAACACATGAAAAAGAAAGATAAAGGAAAGTTTTCCAGCCAAGCAGAACAAGCAAAGGATGTTACAATCCTTCAAAGTGGTAAGATAGTCAATAAAATATTACCTAAATTTTTTAATGATTTATCATTTAATGCAGGTAATAGAGAAGGAGAAATAATTATAATCTCCCATAACGGAGAGATAAGTGCTAGTAATGATAAACCTTCTAAGAAAATAATTGTGGAGGAAATTAACATTCCCAAAAATCATAAAACATCCGAACCACACCAACAATCAATACCATTTTCACACCTACTAAAGGAATCCAAGAAAGATAAGTAATTCTTTAATCTTTTTAATGTTATTTCTAAAGTTAATATTAACTTACCTTTATTAGAAGTGATCAAATATATGCCCTTATATGCTAAGTTTTTCAAAGAATTGAATACTAAGAAAAGGAGGTATGAGCATAATAAAAGAGTAATGGTATCAAAAATTTATAGTGCCATGCTTCAATACTAATTACTCCCAAAGTTGAAGGACCTTAGTAGTTTTATCATTAACATCATTATGGGGATAGAAAGGAAGAAATGTTAGACTTAGGTGATAGTATAAATTGAATGTCATAATCTATTTTCTTATAGCTAGGTTTGGGAGATCTAAAATCTAAAACCATGTCCCTTCAACTAGTGGATAGATCTATTAAACATCCAAAGGTAATGTTTGAGGATGTGCTAGTTCAAGTAGACAAACTTATAATATATGTTGATTTTTTGTGGTTCTTGATACGGAGAAAAACTCATCCTTGGACAAAGAACATACAATAATTCTTGGTAGATGCATGGCCACTACCAACACTACTATGGATGTCCAAGATGAAAATTTAATAGTGAAAGTCTTAGGAGAAACTATCCATTTTAATGTTGTTAACTTTTCGTCTTTTCCTTCTATTTTTGTTATTGATGAATGCTTTAATGTTTATTAATTGATATACTTGTACATAACTAATGCGTGTTTAGATGAACAATCAAATTAACCCTTATTTTAAATTGCTTAGGTTTTCGTAAATTACTAAATAGTAAGTAAGGGTCTATCCCGCATAGAATTTTGGAAACTAACTCCTATTTATTAAAAAGGGAGGATTTTAGTTTTGTACACTGAAAATTAAATTTAACAATTAAAGATTAATAAAGATAAAGACAAAATATAAATATTATGATAAAGATCTATTCTCCACCACTAGCACGTATTGAAAATCAATAAAAACATATCTTATTCTCTTATGATTTGGTTATATCAACTTAGAGAAATTCACAAAAGCAGATATCCTCACATTTTCTTACATATTGAATTAAACAAGTTCTTAATCTAATGATTTAATAGATAACCTTCAATAAGCTATCTAAATTTAATCTATCCAAAGCATTAATTTTTTAAAAAGCAAATTGGATCAAGATTAAACACACAAGCTTGGTTTAATTACCTGAGTATTACTTCTTATTGCAAGCAACTTATCACTAATTATTTAAATTAATTAAATGATTATGTACCCAATTAGTTAAATTGATTAACAATGAATTAATATGATTATTTAATTATACACTTAAACAATCAAATAAATTCATACAATAATTAAAACTGAGAATTAATACATAATCAAAAGAATAGTTGAATATAATATTGCAGATCTTATTAAATATTGCAATCTATGTCTTGGGCTTTGAAATCACCCACATTCAATTATAAAATTAGCAATTCATGAAAAACAACAAATTAAGAAAATTATTCATGGAACCAATAAAAGAAAGGAGAAGAAATCTTAGGATTGATGTTCTTGAATATAATCTTCAACTCTTTTAATTACCTCTTAAATCTTGTTCTTAGTTCTTACCTCTAGCTTAATTCTATATAGTATGTATCTAAATATCGCTAAATCTATATTATGATATTCTATCCTTATTTTGTATGGTATTGTTTTGTATTTATAAAAGATAAAAATTAAATTAGAATGTAACTAGGATTGTTGGTATTTTGGTGGAGATATAATTAGAGTGCACCCTATGTCAAAAGGATAGGATAAGCTGTGATGGTTAAAAGTTTAGGATAAGCTGCGAAATATATCCACTTCCTTTTCTACATTTATCCACCTATCAAATTAAAATCATAAAAATTTCCTAAAAATCCCAAAAAATCTTAAAAATTAATATTCTTTCAATAAATACAAAATAATACTTTTAGCTCATAATAATAATAAAATATAAATAAATATAGAGAAATTGATATCTAAAGATGTGTATAAAATAACAATTATCAATAAATTTTTCATATAGGATAGAATAAAGGACAAATTAGAATTTTTTTTAACTATTGAAAAAGTAGAAGAACATTTAGATGAAGAGATTGAGGGATATCTTGACTTGTTATAATGCTAAACTTACAAGAGAATCCAATACATCCTTAGATCTACCTAAGACCCCTTCTGAGAAAAATCCACTCTATCTAACTTAGGAGTTAAAGATTTACCTAAGCACCTTAAGTACATGTTTTGGTAGAGGAAACTTATCTAGCTATATTTCCTACTTTTTTACCAAAACCTAAGAAATTAAACTTGTTAAGATACTTAAGAATTTAAAAAAGGCTTTAGGTTAGAGTATGAGGGATATTAGAGGCATTAGTCCAACTATATATATACATAAGATCAATCTCGAGGATGACACTAAACCCATTAGAGAGGCCCATAGAAGACTTAACCTAATAGTATAAGAGGTGGTTAAAAAAGAAATCCTTAAAATCTTAGAAGTATGAGTCATTTATCCGATTGTTGATAGTAGGTGAGTTAGTCCAGTATATGTGGTACCAAAGAATTCTGGTATAGTATTCGTGCCAAATGATAAGAATGAACTAGTTCCCACTTGAACAATCACTAGAAGGAGGACGTGTATAGATTTCAAGTACAAAGGCTAGTTGGGCATGAATTTTACTATTTTTGGATGGTTTTTAGGTATCTATTGCACCAAAATATCAAGGAAAGACCACTTTTACATGTCCTTTTAGGACATTTTCCTATCAAGGATGCAATTTAGGTTATGCAATGCTCTCGTCACATTTCAGAGCTGTATGATTTCAATCTTCTCAAACATGGTGGAAAAATTTAATAAGGTATATATGGATGATTTTTATACTTTTGGAACCTCATTTGATGATTGCTTGCGTAAATTGACTTTAGTTTTAGAACGATGTATTGAATGCAACCTGACACTTAGTTAGGAGAAAAGTCATTTTATAGTACAATTGGGGATAACGCCAGGACATATTATTTCTAACAAATGAAATAAAGTTGACAAGAAAAAAATAGAATTGATTGCAAAATTACCTCCCTTATGTCTGTTAAAGGGATTAGAAGCTTCTTAGGACATGCAAGTTTCTATAGGTGTTTTATTAAAGATTTTTGTAAAATAAGTCATCCCTTATGAAATCTACTGCCAAAAGATGTTTATTTTATTTTAATGATGAATGGTTTGTCTCCTTTATTACTTTGAAGGATAAATTAACATTTGTTCCAATGATTTTGGAACCTAATTGGTCTCTTCCAATTGAAATTATGTGTGATGCTTCTGATTATGCAATCGAAGCAGTTTTGGGACATATAGTCGATAAGCATTTGGATGTTATATATTATGCTAGAAAAACACTCAATGATGCCCAAATAAATTATTGCACCATTGAGAAAGAACTAATTTTCTTTAAATAAATTTAGGTCGGTCTTAGTCGATTCTAATGTAATTGTGTATTCTAATCATGCTACTTTAAGATACCTATTAAGTAAACTTAATGCTAAGCTAAGATTAATTAGATGGGTTTTACTCTTAAAATAGTTTGACTTAGAAATCAAATAAAAGAAAGGAAATGAAAACCTAGTAGCTGATCATCTGTATAGGTTAATTTCTAAATTCAATTCTTTTGAAGGTGAGAGTAAAGAAGAAATTATTGAAACTTTTCCCGATAAATAGCTATTTTCAATAGGTCCAAATCCATGTTATGCTAATATTATTAATTATCTTGCTATTTGTATTTTAAGGCATAACATTTATTTTTAGGGAAAGAAAAAGTTATTAAAATCTTATAGGCAATACTTTCGAGATGACCCTTATCTATTCAAGATTGGTTAAGATGAAAACATTTGGAGGTGTGTACCTGAAGAAGAACATAAAATTATCATGGCTTTCTGTCATGATTTTAATATTAGCGGCCATTTTGAGGTAATGAAATGACCCTAAAGGTATTAAAATTTGGCCAATTCTTTTTAAAGATGCTTATATGTTTTACGCACAATGTGATATATGTTTGAAAGAGTCCATGACCTGGTATACGACAAAGGTAAGGAGATATAGACTCCTATAAGATTCTGTCCTAATTCATAGGAAACATAACAGTATAATACTTAAACAGTTTAGATAGTAGAACCATAGAAAATATAATAACATAAGCTAAAGACTTATATAACAAATATTATATATCAAACAGAACGCAAGTAAATAATAAATGATTTATAATCAAACATGAAACATACATACCTTCAACTTAAATTGTATTAACAAAAAATTAGATCATGTATAACAATAGATGTAACAAGGTAAACCCATATAAAGACCGTATCTATATGATAATATCCTTAGGTTTTTTAAGTCAATCACTCAGCAACAAATAATTCACTAAACAATAAATAAACAAGTTACAATACTAATAGATAGTAAAATCACTATTACTTATATCAGTCAAGACCTCCGTCCAAACTGTCTACTATTGCTCTTTACTTACTGCTTCTATAATTGGTTGATTCAACACACAAACTTGATTATCGTCCACAACTAACACCACCCAATGTGGTGTAATTGGAAACCACAAATCAAGTAGCTGGAACTGTAACAACTCACACACACTCTTAAGGGACACACTATAAAATACTAATATCAAATCGTGTACGGGAGACACACAGTCAAACCACGTAAAAACATACCCTATCATTTGATTGCTAAACTCATAAAATGATCAACTCTCAAATGTATTCTCACCAAAATGATTTTGAAAACATATATATTAATCAGTGCAAATTTTGGTAGGGTTTTGCTATGAAAAACATGGGTGAGGAGAAGAGAAATGACTGGGGTATTTGTAGCACTCGGATTTTCCACCTCACCAGTCACCTTGCCACCATCAGTGGTGAGATCCTAGGTGAGCTTATTGGCATGCTTGTTGGCAAGTTGCATAAAATGTGATATTTTTTCTTCCAAAAATGCTGAGTAAAAACAACAAATACACACACTCAAAACAAGCCAAAACCACGAGTAACAAAGTCGACGAGCGAGGGCCAATACTCTCAACCTAGCATGTACACTATAAAAACCAATCTCGTGGTGTGTGCAAACATGCTTAATACAAAGTGTGCCTAACCTGTGTGTGTGTATGAATTATTAATCCTCATTAGGATAGACATAAGTACAACATAGACTTACATTCTCTCCTTTTGGCTTTCCGTGCCAAAACACTTCATAACGAAATACATTCTCACATATATCATGAGATGATCATAAAGATACCTAAAGATATTTGTTCCCATGAACAAAACAACGACACACACCAAACCAAAAAGGCATACTTACTCCAAGTGCATCCATCTTGAGTGTTTCATCCTACTTTATGAATCAATTAATCTAATCCTTAACTCTAAAAAATGCAGGTCTCATCACCCCTACACAGTATATCTGAAACTTAAAGACTTCCTTCAACACTTATAACCTATACATATGAAGCAAACATATACCCCATGAAAGTACCATGTAGAAACAACATGTAGTTAACCCATATACTATCGTGTTAGCCCTATACGAGCAAATATCTATAGGCATAAACACAAGTAAACATGCACAACCCCCTCTGACTTCATGCCACACTCCCCCTAAATCCATGCAGGTCAGACAATAATATGTAGTGTAATCTTACACTCAAAGCCCATATGGCACATGGTATAGCAAAAAACATATAGTTGTCCATAAAAACTTCTCCCTCTTTTTGACATTAAAATTCAAAGAAACATCATTATATGAGGGAGATAAGACATAAAAATATGTTATAATCCTAACACTAATGAAACAGGGCGGTAAGATTAAAGTAAACACATGCTTCAAGGGAAATTAGTAGGGTAGAATCATGCAACATATAAAAAACTAAATGCACGAGAAACCAAAGAGAAGTGCAAGTAGAAAATATCTAATCTATCTAAGAAAACATATGTCATGCATTCTAGGAATGGTTACTAGGCAATGAATGACAAGTGAGAAGCACACAAGAAGAAATCAAAAGTAGAGAAACACATAGCTCGACATGTGAAACAAGAGAATGAATACATTGCACGTAACATGTCATGCTAATAGTCCTATTTATGCATGGTTTATATAAAGTGATGAAAAAGAGAAGAAAACATCAAAACAAGAAAAAAAACACAAAGTCATAAAATAGGACAAACAGTAGGAAGTAAAACAAACACATCACTTCCCTTGATAGCAAACATAAGACTCATAGCTATCCCTTAAATTTATATATATGAGACCATAAACATGCTATGCATTTTCTCACAAGAACCCCAAACATATAAGTATTTGTACACAGTAGACAATAAGAAACATAAAATGAGGGAAGCAAACAAAGCATGTTCAACAAATAAAAGTGTCTGTAAAGAATAAAAAATATGTTCAACACAAATATCTAGATATCTATCAATCCATGATGCATTCATGTAAAGGCATGACTAAATTTTTGATGACATACATGATGAGTGCTTAAAAAGCACTAAAATTACCACAATTTAATGTACTTAAATTGATTAAATAGATTTATATTTGTATGATTTTATCATATTTTATATAAATATGTATTTTTGGAATCACAGATATTTATATTATTTTTTAAGGTATTTTTTCTACAAAATTAATTTAAAGACTCGAAAAAAATACTAGAAGCAATACATCATAATACTTAAAGTGTATTATTCATTTATTATAAAAATAAGTTAGAAAAAAATGAGAAAAAGTGAAAAAAATGGAAAAATGGGCAAAACTTCACTGCCAGTGCATGCCCATGTTGAGTCCCACGTGCACCACGTGCGAGCAGTGCACATTTGTCGAGTCCCATGTGTGCCATGCCGAGCAACGCACATTTTTCGAGTCTTGTACGAGCCACATCTAACCTGCTCACACCAATGTCGAGTCCCACGGGCACCAATGCTCTTCTACTATAAATCCCATGTAGGTCAGTGTTTGTATGCCACAAATCCCACGTGTGTCAATGCCCATATCACCGCAAATCTTGTCCATCCACACGCACCAATGCCTCCACATGCGTGCCAACCTGTCCAAACACATCTAAGACCATTTTTTGATATATTTTCCTACTTTTTTAGCCTTTTCTAGGATTCTCCCCCCATTGTAAAAATCATCTCTCAAAATATATTATCTTTCTCTCTCCAGAAAGTTTTTTTAGTTTTAAATTTCTTTTCTTTTTGAAAGTAACTAGTTATGCTTTTGTAAATTTCTAGTTTTTGATTCAATAAACAGAAATACGAATTCGTTTTGGAAATTTTCTAGAAATGGAACTAGTATTAAAGTCTTGTAAGGATTCTTTTGAGATATAATTTTAAAATGAATTCTTTTACAGTTATTTTGATGTATTATTCTTATATATTATATTTAATTTATCTGTGATAAAATTTTACATGACTGGCTATTGGTAAATATGATATAATAACAACGTTGTTATGCTTGTGAAATATTAAATAGTTAAAAAATTTCTAAAAAATAAATTGATTTTGTTTTTATTCAAGATTTTATATTGAGGATGTTAGAGAGAAATATATTATTTTTCATTACAAACTTAAATATGAAAATTAGACTTTAAGGTTTAATTATCTGATCTAATTTAGAGTAGTGCCCTTTTATTTGTTGGTACAATAGCTTAGTAGTTAGAGTGAACCTCTATTTCAAAAGTTTTTATAAGAACTATTATTCGAAAATGTATTGACAATATATTTTCAGTAATGGTTTTAAGACTTGAAAGTTAGAACTATGATAATTAAATTCTTAGGTTTAATTTGAACACCTTGAATAAATTTAAAAATGTTGAATCTTACCAAATGTGGCATTTAAATGGTTAATTTTCAATCTCTTTGAAAAAAAGAATTAATTTAATTAACTAAATTAATTATCGATTACACCCAAGGTGTTAATTAATTTGTTTAATTAATAAAGAATATCTAACCCCACCAAAGATGGTATTTATATATAAAAAAAGAGAACCAATAAATATCAATTTATATCTTTAATAACCTAAATAATATGAGCAAATAAAATTAACTTAATTATTATATCCATAAATACTCTACTGTTATGAATAATAAAAATTTGCATAATTGTTTATTGAATTCATATCTATGTTTATTTTTTTTATATTATTAGATTAAAAAACACAAAATATCAAAATATCGAGACAGTATGTTTAGGATTTAATTTTTTTAAGAGTTTGAATAATAAATTAAAAATAACATATGTTCCTTCTTTAGATCGATCTTGGGAATATACTTGTCATTTTTTATAAAATGATTTGTATGATGTCTAGAAGGATGGTTTTTAAGGAGGCTTTGCCCCATCATTACTCTTAATTAATACTGATTATTTTATTAACTTAAAATGTCTATTTAGTATATTTATTTAAATTCTATGTATATTTTCTCTAAATTTTTGTATAGCTATTTTATTATTTTTTTCCTTTTTAATTGATAGATGTTTTAAATTTATGCTTTCACTAGTCTATGCATGGTAGGAGATCCTTAGGAAACCCTCTTACACCATACATATATAATATTCGTAAATTTAAACAACTATCCACGTGGCTACCATCAACCTATTTTTGAGCCAAACACAAAACCAAGCCTTAATCCTCTACCGGAATCAATAAAAATGGAAGAAAACCCACAAGTTAGGGAACCACCATGAAGGAGTTTCCACGAGTAGTAATTGGCATGGAAACTGCCTCTATCTAATTGGGTGAGGTTGCTCGGAATTATGACTTGAAAAACATTCATTTTTTCATGCTTTCTACATTCTATAGGCTACCTAATGAAGTTTCTCTTTCCTTCATTAGGGACTTCTATGGCATAGTCCAAACCTTCCCCTTTGATATTCTAAATGAGGATCATTTAGAATGAAGTGTTTTCCCTACACCTTGAAGGACAAGGCTAAATCTTTGTTGATGCCACTCCCTTCAGGTTCTCTGATGACCTGGAAGGACGTTTACAACAAATTCATGGGAAAATTATATTCCTACCAAAAAACATTAGAGTTGAGAGCAAATATTACCACTTTCTCTCATATGGAAAAGAACCATTCTATGAAGCCTGGGATAGGTTCAAATTGTTCCTCACTCATTGCCCTCATCATAACTTCCCCCTATAGTTGTAAAACCAATTCTTTTGCGATGGACATATGCATCAATGCCAGTTCATTGTCAAAAATGTTGTTGAGGAGCTGTGGGAGATAAAAGAGCCTCATAGATGTACAACCTCTTTAAGATATTGGGTCCGAATTCCCAATAGAAAAGCTCACGAGTGAGAAGAGTTGGAGTTCATGAAATCGATTCCAGCAATAAATTTCAAAGACAACTTGTTAAATTGACCAAGCAAGTTCTCACTACGTAAACCAACACAACCAATGAATATTATGGTTTGTGTAGCAACATAAGACATGGTACTGAAGCCTTTCCATATCAAGGAGAATCATCAGCTAGACCTGAATAGGTTAATTGTTTAGGAGCATATAAATAGAGACCGAGATTTGACCCCAATTCAAATACTTACAATCTTGGGTGGATAAATCATCTTAACTTCTCTTAGAGGCAAAACAACCTTCATTTCCCACAAAGCTCAAATCAGCTAGGCCAGCAATTCCACTAGCCCATTCCAAGAAGCCTTCCCAGTAAACCAATCCTAAAGGACAACTTGAAATCTTTTATTCATATCTATAGAGATAACCAGTCTAAACCAATCAACGGTTGGACTCTGTGGATGCTTCTATTGAAAAGGTGGAAGTCTTAGTGGAACAGTTAGCTGAGTATTTGTAAAAACAAAGCAAAGACTAATTGAATTGTCAAATTGGATCAAATAAGTTCAATGCAGAAGAGATATTGAGTTAGTCGTACTGAAATTTCCAAGAAACGTCTTACTAGAAGACGATATAGTTTAGTCCTAAGTGAAAGGTCACCCATTATTGTATTTTATTTTATTTTTAGTTTGTTTTGTTTTGTTTTTATTTTAAGAACGTGTATAATAAAATTCAAATGAAATAATAAAAATTTATTTGTTTCAAAAATTGTGTCCATTCTTTAAATTTAGCATTACAAAAACAATTTAACTTAGGTTCCTTGCATTTTTTCTTTAAGCCTATACATTTTGTAGAGTGAGAAATATTTCTTAGAGAGTTCTACTATTTTTCAATTTAGGAGCTAGATGTGATACACAAGAGGACGAGAATCAATTTAAACTACAAGTAGCCATGGGAGATGTTGGAGATAGGCAAAAAATTATGAAGGACTATGCAACACCGATCATTGGCAATGCAACTTGTGGCATACATTTGCAAGAGGCTACAAGGAACTATGAATTGAAAAATATTCATTATTATTTGTTACCTTCCTTTTATGGTATCACTAATGAAGATCACTTGCGTTTCATTAAAGAATTCTATGTTATTGTCCAAACCTTTCCACTATAGAAAATTGATGAAGACTAGTTTAGGATGACATGTTTTCCTTATACCCTAAATGATAAAGCTTGGTCATAGTTCATTACTCTATAGTCGGGTTCTCTAACAACTTGGGAGGTAGTCTATGAAAAGTTTTTGGGTAGGTTCTATTCCCATCAAAATACTACTGATCTAAGGACGAAGATAGCAACATTTTCTCAAATGGATGAAGAGCCCTTTGATGAAGCTTGGGAAAGACTCAAACTTATTTTCATTCAATTTCCTCATCATAGCTTTGCATTACAACTATAGAACCAATTCTTTTATGATGTATTACACTGTAGAGTGAATACATGGTTGATAATGCTGCTGGAGGAGCTGTGGGAGAAAAGACCGCAGAGGAAACCTATAGTCTCTATGAGTTATTAGGTTCTAATTCCCAACAAAGAAGTACCAGAAGAAGGAGAGCATGAGTTAATGAAGTTGGCTCCAGTAATGAGATGACCTTGCAACTTGCTAAATTGACTAAGGAAGTATGTTTTTCTATTAGGCATAATACTCATAATTGTTCATATACCTATAATCACCTTAACCATCATTGGACACAAAACAATTACCAAGCCTACACCAAATGTCAAACACTAAGGCCAAATAAAAACCACCCTTACCCATCAAACAACATTTTAAGCCAACCTTAAAAAAATAGCTTGAATGCTTTTATTCAAGTTAGTCATGACAACCAATTAATGAATAATCAAAGGTTGAGCACCATGGAGGCTTCAGTTAAAAGGATTGAAAGTAAAGTTGGGCAACTAGTTCAACAAATGGAAAGGCAAGAACTAAGAAAGTTGCCCAATCAATCCAAACAAGCAAAGGATCTAAGAACCCTTCGAATTGGTAAGGTATTCAATACTAGTTTACCTAAAATCTCTAAAGATCTACCTGGTAGTTCAGGTAACAAAGAAGGTGAAATTCTAACTCACAAAAGGGAGAGACAAGTGTTAAACTTGACAAACCTTTGGAAAAACTCAAGAGGGAGTCATCTAACATCCCCAAAATTCAAAAGGCAACAGAACCACACCAGTTGCAAGTAGCTTTTCCATAACAGTTGAATGAATCAAAACAAGATAAGAAATTCTATGGTCCTTTTAATATGCTTTCTAAAGTAAATATCAATTGACCATTAGTAGAAGTGATCATGAATGTGCCCTTATATGCTAATTTTTTCAAAGATTTGAACACTAAGAAAAGGAGGTATGAACTTAATGAGCAAGTAGTAGCATCAAAAATTTCTAATGTTGTACTACAACACCAACTCCCCATAAGTTGAAAGACATTAGAAAGTTTTTCATAAACATAACTATATGGGATAGGAAGGTCACTAAAGCAATGCTTCATTTAGGTGCTAGTATAAACTTGATTCCCTACTCTATATTCTTATAGCTCGATTTAGGAGATTTAACACCCACAACTATTTCCCTTCAACTTGTAGATAGATCTCTTAAGCATCCAAAAAGAATATTTAAGGATGTGCTGGTATAGGTAGAAAAACTGATAATACATGTTGACTTTATGGTTTTGGATATGCAAGAAAATCCAACCTTTGACAGAGATCACACAATACTTCTTAGTAGACCATTTATGGAAACTACCAAGACTATTATTGGTGTCCAAAATGGAAATTTGACAATGACAGTCTTAGGAGAGATTGTTCATTTTAAAGTTTTTGATTCTTCACCTTTTCCTTCTATTTCTACCATTAATGAAATATTTGATGTTGAACCTTTGGATAATCTTGTCCAAAGCACCTTTTCCCAAACCAAAATAGAAGACAAGCTTGAAACTATTTTTACACTTAAAGAGGTCGAAGAAGATTTAGATGAGAAAACTAAGGGGTACGTTAAACAACTAGATAGTGATGAACTAATGACAAAATCTATTACACTTTTAAATCTACCCACTTCCCCATCTATCAAAGATGCCAATACACCTGACCTTAAACTTAAGACTTAACTAAGCACTTAAAATATGTGTTTTTGGGAGAAGTAAAAACTTATCCAAATGATAATTTCTTCAACCTTGACCAAAAACCAAGAAAATGAACTTATAAAAGTGCTTAAGAAGTTTAAGAAAGCCATAGGTTGGAGTATCGGGGATATAAAAGGCATTTTTCCTACCATGTGTATGCATAAGATCAACTTGGAGGATGGTGCTAAACTGGTACAAGAGTTCCAAAGAAGACTAAACCCAAACATGTAAGTGGTAGTTAAGAAAGAAATTCTTAAATTGTTAGAAGGATGAATTATCTACCCTATTGTTGATAGTAAGTGGGTTACTATAGTGCATGTGGTATCTAAGAAATCTGGGATAACAGTTGTTAAAAATGACAAAAGTGAATTAGTGGATACTAGAATAATCACTGGATGGAGGATATGTATAGATTTTAGGAAACTAAATTTATATACTAAAAAGGATCACGTTCTTCTTCCATTCAATGATCAAATGTTGGAAACATTAGCTAGGCACATATTTTACTATTTTCTAGATGGATTTTCAAGATATTATCAAGTACCTATAGCACTAGAAGATTAGGAAAAAAGCACATTTACATGTCCTTTTGAGACATTTTCTTTTCAAAGAATGCCATTTGGGCTATGCAATGTCCACACCACATTCTAGAGATGTATTTTGTCTATCTTCTTAGACATGGTGGAAAAATTCATTGAGATTTTCATGAATGATTTCTCTATAAATAAATTGATTTTGGTTTTAGAAAGATACATTGAATGCAATCTAACCCTTAGTTGGGAGAAAATTCATTATATGGTTCAACAAGGGATACTGTTAGGGAATATCATTTCAAACAAAGGTATTGAAGTTGATAAGGAATTAGGGCATATCATTTCAAACAAAGGTATTGAAGTTGATAAGGCAAAAGTTGAACTAATTTCCAAACTACTGATGAGCGAAAACCAGCATCGTCGATTCTTGCTAATACTTTGGTTTTATGTATTTATAAAACTCTCACAAGTGCACGAATCATTTCGTAGAAAATGATAAGTATACTCCCAAGGTCGATCTAAGGAAGGAATGTATGTGGTTTTTAATTTATTATTCAAAATTTTTAAAACGAAATTAAATCCTAAACATCCTGTCACGATATTTTGGGTTTTGTGTTTTTAATCTACTGACATAAAAATAAACATGGATTCAATAAACATTTATGCAAATTTTATCATTTATAATGGTGGAGTATTTATGGATATAATAATTAAGTTAATTATGCTTGCTCATATTATTTAGGTTATTAAAGATATGAATTGATATTTATTGATTCTCTCTTTTTTATATGAATACCACCTTTGGTGGGGTTAGATATTCTTTGTTAACTAAACAAATCAATTAACACCTATGGGTGGGTTTGATAACTAATTTGGTTAATTAAATTAATTCCTTTTTCTAAGAGATTGAAAATGAACCATTTAAATGCCACCTTTGGTGGGGTTAGACAGTTTAAACTTTATTCAAGGTGTCCAAATTAAACCTAAGAATGTAGTTATCCGAGTACTAACTTTCAAGTTTTAAAACCACTACTGAAAACATGTTGTCAATACATTTTCAGATAATAATTATTATAAAAACTTTTGAAATAGAGTTTCACTCTAACTACCGGGCGATTGTACCAACAAATAAAAGAGCACTACTCTAAATTAGACCGGATAACTAAACCTTAAAATCTAATTTTCAGATTTAAGTTTGTAATAAAAAATAATATATTTCTTTCTAACATTATTAATATAAAATCTTGAATAAAAATAAAATCAATTCATTTTAGAGATTTTTACCTATTTAATATTTCGCAAGCATAACAACGTTATTATTATATCATGTTTACAAATAGCCAGCATAGTTAAATTTAATCACAGACAAATTAAATATAACATGTAAGAATAAAGCATAAAAAATAATTGAAGTATAGAAATGAACTAATATGTTCGCATATGTATAAAGAATAAAGGCTCAAAGTGTTATTTTCACGTTGATCTCATGGAAGGAATCAAATGTATAAATTATAAAGATATCATATATAAAAATTATTTTCATGCATAAATCAAACTCATTAAGAAAAAATTTCAAGATATATGCCTTTTACAAATGAAGAAAGTGCAATGACTTTTTATGGAATTACTTCCTATAGCTTTCGTTTGTAATTAGCCTTTACTCACAACTTTGTAGGCAATGTGGGTCATAGTATGTAGATTATACTATATATTCTTTTTCTCTCTATATTTTTCTGAAGATATTTTTGAATATATATAATTTTTTACAGAGTCAACCCATGTACAGATTGTACATTTTTTTTTAGGATCTTGAGTAATGCGGGTCATAGTATGTAGATTATACTATATATTCTTTTTCTCTCTATATTTTTCTAAAGATACTTTTCAATATATAGCATCATTTTTTTAGAGAGTCAACCCATGTACAGATTGTACATTTTTTTTAGGATTTTGGTGAGTGGTTAATTTTGTGGCTTTTCTGTTTGATTTGGTTTAGGTAACCCCGGATATATCTCTCTTTTTTTGTAGCAGTCATGCATGAATGAGATAAAAGCATATACAATCAATTTCTACTCAAATCATTTAATCTAAGAAAAAATAATAATAATAAATATACGACACTTTATTAAGATGAGAAAAAATTCATACATTCAATGCTAATGCCTATAGAGATCATCTAAAAAATTGAAGAAATAAGAAATGTGTTTGGAGTAGAAAAAATATATATTTCACTCTGAATAAGGGAAATTAGGCTCAAATTATATCTCACAAAGGCAATCTCCACTAAAACAAATTTATAAACATCGATTTTGGGTTTAATATAATTTCTACATCTTATCAAGAAATACTAGTTATGACAAAAACAAACTAATTATCAAAAATAATTACAAAATATTTCATGATATGTTTTCAAAAATTAATCTAACAGTACAAAAGACTTAACTATTTACTTAAATTTGATTTAAAGAAATGATAGATTTTTGTGAGAACTTTTTTTTTAAATTCCAAAAATTACTAAATCACACAAAGAAAATAAAAACAAACACAAAAATTGAAAATGTGAACATAAAAAAATATATTATTATTATTTTTTTTATTTCTTTATTAATTTTTTTTTAAATTGTTAAATTGTTTTTAAGCATGATAACTTTTCACCACCCCCAACCTAGAACTTACATTGTCCTCAATGTAACAACTGTAAATTAAAGATAAAGAGAAAAGAGAAGAAATATTACCTATTTTTTGAGAATGTGCAAGTAGTGATGGAGAAATGCAAGTGCATCCATCATATTCATCAATAAAGTTCACACAGACAGATCACTGTGAACTTCTAACATCTCAACAAATATTTTTAGTTTTAACAATTTTAAAATTATTCACATGTAATTAAACTAAAATAAACAATAGAAATTAAACAAATAAAACAAAATAAAATTACTTAAAATGATGGGTTGCCTCCCATCCAGCGCTTAGTTTAACGTCTTAGCAAGACGTAACTTTATGGTGCTAAGGGTTACTCAGCCAAATGCAATCCATTTCAGCAATGTTGTTTGGTTCTTCTAAATAAGGCTTCACACGATGCCCATTGACTTTGAATGTTTTCTGTGTCTTGGAATCCAATAGTTCTACTACTCCATGTGCAAATACCTGAACTATTTTGAATGGTCCATCCCATCTTGATCTCAGCTTTCCTGGAAACAATCTCAAACGAGAGTTAAATAAAAGAACTTTCATTCCAGGGTGAAGAATCTTAGGAACTAGCCTCTTGTCATGATAGCGCTTAGTACGCTCTTTGTATAATTTGGCATTCTCATAGGCTTCGTTCCTAATTTCTTCCAACTCATTAAGATAGAGTGACTGTTTTTCTCCTGCTTTATCTAAATCCATGTTTAACTCTTTAATTGCCCAGTAAGCCTTGTGTTCAAGTTCAACTGGAAGGTGGCACCCTTTCCCAAAGATTAACCGGTAAGGGCTCATCCCAATAGGTGTTTTGTAAGCGGTGTGGTATGCCCATAAGGCATCATTTAACTTAAATGCCCAATCCTTCCTTGAAGGATGCACAGTGCGTTCCAATATTCCTTTAATTTGCCTATTACTTACTTCCACTAAACCAGAAGTTTGAGGATGATATGGAATAGCTACTTTATGTGTGATGTTGTACTTGTTTAGTACTCCATCAAAGATCTTGTTACAAAAATGGCTACCTCCATCACTTATTATGGCTCTAGGCGTTCCGAACCTGCTGAATATTAAATCCTTCAAGAATTTAACAACAACATTACCATCATTGGTTTTAGTGGGGATAGCTTCTACCCACTTGGATACATAATCCACAGCAACCAAAATGTATTGAAAACCATTAGACGGGAAAAAAGGACCCATAAAGTCAATCCCCCATACATCAAAGAGTTCAAAAACTACATTAGATGTCAAAGGTATTTCATCTATTTTTCTTATGTTTCCTGTTCTTTGACATCTATCACATTGTGCACAAAACATATGAGCATCTTTAAAAAGAGTGGGCCAAAAGAATCCAGACTGTAGTACCTTACGGGCTGTCTTTTCACCACCAAAATGGCCCCCACAATGAAGTTCATGACAAAAAGTTAAAATGCTCTTATGTTCTTTTTCAAGTACATATCTCCGGATGACTTGATCTTGACCAATCTTGTATAAACAAGGGTCATCCCAAAAATAGTCCTTAATAGTTTTAAAAAACCTTTTCTTGTCCTGATATGAAGTGTTAGGTCGCAAAACACCGGTGGCAAGATAATTTAAAATATCAGCATACCATAGGTTCGGACCTATTAAAAATAACTGTTCATTAGGAAAGGTTTCAACTATATCTTCATTACTCTCATCTTTAAGAGAATTGAAGTCAGAAATCAACCTAGACAAATGGTCAGCTACTAAGTTTTCACTGCCTTTCTTATCCTTGATTTCTAAGTCAAATTCTTGTAAGAGTAAGACCCACCTGATTAATCTTGGCTTGGCATTTGGTTTACTTAATAGGTATCTTAAAGCAGCATGATCAGAATGCACAATCACTTTAGATCCTACTAAATAAGACCAAAATTTATCTAAAGAAAACACTATAGCCAAGAATTCCTTTTCAGTGGTGGTATAATTCATTTGGGCATCATTGAGTGTTTTGCTAGCATAGTAGATGACATGCAAATGCTTATCCACTCTTTGTCCCAAGACTGCTCCTATAGCATAATCAGAAGCATCACACATTATTTCAAAAGGTAAAGACCAGTTTGGTGCCATAATTACAGGGGTAGATGTTAGTTTCTCTTTTAAGGTATTAAAGGCAATAAGACAGTCATTGTTGAAATCAAAATAAACATCCTTTGATAGCAAGTTACATAAGGGAGGACTTATTTTAGAGAAATCTTTAATAAATCGTCTGTAAAATCCTGCATGTCCTAAGAAGCTTCTTATCCCCTTCACAGATGTAGGGAGAGGTAGTTTGGATATCAATTCAACTTTTGCTTTATCAACTTCAATACCCTTGTTTGAAATTATATGTCCTAAAACTATCCCTTGTTGAACCATAAAATGACTTTTCTCCCAACTAAGGGTGAGATTGCATTCAATGCATCTTTCTAAAACCAAAGTCAATTTATGTAAGCAATCATCAAATGAGTTCCCAAAGATAGAGAAATTGTCCATGAAAATCTCAATGAATTTTTCCACCATGTCCGAGAAAATAGATATCATGCATCTCTGGAAAGTGGCAGGGGCATTGCATAACCCAAATGGCATTCTTCGAAAAGCAAATGTCCCAAAAGTACATGTAAATGTGGTCTTCTCCTGATCTTCTGGTGCTATGGGTACTTGATAATATCCAGACAATCCATCTAAAAAACAGTAAAATTCGTGCCCAGCTAATCTTTCCAACATTTGGTCAATGAATGGAAGAGGAAAGTGATCCTTTTTAGTATATAAATTTAGTTTCCTAAAATCTATACACATTCTCCATCCAGTGATTATTGTAGTGGGCACTAATTCACTTTTGTCATTTTTAACAACTGTTATCCCAGATTTCTTTGGTACCACATGCACTGGACTAACCCACTTACTATCCGCAATAGGATAGATAATCCCTTCTTCTAACAATTTAAGAATTTCTTTCTTAACTACCTCTTGCATATTTGGGTTTAGTCTTCTTTGGGCTTCTCGTACAGGTTTAGCACCATCCTCCAAGTTGATCTTGTGCATACACATTATAGGACTAATGCCTCTTATATCCCCAATACTCCAACCTATAGATTTCTTAAACTATTTAAGCACTTTGATGAGTTCCTTTTCTTGGGTTTTGGTCAAGGTTGAAGAAATTATCACTGGATAAGTTTCTCCTTCTCCCAAAAACACATATTTTAAGTGCTCATGTAAGTGTTTGAGTTCAAGTTCAAGTAGATTGGCCTCTTTACTAGATGAAGAACTGGGTAGATTTAAAAGTGTACTAGATTTTGTCATTACTTCATCATTGTCTAGTTGTTCAAGGTACCCCTTAATTTCCTCATCTAAATCTTCTTCGACCTCTTCAAGTGTAAGAATAGTTTCAAGCTTGTCTTCTATTCTGGTTTGGAAAAAGGTGCTTTGGACAAGATTATCCAAAGGGTCAACATCGAATATTTCATCGATGGCAAAAATAGAAGGAAAAGGTGAAGAATCAAAAACTTTAAAATGAACAGTTTCTCCTAAGACTGTCATTGTCAATTTTCCATCTTGGACATTAATAATAGTTTTAGTAGTTGCCATTATTGGTCTACCAAGCAATATTGTGTGCTCTCTGTCCAATGCTGGATTTTCTTGCATATCTAGAACCACAAAGTCAACAGGTATTATCAATTTATCTACTTGTACCAATACATCCTCAACTATTCCCTTTGAATACTTAAGAGATCTATCTGTAAGTTGAAGGGACATAGGTATGGGTTTTAAATCTCCTAGATTGAGCTGTAAGAATATAGAGTAGGACATCAAATTTATACTAGCACCTAAATCAAGCATTGCTTTAGCAACCTTCCTATCCCCCATAGTTATGTTTATAATAAAACTTTCAGGGTCTTTTAACTTAGGGGGTAGTTTGTGCTGAAGTATAGCGCTAGAAATTTCTGATACTACTACTCGTTCATTCAGTTCATACCTCATTTTCTTAGTGTTCAACTCTTTGAAAAACTTAGCATATGAGGGCACATTCATGATCACTTCTAATAATGGTAAATTGATATTTACTTTAGAGAGCATATTAAAAAGATCATAGAATTTCTTATCTTGTTTGGATTCTTTTAACTGGTGTGGAAAAGGTACTTGCAACTGGTGTGGTTTTGTTGTCTTTTGAATTTTGGGGATGTCAGATGACTCTCCAATGAGTTTTTCAGAAGGCTTGTTAAGTTTAACACTTATTTATCCTTTTTGTGAGACTAGAATATCACCTTCTTTGTTACCTGAACTACAAGGTAAATCGTTAGAGATTTTAGGTAAACTGGTATTGACTACCTTACCACTTCGAAGGGTTCTTACATCCTTTGCTTGTTTTGGTTGACTGGGAAACTTTCCTGGTTCTTTCTTTTGCATTTGTTCAGCCAGTTGCCCAATTTTAGATTCAATTCTTTTAACCGAAGCCTCCATGGTGTTCAACCTCTGATTATTTATCAATTGGTTGTCACGACTAACTTGAATAAAAGCATTCAAACTATCATCTAAGGTTGGCTTAAAAGATTGGGTGTAGATTCGGTAATTGTTTTGCTTCCAATGATGGTTAGGGTGATTATAGGTGTTTGGATGATACCTTTGAAAGGATTTGACTTCCTCCATGGAATCGACACTAGAATCACAAGTACTTGAACAATTATGAGTACCATGCCCAATTGAAAAACACATTTCACACACCTCTTGATTTGGCATTTGGTGGGTAGTAAGAAGTTGCACTTGTTTAGTCAATTCAGCAAGTTGCAAGGTTATCTCATTATTGGAGCCAACTTCATTGACTCTTGCTCTCCTTCTAGCACTTCTTTGTTGGGAATTAGAACCCAATAGCTCATAAAGATTATAGGCTTCCTCTTCAGTTTTTTCTCCCACAGCACCTCCAGCAGCATTATCAACCATGTATTGACTCTGTAGTGTCAAACCATCATAAAAGAATTGGTTATGTAGTTGCAATGGAAAGCTATGATTATGACAGTGAATGAAAAGGAGTTTGAATCGTTCCCAAGTTTCATGAAAGGGCTCTTCATACATTTGAGAAAATGTTGCTATCTTCGTCCTTAAATCAACAGTCTTTTGATGGGAATAGAACCTACCCATAAAAATTTCATATACTGCCTCCCAAGTTTTTAGAGAACCCGACTGTAGAGTAATGAACCATGACCAAGCTTTATCCTTGAGGGTGTAAGGAAAACACCTCATCCTAAGTTGATCTTCATTAATTGCATGTAGTGGAAAGGTTTGGACAATAGCATAGAATTCTCGAATGAAATGCAAAGGATCTTCATTAGGGACACCGTAAAAGGAAGGCAACAAAGAATAATGAATCTTTTTTAATTCATAATTCCTTGCAACCTCTTGTAATTGTATGCCAGAAGTTACATTGCCAATGATTGGCATTGTATAGTCTTTCATCATTTTCCACCTATCTTCAGCATCTCCCATGGTTATTTGTAACTGAAATTGATCCTCCTCCTATAAACATTTAGATCTTAAAAAAAATAGTAGATATCACTTAGAAAGATTTCTCACTTGACAAAATGTACAGGCTTAAAGCAAAAAGGTGTAGAAATTTTTTTTTGTTATGCTAAATTTAAAGAATGGACACAATTTTTGAAATAAACAAATTTATTTCATTTGAATTTTATTACACACAAAATAAAACTAAAACAAAGGAAAATACAATAATGGGTGACCTCCCATGTAGGACTAAAATTTATCGTCTTCTAGTAAGACGTTGCTTGGAGATTGCAGAATGACAAACTCAATGTCTCCTCTTCATTGAATTTATTTTACCCCACAAATTAGTCTTTACTTTGTTTTTGTAAATGTTCAACTAACTGTTCTACTTGAACTTCCACCTTTTTCATAGAAGCTTCCACAGAATCCAACCGTTTATTGGTTTTGGATTGGTTATCTCTACAAACTTGAATAAAAGAATTCAAGTTGTCCTCCAAGGTTGATTTATTGGGAATGCTTCTTGGGATAGGCGGGTGGAATTACTGGCCTGGCTGATTTGAGCTCTGAGCGAAAGAAGGGTTGTTTTGCCTCCAGGAGAAGTTCAGATGATTTCTCCACCCAGGATTGTAGGTATTTGAATTGGGGTCATACCTTGGTCTCTGTTGATATGCTCCCAATACATTAACCTGTTCAGGTCCAGCTGTTGTTTCTCCTTGATATGGACAGGCTTTAGTACCATGTCCCATGTTGCCATACAAACCATACTATTCATTATTGGTGTTGGTTTGTGTAGTGAGAAGGGCAACTTGCTTGGTCAGTTGAACAAGTTGTTGTTGAACTTCAGTGCTGGAATCGATTTCATGAATTCCAACTTTTCTCACTTGTGAGCTTTTCTATTGGGAATTAGCACCCAACATCTCAAAGAGGTTGTACGTTTCTGAGACAGTCTTTTCTCCCATTGCTCCTCCTACAGCGATGTCGACAATGAATTGACATTGTTATGTAAGTCCATCGTAAAAGAATTGGTTCTGCAACTGTAGGGGAAAGCTGTGATGGGGACATTGAATGAGAAACATTTTGAACCTATCCCAAGCTTCATGAAATGGATCTCCTTCCATCTGAGAGAAAGTAGCAATCTTTCCTCTCAACTCTGATGTTTTTTGGTGGGAATAGAATTTTCCCATGAATTTATTATAAATGTTCTCCCATGTCATCAAAGAACCTGAGGGAAGTGACATTAACCAAGCTTTGGCCTTATTCTTTAAGGTGTAGGGGAAACATCTCATTCGAAGTTGATACTCGTTTAGAATACCAAGGGGGAAGGTTTGGACTGTAGCATAGAAGTCTCTAATGAAGGAAAGAGAATCTTCATTAGGGAGCCCATAAAAGGAAGGAAGCATAGAAAAATGAATATTTTTTAGGTCATAATTCGAGCGACTTCACCCTGGATAGCAGTTAGCTTGTCGTGCCAATCACCGGTCTTGCAAACTCCTTTATGGTGGTTTCCCTAACATGTTGGTTTTCTGTCATTTCTTTTGGTTCTAGTAAAGGACTAAGGTTTGGTTCTACGTTTGACTCAAAAACAGGTTGATGGTTGGAATCCAGTATTGTTGACACTTGTTTAAATTTATGAATATTATCTACATATGGTGTAAGGGGGTTTCCTAAGGATCTCCTACCATGCATAGACTATTGAAAACGAAAATTTAAAACTCTTGTCAACAAAATAATAACCACACAAAAATTTAGAGAAAATTTACATGGGATTTAATACAAAACACTAAACAAAACTAGTTAAACCCTAAGTCAAATTTATGTATTTAAATAAAACAAAGTTTAAATTTTATTTATTTAATGTTTTTTTTTAATTTTATTTTATTTTATATTTTTTTTACTATTCAAAAATGGTAAGTTTTTACTTCAAATTTCAAATTCAGAAAACTAATATTTTACTGTTCACGTATTTTTTTTATTAATTTTTTTTACTATTCATGAATTGTAAGTTTTATTTTATGAAATTTGAAATTTAATTTTTTTACTATTCATGAACTGTTAGTTTTTATTTTATGAAATTTGAAATTTAAAATTTATTTATTTATTTATTTATTTATTTTACTATTTATGATGAAATTTGCAATTTAAAAAAAATTATTATTTATTATTTTATTATTTTATTTTTTTTACTATTTACGAACAAAAATTTATTTTACAATTTATGAAAGGTTTATTTAAATTTTTTTATTATTATTATTTTATTATTTTATTATTTTTTTTTACTATTTATGATCAAAAATTTATTTTACAATTTATGTTTATTTTTTTTAAATTTTTAAATTTTTTATTATTTTTTATATTTTTTATATTTTTATTTATTTATTTAATTTAAAATTTACTTTTTTTTACTTCAAATTTCAAATTTCAAAATTATTTTATTATTCATGCTATAATTTTTTTATGAAATTTAAAATTTTAATTTTTTTTATTTATTATGAAATTGAAATTTGAATTTTTTTTTTACTTTTCACACACAACAAAATTTTTTATTTTTTATTTTTTAAATAAAAAAAATCAAAATTATTTACAACACAAAAAGTTTTTAAAATTTTGATAAATAATTTAAAAACACTATTCTTTCCCCGGCAGCGGCGCCAAAAACTTGATGAGCGAAAACCGGCATCGCCGATTCTTGCTAATACTTTGGTTTTATGTATTTATAAAACTCTCGCAAGTGCACGAATCATTTCGTAGAAAATGATAAGTATACTCCCAATGTCGATCTAAGGAAGGAATGTATGTGGTTTTTAATTTATTATTCAAAATTTTTAAAACGAAATTAAATCCTAAACATCCTGTCACGATATTTTGGGTTTTGTGTTTTTAATCTACTCACATAAAAATAAACATAGATTCAATAAATATTTATGCAAATTTTATCATTTATAATGGTGGAGTATTTATGGATATAATAATTAAGTTAATTATGCTTGCTCATATTATTTAGGTTATTAAAGATATGAATTGATATTTATTGATTCTCTCTTTTTTATATGAATACCATCTTTGGTGGGGTTAGATATTCTTTGTTAACTAAACAAATCAATTAACACCTATGGGTGGGGTTGATAACTAATTTGGTTAATTAAATTAATTCATTTTTCTAAGAGATTGAAAATGAACCATTTAAATGCCACCTTTGGTGGGGTTAGACAGTTTAAACTTTATTCAAGGTGTCCAAATTAAATCTAAGAATGTAGTTATCCGAGTACTAACTTTCAATTTTTAAAACCACTACTTAAAACATGTTGTCAATACATTTTCAGATAATAATTCTTATAAAAACTTTTGAAATAGAGTTTCACTCTAACTACCGGGCGATTGTACCAACAAATAAAATGGCACTACTCTAAATTAGACCGATAACTAAACCTTAAAATCTAATTTTCAGATTTAAGTTTGTAATAAAAAATAATATATTTCTCTCTCATAACTGTATTTTATATAGTTATTTTCATCAATTTTATTAATGATAATTGCCATGTTTTTGATATTTTTGTTTAATTTTAGTTAAATAAATTAATATTTACCTTATATGTGTTAAGAAATACATTTTTAATAAAATTAAATAATTTGTATCGAAAATGTACTCAATGTCAAATTTATGTCCACAAATATAATTTCAAATAATATAGTTCTTAATTACAATTTATAAAAATCGAAAATATAATTTAAATTAAATTTGGGTTTCATTTTAATTATTAAAAGTTTAAAAATTTAATTTAAAATTAGCAAAGGGCTTAACTGTAATTAAAGAAAATTGAAAATGTAATTTGAAATATATTTGTGGGTCAAAATGCAATTAATAAAGTTTAATTTACTGCGCAGGTGAGAAGAATCTACGCGCCAATCTACACGCGTGAATCGTGGACCGTCCGATCAGATAAGAAACGGTTGAGATTCGCGCGTCCTTATCACACCCGACCAAAGAGAGTGGGTACAGTGCTCAATTTTTCACGTGGCTCGGTACGCCGAGTGGGGCCCACCTGCCGCGCAGGCCGGCGTGCAAGTGGGACCCACGTGTCTGACGCATTGCAGCCCTTGTCCCCCGCTTACGCGCGCCTCTGATCCCGTGCGCTGATCTCCACGTGTGCCCAGTTATTCCACCAACTAGAATCTGCCACGTTTCCCACTTAATCTATCATCCAATCATGTTAGGACACGTGGCATGTTTCGGTGAACGCAAAAGCACAGAATCCCGGACGCGTCTCAGGAGCTATCTCCCACGTTTCTTGCGCCGCAATCCGGTGCGGCAATTCTCCGTGAGCCCGTCCTTTCTATCCTGTTATATGCTGCCACGTGTCCTACCATTTCTTGCAGCGAATCAGACGCTGACACGTGGCATGCACTTTGAAATTTAAAAAAGTCAGAACGGCTCCTTGTCTACGCGTGATATTTTAGATGTATTTTTTTGCTATAAATAGGAGATAGTTTTTAGTTGTAAAAAAGTTTTTTTGGAAGAAGGTTTTGGAGTTTTGGGTAGAATTTAGTTTTCTTGTGTTGCTCGGTTTTGGACGGCAAAACACGCAGAAGGCATTTTTGGCTTTTGTTGTGTTTTGCGTGTGCCAAATATTTGTTCTAAGTGTTGTTTTAATTTTCTTTCTGCTTCTTCTAATTTTTCTGTAATTGTTGTAATTTTTATTTTAAATTTTATGAAGTAATTTAATTTTTCTTGGGTTGCATTTGATCTAAATTTATGAAGCTTGATCTTAATTATTTTTTATAGATTTATAAGACGTTCGATTTGTTCGTTCTATTTTGTGCTTAATGCTTTTTGATTATTTACGAATCTTATCAAAACGATCTGTGGCACATAAATAAACTTGAGAAAGGCATTTGTGTGTGTATTGCTCGTAAGTAGAATGACATGTATGATGAAGGATAGGAATATACCCTAATTGTATGTGTGACTTTTTGAAAACTTAGAACTTAATGAATCTTATTAAATTTAATTCTCATAGAGATATAGTGAATTAATTTAACGAGGTGTGTTTATACGGAGCTCGGAAGAGATGTATGAATAATAAAAAAAGAAGTTTTCGGTTGACAAATTAAATGTACTAAAAAATATAAATCAAAAGAAAATAACATTATTTGAGTGGATTAGTTTGGTGAAAAATTGCAATCCTAGATTTCTTTTATTTTCTTATGTTACTTTTTTATTAATCAACGATTGTTTTGGATAAAATCAGAGAGATACAATTTTAGTACTCAACAAACTATAGTAACAAATCTCCGTGGGAACGATCTTTACTTACAAATTTTATTACTTGTGACCGTGTATACTTGCACGTTTTTGTGTGTTGTAAAACACACAACATTCTCTAACATTCTTAATATAAAACTTGAATAAAAATAAAATCAATTCATTTTAGAGATTTTTACCTATTTAATATTTCGCAAGCATAACAACGTTATTATTATATCATGTTTACAAATAGCCAACACAGTTAAATTTAATCACAGACAAATTAAATATAACATGTAAGAATAAAGCATAAAAAATAATTGTAAAAAAAATAAAATCCTTACAGAACTTCGATGCTATTCCCATTAATTGAATCGAAAAACAAATAAATTACAAAAACATAGCTAGTTCTTCTCAAAAAGAGAAGAACTCTAAAACTAAGAGAATTTAACTAAGAAAAACTAAAAACTAAGAAAGAAACTAAGAAAAGCTTAAAAACTAAGAAATGAGAGAAAGAAAGAGAAGAGAATAATGGTTTTGAGGTGTTTTTAGAAGTGAAGAGAAGAAGGGTATTTATAGGTGAGCATGGAGAGAAACATTGGGTGAAAAAATGTTAAAAAATGATGGAAACGTGGAGTAGTGATTGATGACGTCATACTGATGACATCAACATGACGTGGGGCAGTTGTGCGCGGATTTGGGGCATAGATGGCAACGGCACGCGCAGAGCTGGGGCGCGTACAGGCGCACGCGGAAGGCAGCAGTGGCGCACGGAGTGAAGCTGGGGCACGCACAGGCGCGCGCGGAAGGCAGTAGTGGCGCGTAGAGGCGAGCGCGGATTGGAGAGTTGGCGCGCGCGGGCTGGGAGGCGCATTTTTCCTCCTTTCCTAATGAAGAGTTATTTTCAGTAAGTCCAAACCCATGGCATATTGATATTGTAAACTATTTTGCCACTAGTATTTTGAGACCTAACACTTCATATCAGGACAAGAAAAGGTTATTTAAAACTATAAAGGACTATTTCTAGGATGGCCCTTATTTATACTAGATTGGTTGAGATCAAGCCATCTAGAGATGTGTACCTAAAGAAGAACATAAGAGCATTCTAACTTTTTGTCATGAATTACTTCATTATAGGAGCCATTTTGATGGCAAAAAGACAACCTATAAGGTATTATAGTCTGGATTCTTTTGTCCTACTCTTTTTAAAGAAGCTCATATGTTTTATGAATAATGTGATAAATGTCAAAGAATGGGTAACATAAGCAAAATAGATGAAATTCCTTTTTGATCTAATTTAGTTGTTAAACTCTTTGATGTATAGGGGAATGACTTTATGGGTCCTTTTCCCCATCCAAAGGTCTTCAATATATTTTGGTTGTTGTGGATTATGTATCCAAGTGGGTGAAAGCTATCCCCACTAAAACCAATAGTGCTAATGTTGTTGTAAAATTCTTGAAGGATTCAATATTTAGCAGGTTCATAATTCCAAAAGTTATAATAAGTGATGAAGGTATCCATTTTTGTAGCAAAATATTTGATGTAGTACTGAAAAAGTACAACATCACACATAGAGTAGCTACTCCATATCATCCTCAAACTTTTGATTTAGTGGAAGTAAGTAATGGGAAAATCAAGGGAATACTGGAAGAAATTGTGCATCCTTCAAGGAAGGACTGGGCATTTAAGTTGAATGATGCCTTATGGGCATACCACACAGCTTACAAAACACCTATTGGGATGAGCCCTTACCGATTAATCTTTGGGAAAATGTGTCACCTTCCCATTGAACTCGAATACAAGACTTACTAGGAAATTAAAGGGTTAAACATGTAATTAGATAAAGTAGGAGAACAATGGTTACTCTATCTTAATGAGTTAGAAGAAATTAGGAACAAAGCCTATGATAATGCCAAATTGTACAAAGAGCCTACTAAGTGCTATCATGACAAGAGCCTAGTTCATAAGACTCTTCACCTTGGAATGAATTTTTTTATTTAACACTTATCTGAGATTGTTTCCATGAAAAATGAGATCATAATGGGATGGACCATTCAAAATAGTCCAAATATTTGCACATAGAACAATATAACTAATGAATTCCAAGACACAAACAACATTCAAATTCAATGGGCATCATGTGAAGCCTTATTTAGGAGGACCACACAACATGACCAAAATTGATTGCATTTGGCTAAGTAATCCTTAGCACCATAATGATGCATCTTGCTAAGACATTAAACTAAGTGTTGGATCAAAGGCAAACCATCATTGAAAGGTTATTTTATTTTAAGCAATTTAGTTTGTTTTGTTAATTTGTTTTCTTCTATGAGCACTTTGTTTATTTATTGCATAAAATAATTACTTGTTAAGATATGACAGAGTAACTGTTTGTATGATTCAAATATGATATTGGATGCTGATGAGTGCTTAAAAAGAAGTAAAATTATCATGATTTAATGTACTTTAATTGATTAAATATATTTATATTTGTATGATTTTATCATATTTTTATATAAATTTATTGTTTTGGAATCATGAGTATTTTTTTTATTTTTTTTTCAAGTATTTTAGTTCAAAAATAACTTAAAGATTTGAATAAAAATATAATAGAGGTAATACATTACAAATATATTGAGAAAATAAATGAGGAAAAGTAAAAAAGATGAAAAAATTGGAAAAAATGGGTCAAAAATATCAAAAAGGCCAACATCACACGTGCAGCCACCCAACCGAGCTGAGAAACATGCATAGCACACCAATCCACGCCGATTGTCGCATGCACTAGTGCGCTCACAATCTGATCCATGTCGAGTCCCCCACGCAGCATCGCGTTTGCCCATACCATGTTGTGCAAATGTCTGCACACTCCTCGCCATATCCCACGAACACTCTCACGTACCAACCTCCCATCTTTTGCGCTAATAGCCCATCTACCAAGATTTTCATGCCCCATACGCGCGCCAACCTATCCAAACGCATCCAAATTCAAATTTTGAAATATTTCCCCCCTTTTTTGGCCTTTTCCTCATCTATAAAAAGACCCTCTTCCCCCATTCCAAAATACACAATTTTCTGAGCTCTTACTTTCTCTACTTTCTCTCTCTAGAAAGTTTTTTTTTATTTTTTTTAGTTTTTATTTTTAATGTTTTTCTCTCTTTGAGAGAAATTAGTTATGTTTTTATAAATTTTTAGTTTTGATTTAATAAGCAGATATGCAAATCCGTTTGGAGGTTTTCCAGTAATAGAATTAACATCAAACTATCATAAGGATTCTTTTAAGGTATTATTTTAATGGATTCTTTACAGTTATCATTTTATGTTGTATTCTTATATGTTATATTTAATTTGTCTATGATTAAATTTAACATGACTGATTGTTTGTAAATATGATATAATTATAACGTTGTCATGCTTGCAAAATATTAAATAGGTAAAACACTTTTATAAAATAAATTGATTTTATTTTTATTCAAGATTTTATATTAAGGATGTTAGAGGGAAATACATTATTTTTCATTACAAACTTAATTATGAAAATTAGATTTTAAGGTTTAATTATTCAGTCTAATTTAGAGTATTGCTCTTTTATTTTTTGGTACAATCGCCCGATAGTTAGAGTGAAACTTTATTTCAAAAGTTTTTTTTATAAGAACTATTATTCCAAAATGTATAGATGACATATTTTCAGTATTGGTTTTGAAACTTAAAAGTTAGTACTTGGAAAAATAAATTTTTAGGTTTAATTTGGACACCTTGAATAAAGTCTAATTATTTGACTCTACCTAAAGTTGTGATTAGATAGTTTTTTATTTTCTTAAAAATAAAGCTAAAATTTCATATTTAATTAATTAATAGGCTCCGCCTAAGGATATTAGTTATTTAATATTAAACAAAAGAATTTGGCCCCACCTAAGGACATTTTCATACCAAAAAGAGAAAATCAATAAATATTAATTTATATCTTTAATAACCTAAATAATATGAGTAAGCATAATTAATTTAATTATGATATCCTTAAATACTCCATTGTTATGAATGATAAAATTTGCATTATTGTTTATTGAATTTATATCTATGTTTATATTTATTTTTATGTTATTTGATTAGGAAATAAACAAACCGAAACATCGTGAAAGATTGTTTAGGATTTAATTTTGTTTTTAAGATTTTGAATAATAAATTAAAAACCACATATATTCCTTCCTTAGATCGGCTTTGGAAGTATACTTATCATTTTCTATAAAATGATTCATACACTTGCGAGAGTTTTACAAATAATAAAACTACAAAGGGTATTTTTGTAAGATTGGTATTTGCAATGCTGGTTTGGTCATTCATCCATCAAATGCAACTAGCGTTCTACATAAAACTATTTAACATATAAAGAAATTTGGTAAATTTTCTATCCCTTCTCTTTTTACAATTTGCATTTGTTACACTGAGGAAAAGGTAGATTTAAGGTTGGGAGAGGTAGGATTTAAAAGTTACACAAATTAGGAAAAATTTAAAATTTTTATAAACAATGTGTGCTTATTTAGTTGTGTATTTTCATATTAATTGTTTTCTTTTCTATATGTGTGCTATTTTCTTTTATTTGTGTGTTTAGGTAAATTAAAGTAGTGTTCAAATTTTTGTCACAAAAATAATTAGGTCTTAAAAATTAAGTTTAAGCAATGATTAGGTCTTTTTGCATTATTAAATCAATTTCTAAATATATATCATGAAGTAGTATGATAATTAATAAGTTTGTTTAATAAGTAAAATTTTGTGATAAAATGTTGAAATGAAACGAACCCAAAATCAATATTTAAGAATCAAATAGCGAAGATTATCCTTGTGAGATATTATTTAAGCCTTGATTTTTTTATTCTGAGTGAAATATTTTTTTTCTACTCAAAACAATTATTCTATTTCTTCAAAAGTTTAGATGATCTCAATAGATATTAACATTGAATGTATTAATTTTCTCATCTTAATAGAGTGCCATATATTTATTTTTCATTTGCTTTAGATTAAATTATTTAAGTAGAAGTTGATAGTAGATGCCTTTATTTCATTCATACATGATTTCTACTAAAAAGAGACATATTTGGGGTTACCTAAACCAAAATCAAATAGAAAAGCCATAAAATTAACCACTTACCAAATTCCTACAAAAATGTACAATCTGTACATGAGTCCACTCTTTAAAATAGAGAGATGAAGAATATATAGTATAATCTACATACTAAAAAGTTGTGAGAGTTGGTTAGTACAAAAGAAATATAGGAGATAATCTCCTTAGAAGTCATTGCATTTAGTTTTCCTACACTTCTAAAAGGCATATATCTTGAAAATGTTTCTTAACGAGTTTGATTGATGCAAGAAAATAATATATATTATATCTTTATAATTTATACTTTCGATTCCTTTCATGAGATTAGAGTTATACACTATTTCGGGCCTTTTTGCTTTTTTAATTATATAGATTTATTAGTTCATTTCTAAACATAAATTCTATCATAGGATTCTGTGAATTAAGAGTATTGACTTATGAGAAGTAGAGTTGAAGTGAATTCATATTCCTAACATTGAATCGGGTGAAGTGAAAGCGAAACATTTTTTTATTAAAATATGAAAGTGATTTTTGACTATCTATTGTAGTAAATCATGAATGTTTAAGAACGTAGAATAATCTATGCTTAAAGGTTTCAATTATAAAACTTAAAGGAAATTTTCATGAAAATTTTTGCATTTTATTTTACTTTGTTAATTTTATTTTATTTTAAAGATTGTTTTATTTGGTTTAATGTTTGTGGGTATCATTATTGAAAACCCTTGCGAGAATTAAACTCGTCCACTAGGGAAACCTAGGGGTTTAAAGGCTTGTTGCATACATTAAATGAAACTGTGAATCCACAAAAGTGATTTAGGATATTTTAATTTTTAGTTTTTATTTTAGATTTCTCCGCTTCTCTTACTAAGGGACTAGTAGGAAGCTGGTTGGGGGTTGTGATGAGTGCTTAAAAAGCACTAAAATTACCATGATTTAATTTCTTTTAATTGATTAAATAGATTTATATTTATATGATTTTATTATATTATATATAAATTTGTATTTTTAGAACCACGGTATCTTAGAAAATGGTTCATTTTTAGTATCTTAGAATAAATGAATTAATTTAATTAACTAAATTAATTATCGACCCCACCTATATATGAGCAAGCATAATTAACTTAATTGTTATATCCATATATACTTCACTATTATGAATAATAAAAAATTTGCATAATTGTTTATTAAATCCATATCTATGTTTGTTTATTTTTTTTATGTTATTAGATTAGGAAACACAAAAAATCAAAATATCGTGATAGAATGTTTAGGAGTTTGAATAATAAATTAAAAATCACATATATTCTTTTCTTAAATCGACCTTTGGGAGTATAATTCTCATTTTCTATAAAATGATTTATATACTTGTGAGAGTTTTACAAATATAAAACCAAAGTATCTACAAAACTAGTATTGCTAACTCGATGTCAATTTTTTTCATCAATGCATTGTGTGTGATATGCATAATTTGTTTACTTTATATGCCATCATGATATACTTATGAAAATGAACCAAATCAAAATATAGATTGAAGTTGAACTAAGCTTCATATGTTCATAATTAGACTCTCTCTCCACTAATGTCAGTGCAAGTCAAGATGAAATCAATAGGTCTTTCAAAGATTGTAATGAAAGACTAAGGAATAGGTAGGGAAAAGAAAATATTTAGGCTTAAAGACTACTTTGTTGATCCAAACAAATGGATACATTCATATCCATAACACTTATACCCTCAAACATTGATTTCTTTTCTCTTTACTTCTAATGAAGTGGAGAGAGAAGTATATAAAATTCAATGAATCATGCACTCTTCCTTCTTCATACTTTTCATCATCTAAGATATCTTTTCTTTTCTTTCTTCAATCATTTTGTCTCTAAAAAAATTATTCTCAATACTTCTTTTTTTTATTCTCTTCATCTTTCCCTTTTTTAATCATCATTTCATTATTACCCTTCTTCCTCTCTTTTTTTGAAACTAAGAGAGTAAGACAGACAAACCCATAACATAGAAGCTGAACAAATGGTGCATAAGGTAAATGGAATAAAAATTTGGGCTAAGCCAATTTTTAGAGGAAAAGAAATGAAGGGATAATATAATGGAACAAAAAGGGGGAGACTAAGGATATTTGAACAAGGGTGGCATGAAAGGATCAAATGATTTGAGGATTGCCCAAATCCTTTTTCTATCCAAGCAATACCTAGAATTTCATCTCGAGAGACACTAAAGGTGGAATTCAGAGCTTGTTAGCGAAACAAAAATCATCAAAGTAAGTTATTCACACAAACTTCTCAAAATAACCATATAAATTCCCAAAGATCAAGCATGTGCAAAAGAAAGGTGCATTTATGAGAAAACGAACAAGAAAAATTTAGCCATACATGCTCTCAAGGAATACACATGTCAAGACATCCACACTTCAATTCATGTTAAATGCATGCGAAACATATATCAACATGATCCCTCTAAAATTCATTTTACTTGCAATAGTGTAGCAAAGAGAAAGAAAATGCCAATCTCACGAAACACAAAAACAATAACTACTAAGTGAGATAATAAGAAAGGACTCAAAATAGATCAAAGCTCAACAAGAAGAGGAAAGTATCTCAAAAAAGGTCAATAATAACACTATCTCAATTAATTTCAAATAGCATGTGTGTCAATAAAGAAAAAAAAAGAAAACTATCTCAATTATTTTCAAAAAAACAATTGAGGCAAAATAGAAGAATAAGGGGAAAAAAGATAGGTATAAAAGGACAAAAGTCAACAAGAGACAAACATATAATCAATGCACAATATTCTAACTACAAGAATGTAAAACCTAGTAAGATGGAGGAGAAGTATTCTAAATGTCATGTCATAAGAAAGATAGGATCATAGACATAGAATCTTATTATAATGACTACATGATAAAAACATGTGATATAATGCACATGTAATTAATTGATAATTTGTATAATTTATCACTTTTTAATTTTAATTTTATTTATGTTTTATTGATTTTAAACTTATTAATTAAATTTTATTGTAGATTTAAAAATAATAAAGATTCAAAATTTTAGAAACATATCATTTAAATATTATCAAATTTAAATTAATATATATATATATATAATTAGATTAAGTATCACGTATAAATATGATATATATATATATATATATAAAAGAATATGGAGATATTATATATATATATATATAACAGAAGGAGAGAGAACAAAAACAAAACGCAGGGGTTTAACGAAAAAAAACAAACGCTTTATATATATATAAATCAGAAGATTGAATAAAGAAGAACAGCCGCCAAGACAGAAAAAAAGAAGAAAAAAAAAACGCAGAAGCAACGGTTGCTGTGAGAAAAGAAGCAGAAAAATTGGAGAAAATAAACGCAGGAGAGAGGAAACAATGAATTAGCGCAACAGGAAAACGACAAAAACAGATTTTTTTCTAGTTAATTTTCTTTCGATTTCTCTCCGATGAATTTGTTTATGTTAAATTTAAATTTTAATATAAACTAATTTTTCTTTATTCTAATATAAAAATGTAATTTAATTCTAAATTATGCTTGATTTTTTATGTTAATTTAAATAATTTTTTTTCATGTTTGTTTGATTTATTCTGAGTTTAATGCTTCTAATTAACTAATCATAATTAGATGATTTTAGTCTTGTGATTTACAATCGAAAGAGAAAATTATAGAAGATCCGAAATATTTCGCACAGGTAAATATAAAGATCGAAATACTTATATGAACTTGTGTAGTTATAAAAATCATTGATTTTAATGTTTTCTTGCATTATTAAATTGAATATTCTTGTGTAAATTATTGAACATGAATATTTCTAATTGATTATCGAAAGATGTTTTCATATATGTTTTAGAAATTGCTAACGAATAGAGAAAATTAAATTAAATTAATTAGATGAGTAAATCATAGTGAGGAATTAGGTGAAATTGATTTCCTAAAAAATTTCTCCTATTAATTTGATCTTTGAACATCTTTATTTTCTTTCAACAAAGAGGAAACAATGCAAGGCCATAACATTTAGGACTAGAAGAGAAACTGAGAGGTCGCCATCAAAAGAAACTGAGTCCACCCTTATAGTTCCAAAAAATGGCCAAAGCAATAATAAAGTAAAAGAAGAGGAAATTGTTGATGATACACTAAGAGAGACTAACATGCCTCCATCAATTTCATTTTCAGACAATCCTGCTATTCTATCTACTCCATTTCCTTATCCTCAACTTTTTCAAAAACAAAAATTAGATAAGCAATTTTCTAAATTTTTGGATATCTATAAGAAAATTCACATAAATATTTATTTTGTAGATGCCTTGGAACATATGCCAAATTATGCCAAATTCCTAAAGGACATCATTTCCAAAAAGAGATGGTTGGAGGAGTTCCAAAGAGTGAAGCTTTCTAAAGAATGTAGTGTCGTTCTTCAAAAGAAATTACATAAAAAATGAAAAGATCTCGGGAGTTTCACTTTGTCTTGCACTATTGAAAATTCATTTTTTGATAAACTTTTATGTGATCTTGGTGCTAGCATTAATCTTATGCCAATGTTTATTTATAGGAAATTTGGACTTGGAGAGATAAGCATCTTCGCTATGCATTCTTGGGTGATAGTTACACCTTTCTAGTGATTATTGGGCGACATTTACACCCGAAGAAGAGGAAAAGTTACTATGTGTGTTAAGGGAGCATATAATAGCCTTAGGATGGACTATCTCTGACATAAAAGGTATATGTCCATCCATTTTCATGAACAAGATTCTAATGGAGGAACCTTACAAACCATCAATTGAGCCCCAAAGAAGATTAAATCTAGCAATGAAGGAAGTTGTGAGAGTTAAAATTTTGAAGCTCTTCAAAGCTAGAATTATTTATGCTATTTCATATAGCTCATAGGTAAATCTAGTGCATGTTGTACCAAAAAAAAGGTGGAATAACGATGGTGAAAAATGAAAACAATGAGCTTATTCCTACAAGAATATTCACGGGTTGGCGTGTATCTATGAGTTATCGCAAGTTGAACAAAGCAACAAGGAAGGATCATTTTCCACCTCTATTCATTGATCAAATGTTAGATCAATTGACCATATATTCATATTATTACTTCTTAGATGGTTACTTGGGGTATAACTAGATTGACATAGCCCTTGCAGATCAGGAGAAAACTACATTCATATACCCCTATAGAACATTTTCTTTTAGAATGATTCTCTTTGGATTGTGCAATTCCTTAGCAACATTTCGACATTACATGATGGCTATCCTTTCTGATATGGTGGAAGATATAATGAAAATTCTCATGGATGAATTTTCGGTTGAAAAAGAATCTCATCTCTTTGTCGAGTTGGATCATAAAACTTATAAGAAAAGAAGTTTAATTTTGATTTAAAGATAGTAGGGGAAAAGTGACTTCTTCGGTTGAATGAGATGGATGAGTTCTAAAATTATGTGTATGAAAATTCAAAGATCTATAAAGAACACACAAAGAAGTGGCATGACAAACAAATTCTTAGGCGTAAGTTTTCTCTAGACAACAAGTTTTGCTCTTCATGGACAAGTCCTTATACAATTGACAAATTTTCCACTTTTGGAGCAATAGACTTGAAGGACAAGGCATGAAATATATTCAGAGTTAACGGTCAGAGATTGAAGCACTATTATGGAGAAAAATGGACAGGAATTGTGCATTTATTCCTCTTCAAAATCCTAGTTGATGAAGATTGAAAGGAATAAAAAGTTGAAAATTACAAACTAATGTGGATCCATCATAAAACCAGGGAAGTTCCTTTCATTTCTTCCATTTGCCTCGCTTTTGAATTACATTGAGGACATTATTTAGTTTAAGTTTGAGGGTGTCAACTCCTATAGTCTTGAGTTGTTGAATTATCTCATCAAGAATGTATTTGAGTATGATTAAATTTGCTATGACTCTAAATTTTGTGATTAAGGATGGTTTTGATAAAAGTTTTTCAAAATCTGCTATTATGTTAGTCAGAGTTTTGTAGGTACTTTCATTTAAATCTTTGTCTTTAAAAATAATTGAGCACATAGTAAATTCTTCTCTAATCCATTTTGACTATGAAGAAAAACGGTTGAATTAACTCGGTTAGGAAAGTTTAATCTTGCTTTGCTCTAGAATCTGTTGATGGAACTTTGAGGCAAAATCCTAGTTGATACCAAATGTTAGAGAATTGATCTAGGCAATTTTTTTGTCACAACCAAAAATATTTCCCAACCATACTAATTATCACACCATCATCGCATGGTGAATTCCCATAGTTAACCCCCTTGAGTCTTATTTTACATAAGCCTTATTTGTTCTTTTAACTACAAAAACCATTCCCATTTTAAGCCTGAAAAAAATGAACATACCTTAAATTTTGAGAAAATACTTTGGTGAAAATTTTCATTTAAAGAAAAATTTAGTTTAAATTAAATAATCCATATTATGTTTTCTCTATTTGACCAAAGAGTGAAAAAAAAAGAGAAAGTGAAAGGAAAGAATCAAAAAAAGGGTTAAAATGGTTGAAATTAGTAAAGACTGAGTATCATGCCAACCACATCTTCAAAAAAAAAAGAGGAAAAACACTCTACTTATTAAGTATGACAACAATATTGTCATCAGTATGAGCATATTGTTGAGAAAGAGCTATGGTGTGAATCTTGTGGATATTCTTTTTATTGTTTCTTTCTACAAAGTATTTTCCCAATTTTCTTTGATTTTCCATATCCATTTCTTTCTTAGCCCTCACCCTATGGCCTATCATTATAACCTTGATTAACAACCTTTTGATCTCTAATTTTGGTATTTTATTACATTCGTGGAGAAGATTTCTAAAAATAGGACTTATGGAGTTAAGTTTTGAGAGAATTCATCAATTATGGATCACATACATAAGAATCATACATCTCTGCCTAGAAATTATGCATGTTATTTAATCAAGAAAAAAATAAATAATTCTCTCAAATCTATTTAATTGTCTCTATAGATAAATTGTTTGCCAACAAATTAATAGCATAAAATTTAGATTAAATAATATAATTAAATTATAATTATAATTAAGGAAAAATATTATATCATCACATGGTGAATGTTGGGTTCATAAGATCCCTATATTAGTAAATTAACTACACATAATCGTATTCATAAAGCTCATATTTTTCATGAAAAAGACATAAAAATTGATAATTAAAAGAGTAGAAGTAGAAATACAATCAATCTCTTGATTGTAGTGTTAATCTCCTCTTGAATCTCCACAAAAATTGTGTCCCCTTTTGAAGTTTTCTGTGTTTTTAGCTCCAAAAACTCACCACAATTATGCTAATGACCGCCCCTTAGGATTTATGGAGTGATTAGGGGCTTAAATATTGCTCAGGTGTGATTTAGACCATCAAATCAGCTTCAGATCAAGAGCCGAGATCAAAACAAGAAAAATTGACAATGTTAACCAATCACAAAGTGACACATGGAATCACACATTCAGTAGGAAAATCAAGGTGTGAAGCGTGGTAGGGGAGACCAGTCAGGGTCAAAGCTCGATGAGTCAGCGCCACACGACGCAATGTTATTCACGGGAACAGATGACATGGTACACAGGTAGAAACTTGGTTTAACCGAGCACGAACTTGGATTGAACAACGTGGTGACACGTGGCATACATTTCTTCCTCCTCACATGCGGTGTAGTGTGATTCGCTCTCTGTGCTTGGTAGACAATGTGGTAACTTTTGATTAATCTTGCGTTAAAAATTCATAAAAAATCCTTAAAAATTCCAAAAAAATCTAAAAATATTCCAAAAATTATATTTTAACCTCTTTTCACTAAAAATTTTATTTTTTAATATTTTTGGCCATAAAAATACTATTTATTGAATAAAATAAGTAAATATTAAGTAAAAAAGTACACTAATAACTCTACTTTCATAAAGTTATCACAAATGTAATGGATCGAGCCCTAAAATCGTGTACAACCTGTGTATGTCACGGATTAAAATATTTGTATGTCGTGGAGCCATTCTAACTAATCCATTTTTCTCTCATTTCCTTGAATTATAAATAGGACCATATTTTCATTGTAATCTCTATCCTTATCTCACAGCTTTCTCTCCATTTGAGAGTTGAAAAAATTTAGTTTATATAATAGTTTTAGTTTCAATTCAGTAAATACTCTTGGAAATTCTATTTAGAGGTTTTTCCAGAGAAAAAACAATTTTAAGATTCTATTGAAGTATATTTAAATTTATTCTTTTCATATGTTGTTGTATTTGCTATATGTTTAATTTATTAGTCACTTATTAAATATGCATGCATGACTATAAATAATATAGATTAGTAATGTTGTTATTAAAGTAGACTAAACATTTTTTTATAAAATGAATTAATTTTTATTTCTTTATCAAGATTAAAACAAAGTTTGTAAATGAAAAACATATTGATGAAGTATTTTTCATAATAAACAAGAGGGATGGATTTAGGATTTACTTATCATAATCTAATTTAGAGTAATACTCATAGATATTAGATATTTACCATTTAAATCTGATCTCGAGTCATGCTCTATTTCAAGGATTTTTGTAAGAATTATTATTGGAAGATATATTGACGACATACTTTTCATAGTAGTTTTAAAATTTAAAATTTAGTTTTTCGATACTTAAATGATAATACTGACTTAGACCTAACTAAATAAGGCAATTGAATGGCTCATTAATCTCTTGAAAAGGAAGCATAACTTAATTAAAATTAACTACTATACCCTATTGAAGGTGGTAAGTGGTTTTAATTAATAACAAATGATAAATGATGAGTGCTCAAAAAGCACTAAAATAACCATGATTTTATGCACATTAATTGATTAATATATATATATATATATTTATATGTTTTATCATATATTTATATATATTTGTCTTTTTCGGAATCACGGGTATTTTTATTGTTTTTCAGGTATTTTGGCTTAAAAACGTAACTTAAAGACTCAAAGAGGAATACTGGAAGCAATACATCACAAATATATTAATAAATAAATGGAGAAAGGTCAATAAATATGGAAAAATTGGATAAAATGGGTCAAAAAGGTCAAAAATGTCAAAAAGGAGAAAATCGCGCCGCGCCGCCACCCAGCAGAGCCCCGCACGCGCGCCCGGACTCGCGCGCGCGGCCCGACGCGCGCGCGCACGCCACGCGTCCGCACGCGTCGGCGCGCGCCCGGTCAGTTCGCGCGCGCCACGTGCATCTCACTGCTCCGCGCGCTCGTGCGCGCGGCGCGCCATCGCGCCTACGCGCTACTGCGCGCGCCGACGCCCGTTTCGCCCCATTTTTCACGTGCGGCCGCCCCATGACGTCATGCGGCGTCATCAATGACCTCAGCATTTGCACTACGCGTTTTCACATTTTTTTAACATTTTTTCACTCATTTTTTCTCTCCATCCTCACCTATAAATACCTCCCTTCCCTTCACTTCAAAACACACCTCAAAACACATTCTCTTCTCTCTTTCTTTCTCTCTTTTCTTAGATTTTTTAGTTTTTTTAGTTTTTCTTAGTTTTTAGCTTTTCTTAGTTAATTTCTCTTAGTTTTAGAGTTCTTCCCTTTTTGGGAAGAACTAGTTATGTTTTTGTAATTTTTTTTAGCTTTTTGATTCAATAAATGGAAGTGCAAATTCCGCTTGGAGGTTTTCCAGCAACGGGAATAGCGTCGAAGTTCTGTAAGGATTTTATTTTCTTTACAGTTATTTTTTATGCTTTATTCTTACATGTTATATTTAATTTGTGTGTGATTAAATTTAAGCGTGTTGGTCATTTAGTAAACATGATGTAATAATAACGTTGTTATGCTTGCGAAATATTAAATAGGTAAAAATCTCTAAAATGAATTGATTTTGTTTTTATTCAAGATTTTATATTAAGAATGTTAGAGAGAAATATATTATTTTTCATTACAAACTTAAACCTGAAAATTAGATTTTAAGGTTTAGTTATCCGGTCTGATTTAGAGTAGTGCTCTTTTATTTGATGGTACAATCGCCCGGTAGTTAGAGTGAAGCTCTATTTCAAAAGTTTTTATAAGAATTATTATCTGAAAATGTATTGACAACATGTTTTCAGTAGTGGTTTTAAAACTTGAAAGTTAGTACTCGGATAATTAAATTCTTAGGTTTAATTTGGACACCTTGAATAAAGTTTAAACTGTCTAACCCCACCAAAGGTGGCATTTAAATGGTTCATTTTCAATCTCTTAGAAAAAGGAATTAATTTAATTAAGCATATTAGTTATCAACCCCACCCATAGGTGTTAATTGATTTGTTTAGTTAACAAAGAATATCTAACCCCACCAAAGGTGGTATTCATACAAAAAAGGGAGAATCAATAAATATCAATTCATATCTTTAGTAACCTAATTAATATGAGCAAGCATAATTAACTTAATTATTATATCAATAAATACTCCACCATTATAAATGATAAAATTTGCATAAATGTTTATTGAATCTATGTTTATTTTTATGTAATTAGATTAAAAACACAAAACCCCAAAATATCGTGACAGGATGTTTAGGATTTAATTTCGTTTTTAAAAGTTTGAATAATAAATTAAAAACCACATACATTCCTTCCTTAGATCGACCTTGGGAGTATACTTATCATTTTCTACGAAATGATTCGTGCACTTGCGAGAGTTTTATAAATACATAAAACCAAAGTAACGGGCAGGATCAGCGATGTCGGTTCTGCCCCGATCAATAAACCTAATTAATCTCCTATTTGTATATGTAAGAGGTAATCAATAATCCTAATTTATATTTTCGTAACCTACTTAATATTGAGCAACAATATTAACTAGCTAATATATCTCATAAATTCTCTACTGCATGAAATATGTTTAATTTCCTAAATGTTTATTGAATTTATCTTTATTTTTAAATCTTAAAATAAAAAAAACAATGACAATATTTTTAGGTTATTATTTTCATTTTAAAGAATTTGTTTAATTATTTAAAAACTACATGCACTTATAATTATTTAAAGAATTTTTGTAAGAATTATTCCTCTTTTGCAAGTATACTTATAATTTTCTATAAGTGAATCGTGCACTTACGAGCTATGTTATAAATCATATAAAATTTATACACCTAATTTTGACACATCAAGTTTTTGGTGTAATTGTAAGTTAAAATTGATAACGACACTGAAAGCTAATATAACCTTTGCAAGCATCAGAAATGATACACTATTTTCTTTACTGCCATTCTTCACTTTTCTTGAATTTCCCCTTATACACCTCACAAGATGGTTGGATCTTTGATGTAAGGCTTACATGCATTACTCTTTTAAGTTCACGGGGTGCAAATTAAGTACTTCAAGTGTTGTTCTTCATGTGTTAATAAATTTATACATTTTAAAGCTAAAAACACCTAAAATAGAACAAAATTACCCATTTTTTCAAACAAATAGATTTACATAAATAATTATATAAACATTTTATAATCAAATCTATTTATCACATTTAATCACATTAAAATAACATATTATGAGTGTTTTTCAACCAATCATCATACTTTTCCCAAGTTTATCAAACTCATGGTTGCTAACCCGAAGATGAAGACTATGGCTTCCATTCCAAGAGATAAGTCTAAATGTATGCCCCAACCAGGATCTTTCAGCAAGGTGAGCACTTCACCTCTAGCTACCTCCTCTCATCACACTGATGATGGTCTGTTGGCATTAGCTAGAAGAATAAGATTGACTATGACTACTCATCCATGTGTGAGAGTTAGTGTTAGCACTATTTGTACTCTCTTTCTCCTCTGAGTTAGAGACCCTATTTCTCTCACTCTGTTGGTGTTTTGGATGTCTCTATAGGATTTTTAGCCATTTTTCCATATAGAACCCTAAATACTTGTGGAGTGATACTAAAAGATCAACCTCTCATACCTCTCACTTAGATTACTCAAGATGTAACAAAATGTGGTGCATCTAAGAATTTTATAACTAGATGCTTTATGTATCAATGGAGTAGTGTTAAATGGTTTTAGAAATCAATTTCTAATAGTCTTCCTAGTCATTTGTAAAGTGATACCTTGATTGGATTTTACCGTAGTTAAAAACTAAAGAAAACCCAAGTATTCCATACATCTTTGAAAAATGTAGGTTGTATTTTTGTTTTATTACCCCTTAAAAGCTCTTTTCTAAAAGGAAAAATATAGTTTGAACACTTATTTTGTGTGACTGATGTGTGAGGAGATTTTACTTATTTTCTTCTTATTCATGTAGTACCTTCTGTTTGTGTTTTACTTTTTGTTCTTTCTTTATGCTTTCCATGTTTTTTCTTTTGTTTATGTTATTTTAAGTTTTTTTAATGCTTCAAACTTACATATTTTAAGAAAATACAAAATTATTTTTAAAATTGCTTATTTTTCCCTTCTCTTTCACCTCGTTGGTTGGTCATCAAGTCCTCTCACAGACACTTACTAACCTCTTACCATTGTCTTGTTGGGCTTTTTAATACATATGCCATGGTTTTAATCACCCTTCTATGAGGACGCAATAAAGAGGTCAGTAAGGTGGTCAATGAGCTCACGAGATCTCTATTTATACCTCTCTATTTCATTTTCAAACCATAACATTTATAAATACTTCTTACTTCTCTTAAAAACTTTGGCCACTACTTTTTTCTACCTTTTAAATAATGTAAGCCCTACCTTACCTACCTTCTCTTTATAAATGGCCCTAAAATTTCAAAGAAGAAAATAAAAGCCTCTATTAATGAAAATAGGGAAGAATCTTTGGCTACTCATGTTCTTTTTCCTCTAGTGGCTCTATTTGTGGTTGAGAATTATGTACAGATTTATGACTACCCTCTTATCCAATTAAGGTTTGCATACTTCTCTTGGCTTACTTTGTGACCTTTTAACCTTGCTTTTGTTTAAGAGTTTTGTAGTGCAATCAACATCCATTGCCCTCGTGCTTTTACTACTTCTTTCATTCTTAAAGAACGTTTGGTCATGTTTACTAGGGATGATGTTAATAGAATATTTTCCCTTCCTGATGTTCATAACCCTTCCTTTCCCATTCATTCTATCAAGTATAAGAACTTACTTGGTACAAATTTACCTTCTAAACTTCAAAACATCTGTTTGTGAGACATTGATAGGATGGAAACCATGTTGGTTGGTGTAGACCATAGGTAGGATAGATATGCCTTCTCCTTAAGTGCATATGCACTAGATCATTGTCTTAGCAATATCATGAACTCTTGCTTTCACTCTCTATCTCATACTTTCTCAATAACTATTCTTTGATTTTTTTGTCGTTATCCTCATCAGTTAGACTATAGATCTTGCTAGCATATTCTATAGGACCATAGTCTTTTATTCCTTTGCTGCTTCTCACACTACTTTTCACTACCCATCCTTGATGACCCATTGGGTGAAGTTATCTTTGGTCATCTTAGAGATATTGCTTCTAGTAAGTCAAGGTTGACTGCTTTTGTCTACCCTTCTTTTCATTGTCCCCTCACTTAAGAGATCTTTGACCCTCATTCTACTTCATATCAAAGTGATTCCACTATTACTCATAGTCCTCCAATCACTTCCTCTTAAATTTCTTCTCCTTCTAGTCATCAAACATTTGATATTACTCTACTACAAAATGAGCTAACAATCGTCTGATAGCAGTTGACTATAGTGAGACATGAGTTGGCCATTCAGTATAATGTCACCATATAAGAGTTCACTTTTTACCAGAAGTCTTTTTCGTAGATTAATGATCATCTTTTCATACATGAGCATTATATTCCATGGTATTGATGTTGATGTTGATTTTAGTGTTGGGAAGAACATACTTGTTGATTTATAACACCCCTATTGATGACACTTTTGACTTCCTTTCTCTAACCACTTAGTTGTCTGCCCATACGGAGTTCAATGTAGGGACTAGTTGAGTTCCTTGTGAGGATGAAGATGATGGAGCTAACTCTTGATTACTTTTTTTATTTTTTTATTTTCCTGTTTGTTGTAAACTCTTGTAATAAAAAATAAATTTATAAATGAAATTTTTTTCAACTTATGTTGTTTATTTTATTTTCAACACTTTTTGTTGATTATATGTTATGTATGTTATTGTTTTATGCTTTAACTTGTTTTTTTGTTGCATGAGTGATTAGGATTACTACATTATGTATGTCTTCCCTCCATCATATAAGGGTGTTCCTTTGAATTTTTATGTCAAAATAGAGAAGAAGTTTATGTGCACTACTTGTTTTGATTGTTGCATGGTTTACTGCTTGGGATGTAGATGTAAGTTGTACTGCTTCATTGTTGACTGGTGTACATGTAGAGGAGTGTAGCATGAAATCAAAATTAGTGTAGCATGGAATCAGAAGGATTTTGTTTCCTTGTTGCATATTTTGAGTATGCTTACACTATCATGATTTACCTATGTAGGGGTAACATCATAGTGTTTGGTTAGACTACACATAGTTTTACATAATACATTTCACATGTATGTATTGTTTCTTATGTGTATAATACATGTTGTAGCAATAGACTTTAGAGCACAGTTGGAGCTATGAGATCAAATATGCATCTTAGAGTGCTGTATCAAGATAGATGTATTGATTCATAAAGATGGATGGAGTACAACAAGACTGATGCACTAAAATTAGGTGTGTTGCTTGTGTTTGGGTTGTTGTGTCAAAATTTGTTCATGGGAACGAACTTCTTTAGATCATTTTGCATGAATGTATTATGTTTAATTTTATGCATATATAGGCCATGCATCATTTTTTTCATGGAAAGCTAAAGTGAGAGATTATAAGTCATGTTGTTTCATGTTGCAATTCCCGTGTGTAAAACACAAAATCTGGATTGTTTTACTTAGTATATTTTCAATGTCTATGCAAGGTCAATTATTTTTAGTTCAATATTGTAGGCACTCACATAGAATTTACACTTTGTATGTTTTGTGATACACACACCGCATGGGAGTGGGAGCAAGTAGTTGGCATGTTTAAGATGTGTACATGTATTGCATTTATTTTTATATTTACAATTATGTTTGAAAAACTTACTTGGCATTTTTTCAAACAAAAAGGGCTACTTTTTGAAGCTTCATAAATAGCCTTATCATGTGATCAACGAGGATTCCACGTGGTTGTCAACGAGAAATTACATTCTTTATCCTCGTCATGGTAGCTATTACCCTCGTTGAGGTGCTCGGTAAGGGCATGGAAGCTTAAGAGTTTATAGATATCCCCTTTTATGTTGTTATGTTTAATTAGAAAATGTAGAAAATTATGTCAATTTGAAAACTCAAGTTTTCGAGTGAAATAGTTTTCTAATTTTTGTATGAGTAATATGTTGAATGTGGTACTATATTGTTGATATATTGTGTGATTTGTGAAAATCTTATTTTCAGGTGGGTTTAATTAAAAATGAGTTAAATACCAAAACTTGGTTTATATCTGTGTAGAAGTGCATAAGATTTGTCTTTATCTATTTATTTGTGAGGTGTCAATAAACTTAATAGAATAAAAACTTTGTTATTTAATTTTTTAATTTTATAAAAATATAAATTATATTATTAATAATTTATCTATTAAAATATTATTATTTTATATCAAATGATTAAACGATTATTCAATAATACTAAAAATGAAATTTAATAAAAATTAACTGTTAATGAAATGGTGTCAATTAACAAATATTAAAAATAAATATTTTGTAAAAAATTTCATATTAATTATAATTTTTTCATTGTTAAATACTCATATTTTAATTACATTTAATCATTTTATAAAAAAATATTAATATTTAAATAAAAAATCATTTAAATAATATTATTTTGTTATTATTTGAATTTTTAAAATTATTTATTAAATAATATCATTTATAATCTAAATGATAAAATAAAAAAATATCTAATCTAAGTCTATTTATTGTTTTTAATATTAATAGCAGATAATTTTTGATCTAGTGAGGCTTTATATACCTCTTCAATAGAAATATAATATATCAAGCTTTCAAATGTGGTATGTTTTTGAGCCAGCTTAGGCCTCATGCACTCTAGTTATGATTAATTGGGTTCGCTTTTCATAAAAAGAAAATCTAGGCGGCACTGACCCATTTTAGGCATCTATCTATCATTCAAGATCAAAGTTCATTTTATAGCTCTATTGTGTGATTTTAATTGTTTTGATTGGTATTTGCATTTTTTATTTGATATTTTTTCTTCATTTTTTGCATGCTTAATTCTAAGCCACATATAATTTATTTTAGAAGTCAAAATTAATCTCTTGTTGTTTTGGGTTTTAATTTATTATTTATGGGTGTTGGTTGTATCTAATGTTTTATTTTAGATCATATTATTCTCATAGGGCATATTTTTTATTTATATATTATTTTTTTACTTACTGTTTTGTATTACACAAATATCTGAGACCCCACGTGTACAATTGTATTAAAAAAAGATTAAAAAAAAAGTACCAACTATATACAGGTGTGTTTGTTTGTATTTCTTTCCTTCTTTCTTTCTTTTATTTAAGTAATTTATATTGGAGTAACCTAATCTTAAATATCATTGATAGCCAACTTTCCACATTTGGGCTAAAAACATATTCTAAATGATGGCCATATTTGATAGGTCTATCCGAACTTAAAGTGAAATGCAAACACGCTTAATAAGTTGAACTGGGCTAATCTTTATGTCAGTTTTTCAATTGGCTAAGTCTCAGAAGGTCATGGATTCATCTGTTCATTAAAATTTGGCTTAGGTGCATTGTTACTTAAAAATAAGTTACTAATCACAGTAAATATAGTTCGTGAAATTTACCTATTTCAAATTATATGTTTAAATAAATTTAAAAAAAAACAAAAACTAATTGTTTTAATATTATTTTGAACACGTTACTTAAGAAGTCAGCAGAACTGTTGAAGCAAAAGCGACTTGATGCTTATAATTAGTTATTGGGTCGCTAAAGCTATGCCGTGTACCATCTCTTTAGTCCAATTCCAACTACCTTTTTTTAGTCTTTCTCTAGTCATTTCTGATCACTTCATCAAGTACTTACCAATAAAAAAATGTAAATACATATATAAAACGTGAAAAAAGAACAACATGAAAAGCCCATTAAGAAATGCAAGCAAACAATCCAACTAAAAATTAGATATAAAAAATAATAATAATTATAATATCACTTATTCTAGAATGCTAAACGAGGATTATTAATTTTTTATGAGATCAACCTCATGTTATGTTTTCTATGCTTTTTCTCACATTGCTTCAAATTTGGATCTTTTTTATTTTTCCTTTGAAAATCAATATATTTAAATCAATCCCATGTTCCCAAATAATCTCATAACTCTGATTATTCATAGAGAAAAAGGACAGAGTCGGTATAATTAATTGTCTCTGAAGCTTCTCTTGAAAATGAAGAACAACAATAGCAATACAAAGCTAATCCTTCTTCACCCTTACATCCAAAAACAAGGAAGTTCAAATCGAATGTGGCTTTTAGCCTTCATTTCAATCTTTACTATAGCTTTCCTCTTAACCCTTATCTACACTAGAGAATCTACAGCCAAAGTAACAGCAACAATTGCGACGACTACTACTACTATTACTTCTTCTTCCTCTACTGTTTCTACAAGCTTAGTAAATAGTACTCCATTATCACCCACAGTAATAAATACCCTTCTTCACTATGCTTCAAGATCAAATGACTCTTACCACATGTCATATTCTGAGATCAAACCCATCTCAGATGTCCTAAGAAAATGCTCATCTCCTTGCAATTTTCTTGTTTTTGGTCTCACCCATGAGACCCTTTTATGGAAGGCTCTCAATCACAATGGTAGAACTGTTTTCATTGATGAGAACAGATATTATGCAGCATATTATGAAGAATTACACCCAGAGATTGATGCTTATGATATTCATTACACAACAAAAGTGAGAGATGTAAAAGTGCTTATAAATACAGCAAAAGAGCAGATAAGAAATGAATGTAGACCTGTACAGAACCTATTGTTTTCAGAATGTAAGGTGGGCATTAATGATCTTCCTAATCATGTTTATGAAGTTGATTGGGATGTAATTTTAATTGATGGTCCAAGAGGAGATTGGCCTGATGCACCGAGCCGAATTTCGCCGATATTCACCGCGGGTGTACTTGGGAGGAGTAAGAAAGGTGGGAATATTAATGCTAAAACACATGTGTTTGTTCATGATTTTAGGAGAGATACAGAGAAGGTTTGGGGAGATGAGTTCTTGTGTAGAGAAAATTTGGTTGATACTACTGAGATGCTTGGTCATTATGTTTTAGAAAGAATGGATGAGAATTGCTTCCAATTCTGCCACAACAAGACTATCTCCGTATTCTCTTCTTCATACTCATCATCACCATCTCCTCAGCCTCAGCCTTAATTAATTAGTCTTGTTTGTCATATAAGCATGCAAATTAATAAGGTGGTAAATGTTTGTATTTTTGATAAAAGAGAAATGTTAAGATTACATAAATTTATATCTATTTTTACACTAAAACTTGTTATATCGTGAAATACCATAGAATTATCGTAAAAAGGAATCATATATATATATGTTTTTCAAAATAATTATGTTATTTAACACTATATAAATAATTTGTATATAAAAAATAAATATAAATTTATGTGATATTAATATTTTTGATTTCATGCTACTTTATAACTTCTTTCTCTTTCTTTGTTGGGTTTGCATGTAAAAATAATTGTATTCATTTTTTCGGTTTTTTAGTCAAATACCAAGTGTTATATACATTTTTAAGAATACAATTGAATCGAAAATGTAGATTTTTATTTCCTTTTCGGTGTGCTTTGGAGTGACCAAAAGAAATTTAGGTCTCTATTGAACTCTTGACCAACTCATTGATTGGGAGTAAAAGCCAAAGCAACTATATGAAGTTTAGAGAAGAACCTCTAAACTGAAACTGTAGTAATGAAGGAAATGTGTTCTTAATTTCTTAATCTCATTGCATCAATATCCAATCCCAGCTTCGCTCAAATCCCCAATAAATGAACAGAGTAAAATTTGCCAAATTAACACATTGAGATTTCTTAAAACTTTTGACAGGTATCAAAGATTACTACAAAAATTAAGTTTGGATGATGACTATTCTAGTATTCTTCTATCATTGATAGATTATGAAATCTATTATAATTGTACAGATCTAAAATGGTTTAAATAACAAGGTAAAATCGTAACCTCTTTATTTTTGCAGGTACATATTTTATGTTTTGTTTCTAAAATTGGGAAAATAACTTCAATAAACTTCAATTAGGAGAATAACATTACAAAACTAACGAAAGCGTTAATTACGTTTGAGACTCCAACATATTAGGGTTGATATATTCAAATATTTCAAAAGTGTATTTATACTCGTTATAACACGTTGAAGTCAATTTTTGTCAACACGTAGACTACCAATGGGTATCACATTCGTTCTGATACTTAAGTCAGTTTATGAGAAAAAAACTAAGATCTGAAGGAATTTAAAGGAGAATGAGTGGTAAGCTCTGGTAAGTTATGCATACCTTTTCTATTTGTGAGGATATATTTAAAGGTTTTGGTAGATAATATATTCGTAAACAAAAAATATTGATTAATTGATATTTAAATATTGAATTATTTAGAATATTAACGAACTTTCATAAATACAAATTATGTCATTAATATTTATTTCTAATTTAAATAATAAAATATATACTTAAATATACACTGATTGTACTCATTTTAATTTTCAATATTATTGTGGACCAATCAAATGGAGCTATACATACCTAGTGATTTTCCTATCCAACAAAAGTCTTCAAGGCCACCTAGGCTATTTTTGAGGCATAGGTAGTATAGTCATATTATCCAGGTATGGTGACTTAGTGACAGTTTGCTTATATGCATCTTAACTAAGTCGTACAACTAGTATCCCAAATGTCTTTATTCCATCATAATATGGAGGTCACAAGCTTTCCAACAGTTGCTATTATGCTTCAAACATAACCATAGTTGAAAAGTTATGGCCAATTAAAGTTTGAAAAAAACTCAAATATGGACCTATGTGTTTGACTTCCCAAATCTTATATCTTTATAGCCTTATTTTACTTGATCCTCTCTCAATTTGTGCCCTTGAAATGAGGGTTGGTGAGAGGTTAAGATTGGACTTTCCAATCTATATATAAACCTGGTCGCTATCAGTTTCACTTACAACTCTCAGTTAGAAATCAAGGTCAGAGCTATAAGGAGAAAGTTTAGAGAGCAATCTCTTACTTCACCTAAATCTTGGTAACTGGATCGATATCTTTATTTTTCCAAGTTTTTTCTTCAATTTTCCTTGAATTTCCATGAACCTTAGGAAATTGAAGAACACTTGTATTCTTAGAATTTTTTTAATTTTCTTTTTATGGATTCAACTGGTAGGCCAGGAACATTTCTGAAGACTTTTTTTAAGAGATAGGAGTTTATGTCCCATTGCATTAGCTTTAATAAACTTATTTCTTAAATTAATATGTTGGGTAGTAAGGCCATAAATGTCATCACAAAAGGGGTCCTGGAAGAAAAATTGGGATGTAAGAGATTTCAGAATTAGGAGTAGATATCTAGACAAATATGACCCAAATTGAACAAGGCAAGACAAAAGGGTTCCGTAGGTTGGCCAAGATGGGACAGAATGATAGAAGCACTAAGAGGTAGGACAACAGTCCGATCGAGAGAATTAGCCATGCGATTCATCAAGAAGTGATGAGGCTGACCATCCACATCCCACTATAGCCAGTGGTCGGGAGGTTCAATTGGCCAATCGACTCGCCGACCATTGATGCTAAACTTTTAATTACTTACATATTCATGAATCACTAATAGGCTAATGATAAGTTACCTTGAGGTCGGTTTCTAAAAGAATTGGCATCTTATTTTAAAAAGTTTGATTATTTTTTAATTAGTTAAGAAAAAAATCCTAAACAATTTATTAGGTGTGAGTTAAGAGAAATGGCCATAAACTCTAAATTAATTTAATAACTAAAAAAAGGGAATTAAACAAATTATTACATAAGACAAGGATGATGAATGAATAAGAAAAATTAGTTTGTATGTCACTTCATGAAAAGAATGAAATAAATTATTTAAATAAAAATTTAGATTTTTAGATGTTTTATTTTTTAAACAAGTAAAACCCTTATAATCATGATGAGTTCTCACAATTCTCAATTAATCAATAACGTCATTATCCAAGCTTGAAATTGATTAATTATTAAATTAAGGAAAATATATACCACATGATCTTCAATTAATTAATAACTTTCTTGGCCAGGATTGAAACTAATCAGCTGGTAAAGTTAAGCTAAATATATTCTTTAATTATAAATCAAGATTTGACTCATCACTAATACATAATTAAAGATAAATTTAACCATATAATTTAATACAAATTCATAACATTAAATTAGATACTTATTCATTCATGCACAACCAAGAAAATATGATTTGCCTAATACCTAGCTCTAAAATATTTTCTTTAATTGTAAATCAAGATTTGATCCATCATGAATTTATAATTAAAGATTTGAAGAATATGAACAAAAAATAAATCTAAAACTTTAATTTATTTAAGCCATAAAATTTCTTCCAATCATTGGAAGCAATACTAAAATTTCATATTACAAGAACTAACCAATCATAACTAAATTAACAAAAGTAAATTAAACTATAAAAGACATAAGATTACAAAGGGAAAAGGAAAATAAAACAATAAAAATACTTCTTGATAAAGAAGATTCCAAATCTCTGAATAAATTATCACTACCGTCTTCAAATCCTTGCATCTTCTTCATAATTGGGAGGTTTTTATCTGTATCTTTATATTATGGATGGTAGAACATGTAAGGTTTATGTGATTTTGGTGATATTCATGAACAAAATATACAAATATAATTTTAGTTTCTAGTTGTGTCCTTCAAGAATATTTTCAAGCTGAAAAAACTATTAAGCTCCAACAATCACAATTCATGTATATCTTTGTTCTTATGCATATTAGAGTTAATGTTAGAAACATAGTAATATTTTGATATTAGGCTAATCAATTGATCGAGATATGTTTAGACCAATTGTGCTATGTAGATCGATCGAGAATCGATCTACTCAATTTTAAAAGTCCTTAATTACTTATTTATTTCACTAGATCAATCGAGCAATTTTTAATTGATTGATTGAGTAGGAGATTGATAAACCCTAGTTCAGAATTAATTATTTATTATACTAGATTGATAAAGAATTAACTACATCGATCGAACAACGTACTCTAAATATCGAGCAGCTTGGCTTTTGATTCTAAAATCTATTTCTAACTCAAATTAAATTGACTTTTTACTATATTGTCTTTTTTCTCGGAAACTCTTTTAAATGATTTTATAGACAATTTTACCTTGACCTACTGCTTCAAAATATTCTTTATATATAAACCTAAGTGCACAACTTTAATCAACCACACAAGAGCATTATTCTTTTCATCTCATTCTCTCTCTTTTGTTTTGCAAAAACTATTCAAGTAGGTTTCTTCATTAAGTTAAGTTATCAAACATTTGTGGTTGTGTTTGATGAATTTATAAGCCTACAATATTTGTGATATTGTGCTTTAAATTGATTGTTCTAGGGTTGCTAATTGATTTTGATTTATCTTATATATTTATTAAATCATCTAGTTAAGGTTATTCATTATTAAATATACTATAAGACATACATTGGCACTTATGTTATTGTGCTAAAGTTTCAATTATTGGTTGAACGGGTTCTATTGCTTATGCGACTCAAGTTTTCAAAATGTTAATTTGGATCCAAACATTTTTTTTGTAAAGGCTATGATGAAAGCAGCAGGTTATAAGTAGTGGATAGTTAGGTGATTTTCCACTTAGGTCATTAGTATGGCCTAGGTTGTTTCCACCTAAAAATCTCAAGTCTCAAACTTCACATTTCTTTCATTATTTTATTTACATGTGATTGCGGTCTGATTGTTTGTGAAAATTTTAATTTGTTTTAATTTTATTGATTATCTATTTACACCTTCTAGCTAACTAGGTGTATAACTAAAAAAAGAAACTTTCATTTGGTGTCAGAGCTCACTGGATACACTTAATATGTCTAGGACCTTGTTACCGATTATCTTATTGAGGGTGATAGCTTAGATGTTAAGAAAATTAAATTTTCTATTCTTTAAGAAAATTAAATTTTCTATTCTTTTTGAAAATTATATTTTGTAATATCAAAATAATGCTTTAAATTTAAGTCTTATAAGTTTGAAAGAAGAAAATAACATTATTGTTACTAATAAAGAAAAATTGGTGCAAGAGTTAAAAAATCCGTGAAAGTTATAAAAAGACTAACAATTAAAGCTGAAAGGTTAAGCCTTTTGGAGAGAAGATAGGGATTGGATATGTAGATGAACACACTACATTAACCTTTTCAAAATCAACTATTGATCGCCACACAAATTGTGTGTGCAATGAATATTCAAGTATATGTATCGCAATAAGTAATATATGATAAGAAAAGATCGTTCCTATGAATATTATTTTATTAGAAACTAATTTTAAAAACTAAAAAAATAAAAATCAAAGCCTTTTGTGTTTTTATATTTTAAGGAAGCAAAATTAAAATAACTAAAAGTAAATAGAAATAATTAATTAAATAAGATTTGGTAACTAAGAAGATATATGAGAAAATATCTAGGAATACTTAATCCTCAAATTTTCTAAACATGTGAATCGCTAAAATCTCCACAATATACATGCAATTTACTACACACCATATAGCAATTAATTTAATCACACTCTCATGCCAATTAAATTACATACTATTAATTAAGTTAATCATTATAGATGACATACATAAGAATCATACATCTCTCCCTAAAAACTATACATGTTATTTAATCAAGACAATAAATTAAATAATTTACTCAAATCTATCTAATTGTCTCTATAGATAAATTATTGGCCAAAAAATTAATAGTATAAAAATTAGATTAAATAATATAATTAAATTAAAATTATAATTGAGGTAAAATATTAAATCATCAAATGGTGAAAATTGGGTTCATAAGATCCTTAGATTAATAAATTAACTACACATAATTGTGTTCATAAAGCTCATATTTTTCATTAAAAAATACATAAGAATTTATAAAAAAAATAGTAGAAGAAGAAATAAAATCAAAATCTTGAATTGGAGTGGTAATCTCCTCTTGAATCTCCACCAAAATTGTGTCCCCTCTTGAATGTTTCTGTATATTCTCTCTTTTTAGCTCCAAAGATTGACCAAAATCATGCTAATGACAGTCTCTTAGGGTTTATGTGGTGATTAGGGGCCTAAATATAGCTCAGGTGTGATCTGAACCATCAGATCAGCTTCAGATTAAGGGATGAGATCAAAACAAAACTAACAATGCCAGCCTATCAGAGCACAACACGTGGCACACCAAATTCATTAGGCGAATTAGAGCGCGATGTGTGGTAGGGAAGACCGGTCAGAGTCAAAGCTTTTTGAGTTAGTGCCACATGGTGCAATGTGATTCATGAAAATAGATGGCATAGCGACACTTGGCAAGGCAATTTGACCGATCTCTGAACTCGGATTGAACGTCGTGCTAACACGTGGCACGCGATTCGTCCTCCACACATGGGGCTAACATGATTCATTGTCCCTAATTATATGGCATCTGCATGGCTTCCGCTCAATTCAGAAAGATGAAGGGCCAAAAATTCAAAATAGGGGGTACAAATTCCCTATCTCATTGGGAGCGAAAAATGAATCGACATCTAGATGTGATACAACCTTTTCTATTTGAGTTGGGAAAGAATGGTGAATGCCATCCAAACTGTCCAATGAAGAATAAAAGGAGAGAAAAGCGCCAATGGCATATGAAGCACATGCCTATGCTTACGTGGTATGCAATATGGTAGTTCCTGATTGGCCCTGCGTTAAAAATTTATAAAAAAAATCCATAACAATTCTAGAAAAATCCCAAAAAATTTCAAAAATTATATTTTCACCCCTTTTCACTAAAAAGTTTATATTTAATATTTTTGGTCCCAAAAATATTATTTATTGAATAAAACAAATAAATATTAAGTTAAAAAAGTACTCAAATGACTCTACTTTCATAAAGTCATCACACCCTCAAACTTAACTCTTTGTTTGTCCTCAAGTAAATCCAAGTATAATTAAATAAAATAACATGGGTAGTATATTCATGAATATACTTCTATTAGTACATGCATATTTTATGAAAACTATCCATATCAAAAGTCGTACAATCCTATGATAAAGAGGTTCACATATTCATCGATCAACGTTCCATCAATACAAGGATATGCAAGGTTTTTGATAAAAAATTTTGTGTGTGTGTACTACACATGATATCGTTCGATACATTCATGAAGTAATCCTATACGAGTATGCTAATCTATTCAATCTTAGAACAAAGCCTCATAAGTCTATTTTTCATATCCCTCTCCACTAATATAAATATGCACTTATCTCAAGATCAATAAGGACTTTACATAGTTGTAATGTAAGGATTAGATGGAGGGTCGATAAATGAAGACACTTAGGCTCTTTTCACACCTTAACTTTTTTTTTATCATACACTTTTTAATTGCAGTTGAGCTTTTATTTGATATTTCAGTGAACCCTCTTTTGTTATTCTTTTCATATTCTTCTATTACACATATTTTTTGTAACTTCATAACATCCTCAAACTTATTTTCAATTCTATTTTCTTTTTCTTTATAGGGATAATTATGTTGTGAGTTTTCTTCTTCTTTTTTATTTTTTTATTTTTTTATAAGGTGTATTACATTTCACCTTACTCTATAGCATTACACATGATTGCATTTTCTTTCCATACAAGCTAAAGGTGCAAGGATAAAAGTAATTCTTATTGGTTAGGCATAAAATGTGGCTTTAAGATATGAAAGGTTCTTTGATAGGCTCAAAAGGATGACTATGTATATTAATAATGGTTAGCTTGAAAGTGTCAATCAATTCAAATAAGGCTTAATTTAGCAAGAAAAATAATTTAGGCCTTATTTTGCCTCAAAGGATAATCAAATAGATTCTAAAACTTAATAGACCTCATCGACTAGCATACTTCACTACAAATATTTTCTCAATAATCACACCAAAATCAATTATGAAATATACATAAAAATTTGAATCAATTCAATCAAAATTAATATGCATATCGCATGATTAATGTAAATATCTTAACAAATATGTTGCATTCCTTATCCTAGTCATGAAAACAAATTTTTATCATAGAATTCATATGTTTCATATCAAGCATGCATACCTTTAGTTTTCATATATTTATCAATTTCTACCCAAATCATGATTGAAAACATCCTAAAAATTAAAACAAAATTCCCTAAAAATTTAAAATGCATACTAATACTAAGGTAGAGAATGAAGTTCTCTCCCCCAAACTTAAATTACACATTGTCTCCAATGTTCACATATAAATATGAAAAGGTAAAAGAAAAATAAAAATCCCTTAGTCTTGGCACATCGCATCTATCGTTGAAATGCTCATTCTTATCAGGCTATTGGTCTCCACATTTATTAACCTATAAAACAAAAATAATGAAAATATAAGTAAAATAACATTTTTTTGCTTCCCAACCAGTGTCACATTTAACGTCCTTGACTAGACGGTCATATCAAGTCCTAAGGCACATCCCTTTGTGTTTTCCTGGAAACATCTTGAGTCTTGATTTGTTCAATAATACTTTATTTTTTGGATCGCAAACATGGTGATCAATTCTTTTCTCATGCCATATTTTTGTTTTCTTTTTGAAATTTTTGGCATTCTTGTAAGCACTCCATCGTAACTTATCCAATTTATGTATTTCTAACAGCTTTTTCACCTCTCCATTGGACTTTATCACTTTCATACTTGACTGGGTATAGGAGGGTAAAAGTGTGGGGTCTAAACTTGGTAGCTCTTCAATTGATGGTTTGAGCTTAAATCCCATCTCACAATTTTCCATAATCGCCTTTGATACATACACAAGAGGTGCATCCTCCAAAAAGTTCACACAATCCACAATATCAACCTTTGATTCCATACTTTCAAAACTAAAGCAGGTTGAGTTATTTTCTGGTGAGTTTATGTCCTTATTCATAGCATCAAGTGTAATAGTCTCAAGTGTGATCGACTTAATAGATTCTTTTTAAGTTGTCCCCACATTCAGTAACATTTATTCTTAATCATTCATTCGCATTATTAATGTCAAGGGGTTCAGATGCTTTAAAAACTTAAAACATTACTTGTTCATCTTGCACTCTCATTGTAAGTTTACATTTTTGTACATCAATGAGTGCTCTTTCGGTTACTAAGAATGAACGACCAAGTATGATAGGAATGTCATGATCCTCTTCCATGTCTAGCACAATGAAGTCCATTGGAAAGATGAATTTGTCTACTTTTACTAGAAAATATTCTACCACACCCCGAGGTCTCTTAATTGATCTATTTTCCATTTGTAATGTTACTAAAGTTGGTTTTCCTTTACTAACCACCAACCTTTTGAAGACCGATAATGGCATGAGATTAATGTTAGAACCTAAGTTATATAGTGCCTTGCCAAAATAAATATTCCCAATAGTTCAAGGGAAGTCAAAACTACCTAGATCTTTCAGTTTTTGTGGTAGTTTTCTATCAAGGATGGAACTACAACCTTTATTCAAGGTTAATGTTTCATGATCTCCAAGCCTCATTTTCTTTGATAGTATATCCTTCATGAATTTGGCATAAGACGGTATTTGTTCAAGTGCCTCTACAAATGGTATATTTATGTGCAGCTTCTTGAAGACTTCCATAAATTTTGAAAACTGCATATCTGAATTTTGCTTTTGCAAACTTTGATGGAAAGGAATATTGGGTTTGTAAAGGTTGTTTTTCTTTGGCTGAATTATTTCCTTTTCAATGCTCTCTTTATCCACTAGTTCCTCTTCATCCTTGTTAATTTTATGTTTCTCCTCATCCTTTTCTATTTTATGTTCTTGTTTTAAAGTTTTACCACTCCTCAAGGCTATGGCGTTGTATTGGTCCTTACCTTCTCTTCTTGGGTTTATAATTGTGTCACTTGAAAGGTTACCTTGAAGCCTTTGATTTATAGAAAGAGAAAGTTTCCCCATTTGGTTCTCCAAATTTTGAATTGAAGCCTCTTGAGTGGACACTTTTGTATTTACTGATTGGATGAAGTCTTTCATCATCACTATTAAAGCATTTGTATTGTCTTGAGTAGATGGGTTCTTATCTTGTGCTTGTGATTGTTGTGGTTGTTGAAAACTAGGTGGTGGAAATGATTGATGGTTGAATTGATTACCACCTTGACTGTTGTTATTACTCCAAGAGAAATTTGGATGTTGTCTCCATCCATAGAATATGGATTCAAGGTTATTTGGACAATTATCAAACAAATGAGCTCCTCCATAAAACACACATGATACTCTTGAATCTTGGACCTAGTTTATACTCGTTGGCGAGTTTTGAGCCTTCAAAAGATTAACCAAAGATGACACTTGAGAAATAAGTGTTGTGATATCACTTACCTCATGCACTCTGGCTACTCTTCTTGTGTTTGTCATTCTATCCATTGGCCATTGATAATTATTGCTAGTTGTTTTCTCAAGTAAATCATAAGCTTGATTGTAAGATTTAGCTATCAAAGCTTCATTAGCAGATGCATCAACAATAGTTCTTGTTTGAGTATTGAGACCATTGTAAAAAGTCTCCATTTGAATCCAAGAAGGAATACCATGATGAGGACACTTCCTTAGCAATTCCTTGAATCTTTCCCATGCTTTATATAAAGATTCTATTTTGTATTGTTGGTAGGAAGTAATTTCATTCCTAAGATTGGCATTCTTTGTTGGTGGGAAGTATTTAATCAAGAATTTCTCCGCCAAACCATTCCAAGTTGTAATGGAATCAGATGGTAAAGATTTAGCCAAGCTCGAGCACGGTCTCGTAAAGAGTAAGGGAACAATCTAAGCCTAATTGCCTCATTGGTCACACCATTGAACTTAAATGAATATACAACTTCAATAAACAATTTAAGATGAAGATAAGGATCCTCTGTTGGTAATCCGTTGAATTTTCACCCTTTGTAGCATTAGAAACATCACTGGTTTTAACTCAAACTGATTAGCTTGAATGTTTGGCCTTGTAATACTTGGATTTACCCATTCCAACATAGGTATTACATATTCATTCATAGTTCTATCTCTATCATCCATCAGAAGCATTTGATTGTTCAAGTTTAGCTCATTATTGTTTATGTCTAATGGATTAGCCATTTTTTTTCTCTTAATGATAACATATTGTTTCCTTATTGACTTCAAAGTACGCTTAATTTTCATATCTAAAGGTAAGATTTCTCCCTTACAAACTCTGCTCATGCAATAGACTCAACTATGTTTCAACAATACTAAATGAGATTCTAAATAAAACTAAATAAAATTAAAAAATAAATTAAAATTAAAATTAAAAAAATAAATAAAGAAAATGAATTAAAATTAAAAAAAAATAAGAAAATAAATTAACTAAAATAAATAAAGAAATAAGTAAGTGAAAAAATAATTAAATTAAAACTAAAATTAAAATTAAAGTAAAGAAAAATAAAAAAAATTAAATTCTAATATTTATAAGCACCAAAAACTTGATCGTCATACAAATTGTGTGTGCAATGAATATGTAAGTATACGTATCACAATAAGTAATATAATGATAAGAAATTATCATTCTCAAAGAGATTATTTTATTAAAAACTAATTTTAAAAACTAAAAAAATAAAAATCAATTTCTTTTGTGTTTTTATATTTCAAGGAAACAAAATTAAAATAACTAAAAGTAAATAGCAATAATTAATTAAATCAAATTTGGTAACTAAGAAGATATATGAGAAAATATCTAGGAATACTTAATCACCTAATTTTCTAAACATGATAATCACTAAAATCCCTCCAATATAATTTTCAATTAATTACACGATCAATTGAATCTAACCTAACATGCATTCTTCTCTCAAGTAAATTACACATTATATAGTAATTAATTTAATCACACTTTTATGCCAATTAAAGTGCATACTACTCATTAAGCTCATCAATTATGGATCACATACATAAGAATCATATATCTCTAGCTAGAAACTATGCATGTTATTTAATCAAGACAAACAATTAAATAATTCTCTCAAATCTATCTAATTGTCTCTATAGATAAATAATGCCAAACAATTAATACCATAAAAATAATATTAAATAAATATAATTAAATTAAAATTATAATTGGGGTAAAATATTAAATCATCACATGATGAAAATTGGGTTTATAAGATCCTTAGATTAACAAATTAACTGCACATAATTGTGTTCATAAAGCTCATATTTTTCATAAAGAAAGACATAAAAATTGATAAAGAAAAGAGTAGAAGAAGAAATACAATTAATCTCTTGAATTGTAATGTTAATTTCCTCTTGAATCTCCACCAAAATTGTGTTCCCTCTTGAATTTTTCTATATATTCTCTCTTTTTAGCTCAGAAAGTTGACCAAAATCATGCTAATGATGGTCTATTATGGTTTATGGGGTGATTAGGGGCCTAAATATAGCTCAGGTGTGATCTAAACCATCAAATTAGCTTCAGATAAAGGGATGAGATCATAACAAGAAAAATTGATAGCTCCAACTAATCACAGTGTGATACGTGGCACACAGAATTCTTTGGGTGAATCAGAGTGAGATGCATGGCAGGAGAGATTGGTCAATGCCATATGGTGCAACGTGATTTGTGAAAACGGATGGTATGGCACATGGGTGGAACGCACAGAGCAATGGTGTGGAAACATGTGGCAAGGTGATTTGATCGATCTTTAAACTCAAATTGAACACCGTGTTGACACATGGCACGCGATTCATCCTCCTCACACGTGACATAACATGATTTGCTATCTCTACTTACTTGCCATTCGTGTGGCTTGCCTAGTCAGCTCCTATGCTTATGTGGCATTCCACATGGTTGCTCATGATTGGCCCTGCGTTAAAAATTCATAAAAAATCCATAATAATTCTAGAAAAATCCTAAAAAAAATTTAAATATTATATTTTCACCCCTTTTTCAATAAAAAGTTTGTATTTTAATATTTTTGGCCCCAAAAATACGATTTATTGAATAAAAAGTAAATATTAAGTAAAAAAAAGTACGCTAATGACTCTACTTTCATAGAGTCATCAACTGTGTTTGTAAAACATTGCAATCCCTAGCTATTACACATAACACACACATCTCTTACATATTCTTCTATGTTTATTCCTATATGTTAAGACTGTGGTAGAAAGGTACATATTAGACTAGATCTAGATTCTTTATTACCTATAATTATGCTGATAATCTACATGCATCCTATTCAAGAAATAACAGTCACATCTTCAAAAACCATCACGTGATTCAAAAAACTAGAAAAGTTTGGATTAAAATATATGATTTAAATTGTTATCTAGTCCATACTACATTTAAAGCTAAATCTTCTATTTCCTGGTATTTTGATAGGAGTTGTTCTAGACATATCACTGGTGATCATTATCTTTTCAAAAAAATTGAAAAATATAATGAAGGAATATTTAATTTTTTACGATGGAAATAAATCAAGGATTATTGATAAATGTACAATTCAAATTGATGGTATGCCTAGGTTAGATGATATACTCCATGCTGATGGACTTAAAACCATCCTAATAAGCATCACTCAAATTTGTGACAAAAACTATAGTGTATAATTTATCAATAATCATTATATTATAACATATCCAAAAAATCAATGTGTGACTAGAGTAACTAGGTCTTTGGATGATTGCTACTACTTGTAACTTAGCTAATGATCATTCTATTTCATTGTGGCATCAAAAGATGGGACATATCAATTTTAAAGATCATGTTAACTTAAGAAAAAAAAAAAGAAATTGTGTGTGGTTTATCTATGCTTCTGAAAATAAAATAAAAACCTTTTGTGGACCATGACAACTTTTCAAACACACTTGCTCTTCCCATAAGAGAATTAAAGGAGTTAACATAAGTAGAACACTTGAGTTAATTAATATTGATCTCATGAGTTCTATTAGAAATGAGAGTTTAGGTGGAAAGAAATATATTATCATTGTTGTTGATGGTTTTTCTCATTTTACATGGGTATGATTCATGAAAGACAAAATCCAATGCTTTAGAATTTTTTAGTTTATTTTGTCTTAAAGTGTAGATTGAAGAAAGCAACAAAATAACTAATGTTATGAGACCAAGGATAGATCATGGGATGGAATTTGAAAACTTAAGATATGCTCAATTATGCAAATAGCATGGTATAGCTCACGATTTCACAACACTAAATACCCCACAGCAAAATGAGAAAATTGAAAGGAAATGTTGTAAGAGATGGAAATAGTCCTACTACATGCAAAGGATATTCCCAAGAAGTTTTGGGCTGAGGTAATAAATACTTCATGCTACATTGTGAACCATGTTTACATACTTCAAGATACAAACCAAATTCTCTATGAGTTATGGAAATGTAAGAAATGTAATCTTAAACATCTACATGTGTTTGGAAGTAAATGTTACATCCTTAGACACCTTGAGAATCTAGGAAAATTTGAATCTAGAAGTGATGAAGGTATCTTTTAGAGTTTTCAACTTAAGAACTAATACTATGATGGAGTCCATCAATGTTGTTATAGATGATACAGGTGATAGTACTCCAATGATTGATGATAAATATGAAACTTTAAGCACAAGCTTGCCAGTTGAGGAACAAATTGAGGAAATGCTTGACATTGAAAAGGTGGATAATGAGCTAGATTAAGAGTAAACCTTGGATGGCAAGGTCACCATACCTAACACTCAAACTAAGAGGTCAACACATACTGCCAAATACCAACCAACCAAAAATATCATTGTTGATCCAAATGAAAGTGTGGCAACTAGAAGGAGATAAGTAAGTGAGATAACTCATCTTTTCTATGTTTCTCAAATAGAACAAAAAAATGTTAACGAAACTTTAAAATATGTTTTTGTAAAAATGCCATGCATGATGAGCTAGCTCAATTCACGAGGAATGATGCTTGGACATTAGTACCTAGACCTAAAGATAAAAGCATCATAAGAACCAAATGGGGATTTAAAAATAAATCTGGTGAACATGATATTATGATTAGAAACAAAGCTAGGCTAGTTGCACAAGGATATAAACAAGTTCAAGAATTGACTTTGATGAAACTTTTGCTCCTGTAGCTAGGTTAAAATCAATTAGGCTTTTACTTGCCATTGCATGTTTTATGAAATTTAAACTCTTTTAAATGGATGTAAAATCTACCTTCTTAAATGGATTACTTAGTGAAAAAGTCTATCTTGGACAACCAAAAGGTTTTATTGACCAATAATTTCTCGAAAATGTTTATAAACTTAATAAGACCCTTTATGGTTTGAAACAAGCCCCTATAGCCTTGGTATGAGAGAGTTGTAGCTTACCTTTTGAATAAGAGATTTGTTTGAGAGGGAGTTGATAAGACTCTTTTTATTAAAAATACTAAAGAAGATATATTCATAGCTCAAATATATGTCAATGACATAGTTTTTAGGTCAACATCCAATTCTCTTGTTAATGATTTTGTGAGTACAATGACTAGTTAATTTGAAATGTCTATGATGGATGAGCTCACATATTTTCTTGGTTTAAAAATTGAACAATTAAATAATGGAATCTTTATTTTTCAAACCAAGTATTCGTGTACTTTAATTAAGAAATTTGAACTTGAAATAAGTAAGAATTTCTTAACCCTTATAAGCATTAATACTAAGATTTTAATGGATGAGTTAGGTAAGAGCATTGATCAAACACTATATATAATCATGATATGAAGCTTATTGTACCTCACAACAAGTAGATCTGATATTTGTTTTAATGTTAGTGTTTGTGCTCGTTATGAATTAGATCCTAAGGAATTACACATTGATCATGACCAAAAGATCATCAGGTATGTCTCTGGAACAAAAAAACTTTTGGTATTTGGTTTACTTATGATACTACATGTGAAATTAGTGGATATATAGATGCAAATTGGGCAGAAAATCAAGATGTAAGAAAAGAAACTTTAGGTGGATGCTTCTATATTGAGAACAATCTTGTATCATAGCATAATAAGAAACAAAATTCCCCTTTACTATGATAACACTAGTGCCATATATATCTCTAAAAATCCTATTTTGCATTCTTGGATAAATATATAGGGATTAGATATCATTTTATTAGGAAACTAGTAGAAAATAAAGTTTTATCCCTTGAGTTTGTGTCTATTGAAATGCAATAAGCTGATTTATTCACTAAGGCACTTGATATCCAAAGATTTAAATCTTTTAGAAGTGTCTTAGGAATCTACACTATTGATTAAATTTCTTAATTATTATTTTTTTAGGTATATAAAAAAGGGAAGAAGACTTGTTTTAACTTGGCATGAACATTACATACTACTTTCATTTTTTCACTATGCATTATGCAAATGAATATTGTGATTTTTGCATTTACATATTTCTCACATCTAGTATTCAATGTCAACATGAACCTACCCACATACTCATTGGATACATAATTATATCATGCTTGAAGAGTATAACTAATTATTTGAGATTTTTGGGCATGAGATAACATTAACTGTGAAAATTATGATTGAACTCTGTCTTTCATTATATAAAATGTTGATATTGAGATAAACCTAGTTTTGAGATTGCTACTTACAGTGATGTGTGAAAGCTACTACAATGAGTGGAGAGGGTTACCTCATGACTAGTGTGAAAGTCATCATTCTATGTATATTGGAAATAGTTGTAAAGAATAAAAAATAATTGAATGGATAAAGAAAGAGTCCCAAATGTTTATACAATAAGAAAAATAAATAACCATTCTCTCATACAAAATGAAAATAAAAGTAATATGATAAATATTGAGAGGGAATGAAGAAATTTAATTAAAGTTCTCTTAGTATGAAAAATTTATTATGTGCAAGAATGAATTCAACTAAAATTTATGCATGATTGGTGATACTTTTTTCTTTAAATCTTTGATATTTAATCATAAATGAACTAATTGACATATTGTTATAGTTCAATATTTATCTCACTTTAGGTGACTGCTATTAAGTCACTATATGTGTTAGTATGTTAGTATGTTTGTATGCCTGGTTTACATATGTTTATGTTGTTAATGACTAGTCACACAAATCAATTTTTGCATTTTTGTGTAATGTTCCGATCATGTCTAGCTTAATCTACTATCCTAATTAACAAAAAAAATTATATTTATCATATTTTATAAATTTTTGTCCTTTTTATTTTATTTCAAGAGAGTTCATTCATAGTATACATCTTCTTCTTCATCATATTGGACTTAAGCTTCAATGTTATATTTTATTCATATGACAAAAATAGAGAGAAAAATTAGAATTTACATTTATAGGGAGAATCAATTTTGAAAATTCTTTTTGAAGTATTATACATAGGGGAATATATGTTTTTAAATTCTACCTAATGATTACTCATACTCATAAATATTCTTTTCTTGTTATATTGTTATATACACTGAACTAATGAATAATGAGACTTTCGAGACAAGTTGTTTGGTTCTTTATGTCTTTGTTTTTCAATGTAAACATGATTTTTCGAGATTCAAGCAAAGATGGTTTCAATGGATCATAAGATAGTTTGACTATGTAGAAAATAAGTTTTCCTATGAGCATTATGTCATGAGAGAGAGATTTTTTCAAATAAATATCCCAAAGGAGTAGATTGTAAGGTTTATATGAGAGTTGGCAGTAGTCATGAACAAAATAAACAAATATAATTTTAGTTTCTTAGTCTATCCTTGAAGAATATTTTCAAGCTAAAGAAAACTATCGAGCTCAAACGATCACAATTTAGGTATATCTACATTCTTATACACATTAGATTTCCTGTTGGATATATGGGAACATTTTGAGATTAGGCTACTTAATCAATCAAGACATTTATAGATCGATCTAGCTATATATATTGATCAAGAATTAATCTACTCAATTTATAAAGTTCTAAGTTACTTATTTAATTGACTAGATTGATTGAGTAATTAATAGTTAATCGATTGAGTAATTAATATTCAATGGATTGAGTACTCGATCCATCAATTTCTTTGTTAGATCAATCGATCTTGGTTCAAAATTAATTATTTATTATCCTAAATCGATCGAGAATTGACTGGATAGATCAAACTATGTACTCGATTCATCGAGAAAATGTTAGATTGATCGAGCAACCAAGGTTTTGATTTTAAAACCTATATCTAACTTGAATTGAATTGGCTTTTTACTATATTGTCCTTTTCTATAAAAATATTTTAACTAATTTTATAGACAACATAGTAATTTTACCTTGACCTAATGCTTCAAAATATTTTATATATACAAATCTAAGTACATAAATTTAATCAACCACACAAGAGCATTATTCTCTTCATCTCATTGTCTCTCTTTTGTTTTGCAAAAAATATTCAAGTAGGCTTCTTCATTGAGTTAATTTATCAAAAATTTGTGTTTATGTTTCATGAATTAACAAGCCTACAGTGTTTGTGATATTATACTTTAAACTGATTGTTTTATGGCCATTAGTTGATTTCAATTTATTTGATATATTCATCAAACCATCTAGTTAGGGTTATTCATTATTGAATCCACTTTAGGATACATATATACACTTATGTTGTCATGCTAATGTTTTAGATACTTATTGAACTGGTTCATTTTCTTGTGTGACACAAGTTGTCGAAATGTTGCTCTAGATCCAAACACCTTTCTTGTTGAGGCTATGATGAAAGAAGAGGCTGGTAAGTCAATTATATGTGGGCTTTATCTTGATGGATAGTATAAGATATGGCCTTTTAACTGGACCTTATTTTTCATAGTAGATAGTTAGGTGGTCCGATAAACTGGTGGTTTTTCACTTAAGTCATTAGTGTGACCTAGGTTGTTTCCACCTAAAAATCTCAATCTTTATATTTTCAAATTATTTTATTTACACATTATTGCATGCGTGCCCGTTTGCAAAAAAATTAATTTATTGTAATTTCACTGATTATCTATTTATTCACTCTTTAGCTAATTTGGTCCTCAACTAAAAAAGAAACTTTCAAAATGGCTACGGGAGTTGGTAAATAAATGTGTGGCTTGAAATTGTCTTAAGAGGATTTAGGGTGTATTTATAGGTTTAATTTAGGGGTCAAACATGTTTAGAATGTATACTAGAGTTTCTCATAGATTTTTACACTCGTGGCATAACAAGCTCTATTCTACGCCACTAAATTCATTGAATTTTGATTTATTAGTTGCAACTCAAGAATGTTTTTCCATTACACATAAGAAGTTAGGTCGTGGAATGCATAGAACTTCAGAAAACACAAATTGGATCCTAGAGGCTTATGTCGTAGCATGGATATTTCGGGGGGCATAATGTGCATATAAATCCTAGAATCACTAATAGGTACCCAAGAGCAACCCAACATAGCATGAAATATGTCTGAGCCATAGTGCGCATAGAAGTTTTGGTCTTTGACATTCTAGTTTACTCCAAATTCTTTGAGTTTTCATTAATTACCCGATTTTCACACTTTTTGTTCATGTTTGTCCAAGATTCTTTTGAAATCACTTCAACTTTCAAAACACAAAAATATCCTCTAAAACTAGATAAAAGTAAAATAAAACATAAATTAAAAAATTAAAAACAAAGTATATAATAGGTCAAAGTAATTTTCATCATATACTCCTAAACCTACATTTTGCTAGTCCTCGAGCAAAATTAAAACTAAAAAGAAAAATTTAAAAACTACAAACTTAAATCAACAAAATTTCTCATGGTCAATTATGAAATACATGGGTACATGCACAGTCAACCTCTGAGATGCACATCAATCCACCTACGATCCCATATATGATTATACTTCGAGATATATATCATATATGTATTAGTCAACGTCCTCGTCATATGGGCAACAAACGTCCTTGTACAAATAGAATCTAGGTGGTTCACTCTAGAACATAATGGGGGTCTAACTCCGAAGCCCATGTGTAGTCAAACTGCAAGACCTATAGACGAAAAATCTCCGAGATACATGTGAATACATTATGAACCTTTAGTCCATTGAAAATAGTCTGTTGAAACTAGTAATCCATGCGTACCATAATCTGTAAGACATAGATATAGGTATAACACTCCCCATAAAATTCCTCTCATGATGCATGTATAACATCTCAAATGCAATGTGTAATATTTTTAATATTTGTTTCATATTAAAAAATTTCATGTATACATATAAAAATGTTTATAACAAATATTTCATTATAATAACATTTATAACATTTCTCATAAATATATGGCATATTTTTTATTTTATTCGTAATATATAATGTATGACATTTTCATAACATAATGCATGAATAAAAAATTGGAATAAGAACCCCATCTAGAAACTTATCCATTCACGCTCCAAAGCCTACCGCTAACTCCTTTTTTTCTATTTAGCATAAAATAATCAAAAAATTGTATTCTTACAAGAATTAGTGATATCCTAAGTTAACTTATGCAACATAGGATTAATGCTTAAAAGAAGGATTTTACCTTTTTTAGTTTGTCGAAATAGAAATTAATAATTTTTCATCCTGTCCCTCCACCTTTCCAAACTTGAACGCATGGATATTTCATCCTCGAATCATACTTATAATGTACCAAAAATAGTAAAATCTTAGAGAGAAAGAGGGCTAGGATTTTTCGTTGTGAGAAAAGTTTCTAAATTTGCAAGTATATATAACTAAAATTGTTGCTTGTAGGTCGATCGCCAAGCACCCCGACAAGACCCCAGTAAGACCCAATGAGTGTGTTAATTTCTCATGTCTTGTCACCTTGCACTTGTTAGGTGGCGAGATCCTGATGAGCTTGTCCAAAAAAAATTACAATTTTGCGATCGATTTCATTTTTCACACAAAATTTTCCAATACGTTGCTACCTCTTAAAATATTATTAAAAATTCTTTTATTGAAACTTTTATAATATAAATCACAAAAGTTCTATACTGAATGTAAATGTTTGTTTGCCAAGTATTTGTTGAATCTATCTTTACTTTATTTCATTAGATTAGGTATTTAAAAAACCAAACTTTGTGACATAATGTTTAGGTTTAATTTTTATTTTTAAGAATTGGTTGAAATATTTAAAAACCTTAGAAGTATATTTATCATTTTCTATAAGTTATTTGTATACTTGCAAACTATTTAAAAATATATACAATTTGTACACCAAGTTTTGGCACACCAAGTTTTTGGCATTGTTGATGAAAAACTAATAATAGTATCAAAAACAAGCTAAATTTTATACTATAAAGTTTTTGGCGCTGTTGCAATGGAAGAATATCATTTTTATATTTTTATTATCAAAATATTAAAAAACATTTGTGCATTAAATATTGTGATTTTAATTTAAAATTTTAAAATATCTAGGTTATTAAATAATAACTTTAAATATTTTAAATTTTAAATTTAAAAAAATTAAATTTAAAACAATGAAAAATAAATTTTGTTTTTTATAAAAAATAAAAATAAAAAAAAACTTAATTTAATTTTCTTTTCTTTCATTTTATTATTTTATTATTGTTTTGTGTACACAACATATAATATTTAATATACTTAATGTAATTAGTTTATGAATTGTATAAAAATTTCTTTGTATTATAAATTTTTTATAGTACAAATTGTTTGTGACATATTTATATATTTATTTTATCTTTATTTTTCAAACTTGACAAGCGATATTTTTTTGTACAAAGTTTATACGAGGTAGCAGGTATTTTGGGTACCCTCTCAGACCTTACAAAAATATCATAAATAGAGCTAATAGATTGTCAAAAAGATTGGACTTTGAGGTCCTTCAACCTTTATTTGAACAAAATTTTGGATCAAACCTTGACAGTCCACTTGAACCAACAAATATGGGAGAAATCCAAAAATTAAGGAAACCACTATGAAGGAGTATACAAGGCTAATCATTTACACTACTACTGTCTCTATCCAACTGGGTGAGGCTACTCGGAGTTATGAATAGAGAAATATTTTTTTTCATGTTACCTTCTTTCAATGGATTGCCTAATAAAGACTCATTGTCTTTCATATGAACCCAATTTTCACCATATGATAATCTAATATTTTACTCTAATTACGATTTCAATTTAATTATATTATTTAATCTGATTTTTATGCTATTAAATATTTAGCCAACAATTTATCTATAGAGGTAATTAAACAGATTTGAGAGAATTATTTAATTGTTTGTCTTGATTAAACAACATGCATAGTTTCTAGGTAGAGATGTATGATTCTTATGTGTGTGATTCATAATTGATGAACTTAATGAGTAGTATGCAATTTAATTTACATGAGAGTGTAATTAGGTTAATTGCTATATGGTGTGTAATTTATTTAAGAGAGAAATACATGTTATATAAGATTCAATTGATCATATAATTGATTAATAATTATACTCGGGGAATTTTACTGATTCAAATGTTTAGAAAATTGATGAATCAAGTATTCCTAGATATTTTCTCATATATCTTCTTACTTTCTAAATATGATTTAATTAATTATTCTTATTTATTTTTAGTTCTTTTAATTTTGCTTTATTAAATTAGTTTCTAAAAAATCTAAATAAATAATAAAATTTAAATTTAAAAAATCAAAAATTGAGAGCCACAGTTCCAGATATTATTCCATGAACAATAAATTAAAAACAATTTAAAAAATAAAATATAAAGAGCTATTGTTTCGGATACTGCTCATGAATAATAAATCAAAAATTTTAAAATTGAAAAAAATGGAGTTCATATTGAATCCAGTTGTCGCGGCATAGAAAAAATAGTTTGTGGCGGCACCATTAAATATATATATATATATAATAATAAACTAAAAAAGACAAACTATGTAATATCATGAAAGTAAATATCTAAGAGAGTTATGCATAATATACTAGTTATTGGAAGCCTTTGTGCCACTAGTCTTTCCTGGGAATGTTGCTATGTCTAGGAGGATAGTTTTTAAGGAGGCTTTGCCTAACCATTTTTTCTTGGGAGTACTCTTGATTAATATTGATTATTTTATTTAATTTAGAGATTAACTTAACTTGTTTGTTTAGTATTTTTGTACTAAATATTATGTATATTTTCTCTAAATTTTTGTATAGTTATTTTATTATTATTTTTCTTTTTTAAATTAATATGTGTTTTAAATCTACGCTTTCAATAGTATATGTATGGTAAGAGATCTTTAGAAAACCCTCTTACACCATACATATATAGTATTCATAAATTTAAATAATTATCCATAAGGTTGGATTCTAACCGTTAGCCTATTTTTGAGCCAAATACAGAACTAAGCCTTAATCCTCTACCGGAACCAAAAGAAATGGGAGGTAACCCATCACTATAATTAAATTTGCTTTATGCAATTTTATTTATTTAGTTTCTTTTATGTTTGTTTATTTTATTTTAAGCATTAATATAATTAACGTTTTGAGATGTGTTAGAATTTATAATATTCTATTTGTGAGCATAATTATTTCAAGCTGATGATGGTTACACCTTGTTTTTCACATCAAATTATTAACACATCAAACATATCGGTAACTTTTCTATTTCTATTCTTGCAATTTATATTTTTTAAACATTGAGGACAATGTAGATTCTAGTTTGGGGGTAGTTATATAAAAGTTACACATATTACACTTTTTTATTCTTAGATAATTTAAACAATTTTTACATAATTTTATTTATCACTTTTATTAGTAATTTATTTGTTTGAATTTATTTGTTTAGAGTAATTTCAAAAAAATTCACAAAAATTGATCATGTCTTAGAATTAAATTTAAACAATGATTAAGTCTTTTTACATTATTAGATTAATTTCCAAAAACATATCATGAAATAATGTAATAATTAGTTAATTTTTTTCATGACTATTATTTCTTGATAAGGTGTGGAAATTATATTAAACCCAAAATCGATGTTTAGAAATCAAATAGTAGAAATTACCCTTGTGAGAAATATTTTGATCCTATTATCTTTTATTCTGAGTGATAAATATTATTTTTTCTACTCTAAATACCTTTCTTATTTCTTCAGCATTGTTAAAGGATCTCAATAAGACTTAACATTGAATGGTTGGAGTTTTACATCTTAGTGAAGTGTTATATATTTATTTTTCATTTGCTTAGATTAAATGATTTAATTAGAAATTGATAGTATATGCATTTCTTCATTCATGCATAATTTCTATTAAAAAATAGATATATCTAGGGTTACCTAAATAAATACAATCAGAAAAGCCAAATATTAACCACTCACCCTTACCATATAAAAAATGTACAATCTATACATGGGTCCACTATCTAGGAAAATTGATTCTCTTATAAAAAAAATATAAGAGAAAGCAAAAATAGAAGAAAGGGAGGAAAATGAATAGTATAATCTATATACTATAATCCAAAAAGCCTAATTAGTTGTGAGAAATGATTTAATGCAAAAGAAAATATAGGAAGTAATTCCCATAAGTCATTACATTTTCCTACATTTTCTAAAAGGAATATTACTTGATATTTTTATTTAATGAATTTGATTGATGCATGAAAGTAATGTATAACATTTTATAAATCCTTACATTTGATTCTTTTCATGAGATTAATGTTAAAATAACACTTTGATCCTTTCTTTTTTATACATATGCGAGTATATTAGTTCATTTCTATACATAAACTCTTTTGCATATAAATTAGTATGAACCCATATGATTCAATTTTTTAGAGTATTGACTTATGAGGAATAGAGTCGAAGCGAATTCAGATTCCTGACACTAAGTTTGGGTGAAATTAAATTGATACATTTTTATATGAAATATGAAAATAATTTCCAACTAATTATTATAATAAATCATGAATGTTTAAGAAGTTGAAATAATCTATGCTTAAAATTTTAATTATGAAATTTAAAAGATATTATAAGCATGAGATATTTTTGTATTTCATTTAGTTATTTTATTTTAGTCTTTTTACTTTATATTAAATTTTAATTAACTTCTTATTTTATTTGTTTTATTTTTCTTTTGTTTTTTAATGTTTGTGGGTATCATTATTGAAAAATCTCACAACATTTAAACTCGTCTACTAGGGAAAACTAGGGGTTTAACGGCTTATTGTATATGCTAAATGCAACCGTGTCAATCCACGTAAGTGATTTAGGTTAGTTTAATTTTTAGTTTTTTTAGTTTTAACCACTTCTCTTGTTAAAAGACTAGCAAGAAGCTGGTTGGGGATCGTAACTAGTGCTTAAAAAGCACTAAATATACTATGTTTTAATGTCATTTAATTAATAAAATGGCTTTTTATTTGTTTTATTATATTATATTTTAGACAAATCTATTTGTTCAGATTAATGGGTATATTGTAATGTTTTGTAAATATTTTAATATATAAATATTAAAATAAAGAAAAATAATTGAAGCATGTTTATCATACTTTTAGGAGCTTAAATGAATATCATTTATTTGATATTATCTAAAGTGAAGAAAAGAGATAATGGAAAATGAAGAAAAATAATAATTGTATGTCGCGGCACAAGGAGGTTTGAACTCGTTAAAAATCTGATTGTAATCCAATAGCGTTGCAATGAAAACACAAGTTTTTCTCACATTCTTTCCTATAAATAGGATCCCATATATACTAAGAAAATAAGCTTCTAAGTTACATTTTCAGTAGCTTTCTCTCCCCTTTTTTTGTAAATTTTTATATTTTTAGCTTTTAGAATTTATTTAGTTCTTTCCTCAATTTTGAGGAAATAATATGTTTATGTTTTAGTAGTTTCTAGGTTTTGATTCAACAAATTCTAGAATGCAATTACTATCAGAGTTTTTCCAACCTTAGAAATAACTCTTCAAAGTTATGTAAAGATATTGTTAAGGTATTAATTATATTCCTTTTGCAATCCATATATATGTGTTGCTTCTTCTGTGTCATTCTTGATTTATCTGTGATCAATTATAACATGTCTAGCTGATAGTGAATATGATATAATAATAACGTTGTTATGCTTGCAAAATATTAAATAGGTAAAACAGTTTTTTAAAATAAATTTATTTTATTTTTATTCAAGATTTTTATAAAGAATGTTATTTGAAGGAGTACATTATTATTAATAACAAACTTAATATGAGAGTTAAAATTAAGATTTAATTACCTAGACTTAATTTGGAGTAATACTCCTTTATTTTAGATTTAATTATTTGGATATTTAAAGCGAAGCTTTATTTCAAAGGTTTTTTTACAAAGAACTATTATTTGAAAATGTATTGATAACATATTTTCTTAAATAGTTTAGAACATGAAAGTTATTTTTCAGATAGTTAAATTCTTAAGTTTTAGACAACTTGAATAAAATCTAATTAAATGACTCTGTTTAAAGCTGTGATTAGATGGTTTGATATTTTCTTAGAAATGAAGCTAAAATATAATACTTAATTAATTAATAGACTTTATACCAAAAAGAAAAAATCTATAAATATCAATTTATATCTTTAATAACCTAAATAATATGAGCAAGCATAATTATTGAATTATTATATCCATTATTCTCCACTATTTATAAATGTATTAAATTGTACGAGTATTTGTTGAATCCATGTCTATCTTTATCTTTATGCATTAGATTAGTTTTTTTTTTAAAAAACCAAATCACTATGACAAAAAATTTAGGCTTAATTTTATTTTTAAAATTTGAATAATATTTAAAAATCACACAATATTATTTCTTTGAATCGACTTTGGGAGTATATTTATCATTTTTATAAATGATTTGTACACTTGTGAGAATTAATAAAATTTAAAATGAATAAGTATGTACGAAATCGATATTATCTCCAATTTTGTTCATGAGGTAACAACTTATTATTTTCTTATTGATCTCAAAGTGTGCTCGATTTTGGGATCTAAAGGCAAAATTTCTCCCTTACGGACTCTACTTTTGCAATAGAGTCAAATGTATTTCTAATTGCACTAAAAGTGATGTCAAAAAATAAATAAAAATTAAAAATAAATAACTAAATAAATAAATAAAAATTATGACAAATTAATTTCTAATGTTTATAATCCTCGGTAATAGTGCCAAAGACTTAATCGACACGAATCGTGGGCAATTGGTATGCAAGTATACGTATCACTAATAAGTAATAATGATAAGAAAATATCATTCTCACTGGGATTATGCTGTTGGAAACTAATTTTAAAAACTAAAAATAAATAACAGTAATTAATTCACTTAAAATTGACAACTAAGAAGATGTATGAAAAAATATTTAAGAATACTTAATCCACCAATTTTCTAAATATATGAATCACTCAAATTCCTTTAATATAATTACCAATCAATTACATGATCAATTGAATCTAACATAACATGCATTCATCTCTCAAGTAAACTATATCATATAGTAATTAAGCTAATCACACTCTTATGCCAATTAAATTGTATACTACTCATTAGTTTCATCAATTATAGATCACATATATAAGAATCATGCACCTCTTTCTAGAAACTATGCATGTTATTTAATCAAGACAAATAACTAAATAATTCTCTCAAATCTATTTAATTGCCTCTATGGATCAATTGTTGACCAAACAATTAATAGCATAAAAATTAGATTAAATAATATAATTAAATTAAAATTATAATTGGGGTAAAATATTAAATAATTAAATGTAGAAAATTGGGTTCATAAGACCTCTATATTAATAAATTAACTAGACATTATTCTTTTCACAAATCTCATATTTCTCATAAAGAAATACATAAAAATTGATAAAGATAAGATAAGAAAATTAAATACAATCAATCTCTTGAATGGTAGCATCAATCTCCTATTTAATCTCTTCCAAATTATAATTCTTTCGGAATTGTTTCTAAATGTTTTTGCTTTTAGCACCAAAAACTGAAGAAAAAAATTATTAATTTTAGCTTCTAAAGATTTTTGGAGCAATTAGGGAGTTACATTAGGTTCAGATGGAATCTCAATTTGCAGTTCAACTTTAAATCAAGAGTTAAGATGAAAAAGGAAAATTAAACAGCAATAGCCAATGAGATTATGACAAATGGCATGGGAAAATACTAGACGAATCAACATGCGACATATGGCAGGACAAACTGGTCGTGATTAACACGTGCTGAGTGAGTGCCATGTGGAACACTATAAATCGATGATATGGATTACGTGGCACCCCAATGGAATGAATGAAAGAGTCCTATGATGTTGAGTGGCACACTTGTTAACTACGACGTAAAACTTAAAATGAATGTTGTGTCGATATGTGGCATAGCCTACATCATCTGGTACACACGATAAGATGCAATTGGCTCCCCTATGCTTACATGTCATGCATGTATTGATGACTAGTCAACTGTACACGCTGCTTGGTTTGATTGGCTCTCCTTGCTTGTGTGATATTCACATGGCCTGTTCTGATTGGTCCTGTATTAAAAAATCCATAAAGATTCCAAAAAATTCTCAAAAAATATATTTTCACCCATTTTTCCTATTAAGTTCATATTTTAATTTTTTTTAACCCTAAATGTACTACTTATTGAGTAAAGCGAATAAATATTAAGTAAAAAAGTGCAATAATGACTCTACTTTCATAGAGTTATCACATGCTTTGACATTCCAACATAAAATTGAATACATCAATAATTCAATAATTGAAACTAAAAATAAATCATGACATATAATTAATCAAATCATAGTCTAAGGTTTGAAAATTTCCCACAATCACAATAAAATTTTAGCTAGCCATGGAACTATAAAGAGAAGGATTAAGAAAAGCTTATGAAGAATAGATCATGGAACCAATCTAGTCACAATCTTCAATCTTCTCTTTAAAACCTTCTCCAAAAGTTTCCCAAGAACTAATCTTTGTTCTTTCCTACTTCTCTCATGTGTAATATGTTATGGCTTGAAATAATATGTTGAACATATACTTTATTTAGAATAGGTTTGTCCTTTGTGTTATTTTCCCATAATTCAATGGTTGTGATTAAAAACTAGGGCTAAAAATGTCAAATTTGCACACTTACAAGATGACTCGATCATGTGGTGGCTCAATCTATCGAGTAATAGTTCAATCAATCTAGTTGTTTCGAAAGAACATTCCAACTTTTCTAACCAAAAGTCCTTAATTGTAGCTCGATAGATCAAGTACCCTATTTCTATCCAAACACACATTTTGCTTCTTTTTGCTCATTTCATTCCCGAATATCTATAAAACACAAAATAAACACATAAAATGGAATGAGAATAATAATTAATGGTAAACACGTGATAATTGATGCACATAAATGTGTATAAAATGGGAAAGAAGTTTGTGTGCACAATATGTTTGTTTATTGCATGGAGATGGTGAGTGTAGTTTTCATTACATTAGTTATATTATGATATACATAAGGGGAGTGTTGCATGATTTCATTAGGAGTTGCGTTTCATGTTGATTTCACTTATCCTATCATAGTCCACCTATGTAGAAGTAACTTGATAGTATTTGGTTAGACTACATGTATTTCAATGTGTTACTTTTCATGAGTACATGTTGCTTCGTGTGTGCATGATACAGGTAGTTTACATATGGCATGGAGTGTACCATCAAGATGGATGTGTTGATCATCAATATGGATGGAGCACAACAACACAAATGCACTTGTTGTAGGTGTGTTAAGGCGTTTGGGTTGTATGTCTGAGTTTGTCCATAAGAATGAATTATTTAGGTACATATTTCATGAATTTAGGATGTGTTTGATTTTTTTTTTCATTAAGTTGTCATGTATGTTTTAGGTTTTCCAATGTTTTGCATAGAAATTCAAAGGAGAATTTATTGTTAAGATAGAGCTATAAATGCAAAGGACTTTACATTTAAATTTATGTTGAAATTAGAATAAATAAAAAGGATATTTTATTAATTTACATGTGCTATTTTATTCTTCAAATAAGTCATAAAAATCCCTAATTATTCACATCTTCTTAAAAATCGGTATATTAGCATCTATATAAGAGAGGATCGGTTTTAAGTGAAATAATCAAATTTTTAGTGAAGATTAATTAAAATTTATATAATATGATATTTAATTAAGTCACTAGTACAACCTATATTGATTTGGAATGAAGTGATACTTTTCTAATCTTGAGTGATTTAGTTGTCCCTTTATTATGGCATCTTGGTATTTGATATACTCGGTAATGCCCAAAGTGTTAGGATAAGATACCTTGTATCTTAGTATCTCTACATTTATAGTAGCTTGAGAGTTTATCCTCCATGATGTGTAATCAACTCTATATGTTCGCAGATGTTAGATAGTAGTTCTCTTGTTTAGCAATCTAGAGCTTGAATGAATACAGTTAATCTATAATATGATTATAGACAATTATCCATACACATTGTGGTTACTTAAGGAGAATATGTATTAGAGGAGTTAAAGCGAACTTAATAACCTCGATTGTATCACGAATTGGATTAGAGGATCAAGCTAAACCTAATGATTATATTAATGGATTACTCATATACATTGTGTTGGGTAAATATCAAATATGATGCTTAATGATTTTCAGTCACAGATTTACAATGAAAGTAACTTTGAGATTAATAAAGATTGATAATTAGTTAAGGGATTAACTAATGTACATATCATTACTTTATTTAGGCTTGAATTCATAGTTTATCAATCCTTGAGTTTTCTCCATAATAATGACTTAACGATATTGCTTCTAAGATAAATGAATGATTAATTTAGAATTAATTATTTTATATGATCAAAATGCATATTTATTTATTTGAAAATTTTATGATGGTTATAAATTTTAAAAATATGTAAGAGTAAAATGGTAATTTGGCATAGCTAAATTAATCCAATTAGTTAATTAAATATTTTTTAGTGGGAAAATATATTTATTTGAATGAACTAAAATATTAAAATGTTAAATTTAAATGTTTGATGATCATTTAATTACTTGTGGGCAAGAAGGACATTTTAATAATTATCAAATTAGATTTGATGTTGAATTAATTATACAATTTAATTTGGAATTGATTGTAATACACTACAAGGAGTGAGAATCCTTGTAGGGCATGGAAAGGGATAAGATAATAAGAATGTGATTGTCATCAAAGCAAACATTTTGATTGTGTGAAAGACTCCTAATGGGAGTACAATAAAGAGTTATATTTTACACCAACTATTGCCCAAATGAGAGAATATTAAATCATCCTCTCCCCCACTCATGGATGGCAACTTGAAGAAAAAATAGAAAAAATTTCTAGCATTCAATTGAGAGAATCTTGTGAAAATAAAATTCAACCTAAAGCCATAAAGTTTCAAGAAGGTGTTCTTGAGAAATAAATCATTCTTCAACATTTTACTAAATACGCATAGGGGGTTCTAGTTGGAGAACTTGAATAAGTTTTGATCAATTTGGAGATTACAATGATTCCTACCAATCTTGTTCTTGTTTGTTAGGAGACGAGACTTAGAAACCCAAAGGTTCTAACTGTTTGTTCATATACTATGGATGTATGTTTCTTGTTTTACTTTATTATAATTAAATTATTAATATCATAAGATCTTTGTTGGGTAATTTTTTTTGCCTAATACCAATTGCTTATGTAATTTTTGTTAAAAAAATTATATTTTTACCAAAAAGAAAATTTTAAAATCAACAATTGGTATTAGAACCAACTTATGATATTATAATTTAATTATATATGTGAATTCATGATTAGGATAGACACTAAATTACATGTGATGATTTTATAAATAGATTTTTCATTGATTGAATGAAACTACTTATAATCGTTAATTATATGGCTCTTTTTGGTTCATCTAATAGATAAAAAATTAATATACTCCCTAACTGAGGATATACGAATTTTGTAAAAAGTATTTTTTAAATTTTTTGTAATTTTTCAATTATATCTTGAAAATTACTCATCGTTTTAAAAAAATAAAAAACTAAAAGTTTTTTATGCTTATCGTAATCTCACTTAGGTGTCAATGAATGCTCATCTAGTTCTCCTTGTTGTAACATGTAGCTTGATGAGGCTAGTGAGGTATCGACGTGTCTTAAAATCTAGTGAGTTTAGTGACTATTATCCTCATTGAATGGTCAACGAGCACACATGAAGTTGAAGAATTTTCTATAAATATCCCTTTTTTTTATTGTTTTAATAATTTAGAAAAACTGAGGAAAGTTCTTGGAAATTTAGAACTTAATTTTGCAAATATTTTTCTAATTCATTGTATCACTGACACTTTAAAAGGGATTTTGCAAAAATTCATTTAAAGGGGTTAATTCAAATGAAATAAAACTGAGACATAGTTATCTAGGTTCATGTGATAAAGTTTCTCAAGCATAGGTTGTTAACTGTATTAAGTCATTGATACTTGTACCACATCACGTGGTGGTGAAGTTATGAAGGAGAGCTAAATCGCTTTGATCAAACTCACTATAAACAAAATATCAAAGGAAAATATACCATCATCATGGAAAAAAGAAAAATCAAGTCACTCTATTTATAACATGTGAACGCTTTGGTCACTCATCTTTTACAAGTGATATATAAATTGTTTACTTCTTAAAATTGTAACACTTTCACATAACTTTGATTAAAGTATGACTAAGTTATCTCCTTTTTATTGTAAACAGTGAAACTTTAGTCAAAGTTATGTAACTAAAATGTCACAATTTTAAAAATTATATAACTTATATATCTTTTGTAAAAATTAAGTGATCAAACTGTCTAAATAACATAAATAAAATTATATAAATTTGGATCACAATTTTTGTATTCTGTTAATCTATAACCATTATCTCAAAATAAATTTTAGTCCCTAAGCTTTTAAAATGCATAATAAATAATCCTTAACATTTTAAAATTTATCGATCAAATTTAACATAATTAGGTCTCCAATCTTTTCACGAAAACATAATTTTATCCCTTATTTTTTAAAAATGTTAAATTGGATTGAATCCATTAATTTTAAAATATTAGGAACTTAATTATATATTTTAGAAGATTAAAGATTGTTTTGAGGTAAAGATACGGGACGACACCTTTGGTCGCACATTGGTCAGATTTTGGAAAAACCTTAAGCCAACTAATATTACGACATTGTACCCTAATTTTCTGTATTAACATATATTTGTGTCTGAATGTGCTTGACTCCATTGTGTTGAAGAGAATCAGTCAATATAGAAGGAAGCCTTTGTTACATTGTCTTCAACAAAAATGCTTTAGAACACAAATTTAGAGTAGTATTTTGTACCATTTTTCTATATTGGCCTTTGACTAAATAGGATAGTGAAAAACACTACTTTTTCATGCTCCATAGCATTACTCTTTAATCTCATAAAAGTAAAAGAACCTGCATTAATTTGGAGCAACTGAATTTGTAAAAGGAAAGAGCATTCACAGAATTCTAAAAATATTTATTGCCAACAAGCTATTAGTTATTACCCAATTCACCTTAAAGGAGATCCTGAGGACTTCAAAAGACAACTACCTCAAAAATACTCGATTCCAATGTATGAGCTAGAGACAATAAGCATAACTACTTCAGTATTTGACATTTGTGGATAACAGTGACTGCATGTTCAAATAACTACATCATGTTATTTATCAAAGCAACTTCGTCACTGAAGAACAAAGGAGTTCATCCTTCCTTTTAACAAAGGAAATCACAGACCCCTACCATGTCCAACCATTCTAAAGACAGGTCTCACAAATTCTGTAGTATCATTCAGTGTACATGCTGGAAGAATGCCGAAAAGAAAATCAAAGCAAAGCCATTATCGTGCCAAGGAAAGTAGGACATATCAAAAATATACTTGCCTATTCAGATGGGAAGGGAGCATCAAACTCTGCTCTATAGCCTTCAGAAGCCCACTTTCTGACTGGTTTCTTTCTCTCATGCAAGCTTTTATCGAGTCTCTGCCCTTTAAATTCGATGCTTGTGCATCAGAGGTCATTATACCCATGCCTCCCGCTTCAAATTCTGCTCAAAATACATTTTTCAAACTGATGATTCAACTGCACATACTCTTTAGAGAGACATCTTATAACTTATGGATTATTGAATAAAAACAATTCGAAAGTAGGTAACTCGCCTAAAGGATTTATTGCCGTGTGTTTTACAATGGTTTGTTGATGATGTAATCTATCTTCCTTACATATTTCCTTCACAAAGGAAAAATGTGAGCATGCTAGTTTTACTGCCTTTTAACTTCATATGTATTATTTGTCTCAAAAAGTAAACCTACCTCGGCATCTATTTGCAGATGGAGTGGTCCTAAGTGAGCCTGGATTGATGATTCCAAGCCAAATGAGATTTCAGAGTTGAATATGTTCGACATATTTGATACCATTGGTTGGTTTGAGACACTGCATTGATTTGGTAAGACAAAAATATTCAATGTCGAGGCTACATGAGTTGCAGTGGATTTAGTTGTCGTGTTCAAATGTTCAGACCTATTTCCCACATCAAAGTCCATTCTCATCTGTGGAAGTTGGATTGGCTGCACTCCATCAGGCAGACACATCGGGTGCAAACTTAACCCATTCCTCATTGACAACATCTGTCTTGAAAATAACAGTGTTAGCAAAACAAGAAACATGGTGTCCTTAAATGTTTTATATTTCTTTAGATCTCAGCAGAGAGTTTTTCATATACAATTTAGAGCAAGCATACTTGAATAAATGAAACCTCTCAATTTAGGATAAAAATATCTTCTACGACAATCTAATTAGAGTTTCACCTTTCTCGATTTTCCATTGGCTCTAAATATAAAAGGTTATTACATTTTCTATTACAGGTAATATTTTTGTAAGTAATATGTTGCTTCCTAACATCAATATTAGCATTTATATGCAATAGTTGAAGATGAATAAACTAGGATGTGTAGGTTCCATATTTAATAGTTTTTCTACTACTCATTAGTAAAAATACAATAAGAGACCTAGTAACTGTTGAAGATTGTTATAAAACTCTTTAATTTAAGGAGTAAATTAAAGAGCAAAACATGTAGCAAAACAAAGAGTTTAATTCAACGAACTATTAATTTAAGGAGTAATTCAAGTAGTGAATTTTCTTATAAATAGATGTGTAATTATAATGAATTAATTAACCAAGTGTTCATTCCAATTGAGAGAAAAGCTTTGAGAGAAAAACTTTTGTGAGAGAAAATTGAAAGTAATTTTCTTGGGTATAATTGGGTTGTGGGTTGTGGGTTGTGGGTTGTGGGTTATGAGTATTGTAAACACCTTATGTAATTTCTCCCATTTTAGTAAAAAGATCTACAACAGGTCCAGAGACATAAACAAGATTGATCGAACTTCGTTATCAAATTTGTGTGTTATTTTGTCTATTTTGCTTTCTCATAAATCTGGCTTATTGAAAATTTGCGTAATTTCTCAACAACTGGTATTAGAGCTTTTGGTGATGATTTCTATCATTTTCTTGCAAGGCTACTATTCACGTGAATAGTGAAATTTTGTCGACGATATTTGTTCGTTGACGAAGGTGTTCTAATATATGATGGTTTGTAGAAATAGTCAGAAACGATTCGAAGGAAGTCAAATTTGAGTGGGAGCAATGGCCGTAGATGAAGGAAAGGTGAAATTCGAGAAATTCGATGGCACAGATTTCGGGTTTTGAAAAATACAGATAGAGGATTATCTGTATCAAAGAAATCCATATCAACCACTCTCAGGGAAGAAGTCAGAGGCTATGAAGGAAGAAGATTGGAATCTTCTAGACAAACAAGCCCTCAGAGTTATTCAATTGATGCTATCCCGTAATGTTTCTTTCAACATAGCAAAGGAAAAGACCACGGCGAGTCTTATGGCAGCTCTCTCCAATATATATGAAAAGTCATCAGCCTCAAACAAAGTATACTTGATGAGGTGTTTGTTCAATTTGCAGATGACAAAAGGCGCATCGATAGCTCAACATCTCAATGAACTCAACACAGTCATAACTCAATTGAGTTCAATGAAAATTGAATTCGATGAAGAAGTACGAGTATTGATACTTTTGTCTTCTCTACCAGAAAGTTGGAATGCTACTGTCACGGCTGTGAGTAGCTCGTCAGGAAGCAATAAGTTGAAATTTGATAATGTTCGTGATCTGGTTCTCAGTGAAGAGATCCGACGTAAAGAGTCGAATGAATAGTCAACCTCTCCAGTTTTGCATACAAAGTCAAGAGGAAGAAATTCAACCAGAGGGAATGGACGTGACAAAACAGACTACAGAGGTAAATCAAAAGATAGGAGGTCCAAATCTAGAAATCCTAATAATTCCCATAGCTTGAAGACTATCGAGTGTTGAAATTGTGGGAGAACTGGGTACTAAAAAAATTAGTGCAAGAATGCACTGAAGGACAAACAAGTGAAGACAGAGGCAAATGTTACTTCCACCTCAGGAGGAAATGATGCATTGATATGCTCTTTGGAGAGCAAAGAAGAATCTTAGGTGTTAGACTCTGGAGTGTCGTTCTATGCTACTTCACAGAAAGAATTCTTCAAGAAATATGTCCCCAGAAACCTTAGAAAGGTATATCTTGGTGATGACCAACCATGTGGTATTATTGGCAAAAGTGTAGTGAAGATTAATTTGAATAGGTCTGTTTGGGAGGTGAAGGATATCAGAAATCTTCCCGACCTAAGAAGGAGCTTAATCTCAGTAGGACAATTGGCCAATGAAGGCTACACTACGATCTTCCATGGTGATGATTGGAAGATTTCAAAGGGCACAATGACAGTTGCTCGAGGAAAGAAGAGTGGCACTCTTTATATGACAGTAAGGGCATGTTGTTCAATCGCAGTTGCAACAGGAAATGAAACACAATTTGTGGCACTAGAGACTAGGCCACATGAGAGAGAAAGGGACAAAGATTATGCACTCAAAGGGAAAACTTCCAGGCCTACTGTCTGTAGAGATAGACATGTGCGAAGATTGCATACTTGGAAAGCAAAAGAGAGTCAACTTTCAGACAAGTGGCAGAACCCCAAAGAAGGAAAGGCTAGAGCTTATCCACTCTGATGTTTGGGGACCAACAACCATCTCATCCATTGGTGGGAAACATTACTTCATGACTTTCATCGATGATCACTCTCGAAAGGTATGGGTTTACTTTATAAAGCATAAGTCTGAAGTATTTGAGGCTTTCAGAAGATAGAAAGCTATGGTGCAAAATGAGATGGGTTTGAAGATCAAAAAGCTCAGAACCGATAATAGTGGTGAATATGAAGACACTAGATTCAAAAATTTCTGCTATAAGCACAGGATCAGAATGGAAAGAACTGTGCCAAGCATTCCTCAACACTGTAGCTGAGCGTATGAATCAAACGTTGACAGAAAGAGCCAGAAGCATTCGTATATAGTCAGGTCTACCGAAGTAGTCAACACGACAACTTACTTGATCAATCGAGGCTCATCTATTCCATTAGAGCATAGAATACTAGAGGAGGAATGGAGCAGAAAAGAGATGAAACTATCACATCTAAAAGTTTTCGACTGTGTAACATTTGTGTATATCAGTGATCAAGGCAAGAATAAGCTTGATCCTAAGTCCAAGAAATGCACATTCATTGGTTATGGTGAGGATGAGTTTGGCTACCGCATTTAGGATGACGAAAATAAGAAAGTGATCCGTAGTAGAGATGTGATTTTCAACGAAAGGGTGATGTATAAGGACATGTATAAAATAAACGCCAACGACTCAGAGTAGAATGAGTCCATATTTGCAGATGCAGATGATGTCCTAGATAGTTCCGCAACAGAACCAATTGTAACAAGTCCTCAACCAGAGATACTTGTTGGATAGAGTAGTACGCAACAGTCCGACACACCATAACCTCCTACTCCATCTCCTGTATTGAGAAGGTCTTTTCGACCTCATGTGCCTAACAGGAGATACATGAACTATATGTTGCTGACTGATGGAGGGGAGCCTGAATGCTATGATGAAGCTTGTCAGACTCGAGATTCCAACAAGTGGGAGCTTGCCATGAAAGAAGAAATGAAATCTCTCATCTCCAACCATACATGGGAACTAGTTGAGTTACCTATAGGAAAGAAGGCACTTCACAACAAATGGGTGTACCGGGTGAAAGAGGAGCATGATGGTTCCAAGAGATACAAAGCTCGCCTAGTTGTCAAAGGGTTTCAATAGAAGGAAGGAGTTGACTACACTGACATTTTCGCTCCTATTGTGAAGCTCAATACTATCAGATCAGTGTTGAGTATTGTAGCCATTGAATATCTTCATCTTGAACAGTTGGATGTGAATACTGCATTCCTTCACGGAGATTTAGATGAAGAGATATACATGTACCAGCCAAAAGGTTTCTCAGAAAGAGGGAAGAAGAATATAGTATGTAGACTTAAGAAGAGTTTGTATGGCCTGAAACAAACCCCGAGACAATGGTACAGAAAGTTTGATAGCTTTATACACAAGGAAGGTTTCCAGAAGTGCAATGCTGATCATTGTTGCTACTTCAAGAGATATAGGTCTAGTTATATCATTGTACTATTTTATGTTGATGATATGTTAGTAACAGGTTCAGATATGGATGATATTAGAAGGTTGAAGCAACAATTGTCAAAGGAGTTTGACATGAAAAACTTGGGTCTAGCAAAGAAGATTCTTGGGATGCAAATCACAAGAAATAGAAAAAAGGATCCTTGCAGTTATATCAGGCAGAGTACATCAATCGTGTTTTGTAAAGATTCAACATGGGCGACGCCAAGCCAGTTAGCACACCCTTGGCCAGTCACTTTTGCCTATCCAAGGATCAGTCCCCTCAGATAGAGGAAGAGAGAGAATTCATGGCTAAGGTTCTTTATGCCTCATCCATTGGAAGTTTGATGTATGCAATGGTCTGTACAAGACCAGACATTGGCCATGCAGTGGGAGTTGTTAGCAGATTTATGTCAAACCCAGGGAAAACTCATTGGGAAGCAGTCAAGTGGATTTTGAGGTATTTGCGAGGCACCACAAAAAAGTGCTTGTACTTTAGTAAAGGAGAGTTAAAAGTACAAGGCTACGTAGAAGCATAATTTGGAGGTGAATTTGATCACTGAAGAAGCACCACCGGTTATATATTTACTGTTGGAACTACAACTGTTAGTTGGATGTCACAAATATAGAAAATTGTCACTCTATCCACTATAGAGGCTGAGTATGTAGCAGTGACTGAAGCTAGTAAAGAGATGATATGACTTCAAGGTTTGTTAACTGAGTTGGGATTCAAACATGAGAAGAATGTTCTGCACAGTGATAGTCAAAGTGCAATACACTTGGCGAAGAATTCAACATTTCATTCTAGAACCAAGCATATTGGACTTCGTTATCACTTCATCAGATCTTTATTGGAAGATGATGTGTTAATATTGGAGATGATTCAAGGAAACAAAAATCCAACTGATATGTTAACAAAGGTGGTGACTATTGACAAACTGAAGTTGTGCTCAACTTTAGTTGGTCTGCTAGAGTAACAAGAATAGAAAAACTGCTGCATTGATCGAGGTGTGAAGATAGATTGAAATCAATCTTCAAGTGGGAGATTGTTGGAGATTGTTATAACGCTCATTAAATTAAGGAGCAAATTAAGGAACAAAACAAGGAGCTTAATTCAAGGAACCATTAATTTAAGGAGTAATTCAAGGAGTGAATTTTCCTATAAATAGATGTGTAATTGTAATGAATTAATTAACCAAGTGTTCATTTCAATTGAGAGAAACTTTTGTGAGAGAAAATTGAGAGTAATTTTTTTGGGTGTAATTGGGCTATGGGTTGTAAGTTGTGAGTGTTCTAAATACCTTGTGTAATTTCTTCTCTTTTAGTAAAAAGATCTGTAGCAGGTCTGAAAACGTAAGCAAGATTGACCGAACTCCGTTATCAAATTTGTGTGTTATTTTGTCTATTTTGCTTTTTCATAAATCTGATTTATCGAAAATTTACGTAATTTTCCAACAGTAACAACCGTGTATGGGAAAAAAATATACACCATACCACCATTACTTTCATCTCTATAACATCAATAGCCCAAGTAGAATAGGCGTGGTTCAATTTTAATCGATTTTTGCCTAAAATACTAATCGAATTGTCATATATATTTTTTTGCTAAGAACCATAACTTATCTATAAAATATTGATTAGAGAATATTAGATCAAACTATTTATGTAGTTTTTAATAGGTTCGATTTGTAGTTTAAACCTACTTATTTTAAAATGAATTTAAATTATTTGATTATATGTTAATATTAAATTAATAAATAAGATTTAATGTTTACTTAGTAATTTAATTCAAAAAGGTCGTATATTTGCATTTAACTAGAATTGTACACCATTTTTCAAGTCATGAAAAACTCTTGAAAATTAGTAAATCATTGAGAATTTGAAAAAAAAAATTAACGTGAATATTTTATTAGTTATGCTAAATATTTATAAAAATAAATACTATAGAAGAATATATAATATAAGGTATTTCACTTTCTTATATGACAGAAAAGTTTAACAAAAATTAGATATAAGTGTATAAAATTATAAAATAAAATATGTATTAACAATGTATAGGTGGTTCATTTAGGTGTTCATTTACAAATTTTAAAACCTTAAACAATATGAAACAAGTCAGTTTTTGCATTAACAAATCTGAAACTGATCTATTTGAAACTATAAAATAAAAAAGAAAATCTGTTCAGTCCGACTCAGTAGGCGGGCTAATTTATTGGTTATTATATTCATCCCTATAACCCATAGAAAAGTGAGAAATATAAAGAACATAAACATTATGAGAACTTCACCATGCTCTGCTCTCTAAAGGGGCAATTAGTAAGTACTATTCATGGGATAATAGGACTACAAGATCTATTATTTATAGTAAGTAGTAACGACCTGCATTTTCTGAAATAGTCAATACTCCCTCATAAATCAAAATAAATGGCAAGTAGCAGGATTCTATACTCAAAATTGAATATAACAACCTAATCTTTATGCATTTACCGCAGGTGAAGCCCACTTCTAACTACTAGTAAAATTACTCATATAACAATGTCAGTCGAATAAGACTATTTGAACTACATCAAGTACCGTTTCAACATAAAAAGGATGTCAGCACACCACACCAAGCAATGGAGGCACTTCCAATGGCTTTGCCATATCATGGAAGCACAGATAAGAAATATATGCATGATTTTAGGCAAATGTTTTCATAATTCATCCCTTCTTTTGGTACCTCTAGAGAAATTCACTTCTGGATTCAAAAAGCAGGGACAGAGGTCATTGTGACAACAAAACCTCTTACTGAGATATCCATACCCTCTAAATCTAATAATAGCGAAAACAAAATCAGTACGCATTCTTTGCATTCTTGTTTTCCTGACATTGCTATGGAAGAACCTCAATCAGATTCTAACAATATGAAGAACAAATTTTCTCATTCTATGTTATATGGACTCGGGAAAAAGAGTCTGGTATGGATACGTGTGTCCAAGGTCGGACTTGACTATTTTTAAATTTTAGGATGCTAGGATATATGTGTCGAAATTTAGACAGAGATGCCTGGATACTCCGCATAGAATAACAAAATATTATTCATTGATTCCTAAAAAGTAAAATATAATAATTTTTTAATGCATTTAATAAAGAAATATTATTCTCTTTAAAAAATTGAACTTGATAAGCATTTACTTAAAGTTTATATATCTTTTGTTTTATAATTTTGTTGCAGTTATACTTTCTACTAATGTTTGTTTAGTTTTGTTTACCTCCATTAAAACCTCCGACTACAAACCTCCGAATACATACCCTCTAATACATATCTTTCAATAATTTCAAACACAAAGGTATGTATTTATATGTTTTTGTAAAGATTATGAGTGTTGGTTATTTTCGTAGATAAAATATTTACTTGTAAATTTATTTTTAGGCTTGCTATCAAGTCTATCAAGAACGGCCGAAAAAATGTTCAAGTTTCAGATATTCATACTTCATATATGTCTTTTATAACTACGATACATAGAATTACATTTATACATTTAATAGTACATGTTCATAAATCTAAATTTATTTTTGGTGTTTAAATATTTTTTATGTGTCTTAATATTTTTAAGATGATTTAAAAAATATTTTTTAAAGCTTTGAATGGGATTTGAAAAATTAAGCCCAAAATGTATTTAACCCTAATACTATTAGGTATTATAATTATCTATAAATATAGATACATTAGGGTTGATGTAGCGTGGTAGAACAAAAATATATGTGCTTGAAAGAAAAGGCTTCCGATTGAATCCAAAGAAACAATCTAAATCTAGTGAAGAAAAAAAAACAACGACATCAAAGGTAATTAATATATATGGAGAAGGTATTAGAAAAAGGAATAATAATATAGTTAAAAGGTAATTAATATATATGCATAAGGTATTGAAAAAAGGCATAATAGTATAGTAAGTTATTATGACAAAGTTAATTAATCTATCAATATAACTTACGGCAAAGAGTATACTATAACGAGTTCTAGCCATACACCTTGATTTAATATATATAAGCAAAGAGTATACTATAACGAGTTATAGCCATACACCTTGATTTATATATATATATATATATATAATTGAAACGCAGAAGGCATTGAAAAAAAAGAATAGTAGTATAGTTAATTTACGGCAAAGTTAACTAATATATATTTAATTTGTATTAATTAATTTCTCTTGGTTAGATTTTTAGATATTTAGATTAAATAATTTTATGAGCGATCATGATTATTTGATTTAATTATTAAATGTTAAAGAAATTATTTTTATTGAAATTATGCTTAATCTTTTTGCTCCAAAATTTATTAGTTGATTTGATTTAAGTGATATATAGTTTGAATCATCTAGTTAGGATTATTCATTGTTAAATCCATCCTAGAACACACACGGGCACTTGTGTTTTGTGCTAATTATTTTATAGTTGATTTGCGAACGATTTGATTTGCGAGGAGTTTATTGGAACATTAGTTTGGAAACCGTTCACGCTAATATTGAAAACTGTGAAAACAGAACAGGGACTAGTAATTAAAGTACATTGGGACAGTATCCTAGGGAAGGTAGCATAAGGCCGAGTTTGTACTTGAACATTTGATTTTCATAGTGGAAAGTTAGGTGGTCCGGTGGACCGGTAGTTTTTCTCTTAGGTCATGGTTATGGCCTAAGTTGTTTCCACCTAAAAATATCGTGTGTTATTCTTTTATTTCCGCACTTATTTTTACACACGATTGCATGTCTAGCTGTTTTGTTTAGATTAATAAATTATAAATTGGTAAAAATTAAAAATAACTTATTTACTCCTTTTAGGTTAATCAAGTTTATATTTTATAAACTTTCAGTTTTAATAGATGTATATAGAATTAGCCTTAGTGATTTTATGTGACTTTTTATTTACTTAACCCAACAGCATTAAATAAGCCCAAGATCCTTTCTAATTTATTAGAGAAGTTAAAACGCCAAAACCCTAAGCTCATATAACTCTTAAGCTTTCATTCTATATTTTTTTTCCTTTTTCAGTACGACATTATTTTATATTTAATTTAATTTACACTCTTTTCATTCCCAATGTCAGAACTAATCTCCTTCCTAAGCCATCTCTTCAAGTTTCCTCTTCTATCTGTTTTTTCTTGTACCAGATTTTCATAGTTCCTTTTCTTTCATTTTTTCCATGGGAGTAATTTTCCTCCTCTAAAAAGTAATGAAATTTTTACGAGTCAAAATAATGAGTCTATTTTTATTTTTTCGTGTGCAATGTATATTTCACACCGTGTCCACATTGTGTCATGCCAACAGTTTGGGGGACAAAAGTGTCGAGCTCGTGTAAAAGAGGTCTCATTATTGCCTTTAGATTGACCCCAAAAAATACTGCCTTTAGTTAAATAAGACACCAACAAATAATGCTCAAATAAGCATCCAAAGAATCTTGACCCTGACGCCAAGAATTTGTATGACCTTTGATCCTATTGGCACTTAAGCAACTTGGATTCGAAACAATCAAGTGTAGGTGTGAGTCTTTGTTACATGGGCTCAGCACTTTTGCCCCCACACATAAGGCAGAGCCAGAAAAATATTTTAAGGGGGAATAAGTGTACATTTTTTCATATAAAATAAAGAACATTATTTATCTAGAGTAAAAAAATATCATAATATAGATATATTAAGAGGCTAAAATTTATGATGAATTTTTCTCAAACACAAAACTTTCATGTTATGTTAAAAGTATGTTAAGAGTTAACACATTATAATTTATAACAAAAAATATCTAACATTAATAAAAATTAATAATTTAATAATTTAATAAGTATTAATTTCATATATGTATAACTGTTAAAAACTAAAACTAGAATAAATGTATTAAAATATAAAGAATATGATTTGATTTAGTATTTTAAGCTTTAGAGTATATTTCAAAATATATATTATTAAAAATAAAAGACTAAAAAATATAAATATTTTTTGTCTGCGTTAGTTGCATCTGTTTTATTGATCCGATGAAATGAGCTGGTTTTATATAGTGATAAAAATAAACAAAAAATTATTGAAAAAACATTAAAATTTTCATATTAAAAAAGTTTAAATAAAATAAAAAATTATTTAAATAAAATATGAAATAATATAATATTAGATATAATAAAATTTAGAGTTAAACAAAATATGAGAAATTTCAAAGATGTGGAATAAAAACCCTAAAAGTTTTAGTTTTAAGTTTATCATTGTGCTTTTTATTTATTTTTATTTGTATAATATTTGATACTAGCATTTTATTATTATGAATTACAGTTAAATATATGAAATATTTTTGGATTACAATATATTGATTTAAGAAATATTTTTATATAACGTATTATTATAATTCTATGTATCTAATTAATTAATGCTCACCAAATGTGTAAGTAAAATACATTTGTTTAACCATTATACTCAAGATTTGTTTATATCACTTTTATCTAAATATTTGCTAAATATTATTAATACATACAATAATATACTAAAATATACACACACAAAATTAAGCATAATATATTATTACAAATAAAATAATTATTTAATACTAAAATATGACACGATATGCACACTGGTGTGAAATATGTGTTGGACACGGCAAAATATAAACGGACTCGTGATTGTTTTCACCGGCAAAAATTTAATTCCTTTTTAATGTGAATAAGAGAAATGAATAAAACAGCTTCCATGGCAAAAAAAAAAACGAAAAGGAGATATAAGAAAAGTCGAATGAAAAAGGAAACGTGAAGACACACCTTGGAAAGGAAATTAGTTCGAAATGAAAAGAGTAAATTAAATTAAATATGAAAAATGCAGGATTGGTAATGGAAAAAACCTAGAAGAAAAGTCGAATGAGCTTAATAAATGGGCTTGATCTTTTATCTTCTCTATTAAATTAGAAAGCACTCGTCCCTTTTAATTTTGTCTGAGTTAATTTAAATAAAGTCACATAAAATCATTAATAGAAACTATAACTACACAAAATTATGAAATAAAAGATATATAAATTTTAAGTAAATGTTTATCGAGTTAAATTTTTTAAAGAATGCATTAATAATATTATCATATTTCTATTTTTTTTAAGGAATGAATAATATTTTGACACACATTTAAGTATCTTAAAATTTAAAAATAGGTGAGTCTAAATAAACTATAGACACGCACCCGTACGTAGTGTTCTTAATGGGGTATGGTGGGACCGGGAAAGGCAGGGGTGAGTTTGATATCTCAATCTCAATGCTAATGTTTGCGAGGGCGTGTAGAGATTCTCCATCGAAATTTCTAATAATTTTTGAGAATTGGGCATTCCTCATTAACGATTAATATAAGATTAATTATACATTTTATAAACCAAATTAAAGAACTTTATCTTGAAAAATAAAATAAATTTTAAATTATATTTGAAACTTCATTTATTTAGTTATGAATATAGTCAACTAGTCATTGTAAATTAAAATTTTGTAATCTGTTAAACAACAAATCATGTCTACGTAAAGTAACGTAGAAATAAAAATATCAACGCAAGAGACTTTTAGATGAAATAACTTAAGAGAAAAACTATCGATCCATTGAATCACCTAATTATTCATTATGAAAAATAAATATCCAATTACAAGACTAAAACTTAAACTACATATTCACGTAATTCTCCCAAGTAATCTACTTACAAGCTATTTTGATCATAGTTTCTACAAAATAGGCATTTGGATCCAAACCAGTGTTCCAATAAACTCGAGTCCCACGAGTTAATCGAGCCTGCACCGCTATCACTTAAAAAGTTTGAACATAAAAACAAGTAAAAGTGTGTGTCTTGGAGCAAATTCAATAATAAAAAACTTTAACTAGTTAATTTAAACAATTTATCAGATAAATCAAAAATAATTAGCAACTCTAAAACATCAATTAATAGCACAATAACTCAGTTATTATTGCAGGTTAATTTGTCATTTGTGGTTGTGTTTGATGGATTAATAAACCTATAATAATAATTGAGTTATTGTGTTATTAACTGATTGTTCTAGAGTTGCTAATTGTTTTCAATTTATCTGATATATTGCTTAAATCAATTAGTGTGGGTTTTTCATTATTGAATCTGCTCTATGACACACTTGTAATTGTGTTTATGTGCTAACTTTTCAGGTGACAGCGGCACAGATTCGGTTGACTTGTGAGACTCGAGTTTATCGAAACGTTGATCCGAATCCAAATGCTTATTTTGTAGAGACTGTGAACAAAACAACAGTTTGTAAGTAGGTTATTTGGGGGCATTACATGAGTGGATAGTTTTAGTCCTAACCTTATAACTAGATACTTATTTTTCATAATGAATAGTAAGATGGCTCGATGAGTGATTTTCTTCTTAGGTCATTGGTGTAACATATGTTGTTTCCAATTAAAAAACTCGTGTTGATATTTTTATTTCCACATTACTTTACATACGCGTGATTGGTTGTTTGACTACTTATAAAATTTTAATTTATCATATAGTTAATTATATCCATAACTAAATAAATGAACTTTCATTTGGTATTAGAGTAGTCACTAGACACACTTAGTGTGCATAGAACCTTGTTATAGATCATTTAAGAGAGGATTCGTCTACAACTTGTGCACCTTATTTTCATGGATCTAATTACCCATATTAGAAGGCTCGTATGAGAGCTTTTCTACAACCTTTAGATGCAAGTGTCTGCAACTCTGTGCTTTGTGGTTGAAAACCACCTATGATTATGAAAGATAATTTAATCACTCTTAAGCTTAGAAACAAATAGACCAATCAAGATAAAATTAGTAGTAACTAGAATCAAAAATATATTAACGCTATTTTCCGCATTGTGTTAGCTGATGAGTTTCATCGTAATTCTCATGTTGAAATTGCTAAGCATGCTTGAGATATTTTATAAATTTTATATGAAGGTACCTCACAAATTAAACGAATAAAACTTTGCATGCTTAGTATTAAATTTGAGAATATTAGGATAAGCTTATGAAAACCACCAAAAAAACAAAAAATTTGCTTTCAAAACTGTTATGATTGAAGAAAGTGACAATGAAGATGTAGAACTAACACTCTTGACCGGAAGGCTAAAGAGAATCTTCTACAAAAAGAACCTTCAAAACAAAGTTCAATCAAGCCATCAAAAGGATCAGAATTAGAGAACTCAAACCTGTTACTTCTAATGGTAAGAAACCTAAACCCACTAGATTCTAATGTTTTGAATACCACATTTATCGACTATAAAGGCGACAACGACAATCCAATTGAACCAAAAAATGACAACACAAACTTTTTACCATTTGCTGCAAATACCAATGAATGCTCCAATAAGCCAAACATTGATTCAGACAACGATGAAAATGACACTATTTTTGCTTAAACATTTTAATGTCACAAATATTAACGATGTGTTTAGAGAGATTATAATATGCAAAACAAATAAAGAAAAGTTACTCGTAAAAGTAACTAAACTTAATGACAACCTTAAATCATTTGAAGTAAACTTATCACTACTTGAGAGCAGGATAATATTAAACTATCTGAATGTACTAATATTTTGAATTCAAGTCTTATAGATCTTAAACATGAAAATAAGAATGTAATGTAAGAACTTCAACAATCAAAAGAAGTTGTGAATAGGTTAACTATTAGAGTTGAAAGGTTAAACAAAATTCTGGATTATAGAAAACTTATTCGAGATAAAAGAGGACTAGGCTATGTAATTGAGGATTCTACATAAAAAAACTGAGTTTGTAATACCCTCAAGCCCTTCTTCTTCATAGGCTAAAAATATAGCTTCAACATCAAAGACTACTGTGATAAAGTCTTATAACCCTACTCCTAATGTTACTCATTCTACACAAAGAACAATTGCACCTGTGATTGAAAAATCTATTAAATTTGTGCATATATGTCATCATTGTGATAGGAAAGGTCATATTAGACCCAAGTGTACATTTATATTCCTAATTCTAATAATACTTTTCATACTTCACATAGTAATACTCATAACCATCACATATGAATACAAAAAATATTAATATAAGAAGAGAATACAAAAAAAAAAAATTAAAGTTCTCTCTTGGTAAATGAATTTTACTTTGTAGATAGATGATACACCTTTTGAATCTTACATAATGATCATAAATGAACAATTGATATCTAAATGCAATTCCAACACATTTTACTTTTTGTGATTGTCAATATGTCACTATATGTGTTAATATGTTTGTGGGTCTTGTCTACATATATTTATGTTATCAATGGATAATCACACTTTGAACAAAATTAATTTCATTATTTGTATGTACTGTTGTAGTCATGTTAAGCTACATCTACTACCCTTAATTCAAAAAAATTATATATATAAGTTTTTTTAAAAAAACTTTAATCCAACTTATTTAGAAGAGTCATAGAACTTAAGAGGAGTTTATTCATTTTTGAAAAACATTGTTTTTAGCCCTCAGTTTTGATTGTTACTAAGCTTTTCAAAATGTGTACTCATTTTAGTCATTAAATCCATTGCTTGCTTGCTCAACTTGTGTCTTTGTTTCATGATTATATTATTTATTCGTATGACAAAAAAAAAGAGAAAAATTAAAACTTCAATAAAATAATCTACAAGAAAGGGATAGCTAATTTAGGTGAACCACTTTAGAGATATTACACATAGGGAGTAATGATTTTAATTTCTATCTAATGATTACTCACTTATGAATATTCTTCGCTTTTTATATTGCTATTTATACTAATCTAATAAATAATGAGTCTTTCAGGATAAGTTGCTAGAGTATTTTATGTTTTTTGTTTTTCAGTGTTCACAAGAGCTTTTAAGAATCAAATGAATATTGTTTGACTGGATCATAAGATAGTATCACTGTATTAAAATTAATTTTCCTATGAGCGTTATGTAATGAGAGAGAAATTTTGTCACATGAATATACCAAAAGGAGACATTGTAAAGCTTATGTAAGTATTAACAATATTTGTGAACAAAATGTATAATTCTAATTTTAGTTTCAAAGTGTGTCTTAGAATAATATTTTCAAGCCAAAAAAACTATCGAACCTTAACAATCACATATCAAGTATATTTATGTTCCCGTACACATTAGATTGCATATTAGACACAATAAGAACAATGTGAAAATAGACTAATTGATTTTAATGCATTACTAGATCGATCGAGGGTTTTGTTTGATCGATCGAATTAAATCACTAGATCGATTCACCTTTTCTGAATATTAATTAAATGATCACTAGATCGATCAAGAGGATATTGATCAATCAACCTATGTATTCGATCGATCGAGCCTCCAGGTCGTTCAAATATAATGTCTATTTCTATTACGAGTTGAATTGACTTTTTACAATATTATCATTATTTTTCAAAAGTATTTTAGCTGATTTTATGGACAATACGATAATACCACTTTAACCTAATCTACTTCAAAATATTCTATAAATAAACAACTAGAAACTAAAATTACAATAATACATTTTGTTCATGAATATCATTAATCCTAACATAAACCTTACAATATTTAATATATATTAAATATAGCGTAAAAATTATAAATATAATTAAATTGTTTGTTTTAATTGTTGTTAAAAATTCAAAATAAAATATATTTTAATTATAATGTTGTATTTTCTTAAGTGTAAATATATAAGAATTTTATATAAAACTATAAAAATTTTGGATTCTAAGATTTGATGAGGTGGGGAGTGTAACTTCTAATCCATTCTTCAAAAACATTTGGCAACATATGTCTACCCAACTCTTTTATCCGAATCCATGTAACATAGATGTGAGCATGTAAAAATATATTTTCACACCCAAAATATATATATCCTAAACACGGACCTGTACTTGGAGTTGAAGCTGCTTGAGATACTCAATGGCTTCATCAAGCATGGATGCCTTGTCTGTCTGCGGCATGAAGATATCAATTGGTTCCATCACAACCAACTTGACTCCAATAAATGTACTAATCAAAAATCAAACTAGACCCAGTATTTACCTTGTGAGAATTTGGGATCAGATTCTGCAATGCCTTCATTTTCTCATTAATCCTACTTCTCCTTCTCTGCCAATTAAACCTCAAATAAGAAAGAAAAACAAATTCGAAAAGTATAACCAAAGATAGTACTAGTAGTGTGTAAAAGTACAACTTTTTCAGACAGGTTATGAACTTCAGCTGCTCTGCTTCTCTTTGAAGAACTACCAACCATAGGTTTTGCAGGCACATCTTCCACCAGTGCGTCAAGACCCTGCCAAGTAATATTTCAAATAACAAAACCAAAATAAGATCATTTATCTAATTAAAAACATTTTTGAAAAAATACATATAATAAGAATGTTAGAAGTATTATAAAGTTGTACACGTATTCATCATAGAAGCTAATTATAATAAGTTAGTTACAACTAACTTTGCATATATAAACAGATTGTGCATAATGAGAATAGATTCATTGTTGTGCTTTCTTGAATATTGCTTTCTCTCATCTTCATTTCTTTCTTGATCTCTCTACGCTTGTAGGGTATCAGAGATGGATTCTCAAACTGAGAATTCGAAGTAATGGCAGCTTTACCTACTGGTGTTACTGGAAATGTAATCTTGACAGAACAAGATCATATTGCAATTGCAAATCGTATAGCACAGTGTTCAATCAACACAATTCCTTCTGGGAATATGACAATTGGAGTGAAGCTGAATTTTACAAACTATCTCATTTGGTGAGAACATTTCAGTTTGATCTGTGCATATGGTTTAGAAGGATTTGTTGATGGATCTTGCACTGCGCCACAGAAATTTCTACCAGGTACTACTGTTATAATCCTAATTTTTTGATTTGTAATAGATCTAATAATACTGTTAAGAGCTGGAATTATAATTTTGTCTTCATCCATGGGTTCACATGTATGTGGTTTAGTTACTGCATATGAAAAGTGGAAATATTTTGAAAATGTTTATCCTTCTGATTCAAGTTCACGTATCATGGAGTTATAAGGTGAAATGCAATCAATGATGAAGGAAAATATCACAATTAATGAATATATTGAAAAGCTAAAGGATCTTTCTGCACAATTAATTTCTATTGGTGAAATTGTTCCCAACAAGGAGTTGATCAGGCATCTCTTGAATGGATTAGGACCAGATTTTAATGCTTGTATCGGGGATGACCCCTCCTGAGACTTATGGTGATGTGTTCTATGTTCTGGTCTCAGCCCGGGCATTTCCGGTTCAACAATTTCAACACCGCGCCCCTTGTTCTATTAATAATCATACTGGTGAAGTATCAATTGAAGAGGCTCATAGTCAGTTATTGTCATATGAACGTTTGCTTGAACATCAAAATAAGATGATAACAAGGACAAAAGCATCAAATCAATCTTGCTGGTGGAACTAGTTCTTTTAGTAATAATCAGGAAATTCTGGTCTCAATAGAGTTCACATACTAGTGGTTTTGATCAGTATAATCAAAATCAGAATGGAGCTAATAATGTGATTAGGGATTCTAATGGAAGAGTTAGAGGTAGGTCTGGAGATAGAGGACTTGGATGATCAGTTCAATGTCAATTTTGCTGGAAAAATGGACATGTTGCACAGAACTGTTACACACTGAGAAATCTTCTTAATGGAGGCTCTGGAAAGGGTTCACAGAATAACAATAATAATAATAAGCAGTCTTCGGGTCAACAACAAGCTTAAGTGGCTAATCAATCCGATGATTCTCCCTTTCGTGCATACTCAACTTCTGTTCCTTGGATTTTTTATAGTGGAGCCACTAGTCGTATGATTCATGACAACTCTCAGCTTAGCAATGCAGTGAAATACACAGGTAATTCTGGTGATATCATAGGAATGTTAGTTCCATTTCTATTGCTAATACTAGTAATACATTCATGTTGAAGAATGTATTATGTATTACATGCTCTCAATTAGATGCAAATCTTGTTTCAGTTCAAAAGATTTTTGCTGATAATAATGATTTTGTAAAATTTCGCTCACTGATTTTATGTTAAGGACAACATTACGAGGAAGGTTCTTCATCAAGTTTTGGTTGATAAAGGGTTGTTCAAGCTGTTTGGGAGTACACCTGCTGCTGATAGTGCGTCCAAGTGTCATTAAGCTTTATTAGCATCTACTTCTGTATGGCATGATCGTTTAGGAAATGTTAATGATACTGTACTACGTACTTTACTAGATACAAATGGTATTAAGAAAATTAGTTCATCTAAGGGCGACATTTGTAAGGCTTGTGCACTAGCAAAGTCACACAAACTTCCTTTTGTATCAAAACATTTTACTTCTAATAATGCATTTGATTTGCTTTATTTGGATACTTGGGGTCCTACATCTGTTTTGGGTCTAAATGGTAAACGTTATTTTCTTCTTATTGTGGATGATAAAACAAGATTTCAATGGATTTTGTATGCATACAGGAGATCAGGCAGTCCCTCCATTCTTGCAGTTTAAGAAGACGATTGAGTGTTAATATAATGCCTCTATAAAGCACGTACAAAGTGATGGTGCAAAGGAATTTATTCCTTTAGCTCAACAGTTAATTGATATTGGTGTGGTGTTCAGAGTGACCTGTCCTTATACTAGTGAACATAATGGAATGGTACAATGCCATCTTATAAGAGTTGTAGACACTGGTTTAACTATGCTATTTCATGCTTCTATGCCATTGCATTTTTGGCCTCATGCTTTTCATTCAGTTGTTTTTACCTTGAATAGGGTCCCTTGCAAAGTACTACATTTTCAATCTCCGTATCACCTTCTCTATTCTAGGGTCCTTGATTATGCTTTTATGAAGGTGTTTGGGTCATTTTGTTTTCTATTCTTGCGCCCCTATATCAAAGATAAATTACAAGCACAATCTACAATGTGTTTTTTTTTGGGCTATGCTTCCAATCAAAGGGGTCATTTGTGTTTTGATGTGACAGCTAAGAAGATCTATACTAGTAGACATGTTTTTTGTGGAAAATGAGTTTCCTTTTGTTTCTAGTATGTCTCATTCTGTCACTGAAGTGCCAGAATCTATATCTGCTATTCATATACCATTTAGGTTGCATGTGTCTTCACCAACAAGGCTACTAGTTTCTCCTGATATGTCACTCACTCCTTGTTTGTCTGATGCGTTACTAGTATCAGACTAGTTTCTCCTGATATGTCACTCACTCCTTGTTTGTCTGATGCGTTACTAGCTCCTCCTGATACTAGTGATGAGTCACTGGTCCCAATGTTTCTCCAGTTTCCTATACTCCGATGCCAATTGTGTCTACAATTGTTCCCTATGTTTCTTTGCCTATTCATAATAGTGTTGTCATGCTTCATTATCGACCTGCAAATGATGTTGTCTCTATTCACTCTTCATTAAAGTCACATACAATGAGGACTTGATCCAAAGCTGGTAGTTTGAAGCATAAGACTTTTCATGTTTCTATGATAGCTCCTCATATACTACCTGAGCCTTCCCTTCCATTTTTAGTGAAGCTATTAATGTACCTTAATGGAGGCTAGCTATGCAACATGAGTAAGATGCATTAATAAGGAATGGTACTTGGGTAATAGTGGGTCCTCCAGCTCATGCTAAGGACATAGATACCACTTGGGTGTTTAAGACTAAGACTAAGCCTGATAAGACTCTTGATAAATATAAGTCTCATTTGGTTGCTTAAGTTTTTGCACAAACTGTAGGGCTTGATTATTCAGAAATATTTAATCCAGTTATAAAAGCTAGTTCCATCAGGTTGGTTCTACTTTTGCATTATATTTTTTTATTGGCCATTGAGGTAACTAAATGTGAACAACGCTTTTCTTAACGAAAACTTAGAGGAGAATGTGTACATGAAACAGCCTAAAAGTTTTGTCGATCCTCAACATCCTTATAAGGTGTGCAAATTGGTTAAACCTCTTTATCACCAAAAACAGATACCTCGAGTTTGGTTTTTTAAACTATGTTCTTGTTTGCTCAATTGAGGCTTTAAGAATACAGTTTCAAACCCTAGTTTGTTTGTTTTTATTCTTTTAGTCTATGTTGATGACATAGTCCTTATTGGAAACAATGCACATAAGTTGCAATATGTTGTTACACGATTATGTGTTTACTTGGAAAGATTTAGGCCCTCTTCACTATTTTCTTGGTATTGAGGTCACTATTTCTTCTCAAGGTCTTCACTTGTATCAGCAATAGTAAGTTTAGGAGCTAATTCATATCGTTAGATTTGTAGGTCTTGTTTATATGGAAGGGGAAGAAAAATAAAAAATGTAGGTGTAGTCCCATTAATTACATTTGAAGAAAATTAAAAATTAGGTGCATCCCTGTTAATTAGATTTGACTTTAGTGGTTGTAATTTTACCGATAAATAGGTAATGTTTTTGCCTTAAAGAGACACCAAAAAAGAGAAGCAAAGTTAAGGCAAAAAAATAATTTCTTTTGATGAAAAATAGTGTTATGTGTGAGAGAGTGAGAGAGAATATTTTAGAAAAATATTTGGAATATTTTCTAAAAACAGAGTGACAAAATAGTGTGTTTGGAAAACACTTGTGTGTCACTATTTTGAGTTTATCTCAATTTTTTGCATTGCCCCTCACTTTATATCCATTAATGGAAGAAATAAATTTCAAAGTTTGTTCAATAGCCATACCCCAAATTAAAGGGTAAACCTTATTAAATTGCTAGTATTACTATTTTACTATGTTGAATTTATTTTATTTTTACCCGTTGTCTCAACAATTGATATCAGAGCTGGTCTTGTAAAATTCTTAGTATGGATTGTGGTTGTAGTATAAAATTATCTGTCATATCAAAAAAAAATTTATTAAGTCCAAGACGTATTTATTTGTAGGAAAAGAAACACAGTGAAAAAAAATGTTAACCTAGAAGGTCGATATTCAGAAATTTAATGGCAATAATAATTTCTCTTTATGGCAAAGAAGAATAAAGGATATTCTCATTCAACAGAAGGTCAATAAGACATTGCTAGGGAAAGAAAAGAAGGTAACAACCGTTACTGAGGAACAGTGGGAGGAGATAGATGAGATTGCAACCAGTACAATCCATCTAAATCTCTTAGCAATGTTTTGCAAAATATTGAATCAAAAAATTGCAAGATTGCAAAATAAACATGAGAGACTCTAGAAAACGTGTACATGTTAAAGAACCTTGCCAATAAATTTTATTTATGAAAGGAGCTATATCAGATGAGGAAGGAAGATAATGTAAGCATGATGCATCACGTTAGTAATTTCAACAGCAAGTTTTCTCACTTAGCAAGATTCAATGTGAGTATTGACGATAAAGAAAAAGTTGTGATGTTGTTAGCATTACTACCCTCATCATATAATCATCTCACAACTACTCTGACTTATACAAAAGACAAAATGAAGTTTGAAGTTGTTGTAGAAGCCCTATTATCATATGAGAAATAAAACAGGGTGAAAGATTCAAAAGCATAAACCCTTATCTTAGAGTTTAGAGGAAGGAGATAGTACAGAGAACAAAAACCCAGAGGCAAGAACAGAGGCAAAATCAAACAAATATACCAATGTTGAATGCCATCATTGTAAGAGGAAATGTCATATCAAGAATTTTTCCGGGTGTTCAAGAAGGAACAGGAAACGAACAAAGACAAAGTAGTGAAAAAAGATGACAATAGTGATGATAAACAAAAAAATGCCATAGATGAATTCAATATCGTTTATGATAAAGATTATATCAATCTTGCATTACACGAGACCAACAAAGTGATTGATAATGGTGCTATAATTCACACTACATCGTGTAGAGAATTTTTCTCATCATACACACCTGGAAGTTTTGATGTTGTTAGAATGGGAAATGAAGGCCTATTAATGATTGTTAATAGAGGAGATGTTTGCTTGGAAACAGAGAATGGAACCAGACTATTTCAGAAAGATGTCAGGCATATTCCAGATATGCGCCTGAATTTGATCTCTGTGTGCAAACTTGCAAATGAAAGATATTGCAGCTCCTTCATTTATGACAGATGAAAACTTACAAAAGGCTCTTTAGTAGTGGCTAGAAGTGAGAAGCATACAACTCTGTATATAATGCAAGGAAAGTTCTCCACGGATATAGTAAATATTGTGGAGAAAGACAGTGCAGCTGAATTATGGTAGGAAACTCAGTCAAGTAGGTGAAAAATGTATGATAAGTCTAGCCAGGAAGAAGAAGTACATTTAGAGAAATGTGTTGATTGTCTAGCAGGAAAACAAAATAGAGTTCTTTCAAGAATTCCCCTCCTTCCAGAATGAATAATATTTTAGATCTGATTCATTCAGATTTGTGTGGACCAATTCCAAAGTCACTTGGTAATGCTCAATATTTTATGACTTTCATTGATAATCATTCAAGGAAAACATGAGTACATCTTCTGAAAACAATAGATTAGGTGCTAGATGTCTTTAAAGAATTTCATATCTCAATTGAGAGACAGACTGGGAAGAAACTGAAGTGTATTCAGATAGACAATGGTGGAGAATACATATGAAATTTTCATGCTTACTACAAAAGCATGGTCCATTACAGAAGCAAAGTAGATGAACAGAACTTTGATGGAAAGAGTCAGATGTCTACTCTTGTGTCATGGCAGTCAAAGTTATAAAAATGTATTGCATTGTCTATTACAGAAACAAAGTTTATAGCAGCAACGAAAGCATGTAAAGAATTTCTATGGATGAAAAGTTCTTGAAAGAACTTGAGTTGCAACAAAATAGTTACCAGTTATTTTATGATAGTTAGAGTGCTATCCACCTTGAAAATAATGTCTCTTTTTATTTGAGATCAAAACATATTGATGTAAAATATCACTAGATTAGGGATGTAATGAAAAAGAAGCTACTACAACTTGAGAAGATCCATACAGAGGAAAATGGATCAGACATGTTGACAAAAAATCTTCCAAGATAAAATTTTGAATATTATTGTTTAACTACTGGATTGGTGGAGCCCTCAATGTAGTCAGAAAAGGAATATTTGTAGGTCCCACCCACATGGAAGGGAAAGAAAATAAAAAATGTAAGTATAGCTCCATTAATTACATTTGAAGAAAATAAAAAATATGTAGGAGCAACCTCATTAATTATATTCAAAGAAAATAAAAAAATTAAGTGCAATCCTATTGATTACATTTGACTTTGGTGGCTATTATTTTACCTATAAATAGGGAATGTTTTTGCCTTGTACACACCAAAAAAGAGAAACAAAGCAAAGCCAAAGGAAAATTTTCCTTTGATGAAAAATAGTTTTGTGTGTGAGAGAGAATGAGAGAGAATATTTTAGAAAAATATTTGGGATATTTTTCTAAAAAAAAGAGTAACAAAATAATGTGTTTGTGAAATACTTATATATCACTATTTTAAGTTTATTTCAATTTATTGTATTGTCTCTCACTTTGTATCCATAAATTTTATTAATGGAAGAAATAATTTCGAAGTTTGTCCGGTGGATGTAACCCAAATTAACGGATGAATAACATTAAATTGTCGGTATCATTGTTTTACTCAGTTAAATTTATTTTATTTTTACTTGTTGTGCTCAACAAGATTGCAATCTTCTAAGGATGCTTCCACCCCTATGAATTCTAGGAGAGTTTCAGGCAAAAGGCCATGAAGAATTGCTAGTTAGTGAGGAGTCTACAACATATAAGAACCTTGTGGGAGCTCTTCAGTACTCTGTAATAATTAGACGAGGCATAGCATTTTTTGTGAGAAATTTGTGTCAATTTTTGAGCTTTCCTACAACAGCACACTGGCATGCTGTGGAGAGAGTACTAAGATACTTAAAGGGGACAACTGATCATGGCTTGCTTCTCCGCAAAACAAGGCAATTATACTTGGTGGTAACCTACACTAATGCAGATTGAGCAAGCTGTCCAGATGACAGAAAGAGTGTAGGAGCCTATTATGTCCATTTTGGTGGTAATCTCGTGTCTTGGGCAACAGCAGAACAAAAGGTTGTAGCACGTTCTTCAGTAGAGGCAGAGTATAGGGCTATAGCATCAGGAATAATAGTTGAAGTCATATCGATTTGTAATTTGCTCTCTGAATTGAAGTTTAAACTTCAGCAGCCACCTGTTTTTCTATTTGATAATATAAGTGCACAATGTATAGCTCCTAATCCAGTACAACATGCACGCACCAAACATAGAAATAGATTGCCATTTTATACGTGATTATGTATTGAAAAAGCACCTCAAGATTGAATACTGTGCCTCGAAAAATCAACTTGCTGATTTATTAACAAAGCCTCTTGGAACAGGCAGATTTCAATCATTGAAGAGCAAAATTGTGGCGTTGCCTAAGCCATAAGCTTGAGAGGGAGTGTCAGAAATTTTATAGAGTTTTCACATGTATTCATCATAGAAGCTAATTATAATTAGTTAGTTTAAGGTTTCTTTTTGTAATAATTAGTTAGAATAAGTTAGTTACAACTAACTTCGTACATATAAACAGATTGTAAATAGTGAGAATAGAATCATTGTTGTGCTTAGTTGAATATTGTTTTCTCTCATCTTCATTTCTTTCTTAATCTCTCTATACTCGTAAAGAAATATGGGAAATTTTAAAATAAATAAGAAAGATGACTCAGTACCTCGCTTTCACAATCATAATCGTCGTTCTCAGTCTCACTAGCTCCTATCGGAGAGAAAGACACATAAGGAGTATCAGTCCTTATATTGGCCATAGAATGTGTGCCTGAGCAATCAACGGCTGAGATCCCATCACCGACAGCCGGCAACCGAATATTATCCGACAGAGCATTTGTGGTTCCGCTAAGTACTACCTTAGACGACAAGCCAGTATGGGCTAAAACCGAAGATGTAGAAGATGATGACGATGATCGGACCATAATTTGTTGAAGAAAAAGCGAGATTTCATCAGGTGGTGAATTAGTTTGACTTAATGAAGCTGTAGAAGAACAAACATTTTTATCATACTCTAACATATCCCCCATTTCTCTCTTCTTACTCTGCTTATTTTGCTTCAATTTCTTCGTTTTTGTTTGTTGGTTTTGTCTGAGAATGTGAATAGTTATGAGTGTATTTGTATTTCGGTACGGGGGTGTTTTGCTTTCTTGGGTTTTGTGGCGTCTTTGGCTTTAAAAGACATGTACTTGACGAGAGCAGAAAGCTTTAGAATTTAGTCTCTACTCGAGAGGCCTGGGAAATTGTAGACGGGTATAAAATCGTCACGCTCCATTAGAGCGAGTTGGGAAAACAATTGTGTTCTTTACTATTTCAATGGTTTTTATTTTTAAGAAATATTAGACAATTATACTTTTCAAAATATATATATATATTTATCATTTATCTCATTAATAATCTATATATAATTTGTGTGTTCTTGCCGGTGATACAAATAACATCAGAAAAATTGTGTTCTTGAGATCGGACATCGCTCCTTTTATTGAAAGAACAGTTTGATCATATTGGAAAGACAATAAGAAGTTTATTTATTATAAATTATTGTATTATTATAATTAATAATAGGTGAAAAAATAAATTTTATTATTTTATTTTATAATTATATATCATAAGATAATAACATTAAAAAATGCTTTTTCAATATATTTGGGTTAATTATGAATTAAATGTAAGATTACAAAATAACTATGAATTATTTACTAGTATAAATTATTTAAATTATATTAAGTAAAATTGATATTTAAATAAAATTATTATGAGCAAATAAACTTGTGACTCAAAGTTATGTAGCTTATTTTAATACATGGAATATCTATAGTTTAAGTTTCAATTAAAATATTTGAGTAATTTAATTATTATAAAGATAATTTTATAACTAAATTAATTTTGCACATACTCTTTGCACGTGACCCACGTTAGCATTTTTATATAAAATAATGTAGTGATATTGTTATAATATGAATTCTTATTATTATAAAAATAATTTATTAATAATAATTTTATTCGATAATAGTTTAATCTAATTTATAATTAAAAGAGATGATTGTACATGTTCTATATAGATTATATATTTATTTTTTATAATATTTTAATCTTATTGTTGTGAAATAAAATTTGTAATAATTTATTTTTTATATAGATAAGTAATCATTTTTTAAGTTTTTATTTATTTATTTATTTAATTTTATTTAATTTTTTCAATTAAAGTTTAATTAAGTTAAAATCATCTCTATCTAATGAAATTATAAAAATCAAAAAATAAAATAATTTTTTTTAATTTATTTTTATAGTCACTTTTTAATAACAATATAATTATATTGTTATAAAAATAAATATATAACTTAAATGTTATATTTTAATAAATATAGAATCCTCACGATATTTATCTTTTAAAATTAATTTTATAATTAATATTAAAAATAAAATAAATATTTTTTATATTTTTATTATAATAATAAAAAGATTTATTATGGCAAGTAAAATAACATATTTAACCTTGCGGTTACTATATTGCCCACTTTATTTTCTTAATATCACAATTTATATTATGTTAATTTTTAATAATGTTATCATCGAATACGTTGGGAAAAAAATTCTTTGATGTCTAAATATTAATATTATCATTAAATAAATACAATATTAATAAAAATAATTGTGATGATAATACAATCCTTTTAATTTAAACAATAAAACCTCATCAAAAATGTATAAACTATTAAAAAACTCTATTTAATGTATAACTTACTTATTCATTGAGTTTATATATGTTTAAGCAAGATCTAAAAAGTAACACAATGAAATATTTTCATATTTTGGACACATATTTAACATATATTTTTAAATTATTTTGAAATAAATATTTTTTCATAAATATAAAGATTAAAAACTATTCATGTTATAAAATAAATGTTAAGAATGTATAATAAATATATATTTAAATTGTTACAGAAATTGAATATATATTTAATATATTCATAAAGTTACTTACTTATAAAAATTAAATATATATTTAGTACTAAAAAGATGATTAAAAATAAAACTTTATCTATAAAATAAAGTTATGTTATATATTTAATCCATAAAAAGAAGCATAACTAGGTTTGGGGCATGTTCATCTTCAACGATGATTTATATTTTTAGATAATTATTTAACATTTATAAAATGTTATCTACAAAATATCATTTCAATTGCTATACAGTAAACAATTTTTTTTTTTGTGAGTCGGAGATTTATGTGTAAGGTTTGTGTATAAGTGTAGACGTATAATTGTTAAAAAGAATGGAAAAATAACAGTCCTACTAACATGAAAAATTTTAAAAAATCTTCTTAAACTATATTATTGTAAGAGGTAATAAAATATTTTTTTATAAAAAATTAGTTACTAAATTAAATGATATTTATTTTTTATTTCATAAAATTAATTTCATTAAAAAAATTTATATTTTATGCTATCATTAAATTATAAATTGAAACATTTCTTTAACGTACATAATTAAAAGATATATGTTATTAATTTGACATTGATAGCTTGAACACATGTCACTCTATGGTGTTAAGAAATATATATATTATTGTATTATAAGATTTTTTACAATATTTGGTATTATTGGATATAAAATAAACTTATATCACATTGTACATATAAATGGACATATTTAGCATAATCAATAAGCGTCGAATCAATATATAATCATAATTATTAGATAAATTATCTAAGAGATAAATATCTCTTTAAAAGATATAATTATGGAGAGAACTCCTATCATAAATTAAGTTTATCTTCACGAGTAAGTTATCAACGTTAGGTAAATCTTCTTCCCTATATATGCTCACATTATACACTTCATAAAAAGAAGTTCGTATGTTAATATATTCATTAATTGACATAATATCTCTCGATCTCGACTTCTTTTTAAATCACAAAAAGAGATTTTGGTCTCGTCTTTTATCATTATTACTCAAACTAACTTAACCATTAAAGGGTTAAAGAACAACACACCCCATGGTAATATAAGGTTCTAATTAATGTTCTCTATTCACAGGACTACAATAAGGAGAAATACATTCCCCTTTAATGTTGACAAAAAATGACATCAACATCTAGCATCGTCTATGGAAAGAAGTGTGCTTTTTTAGTTAACCACCAAAAAAAGAATTGTAAGAATATTCATTATATTTTCCACCATATTGAAAAACAAATATGAGAAAAGATCATTTATGCGGAATCCTAACAAAAATTGTTTATACTTTCAACAAAAGTTTTCAAAAATGAGACTCACATACAACCAATTCTAAAATAGATTTGAAAAATCAAAAGGAAAAAATATCGCTAAAACAATACTACATGTAAAATATATCACAAAAAAGGCATATAGTCCCATGATCCCTGATGGCTCAATTTTCAACTTCAAAAATAAGTAAGGCATCCTCGACCACTGGACAAAAAAGTGTAGCCAACTAGTGAAGGTGGTGCAATTCAATTAGGGCTCTACTTGAATTTTTCTAACCATCGAGCACCTTATGTCTGGATCTAGAAAATTGTGCATTGCTTGAAAAATTGGAGACCATTATTGGAAAGATCATATACCGAACAGTCATCAACCAAAATTTAGACACCAATCAACATTCCACATGCCTCCACATACTGCGAATGTAAGTACATATCGACCAAGTTTCTCATTTTCTATGAAAAAAAAGAAAGGAAAAAAGGTCTATTTCACTAAAAAGAGAAGAACCAAGTCAAGCCTGGTTCACCTACTTTTAGACTATTTCTTAAGGAAGTAAAACCAGTTTTGAAATTCTCTCAACGAGAAAATTCCAACAACTATATTTTTAATCATTTTTGATGAATATATAGGAATGGATGTACAAGAATATGTGTATGAAAAGATCAACCGTCCAAGGGATGGAATCATATATTCGTTATGACATTATAAAGAACACACTTCGAAACATTCTAGAGCGTCTCCTTGGTCTATAAGATCTAGAACATTTTTTTGTCAACAAAGGATCCTTACGGTATCCTCCAATACCTAGAGCACCATAGTTCCTATACATAGCCAAACAGGGTACCTCATAGGTTGTATAGTCTAGATCATCACCTCAAAAGCCATGTAGTCCACACTGATGCCTTTAAGTCCAATTTTTTTCCTCACAAGTCATAATGTTTGCATTACTTCTGCCCCACGGACCTTGTAATCTCTACTTTAACATTTCAATTAGAATAGTCAAGGATGCTGCCTATTAGGCCACGTTAAACAAGAGAGTGCAATGGAAAATATGTCGTACCATCCCACATCACAGACCATGAAGACCAAGCCTTGATCACCCATAATATGGCCATCCAACCTTGTAGTCCAAGCCATCATTATCCTTCATAGCCTTCCAGAGGTACACCTCTACTTGTCCCTATAGGCATGCTAAATTATTTGTTGGGCTAGAAATATGTTACATAAGTCTGTCCAACCAAAAACTTCTCAAGCACACAATGTTACAAAAAAATCTTGATAGGATAGAAATAACCATCCACAAACTTTGAAGAAATTCTTCTGAGTTACAAAACTGAAAAAGAAACATATGCTTGGGCGACATAACAAATGCAAGCATGCTAAGTAGTGGTGGCTAATAGATTGGAGGGCCTCATAAGAAATATCTTGTTAAATAAAATTTCCCCAAAACTAAAAGTCAATCACACAAATGTAACAAGGCCACCCAACCATATAGAAGTGGTCAGGCATAAGTTTCCTAATAGAAAGGTGGCCGACTAGAATGACATGCGATCGCTAGACAAAAGTTTCCTAACAAAAAGGTAGCTCACTAGACAGACATATGGCATACTAGATAGAAGTTATCTAATAGAAATATAGTCGAATAGATACTACAAGTGCCTACCATACAAAGTCGATCTAAAAAGGTTCATAATGCGAGCTAGTCAACTATGCTCGTCTCCCACGCAATCCCTCATAAAAGGTGCTCAACTAATTTCCCATCCTTTGTAAGTGTGCTCTTCCATCCTTGCATAACAACATATGGCTTCCATAATCTTTGACATTAAATATCTAGAAACTTTCCTACTTATAGGAAAACAAAACTTTCAAATGTACAACACCAAGGCCACAATCTTGTACAAAACTAATAAAGTTATACACTATCGACATATAAGATTGTGATGCCTCAGAAGATATCCAGCCATAACATATCAACCATGGGTGCACTCCTTTAGAAAAATAATTTCAAAAAAGGTCCAAATATACCTAAGATAGTACTCTAGAAATATGTCCAAGTTCCATTTAAGATACTTGGAAGGAATAACATAATCAACTAAGTTTATGCACAAACTTACCAAAGAAGTATGCCATTCCTAAACGTGTTTTGTAAAAAAAATAGGACAACACATGTGTTCAATCACATACCAAATTTCAAAATAATGTTCTAACTCTTCTTAAATTGTAGAAGTTGACACAATGCTCAAAAGGCACACACCTAAAAGTGATCATAGACCAAGAAGGCCACAAAACAAAATTTTATAACAGCCACTTTTATACATGGTCAAGGCTATTGCCCTCGCTTAACCCTACTATTCTCGATACAGTAATAATCTTGATAAAGTATAAAGTAGCACATGATGCTAAGCATATGAAATCTACACATGATAAAAATGATGTCCTATAATGACAAAAGGACAAGCAATGCACCACTATTAGATATTTATTTTTTGGAAGTAAAAATATCCCTAGAGGGTCTCCCAAACTTTGAAAAGTCCACAAGGTATGACACCTTAAAAGTACAAAGCATAATCACTAGAGGGTTACCCAAACTTTGAAAATTCCACCAAGCATGACACCCTAAAAGAATGGAGTTGTGACTTTGTCCCATGAATGATAAAGAATGGCATATCTATGGACCAAGCTCTCTCCACACAAGGTTGGAGGGATGACCAAATGGTTTATGTATGGTCATGGTTAAAAATCATGGTTACATGTAAGAGTCTATCATCTCTCCTACTTACGTCATGATTTTTATAATGGTGATCATTGGTCTACGATCACAGTTAAAACTGTGGCTGTATATCAATATTATAGTATTGAAGATTGGGAGAGGTTACTTAGTACTGATAGTGTATCTTTAATTGTTTTTAGGGACCAATGATGAATTGTCACGTTATATGCTTCTCATTATGTACTTTTCCTTCTATGGTGAGCTCTTCACTCTGACCCAATTTGTGTATGAGTGGTGTTTCTTGCTTAGCTTTTATATGAGTATAAAACTTCATTATTTTTTAAAAGCAAAGTGTGTACTTTGGTTGTGTACTTTTAAAGTCCATATGGTTGAAAGTTATCTTGCAACCACATGTGTTTTATGCTAAGTATTTACAAAGAAAGACTTAGGAAATCTGTCTAGTGTGGAGCCTTTGGTCGGTCGGTAAAAATTTTACTTGGTTCTACAGTACGTAACTAGTTGGCACTCGATTAATTTATGAGATAACGAGCTCCTCTAAAACCCATCTATCATAGAGAGTGGTAGTAAGAATGGAAGAACATAATTGCATTGGATAATGAGGTAGAGCATGGTTGGCTAGCTTATGACCCAAGCCTATTCATCTAGCTCTAATAGGAAGATTTTGTCTACAAATTTTGTCTTACCACTTCTATCCAACCACTTCTCTTTAGAAAATTATGGCAACCACTTCTATCTAGCCATTTCTATCTAGAAATTTATGTCCAATAAATTTTGTTTGGCCACTTCTATCTCGCCACCTCTGTTTGATGTTTTCTATATGGCTACATCTATTTATCCATTTATATATAACCATTTCTATCTGGAAAATTCTATCTAGCAAATTCTATTTGGTTATTTCTATTTAATTTGCTGACCAAATCATCCTGACTTTTGTATTAACATCCTTTGATATTCCAATTTTGTCATGCATATATGTGTTGTTTATTTTTTGAAAGTTGGCAAAACATTTCTAAGTCAAGATGGCTTTAAATCTTCAAATTTTTTCACTTTGCCCCTATACCTTCAACATAAGTTCTCTAATTTATGTCTTTTGAAAGCGTAAAGTGCCTAATTACTAATGAACCTACACAATATAAAAATTTCTTCAAAAGCACCAAATTCTTAGAATAAAATATAAAATTAATGCTTAAAAACAAAGCAAATTATAGATCAAAAATATGTTTATGAAATACCAATAGGTCACTAAGTCATTTTACTTAAGATACTACGTATTAGAAAAGAAAATTAATTATAAGCTTAATATTTCGATAAAAAATTAAGAATATATATATATATAATCTAATGAAAAAGATATTACATAGATCGTCAATAACTAGTGTACTTCTCAATACACATATGACAAATATAAAAAGTTTCGAATTATAGAGGCTAATGAACCATGCATATATAATCTACCCTTTTCTAGGCCATATTGGTAAATCTTGAACTCTTTGATTTTGATGACTATTCAACATAATATATGCCTTATATATTAAAGAAGGAAGAATCATTAGAAGTTATTTGTGAAGGCAAATCAAAATTTAATGCTTCCAAAAACATTAAAGGTAGGGAAAAAATATAACTTATTCATAATGTTTTCAATATAGAATAACACTTCATCCCAACTTAAATCTAAATAATATATGGTATTTTTGAATGGCTCTTACACAATTAAAAGGAAGAATATGATACTAAGAAAAATATAAGTTGGTACTTTTATTTGTGGAAAAACATGCATAGATTTGACTGTAAGCCTTACAAATATGCAATTTGTAACAACTTATGCTAGTTCTCTCAACCGTTGCCTTTTGGCCTTCTTATACTGTAAACTTCTACTACACTATTAAAATAAAATATAGTAGTAGAACTTAGAACCTATATTTAATCCCTAAAAGGTTAATAACTTAAAAGGTAAATTCTACCAGTGCCATTGTCATTGAATCAATATTGTGAAAAATACACATAAGGTCAGAGCTGAAATTTAATACATGTTGTTAGTGTAAATCATAATTCAATCCAGAAACGTTCATCAAACCATATGAATGTAAAATTTAAATACAACGAAAATAAAAATGGATTAAAAACATACCTTTTTCCATTTATCAAATTTCAGCACTTACACGAGAATTTCAATGGATTTTTGATTTGATGCTCTTACTGGTTTCTCACACTTACTCTCTATGTTTTGATAGTATATATGAATGAATCAGTGAGTAATGTGAGGACCTGATGCCTTTATAAAGGTTCTCCCATCAAAAACCTCGTATGGTTTCGTAACCGACATACGGTTTTGATGAAACCAAACTATTACCACCGTCCACTGTTGCATTGCATGACTTTGATATTACATTCTCCCACTTGGTGCAAAAATTAAGCTAAATTATTTTGAGTAAAAAAATACATGAATCATATCAATAGGTCCTCTAAGAGTGAGTATTATCTTCCATGTATTACAATGTATTTAGTTTTTCAAGTATTATACTTTATGTGGTAACGAAACTTAATGAAAAAATCCTATATTTATTCTTAGTCCAATAAAATATATATTTTCTCAAATAAATTAAGGTGCACATGAATATGAGAAAATATCACAATATATAAGAGTTTCATTAATAAATTTTATATATATTCATGTACAAAGTGGAACCAATTCCCATTTTCTCTACATGATTCTTAAATTTTAGTGGTGGCATGCCTTTAGTCAAAGGATCAGTAATCATCAACTCAGTACTAATGTGTTCAATGACCACTTTCTTTTCCTTAACACATTTTCTTATGGCCAAGTATTTAATATCGATATGCTTATTACGACTACCACTCTTGTTGTTCTTAGCCATAAACATAGCAGTTGAGTTGTCACAGTACAATCTTAATGGCCTAGAAATAGAGTCAACTACTCTAAGCCCGAAAATGAAACTCTTCAACCATACACCATGTGATATGGCCTCAAAACATGACACAAACTTATCCTCTATAGTGGAAGTAGTAGTCAAGGACTGCGTTGCACTCCTCCAAGACATGGCTCCACCAGCAAGCATGAAAATGTAACCAAATATTGATTTTTGTGAATCAACACAGCCAATGAAGTCCACATTGGAGTAGCCAATTACTTCCAAATTGTCACTTCGTCTATACATGAGCATATAGTCCTTGGTTCCTTGAAGGTACCTCATCACTTTCTTTGCAACTTTCCAGTGATCAACACCAAGGTTACTTTGTTATCTCCCTAGCATCCCAATAACAAATGCAATGTCAGGTCTGATGCATAACTGAGCATACATCAGGCTTCTAATGGATGAAGCATATGGAATGGTTTTCATCTATTCTCTTTCAAAATCATTCCTCAGGCATTGGTCCAAATTGAACTTATCACTCTTCACAAAGGGAGCAACACTTGGTGAACAATCTTTCATCTGAAATCTCTCTAAAACTTTATTGATATAGGTTTCCTAAGATAAACCCAAGATGCCTCGAAGTCTATCTCTATGGATCTTAATGACAATGACATAATATGCCTCACCCATATCCTTCATATCAAAATTTTTAGAGAAGAATTGTTTTACCTAGTGTAACAAACCCTTATCATTGGCTGCAAACAAAATATCATCTACATATAACACCAAATAATAAATCTTACTGCCACTAACCTTCTGGTATATACATTGATCCATGACATTCTCTTCAAAACCAAATGAAGTGATGAAGTTATGGAATTTCTAATACCTCTGATGGGAAGCTTATTTTAATCCATATATGGATTTATTAAGCTTACAAACCAAATTCTCACCATCACTAGAGAAGAATCCTTTAGGTTGTTTCATATAAACCTCTTCCTCTAGGTTACCATTAAGGAAAGTCATTTTCACATCCATTTGATGTAAATCCAAATCAAAATGGGCAACCAATGCCATGATCACACGAAGTGAATCTTTCTTAGATATAGGAGAGAATGTCACTGTGTAGTTGATTCCTTCCCTTTGAGTGAATCCTTTGGAAACGAGTATTGCCTTATGTCTTTCAATGTTTCCTTGTGAATATTTCTTTATCTCGAAGTCCTATTTACATCCAATGGCTTTCACACCATCAGGCAACTTGATGAGATCCCATACTCAGTTTGATGCCATAGAATCCATCTCTTCTTTCATGGCATTGTACCATAAGTTCGAAACCTTAGAACTCATGGCATGTGAAAACAATTTGGGATCATCCAAAGCTTCAATGTTACACTCAAATTCTTGTAGATACACAACATAATCACTAGGAATTTTTGACCTTTTAGTTCTAGTATATCTTCTTAATGTCGCACCACCATCTTCCTAAGAAGTATGAGGTTCAACTTATTATTCAGAAGTTTCAAGTATCTCCTGAACAACATGATCTATTGGAATATTGTCAATAGCTTATGGAATTTCAATGATTGGTTGTTCAATAGCAACTTGTACTTGAGGAGTGTTATAAACAACAATCAATCTATCTCCTAAAGTAAAAGGTTGAGGCTCTAAGTGATCAGTATCATAAATTGTGTTCTTGATTTGATCACTCCCACTAATCTCATCATATTCAAGAAACTTTGCATTTCTTGATTCCACAAACCTAGTGTTGTGAGATGGACAGTAAAATCTATAACCCTTAGATCGTTTGGCATATCCAATGAAATACCCACTAATGGTCCTTGGGTCCCACTTCTTCTCTTATTGATTATAAATCCTTACTTTATACGGGCATCCTCAAATGCACATATGTCACAAACTCAGTTTGCAACCTTTCCATAATTCAAATGGTGTCTTTGAGATAGCCTTGGTTGGAACTCATTTTAATATATACATAGCCAACTTTAAAGCTTCAATCCACAAGGATTTAGGAAGATTGGAGTTGCTAAGCATACTCCGCACCATGTCCAATAATGTTTGGTTTCTCCTTTCTTGGTCTGGTGAACCAAGCATAGTGTATTGGGAAACTATCCCATGTTCTTGAAGAAACTTAGCAAACAGACCAGGCCCTTGTCCATTCTTGGTGTATCTACCATAATATTCACCACCTATATCTAATCTCATAACCTTTATTTTCTTTCCACATTGTTTCTCTACTTTAACCTTAAAGCTCTTAAAGGCATCTAATGCTTCACTCTTATTATGAAGTACGTAAAGATACATATATTTGGAAAAATCATCAATAAAGGTGATAAAAAATTTCTGACCTTGAATGTCTATGTATGGACAAAATATATCTGTATGTATGATTTCTAATATGCTTGAACTTCTATTGACACCTCTCTTTGACTTGTTAGTCTGCTTTCCCTTAATACAGTCCACATATGTCTCAAAATTAGTAAAATCTAGAGTACTAAGTACCTCATCTTTCAATAATATTTTAATTTGTTCTATGGAGATATGTCCTAATCTCCTATGCCATAATGTAGAAGAGTCCTCATCAATAATTGATGAGTGCTCAAAAATCACTAAAATTACCATAATTTTATGCACATTAATTGATTAAATATATATTTATATGAATTTGTCTTTTCGGAATCACGGGTATTTTTATTGTTTTTTAGGTATTTTCGCTTAAAAACGTAACTTAAAGACTCAAAAAGGAATACTGGAGGCAATACATCACAAATACATTCAAAAATAAATGAGGAAAAGTCAACAAATATGGAAACATTGGACAAAATGGGTTAAAAAGGTCAAAATTGTCAAAAAAGAGGAAATCGCGCCGCCCAGCCACCCAGTTGCCCAGTCGCACTGGCCATTGCGCGCAGCGCGCCCAGCAACGCGCGTGCCAGATATTCCTTCCGCGTGCGTCCCTGCTATCGTCCGCACACGCCTACGTCCAGTCTGCGCCCCATCTACGCGCACAGCTGCCCCACGTCATACTGACGTCATCAATGACATCAGCAATCACCACTCCGCGTTTTCATCATTTTTTCACCCACTTTTTCTCTCCATCCTCACCTATAAATACCCCCCTTCTCTTCACTTCTAAACACAACTCAAAACACACTTCTCTCCTCTTTCTTTCTCTCCATTTCTTAGTTTTTAGTTTTTCTTAGTTTTTAGTTAGTTTTTCTTAGTTTTAGAATTCTTCTCTTTTTGAGAAGAACTAGCTATGTTTTTGTAATTTATTTGCTTTTCGATTCAATAAATGGGAGTACAAATTCCGCTTGGAGGTTTTCCAGTAACGGGAATAACATCGAAGTTCTGTAAGGATTTTATTTTCTTTGCAGTTATTTTTTATGCTTTATTTTTACATGTTATATTTAATTTGTCTGTGATTAAATTTAACTTTGCTGGCTGTTTGTAAACATGATATAATAATAACGTTGTTATGCTTGCGAAATATTAAATAGGTAAAAATCTCTAAAATGAATTGATTTTATTTTTATTTAAGATTTTATATTAAGAATGTTAGAGAGAAATATATTATTTTTCATTACAAACTTAAATCTGAAAATTAGATTTTAAGGTTTAGTTATCCTATTCGATTTAGAGTAGTGCTCTTTATTTGTTGGTACAATCGCCTCTAGTTAGAGTGAAGCTCTATTTCAAAAGTTTTTATAAGAATTATTATCTGAAAATGTATTGACAACATGTTTTCAGTAGTGGTTTTAAAACTTGAAAGTTAGTACTTGGATAACTAAATTCTTAGGTTTAATTTGGACACCTTGAATAAAGTTTAAACTGTCTAACCCCACCAAAGGTGGCATTTAAATGGTTCATTTTCAATCTCTTAGAAAAAAGGAATTAATTTAATTAACCAAATTAGTTATCAACCCCACCCATAGGTGTTAATTGATTTGTTTAGTTAACAAAGAATATCTAACCCCACCAAAGGTGGTATTCATATAAAAAAGAGAGAATCAATAAATATCAATTCATATCTTTAATAACCTAAATAATATGAGCAAGCATAATTAACTTAGTTATTATATCCATAAATACTCCACTATTATAAATGATAAAATTTGCATAAATGTTTATTGAATCTATGTTTATTTTTATGTTATTAGGTAAAAAAACACAAAACCCAAAATATCGTGACATGATGTTTAGGATTTAATTTTTTTTTAAAGTTTGAATAATAAATTAAAAACCACATACATTCCTTCCTTAGATCGACCTTGGGAGTATACTTATCATTTTCTATAAAATGATTTGTGCACTTGCGAGAGTTTTATAAATACATAAAACCAAATGAACGACAGGATCGGCGATCTCGGTTCTGCCCGATCAATAATACACCTTTTAGTGTCAGCTTGAACATGCATAGCGTTATGAGTGGCATTATTTTGTAAATTAATGTAGAACAGACCATCAGAGAAAATACCATTCCTAACACAATCAGATTTATTAAATAAATTGAAAGATGTTTCTGAAAAGTGAAATGAATAACCAAAAGGTACAAGTCTTGAAATCGAAATCAAGTTTCTAGAGAAACTTGGAACATAAAAGGTCTTTTCTAATTCTAAAATAAAACCACTACTTAAAATCCAACTGCATGTCCCTACAGCCTCCACATGTAAGCCCATCTTGTTACTAGATAGGATGTATTCCTCACTTCCCACTAGCTTCCTTAGATTTTGCATACCCTGTAAGGAGTTTGTAACATGGATTATAGATCCAGAATCAATCCACTAGGTGTTAATATTAACATTAACCATATTAGATTCATAACAAATAAACGAGGTTGGATTACCTTTATTCTCAAGCCATTTATGAAATTTGATACATTCCTTCTTCATGTGTCCCTTATTTTTACAAAAAAAAAAAAACAATTTGGCTTCTTTCTTAATATAAGCCTGAGGTGGAATTATCCCTTTTCCTTTATGCTTGTATTGAGATTTTCCTTTCCCATATATTGTAGCCAACATTGCACTTTCACCAAATTCCATAACAAGCCTCCCTTCCTCTTGAACACACATGGTCATTAGTTCATTAATTGGCCATTTATCCTTATATGTATTGTACTAGATTTTGATTGGCCCGTACTAATGTGGGAAAGTGTTAAGGATATAGTGCACCAGAAAGGATTCTGACATCTCAACCTCGAGATGCTTAAGTTGAGCCATAATGTCCCTGATTTGCATAATGTGTTCACGCACACCTTTCACATCGGTGAGTCTTAAGGAAGAGAACTTCATAATAAAGGTGCTTGCTAAATCCTTATCGGAAGTGACGAATTAATCATCAATGACCTTTAGCAAGTCTTGAAAATTGTTATGCTGATCAACAAAACCGTGAATACCAGCAGAGATTTGATTCTTAATGAATATCATGCTAAGGCGATTAGATCGCTCCCATTGTTCATAAAGCATGATATTCTCTGGAGTGCTGGTTTGAGTAATTTTAGGTAGTTTGTTTTTCCTAATGGCATAGTCAATATCCATCCACCCTAGATGAAGGAGAATTCTTTCCTTCAATATTTTATAATTATCCCCTTTCAGATAAGGAATGTCATAGTGGATATTAGAGAAATTTACAAGTTGAGAAGCTACAATTAAAGATTATATGCTTATTAAAATTTGAGATCTAAATTATAATCATTATTTACCAATTTAAATAATGAAAAATATGAATCTAGTGACATAAAACTTATCTGTGGACTAAAATTCTAATTTAATTAGATTCATCTTAACTTTACGATAAAACTAACAATTTATGTTCCTTTTCCTAATCCCTGTGGGTAAATTAGAAAATATAATTTAATTTTTTATCATAATTAATTACACAAAAATATAATAAATATTCATGTGGGATAAGATTTATTATATCACATATGATTAATTACAATTAATATTTATTTTATAAATGTGATCTTAAATAAACATTATTATAGTTTTAATTAATTAAAGATGTTGTGAGTATTCCCTACTTAATTAAACTATATGAATCACTTAAATATTAGTTAAATCCTTAGGCTCAATTATTGCATAAAACCATAAGCAATATTAATTTAATTTCAAATGTGCAAATATTATCTATCTTAAGATTGCATATATGAAAATAAATTATACAAGTAAAAATAAATAATAAAAGCACTAATTAAATCCATAAAGAGCCATTAACAATTAATTCCATTATGCATAAATTATTTAACCAAATTTTCATATGTAAAATTAATCACAAAATTTATACATACGAATACCAAAACAGATAATTTAAGCATAATGTATTTAAATAACTTGTATTTAAATAAATGTTAATTTGCCCAAAAGTTATTTAAATAAATATCACATGTGTAATAAATATTCTACATAAGAAAACCCTAAGTTAAATAATTAATCACGTTAAAATTATATTCGTATTTTTTTTAATAAAATTTGAATTTCTAATGCATATAAAAATATGCCAAAAACATAATGTAACATAAAATGCATTTTGGTCCAATGGACAACACGTAACATTCTTAGCCATGGAATCCGGGGTTGATTCCCGGTTGAAACATTTGTTTTTTGTTTAAAAATTAAAATCTGAATGTATATAAAATTAAGTCTGATATAATATAAAATGTAACAATCGTTGCAGCCCAGTGGACAAGGCACTTATTGCCAACCGCGAGACTTGGGTTCGAGTCCTCGCGATAACATTGTTTTTGATTTTTTTTAGGATCATCTTCAACCTCCAACTGGGTCAACTTAACCTGTTACGACCTGAATGGATACCCAGACGTATCTCACTATTCCAGCGATGAAATCTGGCATTCTTTTTATCAAAATTCTCAGAATTTGATTTCCGAGTAATTCATGGTCTCAATTTGAATCAAAAACTTCATTTTAAATAAAAAGTTAATTAATGATTCAAATGAATACCCATGGTAAATTGGATTTATTTTCTTCATTGTTTTTCAAGTTTCAATTCACAAAATCACTCTAAAATCAATATTGAAACAATTTATAATTTCCATATGCATCAAAAATAAGCAAAATAAAAAACCTAAATTCTCAGTTCCTCGTGAAACAAAGCAAAATAGGGATGCTTTCAAAATGGCTCTAATACCAAATATAAATCATAATTCAATCCAGAAACATTTAGAAAACCATATGAGCACAAAATTTAAATACAGTAGAAACAAAAATGGATTGAAAACATACCTCCTGCCATTGATCAAATTTCAGCACTTACACGAGAATTCCAATGGATTTTCATTTGATGCTTTCAATGGTTTCTCACACTTACTCTCAGCATTTTGATGGTGTATATGAATGATTTAGTAAGTAATGAAATGACCCGATGCCTTTATAAAGGGTTTCCAATCAAAAACCTTGTATGGTTTCGAAGAAACCAAACCGTTACCATCGTCCACCATTTTGTTGCACCACTTTTATGTTATAGTTAGCACTTACCTACTCCTTGGTATGGTTGCATGCACTACCTATTCCATATGGGATCAGATTCATATGTAGCTTAGTGGACAAGGCACTTATTATCAGCCCGAGACCTGGGTTCGAGTCCTTGCGATAACATTGTTTCTAATTTTTTTTAGATCATCTTCAACCTCAAACCGGGTCAACCTAACTCGGTTACGACCCGAACAGATACCCGAACGTATCTCACTATTCCAGTGATGAAATCCGGCATTCTTTTTATCAAAATTCTCAGAATTTGATTTCCGAATGATTCATGGTCTCAGTTTGAATCAAAATCTTCATTTTAAATAAAAAGTTAATTAATGATTCAAATGAATACCCACGGTAAATTGGATTTATTTTCTTCATTGTTTTTCAAGTTTCAATTCACAAAATCACTCTAAAATCAATATTGAAACAATTTATAATTTCCATATGCATCAAAAACAAGCAAAATAAAAAACCTAAATTCTCAGTTCCTCGTAAAACAAAGCGAAACAAGGATATTTTCAAAATGGCTTTGATACTAAATGTAAATCATAATTCAATCCAGAAACATTCAGGAAACCATATGAATGCAAAATTTAAATACAGTAGAAACAAAAATGGATTGAAAACATACCTCCTACCATTGATCAAATTTCAGCACTTACATGGGAATTCCAATGGATTTTTGATTTGATGCTTTCAATGGTTTCTCACACTTACTATCGGCATTTTGATGGTGTATATGAATGATATAGTGAGTAATGAGAGGACCCGATGCCTTTATAAAGGTTCTCCCATCAAGAGCCTTGTATGGTTTCGTAACCGATGTATGGTTTCGACGAAACTGAACCATTACCACCGTCCACCATTCCGTTTCACCACTTTGATGTTACAGTTAGCACTTACCTACTCCTTGGTATGGTTGCATGCACTGCCTATTTCCATATGGGATCGGATTCACATGTCTTACAAGCATGAACCCATAATCTTTAATGGATTTTCATAGGTTATATAACTATGAGGGTATAATAAAATGCCGATTCTTATAAGCATTGTTGATCACTAGCAATTTCATGAGAAATAAAATTATGTAGATTTTCTTATAAGAAAAAAATGGTAGCTTTTATAATAAAAAAACATGAAATTCAAATTTATCAACTTTACAGTCAGGTTATGCTCTATGCATGGAAGTGGTCTTATACTATAAGATGATTAATAAGTTACAAAATGGGCATTAGCTTCTTATTTTCATCAGGCACATCAGATAGAACCACACTCTTTTCACCATTCTTATGCATCTAAGAGGAGCTATGATATAAAAATAAGGGGAAAAAAGTCAGCAAATTGTATATAAAGAGAAATAAAGAAGGGTGTTATCATTTTATACATATATTTGTATATAAATTCCCACATATTTACAATAAACTAGTGTTCCTTATGCATTTTATGCGTTTATTCTATGTTCTAAAGGTGTTTAAGGTCAAATTGAGAAAAACAAAGGACTTGATTGATCAAGCGCCCTTTGATGAAAATTTATAATAAAGTAGTCTATCAATCAAGTTTTGCTTGAGATCGATCGAGGATGCTGGGTGAGAAAGGCAAGAGTTGATAGATTGATCGATAATAATGTTGATTGAGCTTCACTTGAGTGATCTCATGTGGGAAATTGTAATGATTTGGTTGGTCAAGAAAAGGTCTCAATTGATTGAACAGTCTAGATAGCACGAAAATTTAGTGATTTTCAACACCAATTTCTAATCCTAGAAATTTGATCAATCATAATCTAGTCCTAATAAAATCATGCTTGAAAAGACGCTATAAAAAGAGCCCAATGACTAATTAAAGATGCATAATAGAGATCAAGAGCACACATAAGACAAACTTTTGAAGGAGATTTAGAAGAAAGGATTGAAGATTGGAGAGTAGGGTTATTTTGGCTTCATCATCTACAATTCCTAAGCTTTTATTATTATCTTTTCTTCATAGTTTCCATGATTATAGTATTGATTCTTTAGAATCTATGTCTAGTTAAAATTCTCATGTGATAATAAGAAATCTTAAGCTCTAGACTATGGTTTAATTAATTTAATGTCGTGAAGAATTTTAATTTCAATTCTTGATTCTTATTGTGTTTAATTCTATGTTTAAATGGCATGACTATGCATGTTATGAATTAAGTGTACAACCATTTTATTGCATGAATGTGTTTATATCAAGTATAAGTTGTTAGTATGTAATATCTAATATTTTTATTCGAAGTGGTACCATGTGATTGTTATTATAAGTAGGATTAAATATCTACGTTAAAGGTTAAATTTTCTAATATTTTCTGATTTACTTATTGTCTTTATAGATCTTAATGCAATGAATGAATTGAATCTAGTAAGCATACCTCTAGGATTGTTCAGGATTTAGTTTGGTTGATAAATTGACCTTTAATTAATTACACAGTAAGAAAAATGCAAAATCTTAAGCAGACCTAAATTTTAAATCTAAAGTTAAGAATTCAAGAATTATTTTAAGTTATGAAAGTAATTTTAGGGCTCAAAAAATTATTTTACATTCATAACATGTTTAATAAAATTATAGGCTAATAGTGAGAATAATCCCATAATCACATATCTCTTATAATCATTCTACAACTTATTTTATTATTTTATGTTATTTTATTTATAAACAATTTAAACACCCTATTTACTAATTTTAACTAACACACTAATGAATTAATAATCAATAGTATAAATTTTCACAAATTCTTGTAGGTAATGAAAATCCTAGTCCTTAAAATTATTTATCACTTTTACATGATCATGTATACTTGTGTGTTCTTAATAATATAAAGTTTTTGGTACTATTATTGGGGATTGACTTTACAATTTTTCCACTAAGTATTAGTTTAATTTTTACTTTTACTTTTACTTTTAATTTTTTTTGCTTTAGGTTACTAATATTTCTAAGTTTTCAACTCTTAGATATCTATTAAATGAAACAAGGATATTCATATGTCTTCAGATCAAAAGGATCACTAGACCCATTATAAGAAAATATAATTAAACAACTTCTTCAAGGGACTCAAAAATTGAACAAAAAAACATGGTTGTTTTCAATCCACCATTAAAAGAATTAGCTGCACCTTACTTGAAGTAGAAACCCCTATGTATAGTATATCCCAACTTGGAGGTAGGTTTTAAAGTTAAGTCTGTATTAATTCATTTGTTAACTATTTTCAAGGGTTTAGCTAGAGAGGACCCATGTAAACACTTGAAGGAATTATATGTCATTTTCTCTAATATGAAACCAATAGGGATTATATAAGAACAAGTCAAACTTAGAGCTTTTCCCTTCTCTTTGGTAGATTGTGCTAAAAAATGGCTATATTACTTACCCTCTGAATCTACTATGACCTAGAATGAGATGAAGAAACAATTTCTTTAGAAGTACTTCCCAACTTCCAAAGGCACAACAATAAGGAATTTTTTTGTAGAATTATGCAATCCAATAGGTAAACTTCATTACCTACTTTAGCGATTAGTATACATTTTCAATTATTAGATTTTGTTTTAAGTTTTAGGATTTTTTATTATGGTTTGGGTAGAAATTGATAAATATATGGAAACTAAATGCAAGTATGCTTGATTTGAAACATATGAACTCAGTGATAAAAATTGGTTGTCATGACTAGGATAAGGAATGTAACATGTTTGATAAGATACTTACATTAATCATGTAATATGTTTGCTAGTTTTGATTGAATTGATTCAAATTTTTGTGCACATATTTATGATTGATTTTAGTGTTCTTATTGATAGAAAATTTATGGCGAGTTGTAGGAGTTGATGAGATCTACCAGGTTTTAGAATCTATTTAATCATCCATTGAGGCAAAATTTTAAATAGTATTTAGCAAGAGAAATGATTTAGGCCTTATTTGGATCAGTTGAGCCTTTCAAGCTAACCATTGTTAATATCCATAGTCACCCATTTGAGCCTAAGAAAGAACCTTTCATATCTTTAAGCTACATTTTATGCTCAACCAATAAGTATTACCTTTTACCCTTGCACCTTTAGCTTGCATGAAAATAAAAAAAATACAATAATGTGTTATGTTATACAGTGAGGTGAAATGTAATGCACCCTATGAAAAAAGAAAATAAAAGAAAAAGAAAATTCATAACACAATTATCCCTTTAAAGAAAAATAAAATAAAATTGAAAATAAGTTTGGGGGTGTTGTAAAGTTATAGAAAAAAGATGTGAAATAAAAGGATATGAAAAGAACGATAAGATAGGGTGCACTAAAATATCAAGTAAAAGCTCAATTGTCATTAAAAATTGCATGATGAATAAAAAAAGCTAAATTATGGAAGGAACCTAAATGTCTTCATGTATCGACCCCCACCTAAGCCTTACATTATAAACATGTAAAATCCTTGTTGATCTTTAGCTAAGTGCATGTTTATATTAGTGTAGAACGATGTGAAAATAGACTTATAAAACTTGTTATAACATTGAATTGATTAGCATGCTCATATAGGTTGATTTCATGAGTGCGTTGGGAAATCATATGCAACACACCACATATCAATCAATTTATCAAAAACCTTGCATATCCTTGTATTGATGGAACATTGATTGATGAATATATGACCATCCTTGTCATATAATTGTATGACTTTTGAGAGGGATATTTTTTGCTAAATATACATGTATTAATATATCTATATATATTACCTGTCATTTTATCTAGTTAGACTTAGCTTTATTTGAGGACAAATAAAGAGTTCAGTTTGGAGATACGATGACTAAGAAAGTAGAGTTATCAGTGCATTTTTCTACTTAATATTTGCTCATTTTAGTCAATAAGTAGTATTTTTGAGAGAGAAAAATATTAAAATATGAACTTTCTAGTGAAAATGGGTGCAAATATATTTTTGGGAATTTTTCAAAATTATTTATGAATTTTTTAATGTAGGACTAATGAGAAGACACCACATGGATGCCATGCAAGTAGAGGAGCTGACCAAGCAAGCCACATGGAATCCACACAAGTAGAGAGGGCCGATTGAGCAATACTACATGTGTAGAGTGATGTAGCACTATGTCACGTGTGAGTACGATATTCATTCTGTGTCTCACAACATGGCCAACGTGTGAGCCACGCTTCATCACCTGATTCATCCATTCTTCCCACTGGGCACCACACAAGATGTAACCGCAAATCATATCATGCCACATGGCACTGAATCAATTGTGTTGATAGGCCGGTCCACTTGTGCCATGCATCGTGCGTTGATTCTCCCAGTAAATTACCCATGGCATATGTCTCGTTGCTTTTTATTAGAGTTGTTAATGTTCTATTTTAATCTCTGCCCTTGATCTAAAGCTGATATGATGGTAAAAGTTCCACTTGAGCCTAATTTAACCCCCTAATTTCCCCATAAACCCTATTGAGCTTAAAATGACCTATTTTTGTAATCAATTTTTGGAGCAAAGAAGAGAGAAAAATATAGAAAAATTCAAAAGTAGATACAATTTTGGTGTATATTAAAAAGGAGATTCATGCTATAATTCAAGAGATTGATTGTATTTCTTCTTTCTCTTATTTCTTTGTCAATTCTTATGTCTTTCTTTGTGAAAAATATGAGCTTTTTGAACAAAAATATGTCTAGCTAATTTATTAATCTAGGGGTCTTATGAACTCAATTTTTATTATGTGATGATCTAAATTTTACCCCAATTATGATTTCAATTTAATTATATTATTTAATCTGATTTTTATGTTATTAATTTTTTGGCCAACAATTGATTTATAGAGACAATTAAATATATTTGAGAGAATTATTTAATTATTTGTCTTGATTAAATAACATATATAGTTTCTAGGTAGATATGTATGATTTTTATGTATGTGATCCATAATTGATGAACTTAATGAGTAGTTTGAAATTTAATTATCATGGGAGTGTGATTAGATTAATTACTATATGATGTGTTTATTTGAGAGATGAATACATGCTAGGTTAGATTCAATTGATCATATAATTGATTGATAGTTATATTGAAGTGATTTTAGTAATTCACATATTTAGAAAATTAGGAGATTATGTATTCCTAAATATATTTCTCATATATCTTCTTAGATACTAAATCTGATTTAATTAATAATTACTATTTATTTTTAGTTATTTTAATTTTACTTTCTTAAAACATAAAAATATAAAAAATTGATTTTTATTTTTTTGTTTTAAAAATTAGTTTCTAATAACATGATCTTTATGAGAACAATTTTTCCTTATCATTATATTACTTGTTACAATAAGTATATACTTGCATATTCATTACACATAATTCGTATTTGATCATTCATCTATAACCCATGCTCTTTACTTTGATGGGTTTAATTACCCATATTGGAAGGCTCATATGAGAGCCTTTCTATGGTTTATAGATGAGAGTATTTGAAACTTTGTGCTTTATGGTCAAGAACTAACAAGGGTTTCCAAAGATGATGTAGTCATTTCTGAACCTAGAAAAGATTGGACCAATGGAGATAAAATTTGTGGTATTCTAAAGGTTGTCGATAAGAGAACCACACAAGTTGTATGAACTAAATTTTGTATGGTTGGTAGTCAATTTCAAAATCTTAGTATGAAAGAGGATGAAACCTTTTTTAAAATTTTATGCTAAATTAAGTGATATTGCTAATTATTATGCTAATCTTGATGAGAAAATAGAGAAATTCAGGTTGGTTAGCAAAATACTATGTTCTTTACTAGATGACTTCCATGTAAAATTCACTACCATAGATGAAAGCAAAGATGTAGACACCATTAAATTTTAGGAGCTAATTGGTTCAATTCTCACTTTTGAGATGAGTTTTCATCTTCCTAAAAAGAACAAAGGTGTTACTTTAAAAATTGCTATGATTGAAGAAGGTGACAATAAAGATGAAAAACTGGAACTCTTGATTGGAAGACTAAACAAAATCTTCAAAAAAATAATCCTTAAAACAAAGAATAACCAAGTTGTCAAAAGGATCAGAATCTACGAGAACTCAAATCTATGATTTATGATGGTAAGAAACCTAGACCATTGGACCATAATGCTTTGAATGTATGGGTTTTGGTCACTTTGTATCTGACTATACAAATAAGAAGAACAACACTGGAAGAGCTTTCAACACTATACTTATGACAATCTAGTAGAATCAGAAAATAGTGACACCAATTTTCTATCATTGGCTACAAATAATGGTGGACACTCGAGTAAGTCTAACATTCATTTAGACAATGAGGAAAGTGACTCTGAATTATTACTTAAATATTTCAATGTAACTAGTATTAATGAAGTTTTATAAGAGTACATAATATGCAAAAGAGATAAAGATAAGTTGCTTATAGAAGTAACTACACTCACTGAAAAACTAAAATCTTATAAAATAAATTCATCGATTGGAAAAGATCATTTTGATTTTTCTGAATGTTTTAATGTTTTGAATTCAAGTCTTGTAAGTTTAAAATAGAAGAAACAAAATATGATACAAGAACTTGAACAATCCAAAGATGCTGTAAAAAGGCTATTAATTGGAGCTGAAAGGTTGAACCAAGTTCTTGATTATGGAAAGCCAAGTAGAGACAAGAAAGGGGTAGGATATATAGATGAGTACACTATGTCATCTTCTTCAAAATCAACTAAATTTGTAAAGCCTTCATACATGTATTCTTCACATGATACAACTTCAACATCAAGTACTAAATTGTTACGACTTTCTAATCCTACTTTTACTATTACTCATTATACTCAAAGAACAGTTGCACCTGTGATTGAAAAACATGTTAAATTTATGACTGTTTGTAATAACTGCAGTAGGAAAGGTCATAATAGACCATACTGTAGATTTCTTTTGAAATATCCTTATTTTAACAATGCCTTTCATGCTAAATACTCTAGAATTAATTTTCATCATTCATGTATGCATGCTGAATCTCCACCAATGATGATAAAGAAAAATGATAAAAGAAAAAATAAGGATAAACCCAAGATCAATTCAAAAATAATTAAATCAATTTAATCCAAACTCATTTATACTATGAAACCAAAATTCAGGAAAATTTTGGGTTAGGAAACATTAATATTTTTTAGTCAACTGATCTTATCTCTCCCTTACCTAGGAATTTTTATTATGTGCTTATTTAACCTTACGTGAGCATACTAGTTTGATTAGTTTAATTATTTTCAATTTTGAATTTAATAGTTTGATTCCTAATTTTGTTTTAGTTTATTTAATTTAGTTATTTAAAAATATCAAAAATAAAAAAATTCAAAAATTCAAAAATAATAAAGGGAGTAGAAATGTTCTAACATTGAAATAAACTTCAAATATTATTTTGGATCAAGAAAATAAATATTTTATATAATTTTATTTACTTTAATTAATTATTCATTATGTAATTAAGTATCTTATTCTATGAATTTATATTCTTCCATACATCTAGTGATCAATGTTTAATAAGAACTCATTCACACACTCCTGAACACATAAGTATGACATGCTTGTAGTTTATAATTAATTATGTGAGATTTTGGGGCTTGAGATAACCTTGATTGTAAAAATTATGGTTGAACTCTGTCTTTCAATGTGTAAAATGCTACTGTAGAGAGACGCCTAGTTTTAAGAGGACTACCTACTATGGTGTGTGAAAGCTACCATAGTGAGCAGAGAGGGTTACTTCATAACTATTTTGAAAGTCATCATACTAGGTATATTGGCTTATGCATATTTTCTTCACAAAAGAAAAATAATATAATAAAGGAAATTGCTATATTCAAAAAATAATTGTATGCACAAAAGGAGAGAGCCATAGATGGTTATGCAAAAAGAAAAATAAATAATCAATCCCTAATAAAGATAATGATAAAAAATAATGAGAGGGAATTCAAAAAAAATTATTAATTAATATAGTTCTCTTTTAGTTAGAATTTTTTTATTGTATGCAATTATGGATTCAACTAGAATTTTTGCATAATAGGTGATGCTTGGTTCTTTAAATCTTTCATAACTAATTATAAATGAAGTAATTGACATACTATTTGAGCATAAATCAATAAAACTCGAATTCCCTACTTTCCCTTACTTTCTCACCAAACAGACACCTTTTATTAGATTTTTTCTACAATTTCTTCCCCACATTATTCCACTGATCTTGTTTCCACAATTTTTTGAGAAAAAATTGATCAAATTGGTTAAATTTTAGTTAAGGGGTATTTTCATCTTTTAGGGATTTATGCTCAATTTTGGACATGTCTTCAAGACGACGTGAACTTCCTTCTAGTGCTCCCGCTCTATTTTCATCCCAATGTTGGGATGATAAATCTGAATTTTGTTATTGAAACACTTTATCTAAATTCCCTATTTTACTTTAATGTGGAATTACTTCGGTTGAATTCCATGAAATTGAGATAACCTAAGCCATTAGGGCACTTGATTGGCAAACATTATTTAACCCCTCGAAATTATGTTGTCCAATCCTAGTTCATGAATTTTATGCAAATATAGATTAAAATATTTGTAACCATGGGGCAATGAATTGTAAATTGTTCAACCAAAATAAAACCGTTGATATCTTGGCCTAAAAAATCAACAATTTTCTATCTATCTCGAACATTGGGGATGTCAATTTTCACTAGGACTGGTATGTCATTCCCAATGAGGACCTATTGATTGAACTTTATAGTCCACCCAATATTGATTGTAATGCAAAAATATTATATATGTCGGGTGAATTTACTTTTGTTTACCATGTTTTAAATAAAATGGTATGTACTAACCTACTACCATCCAAGCCCTCATCTGAGATTGGATATCTAGATGCTAAGATTTTATCTTGTATTTAAAAAGGAATAACATTCAATGTAGGTGCAATAATACAGGAAAAAATAATAATAAACCAAGCTTTGATAGTAAACTGAATCGAGATTCCCTATGACTCCCTCATCATCCAAACGATCCTTACTGCGGGTGTGCCTCTAATAAGAGATTTAGATTAAGTTTGGATGATGGGTGACATTGAAAAGTCATCCATCTTAAGATCATCTTCCCAGACATCAAAGAGACAGAGATCCATTGATGTTGGAACAAGTTGCGAAGAAGCTGCAGATGGTATTTTTGGAGATGAGGAAATGAAACATATATTATGTTATCGAACCTTCTTGTCAGGATTTATTTGAAAATTAAATACATACAAGAATGTGAACATGGGAACAACAAATGAATACTATGAATGAATGTAAAGAACTAATGTTTTCCATGATTAAAGACATCCAATCACACTACATATTTCCTTCTTTAGGATAATGATTTATTTTTATTTTATTTTTCTCTTTTGTCCTATTTTATTATTATGTTTTGGAAGTTAATATATTTTGTTTTTTTTCATATTATTAGTGTAATTGATATTTTCTTGGCTATATTCGAATCATATTAATTACTACACAACATTTGTTGCATCTGATAGTTTGTGTTTTATTTATATGTTGCTTATTTTCTTGGATTTCCTATGAGATTTCATACCCATCTTAATTGAAAATGCAACATTTGTTTTTATGACAAAAAGGGGGAAGAAAAATTGGAATATTAAATTTAGGGGGAGAATCAACTTTGAATTTTTTTTTAAATATTACACATATGGGGAGTAATTTCTTTTAATTTCTATTTTATGATTACTCACTCTTATGTATTTTCTTCACTTTTTATAATGAATAATGAATTTTTCTATACAAGTTGTTTTAATCTTTGTGTTTTTCACTTTCAGTATAAACATGACCTTTCAAGATTCAAGCGAAGATGGTTTCACCAGATCATATGATAGTACCACTATGTAAAAATTCATTTTTTTCTAGGAGCATTATGTAGTGAGAGAGAGGTTTGGTCACATGAATATTCCAAAGGGGGAATTGTAAGGTCTATGTATGTGTTGGAGATATTCATGAACAAAACATACAAATGTAATTTTAGTTTCTAGGCGTGTCTTTCAAGAATATTTTCAAGCCTTATAAACTATCGAGCTCCAAAAATCAAAATTTAAGTATATCTTTATTCTTATGTATGTTAAATTTCATATTAGATATGTAGGAATATTTTGAGATTAGGCTACTCGATCGTTCGAGATATGTAGATTGATCAAGAATCGATCTATTTAGTTTAAAAAGTCATGAATTAATTATTTAATTAACTAAATTGATCAAGTAATTAATAATCGATCGATCAATTGATTAGTTAGATCGATGACCTTATTTTAGAATTGATTATTTAATATATTGAATCGATTAAGAATTGGCTGGATTGATTGAACTATTTACTCAATAGATCAAGAATTTGTTAGATCGATCGAGTGGACATGGCTTTAATTTTAAAACCTATTTCTAACTTGAATTGAATTGGAATTTTACTATATTGTTATTTTTCTTTAAAACTCATCTAACTGATTTTATGGACACCCTAGTAATTTTACTTTGACATAGTGCTTTAAAATATTCTATATATACAAACCTAAGGACAGAACTTTAATTAACTACACAACAGTATTCTTCTCTTCATCTTAATATCTCTCTTGTTTCACAAAAACTATTCAAGTAGGTTTTTTCATCGAGTTAATTTATCAAATATTTGTGGTTATGTTTGATGGATTAACAAGCTTACATTATTAGAGACATTGTTCTTTAAATTGATTGTTCTAGGGTTGCTAGTTGATTTTGATTTATTTGATATATTTATGAAATCATCTAGTTAGTGATATTAATTATTGAATCTATTCTAGGACACATATTTTTTGACTTATGTTATTGTGCTAATGTTTCAGTACTTGTAGAATGGATTTGATTACTTGTGTAATTCAAGTTTTTGAAATGTTAGTCTGGATCCAAACTCATTTCTTGTAAAGGTTATGATGGAAGCAATAGCTTATAAGTAGATTACTTGAGGAGTTTATCTTAATGGGTAGTTTAAAACCTGGCCTTCTAATTGGACCTTATTTTTCATAGTGGATAGTTATGTGGTCCGGTGGATCAATGATTTTCCTTTTAGGTCATTGGTGTGATCTAGGTTGTTTTCACCTAAAAATCTCATATTTAAATCTTTCATTTCAATATTATTTTATTTACACGTGAATGTATACTTGGCCATCTACAAAAAAATTAATTTATCATAATTTTAATGGTTATCTATTCACTCCATTTAGCTAATTAGGTTTGTAACTAAAATAGAATCTTTCACGTCTAAAATAATTAATATGTTTTTGAGATAACAATGAACATGATAACATCACCATGTTTGTTTTGATATGAACATGTTGGCGGTTATTTTACTAATGGGAATTTGGTAAAATCTAACTTGAAAGAGTGATGAATCGACATTGGTACTATTACACATGTATCCTTAAATAATGAGTTATCCACTTCCTTCAAACTATTTGAGAATATGTAGAAGTCGTGAATGTGGAAATTTACATACTCTATGATTGAGGGTGAGGCAAATTGATCATAAAGATGACATTTGAAAAAGAGATGACTCTAAACAATTTATTGTATGTGTTAGAGATTCGGAAGAACTTGAGAGGTTCGATACTTAAGAGCCATGGATTCTAGATGGATGTTGAGTATAGTAAAATCATATTGATGAAGAATGCAATGTTTGTAATAAAGGCCTATGTAATTAAGGGTCATATTGACCAAGAGATTAATATTGTTATTAATCAATTGGCTTATATGTTTTTCTTCCAAGTTGTGGCTTGGACTACTAAGGTCACTTACATAGGTTAATTGACATAGATCATATACCTTTTTGTAAATTGGTTCCCAATATAAGCGTGAAACTTGTGTACAGGTAAAAATGAATATATCATTTATTCAATTAATTGAAAGGAATATGAAGCCTGGTGATTTAATTCATAGTAATCTATGTGATTTGAAATTTATTTTAACAAGGGGTGGTAATAAGTATTTCTTTACTTTTATTGATGATAACATGAAATATTTCTATGTGTATTTTCATAACAATAAAGATTAAGCTATAGAGAAATTTATTCTTTATAAAGGTGAAGTTGGTCGAGAATCAATTCAACATAGAAATCAAGGTACTTCAAAGTGGTCGTGGTGGTGAGTATGAAGTACCGTTTGGTGAACTCCATGTACAACATGAAACTACAATATTGTTATTGAACCAAAAAAATTGTACCTTGATATAAATGAGGAATAAAATACTATTAAGTTATAGGTTATTTTAAAACTTGCGGGGAAGTCATTTTATTGGCTAACTATCTTTTAAATAATGTATCCCATAAGAAGGTATAAAGACACCATATGGATTTTTTTTAATGGAATGATATTCCAATGAATTCTTATGAGTACGGTGGTGTCTTACAAAAGTGAGTATATTGCAATTTTAATGGACATACATATCATATTCTTGTATGTAAGATTATGAATGAAGATATTCATAACTAAGATAGTTATGTCAAGGACACTAAAGATGATCATGTGTCTTTGTATAGATGACATGAAAATTGTGGTTAGTAGGGATCAAATGATCAAATATACTAAGAATATATTGAAATTCAAAGTTTGACATGAAAGACATGAGACTAGCTAATATAATTATGGGAATTAAGATATAAAAAATATACAACAGTCTCATTCTAAGTCAATGTCACTATGTTCACTAGATACTTGAGAAATTCAACAATAATGTTTTAGGAATTGTCAAAACATCAGTAGATCTAAATCTATATCTCTCTAAGAATATGGGTGAGAGCATGACTAGGGTGATAGGGAGTCTTATGAACTTAATAAGTGAAGATTCCCATAAGTTGGAACAATTATACAAGGTCAATTATTCTTTCAAATCAAATAGGTAACCAGGATCTAGATGAGGAGTGGGGGTGCCAAACTAGTTATGCTTTTGTAAATTTCTAGTTTTTGATTCAATAAATAGAAATGCAAATCTTTTTGGAGGTTTTCCAAAAACAAAATTAGCATCAAAGTATTGAAAGGATTATTTTGAGGTATAATTTTAAAATGAATTCTTTATAGTTATTTTGTTGTTTTGTTCTTCTATGTTATATTTAATTTCTGTGTGATTAAATTTAACATGGCTAGTTGTTAGTAAATATGATATAATAATAACATTGTTATGCTTGTGAAATATTAAATAGGTAAAACATTTCTATAAAATAAATTGATTTTGTTTTCATTCAAAATTTTATATTAAGGATGTTAGAGAGAAATATATTATTTTTTATTACAAATTTAAATAAAAAATTAGATTTTAAGGTTTCATTATCCGGTCTGATTTAGAATATTGTCATTTTATTTATTGGTACAATCACCTAGTAGTTAGAGTGAAGCTATATTTCAAATTTTTTTATGAGAACTATTATTTGAAAATGTATTGACAACATATTTTCAGTAATGGTTTTAAAACTTAAAAGTTAGTTCTCGGATAATTAAATTCTTAGGTTTAATTTGGACACCTTGAATAAAGTTTAAAATGTCTAATCCCATCAAAGGTGACACTTAAATATTTCATTTTCAATCTCTTTGAAAAAAGGAATTAATTTAATTATCCAAATTAATTATCGACCCTAACTATAAGTGTTAATTGATTTGTTTAATTAATAAAGAATATCTAACTCTACCAAAGGTGGTATTTATATAAAAAAAATAGAGAATCAATTTATATCTTTAATAACCTAAATAATATGAGCAAACATAATTAACTTAATTATTATATCAATTTAAATTCTTAGGTTTAATTTGGATACCTTGAATAAAGTTTAAAATGTCTAACCCCTTTAAAGTTGGAATTTAAATATTTTATTTTCAATCTCTTTGAAAAAAAGAATTAATTTAATTATTCAAATTAATTATCAACCTCAGTCATAGGTGTTAATTGATTTGCTTAATTAACAAAGAATATCTAACCCTACCAAATGTGGTATTTATATAAAAAAGAGAAAATAAATTTATATCTTTAATAACCTAAATAATATGAGCAAGCATAATTAATTTAATTATTATATCTATAACTAATCTATTGTTATGAATGATAAAAATTTGCATAATTGTTTATTGAATCCATATCTATGTTTATTTTGTTATATGTTATTAAATTAGGAAACACAAAAAAAATCAAAATATTGTGACAGAATGTTTATGATTTAATTTCGTTTTTAAAAGTTTGAATAATTAATTAAAAACAACATATATTTCTTCCTTAGATCAACCTTGGGAGTACACTTTTAAATTTCTATAAAATGATTCGTAAACTTGCGAGAGTTTTACAAATATAAAACAAAAGTATCTACAAAATTCCTTTTGCTAACCTAATGTCAATTTTGATCATCACTGACCTATATTGTAAAATCCTTAGGCTGCCTATGGCAACCACTATGAAGCAAATAATTCATTAAAAAAAGAATAAATAGTTACAACTCGATAAAATTTAAAATGCAAACACCTCTAGCAACTCGTACCACACTACCATAAAGTCTATTGCTTCCCTTAAGTGTTACCTTCATAATAACTTGATTCAATACACGAATCTAGCTCCCATCCAAAGCCAACAATGCATATAACAATATGATAAATCACAAATGACTAGCTACTTGAACACAATGAAGTACCCACCTCAATCACAACCCATTAGTAAAAAATATCTTGGGAACTCAAGATATATCTAATCTCAACCCAATCATGTAGTTTTACTCACACATATATGTAATATAACCACCAAAAAAACTCAAGATGATTTTTGAAATGGAATCAAATATCCATTTCAACCAAAACCCATTAACAAACATTGCCTTAAGTACTCACTACTTAAGAGCATAATTTTTCTCATATAGTCAGGAATCACTAATATAGAACAAATACTCAAAGTAATAGTGACCAGAAATAAGAAAACTAGATGTCAATTTGACAAAGCTTAGCCTCACCGACCCTCTTATCAATCCCACCTTGACAAGGGTAATACACAACCCAAGTGAGGAAACTAGTTGTTAGTGCCTCATTGATCAGGGTAGGTGAGAGGTAAGCGAGCCACCAAAAATGTGATTTTTTGTTTTCAAAAAATGTCTAGAAATGTTTTCACAAATACCCATAAATAAATGAACCAAACCATAAACACCAAACCTAGCATACAGACTACAAAAATCATTCCCATAGTTTGTGTAAACATGCTCACATACAAAGTGTACCTAGCTAAGTATGTGTGTGTATTATTGATCGTTAGTAACCAGCCTTACATAAAGGAAGACAATATACTAAGGAAAATAAAATATACTCTATGATTGCACATAGAAACACCAACAAAGACACAAAGGATTTACATTACTTAGATTCTCCTCCTTTGGCTTTCCATGGAAAAATATTGCACAACTAAGTATAGACACACACCAATCATGAGATGATCATGAAGATGACCTAATGATGAATGTTCCCATGAATAAAACTTTGATGTACACCTAACAACTAGGACATAACTATTCCAAATGCATCCATCTTGTACACTCCATCCATCTTAAAGATAAATGATGCACAAATTTTGTATTTATAAGAAGGATTTCAAGTTCATGAATCACTTATAATAAGCGATAAGGATACTCCTAAGGTTAGTCTCAAAATAAATCGCAATGGCTTTAGATAATTCTCCATGGCATAAGGTTCGATCACTTCACACATTTCAACTCACAAAGACCTCTATGTAGCACACTATATTTCATGTCATTACACGAAATGTTCAACTTTCCTAGTAATTCATCCTAAAGGTGTGAGCCATAGCACACATAATTCTTCACAACGTCATGCTTTGTTTGTCTTGAATTTTGCTCTACACTCCATACAAATTGGTTGGTTCTTGATGTAAGGCATACATACCTTAGTCTTTGAAGCTCTTAGGGTGGTATTTGCGTGTTCCAATTGTTTTCTTTGGGTGTTGACACATTTATCTATTTTGAAGCTAAATATACCATAAATACAACAAAACATACCTATGATTCCAAACAGATAGATATAAATAGATAATCAAATATAATGTTATAATCAAACATATCCTTTTCAATTAAGCACAGTAAAATCATGAAATACTAGTGCTTTTCAAGCACTTATCACAACCCCCAACCAAGTTCTTACTAGCTTCTAGTAAATAAAGGGATTTAAAAACTTAAAAACATTAATAAAGAAACCAAATTATATTAACCTAAATCATTTTGCAGATTGATACAGATGCATTTAGCATATGCAACAAGCTTCCAAACCCTTAGGTGGCCCTAGTAGACGAGTTAAAGTCTCTTATGGGCTTTTAGTGATGATATCTACAAACATCCTAAAATGCAAAAAGTAAAAATAAAACTAATTCACTTGAAAAAATAAAAAGTAAGCCTAAAAATAATAAAATAAAAAATAAAATCAACAAAAATTCTCATGCTTTAGTTTCTTTTCAGTTCATAATTAAAATCTCGAGTTCAAGTTCATTTAATATCACATAGAATCAAAGTTTATCATTTAAAATAGTTACACTCACAAATTCATGTCCCATCATATAAATATTGGCTCACTTAATCCTAGTGTTAGGAATTTAAATTTGCTTCAAATCTAACTCTCACAAGATATACTATCAATTTCACACTCATCCTATGGGTTCAAACACTCAAAAAGGTATATGTGAATAGAAGTTAGGTAAAGAAAAAAAAGAAAAAAGGTTCACATACGAAACAAAAAAGGCTCAAAAATGCATAACATTGATCTTATGAAAAGAATTAAATGCTAGGATTATGAATATACCACATTTCTAATCTCATACTTCAATCAAAATCATTAAGGAAAAATTTCAAGTATATGCCTCAAGATGAATGAAAATACTATTGACTTGAAAGCGTTTTTCTTATTTTTTATAATAACCATCTCACTACTTTCAAGAACTAAGGGTCATAGTACTTAGTTATACTATTTTTTTCTTTTTCACTTTTTTTAGAGAATGGACCCATGTGTGTGTGTGTGCATGCACATTATAGTAGAACCCCATATATCTTCTTATTCTTATTTTTTATTACTAGAAGTCAAGCATGAATGAAGATAGCCACAGACTTTCAATTTCTACTCAAATCATTCAATGCAAAACATATACAGATCATCCAATAATTTGAAATAATAAGAAAAGTTTTTAAAAGAGTAGAAGAAAAATCATCATTAGAATAAAATACTTTTGGCTCAAAAATATCTCACAACGTAGTCTCCACTATTTGATTCCTAAACACCAATTTTAGGTTTATCTCAATCTCACATCTAAGCATGAAACATAAATTATGAATAAAGCTAATTCTTAAAATAATCCATGAACATGTTTAAAACATCAAACAAACAATGTATAAACTCAATTAATCACCTTAAAGTAACCTAAACTGTGATAATTTTGTATTGATATTTTTTTATATATATGGACCTAAATGTTTATGATATTTTGAACTGTTAAATTCATAATTATTTGATCACATGTGGTTTATGAGAAGTATATAGTGATTCTCTTTATGCGATAGAGAAATTGAGTTAGATGATGTATACAACATGAGTAAGCACATCACCTATTTTATAACATTTCTATAACACAAATGGATAACTTTTTCTCTGAATCATCAAACAAAGCCTCCATTGTATATAAACTTAAGAGTAAAAAATTAGAAAGAGATGGGTTAAGAGATTTTTACAATCTAATAAGAAACACTTAAAATAAAGATAATGTAAAGGAAATGATAATAAAAGGGGAATATTAGTCTAAAAATATTGAAGATATATTAAGAAAATGCTATCTAATCAACATGGTGCACTTTGTAATTGTACAGATCATCCGAGTAATATAATATACCTAAGTATATATATCGATCTCAAAATGAGTTGTGTAACTTATAGCCGAATACTATTATAATTATTTCGAATACTATTTAGACAATAGAAAATTTAGAAAATTAAAAACTAAATGACAATTGATTGTGAATCATTAGACTCAACAACTATGAGTATATAGTACAAAACAATCTAGGAATATTTAATCTCTCAATTTTCCGACATATGAATCACTAAAATTCCCCCATCTCCCCAATATAATTACAAATTAGTTATATAATTAATTGAATCTAACCTAACATATATTCTTTTCTCATGTACACTACACATTATATAATAATTAACCTAATTATACTCTCTTGTCAATTAGATTGCATACTACTCATTAAGTTCATCAATTATAAATCACACATATTAAATTCATACATTTTTTTCTAGAAACTATTATTGTTATTTAATCAAGACAAACAATTAAATAATTTTCTCAATTCTATTTAATTAGCTCTATATATCAGTTGTTGGCTAAACAATTAATAGCATAAAAATAAGATTAAATAATATAATTGAATTGTAATAACAATTGAGGTAAAATACTATATCATCACATGTATAAAATTAGATTCATAAGACTCATAGATTAATAAATTAGCTAGACATAATTATATTCTTAAAGCTTAGAGTTTTTCATAATGAAAGACAATAGAATTGATAAAAAAAGGAGAGGAAGAAGAGATACACTTACTCTCTTGATTTGTAGCACTAATCTTCTCTTAAATCCTTCACAAAGTTATTTAATCTTCTCTTGGAATTCTTTCTTCTTTTTCTCTTCTTGGCAGTTGTTAGGGTTTGTAATCTTAATTCTATGTTCTTTATGATCTCCCTATGATGCTTTAAATAGGTTTAAATTGATCTTCATTAGATTAGGATTCATATTACTTTGATCTAAGGGCTGAGATTGAAAGTTGGAATTCAATTTAAGGTTGACTCATTAAAATCTTTGCCACTTGATTAATTGAGTGATAAACCCTCGATTGATCCACTCCCTTGTCGATCACATTTGTCCTAATTTTTGCCTATTTTTGATCCATTTGATATATTTTTACCTACATTTCGATATTAAACACAAATTAAGCTTATTTATGATATTTAAGCAAAAAAGGACAAATAAGCGGTTTAAAAGTGGTCAAATAACTCTACTTTCATAGAGTCATCACACCCCCAAAATTAACTTTGCTTTCCCTCAAGCAAAGCTAAGTCTAACTTGCTAAAATGATATAGGTAGAATATTCATAAATATATATTTATTAATACATTCATGTTCAGCAAAAACTATCCCTTTCAAAAGTCTTACAATTCTATTACAAGGAAATTCACATATCCATCAATCAACATTCTAATAATACAAGGATATGCAAGTTTTTTGACGAATTGACTATATGTATGTGTTGCACATGATGTCATCCAATGCACTTATGAAATCAACTTATATGAGGATGCTAATCAACTACGTCTTAGAACAAGTTTCATGGGTCTATTCTTCTCATCTCTCTCCACTAATGAAAATATGCACTTATCTAAAGATCAATAGAGGTTTACTTGCTTGTAGTATAAGACTTAGGTGAGGGTAGAAAAATGGATATACTTAGGCCTTTTCTACACCTTAACTCTCTTTTTATTCATCATGTAATATTTAACTTCAATTAAGCTTTCATTTGATGTTTTTGTACACACATCTTACCATTCTTTTCATTATTTTATTCCACATCTCTTCTTCACTTTCTTCTCTCTCTCTCTCTCTCTCGCTCTCTCTCTCTTTACCTCACAATACCCCTAAACATATTTTTAATTTTATTCTTTTTGTTCAGAGGTAATTGTGAGTTTTTTTTTTGCAGATGTGAAGAAGTAGGATGTATTACATTTCACTTCGCTCTATAGCATAGCACATGATTGAAATTTTCATACAAGATAAAGGTGTAAGGGTAAAGTTAATGCTTATTGGTTAGACTAAAAATGTGGCCTAAAGATATGAATAGTTCTTAGTAGGGCTCAAAAGGGTGAATAAGGATATAAACAATGGTTAGCTTGAAAGGCTCAATCGATCCAATAAAAGCCTAAATCATTTCTCGTGCCAAAAATTGTTTAGGATTTTACCTTAAGGGATGATCAAATAGATTCTAAAATATGGCAGACCTCATCATCTAGTATAACTCACCTTAAATTTTTTCCAATAAGAACACCAAAATCAATCATGAATGTACATAAAAATCTTAATCAATTCAATCAAAACTAGTAGGCATATCACATGATTAATGTAAGTATCTTAACGATCATGTTATATTCTTTATCCTAGTCATGAAAATCAATTCTATCATTGGGTTCACATGTTTCATATCAAATATGCATGTATTTGGTTTTCATGTATTCATCAATTTCTACCCAAATCATGATAAAAAATATCCTAAAAATAAAAAATATCCTAAAAGAAATGAAAATGAATACTAAACACTAAAGTAGAGAATGAATTTCTATCCCCCACACTTAAATTGCACATATGAATATGCAAAAGAAAGAAAGGAAATAAAACTTCCTTAACCTTGGCACACCACATATGTTGATGAAACTGCTCAATCTTTGTTATGCTATTGCCCTTCATATTTAGTCACTTACAAAATAGAAAACATATGAGTAAAATAACATTGGGTTGCCTCCTAACAATCACCATTTTTAACGTCCTTGGCTAGACATTTATATCAACTCCTAAGGTGTATCCACCAAGGTCATCATAACCTTTTCATTCGGTAATTAGTCCCCAAGATAGTGCTTTACTTTATGCCCATTAAAGAACCGTTCTTTTTTTCTTTTTACAAATCAATGGCTCCATGATTTGTTACCTTAGTGATGGTAAATAGACCTGACTATCAACTTTTGTGTTTACCAGGAAAAAGTTTGAGTCTTGATTTGTTCAGTAATACTTTTTGTCCCAATTCAATAACATAGTGCACAATTGTTTTATCATGCCATCTTTTTATTTTCTTTTTTTACAACTTGGAATTCTCATAAGCACTCCATTGTAGCTCATCCAATTTATTTATTTGTAGCATCCTTTTTACCTCTCTATTGAACACTTTTACTTGCCACTTGATTGGGAATGGTAGGAAAAAGGTTTGAGTTATAACTGTGGTGGCTCCTGAATGGATGGTTTGAATTTAGAACCTGTCTTATGACATTCCACAATAGCATTAGAGACACACATGGGAGGCATAACCTCCAAATATTTCATATAGTTAACAATATCAACTAGCATCAAGGATTTCACTGTTTTATCATTAAAATAAGTTGAATTTATTTTTAATAAATTTAATTCATTGTTCATAACATCATATGTTAAAGTCTTGAATGTAAGTAGTTCAACAGATTTAGTTAAATTATCATCACAAATGTTTATGGCTAAGTGATTGTCATGGTATTCAATAGCATGTGTGTTCATAGAATTAACAAGTACATATTATAAAGCATCACTAGGGCACATGTTATGAAGTACATCATTGGCTAGTTCATCAATAACATCTATCTTAAAAAATCACTAGTATTATCAGTATTAGGAAATTTAATTGCTTTAAAAAAATTAAATATTACTTATTCATCCAACATTCTCATTCTATGCCCACCTTTTTGTACATTAATGAATGACCATATATGATAAGAATGTTGTGGTTCTCTTCCATGTCTAGTACAATGAAATCTGTCAGAAAGATGCACTTGTCTACTTTTACTAACACATCTTCTACCACACATCAGGGTTGCTTGATTGACCTGTCTACCATTTACAATGTTATAAAAATGGATTTGGCTTCATCAACCCCCAATCTCTTGAAGAATGATAGTGGTATAAGGATAATGCTTGCACCCAAGTCACATAACATTTTGCCAAAATGCATACTCCCAATTATGCAAGAGATGTCAAAGCTACCTAGATCTTTAAGCTTTTATGGTAGTTTTCTCTCAAGGATGGCACTACAACATTCAATTAAGGTTATTGTGTCCTTGTCTCCAAGCCTCCTTTTCTTAGATAGGATGTCCATCATGAATTTGGCATATGAAGGCATATGTTTAAGTGTATTTTCAAATGATATGTTTATGTGCAGCTTCTTAAAGACATCTAGAAATTTTAAAAAAATTGATTGTCTAATTTTTGTTTCTAGAGAATTTAAGGGAATCGAATAGTGGGTTTGTAGAGGTTTTTCATCTTTGGTTTAATCACTTCTTTTTTAGTACTTTCTTTGTCCACTTTTTCCTCCTCATCCTTTTTAGTTTCCTGCATCTCTTCTAAAGTTTTACCACCCTTCAAGGCTATTGTTTTAAAATTCTTATTACCTTATCTTTTTAGATTAACTTTTGTATTACTTGTAAGGTTACCTTAAGGCCTTTGACTTATGATTTGGGTCAGTTGCCCCATTTGAATCTCTAAGTTTCTGATAGAATTCCTATAAGTAGACTCTATGCAATCCACTTTTGTATTTACTGAATGGATGAAGTCTTTCATCATTCCTATTAAAGCACTTGTTTTGTTCTTACTAGATGGCTTCTTCTCCTAAGCTTATGGTTGATGTAGTTGTTGAAAATTGGTGATGGAAAGGGCCAACACTTGGATTGATTACCACCTAGATTTTTGTTAGTGTTCCATAAGAAATTTGAGTAATTTCTCCATCCTGAGTTGTATGTATTTGAGTATGGGTTTCTTTGGTAGTTTTATTTGTTGACATAGTTTATTACCTCAGTAGAATGAGGTTCATTGCAACAATCACACACAATGAATGGGCTTTATACCATAATTGCCCCAACATAGCCACTATCTAACTTCTTAGTTAAACCCAACAGTATAGAATTTGTTTGAGCTTGTAATGCTACTATTGTTCCTACATCTACTGCTCTAGCCACTCTCTTTCGATTTAGCCTCTCCATAGGCCACAAAGAGAAGATGTGTACGAACGAGATATCCAGCACACTGGGACGAAGCGTAGAGGTCACTTTTGCTTGTTGTACCGGAGTGGTTCATCGTCAAAAGAACAACAATGGGTAGCCCGCCCAACTCCACTTACTCCCATAACCTCCCATTTCTCTAATAATAAGGTAAGCTTCCAAAGCTCCTTCCTTCAGCTGGTGCGCAGGAGCGCACTTCCGTTTTCCCCTTACAAGGGGGTGTAATGAATAGAGATCTCCCGCCAGCAGTCTTCTCTTCCTATCACTTCACTTCATTCGAGAATGTCACTAGTGAGAAATCAAAATCAAAAGCCAAAGATCCAACACAGCCAACAGTTGAAGAAAAAAAGGAAATTTCAAAATGGAGAAAGAGTGACAATCTAGTCATAAGTTGGTTACTAGAAACCATAGAACCCCACATCTCTAATCTCATGACATATCTAGATACAGCTCGAGATATGTGGGTTAAAGCCAAGACGATGTTCGAAAAAAATAAAAATTATTCCCTTATTTATCAACTTTAGTAAGAACTTCAACAGTTACAACACAAAAAACCAATTTGTCACCGAACTATTCAGCCAAATCCAAAAAAAGAAGGATGAGATTAAAGTGTACAAACCTCTCATAGCCGATCTTGATGAAATCAAAAGAAAGGAGGAGTAGGATGGAATTTTCACCTTCCTCGCCAAGCTCGATTCAAGCTATGTAGGGATGGTGGAAAGAGAAGAAACAAGAAGAATCATGATGGGTACTCAGCTACCTGACAACCTCGAAGCCAAGGCGTTCTTCACCAGACCTAATCCTAGGCTAGAAATTCGGGGAGACCAAGCAATCACTCGCTGCGATTACTGTAAGAAGGAAGGACATAAGCTTGATGAGTGCTGGTATCTCAACCCTCATCTCAACCAAAAGGAAGGTGAGGCGGCGGCTTCATCAGAAGGGGAGATCGGTGACAAAATCACGTAGAGAGTAAAGAGAAAACATGTTACTCTACATAAAAGAAAAAAAGGGATATAAGTGTAAACGAGGCTGAGAAAGAAAGAAAGGTGAAAAAAGAAATAAAGGGTGAGGTGGATATGGATCATATGAGGCAGCTGTATACGCAATTATTTGTGATGTTTTAAGGAAAAACTAAAAAAACCTCTAGTATGATTACAAACCTTACTCAAAATTATTTAAATTCCAAGTGGATTCTTGATTTAGGTTCAACTGATCACATAACTAGAAATAAAAACTTAATCAATAATTACAAAAAAATTGAGACTAAAAAATTTGTAGTCGTTGCAAATGGTGGAAAAATGGAAATTTTAGAAAATGGTTCAATTAGTCTCCTTTCAAGAAAAATTTCAAATGTTTTGCATGTGGAGAATTCTAAATCTAACTTGTTATCCATTAGTAAAATCACATGAGACTTAAATTGTGAAATTATATTTACATCCAAAAATGTGATTTTTCAAGAATTGATAACAAAGAATATCATTAGTGAAGGTTTTCTAGAAAATGGGCTTTATATTCTAAGTGAAGAAAAATGCAACTTCAATATTAAAAAAGAAGAAGAATTAGGCACTATTTGGCATAAGAGAATTAGACATCCTTATGATAAGATTTTGAAATGTATTTTTGATTTCAAACAACTAGATTGTAGTAGCTATGAAATTTGGAAATTAGGAAAGCACACAAGGTTACCATTTAGTTTATCCAATTGTAAAAGCAAAAAACCTTTTTAGTTGATACATTCTGATGTTTAAGGCCCCACTCCAATTGAGTCATTTAGTGCTTATAAATACTTTGTTATATTTATAGATTATTTTTCAAGAACTACATTATTACACTTGTTAAAAAATAAAAGTGAAGTATTTTCTCAATTTCAAGAATTTTATAATTTTGTAGAAAATCAATATGACGCAAAGATTAAAACTTTTAGAAGTGATAATGGAACGGAATTTATAAATCAAAATTTCACAAATTTTTTCAAGCAAAAAGGAATTTTACATCAAACAACTTGTATTTAAACACCCTAACAAAATGGTGTGTCGAAAAGAAAAAATCAACATTTACTTGAAGTAACAAAAGTACTTTTATTTGGAAACAATGTTCCAATAATTTTTTGGTCGGATGCCGTTCTCTAAAATAAGTTTTTATTAATATTTGAATTCCTCCTAAATAAATGTATCTAATTTTTTCTTTATCTTTATGAGAATTTTTGATAGCTTGTTTAATATAGTTTCTTTATCAATTAATGATATATTATACATTTGTTTTTGTATCTGTAATCTTAATACTCATTTCTTTTTACTTATGCCATAATAAATTATATTTTTCTTGGGGAATAATTTTCTTAATAAAAATGATAAGTCTTTAAATCCATCTATTTTTTTAAGATTTAACTTTGTTTTTTGAATTTCTTTAAATTATTACCATTTCTTGTGAAAAACATTATGAGATATCTTTTGTTTCTATATTTATTATTTCTTGGTTTATTTTTTCTTCTTTCATTTTAGGAATATTTTTATATTTTTCAAAATCTTAGAGGTATTTCTGATATTAAATGTTACCATTTACTTCTATTAGATTTAACTTTTGTTATGTTTTAAGGGTATTTTTAAATTTTTTCAAACTTTAGAGATATTTTTTAAGATTCTTTAAAATTTGGAGGTATTTCTGATATTAATCCTATCTTATATAACACAAATTTAAATTTATGAATATTTTATTAAAATTTAAAGAATATAAAAACTTAAATATATAATATATATAATTAGAATTTTACGTAAGTTTATTAAAAAAATATGTAAATGTATTAAAAAAATCATTAATTCAAAAGGATTTTTGAATTTTTATTAATTTTTACATAACTTTTAGGCAAAATAATATATAGAAAAATCTCTATTCACTATTCTACTGACCTCCAAGCCTATGTAGTTAACCTACGGGAGGGACACGGAGTGTATGCGTCGCCATCATCAGACGTCACGCACGTCGGGTGTAAACACCACCTCACACGACAAGTAAAGAAATAGCCTATTTTTCCTGATTCTTCGATATTTTTCGTGTCAAGAGGATAAGATAACTGATTCTTGAGATCTTCACCAATTTCATCATCTCATCTGATTGTTAATAACCAGGGTAGATGTCAATGAGGTGAAGTAATTTAATTGGTTGCGTCTATGATTTTAGGAAATTTAAAAATATTCGCATTTTTCCCCTTTTGGGAAACGTGAATTGTCCATACTTTGTTAAGTTTTTCTTCCAAATCATTTCGTATGATTCTCACGTGATTACTGATTCAATGGGATTTGATGTGATTAGAAAGTACGCCCTATTATCTAATATTTTTTTCTATCTTTATTGATGTGACTCTATTGAGTCAAGTGGAGATGATGACGCGCTTGTGATAACGTGAAATATGCTATACTTCTATAGGATAAAGGAAACAAAAACTTTAAACTTAATTATATTCATATTAATCATGAACTTAATTTTAAAAATAATGTGAAATTATTAAATAATATAATTAGTTGAAAAAAGAAAAGTTAATTTTATCACATTATGATTAATATAAAAATAAAATATAAACATTTAATTTCCCATAATAAATGCTCTAATAATTGATTGTTTAAGACTTTTTTTTAATATTTAGTAAAGTATTGAAATTTGTGATTTAAATAGTCGGATGAGTCGGGTATCTAGATCGGGGATAAACAAGGAAAGAATTTGAAAATTATGTAATATTTTGTTTTTTTATTAAAATAATTTTAATAAAATATTGATTTTATGTTAAAAGATATTTATTTACAAGTATAACGTAATGTCTTATTATAATAGTAATAAACTTTATATTTGATCAATTTTAATAAAAAAATGAAATTTATGATAAATTATTGTCTTGATATATAAAATCCGGTCCATTATGTGAAGAATTGTAGCTGATAGATAAAGCTTTATAACGACACAATAATGTCTTATTACAACAATGATAATCCTTAATGCGAGAGTTATTTTGATAAAAAATAAAATTAAAATTAAACACTTTATTAGTTTAATAAATCACTTGTTATGGACCTAATTAACCTAGAGGGGGTAAATATGTTATTTTTAAATTTTTACTAATTTATGATTTAATAACCTAAACAAAGTAGTCACACATGCAATCGTGTGTAAAAATAAGTACAAAAATAAAATAATAATACACGATATTTTTAGGTGGAAACAACCTAGGCCATAATCATGACCTAAGAGGAAAACTACCGGTCCACTGGACCACCTAAATTTCCACTTTGAAAGTCAAATGTTCAAGTACAAACTCGGTTTTATGCTACCTTCCCTAGGATATTGCCCCAATGTACCTTACTTACGAACCCCTGCTCTGTTTTCACAGTTTCCAATATTAGCGTGAGTAGTTTCCAGATCAACGTTCCAATAAGCTTCCCGCTAATCAGATACGTTCCTGAAGTAACTGCAAAATAGTTAGCACAAAAACACAAGTGTCTATGTGTGTTCTAGAATGAATTTAATAATGAATAATCCTTACTATATGATTCAAAACATATGCCACTTAAATCAAATCAACTAGTAAATCCTAGATCAAAATGATCAAGCATAAGTTAAATAAAAATAGCTTCTTTAAAGATTAATAATCAAATCAAATAACTATGATATGACAAAAATAATTATTTTATCTAAAAATTTAAGAACAAAACTAAGCAAGAAGCCATAAGAACATATTATCAAAATATCATAAAATAATTAGGCTTATTAATCAATCAAACATAATCACCAATATTTGATGGATTAACTAAATAAAGAAGCCTAAAGAATTATGATCTTATATTTGTATAACAAGATAGAGAAATTAAGAAGAATAGAATAATGCTCTTGTGTGGTTAATTTAAACAATGAACAATGAGTTTTATTTATAGGAAAAATTAAAACCCTTAATCCTATGTAATTGATAAATATTTTTTCTATTACAAATAGGATTAGTAATACTCATTAATTAAGAAAACTCATATAAGATTGATAAATATCTTTGCTATTACAAATAGGATTAGTAAAATTCACTAATTAAGAATACTCCTATTTAAAGAAGAGTTCTTTTAAAATAGATTTTATGTTATCTTTTATGCTAAAGATTCCAGCTATAATTTAGAGTATATCTTATATAATATTTTAGCATATCTTATTCCATATTTTAGCACTAAAAATAATTTCAGATTTATAAGCATGTGCTATTAAATGCATAAATGTAATCCTATGTGTTGTAGTTATCAAAGATATAACTGAAGTATAATTATCTAGAACTCGAACATTTGTTTGGCTTTTCTTGATAGACTTGATAGCAGGCCTAAAAATAAATTTACAGATAAATATTCTTATTTTATCGATAAAGTAGCTTATTTTCATATTGTTCCTATGTGTGTAATATGCAATCTATCATGCATAGAAATGGAAATATACCTAAGATATGTTCATTAAGGCTTGATAATTTCTTCGGCTTGAAAATATTCTTCTAATACATCTAGAAACTAAGATTACAATTACATGTTTTGTTCACAAATATTTCCAAGCCTCATATAAACGTTAAAATCTCCCCCTTTGGTATATTTGTGTGACAAAATCTCTCTTTTACTACAAAATATTCATAGGAAAAATAAATTTTTACATAGTGGTATTATCCTATGATCCAGTGAAACAATCTTCGCTTGAATCTTGAAAGGTCATGTTTACATGGAAATTCAAAAACAAAAATATCCAAATAACTTATCCCAAAAGACTTATTTTTCATTAGTTCAGTATATATAACAATATAAAAAGTGAAGTATATTCATAAGAGTGAGTAATAATTAGATAAAAAAAATTAAGTGTGCTCCTCCTACGTCTAATATCTCTAAAAATATATTTTCAAAGTAATTCTTTCCCTAAATTAGCTCTCCCCTTTTTGTATATTTTTCAAATAATGTTTCAATTTTCTCCCCATTTTTGTCATAAGAATAAATAATATAATCATGAAGAAATGACAACAAGTTGAGCAAGCAAGCAGTGTATTTAATGACTAAAAATAAGAGTACACATTTTGAAAAGCTTAGAATTGACTTGAGGGTAGTAGACTTAGCTTAACATGACTAAAACAATACATATATATGATGAAATTAATTTTATTCAAAATGTGACTATCTATTAACAATATAAATATATGTAGACAAGTCACACAAATATACTAGTACATATAATGATATATCAACAGTATGCAAAAGCGAGATAAAAATGAAAACTACAACAGTATGTGAATTAATCAATTTATTATTAGTTATGAAGAATTTAAAGAAAGGAGTATCACCCATCATAAAAAATTACAGTTGAATTCATACTTGCACAAAATAAAATTTACTTACCATGAATTCATATTTGTATTCCCCTCTTATATTAATTTTTTATGTGTGAGAGAATGATTATTTATTTTTATTTTTACATAACCATTTATAGCTCTATCTTTTTGTGCATTCAATTATTATCTTTTATTATTTATAGCTATTTCCTTTATCATATTAATTTTATTTTGCAAAGGAAATATGCACGAGCCAGTATACTTAACATGATGACTTTCACACTAGTTGTGAGATAGCCATCTCCAATTATTGTGGTAGCTTTCACACATTACAGTAGGTAGCCCTCCCAAAACTAGGTGTCTTTCTATAGTAGCATTTTAGAAAGTGAAAGATAGATCTCAAAAACAAATTTGTAGTCAAGGTTAGCTCATTCCCTATAATCTCACAAAATCAATCATAAACTTCAAGCATAGCACACAAATGTGTCTAGTGAATATTTGAGTATTTTATGTCAACATCGATCCCAGATATGAAAAATATGTCAATGCACAAGTCAAAATATCCATTTGTATAATGTATAGCCAATCAAAATAAATATGAATGGAGTATGTAATAATCACATCAATGTTAAAGCATGTCTACTTCCCTTCTTTTTTATTTTTTATTTATTGAAACTAAATAAATATCAATAAAAAAAATAAAAATAAAAACTAAAGTTGTTCATCTAGGATCAACTAAGCACTCAAATAAAAGTATCTAGGTGAAACAATAAAGAACGACGGTCAGATAATCGGAAAGAGACAATCTTTTCTAACCAAAACTTTCTTGATTATTGGTTTATTTATATCTTTAAATTGGAAATCAACTACCTTAGTTGTTATTTTGCATATTTTTATACTTACCTTTATATTTTTCATTCATCCTAAATGAAGATGCAATATGCATGGTAGGATAATGATAATTAGTTCTAAAATTAAATACATTGAATTTCAATTGCCTTTTTCAGCCAACGACTTCATACTTTCTAGTAGGATTTTTGAACATGCTACCATAATTTTCATTCATCCAAAAATATGACGTAACATGCATAGATGGATGATGGTTATGATTCCTACTATGTGAAGCATGAAAAGTATTATTACATTTAGGAGCATTTATCAAAAATCTACACTTAGGCCTAATATGACCTTACCTACCACAATGATGATAGATAAGCACAAACTTAACATTGTTTAATCATAGGTGCAACTGTTCTTTGTGTATAATGGGCAACATAATGAGTAGGGTTATAAGGCCTTACATATGTGGTTTTTAATGTTGAAGGAGTAGAGCTCTTATCCTTATGACCAATGTCATGCGTATCATGTGATGAGGACATGTTCGAAGATTTGACAAATTCAATTGATTTTGACGAAGATGGTGTATTGTGCTCATCTATATATCATAGCCCTCTTTTATCTCCAATTGGCTTTCCATAATTCAGAACTTTGTTCAATCTTTTAGCTCCAATTGTTTCCCTTCTTACTAGTTCTTTCGATTGTTCAAGTTCCTGCATAAGATTTTTGTTTTCCTATTTAACATCTACAAGACACGAATTCAAAAAATTAGCACGTTCAGACAATTTAATTTTTTCTTTTTCTATAATTGAGGAATTTATTTCAATGGATTTAAGTTTGTCATTTAGTTAAGCTACTTCCCTTTTGTATTTTAAATAATCTATGAACACTTCATCAATACTAGTGACATTAAATTTGTTAAGTGGAAATTTAGCATCACTTTCCTCGTCATCTAAATCAATGTCAAACTTATTGGATCATCCACCAACAGTTGTAATAAAAGCCAAGTAGTTGGTGCTAGATTCAACTAGATTATTGTTATCACTTTCAGAGTTAGTAAGTGTAGTGTTGAAAGCTCTTCTAGTTTGGTTCTTCTTGTTTGCACAGTCCACTGTGAAGTGACCAAAACCCATACATTCAAAGCATTGAAGTTTAGTGGGTTTATATTTCTTACCATCATAACTCATAGATTTGATTTCTCTCAAATTCTAATCCTTTTGAAAACTTGAATGTCCTTTGTTTTGAGGTTTCTTTTTGTTGAGGATTTTGTTCAATATTCTGGTTAAGAGTATTATTTTTTCATCATCATTGTCACTGTCTTCAATGATAGAAGTTTTGAAAGTGATATCTTTGTTCTTTAGAGGTTTTTGAAAGCTCATCTCAAAGGTTTGAAGTGAACCAACAACTTCTTCTATTTAAATGGTGTCTACAACCTTGATTTTGTCAATGGCAATGACCTTTGCATGGAAGCAATCTGGTATTGAGCATAGAATCTTTCAACCTATCCTGAAATCATCAATTTTCTATCCAAATTGGAAAAGGTGTTAGTAATATCCCATAATCTAATATAAAATTCATAGAAAGTTTCATCTTCTTTCATCCTAAGATATTTAAGTTGACTACTAAGCATGCGAAGTTTAGTTCATTTAACTTGTGTGGTTCCCTTATGGGCAACCTCTAAAATATCCCTAGCATGCTTAGCATTCTCAAATAAAAAACACCAAAAAACTCATCGGCAAAAACAGTATTAAATATAGCATTAATATCTTTTTGATTCCAGTTACTAGCAGTTTGATCTTGATTGGTCCATTCGTTCCTAGGATTAGGAATGAATACATTATCTTTGGTAACCCCAGGTTGTTCCGATGGTTTTCCTCTTAGGTTATTGGTGTGACCTAAGTTATTGTTTCCACCTAAAACTCTCGTGTTAATCTATATTTCTACATTAATTTATTTACACACTATAAAATTAACTTTCATTTGGTTGCTGGTCAATAGATACACTTAGTGTGCCTAGGACTCAAACTACCCACCAAGGTAATTCCCCCAAGTAATGTACTTATAAGCTACTACTTTCATCATAGTCTCTACAAGAAATGTGTTAGGATCCGAACCAACATTTGGAAAAACTTGAGTCACACGAGTTAATCGAACCCTTACCACCACTATAACCTAAAAATTTAGGCATATATATAAGTAAGAGTTTGTCTCTTAGAGAAGATTCAATAATGAACAACCTTTACTAGTTGATTTAAACAATATATATCAGATAAACCGAAAACAACTAGCAACATTACAACAATCAGTTTAAATGTGCAATATCTCAATTATCATAGGCTTGTTGATCCATTAAACACAACCAAAAATGTTTGATAAATTAACTTAACAAAAAATCCAACTTAATTAGTTTAGTAAAATAAGAGATAGAATAAACACAATTATGCTCTCGTGTGGCTTATTTTATAGAATATTTTGAAGCACTTTAAGTGAAAGTAAAATTACCTTATTGTCTATAAAATCAGTTAAATGAGTTTCAAGGAATATAAAAAGCTAATCCAATTCATATTAAAAATAGGTTTTAAAATCAAATCTTTGGCCACTCGATTGATCTAATCAAGTGCTCAATCGATCGAATGTATCAATTAATTAATTCAAAAAAAAATGATTGATCTAGTCATATAAATAATTATTTCAATAGGTAATATAGCTTGATCAATCTAATTACTACTTGATTGATTGAGTAGCCTATTTTTCTATTGTTCTTATGTGTCTATTATGTAATCTATTATGCACGGAAATAGAGATATACTTGATATGTGATCATTGAGGCTGGATAGTTTCTTCAGCTTAAAAATATTCTTCTAAGACACACCTAAAAACTAAAATTATAATTATATGTTTTTTCACAAATATTGCCAACATTCACATAAACCTTACACTAACAATTATCGGTTGGTAGAAAAGAACTATAAATTTTAATTAAATTAATATCTAAAGGAAGCAAGAAAAAGAAAATAAGTAAAATAAAGTAAGTAAAATTAAAGGTAGTAAATTAAAACGAGTAAACTAAACTATAGCCGAACTTAGGATGATGAATGAATTTGAGATTTTAGCGAGTATAACCCTTCATGAAAAGAACAAATTAAATTATTCGAATATAAGCAAGATTTACTGATATTTTTTTCTTTTTAAAATAAGCCAATCCTTTATAATCATAGTGAGTCCCCAATGATATTCAATTAATCAATAACTTAATTGGGCTTGAAATTGATTAATTAATAAGATAAGAAAAATACTTAAAACCAAGATTCTCGATTAATTAATAAATTTCTTAGCCATGCTTCAAATTAATTAAATGGTAAACCTAAGGTGTGTGTATATGTATTCATAAATTATAAATCAAGATTTTTCCCATCATTAGTTTATAATTAAAAATATTTTTAATAATCTAATTTAATAAAATCAATGAAATTAAATTATACTCTTATTCATTATACGCAATTAAACATAGATGATATGTTTAATGCTTAGTTCTAAAATGGTCACTTTAATTATAAAATAAGACTTGACTCATTAAGAATTTATAATTAAATATTTGAAGATTATGAACAATAAATAAATCTAAAACTTTTATTTATTTAAACCATAGAATTGTTCTTTCATCATTAGAAGCAAAGACTAAAATCCCATATTAAAAAATTAATTAATTATAGTTAAATTAACTAAAGTCAATTCAATTATGAAAGACATCACATTACATAGAGAAAAAATAATATAAAATGATAAAAATACCCATTTTATTAAAGATGATTCTAGATCTCTGAACAAGTTGTCATTGGTTTCTTCAAATCTTTGGATCTTTTTCACAATAAGGAGGTTCTTTTTCTGTAGCTATATATGGTGGAACGGCTATGGGAGTTGGTTTTAAATTCTACATTAAGAAATACTATGAACGGTTGACCTATTCAATGTAAATGAAATACTACAACCAAAAAAAATATAAAGTACTATTTATAAGAAAAGTACCATGTAGAGGCCAAAATTGAAAATTAACTTTGTGTGCCACAACACAACATCTTTCACATCTTGACACACAACTTGAATACACATGCACAATCCAACTTGAGAGGACCACACCATATCACACATTTTTCTCTAGCCATGGTATGAAAAGTTCAATGTGCTTGGTATTTTTTTCCAAGAGGGGTCCGTCGTGGCACAATAATTCTTCATTGCAGGACACATTGTATATGTTGAATTTTGGTTGTACCCTTTACAAATTGGTTGGTTCTTAATGTAAGTATTACATTCCTTAGTTTTTTTAGCTCTTAGAGTGTTTTTTGAGTACTTCAAGTGTTGTGTCTTCTTGTGTTTACATTTTATCTCTTTTGATGCTAAAAACATCTAAAATATAGCAAAATATATATGTGATTCCAAATAGATAGGTTTACATAAATAATAAAATAAAATTCTATAGTGAAACCTATTTATTCCAAATAATCACAATAAAATAATGAAATACTAGTGTTTTTCAAACACTTATCACATATATGTGTGGATTTTATTGACCTAAAAAAGCTTGTCCAAAAGATAGTTTCCCACTGCTCCATATAGATCAGTTTGTGGATTCCACGACAAGACATTCCACCTTCTCCTTCATAGATGCTTACCTCAGATATAATCACAAACGAATGTATGGTCCTAATTAGGAAAGGACAAGTTTTATTATTGACTACAGATATTTTTTTTCAAAGTCATGTCTTTCGACCTAAAAAATGTTGGTGCCATATATCAAAGTTAGTCAACAAAATGTTTTAGACCTTATCAGACATTCACTGAAGGTATATGTAGGTGATATGATTTTCAAGATAAAGCATACCAAAGATCATGTCGTTCATCTAGATGAAGCCTTAGACATTCTTCGAGAGCATGGAATGAAATTGAACAAAAACAAATGTGTGTTCGGTGTAGGCTTGGAAATATTCTTAGGTTTTATTGTCAACCAAAGAGAAATCAAGGCCAACCTTGAGAAGATAACAACTTTGATAGACATGAAAATTCCCAAGACTATCAAGGAAGTTTATAGAATAACCAGAAGAATTGTGGCTTTAAATCACTTTATCTCACGTGTAACCGATAAGTGTACACCTTTCTTCAAAGTGTTACGTGGGAAATCTAATTTTTCTTGGCATCAAAATCTTGAGAAAGCATTTGAAGAATTAAAGGAATATTTGAGCAGTCCACAACTACTAGCTAGTCACATTTAAGTGACGTCCTCACTTGTACTCGACAGTGTTAGATACATATGTTAGTACAACCTTTGTAAAGGATAATAATGGTATGCAATGGCTTGTCTACTATGTGAGCAAGTCCCTTTATGATGCAAAATAGAGGTACTTACATATTGAAAAAGTGACCCTTGCATAGTTGTCTATATAGATATCTTACTTAGAATAGTTCTTTCTAAGCCCTAGGTCTCTGACTTACTATGAAAATGGTGCATCGAGCTCAGTGAGTTTAACATTGAGTATGTTCCCTATACAACCATTAAAGGCAAGACCTTGGTTAAATTCTTGGCATAAAGCTCTACAAAAGAACCATCCAACAAGGAAGAGGGTAGGTGGATGCTTCACATTAATGACTCCTCCAACAAAAATTGGAGTGGAGATGGGCTTATATTGGTCACCCTAGAAGGTGATCCCTTACATTATGCATTATGATTTATGTTCAAGGCATCAAACAATGAAGAAAAATATGAAGTCCTCGTCGTCAGACTCAACTTAGCAAAAACTCTTGTGCAAAATAGATAGATTGTTTTAGTGGCTTAAAGCTTGTTGTAAAGTAAGTGCTAGGTGAGTTCCAAGTATAAGGGCCCAACCTATAAGGATATTAAAGCTTAACTACAAAATTGTTAAGTGCTATAAGTTTTTAGACCTTAAGTCATAATCCATAAGAGAAAAATACTTAGGCAGATGCTCTCTCCTATCTGGCCTCTACCATACATCATAACCTAGACCTGATTGTCATTATTCACCTTCTTGCCAAGCCTAGCATCAAAGCCCATGATATAGAAATTTTCCCTATTGAATTAGTCCCAACTTGGATGGATTTGAACACGAGTTTCCTCATGAGTGGAACCTTGCCAACTGACAAGAAAAAATTATGAAATGTTAAGATCAAAGCTACCCATTTTTGTATAATTCATGACGTACTATACCGTTATGGATTTCATAACCCTTACCTAAGATGCTTAGCAGTAGATGAAGCTGACTATGTCCTTGTTGAAATAAATGAAGGAGTGTGTGACAACCATTATGGTGCAAGAATCCTAGCCATCAAGGCATCTAGTCAAGGGTAATAGCCTATAATGCTCAAAGATACAATTAGTTAGGTCTAATGATGTGAAAAATGTCAACAAAACTCGCCCTTGCCCACAAAGTTGGCCGATCAACTAACATGTTTATAGAGTCCTCGGCCAACCATATAGTAGAGGCTAGACCTTATCGTCCCACTACCTATGACCATGGGAATCAAATATGGAATCATTGCTATTGACTACTATACCAAGTGGAAGGAAGTTAGTCTGCTTCTGCAAATCTCTAAAGATAGGGTCATCGGCTTCATCTAGGAAAATATCATCAGTAGATTTAGAGTTCCTTCCACCCTAGTGTTGGAAAATGGAACCAAATTCATAGGATGGAAACTGAAAAATTTGTGTGAACAATATCACATCTAGCATGCATTCTCTGCAGCTGAACACCCCAAAGCCAATGGCTAAGTGGAGGCTATAAATAAAGTGATCAAGTTGAACCTAAAAAAGGTTTGAAACATGTAAGAAAGCATGGGTTGAAAAACTTCCAAAAGTTCTATGGGCTTATTGAACCACATCTAGAATGTCCACCAAAGAAACACCTTTTCATAATTTATGGCACTAAAGTTATAATTCTAGTAAGAATTGGACTGTCAAGCTATAGAACAAATACTGAAAACCTAGATGACAACATAGAAGCCTTAGCATTGAACATAGACCTCCTTGAAGAAAAAGAAAACAGAGTGATCTCAGGTTGGTTACTTATCAACAAACAATGGCTAACCACTACAACCACTTGATCAATCCCCATAGTTCCAAAAGGTAACTTGGTACTTAAGCAAACAACTTTAGAAAGAAGGGCATGGATACTCGGTCCCAAATAGGACGGTTCTTACAAAATAAAACATGTCATTGGAAAAAGGTGCAAGCATAGTAAATCTAGAAGGCTCTAAGGTCCCAAATGCGTGGAACACATAACACCTAAAAAAATACTACCAATTACTAGAAATAGAAAGTGCTTCCCTGATGAGTGCCCAAAATCACTCAATATATCATGATTTTATGCATGATTTATGATTAAAAAGATTTGTATGTACTTAAACTTATTAAAAATATTTGTAGCTTAAAAGGATGAAATTGATCAATACTTGAAGAAATACATTTGAGACACTCCATTGCAATGCTGCAAACCAATAAAAAAAATAAGGAAACAAAGTCAGGTAGAATAGTGTGTTACGACATGGAATTATTGTGTGTCATGCTACGGTGTTTTTAGATTCAGTAAAATTGTCCCTAAACCTTTGCGAGCCAGGGCATGGAAAAACATACATACCACAACGTACGACACTCTGATGATGTGTAATGCACATATGAATTATGTGCATGCCACATCATGGAATATTGTGTGTCGCAATACCAACCTATCATAGCAGATTTTCTAAACCTATAAATAGAATCCCTATTTGATGATACAAAATTGGCATCGAGTTACTAATATCTATCTTTTAGATACTTTGGTTGTATATTTGTAAAACTCTCACAATTGCACAAATCATTTTATAGAAAATGACAAGTATACTCCCAAGATCGGTCTAAGGAAGGAATGTATATTGTTTTTAATTTATTATTCAAACTTTTAAAAACGAAATTAACATGATATTTTGATTTGTGTTTCCTAATTTAATAACATAAAAAATAAACATAGATATGGATTCAATAAACAATAATGCAAATTTTTATCATTTATAACAATGAAGTATTTATGGATATAATAATTAAATTAATTATGCTTACTCATATTATTTAGGTTATTAAAGATATAAATTGATATTTATTGATTTTTTTTGTATGAAAGTGTCCTTAGGCGAGGCCTAAATTCTAATATCCTTAGACAGAGCCTATTAATTAACTAAGTATTAAATTTCAACTTTATTTTTAAGAAAATTACAAATCATCTAATCACACCTTGAGATAGAGTTAGTTAATTAAACTTTATTCAAGGTGTCCAAATTAAACCTAAGAATTTAATTGTCCGAGTACTAACTTTAAAGTTTTAAAACCATTATTGAAAATATGTTATCAATACATTTTCGAATAACAGTTCTTATAAAAACTTTTTAAAATAGAGATTTACTCTAACTACTGGACAATTGTACTAATAAATAAAAGGGTACTATTCTAAATCAGACTGGATAATTAAACCTTAAAATTTAATTTTTAGATTTAAGTTTGTAATAAAAAGTAATATATTTATCTATAACATCCTTAATATGAAATCTTGAATAAAAACAAAATCAATTTATTTTATAGATATGGTTTACCTATTAAATATTTCGCAAGCATAACAATGTTATTATTATATCATATTTACAAACAATCAATCATGTTGAATTTAATTACAGAAAAATTAAATATAACATATAATAATAAAACATAGAAATAATAGTAAATAATTCATTTTAAAACTATACCTCAAAAAAATCCTTACAGAACTTTGATGCTGATTCTGTTTCAGAAAAACTTCTAAACGGATTTGCATTTCCATTTATTGAATCAAAAACTAGAAATCTATAAAAGCATAGTTAGTTCTTCTAAAAAGGAGAAGATATTTAAAAATAAAAAAAACTAAGAAAGCTTTCTATAAAGAGAAAGATAGAGAAAGAGAAGAGGGATTTTTAGGGATTTGAGAGAATATTTTTACAATGGAAGATAGAGTCCTTTTATAGGTAAGGAAAAGGCTAAAAAAGTGGAAACATATCTTCAAAATGGGTGTTGGACACGTTTCAGACAGGTTGGCACGCATGTAGGGGCAAGATTTGTCGAAGATAGGCACTGGCGCGCACAAAACTTGAAGTGACATGCGCTCGAGGCACGCTGGACTGGCGTGGGACTTGGCATTTTTAACTTTTTTGACCGTTTTGACCCATTTTATCAAATATTTCCATTTTTTTAAAACTTTTTCTCATTTTTTTTCTCAACATATTTGTGATGTATTGCCTCCAGTATTTTTCTTCGAGTCTTTATTTTATTTTTTAATGAAAATACCTAAAAGATAATAAAAATACCCGTGATTATGAAAAGAAATATTTATATAAAAATATGATAAAATCATACAAATATAAATATATTTAATCAATTAAAATACATTAAATAATGGTAATTTTAGTGCTTTTTAAGCACTCATCACACCCACAAACTAGTTTCTTGCTAGTCCATTAGCAAGAGAAGTGGTAAAACCTAAAATAAAAACTAAAAATTAAACAATCCTAAATCACTTCCATGGATTGACATGGTTGCATTTAGTATACGTAACAAACCTTTAAACTAGTAGGTTACCATAGTGGACGAGTTTAAGTCTCCTGAGAGTTTTTTGTAATGATACCCATAAACATTGAACTACATATAAACATTAGAAAGAAGTAACAAAATAAAAAAAATCAAAAAAATACAAATCAAAAACAAAAATTATAGCAAAATAACAACTAAATAAAATCAAAAATTAACTTAAAAATAAAATAAAATAAGAAAATAAAACAAAACATACAAATGTCTCATGCTTTTTAATCTTCTTTAAGATCATAATTAAACTCTAAAGCATATGTTATTTTCAACTTCTTAAACAATCATAGTTTATAATAATAATTAGTTAAAAATCATTTTCATGAGATCAAAGCTATGCACTATTTTTGAGCCTTTCTTCTTTTATAAGTATGCGTACTTAATACTTCATTTCTAAACTTAAACTCTATTCACATATGCCTTTTTATGAGTGTTTGAACCCATAGGATTCAATGTTTTGAGAGTATTGAATTGTGATGAATAGAGTCGGAGCGAATTTGAATTTCTAACTCTGAAATTAGGTAAATTTAAATTAAAACATTTTTGAAATGAAATATGAAAATGATTTTCAACTAATTATTATAATAAGTCATGAATGTTTATGAAGTTGAAATAATCTATGCTTAAGATTTTAATTATAAAATTTAAAAGATATTATAAGCATGATATATTTTTGTATTTAATTTCTTTATTTTATTTTAGACTTTTTACTTTATTTTAAATTTTATTTAACTTCTTATTTTATTTTATTTATTTTGTTTTCATTTTTTGTTAATGTTTGTCGGTATCATTACTGAAAACCCTCACTAGACTTAAACTCATCCACTAGGGCAACTTAGGGGTTTAACAACTTGTTGCATATCCTAAATGCAACCGTGTCAATCCATAGAAATGATTTAGGATAATTTAATTTTTAGTTTTTATCGCTTTTCTTGTTAAGGGACCAAGAAGGTGGTTGGGGGTTATGATGAGTTCTTAAAAAACACTAAAATTACCATGATTTAATGTACTTTAATTGATTAAAAAGATTTATATTTGTATGATTTCATCATATTTTTATATAAATATTTCTTTTCGAAATCACAAGTATTTTTAATGTTTTTAAGGTATTTTCGCACATATTTACTTAAATACTTGAAGAAAAATACTAGAGGAAATACATCACAAATATGTTGATAAAAAAATTAGGAAAAGTCAAAGGATGAAAAAATTGGACAAAATGGGTCAAAAATGTCAAAACGCTGAAATCCCACGTGCATGCCCAACACACGCTTGCACGCAACTGACATACGCCTAGCACACCCCCGCATGCGTGCACTTAGCACACACCACACCGATTTCCACACATGCTAGCACACATCCGTGTCATACCTTGCTCGTGCCAACACAAGCCTACGCACACCAAACGTCCATTTACACAATTTTCGCGTCCCACACTCGTTCCAACTTGTCCAAATGCATCCAAAATAAATTTTTGAAATATTTTTTCACCTTTTTTGGCCTTTTTCTCACCTATAAAAGAACCCTATTCCCCTATTGTAAAACACACAATTTTCTTAACTCTTTCTCTCTCTAGAAAGAGTTCTTAGTTTATTAGTTTTTAGTTTTAAAGTTCTCTTTTTAAGAAGAACTACCTATGCTTTTATAGATTTTTAGTTTTTTATTCAATAAATGGAAATGCAAATCCGTTTGTAGGTTTTCCAATAACAGAATTAACGTCAAAGTTTTATAAGGATTCTTTTGAAGCATAATTTTGAAATAAGTTCTTTATAGTTATTTTTTATGTTTTATTCTTATATATTATGTTTGATTTGTCTGTGATTGAATTTAATATTGCTGGTTGTTTGTAAATATGATATAATAATAATTTTATTATGCTTACAAAATATTAAATAGGTAAAACATATCTATAAAATAAATTGATTTTTTTATTCAAGATTTTATATTAAGGATGTTAGAGAGAAATATATTATTTTTCATTACAAAATATATCCAAAAATTAGATTTTAAGGTTTAATTATCTAGTCTAATTTAGAGTAGTGTTATTTTATTATTGATAAAATCACCTGGTAGTTAGAATGAAGCTTTATTTAAAATGTTTTTTATAAGAACTATTATTTGAAAATATATTGACGACATATTTTCAGTAATGGTTTTAAAATATGAAAGTTAGTACTTGGATAATTAAATTCTTAGGTTTAATTTGGACACCTTGAATAAAGTCTAATTAACTAACTCTACCTATAGCTATGATTAGATTGTTTACTATTTTCTTAAAAATAAAGCTAAAATTTAATACTTAATTAATTAATAGACCCCACCTAAAAATATTAGTTAATTAATATTAAATAAAATAAATTGGGCCCTATCTAGGGACACTTTCATTAGATTTTTAGATATTTAAATTAAATAATTTTATAAGCGATTATGATTATTTGATTTAATTATTAAATTTTAAAAAATTATTCTTACTGAAATCATGCTTAATATTTTTTCTCTGGAATTTGCTAGTTAATTTGACTTATGAGATATATGTTTTGAATCATCTAGTTAGGATTATTTATTATTAAATTCGTTCTAGAATACACACAGACACTTGTGTTTTTGTGCTAACTATTTTGTAGTTAATTCAAGAACGTATCTGATTGAGAAGAAGCTTATTGGAATATTAGTCTGGAAACCACTCATGCTAATTTTAGAAAATTGTGAAAACAAGAAGATGCTCGTAAGTAATGTACATTGGGATAGTATCCTAGAGAAGATAGCATAAGACCGAGTTTGTACTTGAACATTTGATTTTTATAGTGAAAAGTTCGGTAGTTTGATGACTCGTGATTTTCCTCTTAAGTCATAGTTATGGCTTAGGCTATTTCCACCTAAAAATACGTGTGCTATTATTTTATTTTCGTACTTTATTCATACACATGATTACATACCTAGTTGCTTTGTTTAGGTTATTAAATTATAAATTGTTAAAAATTAAAAATAACCTATTCACTCATCTAGGTTAATCAGGTTTATAATTTATAAACTTTTAAAAATCATTAAATAAAAATTTCAGAATATATGCCTTATAGAATGAAGAAAGTAAAATGAATTTTTAGGTATTTACTTCCTATAACTTTCTTTTGTAATTAGCTTTTTCTCATAATTTTATTGGCTATGTGGGTTATAGTACGTAGATATTAATATTTATTTTTTTAATATATATATATTTAAGAGGAAGGACCTATTTTTTAGAGAAAAGACCCATGTATAGTTTGTACATTGTTTTTTTTTTGTATGATAAGGTGAGTGGATAAATTTTGTGGCTTTTCTATTTGATTTTGGTTTAGGTAATCCTAGATATGTCTTTTTTTTTGTAGAAGTCATGTATGAATGAGGTAAAGGGAATATATCATCAATTTCTACTTAAGTCATTCAATTTAAGTAGTAAAAACAACATATGACACTTTCTAGATGTGGAAATCCGAACATTCAATGCTAATACTTATAGAAATCATCTAAAACTTTGAAGAAATAAGAAATGTGTTTGGAGTAGAAAGAAAATATTTCACTCAAAATAAAAAAAATTAGTCTCAAATTATATCTCATAAGGATAATCTCTACTATTTGATTCCTAAATACTAATTTTGGGTTCATTATAATTTTCAAACTTTAGCATGAAATACTATTTATGATAAAACTAACTAATTACCATATACTTCATGATATGTTTTCAAAAATTAATCTAATAGTGCAAAAAACTTAACTATTTATTTAAATTTGATTTAAAGAAATGATAAATTTTTGTGAGAAATTTTTTAAAACTAATCCTAAAATTCAAAAAATTATTAAACCATAAAAAAAATCAAAACAATAAAAATGAAAATGTGAACATAAATTTTTTTAATATTGTTAAATTTTTTGAAATTAAGCATAGTAACTTTTCACCACTCTTAACCTAGAACTTACATTGTCCTCAATGTAATAATTGTAAATTAAAGATAAAGATAAAAGAGAAGAAAAGTTAACTACTTCCTAAGAATGTGCAAATAGTGATAGAGAAATATAGGTGCATACATCATGTTTATCATCACAGTTCACACAGACAGATCACTGTGAACTTTTAACATCTCACCAAATATTTTTAGTTTTAATAATTCTAAATTTTTTCACATGCAATTAAACTAATATAAACAAAAGAAATTAAATAAAAAAATCACCTAAAATGATGGGTTGCCTCTCATCCAGCGCTTAGTTTCATTTTATGTAAACTCAATGTTCCTACATCATTGAGTTAATCAAACCTACACGTAGAACAAGTTTGTCAATATATACTTTTTAAGTCATGCCCTATGAATTTTCAAAATTTTATTTACTTAAAACTAGGGACTTGATTGTGAGTTTTAGATAACCCATTTCTAGGTTCAAGTCAAATAACTAAGGCATCAAAAAATATTTGTACCTAGATGTAACAAAGCAACTATCGCATTTATCATAGATTGTGATTAAAAGTATTGAAATTTTGGAGATAATTTTAGAATTTTTTTTTATTTTTTTAAAATAATCTAACACTAAGTATTAAAATAATATTAAACAATAAAAATAAAAGTTAAGTAAAAGAAATAAGCAAAAGCAAATAATAAAAGAAAAAATAAAGTAAAATAAAAATAATTTTAGTAAAATAAAGAGAAGAATAAAAAAATAAAATAATTATATAGAATTTATAATATATATAATACAAACAACTTTATATAAATTTTGATACATATAATTATACATATTTAAACTATATATATTTATAATACACTCTATCTATCATATAATACAAACATTTTTTTACAAATAAATATACAAAATTAAATTGTACATAATTTAATAAACTATCTAATATATAATACAAATACATTTTTATACATGTTATATCATACAATATTTACAACGATTTAGTTAATCTCTAAGTTAAATAACATAATCAGTATTAACCAATAAGAGTCTCAAGAAAAAATGATGGGGCAAAACCTCCTTAAAAATCATTCTTATAAACAGAACAACATTCTTAGGAAAGATTAGCAGTACAAAGACTTCCAAAAAATAGTTTCTCAAACAGAACTCCCTTAGATTTTTACTTTTCATGCTATCACACAATTAGTTTTTTATATTTTTATTTTTTTTAAAAAATAATTTTAATATTACAAATTAAAAATTAAAAAAAATTAAAAATTAAAAAAATTAAAAATTAAAAGTAAATGAAAATTAAAAACTTAAAACATAAACTTATTTTTTTAAAATGTTTTTAATTTTTTATAAAAGAAAATTATTAAATTAATTAATTTTTTAAAATTTAAATTTAAATTGTTTTAAAAGAAAAAGTTTAAAATTAAAAATTAAAAACACTATCTTTTTTTATTTAAATTTAAATTTTAAATTTTAAAAAATTTATTAATAAAAATTTCAAGTTTATTAGAAAATTTTCATAGAAAAAAGAAAAAACTAGTAATATTAATTTATATATTTAATAACTTAGTTAATATTGAGCAAGCATAATTAACTAACTTATCTATCCTATAAATTTTTCATCGAATGATTAAATTTTTGTCTTCTTGATATTTATTGAATTGATTTTATCTTTAATTTTATGTCAACAGATTAGGATTTTTAAAACCCAAACAATTATGACAGGATGTTTAGGTTTATTTTTTTTGTTTTAAGAATTTTGTAAAATTATTTAAAAATAACATAATTTCTCTTTAGATTGATATTAGAAGTATACTTATTACTTTTTATAAAGTAATTCGTGCACTTGTAAGCTATTTTAAAATATAAAATTTGTACATCAAGTTTTTGGCACAAACGTCATGGATCATGTTAGCATTAAAAAATTTATAATTTAACATGTACACAATCATAGAGACTAAATATATATACATGTGAAGATGGTTGCACAAACTATGCAATTTGCCATTTCAAAAGATGGTAATTCTATACTTTCTGATAGAACATATTATGGTATAATACAAGAGATTTGGGAATTGGATTATGAGGTCTTCCATGAAACAATTTTTTGTGTGATTGGGTCGAAGATTTTATCAATGTTAGATAAAAATAGATGATTTTGGATTTACTCTTATAAATTTATCTAAGATAAGTCACACTGATGATCCTTTCACGTTAGCACTTCATGCAAAACAAGTATTTTACGTGAGTAATCAAATTGACACAAGATGGTCTGTTGTGTTAACGCCTCCACAAAAAGAGTTTTACCATTGTGATGCTTTAGAAGATGACGACCCTATGCTTGATACATTGACCAATATTAGTAATTTCTCAAATAAATTGCCTAATGTATGTGATGATCTAGTTGATGATGACGACGATTCTTCGTCATAGGCTCGAAGTGATTGTGAAGGAATATATGTATACGATCAACAACCTAATTAAACATAACGTATGTTCTATATTGTTGTAATAACTCTTATATATATATATATATATGTTCCTAAAATTGTCAATTAATTTATATTTCTTCATTGTTTACAGATATTTCATGGATCATCGGGTAACAGAGCTTGTAGATCCAAATGATCCATTGGGACATTTGAAAAGAAGGGGTTGGTTGAATATACCTGATGCTCCACTTAACCTAGATGATAGAGTATCTGTTCTATTTGATGCTACTGGTAATTCAATAGGGGAAAATGGCCAACAATTGAAATCCTTTATTGGTAGACTTGTGAAGTCCAATATACCAATCAATATAAATGATTGGTCTTAGGTTGACGAAGATGAAAAGTTTAAAATATGGATAGCCATTTGTGTAAGTCTCTTATATTTTATAATCAATTACATATATTATATCTTTTTTGTATTATATCTAATCTTTTGTAGTATGTTTTTACAGAATCGTTACAAAGTTGATGACACTTGGAAGAGAAAGTGTTATAAGATTGTAAATAAGGCGTGGAAGGAGTACAAGACTTCCAGATTGGCAAGAAATTATTTGTTTTCATATTTGGAACTACTTGTTGAAGTAGAGCTCTACAAAATCCCTAAAGGACACCCCTGGATTACACCTCAAGTTTGGAAAGACTTCGTGGATTATAGACGTACCGATAAATTTCAAATTATTAGGGAAGAACATCAGAATATACAAATGCATAAAATTCTTCCTAACCTTACTGGGAAGTCTTTAAATCTTGAAGTTAGATATAGAATGGTATTATTAATTTGTGTTAATTTATAAATATTTTTATATTTATTTTCCTCAATTTAATTTCATGTCATGGTTAATAAATTTTTCATAATTTATGTAGGCAGCTGAATTGGGTAGACCGGTTACCCGAACTGAATTGTACATAGAAACAAAGACTCCCAAAACGAAGAAGTCAAGACCGATGACTAAGCGAGGAGAAGAACAACTAAATAAGTTGGTTAGTAATTTCGGTTGACACAAAGTCCATATGATTTTTAATAATTGATGTAATAATGCATGATATGTTTGTGTGCTTTATTATTTGTAGAGAGCTATTCAAGAACAAATATCCAAGAGTGAAATAATCGAATAGCCTGGGAGAAATGCTCTATATCATGCATTCGGATGCGAGCATCCTGGTCGTGTTAGGGGAGGTAGCCAATACGATGGTTATATGGAGTATTTTAGCATTCCAAAACAAAAGCCTCAGACAATCAGTAAGGAGAAATACACTAAAATTGAAAAAGAACTCAACTTCTTTAAGGTCTCAATGTTAAGTGAGATTGCCACTATAAAAGAATATCAATCACAACATATGTCAAGCATGACATCATTCTATAATCAGGGCATGCCATATTGGCCAGGCATGCAACCATCCATGCCAGGCATGCCACCATCCATGCCAGGCATGCTACCATCCATGACATACATGCCACCATCCATGCCAGGCATGCCACCCATACAATCTCATGGCGCTCATACTATATCTAGTATGAGATATAGTCATCCTATTGGTCCTCCATATATGCCAGGAATGCATATGTAATCAAGTAGTGGTTCATTTTCTCTAATACAATCTGCACATTCTTACCATCAATCACATCACGATGAACGTTTTGGTAAGAATGTACATCCAATAGCTACCCTACATGAGAGTCCTCCTCTATTTGATGAATCATATGTGGTAAGATTTTAATTTCTGGTGTATATAATCTATTATTTTTATTTCTTATTATATGTTTTATTTATTATATATAACACTTAAATTTTTTACAGAATATGAAATGTTTGTTGAAACATCCTTCATCAACGGACTTTGTTGCTATTGGAACGGTACACCAATTGAGCGATGATCAGATGATTCATAATCAATATTTTCCTAATCATTGGTGAATAGTAATTGATCAATCATTGCTTCATGATTTTCCACTACTTGTGCCTTCTGATGCTACCACAGTCCAAGAGGTGGTTGGATAGTATGTGGCTTTGCCATCGATTCAAGTTGTTCTAAATTTTGGCGTGGTACTATTTTTTAACTTAAAAGATAATAATTGTTTACTACTATTATTTTATTATATCTTTTATTGTTACTAACATACATAATACTTTTTTTCAGTGTATTATACCAGAACTCTTAAATGTGGCATATTTAAGAGATACAAAGTAAGTATCTCGTGCTAAATCTGTGTCTAGCGGCCAATCATCGCACACCAAGTCATTCAAGAAGAAGCCTTGGAAAAAATATAGTTATGATTATGCTTTAAACTTCAGCAGAAATCTTGGCACTTTGATGACTATTGTCGCGAGGGCATCTAGCATAAATGATGGATGGACTGTGCCACTTCCTATAGAAATTTCTGGTGTAGACCTCGGCCAAACTTATATATCGATCGAGTACATATTACAACTATTTGAATATAAAATGATCGATTTAAGTATAATTCAAGTGTGGACAAGGTGAGTCCTTAATCTATTTATTTTCTTTCATTTATGTAGAACATATATAATTATATTTATATTATCTAATTACTTATATATATTTCTTTTATATAGGGCGTGTTATTATCAACTTCAACATAATCACTCATCACATTTAGCAATGTTCTATGATTCTTCATATGTCAATCAATATCAAGAGAAGGATGTTAGCATCAGAGTTAAACAATTATGTGATAGGGCATTAACGCTTAACATGAATCAAAAGTTGATAATCCCTTGGCCACTAAGGTTTGAACAAGGCCAAGATCATTGGATGTTGGTAATCCTTGATCTGTTCAATAATCATGCTTGGTACGGTGACACAGCTTCCATAGAATTGAGTAAAGATACAAAAGCAATTGTTGAAATGTAAGAGTTATAGCTAGCTATTGGTTTCTTCTATTATTTTTTGTAATATTTAATAAAAAACTAACTGTTTTAAACCTTGATATGGCATGGAAGTTGTGGAACAAGTTTAGGGGCATTGCCCTTAAAAAATCTCATAAGCTTATATAAACAAAAAATATGGTTTGTATAAGCGAATATTAATAATTTTATTAATTTTACTATTAAATAATAAAGATGTTCAAATATGGAAAATCATATACACTTGTTTTTTGTAGGTTCCACAACAAAATAATGGAGTCATGTGTGGTTATTATGTCATGAAGTTTATGAGGGAAATAATCATAAATATCAAAATTCCAATTGATGATGTAGTAATATCTTTTACCCATATATAGAATTTTTTTTAACATATTTGAGTTATTTTTTGTAAATATATGAAATTATATTCTTATTTTGATTTTAAATACATGTAGTTCTTTGGTTGGAACAAGATAGGTAACCAACAATTTTTTGATGATTTACGAGAGGAATGTGCAAAACACATGGTTCAAATTATATTATCACAAGAAGAATCAGGAGAAGATTTTGATGATCTTGAATAATATATGACAATATAACGGTAATTTTTTTAATGATTTAATTTCTCTATTCTTGTGTCTAAAGTCCATTATTTGATGGATGTTTTGTTTGATGAATGGTTATGTGCTCATGTATTTAGAAAAATGCATTATTTTATGGACCTATTTTTGGCCCAAACTTCATCTTATCTCTCTTGCCTACTTTCTTTATGACAACACCATGGTAGCACTTTATTACTCATTTCTCTATAAATATGAAGCTATTTGGAATCTCTGCTGGTATTTTTAATGCTATAATGAGCTCTAAATATGATATTTTGTTACTTGGCTTGTATGAGTTTTGGTACCTATAAACGTATTACAAAATCGTTCCATACGTTTAAGGGCACCAAAACTCATACAAGCCAAGTAACAAATTAAAGTTACACTTGATTTCATATTTAGAGCTCATTATAGCATTAAAAATACCAGCTTGATTTCAAATAGCTTCATATTTATAGACAAAAGATTAATAAAGTGCTAATATGAGTTTGAAGGGATAAGGTTATTATTATATCCCTTGGATTTCGCTGTGGTAATCTCTTTTTGATAGTAATCTTTATAATGATTTAATTTCTCCATTCGTATGTCTCTGAAGTTTAGACTACTTTTTTGATGAATGTTTACGTGCTCATGTATGTAGGGGAATGAATTGTTATATGGATCAGTTGTTTTTTGCTGAGTTTCCTTGTCATAATGTTGGTGATTCTAAACCATCCAAGCTTGCTTGCATAATCCAATTACACTTTGACGACATTATTTTATTTGTAATTTAAGTTAACTATATATATATATATATATATATATATATGTATGTATGTATTGTATATACATTATTTTTTTATAATAAATTTAATTATCAAGTAATTAATTATATTTAAATTTTCAATTATTTGTATTATTATTTATATTTTGGTTTTTTATGTTATATTAAATATAAGTTAGTAGAGTGAAAAATGAGAATAAAAAAAATCAATACAGGCAAAGTTGGTTCACGTAATGAACCGAATTTAAATTTTAAATCAGTCAATTTAAAGTCGATTAAAAACCGACTTTAAAGCTCGTTTTTATAGTAGTGTAAATACTCTATTTTCTCATAATCACATAGAGAGACTGTAGATCTCCTAATCATCATCATCTCATTACTCACTTAAGTATCAGATAGCCATAATCTACGATGGACATTCTTGCCTATTGTTGGCAAATTGACATCGTTAAGTTTGTAAGATAGAATTTCCCTTTATCCCTTCTATAATTCTATTAATATTGTCTTTAATTTTGTTCTTCCCTAAAAAACCATAACTCATTAACGTTAAGTTTCATTAAAAACTATAGTCGCGAATTGTTGGGGTAGAGAAGAGACAACAATGATCCTCAACGTGATTATTAGATGTCCATCTAGCTAATGAATGAGCCACACTATGAATACTTCCAAGAATCCAAGAAACACAAATCATATAGAAATTACACAGTAGGTTTTAGCCATATCAATAATTACTTGAGGCTCCCATCAGATCTTGAAATTATCTTGCATTAAAGCTATAATAACATTTTTATTATCACCTTCAACATAAAAAGTTTTAAAATTGTGCTTTAAAGTAGTTTCCAAAGAGAATAAAAGAGCATAAACCTTACCCGTGTTACCTAAATTACTAGAGTACTTCTTTATCCAACAACCTTATAGAGCACTCACATAATCTGTGATGACCACACATATTGGTAGAGTCTAATTGTTAACAGAAGTACCAAAGGTAATTTTGAAAGCCTCTGTAGGAGGGTTTTGCCAGCAAGTGGAAAGATGAAGAGGAGAAAAAACAGTATCATTAGGTAAATTCCAACTATCCTAATTCGGATTTGAGAACATTTCTGAATTATAAAAATTTGTTATCCAGGTTAGGAATTATCTTGTTCAAGTTGGAAGCATTTGACTGGAAAATTAGTTAGCAAATTTGTTGTAAAGAAGTAGCCAAAGCTAGACATAATTCAGAATGAGATAAAGAGTTAGGAGCTATAGTTTTATGATTTCTAAGCACTTCATCTAATTAAGTTAGAAAAATGATTGTAATGAGAATATGACAGTTTTTCAGCACATATCATTTAGACAGACTGATAGAGTAAAAGTGCAAGAAGTGAACTATTAATTGATAGTTTCAGCATCAGAATGATAAAGACGAAAAGATATATCAAGAATAGGTGGTATACAGAGGTTGATATTGCTTTTGGAAGGAAGACAATCAACGATAGCTGTCTAAATAAACACTTTAAAGCTTTCATGTATTTTGAACTTCCAAACCTTCCTCCACGAAGGTGAGAACTGATTAGGAACTCTGGTTGAATAACTTGTAAGTAAGCAGATTTACTATCAAAAGGGCCATTATTACTATGTAACCAAAACCAAAAATCATTCTTATCTTCAAAAGGTGGAGGTAATCTTGAAAAGTATCCATTCATCCAAGAGCCCCAAACTTGATGCATCAATTGGATATGCCATCCATTTCTTTGAGAATTCAGAAGCTCATTAACCTTAGATCGCAGTTGTGAGCTAAATACTTATTGGAGATATAGGTGGAAGACACTAAAAATCAGTATTCCCTCGAATTCATAGGTCTGTCCAAATGTCAATAGATTTTCCATCCCTAATTCTAATAGAAGCATATTGCGTTAAAAGACTTATAATAACAAATACATTTCTGAAAAAATGAGCCAGATTGTTTAGTTTGATAAGATAGAAATTCCCTAGGTGTACCGTATTTGTACTTCAGTAAATAAACCCAAAATGAAAGAGTCTACAATCTGAACAACAAACAATCTACTAAATAATAAAATAGGTACCACTCTAAAAAAATAAAATTACTATTACCTGTATCAGTCAAGACATCTTTCTAATCTGCCTATTACTACTCTTACTTACTATTTCTACAACGACTTGGCTTGATTCATGAACTTAGCTCTCATCCACAGCCCACCCCACCTAATATGATATGATCAGTAGTCACTGATTGATAACATGAAATATTCATAGCATGAGAAACCTTAAGGATCACATTCAATCTCAAGGCACCAAAGGACACACTATCATCCACAGATTTTAAATCGTGTATGGGAGACACATAGTCAAGTTACATATGAATACATATTATGGTTTGATAACTAAATTTACTAAATAACCCATACTCAAATGTAACCTCTCCAAAATGATTTCAAAAACAGAAATAAATCTTAGTATGAATTTTGACAGAGTTTTGGTACTAAAAACATGGGTAAAGAGTTGAGAAAAATGGGGATATTTATAGAGTCTTGACTAATCATCTTGCCATCCACTTCGCCAACCACCTTGCTAAATGTGATGCCAAGGGTGGTGACAAGGTTGGTGGCAAGGATGGTGGTGAGGTGGTGAAAAAGATATTTTTTGTTTCCAAAAATGTTGAGTAAAATGCATGTCTACCTACACCTGAAACGAACCAAAATCCATTACTCTTAATCTAGCATGTAAACTAAAAACAACCACCCCCATGGTGTGTGAAAACATGTTTTCAAATACAGTGTTCCTAATTATGTGTGTTACACAAGGGAAAAAACTGAGTAAAAATAAACAAGTACCGTGTTTTGTACACAGTAAGCCAACACACAAAAATTGAGTACAACATGACTTACATTCTTGCCCTATGGATTTTTGTGTCAAAAAACTGCATAACTAAATACATATTCACATCCGTTATGAGATGATTATGAAGATACCTAAAGATGTTTGTTCCAATGAACAAAACATTGATGCATACCCACCACCGAAAGACACATCTAAACAAAGTGCATCCATCTTGGGTGCTCCATCCATCTTCATGTATCAACTCATCTACTCTGTCAGTTTGAAATATAGAGGTCTTAGGACCACTACACACACAACACATGAAGCTCAAAGACTTCAATCTACACCTATAACCCGCATTCATGAAACAAACACATATGAGGTGAACGTATCATGCAAAAATAACATATAGTCTATCAAATACTATCGTGTTACTCCAACATTGGTATGCAACGATAGGATACGCACATTCAACATGTAGTACGAAAAAATACAATCTATATGCAACACAAGTATGCAACAATCATGATGCAGACTCCCCTTAATCATATGCAACACTCATCCTAATTTATGCATATTAGACAACCATGATGTAGTACAAACTACACTCACCATCCCATGTAGCAACTAGCATGTTAAAAAATAAATACAAAGCATAGACAAACAAAAGTTTTGCATACTTCTTCCCCTTTTTGACATGTAAATTCAAAGTAAGCACACATAAAGGAGAGAAGTCAAACAAAAATGATATAATCCTAAAACTCATGCAACACAACAGATAAGATTAGAGCAAACATAAAAAGAAGCAACACATGCAGTAAAGTGAAAAAGATAAAGAATAACACTAAGACAATAGCAAGGTAAAGTCATGAAACAATCAACAAACTGAATGCACAGACAATCCAAGAGAAGTGCAAACATAAAACATATCCCTAATGTGACACATAGCATAAAGCCCCATGTTTATATGTGTTGTGGGAAGGCATAAGGGGCTTTGCAATGTGCATACAACACATCGATAGGATGGGTGGTCAAAAATCAATGACATATAAATGTGTTAGCTAATTCCTAAGAAGAAGTTGATTAGGAGTCCAACTATTTTTCAAGTTGACACACTCTTAGTGATTCAACATTCTTCCCCTAATGACACTTAGGTATATTCAATCCACAACCTTATCCCATACTATGCATTTACACATGGAAAGACATCCTAGTCTAACAAAGAAAACATACGTCATGCAATTCAAACACAAATACCAAGCTATGAATGACATGTGAGAAGCATGCAATAACTTAGTATAATGGGAAAATAGGTAGACACATAGGAAGACATCTGAAATAAGAGAATGCAAACTATGCATGCAACATGTCATACTAACAGTCCTATTTATGCAAGTTTCACACAAAGAGGTGTCAAGAGGAAAGAAGCATCACACATAGCAATATAATATAAACTCATAAACATGATAAACAACAAGGATGCAAAGCAAACATAGCTCTCCCCTTGACAACATGCATTTTATACACTCTCCCTCTAAAAGTATGCATGTGAGGTAATAAAAATGTTATGCATCCTACTCTCAAAACCCTCCAATAACAGAAGCATCTACACATAGTAGAAAACATGTAATAAAGAAAAAGGGAAGAAAACTAAGCATGTTTAAAGAACTAGAGAGTCCTTAGATAAACAATACTCTTAACATAAATATTCACATGGCCATCAATCCAAGATACATTCATGGAAGGGTATGACTAAATTTTTCGATGACATGCACTGTATATGATATGCTAAACTTGTTTACTCTATGTACCATCAAGATATGCTTATGCGAACTAAGAAAATAGAAATATAAACTCAAATTGTACCAAACTTCATAAGTCCACATTTAGTCTCCCTCTCCACTAATGTAAGTGCCAACCTAGATGAAATCAAAAGATTTTTCAAAGCTTGTAATGATAGGCCAAGATTTAGGTAGGTGAGAAGAGACATTTATAAGTGATTAGTGCTTAAAAACACTTAATATATTGTGATTTTATGCACTTTAAATGATAAAATAGATTTATATATGTATAGTTTTATTACATTTTAAAGTAAATCTATTTTTTCGGAATCATAGGTATCTTTTGTTATTTTTACGTTTTTTTAGTTTCAAAATGATTTAATTAATCAACACTAGAAGAATGGTTCCTGAAAGCACTCCATTACAACATTGTAGCTTAAAATATTTACATATGTAAAGTTTACATATGTTTCAAAACATTGAAAAAGGTGTATAAGGAAATGGGGGTTCCAACAATTTAGAAGGATGTGAGCCGCAACATTGAAATACTATGTGTCATAATATGGGTGAAGTGGATTGCGGCCAAAGTGTATATAGTCTATCTCATGCCACGATGTGGAAATAATGTGTGCTACAACACACGACTAACTGATCCACTTTTTTTCTCTATTTTGAAGCATTTTCTTAAGTTATATAAATGACCCTTCCTTCATTGTAAAAATCATTACTTCTATCCATCAGCTCTATTCTAGTTGAATTCTTAGTTTCTTTTAGTTTCTCTTTTATTTTCTTATTTTTTAAATTATTCTCTCAATTTGAGAGTTGAACATAATTTATGTAGTAATTTACTTTCAAATCAATAAATAGTGTTAGTAATTTTGTTTGGAAGTTTTCCAGAAATAGAAACAATACTAAGATTCTGTAAGGATATACTTGAGGTATAATTTACATGTATTCTTTTCAGATTATCTTTATGTGTTATTTTACATACTATATTTAATTTATTGATTATTTATTAAATTAAGTATGCATGGATGAAAATATTATGTGATATTAGTAATGTTGTTATGTTTATAAAATATTAAAGTGTATAAATATTTTTATAAAATAAATTAAGTTTTGTTTCTCCATCAAGTTTTAAATGAAGTTTGTAAAAGAAAACTATATTGATGAATTAGTTTTATAATAAGCAAGAGAGTTGGATTTAAGATTTAATTATCTAAATTTGATCTAGAGTCAACTCTTCGATTTTGGAGTTGATTATTCGGATCTTTAGAGAACTCTATTTCAAAGATTTTTATAAGAGTTATTATTAAATAATATATTGATGATATATTTTTTATAGTAGTTTTAAAATCTAAAAGTTAGTTTTCTGATATTTAAATTATAAACCTAACTTGGACCTTGATAAGAGTTTAAATTGTTAGACCCGATCAAATGAATGGTTTATTAATCTCTTAAAAAATAAAAATAATTTAATTAAAATTAATTGATAGACGTGACTGAAGTCATTAAGTGATTTTAATTAATAACAAATGATATACCTTATTAATCTTATATTTGTATTTATAAGAGAGAAACAATAATTTTCATTCATATTTATAGTAACCTAATTAATATTAAGCAAATATGATTAACTAACTAATTTATCCCATAAATTTTCCGCTAAATGTTAATGTTTATTTGCCAATTGTTTTATTGAATCCATCCTTTATTTTATGTTGTTAGTGTAGAATTTATCAAACCAAACAATCATGACATGATATTAAGGTTATTATTTTCATCTTAAAGAATTTGTTAAATTATTTAAAAACCATGTGATTCTTCTTTAGACCGACCTTGGAAGTATACTTATCATTTCTTATAAGTGAATTGTGCACTTATTAGTTATTTAAAAATATAACAAAATTTGTACACTAAATTTTGACAAATCAATTTTTTCACGTCGTTATCGGGGAACTAGTAATAGCATCAAAAAATAGCTAACTTTTGTATCATCAAGTTTTGGGGCCATTGTTAGGGAGGAATAACGTTTTTAATTTTTTATTATCAAAATCTTAAAAACTTTTTGTGTGGTAAATATTTTAATTTTTATTTAAAATTTTAAAATATCTAGGTTATCAATTAAGTTTTGATATTTTAACTTTTAAATTTTCTTTAAAAAAATTCCTTTCTTTTATTCAAAAAATTATTTAATAATAATAATAATATTTTAAAAATCTTAAAACAATTTAAAAATTTAAGATTTATTAAAATAAATATTAAATAAGTAATTTTTGATTTAGTAAGAATAATATTTTAAAATCTTAAAACATTTGAAAAATTTAAGATTTTATTTATTTAAAAAATAAAAAATAAAAATATTTATTTCTTTTATAAAAAAAATTAATTTTCTTTTCTTAAAATAATTCTTTTTATTTTATTTTAAATTTTAATTTTATATTAGTTTTTGTTCCTTTATTTATTAATTCTTTTACTTTATGTTTATTAATTTTGTATGCTAAATTATTTTTTGTATAATTTATTTTCTTTTACGATCATGTGTATCATGTGTATATTTTATTATTTATTCTTTCATTTTTGACATGTCTAATATTTATGTGTACAAACATATAATGTGTTATATATTTGTATATATATTTTATATTTTTATTTTTCTACTTGATAGATGATTTTAATTTATGTTTTAAAAAGTCTATGTGAGATAGTAAATCTTTACAGTACCCTTTAATATTGTATAAAAATAATATAAATAGGTCCAATAGGCTATTAAGAAGGGTGGACTTTAAGGTCCTACAACCTTTAGTTGAACAAATTTATGAACTAAATCTTGACCCTCTACTTGAACCATCAAATAATCCATCACTAAGGGAAACAACAATGAAGGAGTATACAAAGCTAGTAATTGGCATTACTATTTCTTTAATCCAACTAGGTGAAGCTATTAAGAACTATGGATTGAGAAACATTCATTTTTTTCATGTTACCTTCCTTCAATGGACTGCTTAATGAAGACTCATTGTCTTTCAATATTGAATTTTCAAGCAACGTCTCACTAAAGATGATAAATATAGTCTTGGATGGGTGATAACCCATAATTTTATTTTATCATTGCTTTAAATTAATTTTTATTTTATTTCATAGATAAAAGTTTTAATTTTTTATTTTAATTTAAGTATAGATTTTTGTGTGATTATTTAGTTGTTATAATAATAATATAACAATATGATAATAAAAAAAGGAGTAACGTAAAATTTATTGCGAAGAACTTTTGGTTTCACGTTGTGGCATAGTTTTATTCTATGCTACAACATTGGGGTTTCTATTTAAAAATGAATTGAAGTTCAAGCGCTTGCATTGCAACATGTTTTTTACTGTGCCGTAACCCACATACAATTTCTGGATAGAAAAACCATCCCCACATGAAAGCACACTCATTTTCTCTCAAAATATTCACAAACCCTAAACCTTCACTCCCACTAAACACCTCAATATACTCAAAAATCTTGCCGTTCTTCCATAATTTTTCAAAACCTTTCACAAAAAGCACTTTCCTAATCATTTCCTACCCATTTCATGAAGAAATTTTCCAAAAAAAAAACCATTATGATTTTCCTCATTTTCTTTAATCCCCAACAACACAAGTAAGTATTCATAAATTTATACAATTTAAGCCTTTAAATTAAATTATCTGAAATATGGGCATAATTTTGTCAATTTTTAAAAGTCCCTAACTCTAATTGGTTTGTATTGTTTTCTAGAATATTTGAGAACCCTAGAAATTTTAAATATTTTTGAGTTTTTAAAATGGCACATAAAAAGGAGTAGACGAGATAAAGGGAAAGGGATTTAAACTTTTGAAGAATATGATAGGACCAAATTTTCAAGATTTGGGCCAAATTACATTTTGAAAAAGCTACAGAATTGAATAGAGGTTTTATATCTGAAAGTGTGATGGAATTTGATGCTAGACCTCAAGGAATTACAAATATTATAGTAACTTTTGAATGAAAAGAATTCATAAAATAACCCGATGCTGCTCTTGAATCTATTGTTTAGGAATTTTATACGAATGTTTCTGACGTTGTTGATAATGTAGTAAAAGTACGGGATGTACTAGTCTCATATGGGTAGGATTTTATAAATTCTTATTATTATTTGGTAAATATTGTGCAAGGTGAGTATGAAATATTTTTAAGTAAGGTTGATTATACTACAATTATTAAGACCTTAACTATAAAAAGGGCTGAATGGATATATCCTAGTGGTAAACATAAAGAATTTGAAGCAAAATATTTAGTTAAAATTGCTCGTATTTGGCAATACTTTGTGTGTTCAAGATTAACGTCCACTAGACATTATAGTTATGTTCATAGAGAAAGGGCAATTTTACTCTATACAATCGTATCTAAGATGCCTATGGATGTAGGTAATATAAATTGTCACAGGATAAAATTATCTGCAAGTAGTCACCATTTGAGTTTCTTTTTCCCCAGTTAATCACTACTTTGTGTAAGAAAGTGGGGGTACCTCACTCAAAAGGTGAAGTTATTTTACAACCTAGTGAATTATTGAATCTAACATATTATATAATGAACTCACTTCTAATATGAACATTGTTCAAAGAGAAAGAAAGGACATTCCTTCATCAAAATTGTCTATGAAAGAGATATTTCATAATTTTTGTGAAAGATTGAGCTACATAGAAGAATATCAGTAAGCCTATAGGGCTCAACTAGCTACATTCCTTAATCAATAGCATCGTGACCAGGTGGATCATAACCGATTGATGTATGAAATGAAACATTTGCAACTAAATCATCTCAGAGTATATACAAGCCATTTAGTAACACCCGAGTATCATCATTATGATTTCATCTTTACACCTTTTGAAAGATCACGACAACAAATTGAAGAACAAAATCTAAATGACATGGAGGAAGAGCTCTAAATTTGATTCATAGTTCTTTTTATGAATTATTTATTTTACTTTCCTTTATATTATTTCTAGAACTTTTGTTTTATTTTTTTGGATATTATATTTACTTTTGCTTTATGTTAATTATTTTGTTTCTTGTCATGTGAACATTGTTTAGAATCGTTATAAATGTTTGTTAAAATTTGTAAGAAATACATAGTATTCTATCTATGTAAATGTAAATGTTTGGATTGATGGATGCACCTGCAATTCCACACCAATTCTTGAGCAAGTTCAAAAAATGGGTAACTTTTGTATTCTTTACTTTCTCTTTTTAATTTACAGATGTTACAATGAGGGAAATGTAAGTTTTAGGTTAAGGGTAGGCAAATTTATATAAAAGTGAGCAAATTTAAAGTTTTTATTAAATATATGTCCACATTTTCACATTTTTTACATTTTTTTTATTTTGTGTGCTCTTATTTATTTTTATTGGTTCTAGGATTTTAATTTAATTTTATAATTTTTCTTGTAAAATTATTATGTCTTTTAGTTAATTTTAAGTAAATGATTAATTCTTTACACTGTTATATTAATTTCTTGAACATTTCATGAAGTAATGTGATAATTAGTTAGTTTTTATCATAATTTTTACTTCATGATAAAATGTTGAAATTGTGATAAATCCAAAATTAGTGTCTAAGAATCAAATAGTGAAGACTACCTTGTGATAATATTTTGAGTCATTATCTTCCCATTTTGAGGGATAATGTTTTTCTACTCTTTTAAATACTTTTCTCATCAATTCAAATTATTAGATGATCTCTATAGGTCTTTGCATTGAATGCTAGGATTTTTACATCTATAAAATGTTATGTATTTATTTTTATTGCTTAAATTAAATAACTTAAGTAAAAATTGAAAGTATATGACATCCCTCATTAATGCATGACTTCTAAAAAATGAGACATATATAGGGTTACTTAAGCAAATACAAAAGAAAAAGCAAAAAATTAGTCACTTATTATATCATACAAAAATATGTACAGATTGTGCATAAGTTCTCTCTAAAAAAAGAGATAAAGAAAAATAAGATTAAGGGAGAAAAATGAATAGAATAAAAAAATAATATGACCCATAAATATCCTAAAAACGTTTGAGAAATAGTTAATTACAAAAGAAAAAATAGGAAATAAATCCCAAGAAGTCATTGTATTTTCTTCATATGTAAAAGGCATATTACTTGAAAGTTTTATTTGATGAATTCGATTGATATATGAGAATAGTGTTTGATTTCTTTATAAACTCCTTTTACTCGATTCTTTTCAAGAGATCAATATCATGCACTACTTTGAATCTTTTCTTCTTTAAACATATACAAACTTATTAGTTTATTTCTTTACATAAACTCCATTCGCATATACTTTTAGATGAGTGTTTGAACCAATAAGATCAGTGTCATTGAGAGTATGCCTTGTGAGGTTAGAGTCGAAGCGCATTCAGATTCTATACATTGAAATTGGGAAAATTTAATATTGATATATTTTTTTATTTAAATATGAAAATAATTTTCAACTAATTATTATAGTAAACTACGAGTGTTTAGAATATTAAAAAGAATTATGCTATGGATTTTAGTTCTAAACATAAATGAAATTTTAAGCATGAGGAGTTTTATTATCTTTTTCATTTTTATTTTGTTTTCAAATTATGTTTTATTTCTTTGTTTTTTTTATTTTAAATTTTAAATTTTTGCATTTTAAATTTGATTTTTGTAGGTATCATCTCTAAAAATGTTCACACAACTTAAACTCATCTATTAGGGCAACCTAAGAGTCTAAAGACTTGTTGCATATGCTAAATGCAACCATGTCAATCTATGAAAATGATTTAGGATACTTTAATTTTATTATAGTTTTTATTTTAGTTCTTTGCCTTTTCTGATAAGAGATTAGAAAAAAGTTGGTTGGGGATTGTAATGAGTGCTTAAAAAAATTAATATATCGTGATTTTATACACTCTAAATGATAAAATAGATTTGTATTTATATAGTTTTATTATCTTTTAAAAAAATCTATCTTTTCAGAATCACGTATATATTTTATTATTTTTCAGGTATTTTAGTTTTAAAATAATTTAATTAATCAACACTCGAAGAATATTATATGAAAGCACTCCATTATAACATGGAAGTTTAAATTATTTACATATGTAAAGCTTACATATGGTCCAAACTATTGAAAAAGGTATATAAGAAAATAAGGGGTCCAATTGTTTATAAGGACACAAGTTGTGGCATGGAAATAATGTGTGCTGCGGCACCTGACCATCTAATCCACTTTCTCCTCTCTTTTGTAGAATTTTCTAAAGCTATATAAAGGATCATTCCTTCAATGTAAAAATCATCCATATCATCCTTTAGCTCTCTTCTAACCGAATTCTTAGCTTTTTATAGTTTTTCTTTTCTTTTCTTATTTTTAAAGTTCTTCTCTCAATTTGAGAGTTAAACATAGTTTATATAGTAGTTTTATTTTCAATTCAATAAACAGTGTTGGAAATTCTATTTGGAGGCTTTCCAAAAATAGAAATAATACTAAGATTCTATAAGGATACACTTGAGATGTAACTTAAATGTATTCTTTTCATATTGTTATGTTGTTTTATAAATGAAAATTTTCACCAAAGTGTTTTCTCAAAATTTAAGGTCAGTTCATGGTTTTTCGAGCTTAGAATGAGAAAGATTTATGTAGTTAAAAGAACAAATAAAAGTTTATGTAAAATAAGGCTTAAGGGGGTTGACTATGGGAATACCCCATGTGATGATGGCGTGATAATTAGGGTGGTTGGGAAAGCTTTTGATATGACAAAAAAATTACCTAGATCATTTCTCTAATATTTGGCATCCACTAGGATGTCGCCTCAAGGATCCATCAACGGATTCTAGAGCAAAGCAAGATTGAACTTTCCTAACCCAGTTAATTCAACTCCTTCTCTTCATAGGTAAAATGGAGTAGAGAAAAAAATTACTATATGCTCAATTATTTTCAAGGATAAAGATTTAAATCAATGTACCCACAAAACTCTCACTAACATAATAGCAGGTTTAGAAATGTTTTTCTTAAAATCATCCTCAATCACATATTTCAGAGTCATAGCAAATTCAATCATACTCAAATACATGCTTGATAATATAATTCAACAACTCAATACTATAGGAGTTGAGACCCTCAAACATAAACTAAACAATATCCTCATTGTAATTCAAAAATGAGATAGATAGAAGAAATGAAAGAAACTTTCCTAGTTTTAAGATGGATCTGCATTAGTTTGTAATTTTTAACTTTTTATTCCTACATAATAAACCAGCATCAAAATCCAAATTATTCAAATCGTAATAAAAAATAAAATAAAATAAAAGAACAAAATAAAGTTTTATGGGATGCCTCCCATAAGCATTTGTTTTATAGTCTACAGCCACACTTTTCAATCTTCATCAATTAGGATTCTGAAAAGGTATAAATGTACAATTCTTCTCCACTTGTTCTCCATGATAGTGCTTCAATCTCTAATTGTTAACTCTGAATATATTCCCTACCTTATCCTTTAAGCCTATTGCTCCAAAAGTGGAAACTTTGTCAATTATATAAGGACTTGTCCATCTTGATCTTAACTTACTTGGGAAGAGTATTAGTCATGGATTGAAAAGCAAAACCTATTTTCTTGGAAAAAACTCACACCTAAGAATCTGTTTGTCATACCACTTCGTTTTCTATTCTTTGTAGATTTTTGCATTTTCATACGCATCATTCTGGAACTCAACCATTTCATTCAATTGAAGAAGTCATTTTTCCACTGCTACCTTCAAATCAAAATTAAACTTCTTTATAGTCCAATAAGCATTATGCTCCAACTCAATAGGGAGATGACATGTTTTTCCAAACACTAATTGATAAGGAGATATCCTGATAGGTGTTTTAAAAGCTATACGGTATGCCTACAAAACATCGTCAAGCTTCTTTGCCCAATCCTTTCTATTGGTGTTGACCGTCTTCTCAAAGATATTCTTGATTTTTTGATTTGAAATTTTAGCTTGGCCATTAGGTTAAGGATGGTAGGGAAGTGCTATCTTGTGCTTCACACTATATTTAGTGAGAAGGTTGTCAAATACCTTTTTGCAAAAGTAGGTCCTTTCATCACTAATAATCACTTGTGGAGTGCGGAATCTTATGAATATGTTCTTATGCAGAAATTTAAGCACTACCTTTGGATGATTTGTTGTTGCAGAAATTGCCTCCACCCACTTTGACACATAATCAACTGCTAACAAGATATAAATAAAGCCAAAAGATGGATAAAAATAACCATAAAATCAATTCCCCAAACATCAAATAACTCAACCTCTAAGATATTTTTTGATGGTAGCTCCTGATGTCTTGAAATATTTCCCATACATTAGCACCGATCATAAGTCTTCACCAAAGTATAACTTTCACGAAAAATAGAGGGCTAAAGGAAACAACTTTGAAGTACCTTAACTTATGTTTGTGTTACTCCAAAATGTCCTCCATATAATGAGGAATGTCAATGATAGAAAATGGCTTGCATATTCTCTTCAGGCACACATATTTGGAAGATTTGATCAGGACATCTTTTGAAAAGAAAGTTTCATCCCAAAATAATATTTCACATCATGTAAAAACTTCTTACATTGATGGTAAGTAAAATCTTATGTCAATACCTTACAAGCTAGGTAGTTTACAATATCAACATACCAAGGAAGCTTGATCTCACATGCAAACAATTGCTCATTAGGGAATGCATCTTGGATCATTAAATCTAGTTTTACTTTCTCTTGCTCTAACTGAGAGAGATGGTTTACAACTAAATTTTTACTTCCTTTCTTATCTTGAACTTCCAAATCAAATTCTTGAAGAAAAAGGATCCAACAAATCAGCCTAGGCATAACATCATTCTTGCCAAACAAATAACAAAGTGCTACATGATCAGTGAACACTATCACCTTTGTACCAATGATGTAATACTGAAATTTGTCACAAGAAAATACCACAACAAGCATCTCCTTCTCAGTTGTTGTATAATTCAATTGGGCTTCATTCAAATTCTGGCTTACAGAGTATATGGCCCTAAATAGTTTGTCTCGCTTTTGTCTTAACCCTGCTCCAATTGCAAAGTCACTTTCATCACATATGACTTCAAAAGGTTGACTCCAATTAGGTACATATATTACTGGTGTTGAAATTAGTTTCTCCATGATTGCATTAAAGGCCTGCAAACAAGCATCATCAAAGTCAAATGCAAATTTTTTTTCAAGAAGATTACATAAAGGTTTAGAGAGTTTAGAAAAATCCTTTATAAATCTATTATAAAATCCTACATGTCCCAAAAAGATTCTGATTCCCTTCACATTCTTTGGAGTTTAGATGACACTCCATGGCCAAGCACGATCCATTCTTGAACCATGAAATTACACTTCTCCTAATTTAGGACAAGATTTTAATCTTCACATCTCTACAAAACAAGAGCTAAATTGTGCAAACAATGATCAAAAGATGTACCAAAAAACAAAAAATAATCCATGAAAATTTCCATTATATCTTCCACCATATTTGAAAAGATAGCCATCATGCAATGTTGAAATGTTGTTGAGGCATTGCACAATCCAAAAGGCATCCTTTTAAAATAAAATATTCCATAGGCACATGTGAATGTAATTTTCTCCTGATCTTTGGGGGCTATGGCAATCTGGTTATACCCAGAATAACCATCTAAGAAGTAATAATAAGGATATCCAACTAATCGATCTAACATTTGATCAATGAATGGAAGTGGAAAATGATCCTTCCTTATTGCTTTGTTCAATTTGCAATAATCTATATATACACGCTAACCCGTGACTATTCTTGTAGGATTAAGCTCATTGTTTTCATTTTTCACCACCTTCATTCCATCTTTTTTTGGTACAACATACACTAGACATACCTATAAGTGGTCTGAAATAGCATAAATAATTCCAACATTGAAGAGCTTCAAAATTTCAGCTCACATAACTTCCTTCATTGCTAGATTTAATCTTCTTTCGTGCTCAATTAATTGTTTGTAAGATTCCTACATTATAATCTTATGCATGAAAATGGATGGGCTTATACCTTTTATGTCAGAGATAGTACATCCAAAAGTTATTCTATGCTCCCTTAACACACGCACCAACCTTTCCTCTTCTTCGAGTGTAAGTGATTCTACAACAATCATTGGAAAGGTGTAACTATCAACAAAGAATGCATAGCAAAGATGCTCAGGCAATTTCTTCAACTCTGGAGTTGTAGTTTGCTGCATTTTTTCTGTAGAGATTACAAAATCCATCTTTGCTATCATTGGCTCCAGCCTCTCCACTTCTTTGCTAAATGATGTAACCTACTACAATGCTTCCAAGAAAAATACACAGTGGATAAATTCTTCACTAACAAAAGGTAAATCAGCTTCACAAACAATAGAGTTATTGAAATCATAAGTATGAGATGAAGCGGTGATACATCGTTCTAGGTGATTACCTGACATACCCTCTTGAAAGGATTTTACTACACATCACTCAATGAAATCTACCCAAAAGCAAGTGCTTGGATCTTTTGAAAATCTCATGGCTTCATAGATGTTGAATTTAACATCTTCCTTGTTTACTCTAAATGTTAACTCACCCTTTTGAACATCTATTAAAGCCCTTCTTGTAGCCAAGAATGGTCAGTCAAGAATTAGTGAGACATCTTGGTCTTCATCCATATCTAACACCACAAAATCAGCAGGAAAAATAAATTTATTCACCTTTATCAATACATCTTCTATGATTCCACGTGGATACTTGATGGATCGATCTACTAGTTACAAAGAAATTGTTGTTTGTTTCATCTCTCCAAGTCCTAATTTCCTATAAACAGAAAGTGGCATAAGATTAATGCTAGCACCAAGATCCCATAAAACTTTATCAAAAAATGAATTTATAATAGTGCAAGGAAATGTGAAAATCCTTGTATCTTTTAATTTTTGAGGTAATTTCTTTGAAAAATGGCATTACATTCTTCAAAAAGCTTCAATGTTTCGAACTCCTCCAACCTTCTTTTCTTGGACATGATGTAGGAATATGACATAGTTTGGCATTTGTTCAAAGGCATCTACAAAAGGAATATTTATATGAATTTTCTTAAAGATATCCAAAACCTTAGAAAATTGCTTATCTAATTTTTGTTTTTGAAAGCATTAAGGATAAGGAGGTGGGGTAGGGAGAATAGGAGGATTGTTAAGAAATGAAATTGATGCAGGTATGTCAGTCTCTCTTAGTATATCATCAATAATCTCCTTTTCTTCTACTTTATTATTGCTTTGGCCATTGTCTGGAGTTGTAGGAGTGGACTTGGTTTCCTTTGATGATGACCTCTCAATTTCTCTTCCATTCCTAAGTGTAATGGCCTTGCATTTTTCCTTTGGATTCACTTCTATATTGGTAGGACAAGTTCCTCTTTATTGAGCATTGATGGTTGTAGCTAGTTTCCCAATTTGCACTTCAAGATTTTTCATAGTGGCTCTCATATTGCTAAAATGAGTCTCAATGTTATCCAATCAGGAATCACTCTTTTTAAACCTTACCTTGGTCTCCTCAACAAAGAAAACCATGGCATCCTCAAGCGACATCTTCTTCTCGCTTGGTTGACTATAAAACCCTAGAGGAGGTTACAACACATTCTTTATGTTTCCATAAGAAAAAATCTCATGATTTTGAATCCCCGGATGGTAGTAATTTGACATAGAATTGCCATGATAGTTGTAGTTCTGATTGTTGATGCATTGAACCTATTCTTGACTTGCTTCATTCATCGAAATTGTCATACTTGAATTTGTAACTTATTCTACACTTTGTGGTATTCTTTGGGTTGTCAAGGCTAAAATATGATGAGATAGAGAAGTAACTTAAGCTGAAAGGGTAGCAAACAACTCAAATTCATGAATCTTGATAACTATTTTAGCCATAGATCTTTCAATTGGCCATTGATAGTTGTTTGAGGCCATTTCCTCCAAAAGCAAAGTAACACTTTTAGCTTTCTTTGACTTCAAAGTTCCACCATAAGCAATATTAAATATGGTTCTAGTTTTCCCATCTAATCCATTATAGAACATATGAACTTGTAGCCAATACGATAATCCATGTTGAGGGCAACATCGTATCATATCTTTATATCTTTTCCATGCTTCATAGAGTGTCTCAAAATCATTTTGTCTAAATTGACCAATCTCACTCATGAGTTGGGTTGTTTTTGCTGGTGGAGAGAATTTAGCAAAAAACGTTTCTACCATGTCTTGCTAACTAGTGATGCTTCCCGGATTTAGAGATTATAGCCAACCTCTGGCCTTGTTCCCAATGAAAAGGAAACAATCTTAGTCTAATGGTATCTTTAGTAACACCATTCATCTTTATAGTGTCACAAATCTCCAAAAATATTGCCAAATAAATATTAGGATCATTAAGTGGCAATAAACTAAATTGGACTTGTTGCACCATGCTGATCAATGTTGGTTTGAGCTCAAAATTATTGGCATTAATGGTCTAGCATCTTACACCTGAGTAATTGTCATTCACAATTGGCCTTACATAATCCTTCAAGGTGCATGGCTATGCATTCTGTTCTCCTTCAATCATGGATAGTACTTTCTTCTTTCTTCATGATCTAAAGGTTCTTTCAATCTCTAGATCAAAAGGAATAATGTTTTGAGTTCTAACACGGTGCATCCAATGTAAAAAACACACCTAAAGAAAAATAAAAATAAAAATATATATGAAATAAAATATAATTATAAATTAAAACAAAAATTACTTTGTATCGATATCGGGAAAAATAAGAAGAAATCAATCCCCGAAAATGGCTCAAAAAACTTGATCCGTGCAAAACTACAAGTGCATAATATCGTAGTTTTTATAGAAAAGTGATAAGAAGAGTATATTCCTTAGGGATTGGTAACATAATTTTGACAAATACCAAAATTATACTAATCTCCGTTTTATATAGAGAAGTCACTAAGATTGTTGTAATTGGAATTTAAAATAAAATCAATTTAAAGTAAACATGCAAAAGAAAATAAAGATGTTGTTCGAAAATCAAATCAATAGGAAGAAAAATTTTAGGAAATTGATTTCACCTAATTCCTCACCATACTTTACTCATCTAACTAATTGAATTTAATTCTTTCTATTATTTTTTTTGCAATCTCCAAAAAACATCCAAAAACCTCTTTTGACAATCAAGTGAAAATATTATTGTTCATTAATTTACATAAGAATAAACAATTTAATAAAACAAGAAATATTTAGACCAATGATTTTAAAACTATACATGTTCATACAATTCTTTCAATATTTATATTTACCTACGCTAAAATATTTCAAATCTATCCTATAATTCCCTCTTTCGATAATAAATCACAAAATTAAAATCATCTAAATAATGACGAGTTAATTAGAAGCAATAAATTTAAAATAAATCAAACATACATATAAATAAATAATTTAAATTAATATAAAAAATCAAATATAATTTAGAATTAAATTACACGAAAAATTAATTTATGTAAAATGTAAATTTAATATAAATAAATTCGTCATAATATTTCTGAAAAGAATTGGAAGGAAAATAAACTATGAAAAATCTACTTTCGCTTTTCACAGTTCCAACTTTCTATTCTCTATTGCGCCGCCTGTCCTTTTTTTCTTTTTTTTCTCTGTTTCTTTCTACACAGCTTTTTTTTTATTTTTTTCCTACCGCTTTCTATCTTCTCGTTTCTCTTTTCATTTCGTGTTCTCCCCTCTCTTCTGTTTATTATAGTAGCAAAGAGAACGAAAATATATATATATATATATATAATCTTTCATTCATATATATATATATATATTTAGACAAATATTAATTTAAATTTGATTTAAATAAATAATTATTTAAATTTAAGAATCATTAGATGATATATTTCTAAAAAATTTGATATTTTTTTTAAATCTGTAATAAAATTTAAATAATAATAATAATGTCTAAAATTAATACAAATTAGATAGAATTATACTAAAGTTAAAATTAAGAATTGATAAATTATATCAAATTATACAAGTTATCAATAACCATAAACAGTAAACCTTAAAACTTCTTTTACTTTGTAATTTTCAAACGTTAATAATCCTAAATTTAATCTTTTTTCTTTACTTCTTAATTTTTATTCAAAAATAACCTTCTTCTTCTTCTTTTTTTTCTTTTTTTTTTCTTACCTTTCCCCAATTCCATTTTTAACTTTTTAAATAAGTAAAAAAAAGATATTCCAAAATCATATAAACACAACCAATAACATAATTGAATCTCAACAAAAAGTGTTCAAGGTAATTGAGATTTATCATTTGAGTTTAGACAGTAGGTGCAAGGAAATGAAATGATAACATAATGGCACAAAAGGGAAACTAAGGACAAGTAAATATTTGTGGCTTGAAAGTTTTAAATGATTCAAGGAATGGCTAAATCTTTTTTCTATCCAAGTAGCATCTAAGATTTTCCCTAAAGATACACAAAAGTGGATTCTAACACTTGTTAGAGATATACAAATTATCTAAGTAAAAAATCCACAAAAATTTCTCAAAATATCCATAAAAATTCACAGAGCTAGTTATGGCGTTTGTAAGATAAAAAGTTTTTCTCAAATTCAATCATAAGAATTTAGTCGTATAAATGTTTAAGGAATTCATAAGTCAAAACTTCAATTCAAGTCAAAAACATCTTAAACATAAAACATCATTGGTCCATCTAAAAGCTTCATTTCACATGAAGAAAAATAGTTAGACAGAGAAACTTGTAAGACTTTTCCAGTAAGAAAAGAGAAAGGAGAAAAAGAGAGTTCCAACATGACAATCACAATATTTTTTATTTTTATTAAAGCAGTAATTGTAAAAAAAGCTAACACAAAAGTAACACAAGGAAATACTACACTGATAAGAGAAAATAAATGAACAGTTCAACCTAAAACAGATCGTTCAAAGATAGTGAACAAAAGACATCCCTCCTTTTGAAGAATTTATGAGGGGTAACTGATTAAGGAAAAAATATCTATATCATAGGAGCACGTGGAGTATATGGTATTGCGTCAGGTAATTAAGAGTTACTACGTGAGGTTACTGTGTGTCACAAGGCTACCTCACTTAGAATTCTTCTCTTATGTGAGAATAACAAGATGTTTATATTTAGATCTGTAAGTTAACCTAGATGACTCTGATACCAAGATGAACCGGGATCTACTAGGTGTTAGGGATAAGAAGCAATTAAGATATAGAATTGAGAAAACTGAAAGATATTTTATTGATAAGAAAAGAGAAATTATACAAAAAATTTAATGTATAAGAAGTGGATGTCTAACAAATAAATAGTCTTATCTTATATAGGTAAAACAGACTCGATACAAGACAAAATACAAAAAAAAACAATAATTTAAAAGTAATAATTTACAACTTTAATAAAATAAAGATTCTTTAACTTTATTAAAGCAAATACTATTAGCATGTGATGTAGGCCCCTCTGATGGATAATGTGTCCTTAATAATTCTTTTTGAGAAAGTTGAGTCGATTATTCTAGAAGTAGGTCTTTGTCTTTTTCTGTTTTTAACAGCTTTATTCTGATCCAGTCATCTCCAATTGACGGTTCTAGATTAAGCTGTTCTTCATTTTGAAACAGTCGTATAAGAAGAAAAAATTATTTTAAAGAGATACGGGACTCGATCTTCTTTTATTTTATTTTTTCAATGTAGTTTTTCTATTCGTATTTATCTTGTAATTTGATTCATTTCAGTTTTAATTCAAAGTGAATTCTTGTTTTTTTCACTATAACATTTCCTACCATCTTAAGAGAAATTTTTCATAATTTGTTTTGGGCAGACGGTTTTTACGAACTTGGGTTTCTTTTTGAGAAGCTAGTGTTATCTATTTCCTACCGTCTTCTTACTGATATTGTTTAATTACCAGATTGTTCTTCATATTTAATCACTTTAAAAATTCTTATATTTAGTATATTGTTTAATTACCAGATTGTTCTTCATATTTAATCACTTCAAAAATTCTTATATTTAGTACTATATTTACTTGGGTTTATTCATTTTACCTCAGTTACTTAATTGGACTTTTACTGATCATTTCTATCAGTTTTTCTCTTCTCAAACTACTTTTTTCAGTGTACTTGCTATTATATGTTCATTGCTTTTTTTTACTGAACCTATTAAGTACAATTTTTTTTCCTTTCTGTTCGTACATGTTTACTGCCTGCATTCTCTTTAACGTTACTGCTATATGTTATTAGCTTTGGCAATTATTATTTGCTTAGATCTATATACTGTTAGCTGTGTATATATCTTAGTTTTTAATCTTACATCTGGACTATTCTTTTATGTATTTTCAGCATTGTTTTATTTCTTTAATCTGTTGCATATTTTATTAGTCACTAATTAATTTTCTTCAGTTTTTGCAGTCTTACTTGTGGCCTTTTGTTGTGCACTTATTGTACTTATTTTGTTTTCTGCTGATCAAACTTTTTATAACTTTTATTCATTTTAAAGTTTTATTCATTTTATATTAGATTAATTACGATTTATGTACACGATGTATGTAGTTAGTTACAAATATATCTAAAACATTTATTTAATTGCAGCTATGCCAATAACGTATGTGTAACGATAAAAACATGTCCAACTTTAAACATATTTTTATTGTTATCCATATGTTTTAGGCATATTGTAAATTTAAATATATCCAATGTTGAGTATGTTTTTATCATTACTTATACACTGTGTACATAATTATAATAAAATATTATCTTTGTTTTTTTAATTCTTATTATGTATGTTGGCTACTTTTTGTTATTTTTTTATTTTTTTATTTTCACTTTATTTATCGGTTTTGGGGTTGAGTAAAGATATCTTATTTATTTTTTAATGTTTTTAATAAAAGATTAAAATTGATAGACCTTAGAGATGAATCAGGATATCCCAACTAGGTTGGCACCACTCCACTGTAACACTCTTTTTCATCTAACCCATCAACTATGAGTATTAACAAATGATGAAAAAAGATAATACAAATCATTCCTCATCAAAACCTATTTTTATACATTTATAAGCAGCATGACCCATAAAGGAGCATTAGCTGTAAAAGTTGAGTACATTTTCAAAGTATAGGTCAACAAAGATCTTAAGTGAACCCATATCCACCATTACTTGTTTCTTTAGCTTATGAGCCAGATCTATATCTATTAGGACTCTAACGTACTAACCTAGCTCACCATTGAGGATTGCATTATCAATTCTTAGGGGAGCCCTAATGGATCCAATGATCTATGTAAGGATTTGTTTGTCTTAAAATTCCAAGCCAAGTTGTAAAAGTGGACCCATGCTTGGCTGTTGGTTGTTTTTTAATTATGGGGATTAAAGTTAGGTGTTCAGGTTAAACCCATAAAATTTCTAGCTTGATATTGACTAGCACATTAGCTTGAAATCTAGCTCGATCCTCAAAGGAGTGCAATAATATATGATAGAAACCACGACTAAGAGCAATGAATTTCCAATTTGTGAGCAATTTTCATGCTACGGTTAGGTGGGATTTTAGTTCACGTTGGTTTTAGGTCTTATCTTATTTAGAAAGAATTAGGTGACTAATAAGTGAGAATTTACAAAAGTCAAGGTGGAATTGGTAAATTTTAAGATCTAGGGTGACATAAGAAATGTCTCCGCTTTCCCATAGGGGCATTTCACAAGGTTTAATAAGCAAGTTCGACATGTTGTCATCAATGGCTTGAGCATATGTTTTCAAGGGTTGCTCTTATGTAGGCATAAAGGGAGAGGTTTTAAACATGGATTTATAGCTCGAGTAGCTCAATGTAGGGTGAAAATTTATAAAATATGGACTGTATTAACCTAGATGGGGTGAATAGGTTATTTTTAATTTTTATCAATTTGTAACTGAATAACCTAAACAAAACGATCAGGCATGCAATCGTGTGCAAAAATAAAATACGGAAATAAAATAATAACATAAAATATTTTTATGTAAAAACAACCTAGGTCATAACCATGACCTAAGAAGAAAACCATCGGTCTACCAACCACCTAACTTTTCACTATGAAAATCAAATGTTCAAGTAAAAATTCAGTCTTATGCTACATTCTCTAGGATACTGCTCCAATGTACTTGACTTACGAGCCCCTGCTCTATTTTCACTGTTTCTAATGTTAGCGTAAGCGGTTTCCAGATCAATATTCCAATAAGCTCTTCGCTAATCAGAAAGGTTAGCACAAAAAACACAAGTGCGAGTGTGTGTTCTAGAACGGATTTAACAATGAATAATCTTAAATAGATGATTCAAAATATATGTCATTTAAATCAAATCAACTAGAAAATTTTAGAGTAAAAAGATTAAGCATAAGTTCACTAAAAATAACTTCTTTAGAATTTAATAATCAAATCATATAATCATGATCACTCATACAATTATTTGATTTAAACATAAAAGATTCTAATTAAAAGAAAGCTATACGAAATTAAAAAATATGAACCCATTTAATTATAAATTATAAAAATATAAATAATAATTAATTTAGTATTAATCAAGCTTTAATCTTTTATGTTTCCGTTACCTTTCAACTTCAATGCTACTTAATTTGCCATTTCACTCTACACGAGAATCAATTCTTTGAATATGTATACTATTATTTTGCATTTACCGTATGATCTAGTAAAGCAATTTTTCCGCACACAATCCTCTTATTGAAATATGTAAAGTATTACTTTGTTGCTGCCACCATGAATGTCCTCTAATGTGTTAATTACCTTTTTCTTTCAGTTTTTTTTTTTTTCCTTCCCAGGGCAAGCCTCTCATGCAAATGTTTTTCGGCAGTTTGGCCAGTTCAACTTCTAATTTTTCCCATACTCTTTTTCAACCATAATGTCTATATATATATATATATATATATATATAGATAATAATAATAATTGAAAATATTTTGAGCTTAATTTTTCAAAACTCATTTAAAATCTAAACATTATAAAAAATCATTTTTTTAAAACACATCTAAAAAATATTTAATTAGTAATTTCATAAATTGATTCAAGTTTAAAAAAATATTTTAGCAGCAAAAATAATTTCAAATTTATGAATATGTGCTATTAAATGCATGAATGCAATTATATATGTCATAGTTATAAAAGATATACCTCGAGTACGATTATTTGAGCATTTATTCGGCTTTTCTTGATAGACTTGATAGTAGGCCTAAAAATAAATTTACATGTAAATATTTTATCCACGAAAATAACCAACACTCATAATCTTTACAAACTCTCCCTTTGGCATTTTTGTGGAAAAACCTCTCACTCATTACATGATACTTATAAAAATAAGATAAAAATAGAATGATGTCTCAGACTCTATAGTGAAACTATCTTATGGTTCGGTGAATCAATTTTCGTTGCAATTTGACAAGCTTGTAAGTAACCGAAATGACATTGACAAAGCATATGACAACTTGGCTTGAAAGCCTCATTGTATATTAGTTCAATTTACATAGAAATAAGAAAAGTGTAAATAATAATTATGTAGTGTATGCATACCAATCAAGCTTAATTAAATATATTCTCCCCTATATGCATAACAAAATAAAACATGGAAGTAAGACACATTATTCTCTCCCTTTTTTGGCATACGAGAAGGACAATGCATTAGACAAAGCAATGAAGCTAAACTCCTCCTAAAGATAGAGCAATGTAAAATCAAAGTAATGCAAATGTGTAATGTGCTATAAACTCTCCCTAAGTTCTATGACTTTCTAACTTAAAAATAATTAAAAAGATATTAAATGAAAAGAAGATGTAAATGAAAAAAAAATTGGATTTTATTTTTATTTTTAAATTTGCATAAATAGCCACATAAGATATCAAACGTATTTAATCACAAACGATCACATAACTAATTGAAAACTCACCAATTTTTAACTCAAAATTTGATTATTTATTATATAAATAAGCAAGTATAGTAGAAGAGCCACACAAGCACATATAATGATATATTAACATTTACTTAAAAGCAATGTACATGTTTAAACTTCACAAATATACCAATTAATTCATTTATGATCAATCAAGAAAAACTAAAAAGAAAAAATATCACCTCTCATATAAAATTATAATCGAGTCTTTAATCTCACAAAATAAAATATATTTACCAAAAGAGGACTTAAATTTTTATTTTATTTTATAAATGAGGCACATATATATTTTTAACCTATATTGGCTCTTTCCTTTTGTGCATTCCAAGTACAAGTTTTATAAGTAGCTCTTTTTTGCATAATCTTTCCTTTTTTTTTTGCATGAGCCATAAACCTAGCATGATGACTTTCACACTAGTTATGGGGTAGCTCTCTCCGCTTACTATGGTAGCTTCACACATCACAATAGGTAGCCCTCTCAATACTAGGTGCCTCTATATGGTAAAGTTTAGAAAGTAAGAAATATAACTCAACATAATTTTGCAGTCACGATTAGTTGAAGTCTTAGAGTCTTTCAAGAAAATTCATAAACTTCAAGCATAGCATATATATGTATTCGTGAGTGTGTGAATAAGTTCATGTCAACATCGATCATCACATGTACAAGAATATGTGTATGCATGAGTCAAAATTGTAGAATAATTTATACAATAAATAACAAAATGAGTTGAGTCACTAAAAATGAGGTTATTTATATGTAAGTATTAAATAATTCCAATGCCATATTGGCCAGATAAGGATGCTACTTCAAATTTTTTTTTTGTAATAAAATTTGAAATTCAATTTGAGGGAGAAATTCCCAAGGCACTCCTGAGATACTCAAGTCTTTGAGTGTCTATGGCTTCGGTGAATATATCAGCTAGTTATCTCTCAGTAGGTACAAACTCAAGTGTCACTACTTTCTCTTCAACTAATTCTCGAATAAAGTGATGCCTAATGTCAATGTACTTAGTTCTAGAATGTTGAATTGGGTTCTTAGAAATACATATAGCACTAGAGTTATCACAATATAAGGGCATCATACCTTGTGGTTGACCATAGTCCTTGAGCATGTTTTCATCCAAAGCATTTGTGTGCAAGAGCTTCCTGTAGCAATATAGGTGTAGAGAGTGAGATAGAGTTCTGCTTTTTACTGTGCCAAGATACTAAGTTGTTTCCAACGTAGAAGCAAACACCTAATGTGCTCTTCTTATCATCTTGGTTTCCTGCCCAATCGGCATCTGTAAAACCACTTACTTCATAAGTAGTGTCAATAGTAAAATATAAACCATAATTACTTCTTCTTGAGATATACTTGATGATTGAGAATTCTATACGTGGGAACAATTATACAAAGGTCAATTATTATGTTGAGCCAAATAGGTAACTATGACCTATATAAGGGGTGAAAATGCCAACCCATGATATATTTGTGAGCTCTATACAAATTCAACCAACCAAGCCTCATAACATGAATTAAGTAGATAACACAATGAAAGAACAAAACAAACGCTAAGTTTAACACATAACAAAGTCAACCAGCAAATAAGAAAGAACAATTTATGGTAAATACACTAGTAATGGTGTATCTCACAGCCTCATATCCAACTAAGAGCATGCATGCAAGGCAAGCTTCACATAGCATGTGAAATAGGCAAACATATTGGAAAAGCTATAAAGGATTTCTAACCACAATTAAAAGAGTCCAACACCTTGTACACAACTAAGGTAAGGAGATATTGATTCCTTATAGACTCGTACCAAACTTTGATGCATAAAAACTTGATACATAAATTTTTGTATATTTTTAAATAGCTCATAAGTGCACAAATTACTTTGTAAAAAATGACAAGTATATTTCCAAAGTAGATTTCAAAAGAAACTATGCGATTTTTAAATAATTCAACAAAACTATTAAAAATGAAAAATAAACCTAAACAATCTATCATAATTGTTTAGGTTTAAAAGTCTAAACTAATAACATAAATTATAAGACAATTTTGATTCAACAAATAGCGGGTAGATAAACTTTTAATGTCCAATGAAAAATTTATAGGATATATTAGTTATGTAATCATACTTATCTAAAATTAATTAGGTTAGTAAAGATATAACTTAATATTACTAATTTTTCCTTCTTTATATAAAAACATCCTAAGGTTGGGATCAAATTTTTTGTTAATAAAAACTAATTAATGTCCTAAGGCTTTGACCACCAATTGATTATTATTAAATTATGATTTATTTCTAAAAAAATAAGAGAAAACAATCTAAATCACTACTTAAGGCCGAGCACATAATTTAGACTCTCATTTAAGGTATCAAAGTTGAATTTAAGATTGATGTATATGAGAACTAATTTTCATATTTTAAATCTACTATGAAAAATATGTCATTAATATATTTTTCAATAATAATTGTTTTGTAAAAAATCTTTGAAATATTATATAATTTTTAATCAGATCTAGATAATCAAATTCTAAATCTAACTTTTATATTTTAAATCTACTAAGAAAAATATATCATCAATATACCTTTTTGTTATAAAATTTGTATAAACTTTGAATGAAGAAATAAAAATCAATTTATTTTATAAAAAGATTTACGTAAGTTAATATTTCATAAACATAACAACATAGCTAATTTCACATAATATTTTCAACCAAATATACTTAGATTTAATAAATGATCAGTAAATTAAATATAACATTTAGATAGATACACAAGTTAATTCAAAAATAAAGAATACATTTAAAAATTATACCTCAAATGTTTCTTTCAATGTACAGAATTTCAATACCAATTTGTATATATGAAAAAACTCCAAATAGACATGGATATACTATTTATTAGATAAAAAAAAATACTACATAAAAATTGCAACTAAACTAAATCCTAAGCTCCTAAAGAAAATTGAAGCTAAAAACTTAAATAAGAATCAGACTTATGTTAATTGAGGGATGATGAATATGAGAGGAGGAAAGGGGTATTTATAGGTGAGGGACTGAAGAAAAATGGAGGAAAAAATGGATCGTGAGAGAGAAATTATCAGGCATTGTGGCAATCTTTTATCCCTCCCACGACATGCATTGATTCAATACGTGATTAAATTACAATCCAATTGTCTCGCACTACATTACACATTAATTACCACTGCAACCCTTGTTAAACACTGTGTCTCTAAAGTTCTTTGTATTTTACCCTTTTACACTTGGTTGGAATATATGCAAGGTTTATATATGTTATTCTTTTATTCTCCTTGCTTGTAATTAATTGCTTTTAGGTACAATTCTTCCAATGTTTATTAATTGAATCATTTTGAAGCCAAAAATACCGAAAAATGTAACAAAATATTCTCGTAATTTCAAAAATATAGATTTGTTAAAATAATAATAAAATAATGTAAATAAAAATCTATTTTGATTTTAAAGTGCATATAAATCACGTAATATTTAATGTTTTTCAAGTACTAATCAAATGCACGTTTAGATAAGAAATAAAAGTAGCATAAATTAATGAGGAAGTAGGTAAATTAATTTAATACAACAAAAGTAATATCAGAAAGCTATAAACATGCTATAAAGAAAGAAAGGAAAGCATGCGACAACATATAACAAATAAGCTTTCTAATCAGAGTCTAAATCTAATATGTTGATCAAACAAACACAATCATGTAATAAGGTAAACTTACATAGAATCCTTACTTATGTGGTAACATCCTTATGGAACCCACTCGACATCAAACAAATCCACTAAGTAATAAAATAGATACAACATTGAAAAAATAAAACCATAATTACCTCTATCAGTTAGAATCTTTGTCCTAACTGCCTATTACTGCATCAACAACAACTTGGTTTGACACATGAATCCATTTTCCTCTAAAGCTAGCACCATTCGATATAGTGCAATTAGTAATTGAAGATTAGTAACATGAACAATAGAGAACAATCACTGTTTTGGGAACACTTGACAATCCCAAAAGAACAGTATTGCTTAAACCATCCAGTAAAATAGCCTTAGCAACTCATAGTCTAAGAACATTATTTCACTTTCACTAGAAAACACCACCTTGAGTACTCACCACTTAAGAGCACAGTTTTTCTCACACAATCATGAATCACAAATACAGAATAACATACAATATAATAGTGATCCCAATATTGAAAATGAGATGTCAAATTGACAAAGCTTTGCTACACATTTTTTGGATACCAAAAACAATGTAATATCTATAGAAATAATCTAAGCTCATGACTACCCTCGTAGAAAAATCACCAAGGGTCCTCACTGACCTCCTCGTCGGGGGTCTGATGAGGGGTCCGATTAGAGCCTCATCGATGTGCACAAAAATTTCATTTTTTGTTTCTAAAAATGTCGAGTAATTTCTATAAATACCTGCATATGCAACGCAACAATGACAACATCGGCACACCTATCATACACATTACAAAAACCAATCTCGTGGTGTATGTAAATATGTTTGCATACAAAGTGTACCTAATTATATGCTTGTGTGCATTACTGATTGTTAGTAACCAACCTTACATAGAGGAAGCCAACAAAGACACAAAGGACTTCAAGACTTAGAATAATGATGATCATTGCTACTGAAGATGATAATTCCTTTATGTCAGCCAATCCATATACCACAAGTTGGTATGGTAATGATATTGATGTTCCCTTCCTCAGGAAAAAATATATTCTTTGATACCAGTTCAACAAGAGATTCAATATTAATAAGCAATATTAGACGGTCTCCAGCCTATTTTTTCTCTAATAGGTGATGATTAGTGAGTTCAAACTAAAAGAGAGAATTCTGGTTTTGATCGGCGCCATCAAAGATAATATGGAGTTAGAATGTAATTCTATTTTAGAGGTTTTTAGAGTTAGTTTTCTGTTATGAAGTTTGTTAACAAACTTCCCTCTTTTTTAGTTACTCCTCTGTGTATATAAGAGGACTCTCCTCTTTGTAAATCTATAATCAATATACAGACCATTTTCTTGCTCTCTTTCATTTCTTATTTTCTCAACATCTCAGAAATCTATCTTGGTATCAGAGCAACTAAAAAATCTGAAGCTTTAGATTGCTTTATTCATTTCAAAACACAAGCAGAAAATCAGTTGAACACAAAACTCAAGATTTTTCAAAGTGATTGGGGTGGTGAGTTTCGATCTTTTTCAAACTTTCTTAATAAATATGACATCATTCACAGAGTTTCCTGCCCTCACACTTCTCAACAAAATGGTATTGTTGAGAGGAAGCATAGACATGTTGTCGAACTTGGGCTTACCCTCCTTGCTCAATCCTCTGTCCCTAAAAATTACTAGCCAGAGGCCCTCTCCATTGCTGTTTTTCTTATCAAAAGATTGCCATCTATAGTCTTGCAGCAAAGGTCTCCTCTCCAAGTCCTTTTTTAGGTAAAACCCAACTATAAATCACTTCGTGTTTTTGGCTGTCAATGTTTTCCTCATCTAAGACCCTACAATTCCAATAAGTTTGATTTTAGGTCCATTCCCTACACCTTTCTAGGCTATAGCAGTAAACATAAAGGTTACAAATGTTTAGATAACAATGGAAAAATATATGTTTCAAGACATGTCATCTTCAATGAACATATCTTTCCTTTCCAAAACAATACTTCTCAAACTTCTGAGCCATCCTCTCCTATCATATTTCCTCCACCTATAGTTGCAAGTCATCCACTTCCAACTCCACAGAATTCTCATTTTTTGGTCATATATTAGATAATACACCTAAAACAGGTCTTACACCTGTTAATTAGGCATTGTCCTCTCTTTCTATCTCACAAAATAACTTTTCAAACAACTCAAACAGCCTATTTCTCATTCTAATCCAGACTCATCCAATGAAGTCTCTGAAACTATCCTTCACAATGTTGTTCCTGAGGTTACTCCCACTAATCACTCTATGGTTAGACGGTCCAAAAATGGCATCTCTAAGAAGAAAGTTTTTTCTACTAATCTTTCAGATCCTACTTGTATTTCAATACAGGATGCCCTTCTTCATGACAGATGGAAGGAAGCCATGCTTGAAGAGTACAATGCACTTCAAAGGAATCGGACCTGGTCTTTGATTGAACTACCTCCTGACAAGAAAACCATTGGCTGTAGATGGGTATTTAAGGTCAAAGAAAACCTAGATGGCTCTATTTCCAAGTACAAGGCAAGACTTGTTACCAAAGGTTTCCATCAAAAACCTGGTTTTGACTTTGATGAGACATTTTCACCTATTGTTAAGCCAACCACTATCAGAGTTGTCCTCACTGTGGCCCTTTCTCGTGGCTGGTTTTTGAGATAATTAGATGTTAACAACGCCTTTCTTAATGGAGATTTGAAGGAAGAGGTCTATATGGAATAACCCCTAGTTTTGAAACCAAAAAAGCTTCTCATATGGTTTGCAAACTCAGTAAATCCCTTTATGGTTTAAAGCAGGCTCCCAGGGCCTGGTTCGAAAAAACTCAAGGGCACCCTTTTTCACATTGGGTTCTTCTCCTCTAAAGCTAACAATTCTTTATTTCTCAGACTCTCTGCCACTTTAACCATTTTTCTTCTTGTCTATGTTGATGACATAATAGTGGTTGGAAGTCAAAAACTTGAACTTGACAACATTATATCAGTTCTCAATAAACTCTTCTCACTCAAAGATCTTGGAGAATTGAATTACTTCCTTGGCATTGAAGTCCAGTCCACAGATAAAGGTCTCCATTTGTCTCAAAAGAAATACATTTGTGATCTCCTCAAAAGGTCAAAGATGGATCAAGCCAATCCTCTACCTACTCCTATGGTAAGCAGCCTGAAACTCATTGATACAGATGGTGATCCAGTTCCTAATGTTACTGAATATAAGAGCATTGTTGGAACTCATCAGTACATCACCATCACCCGACTTGAGATTGCCTATTGTGTAAATCATGTGTGTCAATTCATGTAGAAACCTCTTAATCATCACTGGAAAGTAGTAAAGAGGATCCTTATGTACTTGAAAGGAATTGCTGATGAAGGAATCACCTTGAGGAAAACAAACAATCTGTCTCTAATAGTGTACTATGATGCTAATTGGGGAAATGATTTGGATAATAGAAGATCCACTACTGGTTACTGTATTTTTCTTGGAGATAGTTTAATTTCCTAGTCTTCAAAGAAACAAAATGTAGTTTCCAAGTCCACTACTGAAGCTGAGTACCGTAGCCTAGCCAATGCCACTTCAGAAGTTGTTTGGCTTCAATCTCTTCTTAGCAAACTCAGAATTGATGTGAAGACTGCTTCTGTTCTTTGGTGTGACAACACCAGCACCATCTTCTTATCAGCTAATCCTATACTACATTTGAGAACCAAACATGTGGAGCTAGACCTTTATTTCGTCAGGGAGAAAGTTATCTCAAAGCAACTTCTTGTTCAGTATGTTCCTTCTGCTGATCAAATTGCAGACATTCTAACCAAACCCTTGTCATCACAATTCTTCAATAGACTCAAGCTGAAAATGAGTATTTGTTCACCTCTTCAACAGGCAGGGGGAGAAAAGGAAAGAGAAGAGTGCTTGAATTGAGGGAGAAAGTTATAATGTAATTTTATTTTAGAGGTTTTTAGAGTTAGTTTTCTGTTATGAAGTTTGTTAACAAACTTCCCTCTTTTCTTTTTTTTTAGTTACTCCTCTGTGTATATAAGAGGACTCTCCTCTTTGTAAATCTGCAATCAATATACATACCATTTTCTTGCTCTCTTTCATTTCTTGTTTTCTCAACATCTCAGAAATCTATCTTATGAAAACTTGTTTTCACCCATAAAAAAATATAGTTCATGTAAACAATTTAAACATTGGGATGCAAATAACCAAATTACTTTTCATATTCATTTGAACTATATCTTATGAAATGTTGACATTCATTTGAAATGTTGGCTGTTGAAAATTGAATAACAATTTAAACATTGGGATGCAAACAACCCTTCACATGAGTGAATTGATGGCTCTATTTGCCAGAATATTTAATTTCAATCGGTTCTATATTGAAAGTTTATAAATTACGGACCTAATTAACCTAGAGGGGGTGAATAGGTTATTTTTAATTTTTACGAATTTATAACTTAATAACCTAAACAAACCGGCCAGGCATGCAATCACGTGTAAGAATAAAGTATAAAATAATAACACACGATATTTTTAGATGAAAATAACCTAGGCCACAATCATGACCTAAGAGGAAAACCATCGGTCCACCGAACCACCTAACTTTCTACTATGAAATCAAATGTTCAATTACAAACTCGATCTTATGTTACCCTCCCTAGGATACTACCCCAATGTACGTTATTTACGAGCTCCTACTATGTTTTCATAGTTTCCAATATTAGCATGAGCGGTTTCTAGACCAATATTCCAATAAGCTTCCCACCAATCAGATACGTTCCCAAATTAACTACAAAATGCTAAGCACAAAAACACAAGTGTCTGTGTGTGTTCTAGAACGGATTTAATAATGAATAATCCTTACTATATGATTCAAAACATATGCCACTTAAATCAAATCAACTAGTAAATCCTAGATCAAAATGATCAAGCATAAGTTAAATAAAAATAGCTTCTTTAAAGATTAATAATCAAATCAAATAACTATGATATGACAAAAATAATTATTTTATCTAAAAATTTAAGAACAAAACTAAGCAAGAAGCCATAAGAACATATTATCAAAATATCATAAAATAATTAGGCTTATTAATCAATCAAACATAATCACCAATATTTGATGGATTAACTAAATAAAGAAGCCTAAAGAATTATGATCTTATATTTGTATAACAAGATAGAGAAATTAAGAAGAATAGAATAATGCTCTTGTGTGGTTAATTTAAACAATGAACAATGAGTTTTATTTATAGGAAAAATTAAAACCCTTAATCCTATGTAATTGATAAATATTTTTTCTATTACAAATAGGATTAGTAATACTCATTAATTAAGAAAACTCATATAAGATTGATAAATATCTTTGCTATTACAAATAGGATTAGTAAAATTCACTAATTAAGAATACTCCTATTTAAAGAAGAGTTCTTTTAAAATAGATTTTATGCTATCTTTTATGCTAAATATTTCAGCTATAATTTAGAGTATATCTTATCTAATATCTTTTAAAATAGATTTTATGCTATATTTTATGCTAAAGATTCCAGTTATAATTTAGATTATATCTTATCTAATATTTTAGCATATCTTTTTCCATATTTTAGTACTAAAAATAATTTCAGATTTATAAGTATGTGCTATTAAATGGATAAATGTAATCCTATGTGTCGTAGTTATCAAAAATATACCTGAAGTACAATTATCTAGAACTCGAATATTTGTTTGGTTTTTCTTGATAGACTTGATAGCAGGCCTAAAAACAAATTTACAGATAAATATTTTGTCTACAAAAATAGCCAACACTCATTTGGCATTTTCGTGTGGAAAAACCTCTCTCTCACTACATAACACTTATAAAAATAAGATATAAATACAATGATGTCCCAGACTCCATAGTGGAACTATCTTATGGTCCGGTGAATTCATCTTTGCTGCAACTTGATAAGCTTGTAAGTAACTGAAATGATATAGGCAAAACCAACAATAACTTTGCTTGAATGCCTCATTGTACATTAGTTCAGTTTACATAAAAATAAGTGAAGTGTAAAGAATAATCATGTAGTGTGCATTCATACCAATCAAGCTTAACTAAATATGTCCCCTCTATATGCATAACAAAATAAAAACATGTAAGTAAAACACATCATTCTCTTCCCCTTTTTGACATACGAGAAGGACAAAACATTAAACAAAGAAATGAAGCTAAACTCCTCCTAAAGATATAGCAATGTAAAAGTAGAGTAATGCAGAAGGGAAATGTGCTTTAAACTCCTCCTAAGTTCTATGACTTTCTAACTTAGAAACCAATTAAAAAGATAGTAAATGAAAAAAAAAACTGATTTTTTTTAAATTTTCATAAATAGTCACATAAAGTATTAAACTCATTTAATCACAAACTAGCACACAACCAATTGAGAATCTCATTATTTTTTAACTCTAATTTTGATTATTTATCGTATAAATAAACAAGTAAAGTAGAAGAGGTACACAAGCACACATTCCACATATAATGACATATTGACATTTACTTAAAGTAGTATATATGTTTCAACTCCACAAATATGTCAATTAATTCATTTATAACTTATCAAGAAAGACCCAAAAAAAAAACAAATATCACCTATCATGTAAAATTATAATCAAGTCTTCAATCTCATAAAATAAAATATATCTACTAAAAGAGAACTTAAATTTTTTTCTTTTTTTTTATATATGAGGTAAATGATATTATTTTTTTTATTTTTTTAACCTCTATTGGCTCTTTGTTTTTGTGCATTCAATGTACAAGATTTATAAGTAGTCACTTTTTACATCATCTTTCCTTCTTCTTTTTTTGTACGAGCAATAAACCTAGCATGATGACTTTCACATTAGTTGTGAAGTAGCCCTCTCTGCTCACTGTGGTAGCTTCACACATCAGAGTAGGTGCCTCTATACGGTAAAGTTTTAGAATGTAAGAAGTATAACTCAAACACAATTTTACAGTCAAGATTAGTTGAAGTCCTAAAGTCTTTCAAGAAAATTCATAAACTTCAAGCATAGTATATATGTGTGTTCGTAAGTGTGTGAATAATTTCATGTCAACATTGATCATCACATGTACAAGAATGTGTGTATGTGTGTATATGTGTGTGCATAAGCCAAAATTGTAGAATAATTTATACAATAAATATCAAAATTAGTTAAGTCATTAAAAATAAGGTTATATGTTTGTAAGTGTTGAATAAGTTCAATACCATGTTGGCCAAAATAGGATCTTACGTCTCTATCTCTCTTTTTTAACTAATAAATAAAATAAAGACAATAAAGATTACTCACCTAGGGTCATTTAAGCACTCTAACAAAAATATCTAGATGAAGAAATAAAAGACTGTCAAGTGACCAGGAAAAAACAACCTTTCCTAACCCACATTTTCTTGCATTTTGGTTTCTCTATATCCTTGGGTTGGGACTCAACAAACTTAGGTTTCATAGGCTTGTTCTTGGACTTAGCTGTACTTTTTTCATTCATCCTAAATGAAGATGCAGTATGCATAATAGGATGATGATAATTAGTCCTAACATTAAAAGTACTGAATTTTACATGCCTCTTTACATCTAAGACTTCATGCTTCCTAGTAGAATTTTTGAACACATTATTATAATTTATATTCATCCTTGAATATGATGTAGCATGCATAGATGGATGGTGCTTATGGGTCCTACTATGTGAAACATGGAAATAATGATTAAGTTCAAGAGCATTCCTTGAAAATCTACATTTTGGTCTTATATGACCTTTCCTATCACAATGATGACAGTCATGCACAAACTTAACAAATTTTTCTACCATAGGTGTAATAGTTATTTGTGCATAAGTAGTAACAGTAGGAGTAGAGTTTAAGAGCCTTACAAATGTCGTCTTTGATGTTGAAGGTGTGGAACTGTCATCCTTATAACCAAAGTTATGTGTATCACCATGTGACTTACCAATGCTTAATATTTTATCTAATTGTTGAGCTCCAATGGTAAGTCTCTCCACTATTTCACATGATTCTTTGAGCTCTTGCACTTGTTTTTTATTATCTTCAACAAGCTTATTATTTTCTTCTTTCAAAACTACAAAACACAAATTCAAAGCATTATTTTGTTCTTACAAAATATTATTCACTTCTTTTAATTTATTAGAAAAACTTTCATATGCCTCAAGTTGTTTATTTAACTTTTCTATTTTTGTATTTAAACTATTATTCTCTTCTATGGCTCTAAGACATTTAGAAACTAATTCTTTAGAACTTTTAACATTATATTTAGAGAGAAAAGAAAAATCAAGTTCTTCATCATCTCAGCTATATTCCTCATTAGAATGATCCATAATAAAAATCTGTAGGACTAACACTAAGTGTATCTAGTATTGGCTTTGATACCAATTGAAAGTTTATAAATTACGGACCTAATTAACCTAAAGGGGGGTGAATAGGTTATTTTTAATTTTTATGAATTTATAACTTAATAACCTAAACAAACCGGCCAGGCATGCAATCACGTGTAAGAATAAAGTGAAAAAATAAAATAATAACACACGATATTTTTAGGTGAAAACAACCTAGGCCATAACCATGACCTAAGAGGAAAACCACCCGTCCACCGGACCACCAAACTTTTCACTATGAAAATCAAATGTTCAAGTACAAACTCGGTCTTATGCTACCCTTCCTAGGATACTGCCCCAATGTTCTTTACTTATAAGCCTCTGCTCTGTTTTCACAGTTTCCAATATTACCGTGAAATGGTTTTCAGACCAACGTTCCAATAAGCTTTCCACCAATCAGATACGTTCCCAAATTAACTACAAAATGTTTAGCACAAAACACAAGTTTTGTGTGTGTTCTAGAATGGATTTAATAGTGAATAATCCTAACTAGATGATTCAAAACATATGCCACTTAAATCAAATCAACTAGTAAATCCTAGAGCAAAATGATCAAGCATAAGTTAAATAAAAATAGCTTCTTTAAAGATTAATAATCAAATCAAATAACTATGATATGACAAAAATAATTATTTTATCTAAAAATTTAAGAACAAAAATAAGCAAGAAGCCATAAGAACATATTATCAAAATATCATAAAATAATTAGGCTTATTAATCAATCAAACATAATCACCAATATTTGATGGATTAACTAAATAAAGAAGCCTAAAGAATTATGATCTTATATTTGTATAACAAGATAGAGAAATTAAAAAGAATAGAATAATGCTCTTGTGTGGTTAATTTAAACAATGAACAATGAGTTTTATTTATAGGAAAAATTAAAACCCTTAATCCTATGTAATTGATAAATATTTTTTTCTATTACAAATAGGATTAGTAATACTCATTAATTAAGAAAACTCATATAAGATTGATAAAAAAAATTTCTATTACAAATAGGATTAGTAAAACTCACTAATTAAAAAGACTCATGTGTAAAGAATAGTTCTTTTAAAATAGATTTTATGCTATCTTTTATGCTAAATATTTCAGCTATAATTTAGAGTATATCTTATCTAATATATTTTAAAGTAGATTTATATATCTTTTATGCTAAAGATTTCAGTTATAATTTAGAGTATATCTTATATAATATTTTTCGCATATCTTATTCCATATTTTAACACATAAAGTAATTTCATATTTATAAGCATGTGCTATTAAATGCATAAATCTAATCATATGTATCGTAGTTATCAAAATATACCTGAAGTACAATTATCTAGAAGCAAATTTACAAATAAATATTTTATTTACAAAAATAACCAACACTCATAGTACTTACATATATAATCCGCTTATTTCTTTTTATTACTAAATGTTGCATCGGTATTATATTAATTACTTACATACTGTAATATATAATCAGCTATTATATATGTTATGACGACTTTTGTATTAGGGTATATAAGTAACATGTTTGTATATAATAAAGTCACTATGTATGATATGTTGATTTATGGTACAATAGTATAAGTTATGTACTAATCACTTGCAGATTAAAATTGTGGATTCCAACTAACTTAATTCAGAATAAAAAAAAATTAGAAATTTATTTTCTGCAAGAATTGTAGTTTATTAATTGTTGTTTTGTAATTGACAATATATTATAATTTTATAATTAATGAATTGTTGTGAATTTGTAGTTGACGAATTTGATATTTCATAATTGATAGATTAGTTGATTTCATTATAAGAAATAGGAAAATTTGTATTTGTGAAATAATGAAATTTTGCATTTGACAAATTGCTTGATTTTGAGTTTCAAAATAAGTAAATTTTGTATTTGGGAAAATTAGTAAATCTTTGTTTCCACTAAAAACAATATTTCGGATTTAGAAATAGTAAATTTTGTATTTGATAGTTTCATAATATATGAAATAAGTGGATTTTGCATTTATGAAATACTTGGTTTTCAAAATAGCAAAATGTGGTGATTTTTTCATTCATAAAAATAAAATTTGTATTCATTATTTATGAAGTACTTAAATTAATAATCTATGGATTATTGAATTTCGTATATGTTAAAATGCAAAGTTCCAAGAAAATTAAATTTTCTTTATTGTGAAATTTAATTTTCAAGGTGAACTAATTAATTTCATAATAATTATGTTAAATTAATTCTAAAAAATTTATTGTATTTTGAAATTTAATTTTGGTTCCTTTGGATATTAGTTCATCTAAAAACATTAATTTGTTTTAAGATGACAACAAATGTGATAGATGATATTGGTGTGTTGGTTCTAATATGAACATGTTAGAGGTTGTGTTTTATGTTAATTTGATCGGGTGTAACTCGGAAGATTGATAGATCAATATTAGTGCTATTAAACACTATATAAAATAATGAGTTATTCACTTCCTTCAAATCATTTGAGAATTGTGAGAAGTTGTGAATGGTGAACTCTATAACATCTATGATTGAGGGTGAGGCAAAGTAATCCTAAAAGATGACGTTTGGAAAAAAGATAACTTTAAACAACATATTGTACATACAAGAGATACAAAAGAACCATGAGAGGTTTATTGCTTGAGAAGTATTAACTCTAGATAGATGTTGAGTCTAATAAAGTCATATTGACCAAGAATGGAGTATTTGTACTAAATGACTATGTAATTGAGGAGCTATCCAAGTTCAATTTAATGACCTTTAAGCTAGAGGTTAATTATGTTATTAATTCTCCCGTGAAATAAAAAGATTTGTTAAGCTATGAATGGTGTTAGCTAGGGGTGAATATATAATTAGCAGAATAATGTCAAATTAAAAGTTAGCAAAATGAACAAACATGTAATTTTGTGTAAATAAAGTAATAAGAAAATATAAAGACACACAAGAATTTTAGATAGAAAAAACTTAGGCCACACCAAAGATTTAAGAGAAAAACCACTAATTCATTAGACCACTTAACTATCTAGTATGAAAAATATGATCCAATTATAAGGCTAAGATTCAAACTACCCACCAAAGTAATGCCTTCAAATAATCTACTTACAAGCCACTACCTTTATAGTAGTCTCTAAAAGCAAGGTGTTTGGATCCAGACCAATGTTCTAATAACTTGAGTCACATAAGCAATCAAATTTGTACAACTAGCACCTAAAAGATTAGCATAATAACACAAGTGTAAGTGTGTGTCGTGGAATAGATTCAATAATGAGTAATCCTAATTAGAAGATTTAACATATCAATAGATAAAACAAAATCAACTAGCAATCTTAGAACAATAAGTTAAAAGTATAATATCACAAATATTATAGGCGTGTTAGTTCATCAAACACAACTACATATGTTTGACAAATTAACTTGGTAAAATGTCCTACGTGAAAATCTTTTGTAAAATAATGAGAGAGATATTAGGATGTAAAAAAGAATGCTTGAATGTGGTTGCTAAAATTGTGAGTGATAACTCTATGAAAGTAGAGTCATCAGTGCACTTTTTTGCTTAATATTTATTTATTTTATTCAATAAGTAGTAATTTTTGGTTAAAAATATTAAAATTTGAACTTTTTAGTAAAAAATGAGGAAAATATATTTTTTTGGAAATTTTTTAGAATTTTTATTAATTTTTTATGAATTGTTTAATGCATAACCAATTCGAAAATGCTATATGGATGCCATGCAAGTAGAGTAGTTGACCAATCATCACCACATGGATTCCACACAAGAAAAGAGAGGCAATTGGAGCATGTTGTGTGTACTAAGTGATGTAGGCTTTGCAACGTGTTGACACAGCATTCGTTCCTAGTTTTATCATATGGTTAATAGGTGTGCCACACGTCGTCACTTGATTTTTCCATTCTTTCCATAAAGGTGCCACATAGTTCATATATATGAATCACAATAAGCCACATAGTGTTGAATCCACAAGTGTTAACCCGACCAATCCACCGTGATTCGCATCGCGTTGTGATTCATACAGTAATTTCCCTATGACATGTGTCAAGAAACCATTGGTTAACATTGTTTAATTTTATTTTGTCATCTCAACGCTTGATCTGAAGCTTATCTGACTGTTTAGATTCTCTCTAAGCCTAATTTAACCCCCTAATTTCCCTAAAAACCTAATCAATCTAAAATTATCAATTTTTATCAGTTTTGGGTTCAAAAAGAGAGAAAAATACATAAAAATACAAAAGGGAATAAAATTTTGGTGGAGATTTAGGAGAAGATTGGTGCTATAATTTAAGATATTGATTGCATTTATTCTTTTGTTCCTTTCTTTATCAATTTTATGTCTTTCTTTACAAGAAATATGAGCTTTATGAAAAACAATTATGTCTAGCTAGTTTATTAATCTAGGGGTCTTATGAACCCAATTTTTTACATGTGATGATCTAATATTTTACCCCAATTATGATTTCAATTTAATTATATTTTTTAATCTTATTTTTATGTTATTAATTGTTTGGCTAACAATTGATCTATAGAGACAATTAAATAGATTTGAGAGAATTATTTATTTGTTTATCTTGATTAAATAACATGCATAGTTACTAGGTAAAAATGTATGATTCTTATGTATGTGATTCATAATTGATGAACTTAATGTGTAGTATGCAATTTAATTGACATGAGAGTGTGATTAGGTTAATTACTATATATGTGTAGTTTACTTGAGAGATAATACATGCTAGGCTACATTCAATTGATCATGTAATTGATTGGTAATTATATAAGGGGGATTTTAGTGATTCGCATGTTTAAAAAATTGAAAGATTAAGTATTCTTAGATATTTTCACATATATCTTCTTAGCAACCAATTTTGAGTTGATTAATTACCTCAATTTATTTTTAGTTCTTTTAATTTTTCTTTCTTAAAATATAAAGCCACAAAAAATTGATTTTACTTTTTAGTTTTAAAATTAGTTTCTAATAACATAATCTCTATGAGAACAGTTTTTTTATCATTATATTACTTGTTACAATACATATACTTGTGTATTCATTACATACAATTTTGTGTTGATCAAGTTTTTGGTGCCGTTGCGGGGGATTATAAACATTAGAAATTAATATTTTTATTTTATTTTAGTTATTTTTATTTATTTATTTTTCATAATTTTAATTTTAATTTATTTAATTATTTATTTATTTTGACATCTCCTTAGTGTTATTAGAAACATATTTGGTTCTATTGCATAAGCATAGTTCATAAGGGATAAATTTTGCCTTTAGATCCCAAAATCGAGCATATTTTGAGATCAATAAGAAAATATTAAGTTGTCACCTAAGTGGAAGAAATGGATAAACCATTAGAAATAAACATTACTTAGTTAAATTTGAACAACCAGATAGCTTTAATGGATAATAAGGATAAATCTATGAATGAATATGCATTACCTGTGTTGGAAGGGCTGAATCCAAGTATTACAAGACCAAACATTCAAGCTAATCAGTTTGAACTAAAGCTAGTAATTTTGAAATGTTACAAACAGTTGGACAATTCAATGAATTACTAACAAATGATCCTTATTTACATCTCAAATTGTTTATCGAAGCTAGATATTCGTTCAAATTTAGTTGTGTGACAGAGAAGGCATGTAAATTAGATTGTTCACTTACTCTTTGTGAGACCATGCTCAAGCTTGGCTAAACTCTTTGCCACCTGATTCCATTATAGATTGTAATGATTTGGTAGAGAAATTCTTTATGAAATATTTTCCACCAACAAATAATGTCAAGCATAGGAATGACATTATCTTCTACCAATTATATGAAGGGAAATCTTTATATAAAGCATGAGAAAGATTCAAATAATAACTAAGGAAGTATCCTCGCCATGGTATCCCTCATTGGATCCAAATGGAAACTTTCTACAATGGTCTCAATACTCAAACAAGAACCATTTTTGATACATATGCTAATGGAGCTTTGTTAGCCAAATCTAGCTTACAATCACACTTGAGAAAATGGCTAGCAAAAATTATAAATGGAAAATTGATAGAATGGCAGGCATAAGAAGAGTAGTTGGAGTGTATGAGGTAAAAGATATCAAGGTAATTACCACTCAAGTGTCATCTTTAGTGATACTTTTGAAGGCTTAAAAATCTCTAACGAATATTAACCAAGTCTAACATTCAGAGGTGTCATGTTGATGAGTGCTTAAAAAGTACTAAAATTACCATGATTTAATGTACTTTAATTGATTAAATAGATTCATATTTTTATGATTTTATCATATTTTTATATAAATTTATCTTTTCAAAATCATGGGTATTTTTATTATTTTCAGGTATTTTAGTTCAAAAATAACTTAAAGACTAAAATAAAAATACTGGAGGTAATACATCACAAATATATTGATAAAATAAATGAGAAAAAGTCAAAAAGATGGAAAAATTGGACAGAATGAGTCAAAATGTCAAAAAGGCCAAATTTGAATGCGTAGCCGCCCATCCGTGCCTAGTCTCACGTGTACCAGTGTGCGCTCAGTTGCTCATCTGTGCTGAGTTCTGCTCGTAGTTGCCCATTCCTACCGAGTCCTGCGTTCACACAATGAGCGCACGCCCAACACACGTCCGCACCCAGCCGATACACGCCCAACCAGCACACATAGTCGACACACACTTTGCACATGCCCAGCACACACATGATACACGCCACACCAATTTTCATGTACACTAGCTCACGCCTGTGTTGTGTCATGCTTGCGCCAACACACTCTTATGTCGTGTCCCACACATGCCAAATGCATGTCTACCACACCAACCGGCCATTTTCCAAAATATTTGCTCCCTATACGTATTCCAACCTTTCCAAATGCATCTAAATTCAAATTTTCAAATATATTCCCCCCATTTTTGGCCTTTTTCTCAACTATAAAAGGACCATCTCCCCCCTTTGTAAAATACACAATTTTCTAAGCTCTTTTCTCTCTAGAAAGTTTCTTTTTTAGTTTTTAGTTTTAAAGTTCTTCTCTATTTGGGAAGAACTATATATTTTTTTTATAGATTTTTAGTTTTTGATTCAATAAACGGAAATGTAAATTCGTTTAGAGGTTTTCTAGTAACAAAATTAGCATCAAAGTGCTATAATAAGGACTTTTTTAAGGTATAATTTTAAAATGAATTCTTTACAGTTATTTTTTATGTTTTATTCTTATATGTTATATTTGATTTATCTATGATTGAATCTAACATGGCTAGATGTTTGTAAATATGATATAATAATAATGTTGTTATGCTTACAAAATATTAAAATAGGTAAAATAACCTAGATTTTCATTTAACTTAATTCTTTAACTTAATTAACATAGATTTTAATAGCATGAAAAGTAAAGATCTAAGAGAGTTATGTTTAGGATACTAGTTCTTGGAAGCCTTTGTGCCACTAGTCTTTCATGGGAACATCGTTTTGTCTAGAAGGATGGTTTTTAAGGAAGCCTTGCTCCACCATTCTTTCATAGGAGCACTCTTAGTTAATACTAATTATCTTATTTAACTTAAAGATTATAATAAAATAAAAATTTCTTGAAGCTATCTCCAAATTTGAAATTTTTTAATTACAATCTGTGATAAAAGGAGGTACATGCTTTATTAGATTAGGTACAAATATGTTTTGATGCCTTAGTTATTTGACTTGTACCTAGAAGTGGGTTATCTAAAACCCACAATCATGTCTTTCGTTTTAAGTAAAATTTTGAAAATCCATAAGTCATGATTGAAAAAGGTATAGGTAGACAATTTTGTCCTACCTATAGGTTTGATTAACTCAATGATGTGGGGACATTGAGTTTACTTAAAATGAAATCCCCCAAGTTACGTCCTGTTAAGACGTTAAACTAAGCACTAGATGGGAGGCAACTCATCATTTTAGGTAATTTTATTTTATTAGTTTTATTTATTTAATTTTTTTTATTTTACTTTAATTGCATGTGTATAATTTTAAATTGTTAAAGCTACAAATATTTGTTGAGATATTAGAAGTTTACAGCGATCTATCTGTGTGAACTTTAATGATGGATGCATTTGCATTTCTCCATCACTACTTGCACATTCTCAGAAAATAAGTAACTTTTCTTTTCTTTTATTTTCTCTTTATCTTTAATTTAAAATTGTTACATTGAGGGAAATGTAAGTTCTAGGTTAGGAGTGGTGACAAGTTACCATGCTTAATTTCAAAAAATTTAACAATTTTAAAATTGTTATGTTCACATTTTCATTGTTATTATGTTTGATTTTATTTTCTTTGTGTGGTATAATAATTTTTATAATTTTAGGATTAGTTTTTTTTAAATATTTCTTACAAAACTTTATCATTTATTTAAATCAAATTTAAGTGAATAGTTAAGTCTTTTACATTGTTAAATTAATTTTTGAAAACATATCATGAAGTATATAGTAATTATTTAGTTTTTGTCATGACTAGTATTTCTTAAACCCAAAATCGGTTTTTGCATCATATGTGTCTTTTATGATGGAGCTCATTTGTTTGATAATTGCAAAATAATCCTAAATTAGCATTTTATGTGGGTAATATGATATGAAATAACAATCCATACTCGAACACATATAACTCAAGATGGAGACAACATCAAAATTTCTCTTGGAGTAATAACAATAATCAAGATGGTAATCAATTCAACTATCAATCATTTCCACAACATGGTTTTTAACAACCATAACAATCTCAAGTACAAGAGAAGAAGCCACCTACTGAGGACAATACAAATTCTTTAATGAGGATGATGAAAGACTTCATCTAGTTAGTAAATACAAAAGTATCCACTCAAGAGGCTTTAATTCAAATTTAGAAACTCAAATGGGACAGCTTTCCCATGCCATAAGTCAAAAGCTTCAAGGTAACCTTCTAAGTGACACTTATAAACGCAAGAAGAGAAGGTAAGGAGCATTGTAAAGTCATAGCCTTGAAGAGTGGTAAAACTTTATAGCAGGAATATGAGAGTCAAAAGGATGAGGAGAAATAGAAAATTAATAAGGATGGGGAGGAATTGGTGGATAAAGATAGCACTAAAAAGGAAATAATTTAGCCAAAGAAAAAAACCTCTACAAACGCGCTATTCCTTTCCCTCAAATATTGCAAAAGAAACAGTTAGATATATAGTTTTCATAATTCTTGGAAATCTTCAAGAAGTTGCCCATAAACATACCATTTGTTGATGCACTAGAACTAATATCATCTTATATAAAATTCATGAAGGATATATTGTCAAAGAAAAAAAGGCTTGGTGATCATGAAACAATAACCTTGACTAAAGGTTATAGTGCATTCTTTGATAGCAAAATACCAGAAAAACTAGAAGATCCAGGTAGTTTTGACATCCCTTGCACTATTCAAAACATCTATTTTGACAAGACACTGTGTGACTTGGGTTCCAATATTGACCTCATACCATTATCAATTTTCAAGAGATTTTGGGTTGGTAATGCTAAACCCACTTCAATAACGTTGCAAATGGAAGGAAAATCCATCAAAAGACCCTGAGGAGTGGTAGAAGATATGTTTACAAAAGTAGACAAATTCAACTTTTTGGTATATTTTATTATGCTAGACATGGATGAAGAATGTGACATTCCTATCAGACTTGGTCATCCATTCTTATCAACCGAAAGAACACTCATTGATGTACAAAAAGATGTGCTTACAATATGAGTGAAAGATAAAAAAGTAATATTTAATCTGTTTAAAGAAATTAAATTTTTTGATGTTGATAATGCTAGTGATTTCTTTCGAATAGATGGTATTGATGAGCTAACCACTGATGGCTTTATGACATGTGCCGTAGTGATGCTTTAGAGTATGTGCTTGTTAATTATATGCACATACATGCTAATGAATACCATGACACTTACATAGGCACACAATCATCTGGTAGCTTAACAAAACTTGTTAAACCACCTCCATTTAAAACTATAACACATGATGATACGAATAATGGAATAAACTCACTTGAAAATAATTCAACCTATTTTAACGTTGAAAGTATGGAATCAAATGTTGATATTGTGAACTATGTGAAATTTTTGGTAGACATGCCTCTTATATATGTATCAAATGTGTTTATGGAATGTCTTAAGACAAGCTCCGGGCTCATATTAAGGAGCCATCCAAATTAGAGCTTAAACCTTTACCATTTCATCTTCATTATGCATTTTTGGGTGATAACGAGACACTTCCATTCATAATCCATACTAGTCTAAGTATGGAGCAAGAAAAATCACTACTGAAGGTACTAAAGAACTTCAAAAAGAGCTATAGGTTGGTCTATTCCCAACATAAAAGGCATAAGATCATATATATGCATACATAAAATCTTGCTAGAGGACAGAGCCAAACTCACCAAGGATGCGCAAAGCCACTTAAAGCTCATTATGAAATAAGTGGTGAAAAAGGAAATTATCAAGTGGCTAGACATGGACATCATTTACCCAATATCAGACAGTGAATGGGTAAGCCCAGTTCAATGTGTACCAAAGAAAGGATGAATCACTGTGGTAAAAAATGAGTCAAATGAGTTAATACCTATTAGGATTGTCATGGGATGGATAGTATGTATAGAGTTTTTCAAAGTAAATAAAGCCAAAAGGAAGGAATGTTGTCTCTTTAAGAGAACATGAAAACATGCAAGTATACACGGTCACAAGTAATAAAATGATAAGTAAGTTATCGTTCCCACGGAGATTTGTTACTAGTGTTTGTTAAGTACTAAAATTATTTCACTCTTATTTTATCCAAATATTCGATAGTTTGATGATGTTTAACTAAACTGATTTTTTTAACAATAAATAAGAAAATTCTAGGATTGTAGTTTCACCAAATTAATCCACTCGAATCATATTACTTTCTCTTGATTTATATTTTTGAATTTAATTTGTCAATAGAGAACTTCTAATATTATCTATATATCTCTTCTGAGCTCTATATAGACACATCTCGCTAAAATAATTCACTATATTCCTATGAGAATTAAATTCACCAAGATTTATTACGTTCAAAGTTCTTAAATAGCTACACATACAATAAAGAATGTTCCTCTCCTTTCATCACACGTGTTATCCTAAACATGAGCAATACACACAAAAATGCCTCTTCCAAGTTTATTTAAGTACCACAAATCAATCAATAAATTTTCCAATAATCAAAAGCATTAAGCACAAATAGAATAAACAACTTAAAAATATTTCACAAATCAATCAAAAATAATTAAATCCAAGTTTCATAAATTTAGTTACATAGCAACCCTAGAAAAAATTAAATTAGTTCATAATAAAAATTAAAATTACAATATGAAAATATTAAAGCTTTTAAGGAATATTAGATGATGAAATAAAAATAAAATTAGATCTATTTTTCTCCAATTTTTCCTATGCAGAAACACAAAAGAAGCCAAAAACGGCTTCTCCATGTTCCATAATCCTCTATCCAACCCCCAAATTTTATTGCAATAATCACCTATTTATAGCTCCAAGAAAGTGAGAAATATTGTGCAAATAACCATTGATAGCATGCGCCATTTTTGCGTTTTCATTTTACAAAACTCATGCCACGTGTCAGCATCTAATTGGTTGGAAGAATAATGTAACACATGGCAGCTTTCTATTCGCTGTGATGAGAGGGTGCACGCACATAATGTGAACCGCATCGCACGAGAACATTACGCATTGAAAGTTGAGTGATGAGACGCGCCTCAGGAGAATGTTTTACACAGCAGACACATGGGTCCCATCCTACACGCCGGCCTGCGCAAATAGGTGTACCCCACTCTACGCACCGAGCAGTATACATCCAGGAAACGCGTCCAATTTCCTGTGTAGTGCATGCATCTCACTCGCCTAATCGTCACCATTGGTTTATAATCTGACGGTGTGTGGCGCGCGTGGTTAAAGTCGTGCATGGTCCCCATTTCCTATGCAGAAAAATAGTTTATTTAATTGCATTTTGGCCCTCTAATTTAATTTAAATTAACTTTTAAACTTTTGATATTTGCAATTATGCCCACTTTCATTCAAATTATATTTTTAGATTTTATTATTTGCAATTAAGTCTTTTTCAATTCAAATTCTTTAATTTTCTAAAAAATATATTCCTTAAAAAACTAACAGTAAATATATATTTTATTAATTAAAATTAACTAAAAACATTAAGAACATAGCAATTGTAATTAATAAAATGGACAAAAATAACTCTAAAATATGGAGTTATCAAGGACCATTTTCCTTTCCTATTCATGGATCAAATTCTTTACATATTAGCGGGGCATTCTATTTTTTGCCTTCTAGATGGATACTCTAGTTATAATAAAATTATTATGGTACCTAAATACCAAGAAAATACCACATTCATGTCTTTAAGGAACTTTTTCTTTTATGAGAATGTTGTTTGGATTATGTTATGCACTTGCGACATTTTAACACTACATGATGGCTATTTTCTCAGACATGGTGGAGAAGCATCTAGAAATCTTCATGGACAATTTTTTGGTCTTTGAAAACACATTTGACGAGTTTCTTCACACTCTCTCCTTAGTACTACAAAGATGTGAAGAAATGAATTTGGTTTTAGAATGGGAAAAGTGTTATTTAATGGTACATAAAGGTATAATCTTGGGCCAAAAAATCTTAGCTAATGGTATTGAGGTGGATAAAGTTAAGATAGAAGTGATTGAGAAACTATTACCACCTACCAATGTACGAGGAGTAGGGATTTTTCTTGAGCATATGTGCTTTTTTTGTAGATTCATAAAATATTTTTCCCAAATCTCTAAACCCTTATGCAATCTTTTGAAAAAAGACATGCCTTTCAAATTTGATGATAAATGTTTAATGGAATTCCAAGTGTTTAAAGAGAAACTAGTGTCAACACCAATTACAGTCACACCAGATTGGAGCAAGCCCTTTAAGTTGATATGTAATGCAAGTTATTTTGCTATTAGAGTTGTTCTTGGGGAGGGAAGAGACAAAATGTTATATGCCATATATTATGCAAGAAGACACTGAATGAGGCTCAAATGAATTATGCTACTGTAAAGAAAGAGATCCTTCACATTGTGTATGTCTTTTAGAAATTTAGATTTTATTTTATTGGAACCAAAGTAACTATCTATGCAAATCATTTTGCAATAAAGCACCTCATGACAAAGAAGGTTGCCAAACTAAGATTTACAAGATGAGTTCTCTTTTGAAAAGAATTTCACTTAGAAATCAATGATAAAAAAGGAACAAAAAATCAAGTAGTAAACCATCTATCAATACTGGAAAAGGAATAAAAAATGGATGAAAATATGGTGATGGGGAATCCTTTCTTGATAAGAAACTATTTTCAGTAGCTCAAATAGAAATCCTATAGTATATAAACATTGCAAATTTCTTAGCGGCCAACATTCTTCCATTAGACTTAGCATGAAAACAACAGAACAAATTCTTCCATGAAATTAAACAATATTTTTGTGATGACCCTTACCTCTATAAAGAATTCGGTGATGGTATTTTAAGAATGTATGTCCCATATAATAAAGTTGGTAGTATTCTTTACCATTTTCACATTGAGATTATGGAGGTCATTTTGGGAGCACAAAAACGGCAGCTAAGGTACTTCAATCTGGTTATTTTTGGCCCACACTATTTAAAGATGCTTACATTTATATAAAGATGTGTGACAGATGCCAAAGGATAGGTAATATTTAAAAAAGAGATGAGATGCCTCTAAATTGTATAATTCAAGTGGAACTGTTTGATGCTTGGGAAATAGAATTTATTTGACCATAGCTAGCAACAAATGTGATGCCAAAGTTGTCATGAAATTTATAAAGAAAAATATTTTCACTAGGTTTGGAACTCCTAAGATCATTATTAGTGATGGAGTTAGTCACTTTTGCAATAAAAAATTTAAGTCCTCAATATCTAAGTATAAGTTTAAGCATAAAGTGTCTACCCTCAACCATCCCCAAATAAGTTAGCAAGTGAAGGTATCCAATACAAAAGTGAAAAGAATTTTGGATAAAATTGTGAACATCTCCAAGAAGGATTCATCATCTAAGTTGGATGATTTTTTATAGGCATACAAAACTGCATTCAAAACCCCATTTGGTACTACTCCATATAAGCTAGTTTATGGAAAGACATGTCACTTACCACTAGGATTGGAACACAAAGAATATTGGGCATTGAAACAATCAAATGTGATCAAGAAAGGTAAAATGCTCGTTAAGATAATTACATTAATCATTGATATGCTTGCTAGTTTTAATTGATTGATTCAAATTTTTATGCACATATTCATCATTGATTTTGGTGTTCTTATTGAGAGAAAATTTATGGTGAGTTATTCGAGTTGATGAGATCTATAATATTTTAGAATTTATTTTATCATTCCTTGAAGTGAAATTTTAAATAGTATTTAACAAGAGATATGATTTAGGCCTTATTTGGATTGATGATCCTTTCAAGCTAACCATTATTAATATCTATATTCACCCATTTAAGCCTAACAAAGAACCTTTCATGTCTTTAAGCCACATTATATACCTAACCAATAATCATTATCTTGACCCTTGCACCTTTAGCTTGTATGAAAAAAATGCAATCATGGGTTATGCTATAAAGTGAGGTGAAATGAAATGCACCTATAAAAAAATCACAACACAATTATCCCTTTAAAGAAAAAGAAAATAAAATTGAAAATAAGTTTGATGGGTATTGTAAAGTTACAAGAAAAGATGTGGCATAAAATAATATTAAAAGAATGATAAGATAGGATACGCTAAAATATCAAGTAAAAGCTCAATTATAGTTAACAAGTGCATAATGAATAAAAAGAAAACTAAGGTGTGAAAAAAATCCTAAATGTCTTCATTTATCGACCCCTATCTAAGCCTTACATCACAAGCATAAAAAACCCTTATTGATCTTTAGCTAAGGGCATATTTATATTAGTGGAAAGGGATGTGAAAAATAGACTTATGAGACATCATCTTAGATTGAATTGATTATCATGCTCATGTAGGTTGATTTCATGAGTGCATTGGATGATATCATATACAACACACACATGAATCAATTCGTTAAAATCCTTGCATATCCATTTATTGATGGAACATTGATTGATAAATATATGAACCTCCTTGTCATAGAATGGTACGACATTGAGGAGGATAGTTTTTGTTAAATATGTATGTATTAATAGATATATATGTTTATGAATATGCTACCATATCATTTTATCTAGTTAGTCATAACTTTACTTGAAGACAAGAAAAGAGTTAAGTTTGGGAGTGTGATGTTCATAGAGTCATCAATGAACTTTGTCTACTTAATATTTACTTGTTTTATTCAATAATTAGTATTTTTGGGATTAAAAATATCAAAAAATTAAATTTCTAGAAAAAAGGGTGAAAATATATTTTTTGGATATTGCTAGACTAATCAAAAGATACCACGTAGATACCATGCAAGCAGGAAAGTTAACTAGACACACCATATGGATGCAACCCAAGCAAAGAGTTCCAATAAAAGTATGCCATGTGTGCAAGATGTTGCAACCCATGCCATGTGTCGATACGACGTTCGTTATAAGTTTGTTGCGTAGTCAATGAGTGTGCCATGCATCGTCACGTGATTTTCCTATGCTCTCTACTGAGGTGTTATGTAACTCGTATCCTCAAATCACAACATGCCATGTGTTACTCACTCAGCTACATTGACCACAACTAGTCTCCCCACGCTATGCATCACGTGCTAATTTGCCTAGTAAACCTCCCGTGCCACATGTCACATTCCTATTGGAAAATGCTGATAATTTTCCTTTTTCATCTTATCCATTGATCTAAAGCTGATCTAATGATTTATATTTCACCTAAACTTAATTTAATCCCTTAATTGCCCCATAAACCCTAAAGAACTAAATATTACCAATTTTTTATCAGTTTTTGAAGCCAAGAAGAGAGAAAAATATTGAAAAATGAAAAAATAGATACAATTTGGGTGGAGATTCAAGAGGAGATTAGTGCTACAATTCAAGATATTGATTGTATTTCTTCTCCTTTCTTTATCCATTTTTGTCTTTCTTTCTAAAAATATGAGTTTTTTGAAAAATATGAGCTTTATGAACAAACTTATGTCTAGTTAATTTATTAATCTAGGGATCTTATAAATCCAATTTTATACATGTGATAATATAATAATTTATCCAATTATGATTTCAATTTAATAATATTATTTAATATAATTTTTATGCTATTAATTGTTTAGCCAATAATTGATCTATAGAGGGAATTAAATAAATTTGAGAGAACTATTTAATTGTTTGTCTAGATTAAATAACATACACAATTTCTAAGCAAATATGTATAATTATTATGTGTGTGATCCATAAATGATGATCTTAATGAGTAGTATGCAAGCTAATTGACATGAGAGTGTAATTAGGTTAATTACTATATAGTGTGTAGTTTACTCGAGAGAGGAATACATGCTAGGTTAGATTTAATTGACAATATAATTGATTGGTTATTATATTGGGGGATTTTAATGATTCATATGCTTAAAAAATTGGGGGATTAAGTATTCCTAGATTTGTTTTCATAAATCTTCTTATTTGCCAATTTTGAATTAATTAATTACTATTATTTATTTTTAATTTTGTTAATTTTGCATTCTAAAAGAAAAAAATAAAAAATTGATTTTTACTTTTTAGTTTAAAAATTTGTTTTTAATAATATAATCTCTATGAGAATTATCTTTCTTATCATTATATTACTTGTTACAATACATATACTTACATATTCATTGCACACAATTTGTGTTGATAGGCATGCCACATGTTGTCACGTGATTCATCCATTCTTTCCATCGATGCATCGTGCAATATATATCCATGAATCATAGTGCACCACATGGTGGTGACTCAACAAGCGTTGACCATGACCAGTCAACCGCACTATGCATTGAATATTGATTTTTCCAATGATTTCCCTGTGCCATATGTCACGAATCCATTGGCCAACGAAGTTTAATTTTCTTTTTTAATCTCTGGCCTTAACTTGGAGTTGATCTGACAGTCCATATTCTATTTGAGCCTAATTAGCCAAATATTATTAATTTTTTATTAGTTTTTGGAGCTAAAAAGAGAGAAAAATATAGAAAGATTCAAAAGAAGATGCAATTTTGGTAGAGATTCAAGGGAAGATTGGTGCTACAATTCAAGAGATTAATTGTATTTATTCTTTTTCCCTTTTTTATCAATTGTTATGTCTTTCTTTATAAAAAAATATGAGCTTTATGAAAAAAATTATGTCTAGCTAATTTATTATTCTACGGGTCTTATGAATCTAATTTTTTACATAAGATGATCTAATATTTTGCCCCAATTATGATTCTAATTTAATTATATTATTTAATCTAATTTTTATGCTATTAATTGTTTGGCCAACAATTGATCAATAAAGGAAATTAAATAGATTTGAGAGAATTATTTATTATTTGTCTCAATTAAATAACATGTATAATTTCTAAGCATAGATGTAAGATTCTTATATAGGTAATCTATAATTGATGAACTTAAAGATTAGTATGCAATTTACTTGACATTAGAGTGTGATTTGGTTAATAATTATATGGTATGTAGTTCACTTAAGAGAGGAATACATGTTAAGTTAAGTTGAATTGATCATGTAATTGAGTGGATTATATTAGGAGGATTTTAGTGATTCACATGTTTAGAAAATTGGGAGATTAAGTATTCCTAGATATTTTCTCATATATTTTCCGAGGTATCAATTTTGAGTTAATTAATTAATGCTATTTATTTTTAGTTCTTTTAATTTTGCTTTCTTAAGTAATAAAAACACAAAAAAAATTGATTTTTACTTTTTAGTTTCTAATACCATAATATATTCATTTAGACGATCTTTCTTATCATTATATTACACGTCGCAATATGTATACTTGAGTATTCATTATACACAATTTGTGTCGATTAGTGAGCCAATGGTTTGATTGAATAACATGAATTAAATCCCTAGGTCAAAGGTTAATTACAAAATTATCCTTAAAAGTACTTAGAAGAGCTTAAAAACATAAGAAAAACATAGTAAAAATACTAATTGGCTCAAGTAAAAATTAGGTTAATTTTGAAAAATTGGTCGTTCAATCGATTTAGACTTATCTTGAACAATCAATTATGACGAATTGATCAATCTAGTCAAGCTCGATCGATCAACTTTCGATAGTTTAATCGATCTAGTTAAATCTTGATCACTCTAGTAAAAAAATTAATTAATTTAGAAATAATTAGATCAATTTAGTCATTAATCTCAATTGATCAAGTTTATGCTTCGATTGATTTAATTATATTAAAAATTAATTCAGCCAATTTTGATTAAGCTCGATTGATCTAGTTACCACTCAATCAATTGAGCAACATATTTGAACAATGTTCCTATGTTTCTAATATGAAATCTAATGTGCATGGGAACATAAATATACATGAGATGTGAATGTTGAGGCTTGATAGTTTATTGGTCTTGAAAATATTCTTGAAAGACACACCTTGAAACAAATATTTCATACAAATATTTTGTTCATGAATATCACTAAAACTCACAAACCTTACAATCTCCCCTTTGGCATATTCAAGTGACAAAACTCTCTCTTACTATATAACACTTATAGGAAAAAAATACATAGTTGTGAAACTATCCTACGATCTAATGAGCCATCTTCGCTAGAATCTTGATAGCTCTTATTTATACTGAAAAAAACACCAACAACCAAACAACTCATTTCAAAGGACTCATTGTTCACAATAGTTCAGTGTATCTAATAATAGAATAGTGAATAATGTTCAAGATCAAACAAATTATACACATTTAAAAAAACTCCCCCTATTTGAAATATCTCAAAAAAATTCAAAGTAATTCAAAAATAAAAATCTCCCCTTAAATTAACTATCCCTTTTTGAGACCAATTTTTCTCCTCCTTGTTGTCATACGAATAAACAAATATAAACAAGAGATAAAAATAACCAAATGAATCAAACATGAAGTAAAGATGAAAATATTTATTTTTAGCAAATGGTGGTAGATTAATTCAAACATGACTATAACAATACACACATAAGAAAAATTAATTTATGTTCATGGTATAACTAGCCATTAACAACATAAACATATGTAAGCAATACACACAAACATGATCACACATATAGTGACATATCAACAGTCACTAATAGTATGTCAATTAATCCATTTATGATTAGTTGTAAAAAATTTACAGAAAAAGTATCACCAATCATGAAAAAATTACAGTTGAATTCAAACTTATACAAAATAAAATTTTACTCAAAGATAACTTTAATCAATATTTTTTTTGTTTTGTATTCCCTACTTGTATTATTATTATTTTTTTTTGTGAGGGCTTGGTTACTTATTTTCTATTTGTATAAATATTTGTGACTCTTTCTTTTTGTGCATGAAATTACTTTTATATTTTTCTTTTTCCTTTAATATTTGAAGGAAATATGCACAAGATAAAAACCTAAAATGATGACTTTCACACTATTTGTGAGGTATCCTTTTTTGCTCACTGTGATAGCATTTACACACCATAGTAGGTAGCCCATTCAAAACTGGGTGTCTCTCTATAGTAGCATTTAATAAAGTCTAAGATGGGGCTCATACATAATTCTAGCAATCAAGGTTATCTAAGTTCCTAAATACTCACATAATTAATCACAAATTTCATGCATGACATACATATATGTTTAGTGAGTGTGTGAATAGGATCATGTTGACATCGATCACTAGATGCAAAAGATATATCAGTGCATAAGTCATATTATTGGGTCTTAAAGACATAGTCAAAAGTATGAAGGTGGTATGTAATGTTCATGTTAATGTTAAAGAAATCTACTTCCCACCTTCTTTTTAAAACTAAAGAAACATCAATAAAAATAAAAATAAACACAACTAAAGATCTTCACTAATTAAGTACTCAACCAAAAGTATCTAGGTAAAACAATAAAAAATGATGGTAAGGTGACTAGAAAGAGACAATCTTTCCAAACACAAACTTTTTAAAATTTCAATTTTTTTATATCTTTAGGTTGGAAATCAACTACCTTAGCTATCACTGGCATATTCTTGGATTCACCTTTAGATTTTCCATTCATCCTAAATGAAGATGCAACATGCATGGTAGGATAATGATAATTAGCCCTATAACTAAATGCATTGAATTTCATTTGTCTCGTTAAGCCAACAATTTCATGCTTTCTAGTAGGATTTTTGAACATGTTATCATAATTTTCATTCATCCTAGAATATGATGCAACATTCATAGATGGATGGTGGTTATGATTCCTACTATATGAAGCATGAAAAGTATTATTACATACAGGAACATTTATCAAAAATTAACACTTTGGCCTAATATGACCTTTCCTACCACAATGATGACAAACATGCAGGCATAAACTTAATAGATTTTTCAATCATAGGTACAATTTTTTTATGTATAATGGGTAACATAAGTTGTAGGGTTAAAGGTCTTACAGAGGTGGTTTTTTATATTGAAGGAGTGGAGCTCTCATCCTTATAACCAATGTCATATGTATCATATGAGGAGGGAAAGTTTGAAGGTTAGACAAATTTAGGTGATTTTGAAGAAGATAGAATAGTGTACTCGTCTACATATCCTAGCCCCCTATTGTCTCCAACTAGCTTTCCATAATCCAGAACTTTGTTCAATCTTTCAACTCCAATTGTTAACCTCATTAGTGTTTCCTTTGATTGTTCAAATTCCTATAAAAGATTCTTGTTTTTCAGTTTAAGATCTTCAAGACTTGAACTCAAAATTTAGCACGTTCAAACAGTTCAATTTTTTTTTTCTATAATTGAGGAGTTTATTTCAAAGTATTTAATTTTTCATTTAGTTTAGCTACTTCCTTTTTGCATCTTACATAATCTAATAATATTTCATTAATACTAGTGACATTAAATTGGTTGAGTAGAAATTCAGCATCACTTTCCTCATCATTTGAATCAATGTCAAACATACTAAATTGTCTACCTACAACTGAAGTAAATTCGAAATGGTTGTTGTCTGATTCAAGTAGATTGTCGTTCTCACTTTCAGAGTCAGTAGGTGTAGCATTGAAATCTCTTCAAGCTTGGTTCTTTTTGTTTGTACAGTCAACCGCAATGACCTAGGCATATTAAGTGTTTCTAACTAGTGACCTGCACTGATAACAAATGAAAGAAAAAGATTTGTTTAGCTACGAATCGTGTTAGCTAGAGGGGATAGATAGATAATTCGTAAAATAACATCAAATTAAAATTTTATAGAATGACCAAGAATGCAATCATATGTAAATAATGTAATATGGAAATATAAAAATCAACACATGAAATTTTTAGGTGGAAACAACCTAGGTCATACCAATGACCTAAGAGGAAAACTACTTGTCTACCAGATCACCTAACTATCCACTATGAAAAAAAGATTCAAGTACAAGAATAGGACACAAACTACCCACCAAGGCAATGCCCCTAATTAATCTACTCATAAGCCACTGATTTTATCATAGTCTCTACAAGCAAGGTATTTGAATCTAGACCAATGTTCCAATAACTTGAGTCACACAAGCAATCGAACCCATAGAACTTGCACATAAAAGATTAGCACAATAATACAAGTGTAAGTGTGTATCCTAGAGTAGATTCAATAATAAATAACCCTAACTAGATGATTTAATAAATCAATAGATAAAATAAAATCAACTAGGAATCCTAGAATAATCAGTTAAAAGCACATTATTATAAATATTGTAGGCTTGTTAATTTATCAAACATAGTTACAAATGTTTGACAAATCAATTCAATGAAAAAGAAAACTTAAAAATCTTTTATAAAACAATGAGAAGGATATTAAGATGTAGAAAAGAATGCTTGAATGTGGTTGCTAAAATTATGAGCCAATGGTTTGATTAAATAGCATGAATTGAAACCCAAGATCAAAGGTTAATTATAAAATTGTCTTTAAAATTATTTAGAAAAGCTTAAAAACATAATGAAATACTAATTGGATGGAATAAAAATTATGTTAATTTTGAAAAATCAACCACTCGAGCAATCTATACTTATCTTGATCGATCGAGTATGGCCGCTTGATTGATCTAGTGAAGCACGATCGATCAACTATGAATTGTATGATCAATTTATTTAAATCTCGGTCACTCTAGTAAAAAATTAATTAATTTATAAATAAGTTGATCGATCTAGTCATTAATCTTAATCAATCTAGTTCTTGATTGATCGAGTTAATGTTTTAATCAATCTGGTCATATTAAAAATTAATTCAGCCCATTTTAGTTAAGCTCGATCGAGTGCGATCAATTTAGTCACCACACGATCACTCGAGTGACCTATTTAAACAATGTTTCTATATGTGTAAAATGAAATCTAATGTGTACGGGAATAGAGATACACCTGATATGTGATCTTGAGGCCCAATAGTTTCTTCGGCTTGAAAATATTGTTCAAAGAAACACCTAGAAGCTAATGTTACATACAAATATTTTGTTAACTAATATCATCAACATTCACAAACCTTATAGTCTGCTTGTTTGTTTGTCTTCCAAATTATGACATGGAAGACTAAGGTTACCTATGTAGGTTAAATAACATAGATCATATACCCTTTTTACAAATTAATTTCAAGCATAGTGAGATTTGTGTAGAGGTAAAATGACTACGTCATTTTTTCAATCAATTGAGAAGAACATGGAAACCCTTATTTTAAATCATATTGATCTATGTGATTTGAAATTTGTTTGAACAAGAGATGATAATAAGTATTTATTTACTTTTGTTAATGGTAGCATGAAATACTACTATTTGTATTTTCATAAAAGCAAAGATGAATCTATAATGGAATATATTCTTTATAAAGATGAAGTTGAACCAATTCAATAGAAAAATCAAGATGTTGTGAAGGTAATCATGGTGGTAAATATTAAGCACCGTTTGGTGAATGCCATGCACAACATAGAAGTCACAAGAGATACCACATGAGTTATTTAAAGGGAGGTACCTTCCTATGGATACTTATGTCTGTGAATTGTCTTACAAAATTAATTATATCTACACTTAAGAAAGTTAAGATAGATTTGGAAACAATAGATTGCATTTTATTGGATATGCAAATCATATAAGTTTTTATCAATTTCTTGTGCATGTGTCAAAATAACACAAGAACTTTAAATTGGAATCAAGAAGTTCATTGTTATTTGAACATGTATTTGCTTGTAAGTCCCAAGGGAAATGAAGTTCATCTAAACAAATTTATATGACTATGAATGGCGATAGTTAGGACCAAGACAATTATGTTAGAGGACACAAAGATGATTATATCACCTTGTGTCTTTTTGTTGATGATACACTAATTTTAGGTAGTAATGATCAAATGATAAAACTTACCAAGAATATGTTGAATTCAAGGATTGACATGAAAGATGTAGGACTAGTTGGTGTTATTTTGGGAGTTAAGATGTAAAGGATATCCAAGGGTTTCATTCTAAGTCAATCTCACTATATTGACAAGATACTTAAGAAATTCAACAAAGGTAATTCTAGAATTATTAAAATAGATGTAGATGTAAATCTAAATCTATCTAAGAATAGAGATGAGTGTGTGTCTCAACTTAAATATTCTAGAGTAATAGGAAGTCTTATGTACTTGATGAGTTGTACAAGACTAAACATAGTTTATGTTGTAAGTAAACTTATTAGGTATACTAGCAATCTAGAATCTGATTATTGGAAAGGTATTAAAGATTGCTTAAATACTTAAGATACACACATATCTATGGATTGCACTACATAAGATATCCAACTATATGAAAAGGATAGAGTGATGCAAACTAGATATCTAATATGGAAGACTCAATGTCCACCAATGGATAAGTGTTAAAACTGGGTGGTACAACTATTTCATGGAAGTTCTCTCATTAGACTTACATAGCTAAATCTTTGATGGAATTAAAGTTCATCACTTTGGATAAATATGGTAAAGAAGCCAAATGGTAATGAAATTTCTTAGAAGATATTCCTAAGTGGGTGAAGCCTTTGCCTATAATATGCATCCATTGTGATAGTCAATTGGCTATTAACAGGTCATAGAGTAAAGGATAACATAGCAGATCTGTTAACTAAAAGGGTTAAATAGAGACTTATAATTAGTTGAGACTTCATTAAAGGGATAAATGAATAATGATTTGTAAAGAAAACCCAACATAATTGACTAGATATCTCAAGATTTAAGTTCAAAGGGGAAGACCTAGTTGTAAAAACCTAGTGAGATCACTCTGGGGGTTTATCCTCAAGTCCATTCCATGATGAAAAATAGTGATACACGTATGATCAAGGTTAAGTTAAAAGCTTTTTATGATTTGTACGAAGAAAATACTGAGTGGAGTACTACGGGTTACTCTTTACGGAATACTCTTATTGACAAAAGATCACTTATATGAAAGAGAAGTGAGGCCGCTTCTAAAGGAAATTATCTGGCTCAATTCTTTAGAAACTCTTATAGAATTAGGGGTATATTTATGGCCAAAATGAACATAAAATTGAGAACTAGATTGTATCAAGAAAGATTCCTATGATTTTATGTAATTATAACGGTAGAATGCCACGATTTCATGCAACACTTGCTTGGGATATATGCTCTAAAAGGTTGCAAAGAAATCAAACATATCTGCTACAAAGGCTACACACAAGTATATCTTATATCCCTTAGAGTTTGAGTTATACCCAATGAAGACGAATGCCTCAATATTTTCATCGAGCTTGTTTTCAGTCTCATCTGATACACGAGTGTAGGCTAAGCTTCCAAATACTCTTAGATGGGAAATGTGGGCTTTCTTCCACTCCATGCTTCTTGTGGTGTCTTTCCCCAAACACTTCTTATTGGAGATTCATTGGATAGATAGATTACACATACCACTCTTTAGCCCAAAACTCCTTTGGAAATTTCTTGCTCCTAAACATGCTTCATGATGAGTACTTAAAAAGCACTAAAATTATCATGATTTAATGCACTTTAATTGATTAATTAGATTTATATTTGTATGATTTTATCATATAATTTATATAAATTTGTCTTTTCATAATCACGGGTATTTTTATTTTTTTTCATGTATTTTTGTACAAACATAATTTAAAGACTCGAAGAAAAAAATATTGGATGCAATAAATCACAAATATGTTAAAAAATGAGGAAAATTCAAAAAATGGAGAAAATGACAAAATTGCCAAAATCTCGCATCAAAGCCACCCATACTGTGTCAACGCCTATGCGCACCTAGGCCATGTTAGCTCCTACATGCGTCAATTCCATGTTAGTGCCAGCACATACCATACCGCCCATATCGTGTAAGAACTTGTCCCTATGCTCTCCATGTTATGCCTATGCCCTCACACACGTGCCATTTTTGTCCAAATGTGTCAAAGAACCATTTTTGAGATAGTTTTCCACTTTTTTTAGCATTTTCCTCACCTATAAAAGGACTCTCTTCCCCATTGTAAACAGACACACAAAAAAATCATATTTTCTCTCTCTAGCTTTCTCTCTCCAGAAAACTTTCTTAGTTTTTTAGTTTTAAAGTTCTTACTAGTTATGTTTTTTGTAAATTTCTAGTTCTTGATTCAATAAATGGAAATACAAATCCGTTTAGAGGTTTTCCAAAAATGGAATTAGGGTCAAAATTCTATAAGGATTATTTTGAGGTATAATTTTAAAATTAATTCTTTACAGTTATTTTTATGTTTTATTTTTATATGTTATATTTAATTTATCTGTAATTAAATTTAACATGTTTGGATGTTTGTAAACATGATATAATAATAACATTATTATGCTTGCGAAATATTAAATATATAAAACATTTCTATAAAATAAATTGATTTTGTTTTTATTCAAAATTTTATATTAAGGATGTTAAAGAGAAATATATTATTTTTTATTACAAACTTAAATATGATAATTAGATTTTAAGGTTTAAGTATCCAGCCTGATTTAGAGTAGTGTTCTTTTATTTCTTGGTACAATCGCCTGGTAATTAGAGTGAAATTCTATTTCAAAAGTTTTTATAAGAATTATTATTTGAAATCTTTTTGACAACATATTTTCAATAATGATTTTAAAACATAAAAGTTAGTACTCGAATAATTAAATTCTTAGATTTAATTATGACATCTTGAATAAAGTCTAATTAACTTACTCTTCCTAAAGTTGTGATTAGATGGTTTGCTATTTTCTTAGAAATAAAGCTAAAATTTAATACTTAATTAATTAATAGGCTCTCCCTAGTATATTAGTTAATTAATATTAAACAATAGAATTTGGGCCCCACCTAAGGAAACTTGCATACTAAAAAAAGAAAATTAACAAATATCAATTTATATCTTTAATAACCTAAATAATATGAACAAACATAATTAACTTAATTATTATATCCTTAAATACTCTACTCTTATGAATGACAAAATTTTACATTATTTTTTATTGAATCCACATCTATGTTTATTTTTTTATGTTATTAGATTAGAAAACACAAATCAAAATATCGTGACAGGATGTTTAGGATTTAATTCTATTTTTTAAAGTTTGAATAATAAATTCAAAAACTACATATATTTCTTCCTTAGATCGACCTTGGGAGTATACTTGTCATTTTCTATGAAATTATTTGTGCAAATGCGAGAGTTTTATAAATATAAAACCAAAGTATTTGTCGGATCGGTGTTGCTAACTCGATGTCGATTCTGCCCATCAAGTTGTTTGTGCTGTTACCGGGAAAGGAATAGTGTTTTAAGTTATTTATCAAAATTTTGAAAACAAAATTATGTTTTAAATAATTGTGATATTTTGTATTTTTTTTATTTTCAATAAAAAAAATAAAATAATATTTTAAAACAAATTTAAAAAAATTTAAAAAAATTATTTATTTATTTAAATAATGAGCTCTAAAAAATAAATAAGTAATGATAAAAAATACTATACGAAATTATTTTTGAAAAAAAATATTAACTTAATTCTTAACTTAGATTTTAATTATTAACCCAACTATTTTTTTATTAATTTTTTTAATGATTAACTATTTTAGATTATATTAATTTAAAAAAATAACTATATAATAGCATAAAAAGTAAATATCTAAGGGATTTCTATCTAAAAGACTAGTTCTTAAAAGCCTTTATACCACTAGTCTTTCCTCGAAACATTGTTCTGTCTAGGAGGATGGTTTTTAAAAAGGTTTTACCCCACCATTCTTTCCTGGGAACACTATTGGTTAATACTAATTATGTTATTTTTAACTTAAAGATTAACTTAACTTGATTATTTAGTATTTTTGTATTAAATACTATGTATATTTTCTCTAAATATTTGGTATGGTTATTTTATTATTCTCTTTTTTCTTGACAAGTGTTTTAAATTTACGCTTTCAATAGTCTATGTATGATAGGAGATCCTTAGGAAACCTTCTTACACCATACATAGATAATATTCATAAATTTAAACAACTACCCACAAGGTTAGATTCTAACCATCAACCTATTTTTGAGCCAAACACAGAACCAAGCTTAATCCTCTACTAGAACCAATAGAAATGGGAGAAAATCCACAATGAAGAAGTTTGCATGTCCAGTAATTGGCATGGAAACTGTTGCTATCCAACTGGGTGAGGTTGTTTGAAGGAGAAGGCCAAAGCTTGGTTGATGTCACTCCTCTCATATTCTTTGATGACCTAGGAAGACGTTTACAACAAATTCAATCGAAAATTATATTCCCACCAAAAAACATCAGAGTTGAGAGAAAATATTGCTACTTTCTCTCAAATTAAAAGAGAATCATTTCATGAAGTTTGGGATAGGTTAAAAATGCTCCCCACTCAATGCCCTCATCACAACTTTCCCTTAATGTTGAAGTATCAATTCTTTTATGATGGACTTATGCAGCAATGCCAGTTTATTGTCGACAACACTACCGAATGAGGTATGGAAGAGAATATAGCCTTAAAGACGTATAACCTCTTTGAAATGTTGGGCACAAATTCCCAACAAAAAAGCACATGAGTGAGAAGATTTGGAGTTTATGAAATCAATTCCAGCAATGAAGTTTAGCAACAACTTTTTCAATTGACCAACCAAGTTTCCCTTCTCACTATGCAAACCAACACTAACAATGAACATTATGATTTGTGTAGCAATATAGGACACAGTATTGAAGCATGTCCATATCAAGAAGAAGCACCAACTGGACTTGAACATGTCAATTTTTTGGAAGTATATCAACATAGACTAAGATTCGATCCTAATTTAAATACCTATAATCTTGGATGAATAAATCATCCTAACTTCTCTTAGAGGTGAAACAACCCTTATTTCACCCAAAGCTTAAATTAGTTAGGCCAGCAATTCCACCAGCTCATTCCAAGAAGCCATCTCAGTAAACCAACCCTAGAGCACAACATGAATTCTTTTATTCAAGTCTACAGAGATAACCAATCTAAAACCAATCAATGGTTGAACTTTGTGGAAGCTTTTTTCAAAAAGGTGGAAGTCCAAGTGTAATAGTTAGTTGAGCATTTGAAAAAAAAAGCAAAGACTAATTGAATGGTCAAATTCGATCAAATAAATTCAATGAAGAGAAGACATTGAGTTTTTCATTCTGAAATCTCCAAGAAACGTCTTATTCTAAGATGATAAATTTTAGTCCTAAGCAAGTGGTACCATTTTAAAAAAGACAAAAAAAAATAAGGATTCTCTCTCTAGCTTTCTCTAGAAAGCTTTCTTAGTTTTTTTAGTTTTAAATTTCTTCTCTTTATGAGAAGAACTAGTTATGTTTTTGTAAATTTCTAGTTCTTGATTCAATAAATGAAAATACAAATCCATTTTGAGGTTTTCCAAAAATAGAATTAGCGTCAAAATTCTATAAGGATTCTTTTGAGGTATAATTTTAAAATGATTTTTTACAGTTATTTTTATGCTTTATTCTTATATGTTATATTTAAAAATTTAATATGGATGTCTGTTTATAAACATGGTATAATAATGTTGTTATTCTTGCAAAATATTAAATAGATAAAACATTTCTACAAACTAAATTGATTTTGTTTTTATTCAAAATTTTATATTAAGGATATTAGAGAGAAATATTATATTTTTTATTACAAACTTAAATCTAAAAATTAGACTTTAAAATTAAATTATTCGGTCTGATTTATAGTAGTACTCTTTTATTTATTGGTACAATTACCCGATAGTTATAGTGAAGCTCTATTTCAAAAGTTTTTATAAGTACTATTATTCGAAAATGTATATTCACAACATATTTTCAGTAATGATTTTAAAAATTGAAAGTTATTACTCGAATAATTAAATTCTTATGTCTTAGTATGAGTGCTTGAACCCATAGGATTTAGTAAATTGAGAGTATTGACTTGTGGGGAGTAGTGTCGAAACGAATTTAGATTCCTAACACTAGAATTGGGTGAAGTGAAAACAAAACATTTTTAATTAAAATATGAGTGATTTTCGACTAATTATTGTAGTAAATCATGAATGTTTAAGAAATTAGGATAATATATGCTTAGAGGTTTTAATTATAAAACTTAAATGAAATTTTAAGCATGAAATGTTTTGTGTTTAATTTTACTTTGTTATTTTTACTTGTTCTACTTGTTTTTATTTTTTTAATTTTATTTCAAAAATTGTATTATTTAGTTTAATGTTTATGGGTATCATTACTAAAAACCCACCCAAGACTTAAACTTGTCCATTAGGACAACCTAAGGGTTTAAAGGATTGTTGGATACGCTAAATACAACAGTGTCAATTCATGGAAGTGATTTATGATAGTTTAATTTTTAGTTTAGTTTTTACCATTTCTCTTGCTAAGGGACTAGCAAGAAGCTGGTTGGGGTTATGATGAGTGCTTAAAAAGTACTAAAATTATCATGATTTAATATATTTATATTTGTATGATTTTATCATATATTTTATATAAATTTGTCTTTTCGAAATCACGTGTATTTTTATTGTTTATCAGGTATTTTCGTTCAAAAATAATTTAAAGACTCAAAGAAAAAATACAAGATGCAATACATCACAAATATGTTAAAACAATGGATAAAGGGAAAAAACTGCCCAAATCCCACGTCAAAGCTGCCCATGCTATATCAATGCCTACATGCGCACATGTTGTATCAACACCTGCGTATCATACCGCTCATTCCTCTACGGGTGCCCATGACATGTCAAGCCTTTCCTTGCGCGACATATCGTGTCAAATCCCCCACATGCATGCCATTTTTTTCCAAACAGTTCCAAGAACAATTTATGAGATATTTTTCCATTTTTTTATCCTTTTCCTTACCTATAAAAGGATCATCTCCCCCATTTTAAAAAAGACATAAAAATAAGGATTCTCTCTCTAGCTTTATCTAGAAAGCTTTCTTAGTTTTTTTAGTTTTAAATTTCTTGTCTTTATGAGAAGAACTAGTTATGTTTTTGTAAATTTCTAGTTCGTGATTCAATAAATAAAAATGCAAATCCATTTTGAGGTTTTTCAAAAACAAAATTAACGTCAAAATTCTATAAGGATTCTTTTGAGGCATAATTTTAAAATGATTTTTTTACAGTTATTTTTATGTTTTATTCTTATATGTTATATTTAAAAATTTAATATGGATGTCTGTTTATAAACATGGTATAATAATAACGTTGTTATTCTTGCAAAATATTAAATAGATAAAACATTTCTACAAACTAAATTGATTTTGTTTTTATTCAAGATTTTATATTAAGGATATTAGAGAGAAATATTATATTTTTTATTACAAACTTAAATCTGAAAATTAGATTTTAAAATTTAATTATCTGGTCTGATTTATGGTAGTACTCTTTTATTTGTTGGTACAATCACCCGATAGTTAGAGTGAAACTCTATTTCAAAAGTTTTATAAGTATTATTATTTGAAAATGTATTGACAACATATTTTTAGTAATGGTTTTAAAACTTAAAAGTTATTACTGAGACAATTAAATTCTTATGTTTAATTTGGACGCCTTCAATAAAGTCTAATTAACTGATTCCGCCTAAAGCATTGATTAGATGGTTTGCTATTTTCTAAGAAATAAAGTTAAAATTTAATACTTAATTAATTAATAGGTCTCACCTAAGTATATTAGTTAATTAATATTAAACAAAAAAATGTGGATCTTGCCTAAAGTTACTTTCATACCAAAAAAGAGAAAATAAAAAAATATCAATTTATATCTCCAATAACCTAAATAATATAAGCAAGTATAATTAACTTAATTATTATATCTTTAAATATTTTACTGTTATGAATGATAAAAATTTGTATTATTGTTTATTGAATCAATATCTATGTTTATTTTTTTATATTATTAGATTAGTAAACACAAATCAAAACATAGTGACAAGATATTTAGAATTTCATTTCATTTTTAAAAGTTTGAATAATAAATTAAAAACCGCATATATTCCTTCCTTAGATCAACCTTGGGAGTATACTTGTCATTTTCTATAAAATGATTCGTGCAATTGCAAGAGTTTTACAAATATAAAACCAAAGTATTTGTAAGATCGATGTTGCTAACCCGATATCGGTCCTGCCTATCACTTCATACTATATCGAGGATCATTTTATTCTTCCTTTCTACCACTCCATTTTGTTTGAGGGATCTTGGAATAGTTATAAGATGTCTAATTCCATTTTCTTCACAAAATTCATGGAACTCCTTAGAAATGAATTCTCATCCTTGATCCCTCATCCACTTTCTTTCTCCATTATTGCTTTAAACTTCTTGAATACTTCAAGTACTTTAGATTTTGTTTTTAAGAAATACACCCATATTTCTTTAAAAATTATCTATAAAGAGAATGAAGTAATTAATGTGACCGAGAGAGCCTTCCTTTATCAAGCCGCACATATCAGTTTGAATGAGTTTTGATGGATTTTGAGCTTTTAAGCTTGACTCATTCAAAAATCTTTTTCTGCAATGCTTCTCAAGTAAACATCCTTCACAAAGTTGGTCTGGATGATTAATGCATGGTAACCCTCTCACCATTACAATAGCTCTAGTCCTCTAAAATTGAGATTCCAAATCAAAGATGTCATAACCACGGTGCATCATTACAATAAGCTTTAAGACATTTTTCTACACCGTTTTGAATATTTAGTAGGAACATTCTATTTCTTAACATTGGCACCTTGGTGATCAAATTACTTCTATCATCTATTATTGAAAGACTACCATCTTTCATGTGAATATCACTATCATCTTTCAAGTGAATATCATATCCTTTTCTCTAAAAGTTGACCCAAACTCAAAGTATTAATTTTCATTTTGGGCATATAGTAGACCATTGAAATAACTTTATGTCTATTATTATTCAACCAGATTATGATTTTACCTTTTCCTTTCACTGAGATCTTCAATGGGTGGAGACTGTAGGGTTGACCTATGGATTTTCCTTCCTTTTGTCGCATTTCACTCAAAGGATTAAACAAAGATAGTGCATTAAGCACTTTTGTAAGAACCAACTTGATCCTCTTCCACAAGAATACTAGATAAGGGAACCACATTCGCTGTAATAAGTCATATGAACCAAAACTCTATTAATAGATAAGAACACATTCCAACCAATTCTCCAAAAAAAACAATTTGAATCAAATTCGAACAAGTAACTAATCCTAACATTTAGTCCTTAAGAGACTTACCTTTAGTTTTTGGAGTAGGTTGTTGTATTGGGAATGGAAAGCTAAGTGTGATGTTGAAATCAACTATGGGATTTCGATATGAATAGCTTGGGTATTAATGATCCCACCATCATGCATTGTATATGTTAGAATGTAGATCATATCTAGGCCTCTAACTTTCAAATCCACCCATAACATTAGTGTGATCCATGTTGTGTTATTGATGCTCAAAGTATGGTACAAGAAATTCATTTTATGTATGGTATGTTACATTCATATGTGTATCTTTTTCCTAACATGGAACACTTTTAAGAGAAATAGATCATATGAAAGGTGAATAAAAATAAATAAAATAAAGTAAACCTAAACCTAAAAATCAAAACAATAAACAAAAGATAAAAAAAATTAAAAATTAACATTAGAAAAAAGTAGTAATTATTAGTAAAATTGTTAAACCAATTCCTAGAAATTATGTAAAAAAATTGACACAATTGAGAACACATAAGTATACGTGATCATGTACAAGTGACAGATAATTTAAGGACAAGGGTTGTCTTACCCACAAGGATTGGTAACAATATTTACTCTTAATTACTAGTTTTTTAGTAAATTAAGAAAAATTTATGAAAATGGGGTTTTTGGTGTTTTTGAAGATAATAACATAAAATAATAAAAGTAAATTGCACAAAAATGATGAGAGATGTGTGATTATGGGACTATCCTTATCGCTATCCTACAATTTAATTAATTATGTCATGAATGTAAATTAATTTCTAAATTTCTAAATTAATTTTATAATTTAAAACAATTCTTGAGTTCTTAACTTTAGCTTTAGAAGTCTAGTCCATAAGACTTCTCACATTTTCTTACTTTGTAAGTGATTTAGAATACCATAAATTAACCTAAATCTTAAATAACCTAGAAGTACTCTTACTAGATTTAATTCATTTATTGCATTAAGATTTTAAAAGTGATAACTAAATTAGGTAAGATTAGATCAATCATTAACATTTAGGAAATGTGTTCAATTCTACTAGTGATAGCAGCCACAAGATACTATTTTGAATAAAAGAATTAGCGATTACATACTAATATTTTAAACTATATATAAACATATTCATTCAATAAACTAGTTGATCATCCTAATTCATAACATGCATAATCATGACATTCAAACAAAGAATTGAACACATCAAGAATGAAGAATTGGAATTAAAATTATTCATGACATTAAATTATTAAATCATAGCCTAAAATTTGGAATTATCCACAATCACAATGAATATTTAACAAGACATGGAACTTATAAAATTCATAACAATAACTAAATATTTTATCATAAAGAAGAAAAAGGTAGAAAAAGAATTTGAATTAGATGAATTATTAGAGCTAAAGGAACCAAAACAATCAATTGTCACTTGTTCTTGAATCTCTGTTGAAAGTTTTTACAATATTGTATTGAATTTAATTTTTTAAGTTTTCTCAATTTTCATGCAATTTTGATATTAATTGCAATTTATGGGACGTTTGTGTATTTATACGAGAAAATTCTTGTTTAGAGTTAGATTCGGATCTATATTCCAGGAAAATCATGTGAGATCACAAAAAATTTCGTTGGGATAATATTTCTAGTGACATTTATCAATTGATGGGAATAAGATTGAAAAATGACTGCATGGGAAGTTGGGAAAGCTAGAGATCCGAAGAAATATGGGTCATATGGGGTAGGTGTAGCAACAATGTGTTGCATAAGGCTAGCGTTGGGCGAATGACACACACAGTGGACATCATTTGTGCCAGGGAGGCTGAAACAACTCCATTTTGGTTTTCTTCTTTGTAAGCACATCCATGGTCTGTCTAAGTACATCCATATGAGCTAAGTACATTCTCGTATCTTTTTTAGTACATCTACCTATCAAATAAAAATCCCAATTTTAACTCATTAATATATATATATAAATTTAAAAGAATTGATATCTAAAAATGTATATAAAATAGCACTTATTACTTGAAATTACTATAATAACAATCATAAAAGAAGTTCAATAGTGTTGGCACAATCATAACCATTGGTTAGGATGAGTATTTAGTATAAATAGGAATGGTCTTTCTAATTTGATCTGTATCAAATTAAAATTTAAGAATCAATAAAGAGTCTTCCCTTCTACTAAATTATCCTTGTTTCCTCTTCTCTTCCAACATTTCTTAAAACCTTCTAAAGCCTTCATCTTCTAAAAACAATGACCAAATATATTATTTGGATTCTTCATGGCATAAAATCTTTTCCACCCTTAAAGAGATCATGAATGAGTAAGTAACATTACTATAACTTGCATTCAACTTGTCTTATGTTTTCCATTACTTCTGACATAAATTATTAATTTAATTAATTGATTTGATTTGTAGAACATGCATTTTATTCAATGCTACAAAGGAAGAGTAAGCCAACAACATATTGATCTTCAATGGTGGTATATAGTTTCAAATTCTCATACTTATAAAGTTCAAGTTTTTACCTTACTAATTATTATGAAATCAAAAATTAGTTTGTTTTCCTATATTATAAATAGTACTCTAGGCAAGATGATGACTTAAAATTATTGACAAGTAATTTAATATGAAACTTTCATATTTTTATTATGTATATGATTTTGTATGATATTTTCTTTATTATTTAATAATTTATTATTATTATTATTATTATTATTATTATTATTATTATTATTATTATTATTATTATTATTATATATATATGTATGTATGTTATAATTTACTTGAAATGTTAACATAAATATGTTTTTATAAAATTAGATTTGTATGATAGTCTATTTATATATTTATAGTACTGTTGCATTCTGTTTTATATATATGTAGGCTGTTATGGTAATTTATACATGTATATATTACAAAAAAATTATATATATATGGCTACGGTTTTGGTTAAAATCACAACTATAAATAACACTTTAGCCATAGCTCTATCAAAAATTGTGGTCTTATCTACGCATATAGCCATTATTTTTAAAACAATTGTGGCCCTATCTAAACTTTTAGCCATGATTTTTAAAAAAATATGAACAAAGATAAAAAAAAATATTGACATTATTGATATTTTATGGCCATGATTTTTAACAAAAATCATGGCCAAAAAGGAATACCCAATGGTCAATCCGCCTTTGGCCACAGTTTTTTCAACCGTGGCAAAAGAGTTATGACCATGGTTAAAATAATCTCCTATTGTAGTGATAAAGAATGAATTATCTCCATTTATGTGATCAGAACACCCATTGTCAAAGTACTAGCATTCAGTAGTTTGAGCTTTAAGAACAATATGAACAACATTGCACCTTATATCAGGAGAATCACTACAACTAATCTGAGAGGACTTCTACTCTTCTAGAAGCATATCAAGCTCATTCAAAATGATCAATGTTTAATTTGTGAAACTTATTGATTGATTGAACATGTCTTCAAAATATTTCAAAAACTTCTTGTCAATACATTTTGCTTCATCTTCTGTAGGAGCAAGAGAGATAAAATCTAAGGAATCCAAAATAGGGGAAAGATAATAACTATTGGCACTAAAAGCATCTAAAAGATAATCATATATGTCATCAACTTGAGCATTAGATGCATAAAAAATAAGAAGGAAAGGAATAAGGTAACTTGATCATCAACATATCCAAGACTTCTCATGTGTCACCATGAAACTTTTAAATTTTTAGCATCTAATCAAGATGTTCAGCACCTAGAGACAACTTACTAATTGTTACTCAAGTTACTTTCCTTTCAGTATCCATTTGTTTATTAGAAAGGTATTCTACAATCTTTACTTTGTCTATCAGACAGAATTCCAATAACTTCATTACTTTCAACTTCAAGTCTTTCTAGGAAATTACCAATCTATGCATCTTGGTCATTTAACAAGGATTCAAGGCAAGCTTTTTCATTCTCAAGAACAAAGATCTCATGCTCCAAATAAGCAAGATTCTTAAACTTTTCTGACGAAGTATCCAAAACTACTGGCATAAAGGATCTTTTCATATTTTCACGTTCAATAGACTTCTTAAGATCACAAATGTAAGACAAATGCTTCTCATTATCACACAAGATAATTTTGAGAGACTTTATATGGTTGTCTAATCGTAGATTTAAGTCTTCTATGACCTTCATACCATCTAGAGTGACATTCAAAAACTGTCTCGAAAGATCCAAGTGATCCTTTTCCTTTTCTTTTAAGTTATGATAAATCCTAATCATATTCTTCTTTAGCTTTAAATTCTCATACACTAATTGATCATATATCTCTTAAAGACAATATTCATCATCACTATCCACATGTAAAACCCCTAATTTTAGTATAAATAATTAAAGTACCCAAAAAGAAATTTTAAATAGTGTTTTACAATGTAAGGATGTAACGAGAAAGTTTCATGTAAAAAATCAAATCGAACGGGAAAAATTGGGTACAACCTTCACCACCACTACTGGAAAGTTCCCTAGCGAGCTCTCTTGGTTGGCTATAAAATGATGGTTGAACCACCCAATTTTCTTACACTTATCCTTTCCCCCTTTCTCCCACACTCTAATACATCTTCTCCCTAAGTTGTTCGAGCTTTTTGGCACAATTTTGAGGTCATTTTGGGAAAGAATATCTGAGTTTTCAAGTTAAGGATTTGAGGTAGGGATTCTTACTCTAACCTTTTAAATTCTTGCATTGTTTTTATAAACAAATTTCCATGCATCATATGTTACAAATAAAAGTGGAAAACTGGATGGCATGCTTTTATTAACAATTTTATAATGTTATAAATGTTGTTTAAAATGAGATACTCATTATAATTTTTTTATTATGCATGCATTGAAAAACAATTGTATATAAAATGAGTATCAAATGTTGTTATGAAATAAACATTGAAAATGTGTTTATACATGCATTATGACAAATGGTTTATTTTGTGGAGAGTTGCTTGTATGTTGCCTTGCAGAGTATGATACCCATAGGTTATTGGCTATGGTAGACAAATTTTGATAGATTGTAAGTACGCGTTTACATCACAAGTATCATGAGAATTTTTTCGTCTATAATGCCTTAGGATTAGACTCATTGGTTATGATTATTGATAATGGATTGTTGCAGTTGTGAATTGTTACAACGGTGGATTATTTTGGAGGCAAATTGTTATGGTTATGGATTACTATGGTGCTCGCAGATGGGCCTTATAGTTGGACCCCCGTTGTTTTTGGACCTTGCGGTCTATTGGGTCTTAGATTTGTTACTACAATTTACATATGGGCACATGTGTTACAGACCCTTAAATGAGGACCCATATGATGTGATTTGATGGATATATATTCCATATGTATTATGGTTGTACATGGGGTCAGAGGTAGGCCCACATGTGTCTTAAAATTAGACCGCGCATGTACCCATGTATTTTGATTATCAATACATATAGGGTTGTATATCATACATTGGATTTATACATCGTGTTTTATATTGCCATGTATTCGGATAAGTGTATTGTACTTTCCCTTAGTTTTCCTAGAAGCAAGGAGGTACATGCAGAATTTATGATAAGAATCTCCTCACTTCGTATAACGATAATGGTACCATGCATTAAATTTCATTAATAAACATCATACATGATTATTTGTTGGAAATGTATAATAGAGTAAACCCTTACTAAGCTAACATAGCTCACCCCATTTTTCCCTTACCTCTAGATTAGGATTTAACAAAGTGGTGCATGACTCATAGATGAGGAAAAAGAAGAGAACTTTAGGTTAAAAATAGTATTTCACTTATAACCTTTATTTGTATTAAATGTTGCAACATGGTGTAAAAATGAATCCAATTTCTAATATATGTATTTTATGATTTGTAATTTAAATAATTTTGTTAAATTATGCTTTTAAATAAGGACATCTAAATTAAATTAATTTTTTCTTAAATAAATCTTTTAAATTTCTTTTAATTATACTTTAAAAATTTAGCTCATTCTTATCTCACTTACCATTTTTTAGGGCATGATAGTTTGGTATTAGAGCATAGTTTTGATCTTTTAAGAATAATATTTATTCATAATCTTTAAAAATATTTTGAACCATTTTTGTCTCGCATGCCTCCAAAAATAAAGGTGACTAAGAACCCACCCAAAAAGGAAGCTAGAGAGCAAACCGCACAAGACGTAGATGAAAATCATGGTCTTCTACATGCACTACGAAGGTTAATTACTTATGATAGAAAACCCAAGGAAATAGGTAGAGCTTACTACCTTAAAGAATTTGAAAAGATGACATTGTCACTTTTTGATGGTATTTCCAATCTTGACATTGTTGAAAGATGGATTTAGAAAATTAATAAGAAAATGAATGCCCTAAACATCCCTACAGATTTTAGAGTTTGTTTAGCTGCATACAAACTAGCAAGGAAGTTGAATATTGGTGAGACTCTATTAGCAGAGGAAAAGATATAAAGACAGCCACATAGGAAGAATTCAAGGAGTTTTTTTATGAAATATTCTTCAATGAAACTACAAAATCTAACAAGGTGGTCGAATTTATGAATCTTAAGCAAAATGACACAACCATCACACAATATGAGAATCATTTCAATCAATTGTTCAGATTTGTGAAAATATGGTAACAAGAGATTCTAACAAAGTTGCAAAGTTTTTAATAGGTTTACAAGATTACATACGTGTGCAACAAATGTATCAAGGCATAGGAACCTACACTGCAATAGTTTCCAAAGAGTATAGAATTGAAAAGGTCAATACAGAATAGTTAAAGGTGACCACGTCATCCCAAAAGAACAAGGATAAAGGAAAGGAGAAAAAGAAATTTTGGCAAAGAAGACAACACAGTGGTTTGTCAGATAGAAATTCGTTTAAAAATCCTCGGTATCACCCTTATACCTACCATAACTGCAATCAACCGGGACACCTCAAGTACAATTATCCCCAGCTTACCACTAGATAATATAGAGGATGATCATAGTCAAGTTTTAGTTTGAAGCTTCAAATACCAAGAGGAATTCTCAAAGGTTAACTCAACCAACTGGTCGATAACCTCAACAGAATTTTCAACAACCGAGAAGATCATTCCAAGAACAGTTCTCAAGATGCTTCGAACCTCCTAGGCAATCATTCACACTACCTTCCAACCTTCTAGTCAATCCTTCCAACCACCTTTCAATATGGAACCAACTTTTTAACATCAACCATCTACACGTGGAAAGGATAAGGATAAAAGCATTAACACTAAGGAACATGAGATAGCTGGCAAGCAAGGAGGATCTAAAATCAATGATGTTGTGGAAGGTAAAATTCTATTATATTACTCTTGGGTTCAAGTTCTTTGTGATATTGGTTCCACTTATTCATTCATTCCATTTGCTTGCACCCAAATGCTAAAACTTGATTATAAATCCTATGAAGCCCCTCTTACTTTGAATACTACTCTTGAAGCCTTTTCGAATATCTTATATATTTGCAAAAATTGTTCGATCGGTTTCAATGGTCACCTATTCCTAGTTGATCTTGTTATACTTGATATGAGTTCTTTATAAATAATTTTAGGAATGGACTTCCTGACCAAGTATTAATCCATTATAAACTACTTTGAAAAGAAGGTTACTACCTAAACTCTTAAACGTGTAAAATTCCAATTTTATGGTAAATAAGGAGTAAACTCTTCCAGTATTTTCTTTAAATGCTGCCTAAACAGAATGTGCAACCATAAAAGCATGGCTCTCCTAAATTCTCTAGAAGCATACATAGAAAATGGAAGAATCTTAGCATAGATACTAAGGGTAAATGAATACTATGAGGTGTTTCCAAAAGAATTACCTAGTCTTCCTCTAGCTAGAGAAATTAATTTTGTGATCGAGGTGTACCCTGGAACTATACCAATATCCATCACTCTTTATCATATGGCACCTGCAGAAAAATAAGAACTGAAGGATCAGTTAGATGAGCCATTGGCAAAAGGATTCATTCAATCGAGTTCATCACCCTAAGAGCACTTATTCTTTTTGTCAAGAAGAAGGACATAAGTTCTAAACTCTACATTGATTACCATCAATTGAATAGGGTAACCATAAAAAACAAGTATCCATTACCTCAGACTAATGAGTTATTCAACCAACTCAAAGGAGCAAGTTTCTTATCAAAAATTGATCTCAGATTGGAATATCACCAACTAAGGGTCAAAGAGTCAGATGTATCAAAACTAATTTCCGTACATAGTAAAGGAATTTTGAATTTTTTATCATGTCGTTTGGACTAACAAATGCTCATATTGATTTTATAAGTTTAATGAACTAGGTATTTTGACCTTAATTGGATCAATTTATCATTGTGTTTATTGATGATATATTGATTTATTCAAAGACCTAAAAAGAACATGAATGACATCTCATATGCAAAGTTCAGAAGTGTGACTTCTGGCCTACCAAAGTTAAATTCCTTGGCCATGTTATATATAGAGGAAGACTTGTTGTGGATCCTTCCAAGAAAGAAGCAATATTAAATTAGTATCAACCAAGGAATGTGACTGAAGCACAAACTTTCCTTGGACTGGTTGGGAACTATCGATAGTTTGTGTAAGAATTCTCATAGATTGCTACATCATTGTCAAGAGTTACTTGAAAAGGAATCGAATTCTTGTGGGATGAAGCTTGTGAAAGGAAATTCCAAGAATTAAAAACATGACTTACTATAATCCCCAAACAATACATAACCTTATGTGGCCTTCATAGATGCTTCTGTACAAGGCCTTGGGTGCATTTTAATGCAAAATGACTGAGTAGTTGCATACATATCATGACAACTCAAGGTTTATGAGAGAAACTACCCAACGTATGGCTTAGAGCTAGAAGTAGTGATCTTCACCCTAAAGATATAAAGATGCTACCTTTATGGTGCCAAATTATAAATCTTCTCAGACTATAAGAGTCTTAAATATCTTTTCACTTAAAAGGATCTGAATTTGAGACAAAGAATATGTGTAGAGTATCTTCATGACTATGATTTCACTTTGCAATACCATCTTGGCAAGGTTAATACTATGGTGGATGCTTTAAGTCATAAGTAAGGCTTTGTTGATCAAATGGTATTGGATCCTTGGCGAAACACTCAAACTATGAAAGGTTACAATCTCAATTTGTATGATGATGGAAGACAAGCATTTCTATACAACCTCGTAACTAGTCCTACCTTACTAGAGAACGTCAAGGCACTCCAATCAAATGATCTTGAAATTTTTGAAGTATAATGTAGGATGCATGAATGAGAGATGGTGGAAGGATGGACTTATAATAAAGGAGCATTTTGTTTCCATGGAAAATTGAGGTACCTAGTGATGATTATTTGAGACAAAATATTATGGGAGAAGCACATAAGTCAAAATTTACGATACATACTGAGAGCACAAAAATGTACCGTGATTTGAGAATGACTTATTGGGGAAAAAATGAAGAAAAGTGTCACTCAATTTGTGAAAAATTGCATGATATATCAACAAGTGAAGGTAGAATACAAGAAACATATGGGGCTATATTAGCCACTCCCTGTACCGAAATGAAAATGAGAGAACATCACAATGGATTTTGTACAAGGATTACCACGAACTTCTCAAAGTTATGATTCCATATAGGTAATTGTCGATCATCTTACAAAGTTTGTGCACTTCATTCTAGTCAAAACTCGATACACAGTGAATTCTTGGAGAAAATTTTATATCTAGGACATATTACTATTGCATGGCCTCTCAAAGTCAATCATGTCAGCTTGAGATCCAAATTTTATTACACCATTATGGAGATGCATACAAAAGGCTTCAGGTACATAAATACTACATAGCATAGCTTATCATCCTAAAACGGATGGACAATCCAAAAGGGTTATTCAAATGTTAGAAGACATACTACAAGCTTATGTTATGGAATCCAAGGGAAACTGGAATGAACACCTGCCATTGGTTGATTTTGTTTACAACAATAGTTATCATTCTAGCTTTATAATGGCTCCATATGAAGCCTTGTATAGACGAATATGTAGATCTTCATTGTGTTGGGAAGAATGTGAAGATTTAGTATAATGAGAACTGATCTTATTGAAGAAACAACTGAAAAGATCAACATCAAACAAGAAAAACTTTGAACAATTTAAAGTCGATATAAGAGTTATGTTGATTATGGATAATGAGTATTGAACTTTGAAGTAGACAATTATGTGTTTCTCGAGGTTCAACCTCGAAAGGGAGTAACTCATTTTAGAATAAAAGGAAAGTTAGCACCTCACTGTATCGAATCATTCAGAATTGTCAAGAGAGTTAGCGATGTAGCATATCAGTTGGAGTTACCCCAAGAATTGACACAAGTTCACAATATTTTTCACGTGTATATCTTACAAAAATGTCAACAGAATCAAAATGCTATTCTGGATTGGACAGAACTATCATTACAAGAAGATGCATCACATAAAGAAGAACTAGTGGCGATAATCGATTTTAAAATCAACAACTTGAGAAGAAAAGCAATACCATTAGTAAAAGTTCAGTGGAGACATCACGACGTGGAAGATGCAACTTGGGAGTTAGAGTCAAAAGTTTAATCGAAGTATCCCTACTTGTTTGAAGAATTATAAATTTTAAGGACAAAATTTTCTTTAAGGAAGTAAGAATGTAAAATCTCATAATTTCAATATAAATAATTAAAGTACCCAAAAAGAAATTATAAACAATATTTTACAATGTAGGGATGTAACGAAATTTTTTTGTGTGAAAAATCAAATTGAACCAAAAAATTAGGTACAACCTTCACCACTTCATTGTTGCCACTGCTAGCAAGCTCCCTCAGTTAGCTATAAAATGGTGGTCAAACCACCTAATTATCTTACATTTTTTCCTTTCTCCCTTTCTCCCACACTCTAATACATCTTCTCCATAAATTGTTTGGACTTTTTGGCATGATTTTAAGGGCGTTTCAAGAATGAATATTAGAGTTTTCAAGTCAAGAATTTGACATAGAGGATTCTTATTCTAACCTTTTAAATTAATGCATTGTTTTTATAAACAAATTTTCATGCATCATATGTTATGAATAAAATGGAAAAGTAGATGTCATGCTTTTATTAACAATGTTATAATGTTATAAATGTTGTTTCAAATTAGATACTCATTATAAATGTTTTATTATGCTTACATTGAAAAAGTTTTGTATATAAAACAAGTATAAAATGTTATTATGTAATGAACATTGAAAATATAATATGGCATCCAAGAATTTTGATACATGGATCATGAGAAATGGTTTATTTCATGGGAAGTTACTTGTATATTGTTTTATGAAGTATGGTACCCATGGGCTACTGGTTACAGCAAACAGATTTCAACAAACTATAAGTACATGTTTGCATCACATGTATCATGAAAGGTTTTTTGTGTATAATGCCTTATGATAGGACTTTCTAGTCATGATTATTGATCATGGATTGTTACAGTTATAAATTGTTATAGTACTGGTGGATTGTTGTAGAGGTCGATTGTTGTGGATATGGATTTCCATGGTGCTTACATATGGGCCTCAAAGTTGGAACCCTCATTGTGTTACAAGCTTTCCATCTAATAGGTCTCAAATTTGTTAGTGCAGTTTGCACATGGGTACATATGTTCTATACCTTTAGACGAAGATCCATATAACGTGATTTGACAGATACATGTACCATATGTATAATGGTTGTAATGGGGCTAGAGGTAGGCCTACATGCATCTCGGAGTTAGACCGTGCATATGCCCATGTATTTGGATTATCAATACATATAGGGTTTCATATCATGCATTGGATTTATACATCATGTTTTATATTACCATGAATTGGGATACCTATATTGTACTTTCCTTTGTTTTTCTAGGAGTAAGGATGTAAAGGTATACCCAAGATTTGTAATAAAAATCTCCCTACTTTGTATAATGATAACGTTACCATTCATGAAATTTTATTAATAAACATCATGCATTATTATTTGTTAAAAATGTATAATATAGTAGATTCCTATTAAACTATATGTAGCTCACCCTATTTTCCCCTTACCTCCATATTAGGATTTTACAAAGTAGTGCACGGCTTAGAAACGAGGAAAAAGAAGATAACTTCATGTTATAAAAATATAGTATTTCACTTGTAAACTTTATTTGGACTAAATGATGACATATGATGTAAAAATAAATCATGTTTCTAATATATGTATTTTATGACTTGTAATTTAAATAATTTTGTTAAATATTTTTTAAATAGGAATATTTCGAATTAAATTGAATTTTTATTACATAAATCTTTTGAATTTCTTTTAATTATACTTTAAAATTTTACTCATTTCCTATCACACGTACCCATTTTTTTAGGTGTGACACCACATCAATCTAATAGGTAGATTTTGTAGAAATTGCTTTTGAGTGGGATGTCATCAACACATAACATCCAGAGGTACCAACTTCCCAACCCACTGATCTATCTTCAGCACTACTGAAGAAATTGTCATCATATTTTCTTTCCAAGTAGTCCCAAGCTTCTTTTGAACTTTTGCATTTTGATAGGTGCTATGCATCATTGGTAGACACTTCTCTAATAATAGTATACATACCTTTACAACTTAAATCACTAGTATGGACCTCTTATTCATTCCAATTGTCAAAGGGTTTTGGTTCCACACTAGCATCTCTTAGAATTTTAATTGGATACTTCCACTCATTTTCAGTAAAATACCAAACTTCATCATCATACAATCTTAGATAAGAAGACATCTAAACAATAAATGACAAAAAGAAACTAACAAACAATTATTCAATGTAGCAAAAAACATGCACAAATATTAAATAGTCCAACACAATTTAATCTAATGTAGGCATGACATATCACAATACTCAAAAAGAGCATGTAGCATGGTCTAGTAGAAAAGAAATAGAAAAAGAATTTTCAATCACAATCAAATCCTCCTATGTGCAAGCATATTTGGATAAAATCTTGATTATACAATCACAACATGCTAGCATACCAACAAAAAGTTATAACAAAGTAAATCCACATAGAAAACCTATCTATATGGTAACATCCTTGAGTTACTTATGACAACCATTCAATAGAAAATAATTCACTATTTTTAATAAATAGTATATATGCAACTTGATATAAGTAAACACAAATGCCTCTACCATTCAAGACATATTCCTTAACTATATCTAAGCTACCCTCATCTAATGTCTCCACAATAACTGCAATCCACAACGAATATGGCTTTCTTTCAAAGCCCCACCATCACGTGATGTGGTAAAGTGAAATCCTAGGGTATTGCAATCCATGCACATGAACCTAAATATGCAATCTAAGTGTCAGTTGTTAATTCAGTTTTAATTAATCCAACTTCAAAAATATTTTTTGTAAAACACTCACAAATCACTAATATTGAAATACACTCAAAATATAAATGATCCAAAATTAAGAAAATAATTTTTCACTCTCAAAATTCAATTTTTAAAATAATCAAGTTTTCTCCCACGTTTTCTAATTAAGAAATCATGTTACAGATAAGAGAGTATTTATGAAAAATTCTTGGACTATTATGAAATTCATCGACCACCTCACGAACCACATTAGCTAGGATAATGGTTTACACCATTGAGGATAATAACCATTACAACACTCGCTAACTAGATTAGCGAGTAGCTTAAGGAGCACTAAAAAAGATGTAGGTAATTTTTCACAAACACCTACAAAATAACACAAAACTCAATCTTGCATGCATATTACAATAACCTAACTCTCATGCTAACACACTAATTATTTTAACTAAGTATGTGTAAAACTGAACCGTAAATAACTGATCTTACATAAAAGAAGATACAATACTAAGTAGTATAAACAAATTCTATGTTTTTCCCACAAAATACCAACAAAGTCACAAAAAGACTTATATGACTTACTCATATGCTACTTATGTGCGGATAATGAGAACAACTTAATGCATTAATAAAAAAAAGCAAAATATTTAATATGCATTACACTGCTAACCTTGAATATGGTTGTAATGATATATCACCTTTTATTTAGTTTAAGATTAATTTTATAAAATATTATGAATGACATTTGATCCTTTTTCTATTAAATAACACATGAATATAAAAGGGGAGACTTAAGAGAAATATGGCTTTATTTAAAAAACGTGCCGCTTCTTCTTAAAAAAATTGTATTGAAGCCACTGTAGTTTTGTGATAAAAATAAAATTATGCTCTGCAATCCCTTAGATTTCTGTAAAATAATTAACTTTATCTAATATTTGTTAAAAGATAATTATTAATAAAAGTAGCACTTTACTCTATAGCTTCTTTAGAGTTCTACGAAAAACTATCTATATCTAATATTTATAAAAAGATAATTACTAATAAAAAGTAAAATTATATTCTATAGCTTCTTTGGATTTATATGGAATAATTAACTATCTAATATTTATAAAAAAATTTATTTACAACGATAATCAACTAAGGGAATTATAGAGTGAAAGACAGTTAGAATTCTATAGCTTTCGTTAAAGTAGTATAAAAATTATATTATTATTAAATGAGGTACAAAAACTCAATTACTTTTAATAAAATAAAATAAAAGTCTTATAAATAATTACATGATAAGCACATGTCCATCTAATGAAGTACATTTTAAGAATTCCCGAAAACAAACCCCAAAACCCAAACTGCCCTTCACCCATTTAAAAAGGAAAGAACATTACTCATATAAAGAAATCGAACAAATTGAAATTAATAATAAAAATAATCATAATCATCACAATAAATTAAAAGAGGCAAACTTAAATTAGATTGGGAGAGAAAAACAGCGGCAAAAGAAGTGTACATAGCGTACGGCCGGCGATGTAGCACTGGATCTTCTCTAAAATTTGTATGGCTTTGGGGTCGGCGTTCGTCGATGTTGCATTGTACTCGACCAAAATGACCGATCCCCTTGCCACTAAAGCATATAGTATCACCATCTCCTCCACTAAACAAGCCAACCCTCTCCTTCTTTCTATTGATGGCTGCAATTTTGAGGATCATTGATCTGAAAATGGAGATAATTTTGGCACCAAAATATCCCACTTTAAGCACATGGGGTATTTTTGAAATTTTGAAAATGCCCATTTTAAGACTTACTTGGATCATAATACAAAAAACAATTATTGTTATAAAAAACGACATAAAAAATATTTAATTTCGTAATAATTTGAGCATCGTCTCATAGAGAGACTCGATATCTTTTATTGAAGGAACTTTACATAGAAATCTACAAATAGAAGATCCAATTGATCAACCCAACCCTTGTAACATACTACAACCCCTAGTGACGAGCCGACATTAAAATGCCTCATTTTTTGGGCTATTTTTCAAGTATACGACTAAACCTTTCGGTGATATTGATGAACAAGATCGACATTGTCGATCTTGTAGATACTTTGGTTTTATATTTATAAAACTCTCGCAAGTGCACGAATTATTTTATAAAAAATGATACATATATTTTCAAGGTCGTTCTAAGGAATAAATATATGTGGTTTTTAATTTATTAATAAAAATTTTAAAAACAAAATTAAATCATAAACATTCTTTTACAATATATTTGGTTTGTGTTTCATAATCTAATAACATAAAAAAAATTAAACATAGGTATGGATTCAATAAACAATCATGCAAATTTTAATCAATCATATCATTAAAATATTTATGAATACAATAATTAAGTTAATTATGCTTACTCATATTATTTAGGTTATTAAATATATAAATTGATATTTGTTGATTTTCTCTTTTTGGTATGAAAGTATCTTAGGTGGGATCCAAATTCTTTTGCTTAATATTAATTAACTAATATCCTTATGCCTATTAATTAATAAAGTATTAAATTTGAGCTTAATTTCTAATAAAATAGCAAAATATCTCATCACAGCTTTAGACGGAATCAATTAATTAAACTTTATTCAAGGTGTTTAAATTAAACTTAAGAATTTAATTATCTGAGTACTAACTTTCAAGTTTTAAAATAATTACTAAAAATATGTTATCAATACACTTTCGAATAATAGTTCTTATAAAAAAAATTTGAAATAAAATTTCACTCTAACTACTCGGTAATTGTACCAACAAATAAAAAGAGCACTATTCTAAATTAGACCAGATAACTAAACCTAAAAATCTAATTTTTAGATTTAAGTTTATAATGAAAAATAATATATTTCTCTCTAACATCCTTAATATAAAATCTTGAATAAAAATAAAATCAATTTATTTTATAGAAATGTTTTACCTATTTAATATTTCGTAAACATCACAAATTTATTATTATATTATATTTACAAACAACCAGTCATGTTAAATTTAATCACAAAAAATAAAACATATCAAATTAAACATAAAACATAAAAAATAACAGTAAAGAATTCATTTTAAAATTATACCTCAAAAGAATACTTACATAACTTTGATGCTAATTCTGTTGGTGAAAAACCTACAAATGGATTTGCATTTACCTTTATTGAATAACAAACTAAAAATCTATAAAAACATAACTAGTTTTTCTCAAAAGAGAAGAACTTTAAAACTAAAAACCTAAAAAAAAAGGTTTCTAAAGAGTGAAAGAGTTGAGAAAATTTGTGTGTTTTTTACAATAGGTGAAAGAGTCCTTTTATAGGTGAAGAAAAGGCTAAAAAAGTGGAAAATATTTCTTGAAAATGGGTAGAGGTACACACGGTTAGGCGCTGGTGTTGTTAGATGGGCACAAACGCTCGTGGCTAGTATGGATTGGGCGAGATTTACGGCGTGACATACATCCTGGCTCGAAATGACGCACGTGAGACTCAGCGGATTGGGGCATGGAATGCATGTGATGGGTGCAAGACTCGACATATGCACACGACTTAGAGCATTTTTGACCCATTTTGTCCAATTTTTCATTTTGTTGACTTTTCCTCATTTTATTTTCTACATATTTGTGATGTACTGCCTCTAGTATTTTTCTTCAAGTCTTTAAATTATTTTTGAACGAAAATACCTGAAAAACAATAAAAATACTCGTGATTCCAAAAAGATAAATTTATATAAAAATATGATAAAATCATTCAAATATAAATCTATTTAATCAATTAAAGTACATTAAATCATGGTAATTTTAGTGCTTTTTAAGCACTCATCATGGATGGAGTCAAATGCTAAAAATGATTCATTTCCCATTTATCTGGTTTTGTTGAATATATCTTTCCATGTAAAAATAGGATTCAACACACTCAATTGAAATTCATTCCAAAATTGGAATGAAACTAATAATTAATTAGTAATCAGTTACAAGATATAAGATAGATGATTTTATTAGGATCCTGATTCATGGATCTCTCAGTTTGATAAAGAAAAATAAGATGATCGAACCATTTCTTCTAACTCTTTTTCAATTTTGAAATATTTATTATTTGATCTATACCCTGATATAAGAAATCCAATGAAGGCTATACTTGAAATGGAAATATATCCCTTTCATTATGAGGTGATAGAGGGATCGTACCATTCAAGCCTTTTTTCATGCTTTAGAGATATTTCTTGAATGGTATTTTTCCCTAATTTCAAATTCTTTATACATTGCCCAATAAATTACTAGGCATTCTTTTAATGGTTTCATAGCTTCTTTGTTTTACGATAAAGTGAAATATGACTAATAGTGGTTCTTGTTGATGGTAAAAAAAGAGCTTTGAATAAAGAAAATATTTTGTTGTGAAGAACAAGATAATGAGGAATTATCCATACATAAAATCATAATTCTTGATACGGGCCTTTTCCATATAAAAAGGGAATCCTTTGTTACAATAGAAGCAAAAGTGATGTGAATTATTCAAGAATTGATCAGAACGAATGTTTTGATTAAATGGTTATGTTATAGACGACTTAACAGTTAATTCTAATTCAAATCGACTAAGGGGGTCGAAGATTAAGAAATGAGATATTTATCGGTCAAACATTATTCTTATGATTAGATCCAATCTCTTGGTCCTTATGGAAAGGAAAAAGATATAAATAATGAAAATGAACAAAGAATTCAAAGATTATTTCAAAATAAAAAAGAACTAGAAGAACAAAAATCATAAGGATTCACAATTTTTTTGTGGTACAGTAACTCAACACCTTTTGAGATTATAAGAAGAGTTTCTCTTTGGAGAGTACAATATGATGAAAGTTGTAAGCTATGTTTGAGGGGGAGTTATTGTCTATAACGGGCCTATATGTTAGAATGAAAATAGAGAAATTGAATATTGATATTGACTATAATATATATATAAGGTAAAATTCAATTTTTGTCTCAGATTTTGTCAGAAAACATCTAATTAAGAAGATATTAGAAGAAAGTATGATTCTTTCTATTCTCTTTTGATTTTAGAATGGAAGGATTTTTTTATTTTAAAAACACTAGACCCACTCAATTTATAATGAGACTATTTAAATTTTTTTTATTCCATGTAATAGATTATTTTCATTATGCATTCCTTTTCTTTCGAAAAAAGGGAAGGAGAAGGATCTTCTTTAGTAGATCCCTCTTGTTTTTATTTAGTCTCTTTCAGTCCTAAAGTTGTTTCTATTTCTACATCTGTTTCTTTCTCACTTTCCCTCCTTCCATTTTTGAGGTTTCTTTCATTTTCTTCTTTCTACCATACTGGACCATACTATCTATTATGGTTATTGTACTTATAAGGTTTACTAAATGAAAATATAAGTTAATATAATATAGACCAATCTACATTATTATCTTCATATATATAACTATTTATTACATATATAATGTGCATAGAAATGCATATATATATATATATATATATCTCACACACACACACACATATATATAATGTACATAGTATCCCAATTTTCGTTCTTTACTTCATCCATTTCTATTTGATTTTGTTTAATTTGTCTTGATTTCAATCAATCGAAAATAATTTAAAAATAACTCTTATGATTCTAATTCCTAATTTTTTTAATCTCATTCACTCCCCTAGCTTTTGTCTCTCAATGTCAATGTCAGCTTAGCAAAGTGCTTTCGATTAATCAACTATTATTATAATATTAGACAGTACTAACAAAATAGAGTAACATAGGTAAGAAATTAATTCATCATCTCTAACATCTGTCTTTGTAAACTGACCCAAAATCGAATTGTTTGGGATTCAGAAGTGAAAGAAAATTGTTTTATCTACTAATAGTGGAAAAATTGGTGCAAACCCATTATATGTAAAAAATAGATAAATAAATCGAAATGTTTTTCATGATCTTATTAAGACACGACTATAAAAATATTATTATGACTCATAAGTGAATGGATACTCTCAAATAGAATGAGAAAAATTGAATTGATTAATTTAACTTATAAGACCTTGGAACACAGACAAATTCAAAGAAAACCTTTGAAATTATTTCGATATTGGACCTTGGACATATAACAATTTTGAATATAATTTCTATAGAAAGAAAATCAAAGGAATTGATAGGGCCCATACAAGCGGTGGAACATATGGTTTAATTCGATACAAAGAGAAGAATTAGGAGAGCTGCCAACTCCAATTATCATCCATGTACGATCCATACTAAATCTAACCAACTACCCACGCTCCTTTACCGATGCATTTTTACATCCCACGGTGAATGTGCTTGTCATATGATTACTTGCAGGATTTTTTTCCCTATTTTTTAAAAGCAACAGGATTTTTGTGCTCTACTTCATAATAATATGATTTTTGTGCACCTTTAGTGAAAACTATAAGACCTAACTGCCCTTCAAGGAGACGTAGCCAAGAATTGTATTTAGGAGGCACGACGCGTAAACTAATAATAATAGAAGACTTTGGCACAATGTGAATGACAAATGTAAAAATTGATCATTTCTTCAATTAAATTATTGCAAAATATTGTGAAAAAGTTAATGGTTTACAAAAATTTAACAAATTTAAATGTTTTTGAATATTGAACCATTGGTATTATATGTTAAATGTTTATTTTTATATAATTTAAATAAAAACTCAAAATTTTAACCAAAATTAAAAAGTAAAAAATCAAAGTTATATAAATTAAGTTGTTAAATGTTATAATTCAATATATATATACAAATTGATAAAGAAAATTAAAGAAATTAAACAAGATAATTTATAATAAACACATAAATATTAAGTATATGAAAGAAATAGATATGATTAATATTACATATTATAAATAACAATGAATAATTTTTTAAAAATAAATAATGAATAGTTATATAATTATATGTACGATGACAAAGAGTAATTGAATTGTATAGACATAAAATTATATTTTTTTAATAAATGATACCTAGGTAGCAAAATTGAACTAGTAATATTTATGAGAAATAGTAAATGAGTATAATAAAAAAAGAGCACCTTAATTTCTTGCTTCTACAATAATTAAGATTGTTCTGACTACCTCTATCAATTATTGATACTTTACTAATTGTTACACATGGATAGTCGTTTTATGGCTACGCCATCCCATTTACGACAATAAAAAAGTCGTATTATCACGATAATTGAAAAGATTTTAGTGCTAGATTAGTGCCCAATTACTCATATTAGCTCGATACTGTCAGTAGTCCTTTGCACCATACTCACTAGTGAGCTGGGCTAATATGCTAGACTTTTGATCGATGTAGACTTTGCTTGTAAACTTGATAAGCATTTTATAGTGGAAGTTGGTTCATTAAAGATTTTTATGAACCTATATTATGAAAATTTCCCAAACTTTTGAATGTTATGTTTCTCTACAGGCTATGCTACTTACAAATGCAAAGAAAATGCTACTACTTTGGTGGAAAAACCCAAAAAGAAAAAATCAACTAGGCCTTATGTGCAAATTCACCCACAACAAGTTTTTAGGCCTAAAGTAACCCTTGTTGCTAATGAGATCCTAGTAAGTAATGCTCTTGTCTCCCTTCATGACTTGGGTACTTTGTTTCTACTACAAAAACAAACCTTCCAGTTATACGCACACTTGCATAGCCTCTTCTTATCTCACCTTACTAGCTAACATAATTATTATAATGAATCTACCAATAGTTCATACACCAACAATTGTCACCAACACTACTTTCCTGCAACTGCTAACACCACCTCATTTCCTTATATAAATAACTTTCCCTATAATGCTAAATCAACAAATTTGTAGTTATCTCGACCCCCAAAACTAACTAATGTCTCTGAAATAGGAAATATGCATGTAGTAGTTAGTGATGAAAGTGTTCACGACCCTGTGTTACAATCAGGGTAAGGAGATCTAGATTCCCAAAAGACTCTTCCCTAACTCACATAAACAAGAATATAATAAACACATACAAATCACATAGCAGAATCACAGATAGTATAGGAAATAACTTAAATAACATATTTTATATATCAAAGCAGAAAAAAGTAAACACAAATCCTTTCTAATCAAAGTTTATGCTTCAATATGTTGCAACACATACACAACAAACTCATATTATCCATACTCAACATGTGATCATGCATGACACTAGATATAAAGAGGTAAACCCATATAAAAATCGTATCTATATAGTAACATCCTCTAGTTTCTTAAAGCAACCACTCAGTAGCAAATAATTCACTAAATAATAAAAAAGTTACGACACTAATAAACATTAAAATTACTATTACCTCTATCAACTAGGACCTCCGTCTAAATTGTCTACTGTCGTTATTCATTTGCTACTTCTACAATGACTTGGTTAGACACATGAACCCAATTGTCCTTCACAACCAACACTATCCAATGTGATGTGATTGGAAACCACATATCAAATAACTAGAAGTAAAAATCTCACACTTTCAAGGGCTACATAGTCCAACACTAATATCAAATTGCGTACGGGAGACACAATCAAACCACATACTCACACAGATGACAATTTGATAACTAAACTCAATAAATGAGCCACACTCGAATATTAGCTCTCCAAAATGATTTCGAAAACATATATAAATCTTAGTATTAATTTTTGCAGATTTTTGGCACTGAAAATGTGGGTGAAGAAAAGAGAAATGAATGGGCTATTTATAGAGCTCAGAATGCATACTTTGCCAGCTACCTCGCCAACCACCTCGCCAAGGGTGATGGTGAGATTGGTGGTAAAGTGCTAAAATTTTGGATTTTTTGTTTCAAAAAATGTCGAGTACTATTCATAAATACCTGCACTCAAAACACACCAAAAATCATAAGTAAAAATGTCAACTTTCTTGTCGAAAACCAACACTTTACCTAGCATGCACACTACTAAAACCAATCTTGTGGTGTGTGTACACATACTTGAAAACAAAGTGTACCTAACTATGTATAGGTGAATTACTGATCCTTAGGAACAAATCTTATACAGAGGAAAACAAATATACTAAGTAAAATAAAACAGACACCATGTTTTATACATGAAAACCCAACACATAGACACGAGTACAACTAGAATTACATTCTCTCCCTTTGAGTTTCCATGTCAAAACACTGCATAACTAGGTATAGACACTTATAAAAAATGAGATGATTATGAAGATGTCCTAAAGTTTTTTGTTTCTATGAACAACATAATAACATACACTAAAACCCAAAAGACATACCTACACCAATTGCATCTATCTTATGTGTTTTATCCATCTTCGTGTATCAACTCATCCATTCTATCACTTTAAAACAATAGTGTCTAAGCACCACTGCATACAAAAATTTGAAACTTGAAGACTTCCCTCAACACTTGTATCCTATACACATGAAACAAACATATACCCCGTGAACGTATCGTGTAGAAACAATGTGTAGTCAACCCATATATTATCGTGTTATCCTTACATAAGTAAAAATCGATAGGCACAAACACAAGTAAACATGCACAACTCCCTATGACTTCATACAACACTCCCTTTGAATACATCCAAATCAAACAATAATATATTGTGTAATCCTACACTTAAAGGCCATATGGCACACAAAATGGCAACAAATATGTAGTTGTGCATAGAAACCTTGCCCTTTTTTGACATTAAAAGTCAAAGAAACATCCTTATATGAGGAAAATAAGACATACAAATATACTATAATCTTAATACTAATACAACGGAATGGTAAGATAAAGAAAACACATGCTTCAAGAGAAACTAGTAGGATAGAATCATTTAGCATACAACAAACTAAATGCACGGGAAATCAAAGATAAGTGCAAGTATACAATATCTCAATCTACCTAAGAAAATATGTTATACATTCCAGCAACAATTACTAGGTCATGAATGACAAGCAATAATCATGCAAGAAGGAAGTAGAAGTAGGGAAACACAAATATAGACATGTGAAACCAGAGATTGCATACAATGCATGTACCGTGTTATACTAATAATCCTATTTATGCATGGCTTATATAGTGATACTTTACAAAGAAGGAAGCACCACATGAACGAGCAACATACCAAAAACTCACAAATAGGACAAACAATAGGAAGTAAAACAAACACATTACTTCCCTTGATAGCATACACAAGGCTCATACATCTCTCCCTAAATGTATGCATGTGATACAATAAATATGTTGTGCATTCTACTTACAAAAACTCTCAACACAATGGAATATAGTCAACATGAAATACAGAATAAGGGAAGTAAACAAAATATGTTTAACAAATTAGATGGTTTGTACAGGATAAATAATACATTCAACACAAAGATCCATATGTCTATCAATCCATAATGTATTCATATAAGGGTATGACTAAATTTTTAATGGCATGCATAGTGTGTGATATGCAAAATTTATTTACTATATATGTCATCATGATATGCTTATACAAATTGAGAAAATTAAACAAATCGAAATATAGAATGAAGTTGAACCACGCTTCATACGACCAAAATTAATCTCTTTCTACACTAATGTAAGTGCTAGTCAAGAAAAAAACAATAGGTCTTTCAAAGATTATAATGATAGGCTAAGATAAGAGTAAGGGCGAGAAGACATTTAGGCCTAAATATATCTTTTTTGATCTAACCAAAAAGATAAATCCATATCAAGGATACTTATACCCTAAAAAATGGGTTCTTTTCTCTTTACTTCTCTAAATTCAAACAATGAAGTCAAGAGAGCATTACACAAAATTTAGATGTGAATACAACACTGCCTCAACATACTTATCATCTTTTCACCTTTCTTTTCTTTTCTCCTTTCTTTTGTTTACACAAACAAATCTCAATACTTCTTTTTCTTTTTCATTTCTCCATCTTTCTCATTGTTTTTGTTATAAATTTATCAAAATGATTTCAACTTTTTTCTCCTTTTTCATTCCCCTTTTCTCTTTTCTAAAAACCAAGAGGACAAAAATTGAAACTCAGAACAACCAAGCTCAACAAAGGGTGGAAATGGTTAGTGGGAATAAATATTTGGGCAAAAAACTAATTCAGGACTTTTTTACATTGAGTAGATAGTTCCTCGATCAATTTACATAACTCAATCGATCTAGACATGTCTCGATCGATCGAGTAGCCTAACCTCAAAATGTTCATACATGTCTAATATGAATTCTAATATGCATAAGAAGAGAGACATACCATAATTGTGATCGTTAGAGCTCGATAGTTTGTTCAGTTTGAAAATATTTTTGAAGAACACACATAAAAACTAAAATTACATTTGCATATTTTGTTCATGAATATCACCAATACTCACATAAACCTTACAGTATTGTCAAATATTTTCTAAGCAGATATCTTAGGTATTTGGTCGAAAACAAGCACTTTCTTTTATTTGCTTGACCTAGAGGCATTCTCACCTTCACCAAAAATTTTTTATTGATAATGTCCTATCTTTGGTTATGACTGTTCATTAAACATCTGGGTTTTATTCACCACTTTTTAATTGTATGGACATCTTAGGGGTTAGCCAGTCAATTTGGATAAAACTTTCATTTAATTTGGTAAATACGTACCTCAAAACAATATTTCATCACTTCATGAATTAGCTAGATGCGTATTGAGGGAACATCTTTTCATACTTAGGTGTCACCTTATTTTAGGGGGGCTATAAGAAAATGTTGGTTTTAAAGATTAACCAATAAAATTCATGCAAAAATAGAAGCGTGGAAAGGACTCACCTTCTCTTTGGTAGGGCACAGATATTTGATATCTTTAGTCATTTAGAGTATGTTTCTTCAATCATTTCATATATATATAAATTGCTAAAGTCAATCTTAAAAAGTCTGAAAAAGTCATTTCGAACTTCTTTTGGTCGAGAAAGATGGATAAACTTAAATTTGTATATGTTTCTTAGATGGATTATTTTTACCTACTATAGAAAGGGGGCTTTGGCTTATGGGACTTCAGCCTCATAAATGAAACCATGCTAATAAATTTTACCTAGCGGGTTATCATAGGAAACTCAAGCAGAATACTTTACTTATGTAGATGGTACTTGGATAGGTAGGAAGCTCCATGGAGTTATAATTTTTGCTTTTTCCATATAGCCCAATTTACGGCTTCATTATTAACTCTATTAAAGGAATCAAGATGGTAGTTGGAAAATACTCTTCAATATGATTTTGGATGGATATTTAGCTAGGCACTCTTTTAATTGAAAAAATGAACAACCTATAGTGGATCCACCCATACATTCTTTGGTGGGAGGTTATTGATAGGCAGATGGATGGCATTTACCACAAGATTTTATAGGCCTATATCATAATATTGTCTTGAAGATTTGCTCGATTATTGCTAGGATAGATACAAACACCAGAATTTGGACCCGTTCATATAAGGGATAAGTCACAACCAACAATACCTATGCTTTACTATGTATGGTCGGGGAATGTAAGAGTTATGGTAGGGCTAGTTGGGCATCTTTCATACCACTCTCACAATCCATCTTACTCTGGTGCGCTATATATAATAGACTTCCACTTATTGCCATGAAAATAAGAGAAGGGATTCCTTCCTTCTAGATGAATTTGTGTGGCCTAGTAGAAGAAACTATCTCTCATCTTTTTATGAGTTTTCATTTTTATAAGTGCACTCGGGGACCTCCTATGCTCTTTTTTTGGTAGATAACCTTGTAGAGATTCTTTCATCCTTAATTTATGGACAATCATAATGACAATTGACATCACAACTTGGTAACTTATGGAAAGCATGGATTGTTTTAGTCATTTGGGTGATATGAACAACCATAAATAATTATCAATTTAAGGATAGACAGACAATTCTAAGCTTTTCATTTTCTATAGTTTGGTGATTTATTAGGTGAGACTTTCACAACATGGATCCATGCAAAAAATAGTGGATGATCATTAAGTTTTTCATCGTATATGGATACAAGGCATCCCATGATAGGCTCCATGAATTGTAGAAGCTACTTGGAGGGCACCACTTTTAGGAGGGATGAAGGCTAATATAGATGGTGCTACTTTTAGGTCATCAGGGTTATCTTTTTGTGTGGGTATTTTTTGGATGTCAAGATCCTTTGCTAAGTGACGTTTCTATATCACACTTGGGGTGATGTATGCTATTGAGGTAGAACTAGTGATGCCCATTCATACGGTGATGTATGCTACCACTTTTAGGTGGAAGAAACTTTTGTTGGAGTCAAACTTTATTTATGTTGTCACTCTCTTTCTAACTTGAGTGCTTTTGTGGGAATGGAGATGGTATTTTGCTTGGGTTGACTGCTTAGATAAAATTACTTGCATGGGTTTCCACTATTCTTATATTTCTAGAGAGGATAGTTATGTACTCAATAATATAGCCTCTAAAGCTCCTAATAATTTTACCGCTACTTGATGGTGGGATGCCCTACTATTCACTATCCCTTTCATTTATTTAGATGCTAAAAACAATCTCAATTATAAGTTTTGTTGATATTTATTTTGTCTATATTTTTTCTCTATTTAATAATACTTGTAATTGACAAGCTAGACAAAGAGAGTTCTATAGAGATACCAACCTAGTTAGTATGTCATAGTGCATCTACTAAGGCCTATCACCTACAATCTTTCATTAAAAAAGATATTCAAATGATAAATTTGGGATGGGGTATTAATATGTATTTTTGAAAAAATAACGAGACATATTTATGAATACAACATATGAAAAAAATATCCAAAAGTCGAGGGGCCATGTGCGCCATCTAAGATACCAATGGCTCCGTGTCTAGTCCTTCACTTGTAATTATATCATTATCACTAATAAATTAAATTTATAATAATGGAAACATTCATAGTTAAAACAAAAAGTTGGAGAAAATTGTATAAAATTTATTCAATGCACATTCTTGTATATAGAACATTAATAATATATAGAGAAAGTACTATTAAAGTCCTTTAGATTAAGTTATTTATGTCGTTTAGTCTCTTAGATTAGAAAAAGTGTTATTTAATACATTAATTTTGTAAGAAGGGTTAACTAAGGACAAATTATAATTTTTTAATAATTTTCTAGTAAAATATAATTATTTTTCTATCAAGTGATCAAATATGATTAAAACACTATTTAACAATGATAAAATCACAATTAATATGAAAAAATTCAAAAAAATATTTGTTTTTAATATTTATTAATTTTTATTAAGAATTAAAATATATATTTAAATCTTTTTATTTGAATTTTATTATTGTTTATTTTTCTCAAATTATTTTATATTAAATTTCACTTTTGTCTATGTTAAAGAGTCCTATTTTAATTGCATTTTAATTACTTCATAGAAAATAATAATATTTTAAATGAAGAAGTATTAAAATAATATAGTTTGTCTTTAATTGACTATTTATATAAAAGGACTAATGACATCATTTAAAATATAAGGAACTAAATGACACCATTTCTAATCTAAGGGGTTAAATGACATTGTTTTTAATTTAAGAGATTAAATAACACAAATAATCTAATATAAAGGATTCGTGTGGCACCCTACCCTAATATATATATATATTCAAATGGGCAATGTCACTTCATAAGCAACAATACACACATCAACATCAGAGTTATATTTTTGAATGAAAGGTTGTAATTAATAGACCTCAGAGGTGCATCATGATATCTCAATTAGGTTGGCACCTTTATAGTACCATTCTTCATTTAGTCAATCAATTACGAGTATTATTAAAATGATAAAAAAAATACATATTATTTCTTATCAAAACATATAATTAAACATGTTGTTAATATCCAAAACATAAAAATATTGGCGAATGATAGGGCATCTCAAGACGATGTTGTTGTATAGATATTAGGTGTCTTAGTGGCTATATAATTAACTATTGCATTATCCTCCCTAAAAATATGAAAACAATTTAAATCCATATGAATAATCTTTTTTAAGTAGCTAATTCAAGTAGAGTACTATCTTCACAATATCGATGATGATCTAATACGAAAAACATCAACATATAAATTGAGTTCGATTCCCACCGGCCATCTTTAACTTATTAACAAACCAAGGACAATTAAAAAATAAACTTATGCCAAATTAATGATACTACATCACTAGATTCAAAGTCATATGATTTTAAAGAAGCTGACATCATGTCTTACATTAGGGTTAGATCACATAAATCAACTAAACCTAATTCAAAATTTAAAAATGTAAATGATAAAATCTAGTTTTTTTTTTAAAAGTAACATGTCCGTCTAGACAATATATACATCAGCCCCAAGATTGAACTCTAATTACACAAATTAGATGTTAAAGCAATTGGTACACCATTTATCAAAATAGAAAAACATAGGAAGTAAGGGACTAAAAATATCATAATTATTTAATTTTTTTGATTTATTCTCCTAATTATTATATTGAAGATTAGAAAACTCATAATTTTTTTTAAAAAATCAGAGCAATCCTATTATTATATGCGAATAAACATTTTAATTTTATAATTTTTAAATTGAGTACCTATAGTCTCATTATTTATGAAAATTATGCAATATAAGTACTTAATTTTAACACATTTTATGGACCATAATTGCTAATTTTAATAAATTATATGACTAAAAGTGTTTACTTTTTTAATAATAGGACTAGTAATACCTAACTCATAAATTACGATATTAAAATGTTAATTTTAAAAAATACAAGACATAATTTACCTAACTTAAAAATTATGAAACTAATATACTCATTTTGATAAAAATTACAAGTGTTGGGAATGTCCGAGTTCTATAGAGAAAACTAAGATAGATGGTAGAGAAAATTATGGAATGTGTAGATTTCTTGGGGTACCCATATATGTATGTATGTATGTATGTATGTATGTATGTATGTATGTATGTATGTATGTATGTATGTATGTATGTATGTATGTATGTATGTATGTATGTATGTATGTATGTATGTATGTATGTATGTATGTATGTATGTATGCATGCATGTATGTATGTATGCATGCATGTATGTATGTATGTATAGGGCTTTACAAGTACAAATGTCAATTAAATAGGATGAAGACATGAGAATACGTTAGAAAAGGGCATAAAAGTAAAAGTATATTTATAGATCGAGGTCGACCATCCAAGGATCGGTTAGGAAGATGACCCTATATACATAATATAGGGTAAGATTGTCCCTTGAACTTGAGCTATGCTCGGACAATCTCTTGGCTCGGGTTGTTTTATAGCTCGAGCTATTGTAGCTCGGGCTATCATATGTATGGGTTGTCACTTAGCTAATCGATACATCTAAACATCAAGTCCCCATACTATTTTAGCTTAAGATTTATGCTAAGGTAGAAGAGTAAAACTCGGACAACGGATCAAAATCATTGAGCTCTTCTAATAAATGCTTATTGGTTGATTGGAGAGAGAAAACTGAGGGTCCCTATATAAAGAGGTGCCTAGGTTGAGACTTTTTCATCATTTCCTACACATCGAAAAAAAAGTAAGAGAAAAAATGTTTTATCATCTCAATTCAAGCCATAGAGAAGTTCAATTCGATGGTAAGAAATTAGCTTAACATATAGCCTTTTAGATCGTGTTTTAAGAGTTCAACACTTCAAGTTTAACACTTTTATGCTTTCTTTTCAGGTTGGTTTTTTATGGAATCTCTTTCCTTTATTTTTTTCAAACTTGACCCTAGGTAATCTCTCTTTTCTATGTCTTACCCCTATCTTTTATATTTTATGGTATTTTGTAGCCATTATGCATAGAGAAGAGACCTCAGGTTTGGGTTCTTGGGAAAGCCCCCAATATCCCACTGTTAGTGATGACACGAGGTCCACTCAAATCATATTATTTCTCTTGATTTATATTTTTGAATTTAATTTGTCAACAAAGAACTTCTAATTTTATCCATATATCTCTTCCGAGCTTCATATAGACACATCTCGTTAAAATAATTCATTATATACCAATGAGAATTAAATTCACCAAGATTCATTACTTTCAAAGTTCTCAAATAGCTACATATACAATAAAGAATGTTCCTCTCCTTTCATCATACATGTTATCCTAAACACGAGCAATACACACAAAAATGCTTATTCCAAGTTTATTTAAGTGTCACAGATTAATTGATAAATTTCCAATAATCAAAAGCATTAAGCACAAATAGAATAAACAACCTAAAAACATTTCACAAATCATTCAAAAATAATTAAATCCAAGCTTCATAAATTTAATTACACAACAACCCTATAAAACAATAAATTAGTTCATAACAATACGAAAATATTAAAGCATTTAAGGAATATTAGATGAAGAAATAAAAAGAAAATTAGATATGTTTTTCTCCAATTTTTCCTACGCAGAAAAACAAAAAAAGCCAAAAATAGCTTCTGCGTGTTCCATAGTTCTCTATCCAACCCCCCTCAATTTTATCACAATCATCACCTATTTATAGCTCCAGCTCTCTAAAAAAACACATCATAAAATATTTTTTTACAACACGCGTGGGAGAGTAGAGGACAGAATATTACTTCGAAAATAATATTAAAACACGCGTGGGAGACACAAAAACCGGCTGGATAGCGTGCACATTTCTAAGTTTTTATTTTATAAAACTCATGCCACGTGTCGTCATCTAATTTGCTGGAAGAATACTCGAGACATGTGGCAGCTTTATATTATGTGGAATGGGAAGGTGCACGCCAGTTAGATGGACTGCGTTGCACGGGAAAATTTCTTGCACAGACAAGTGGGTCCCACCCTACATGCCAGCCTACGCGACCAAGTGGGCCTCGCTCTACGAGCCGAGTAGTGTGCCACCTGGGAAACGTGTCCACTCGCTTGTGTAGTGCATGTATCGCACTCGCCTGATTGTAACCATTGATTACCTGATCTAATGGTGCGTGATGCACATTGATAATGGCGCGCGTGGTCCTCGTTTCCTGCGCAAAAAAACAAATTTTATTTAATTGCATTTTAGCCCTCCAATTTAATTCAAATTAACTTTTAAATTTTTGATATTTGCTTTTAATCCCTCTTTTAATTTAAATTATATTTTCAGCTTTTATTATTTGCAATTAAGTCCTTTTTCAATTCAAATTCTTTAATTTTCTTTAAAAATATATTCCTTAAAAAATAACAGTAAATATTAATTTAAGAACATAAAATTAATTAAAAACATTAAGAACATAGAAATTATAATTAATAAATGGAACAAAAATAACTATAAAATATAGAGTTATCAGGTTGTAGTAAGGGATGGTCGACCAAAGTTAATACTAGTGGTTTGTCACCACTGGATGAGAAGAGGTTAAGGAAAACATATAAAATTTCCTCCTCAATTGACATAAGGATTCCAATGGCTCGTGCTCATGACAACGACCCTCCCTCAACTAGGTGGACGATCTTTCATGAGAAGGCTTTATGGTTAGGGGTCAGGTTCCCCTTATATCCTCTTATTAAGAGGTTTTCGACAAGGACTCAACTCGCATCATGTCAGTTGATGCCTAACGATAATGTGCCAAGAGCTCGGCATGGATTTAGAGATGCCTAAGTTTTTCAAAGCCTATGTCTTGAAACAGAACCCAATAGAACCAAGAAGGGTGTATATGTCTATGAAACATGATAAAGGTATAAACGTGGCCCTGCCTGAGAATGCGGAGAACTAGAAGGAATACTTCTTTTATGTCTTAGGTTAGTGGGAGTCTCCAACTGATGACACTAGGATAATTAGGAGCTCTTGAAATGATACTAAGGTTGTGATAAGGAACATGAGCTCCTTAATCACAACCTTATCGTTGGATGCAAAGCAACACCTAGTTGATATCTTGAATTATCTCTTTGAGAAGACCCCTAGAAGGATCTTTTGAATACCCCATGTTTTGTCGTATATGGGTTGATGAGACATGTTTTAGTGAAGCTCTCTCTCTATATCATTCTTAAGTATTGGGCTTCTCCTAAGTGCAAGACCCCTCCCATAAATTATGGGGGCAGGTTTTAGGTGGTTGTTGGCGATGGTGAACTAGTCCTTAGAATTGGCCTTTTTTTATGGGACCTCATTGTATTAACACCTCCCCTTATTTTTTTCAAATAACATGAATTTCGATGCTGACACACTTTTGGCTCGACTTAAGGGCGAGGTACCTTAGGGGGCTAGCTCTTAAAAAGTGATACCTCCCACGAAAGGGGGGGAGTCCTCTAAAGTGAGGAATATGATCGAGGATGGGAGTCCTCCAAAGTGAGGAATATGATCGAGGATGGGAGCTCCTCTTCCAAAATGAAAAAGAAAGTAATAGTGGAAGAGCCTATGCTCAGGCCTAAGCCGTTGAATGTTTCAAAACCCGCGCTAACCTCCCTAGGGTGACATATTTCACCTTCCTCTACTCGGATCCTTCAACTACTGCCCCATCTATAAAGGATTCTGAAGAGGGAAAAATGTAGCTAATGACCTTACAACCAATGTGGATAGGGTGGCTCTATGTCGGAGTATGGAGCTAGAGCAGCTCGACCATTACGTGAATCATCTCCCCTTTATGGCACACAAAAAGTAATTCGATGACATATGTGAGGGTGAGAATTTATGGGCCATGGTCAACCGCTTAATATACCAAGTATGTTCCTTCTCTTTTTTAGTTTGTGTACATGCTTATTTGTTGTAATATTATATTTTGTGATGTTTGACCTTGGATCATCTAAATTATTCAGGCGCTACTACTCTTTGGGTTGAACAAGACTGATAGTCAGATAAAATTGGCTTTGGAGAAGTCGAGCCATAACTTGACATGGTCAAAGTATGCATTATTGTTGGCCAAATCCACCAAATGGAAGGGAAAGGCCATAAATAAGTCAGAAAAACTGACAAAGGTTGTGCTCAAACTTAAAGACTTCGCCTGACATGTGGATGAACTCAACGAGGACAAGAGAAAGTCTGAGGCTGCCTTTAAGGGTAGTAATCGTAAAGTAGGGAAGCTTGATTGCTGAGTAGTTGAACTCAATGAGGCTAATGGAAAGGCTAAGAGCAAGTTCGATGCTATAGTTGAGCAACTCATCTCGAGTGTAGAGATTAGATATGGGCTCGTAATGGAATCTTTCAAAAAAGAGCCCAAGAAAAGAGACTTGGGTAAGTATTATTATCATATTTTAGATGTCTTGGTCATTCTTTCATATGAACCCATCCAATCTCAGGATGGGGACAAGGAAAAAGATTCTAACTTGGGTGAGAGTGGCAATGACACTGAGCTGACTAGTGAATAAGGTAAGGTCATAGGCTGTTGTTTTAAAGTCTTTCTCTATTTTGTGAGCTCAACACTACTCTTGTTTGTGCGATCGTTAGCTATGCCTTGTACTTTTTTTTCTTTTTCAAGTTTTTAATGAAAATTAGTTTATTCTTGGATACTTTGTTGATTCGTTGGCAGCATATTTATATCCTTTTATATTGTTGTTTATTGTTGACCTATCCTCTTATTTAGGGACATGTGTCCTAATTTCTAACACCATCCCCTATAAACAAAGGTTAGTTTTTTATGTGATTCAGACAATTTTTTTGAAATATCTTTCAACTCTTTCTCCATCTTTTTTGTTCAAACAATTTGGATTTTGATTGTAGAATTAGGCATTCAGTTCGGGCTTTAAGATAGGAAAATGTAAGGCTTAAAACTGAGGTGCAAAGATTGAAAGTCGAGTTGTCTAGACTTGAGGAGAAGTTAAGTGTTCAAGAAGAGACTAGGTCTAGTCTTGAGGAAAATCTTGAGGGAAGGCTAAAGCTTCACAAAGAGACCAAGTGCAAGCTTGTCTCTTGTAGGGAACAACTATCTAAGGCTTTAACCCAAGAGAGGAGGACCATAACTAAAATGTTTGCCCTCATGGATAAAGAGTCTCATTGGGCGAGCTTCTATATGAAGCGATCTAAAGGGGTCTTTTCTTGAGGTGATGGAAACTACTGAAGGGTTGGAATGATCTATTCTTGCGTTGGACTTGATCCCCTTTGAAGCAATGACAGATCCGAGTTATTACCCCTGGTGGAGGAAACTTATAATTTGGACACTAGTCATGTATCTAAATGTTTTTGGAATTTTTAATTATTTGAGAGGATGAGCCTTTCCTAAGGGACAATTTCGTGCATGTTTTTTTCAAAGTTGTAATTTCAAATAATAAAAATACCCTTGATAGGGTATAGTGGCAATGCTCAACCATTATATACACATAAAATGCCTTGTCCATGACTATGGTGAGTGTCAAATTTTCAAGGACTATGTGTTCTCTCTAGTTGTCTACCGAGGTGATCAACTTGTGATATATAGTAAGAGAGGGAGCTTTACCTGGTTCTTGGCCGAGGTGCCTAGCTCGTGATATATGCGAGGACGGTCTAGCTGGTTCTTAACTGAGGTGATAAAATTGTGGCATATAATAGTAGTAGGGGAGGGATTTTTACCTGGTTCTTGACCGAAGTGCTCAACTTGTGATATATGCTAGGATGGTGTACCTTGTTCTTAACCAAGGTGATCAGTAAATGACATATAATAGTAGTAAGAGAGAGAACTCTACCTAGTTCCTAACAAAGGTGCTCGACTCTTCTTTTATTGTCAGAGCGCCAACCTAGTTCCTGACCGAGGTGGTTAACTTGTGATATATGCAAGTGCCAGGGTGGTTTACCTGGTTCTTAACTAAGGTGATTAGCTCGTGGCCTATAATAGTAGTAGGAGATGAAGCTCTACCTGGTTCCTGACCGAGGTGCTCAACTCTTCTTTTATTGTCAGAGCTGATGAGTGCTCAAAAAGCACTAAAAATACCATGATTTTATGCACATTAATTAATTAAAAATATATATATTTATATGATTTTATCATATATTTATATAAATTTGTCTTTTTTTGGAATCACGGGTATTTTTATTGTTTTTTAGGTATTTTCGCTTAAAAACGTAACTTAAAGACTCAAAGAGGAATATTAGAGGCAATACATCACAAATATATTCAAAAATAAATGAGGAAAAGTCAACAAATATGGAAAAATTGGACAAAATGGGTCAAAAAAGTCAAAAAGGAGGAAATCGTGCACGTAGCCGCGCCGAGCAGCCGCCGCGCGCGCCTTGCTCCTGTCCCGCGCGTGCCCTTGCTGTTTTCCTGCGCCCAGCTTGATACCATTTGCGCGTGTCGCTGCCCATCTGTGCACACAACCATCCCCCACGTCATGCTGACATCATCAAATGACATCATCATTCACTACTCCACGTTTCCACCATTTTTTAATAGCAAGAAAGTACTGTAAGGATTTTATTTTCTTTACAGTTATTTTTTATGCTTTATTCTTACATGTTATATTTAATTTATCTGTGATTAAATTTAATTTTGTTGGATATTTGTAAACATGATATAATAATAACGTTGTTATGCTTGCGAAATATTAAATAGGTGAAAATCTCTAAAATGAATTGATTTTATTTTTATTCAAGATTTTATATTAAGAATGTTAGAGAGAAATATTTTATTTTTCATTACAAACTTAAATCTGAAAATTAGATTTTAAGGTTTAGTTATCTGGTCTGATTTAGAGTAGTGCTATTTTATTTGTTGGTACAATCGCCCGGTAGTTAGAGTGAAGCTCTATTTCAAATGTTTTTATAAGAATTATTATATGAAAATGTATTGACAACATGTTTCAGTAGTGGTTTTAAAACTTGAAAGTTAATACTCGGATAACTAAATTCTTAGGTTTAATTTGGACACCTTAAATAAAATTTAAACCGTCTAACCCCACCAAAGGTGGCATTTAAATGGTTCATTTTCAATCTCTTAGAAAAAGGAATTAATTTAATTAACCAAATTAGTTATCAACCTCACCCATAGGTGTTAATTGATTTGTTTAGTTAACAAAGAATATCTAACCCCACCAAAGGTGTTATTCATATAAAAAAGAGAGAATCAATAAATATCAATTCATATCTTTAATAACCTAAATAATATGAACAAGCATAATTAACTTAGTTATTATATCCATAAATACTCCACTATTATAAAAGATAAAATTTGCATAAATGTTTATTGAATCTGTATCTATGTTTATTTTTATGTTATTAGATTAAAAACACAAAACCCCAAAATATCGTGACAGGATGTTTAATATTTAATTTTGTTTTTAAAAGTTTGAATAATAAATTAAAAACAACATACATTTCTTCCTTAGATCGACCTTGGAAGTATACTTATCATTTTCTACGAAATGATTCATGCACTTGCGAGAGTTTTATAAATATAAAACCAAATTATTGGCAGGATCGACGATTTCGGTTTTGCACGATCAAGAGCCCCAACCTAAATCCTGATCGAGGTTGTCAATTCGTGATATATGCAAGTTCTAGAGTGATTTACCTGGTTCTTAACCGAAGTGATCAGTCCATAACATATAATAGTAGTAGACTTCTATGAGAGAACCATTTGTTAAAAGGGGTCACTTCCTAGATGGGCATACAACCATAGCATTTAAAAGTAATAAATTAATGTACATTAGAAGTGATATTTCTTCAAGTCTTGGCATTTTAGCTCATACCATCCTCGGTCCCTTCAATGCTTCTCAATAAGTAGGCTCATCATGGGTTGTCTTAGTTATTTTATAAGGTCCTTCCCAATTTGCACCCATTTTTTTGGCCATCCATTCTTCCCTTATTAGGGAAGAATCGCTTGAGGACCTAATCACCGGGGTCAAATACTTTGAAATGAATATCCTTGTTGTAATAGCTTGACACCTTTCTCTTATGCTCAATTATCCTTTTTAGAGCCTCATTTCTTTTCTCCTTAATGACGGTTAATTCGATGACCCTATTCTCCCTACTTTGCTTTTTTGTTAGGGTTGACCTCATAGTGGGTACTGCCACCTCAGTTTGTATGACTACCTCAATGCCATATACCAAGGAGAAAATGGTCTCTTTGGTGCTCTCATGGGGGCTAATCTTGATAGCCCATAATGCCTCAAGAAGTTCCTTCACCCATTTTCATTTTACACTTGCCAACATTTTCTTTAATAGGTTTATGATTAGTTTGTTGGAAGATTCCACTTGTTCATTGGCTTGTGGATAATAAGGTATTGAATGCCATATTTTATTGTTGTATTTAGCGGTAAATTCCTTGATGTTGCTCTCTATAAATTTCCTCCCATTTTTTGTAACGAGCTTCTTGGGTAGGCTGAACTGGCAAATTATGGACTTCCAGATAAATTTAATGACCTCCTCCTCTCGTATCCTTTCTAGAGGCTTTGCTTCTACCCCTTTGGAAATGTAATATGTAGCAACTAATAGAAACTTTTTTGCCTTTAGCTAGTGGTAGAGGCCCCATGATGTCAAGCCTTCACTTGTAGAAGGGCTAAGGACTTATCACCCCCGTTATGGTGTTAAGGGGTGCATGAAATAATGGGGAAAACCTTTGACACTTATCACACATGTGAGTGTATTTTGTACAATCCGTTAGCATGGTGGGCTAATAGTAACCTTACCTCACGATTCGTTGAGACAACCTTCTTTTGCTTGAAAGAGAACCACATTCCCCCTCATATGCTTCAAACATTAATCTTTTAGTTCCCTCCTTAGATATGCATAAGAGTCCAGGTTCGAGTGTGGTCCTTCTGTATAGCCTTCCTACCTTGATCATGTAACGTCATGCCTTTACCTTGATTTCTATTGCAAGTTTGGGATTCGAGAGTAGGTTCTTTTTTACAAGAAATTAAAGATTGGAGTGAATCATTAATGGACAGGGGCATCCACACAACCCACTATTCTTTCAACTTCTTCCAAGTTGGCCTATGTTAAGATCATAATTGACACTACTCTATTGAGGTTGGCTTCACATATGAAAGCCACCTTGGTCAGTGCATTAGTGTGACCATTCTCATTTCGAGCTATTTTCTTGATATCAAACTTGGAGAATTTGGAATATTCCTATTTTAACCTCTCTAAATACCCCTTAATTTTTCCATCCCTAGCTTTGAATGATCCCAAGAACTGGTTGGCCATTAGTTTTGAGTCACTGTGTAATGTGATTTTATTTACTCCTAGTTTCTTTGTGGTTATGACCCCAAATATGGCTTTTTCATATTCGATAACATTGGTAGGTGCCTGGAAATCAAGTTTGACCACATACTTAAAAAAATTGTTGTTGTAATCTATTATGACCACACCTAGTTTGACACCATTGAAGTTGTGTGGTTCTGTCTACAAAAACTTTCCATACAGCTCTATCTTTTTAATTAACCTTACACACCTCTTGCTCTCCTTCATTTTTGATGACTTCCCGTGTTTCATTGAAATCTGCCACAAACTTAGCCACAACTTGCCTTTTTATGGTTGTTCTAGCCATGTATTTAATATCATATTCTCCCAACTCTATAGCGATCATTGCCAACCTTTCTAGCTACCATCTCTGGCCTTGTCAAAACACTTTTGACTTGATGAGAGGTGAGTACCAACACTGTGTGTATCATTGCCAACCTTTCTAGCTACCATCTCTGGCCTTGTCAAAACACTTTTGACTTGATGAGAGGTGAGTACCAACACTGTGTGTAAGCCAAAGTAATGTCTAAGTTTTCGCACACTAACTTTCAGAGTGAAGGATAACTTGTCTATGGTTGGATATTTGCTTTAAGCATCTGTTAAAATTTGGTTGACGTAGTAAATAGGGTGTTGAATCTTGTCCTTTTCTGCTAAGAGCACAATGCTACATGTGTTGGGGTGCCACAACCAAATACAAATAAAGAATCTCACCTAGGAGGGGGTTAACCAAGACTGGTGGGTTTCTCAGTATCTTTTGATTTCCTCAAAGGCTCTGTCACAGTCCTTGTTCCAAAAAATTGATGTGGTTTTTTCTCATCATTTTGTCCTTGCATTTAGAGATAAATCTATTCAATTCCACTATTCTTCCATTCAACTATTGGATTCCCTTAAGCTTGGTAGGTGGCTTCATGTTCATCAAAGATTTTATCTTGTCTGGATTGGCCTCAATCCCTCTGGTCGATACAAGATATCCTAAGAATTTTCCTACAATAACACCAAAGATACACTTCTTGGGGTTAAGTCTCATACCATACCTTTGAATTATCGAAAATACCTCTTTTAGGTCTTCGATGTGGTTCAGGGGTTGAGCTCAATTTACTACCATGTCATTCACATATGCTTCTAAGTTCCTCTCTAGCTGATCTACATACATTTTGTTGATGAGATGTTGATATATGGTGCCCACGTTTTTCATTCCAAACGACATCTTGGTATAATAGAGAGTATATTCCTCTGTGATGAAAGACGTTTTCTCCTCGTCCTTGGGATACATTCTAATTTGGTAGTAACTAGAGTATGCATCCAAGAAACTTATTGACCCAAAACCGATAGAGGCATCTACCAATTGATGGATACTTAGGAGGGGGAAGCAATCTTTGGGACATGCCTCATTTAGATATATGAAGGCCACATACATACGGGATGAACCACATGCCTTCTTTACCAGCACCACATTTGACAACCATGAGGGATAGTTAACATTCTTTATAACTCTAGCCTCCTTAAGAGTGGTAACTTGATGTTTGATCACCTTGTTCTTTTCCCTTGGGAATTTCATTTTCTTTTTTGAATAGGTCTAGCTTCTGTATTGACATTTAGTTAGTGTGTTATTACTTTTGGGTCAATCCCAAGCATATCCGTCAGGGCCCATATGAAGATATCCAAATTTGTTCGGAGGAACTGAGAGAGTTGTTCCTCTACCTCAACCGTCAAATTCTCTCCCATCTTCAAGGGGTGGTTCCCACCATGATCTTCTATTAGAAGGTCTCTTACCTTATTAAGATTGACAAACCTTGCCAAGCCTTTTCCCCTTGGCCTCCTTTTAGGGAAACCCCTTTATGATTGCTACTTGTGGCCAATCTCTCTCATGGTGGCTTTGTAGCAGCTTTTGGCTTTTTCTTGAACTCTTCTTATCTCACTTGGACCCTCATCAGTGGGGAATTTGATTACTTGATGAAAGGTGGATGAGACTACCCTTATTTTGTGTGTCCATGCCCTACCCAAGATGGCATTGTAGTGTGTCGGGACATCGATGACCACGAAGTTGGTCATTACTATCATTACTTTTGCCATGACAAGCACCACCACCATTCCTATTGCATAGGTGGTGCTGCTGTTAAACCCTACTAGAAGAAGTTTCGCCTTAACAATATCAAATTCCTTAAATCCTAAAGCCTTGGAAGTGGTCAGAAAAAGGAGATCCATCGAGCTTCATGTGTCAATCATTATTCAACAAACATCACAAGATCCTATCCTTAAAGTAATTACTAAAGGATCTTTATGAAGGGAAGAGGTCTCATCCTTTTCGTTGAAAATGATTTCTGTAGTAGGTCTCAATTTATCCAAGTCGTATACATGAAGGCATTACATAGCTCTCTTATAAACCTTTTATGTGAGTTATTTGAGACCCTATTGATCTCATACCCTCTGTATATAATGTGTATAGTTTTGATATTGGGATAATTGTGGTGCTCTCTTCCACTGCTCAATGAGTTTACTAGTTTTGGTGCCTCTCACCTATTTTGACGGTTTCCTCATTCTCAGTTACCTGTGGCAAGGTCCTTCATATATCCCCTTGATAACAAATCCTCTATCTCCTTTTTGAGGTGTCTACAGTCTCTTGTTTCATGGCCCATGTCTTTATAGAAAGCACACTATTTAGATGTGTCTCTGAGCAGTGATTTCATCTTCGGGGGCTATCTGACATTAGGTTCCTCCTTCATACTTGATTTCATCTTCGGGGGCTATCTGACATTAGGTTCCTCCTTCATACTTAGTATAGCCTGGGTCAGATTTACTCTCAAAGGACCATTGTCCAACTCCCCTGTTATTAGGCATACAGAGTTTGTTTTATGTTGTTTTGATATGCCCTATTTGGGCTTATCCTTATCTTATCTTTATCTGATACCACCACTATATTGGTTTGATGACCTTTAACCAGACTTAACTCTTTTTCAAGATTGACAAACTTTCTGGCCTTTTCATATGCTCCCTTTAAAATATGAGGAACTATTTTGGTTGGTTCTATGAACAAGTTAGAGTTGTTTAAGAGACCTTGCCTGAAGGCCTCTGTAGCAATAGATCTGGGGCCATCGAAGATTTCCAATATCTCCTTCTTGAACCATTTCATGTATCCCTCTATGGACTCACCCCTTTCTTGAATGATTGAGAAGATGTGATGTGATTTTTTTCTCAAGGGTTTGTTACAGGCATAATTTGTGATGAATAGTCTGGAGAACCATGAGAAGGAGGTGGTAGAGCGAGATGCCAAGTTATTGAACCACTTCCGTGCACCTTCATAGAGGGTGACAACAAAAAACTTACACATCATAACATCTCTCTTTCTCTGAGCTAGGCTCATAAAGGCCATGACTGTCTTGAAATGTTGCATACGTGTCACAGTGTCTTTGGTTCCAAAATAACCAGGGCATTAAACTTGGCTGGTGGCTCATCGTTTTCTATCTTGTCAGCAAATGAGGACACACATAATTGCTTATAGTCCCTATCTACATCATAAAAGGGCCTTACCTTTCTCCTACCTCTCCTTCAAATCATGATCTTGTTTTTATTATCCTCTTCCAATGCTTGAAATCAAGCCTTTTAGTTTTTTTCTTTCCTGAATCCACTGCCCGTCGCTAGGTCTCGCCGAGCTAGAAAAGAGGTTTCTGTCGACCTCCTACTCAACCTGGGTAAGTTTAGGTAAGATGTGCTTTGATCTAATTCTATCAATCAGGTAAATCACTTGATTATCAAAGGCCCCTCCTCCTAACTGGGAGCATATTGACCTATTTTCTCTCATTGTCTTCTCGATATCTCTCCTTAACTCGAGAAGTTAGTGAGCTAACTCTTAATGACTGTTAGCCTTCGTTCTAGTTTCGTTATGCGATGGCGAAATGTTCCCCTATGTCACCACTACTTCTTTTTTAGTTCGCCTCAATCGTCCTTCAACACAGGTTCATACCATGATGTTATAGAACAAGTGATTGTGAGTTTTTAGTGTAGCTTATGAGGGGAGTACGTTTGATCTCCCAAGTTTCTCTCAAAGCCTGGGGTGAATCCTATAAAATGTAGGGTGAGAAACTTAAGCTTGACCTCAAAATCTAAGCCCTACGGTAAGTGCTAAAATGTTGGGATTTTTTGAATTCTCGAAAGAGAACTTAGAGAGAAGCTAGAGCAAATTATAGAATGTATGGATTTCTTGGGATACCTATATATTTATAGGGTTTTACATGTATAGGTGTTAATTACATAGAATAGACATATGAGAATACGTCAAAAAGGGCATAACAGTAAAAGTACATTTATAGATCGGGGTTGATCACCCAAGGATTAATAAGGTAGATGGCCCCATGTACATAATATAGGGTAAGACTATCCCTTGAACTCAAACTGTGCTAGGACAATCTCTTAGCTTGGGCTGTCGTATGGCCAACAACGGGACCTTTAGGATTTTTTTATATTTCAAAACTTGTAATAGTAAAAATATTATTCTTTATGTTTACCTTACATATTTTTACTACTAAAAAATATTTATAATATCATTTTATTTTAAATTTTATTTAATTAGATACCATTTAAATTGAATTGTAGTTATTTAATATTATAAGATTACTCTTTTATTGTTATAAGTTTTACATTATATTTTTGATTTAATTACATGACTTAATTTTAAGTCATTTTTTTGGTAAATAAAAATTTATTTTTAACTCTATCAAAAAATAATATATATATATATTTTTAATATGATATGAAAATAAATATATTTAAAAATAAAATTATTGTTGCATAAGTTCAATATCCCAAATCTGGAGGGATTGACCGAGGTGCAACACTACTACACTACTAGAAGGCTCATGGGTTTGTGAAACCCAGCGCTACGGGCATAAAGCTCCATACGTTTAATAATTCTATTGAATTGTTGCATAAGTTCAATATCCCAAATCTCCGACAGCCGAACTTAGGATTTAGGACTGCTAATCAACAGCTAAGAGACGATCCGTGGTTTTGTCGAAAGACGGGAGACATAAAAATGGTTAAAACGAAGCAACAAAAGTCCAAACCAAAGAAGCAGCCTCAAGTAAGTTTCTCGAAACATTTATTCCTCCATTCTCGTTTTGTCTTGCTTGAGATTCTCGTTATTGTTCTTCTTGGTTTTGCTTGATAAATTAACTTGGAAATTTTGTTGGGATTTTCTTAGGTTCATTAGTTATGAACAGTTAAATTCTAATTGATTAGGTCCATGGTTTGTATGGGCTCGGTTTGTATTTACTATGGAACCGGTTTGAGGTTATTGGGTTTTTATATGCTGAGATGGAATTTCGTGAAATATTAATATATTGTACTGTTGTTGGACATAATTAGAGACGGGGTTGTAATGAGTACAGCTGAGATATGAAACTTATGGAGAGGGAGGGACTTATTTTGCTAGCTGAGTCAATGAAGGTATGTCAGTGATTAAGTAGTGACCAACTGGTATCAGTGAGTGACCATTTTCATGAAACTTGTCTACTAGGCCGTGAAATAGGTGTTGTAAGAATTAGAAAGGGTTAAGGTGGGCAGTCTAGATTTCGGGTTCCAATTTTTCTTGGGGAGCTTCAATATGCTTTTGAAACACATGGTTGGGATTTAAGCCACTCTTGTCATGTTATAGTATTAATGCCAGACTTTACTTGTCACGTTACGTGTCTCTTTAGATGATTTACCATTTGCATTGTTGAAAACATGATTGTTACGTAGATTAGTTGATTGCAAGGCTTAGTGAAGCTGCTTCAGCTAAAATGCCAACTTTGATTTGAAGGCAAGAAGCAGCCATATGTATAACTTCATTGCTGCAATGCAACACTATTAATTAAGTATACTTGTAATTTTTTGGGTTTTATTCCGATGATTGGGAGAATTTCTTGCGATTTGGAACCAAAGTCTATTATTAGTATGGTACTTTCCTAGATTGCACTATTTAGATTGTAGGTTTTCAGTTTATGGAAATTTGCTTGGTGTACAGATAAAAAAGCATGGAAATCAGAATGATATCTCTCTTGTTCGTGAACAACTCGATGCACTAGACCTAAAAATTATTCAAGTGACTGCAGATGGAAATTGTTTTTTCAGGTCTGTGGTTTACTGTTTTGTTAGTTTTGGATGCTTCCTTTTTTGTTACATATTCTATTTGGACATGTTAAAATGGCTTTCAAGGGTATATCATATATAATATGTATCCAGCATGATTTACCAATATCATAAATGCATTAAATAGGTTTAGCTTTGCATAGTGTAAGACTGCAAGGTATTGTTTACTCTTGTCATTATGCAGAGCCCTAGCTGATCAACTAGAAGGTGATGAAGAGGAACATGCAAAGTATCGCAGCATGGTGGTGCAATATATTTTGGTACCTGAGTTAATACAGTTTGAGAAATTTTTAATTTTGTTTGTATGATTTTGCTTGGATATCATTGCATATGATTAACCCTGCACTTATTTCTATTTACATTGCCTGTATGGTGTCATCTGATTTGAAGTATATTTACTGCAAAATCTTATAAACCGGGATGCTGTTTCTTTTTTATCGTTTTTTGTTGTTGTACTATTTAAAATTTAATTGCAGTCTAATAAATCAGTATGAAAAAATATACTTGATGAAGAGGAACACACAACCAATGTACATATGAGTTGTCAATTTTCTCTAGCTGGAAAAATCCTTTTGGGGATTCCCTGGTTGAAGGCAATGATGGGGACAAAAACAATGGGAAATAGTGATTGGGGATAGGATCCCATTTTAATGACATGGGGTAAGGGAAAAATGAGGATTGCATTCCTACCCCATTCCTTGAAACTTTATACCTCTTACTATGATTAAAAGAAGTATGCATGTCTTTTTAAAAATTCAAATATAGTTATATTAAGATTTAAATAAACCCTCAAATAGAATTATAAATTTGCCACTAATTTTACTATTTTCTTTATATACAAGTGTCCTCAGAATAAGTAATTTGTATCGTTTAGTCTTTTAGATTATAAATAGTGTCATTTAGTCCCTTGATTATGAAAAAAAGGATTAATCAAGGATAAATTATATTGTTTTAATGATTTTTATAATAAAATATTATGAATTTTTGTGAAGTGATTAAAATTCTATTAAATTATGAGTCTTTCACAATCATAAAAGTGAAATTTTATATGAAATTGTTTATGAAAAAAATTAACAATAATAATATTCAAATATGAAGTTATTTAAACATATATTTTACCTTTTACTTTTTAAAAATTAAAAATCAATAAAACATTAAAATAAAAACAGTGATAATTAACAAATATTAGAACAAATATTTTGTGAACCGTTTTCATATTAATTGTCACTTTACTATTTTTAAAGACTCATATTTTAATCGTATTTAACCACTTTATAGAAAATTAATAATATTTTAATAAGAATCATTAAAAATAATATAATTTATCCTTAATTGACTTCTTTTTCCATAACTAAAGGACTAAATGACGTCATTTCTATTCTAATAGATTAAACGGTACAAATAACTTAATCTAAAGAAGTGGTATTTTTCTCTATATTTTAAAAGTAACTTTACTTATACTAAAAATATTTAAAGGGAGAGGAGCTGTATTCGTCCCAAGATTTTGAAGTTGATGTCATTTAGTTCCAAATTGTAAAAAGTGTTTTTTAGTCCCACAGGTTTGAGAAAAAGTTCAATTAAAAACAAAAGTGTTTTTTAGTCCCACAGGTTTGAGAAAAAGTTCAATTAAGGACAAGTGATATTATTTTAATTATTTTTCTATTGAAATATTATCTTTTCGTGTCAAGTGATTAAAATACGATTAAAACACAAGCTATAATGCAAGGGTAAAAGTGATTTTATATAAAATTATTTAAGAAAAAATCAACAATAATAATATTTTTAACATAAAAGTATTTAAATATATATATTTGCTTTCAAAAAATCAATAAAAAATAAAATAGCGACAACTAACAAATATTGAAACAAATATTTTGTAAAAAGTTTTTCATATTAAACGTCACTTTACCTTTGTTAAGGCTGTAGTTTTAATTGCATTTTAATAACTTGATAGTAAAAAATAAAATTTTAATAGAAAAATCATTACAAAAATATTATTTGTTTTCAATTGGCCTATTTCTCAAAACTAAAAGACTAAAAAAACCTTTTACTACACTAAAACTTAATCTGAAGGATTTGAGTGCTACTTTTCTCTTATTTAAATTAGATGCTTAAAAATCTAATAATGCAGAACAATCTTATTATTTTGTTATAATTTATTAATAGTAATGGTTTTAAATTTTCATTCAGTCATATCTTTGTTATAATTTTTTTTATTGACTTGATTTTAATGCTTCTTTTTACCTTACTACTAAAACTACTTTTTTAAAAACACATCTCAAAATATTATATGAATCTAGTTTCTTCTCTGGGTCCTGTTATGTTCACGTGGATTTTAAGTGGAGATGAGAGAAAGATTTCTACTTGGAGAGAGGGGATTGGGAGGGAGTCCCCAACTTAATCCAGCCCCGTTTACAACCCTCACCTCCGTTATGATTCTTTTTGTTGGAGACTAACGTGTATTCTAATGTGGAGAATCATAATTAACAGAAGAATCGTGAAATGTTTGAGCCATTTATTGAGGACGATGTCCCATTCGATGAATATTGCCAATCCATGGATAAGGATGGCACATGGGCGGGTCATATGGAGTTGCAGGCTGCTTCTCTTGTAACTCATTGCAATATATGCATTCACAAAGTGAGTTATTTTCTTACCTACTATGCCTTTGCCGTTTTTGATCTCCTTTGGTTGATCCTCATGTTTTAGTGGATTATACTTTATGTCAAATGCTCAATGAATCTTGTAATTTTATATATTGCCAAAGATCAATCTACTCACTCACATACCACTTGCATTTCATATCAGAACAGTCATTTTTTGTTGCTTTTTTTATTTTATGCAGAACATGTCACCCCGCTGGTATATCAGGAACTTTGCTGATCATGAAGTTTGTATGGTTCATCTGTAAGTTCTCTAGAATCTTTGAAGAGCTTATCTCTCTGATCTTCGATGTTCTTGCTGAATTGAAGGGATAGTAGGTCCAGGGTGTGTAATAATTACTAAATTATTACTTTTAAATAGCCAAGTTATGAACTCTCTCACTTTTGTTGGAAAATAAGATACTTTAGATTTAGTTTCCTTATTAGTATCATCTCTCTCATGAAATCAATATGACTTTCTTCGCTATCTTATTCTCCTTTAAACCTACAATGATTTCTTGACAAATTTTATTGGAAAAAGCCTGTGTACATGTATTAGAAGCTATTAGGGGTTGCTCTGTAGGGATTTTAATTATTTAGAAATCTTTTGAGCTATCCATTTTATTATTACTTGTAACATGGGTACATGCAGCCTTTGCTCGATTGCTGTTATTGGAAAATACGAGCAAAACACTTATATAGAAAACTTCATTTCATGTATGGTTATGAGAAATGTCAGGCTTAGGATCCTTTTATTAGTGTATATGAGACCTTTAAAAGCGCTTTTGACAACAAAAAAGCACTTCAGAACAAAACATGAAATTCTTTTCAGAAGCACTTTCAGGTTCCTAACAAAAGCACATTATATGTGCTTCTTCCTAAACCACTTTCTTATGAAACAACTTCTGCCTGAAATCACTTTTAACATAAGCATAAGCAAACGAATCTTTTGTCTTCTACAAGTACAATAAGCCAAATTAGTATGAGATTTCTCTGCAGGTTTATTTTTCTTTTTTGGTTGATGATGCAACTGTTTCTGCTCCCTTATAGTTGCATATCATGTTTGGCCATAATAATTGCCGCTTTTAATAATTTGACTTTTTTAAGAATTTAATTCTTGTTTCGTGTTTTCAACTATATGGTATTATATTTGATGGTTTCCCAGATCTTATCATGATGGAGAACATTATAATAGTGTGCGCTTGAAGGAAGACTCCTGTGTGGGATCAGCCAAGCCTATCAAAATCAAGGTCTTATACTGTAAATTTAATTTTTCTCTTTTCTACATCATAATTTCTTGTGTTGATCCAAGTTCACTTCAATATATGTATATGTATATATTATTTGCACGGACCTAATAATTTCTGTTTCTAACAGGCTGATGCTAATCTTTCCATGACATTTCATCAAGCAAAAATTGCTGTGAGCGAGTCTAAAAGGGGTGGTGGTAGGGATATCATTAATGCTGGATCCATCAAAATGGTAACGGCCGGAACTGGTCGTGAAGATGTTGAGAAAGTCAAAGAGGTAGAAGTTCATGTTATATACACATAATATACTCCATTCTTTATAATGCTTAAAACAAATGGACTTTAAAGATTTTTTTTTCTAATATCAAATTTCATTCATGTTAGGTACTACTGCAAGTAGATGGTGATATTGATGCTGCAATAGAGTTTCTCGTGGCAGAACAAGCAGCAGAAGGACACATAGTGCAAACTGATTCACCTCCTAGTAAAGAAGATACTTCTTATGGTAATGCCTGGTCAGTACTGTGTTCATTTTTGGGATAAATTTCAAGAGGGTTTGGCTAAGAAACATAGGTGCTTTATGTCTGAAAATTTCCATTCAATCTCTTTTTTTTTGGGTTATCATTACTTGAAGATTTCTATTCATGCACTTCTATCTGTTTGACCAAATCTATTATTGTGTGATAAAAACAGTAAACGGTTTCAAATTTTCTGTTTCTCCCTTTCCTGATGCATGCCATTCTTGGGAAGAAAATTTTTAGAAGGCGTAATCACATACTAAATTGATACCATCTAATGGCTATACCAGCTTAGAATGTTAAGATGGACATGAATCCTTGTCGTGAATGTTGTAGTTTGATATGGTGATTTCATTAGACTATCTTGTCACTTCATTTCTGATGCACAATCAGGTATTTTCTGTTGATGCTAATGTATCCTTGGTATTTCTCTACATTTGGATCAAATTCTGTAATTGGGAATGAAAAATTTCACAATGCATTTCTTGTTTTCTTCCTTCAATATGTTCAAGACAAAAAGCTATTTAGTCCATAAATTGTGGGTTAAATAGTTTCTGAGGTACTAAAATTTTAACCCATTTAATACACAAGTACCTGATTATTTTTTCTTTTTTTCTTAACACAGAGGTACATAGATTTTAAACCCAATAACACAAATCCTAAATAGAAATTTAAAACGCCAAATAACTGATTAATTTGTTCCAGTATAATATGCAAGCCATCTTTGAAGTGGAAATAGCCAAAAAACAAAAAAAATAATAATAAAAATAAACTATTTGACGTTTAAATCTCTATTTAGGACTTAAGAAAAAAGTCAGATAAATGGGTATAAGTTTGGGTACATCAGAAGCTATTTAGCCAACCGTTAGTTGATGTAAGCTATACATGATTGTTCTCCCAACATTAAGATATATTTGTTTTGTTATAAATTTTAGGAAACATGAAAATCATCAAGCTACTTCGCTTGTATCTTCTCTAGTCACAGAAATTCATGTTTGGCATTCAGATGTTTTCTTCACTTTTTGCCTTGATTAGAAATTTCTGGATTTTCAGTATTTATAAAAGTGAAAATCACGAGCAACAGAAAGAGGAACAAGCAAAGAAGACCATGAAACAGGACATCTGTAGCAACATTAACAATAATAATTCTTCACAACCAGATAATAAGGTATGGACCGGATATGGATTAGAAACAATGTTTTTGAATTTTGAAGTGTTTATTGATATGTTTGTACAATTGATCATGCTATTTATTTATAATAAAACTAGGCTAGTAATAATAGGAAACAAACACCTAATTAATAACTCACAATGAATTCTAATCTCTTAATTAATTTATAGAATCAAATCCCTGATTATTTGAGATTTCAATACTTCCTCTCGAAGTGGATCATAAATATTAATTATATCCTTGTGAATGAAATCATCGAAATTTGATTGAGGAAGTTTTTTGGTGAAAACATCCGCAATTTGCTCTTTTTTTAGGATATATGTCATTCAAATGGTCTCATCTTCAAATTTTTTTATGAAGTGTATCAACTTTCACATGTTTCGTTCTGTCATGTTGAATTAGATTTAAAGAGATGTTGATGGTAACCCTGTTCTCACAGATAGTTTGATCGGAAGCTTTACTTAAATATGGAGTTCCATTAATAGTTTCTTTAGCCATAATGCGTCATATATTCCTTATACAACTACTCTAGATTCAACTTCAGCACTACTTGTCACTACATTCTGCTTTTTACTTCTCTATGTCACTAAATTTCCAAGTAAGGTACAATGTCAAGTGGTAGATCATCTGCCTTCTACTAAACCAGCTTAATCTGCATTAGAAAAACTTTTATGCCAATTTTCTCTTTTCTTGAAAAATAAACCTCTACTTGTTGATCCTTTAAGATATGTCAGTGCATGTGTTGACTTACTATACTGACTACAAGGCATTATCAAGTCTAGTAGATCAATTTTTCTACTATCTTTGATATAGTAGTTTTTTTTAATATTACTTTGAATATATTGCTCAAAGTTATCTTTTGTAGATTTTCTTCGTACATTTATATTCAATTCAGAGAAGATAAAAGGAAAGAAAAAAGAGACTAGCATTGCATAGTTTGTGTTCTAAATTAAATTCCTTAATTGACTCATAATATCATACAATTAATTACATAATAAATATTCCTAATAATTAGGTATTTCTCATTAAAACATCTTTTTCCACGCTCTCTCAAGCTAGTTCGAAGATATCCACCATTCTCAAGTTTCAAATACACGAAAGAAATATAGGTCGAGGTAACCCTTTTGTCAAAACATCAATTAATTGATTTGCACTTGTGATAAATAGAATACAAATTTCACCATTTTCAATTTTCTTCTTCATAAAATGTCTATCGATCTCAACATGTTTGGTTTCATCATGGTGAACAGGATTGTGAGCAATACTGATAGTAGCTTTAATGTCACAATAGAGTTTCATTGTTTCTAGCATGGCAAAGCACAATTCTCTTAGCAAAATTTAGAACCATAATAATTCACAAATTCCATGTGTCATTGCTCTGAACTCACGTTCAACAGTTGATTTGGATACCATAGATTGTTTCTTACTTTTCCAAGTAACTAAATTTCCTCCAACAAAACTTCAAAATTCAGACGTTTACTTTCTATCGTCGATTGAACCTGCATCATTAGCATCTACATGGGTTCAATTTGAAGGTGATGATTCTTTGAGAAGAACAAGCCTTTTCCAGGTGTGCCTTTAAGGTATCGTAGAATCTTCAAAGTTATGTCTATATGAGTTTCACAAGGGGAGTGCATATACTCACTGACTACACCTATTGCAAACACAATACCCAATCTAGTATGAGACAAGTATATTAGCTTACCAACCAATCTTTAATAGCGACTTTTGTCAACTATGGTACTTTCCATTGTACTTTCCAAGTTGTGTTTTGGATTAATTGGAGTTTCTATTGGCTTGCAACCCAACATTCTTATTTCTTGGAGTAAATCTAAGACATACTTTCTCTATGATATAAATATCCCTTTCTTCGATCTTACAATCTCAATGCCTAAAAATTATCTTAGCCTTCCCGAATCCTTGATCTCGAATTCTTTGGCAAACATTTTCTTAAATTTCTGAATTTTATCAATATCATTGCTAGTAAGAATGATGTCATCCATGTACAATCAAGATTGTGATGCACCCATTTTTATAGTGTTCGTAAAACAAAGTATGACCCCCTTGACTCTGTGTACTCAAAACGACAAACTACCGTTGTGAACCTTTCAAATCATGCTCTGGGTGATTGCTTTAGTCCATATAAAGACTTCTTCAACTTGCACATTTTCTTATGTCCAAACACATTTTTAAGATCGGGAGGTAGCTCCATATATACTTCTTCCAAGTATCTGTGCAAAAAGGCATTCTTCACATCAAGTTGGTTTAGATGCTATTCTAGATTTGCAACAAGAGATAAAAGAACCCGAATTGAATTCATCTTGGCAATAGGAGTAAAAGTTTCTTGATTATCAATTTTGTAAATTTGCATAAATCCCCTTGCCACAAATCTTGCTTTATATCTCTTAACTGTTCCATTTGCATTGTGTTTCACTATGAACACCCATTTACATCCCATTGGTATTTTTCTTGGAGGAAGATCATCAATCTCCCATGTATCATTCTTTTTCAAAGCTTCCATTTCTTCAAAGATGATCTTTTCCCATCTTGGAATGAAAGAGCTTCCCTATAGTACTTGGCAATAAATGCTTTAAAAGTAGAGGACAACTTTTAATATGAGACATAATTTGAAATAGGATGTATTGTACAAGATCTAACACATTTTCTATGGCAATTGAAACATCAATATTGGGAAGATCAGGAGGCTCAATCAAATCAAGTTTCCTACAAAGGTTAGGAATTAAAGGATAATCTGTATTTTTTAGAGATTTTGTGCTCAGTTCAGATAATTAGAGGTGTTGAGAAGATTGTGCCTTTTTCCTTATCAGATAAACTTTTAGTTCTTTATCCCTATATTTACATGCTCAAGTGGTTTTTTAGAATAGGAGATGAAGGCTTAGAGTTTTCAGAAATTACAGGCTCATTTGTTATAGAAGTATCAACAGACATCAAATCATTATTGGGAATAATATGAGGAATACAAATAGTGGAGGGTATAGTTACTTGAAGAATATCAGGAATGTTAGACCAAGTTGAATCTTTAACATGTCTACTCTCCCCCTGAAGAGAAGGGTTGTAAAGAATGAAGCATTCTCAAAGAATGTTACATCCATGGATACCAAAAATTTGTGTTAGAGGATAACAACATACATAGCTCTTTTGAGTAGAAGAATATCCTACGAAACCACAACAAAGTACTTTTCCTTCCAATTTTCCTCTATTGTGATTATGTATGTGAACAAATGCTACATAACAAAAGATTTTGGGTGGGAGATGAGAAAAGCTGTGAGGATGGATATGTCTTCTTAAAGTTATCAATTGGAGCTTCGAAATTCAAGATTTTAGATGGAGTTCTATTAAAAAGATATGTAGCCTTAAGAATAATTTTTTGGAACTTGCATAGTAAACATTAAGGCTCTTATTAACTCAAGAAAATGTCTGTTTTTCCTCTCAACTATCCTCTTTTTTGGGATGTATCAACACAAGAATTTTGGTGTATAATTTCATTAGTTGTGAGGTATGAACTAAGAATTAAAGAATAATATTCTCTCCCATTATCGGTTTAAAGAATTTGGATTTTAGCTTTGAATCGAGCTTTAATCATTTGATGAAAATTTTAAAAAGTTTTGGCAGCTCTAGATTTTTTTGAGCAAGGAAACCTAACTTGTACGAGTATGATCGTCAATGAATGTTAAAAACCATCTAAATTGACATGTGAGGGATCATAAATATCACTGTAAATTAAGGATAAAAGTTGTGATGGTTTATACTTTTGTGCGGAAAAATGAGCATGATGGTGTTTGGCTAACTCACATGTCACATTAAAAATCACGAGGATCTTGATTTTTTAACATTGTAGAAAACAATCGTTTTAGATATTAGAAATTTGGGTGATCTAATCGTTTATGTCAAAATTTTATCTCTCGATTAAGATAAGAAGAACTCAAGTAAGTATGAGATATATTACCTGGACTAAAAGGTTGGTCCTCGAAGTAATAAAGTCCATCAATCTCCTTTCCAATGCCAATCATCTTCCCCGTGCACAAGTCATGAAATTCACAATAATCAAGAAGGAATTTAGCAATATAGTGATGTTCTTTGATAATTTTATTGAAAGGAGATTACAAGATAGCTTTGGAACATGCAAAACAAAATAAAGTGAATTTATTTATTTATTTTTTTGAAATGGAAATACTGACTTGTCTTGTCACTGAAGTGACATATCCATTTAACTTTAATTTTATGTTTACTCGACAAGGCATATATGAAACAAAAAAATTAAAATGACTGGTCATATGATTTAAAGTAGTAAAATCAATGATCCAAAGATAATTTGGGAGAGAAGCAACATTCAAATTTGAATAGTGAATCATGACTTAAAAAAATCTTATTTGAGGGCAAATAAGGTAGAGATAAAATAGGTAACAAATAGGATAAGAATTCAGCAATGAAGGCTGTTTAGTTCTGTGCAATGCACTCTGTTTTTTACTAAAAAAGGGTATATAAAATGACAGTAATTTCAGCAATAAAGGCAGTTCAGTTTCTGTGCAAAATACGCTGTTTGAACTTCAAGAAAGGGTAAAAAGTTACTGTAATTTCAGCAATGAAGGCTAAAAAAACTGGGCAGTTTTGAACACATAAATCAGAGTAAAAAGAAGGCAATTTCAGTACCGAAGGTTGAAAGAAAGTGTATTATACTCTTTGCGATTAAGGCTTGAGAATTTGATCCCAAAAAAGAGTCTAAAGCTCTGATACTATGTAGTTTTTTCTGAATATTACTTGGAAAATATTACTCAAAGTTATCTTTTGTACATTGTCTTCATACATTTGTATACAATTAAAAGGAGATAAAAAAAAGAAAAAAAGAAGACTAGCATTGCATAGAATGTTCCATAAACTAAGTTCCCTAATGGATTCCTAATATCACATAATTAATTACATGATAAATATTCCTAATAATTAGGGATTTCATCATTAGGATACCCTTTTCCATAGATATCTTTCTTGTTCACTTGCTTTCCCATATTTTGATCTATCTTTCCTACCTTGATTGGAGTGTTACTTGGTTTGCACCCAAGCATGCATGTTTCAATGAGAAGATCAAGTATGTATTTTCATCAAGAGACACTTATTCTCCTCATTGATCTTGCAACTTCTGTCCCTAAGAAGTATTGTATTTTTCCATGATCTTTAACTTCAAATTCTTTAACCAAGGTTTTCTTGAGCCTTTCATTTTCTTCTATGTTGTCCCTAGTTATAATAATATCAACATATATTATCAAAATAGTTTTTTTCCTAATTTCCTACGTGTTGAAAAAACATAATATGATATGATTGTCCATGTTGGTATCCTTGTTTTCTCACTACCTTTGCAAACCTTTCGAATCATACTCTTGGTAGTTGCTTAAGGCCATAAAGTGATTTTTTTAACTTACACACCATAATTTCACCTTCTTTGTTGAATTTTAGCAACAAGAGAACCCGAATTGTATTTAGATTGGTCATTGGTGCGAATATTTCAATATAATCAATTGCGTAGGTTTTTGTAACCCTTTTGCAACCTAACAGTCTCTGAATCGTTCAATTAACCCATCAACTTTGTATTTATTGTAAATACCAATTTACAACCAACTGCTGTCCCATGTTCCATTTTTTCAGCCCCTTTATTTCTTCTATAACAAATTCTTTCTATTTTGGAATCTTTAAAACCTAATGAATATTTTTGGGAAGTAAAAGCATAAAACCAATAGACAGAGTATTATATGAAACAAATCTAAAGATATGATGAACTGTATAGGATCTGGTTAGTTTTCTAAAAGTGATGGGTAACTCATAAGATTTGAGTGACTCAAAATTACCTCATCTTGGGATAGACTTCTGAATATCTAGATTTATCATCGGTTTTGATTCTCTTGGTCTCTTGAGTGTGATGTTATTCCTATTCTTTAATTTTGACCTCTGTGAATAAACAATTATCTTTTCGTTATTTGGTTTTCTAAGGTTTACGAGTGTTGATGATATCTGTGAACAAAACATTTGAATGTAATTTTAGTATTTAGATGTGTTTTTCAAGTATATTTTCAAGCTGAAGAAACCAACGAGCTTCAATAAACACATCTCAGGTATATTTCTGTTCCTATGTACGTTAGATTTCATATTAGACACAAAAATATTTAGCATATAGGTCATTAGATTGATTGAGCTTAATTATAATTAGTTGAATTAATTTTTTATATGACTAGATTGATCCAGATATTAATACTCGATCGATCGAGAACTAGATTGATCGAGATTAATGAGTAGATCGATCTATTTGTTTAAGAATTAATTATTTATTTCACTAAATCGATTGAGGTTTGACTAGGTTGATCGAACTTTTCAGGGTCCATCGATCGAGCATAACTAGATCGATTGAGCATTTAGGTTTTCATTTCTAACCTAATTTTTATTCATTCCAATTTGTTTCATTACCCTATTGTCCTTATTTTTTAAAGATTTTTTAAATGTTTTTAAGGACATAATTGTAATAGGCCTTTAGTTAATTTATTAAACATCGGTGGTTGTGTTTGATTGATTAATAAACTTATAATATTTGTGATATTGTGTTTAAACATCTGTTGTAGGATTCCTAGTGATTTTAATTTATCTACTTATTTGTTAAATCATCATATTAAGGTTCTGCATTATTTAATCCACTTTAGGATACATATTTGCACTTGTGTTATTGTGTTAACTTTTCAAGTGCCAGTTGTATTGGTTCGATTAACTCGTGTGACTAGAGTTCATTGAACGTTAGTTCGGATTCAAAACCTTGCTTGTAAAGACTGAAAGAAAGCAAAAGGTTTGTAAGTAGACTAATTGGGAGCATTACCTTGGTGTGGGTAACTTGAGTCCTAACCTTGTAATTGAACATTATTTTCATAGTGGATAATTAGGTCGTCTGGTTAACCGATGATTTTCCTCTTAGGTTATTGGTGTGGCCTAGGTTATTTCTATCTAAAAATCTCGTGTGTTAATTTTTATATTTTCACGTTATTTTATTTACATGCGATTGCATGTCTGTTGATCTTCTATTCACTCGCCCTCTAGCTAATTAGGTTCGTGACTAAAAAGAAACTTTTCAAGTTTTTTCACATCTCCCTTTGTATTCAAGTCTTTTGTAGATGGTAGAATATGATGGTGTAATAGGCTCATTATCAAAGGGGTTGGTGCCATAATGGATGTGGACTCGGAAAGAGTAAAATTCAAGTCCAAGTATTGGGCAAAAGAGTTATCTTTGCCTAAATTCTTTCCCTAAAGATAGGGCTTTTGGTAGTAAGATGTGTTTTCAAAAAAGTAATATTACCACTAACTTATTTTTGTAGAAGGGTTATAGCATTTGTATTCCGTTTGAGTAGGAGACTAACCAAGAAACACATATTTAATAGCTCTAGGATCAAACTTGGTTTTGTTGTTGGGTGCATATAAACCAACACAGTGCAACCGAACACCCAAAAAGATAGGGAACAACTTTGGAATTTTTGAATTGGGGTCTTGAAAGAGAGTACCCGACTTGGTAATTAATTAATAAGATAAGTTGAGGTTAAAATGGCATCCCTCCGTAACTGTTTTTGCATATTTGTGGTGAACATCAATGTTATGGTTACTTTAAGAAGGTGTTTGTTTTTTCGTTCAATAACCCCATTTTGTTGGGGAGTGTACACACACGAACTTTGGTGTATTATCTTATGTTTTTGAAGATAGGTTCTTGAGGTTTTGTTGAAGTATTATATCCCATTATTTGTTCGGAGAATTTGAATGTATTTAAAATTGGGTTTGAATCATTATATGAAAATTAATGAAAACTTCCTGAATTTTGTTTTCCTTTATAGAAAATAGATCCAACAAACCCGAGTTTGATCATTAATGAACGTAACAAATCACTATGTGTTGTTACGGTTAGGGCAATGAGAAGGTCCTCACATATCATTATGAATTAAAGAGTTTTGATGGTTTGTGTTATACTTTTGAAAATCAAGTACGTTGATGCTTATCAAAATCACATTTTTCACAAAAGTTGACTGTTTTTTTAATAGATAGATGGTAACAAATGTTAAGTGTTGAAAGTTAGAGTGATCCATTTTAGAATGTCATAACAAAATTTCACTATCCCTAGAAACATATTGGAACTAAAATTTGGTGAAAATCACTCATATTTGCTTAATGAAAGTAGTAAAATCTTTCACATTCATCTTTCTTGATGATAGGTCCTGAAATAAACAATTAGATGGAAGGAATTTAGCTGAGAAATATGAGCTTTTAGCTGACTAATAGATATAAGGTTACAAGACAAATTTGGTACATGAAGAGCATATTTAAGAATTATGGAGTCAGAAATTTTAACATTCATTTTTCTCACAACAGATGAGAGGGACCCATCAACCACTTTAATTTTAAGATTGCCAGCACATGGTAAGTAAGAGGTTAATAAATTATATGCATTAATCATATGATCTGACGCACTAGAATTAATGATCTATAGAGTTTTGGCTTGTGATATGGTAATAGAGCACTTAAATAATTACCTTTGTAAGTTAGTGAAGTTGAGGAAACACTTATAGATGATTGATCTAATCTTTGGATATTTGAGAAAAGTTTGTAAAGTTGATCAAACTGTTCTGGATTAAATGCTACTCGTAAATTTGAGTTATCTAGAGATTTTTGGTTTTCAACTAAGATTTGATATCCCTACATCCTATTACATCGGTTTTCAATTTGTAGGTTTACCATGAATTTTCAAACAAGTGTCTTGTATGTCTCAACATACGACAATGATTGCAAAAACTCCTTTTACGTTGTGAGTTTGGGCTATTTCTTGCTTTATTCCCAAAAGGTCTATTTCTTGCTTTATTCCCAAAAGGTCTATTTCTTAAATGTGGTGAATGCCTCCTAGGTGCAAATCCTCGTTGGAGTTGATTTGCTATGTAAATCCAGCCAGGTTCTAAGGGCATCCCACAAAGCCCAAACCCATTTATATCTCTTATTTTTTCTCGTAGACTTCTCAGTAGTTTTTTCTCCCATCCACTATGTTGGAGTCCCACATCGCCCAGGGAAGCCAGCAATGTGCTGGTTATAAGTCAGAGTAGATTGGTCTCTTGAGAAGCTAGAGTTCACAATTCCACCACCTGAGTAACTCACGATTCGTCATCGACGACCTATCTCATCACCACCCATCCTCGTTTATCTTGATGGCGAACTTTGACAAATACTTCTCTAATAGTTGGCAAAGGTCTTTAGCTAAGAACTTTTCCCCTGACATCATCGAGTTCTTGGTTTAGCCAAACCAATAACTTGAATATCGTCTTATTTTTTAGTTGTTTTTGATAACGAGTACCATCTTCGAAGCACACTCACTTTTCCTCGGAACTCAAATTGAGTTCCTACCTCAGGGATAGGGACACCATTTCCATGTAGTAATTGGTGAGTTATTTCTCCCACTTGGCATAATTGATTTTTAATTTAAAAATATGAGATGTCTTTACCTTTGGAATAGGTCTCTCATACTACCACCCACACCACATTCTATCAGTGGAAAAAGGTAGGTTTTGCTATTGTTGGTGAGATGAGTCTTCACTGTCGGAATAGGTCTCTTGTAAGGCCTCCCACATCATGTTCTATCGGCAAGAAAAGGTAGGTTTTGCCTATTATTAGCTTCATTGAGATGACGAACCACCATCTTTGTAGAGCTACAGTTGAGTCGGGCTTTATTTGTTTCACCAGTCACATAATCCAATTTATCTTGTCCATTGATGATGAGTTTTATAGATTGTGCCAATTTTTTGTAATTTCTTTAGTTGATTTTCTCCTTATGGAATTGCACTAATGAGTAGTCCAATCCACTCGAACTCATAGTGGAGACAACTCGTGTGTCTTTGCGGTTTTTACAGATTGTCTTTGATTCTAGGTTGTAAAATGATTCAGCCATAGTAAGGTAAAGTATAATAGCTTTGATACCACATACAGGATATGGATTAGAAACAATTTTTCTGATGTATTGATATGTTTGTACAGTTGATCATGTTATTTATTTATAATAAAACTAGGCTAATAATAATATAAAATAATTCATTAATTATTACAAATATCCTAATAAGGAAAACTCTAAACATCCCCACTCAAAAATAAACTAAAACTTTTATTAATTTTTATAAGTCTCACCTGATTTAATAATATACTCCATTATAGCAACCAATAAAAAATAGACACAAAGGTGGGGATCTAACTCCACTGTGAACATATAAACTACTCTCCAAATAATGTTATCTCCTAATTAATTTACAGAAACAAATCCCTCATTATTTGGAATTTAACAGAAGTTCTCTCCGGTTAATGTATATGAGAATCCATTTTGTTAAATTGGCTTACATTTCTACTCTGATGCTTTCAATTAACTTGACTTTCTTTTGTTGCAGTGTATTTCTAGAAACCAGTCCTGCCCTTGTGGTTCCAAAAAGAAGTACAAGGCTTGTTGTGGATCAGTCTCTGGAAGATCATCTACCATGCCATTAGTGTATGCATTTCCTATCTTTAATTATTCTCTGTAGTTATAACATATGCTTCCAACTGCCTATTTTGGCAATTGATTGGGATTATCAGAGATATGCGTGATGAGTTCATTGATTTTTTACCATACGGATTACGGAGACCGAATGAACATAAATATTTGAACAAGACTTAGAAAAAAAAATTGAACAAGATGCTTACGCAGAACTATTGCTTGTATCAGTAACCACATCGCTGACTCTAGAAAGGGAAAAAAAGAGAGGAAGCAAGGCAAGAAAGGAGCAGCTGCTAACAAATATGCATCATGCTGTGCATCTGATGGAGGACCACCTAACATGGGTGCACTTTGCATTTGATTACGACGTGTGAGTACTAAGCCAAGTGTGCTGTTCTTTCTAGTTTCTTATATTTTACTTTAATGTTTACTCTTTATTTTCCGTGGTTAGAAAGAAGGGAGTTTCAATTGTCACTGAAAGAGTAGTAGTAACCAGCTCCCTACCTCATTGAGAAGACTAGTATATGTAATCTATTGAATAATTGGCACTTCTTCGAGAACCAGTAACAGAAACTTAAGGCATCATGTGTTCAATCAGCGTGAAGGGATTTCTATCTGGTTATGTTTTCGTGCAATTAGAAAGCATGAAGCTGAAAGAGAAGAGAGTGGACTGAATTGTGGCTGTTGTCTCTGAAGGTGAGATGATGGAAGTTCCCTCATGTGATATACCTGCCATGTTTCTCACTTTTTTTAGGCCAATTGATAGATCGGAAAAGAAAATAAACTAGGGGGAGAGAAAGTAGAGAGGTATCACAGTTGATATTTGATTCAATAATAATAATATGCTATTCAATTATAATACTACGTTTTATTTATAAGATTAAAATGACGATCAGAATAAATATTAACTAACCTATTTAATAACTAAATTATATACCTAACTAATAATCCATACCATTCACCCATCATTCATTCATTTTTGTATTTTTGATAGTAAACTGTAATTTCATTAATTCAAAATATCAGAAACATTTACATCTATATCATCATATCTCTCAACATCTTCAGGAAAATCAAAGTGCCAAAAAAGAATGTCTGCAGATTAAAGCATATTTTACAAGCCTATCAGTGACCTTATTACAATTCCTTGTGGCATAACAAAACTGAATACAAATTCTTGATCTCTTCGACCAATACTCCTTCGATTGCAAAACAATCCTCCCTATTCCCAATCATCTGCATAGTCCTTGAGCAGTCACTTTCAATGATGACCTGACAGATTATGAGTCTCCATCCACTTTCATATTAACAGTATTATCAATAATTCAGCACACAAAGGAGATTGTTGAAGTTTACTAAAGCTTACTACCATTGCCGACAAACTCCACTGGTTGTTCCTACATACAATACTTGTACCCACCTCCTTAGCTACACTTATTGCATCATTGGTATTAGTTTTCCACCTCCCATCAAGGATTTTGTTCCATCTCTTCAACACATAATTACCATCAGATGCAGGCATAGAATTTTTCATTAGAGCATTAGTTCTATGAAATTCTTCACAATAATTTGGTTAACTCAACAACATATTAGCTAAACTATCACTCTTACCATGAAGCTTTTCATTTTTATTACTGCAAGCACCCCATCACATTAGCAAAAAAATTCTCAAGACATCAGTAGTTAACGAGAAACAAATCATAAAGACTAAATCAATAAAAAAACTTACCACCAAAATTTGTGTAAAAAAATAATATTTCAAATGTCCTCGAGGTTTAGTATATCTTCAATTATGTCTTCGAGGTTTATAAAACATCAAAAATGCCTTTAGATTTTAATAGTTTTAATTTTTCATATATTACTATTTAGATTATTATTCTTTGGTTTTGATACCAATTTTTGTGGATCGATATAATTTTTAATCGGGGGTTAATATTGACTTAGTTGATGATTTTTGTCTATTTATTAAAGACAATAATTTTTCTAAAAAGTTTATTATTTTTTGGTATAAATTTAATTTTATTTTATATTCATTACAATTGCATAGTATATTATGTTCTTCATTATGATAGTTACTTAATTCTAATCCTAATCTATTAATTGTCTTTTAAAATTAAAAATTATTCTTTCATTTGTTAAATCTAATAGTTTTAATTTATGTACTAATGATTCGATATTAATAGAGTATTATCTTGATAAATCATGTATTGAATGTATATTATTTGTCATATTCGTAGTATACAAGCAGGTTTTTCTTGTAAACATACAATGTATTTATAATCTTCAAAGAAGTAGTATCTAAACATTAAGTTGATAAATTCCTCTTTTTCTATTCTTACATATTTTTGACTAAAATAGTCTTTTAATGTCTTTGAAATAGAATGATCTATGATTCTTGTGATAACTTTAATATAATATGTATAGATATCTAATAAGGTGTTAAATATTTTAAATTTTCGAGACAAGTTTCATAATTCTCATCTTTAAAATATTCATTTAAATGATAGAGATAATCTTTATCAAATGTTTATAATAGAATTAGATTTTTATCTTTGATTTTGTTTGGAATTATTAGTTGTTTATTTCTAAAAATAGTTTTTATTTGTTCTGTTTTAGCAGTATTATGTTTTATTGTAAGCAAATTTTAAACATTCAAGATTCTTAATTGACCTAAATTTATAATTATTATACTTGAATTTGATGGGTCCATCACGGTTTTTCCTTCTATTCGTCTTCTTTTGTTACACCTGTTATGCCTAAGCTTTGCTCAAACCTTAATGCCCTCTTGGTAATGGTGAGCTTTCTACATCTGTACATAAATGGTGTCCAATAGTTGACTTATTAGAGAAGAGTAACTAAACTCTATTTTATTCATAGGATAATGATTATTACAACTTAAGACCAACTAAGAATCTTGAAGTGGTGCTTAATGGCTCATAATTATTGGGTATAACATTATTGGTTTTGAAATTTCTAGATAGAAGGGTTTTTATGCTAGAGTGTTTTGGAGTAGATAGCTTTAGATTTTTATGTATTCGTGCGTGTTTTGAAATGATAATAAGGATTTCTTTTATTGAACAAGGAATCCCCATTTATAAGATTAAAATTATTATTTTACCCTTGCTTTAATAATTCATCTACTTTTCTACTTTAAAGGATAACCACTACTTTTTAACTTGGCACATTCTGTTGACAGTTTCTTTTCTTATTTTTCTTTGTCATTTTCTACCGACGATTCCTTTGATGACATTGATGATGACACATCTTCATCTTCTCAGTCTTTGATGCAAAGAATGCATTTGTGGTCTTTGGTGGCTTTTTTGGCATAGAAGCAAAATATCTTCCTTGTTTCTCGACCAATTTCTAGGTTGTTGCAATTAAAATTGGTTTCATATTTGGTAATTTTTCACCATCTTCTTCTGTCAGAGCTATGCTACTGTGAGAAATGATGATGGCTTTACTAGTTGAATAATTTACTTTAATCTTAGAAGAATTGTCAATCTTTTTGAGTTCATAATAAATTTGGCTTAGCATTTGATCTCTTAGTACACAAAGTTTTTCTGTGTTGAATTTCTTTTATAGAAGTGCCTTTGGTTTGGGAATTTCTCTGTTTGTGTTAGAAAACCCTATCTTAATGAAGTGGTAGGGAATAATACCTCCTTCCCCATCCTAGTTCATTAATGAATTGAAAAATCTAAGATAGATATGTTTATCATCTATTTTAATCTTCCTACTGAAGTTCTTGATTGCTTTTTTAAAATTCTCTAGGAAATAATTTAATTCACTTAAATTAAGTCCTGGATATATATTTTCTATAAGTCCTGCATGAAATGCTTTATACACAAATATTGGATCAACTCCTTCCAATATATTGAATTTTCTTCATATAGGAAATTCCTTGTCTGTAGTATAGAACTTCATATCTTCAATATGTTCTTGGGTAGATTTTCTAGTCAAGTTATAGAGAATCAACTATTGTGGTTTATTGAGATTTCTATATTGGTCCTTTTCACCTTCAATGATTGGAGTAGTTCTAAGAGATGTCTCCCTAAATAGTATTGAATGCTTTACTATTTTTGATGTCTCTGGAGGAGATATTTCTCTAAATAGCATTGGAGGCCTTGCTATCTTTGCAAGATTAACTTGCTTGGAGATGTTGGTTGTTGTTGTAATACTGCAGAATAATTTCTTACTATTTCCTCTAGAGTTATCAATTTTGGTGTTTTGTAGTTGGCATAACTACCTTATGCTTCTATTCTATTGGTGAAGGCTCTATGAGTTACTCCACTAATTCCTAGAATATATTTGCTAGCTTCTGCTTAGTTGTTATAAATTCTTGGTTTTGGGTCATTATAGACCACATTAACTTTTTTATGTTTTTTTCTACCTCATCTGTCCAATTGAGCTTTGTGATTTTAGAAGTTTTTTGTGAACTGTTAGGTTCTTTCCTTTTTAATGGAGACTCCTTGTTTGAGTTTCTGGTCTTTAGAGGTTGTTTTGAACAATTAAGTTCTTCATGTTTCTTTCTTGTCTCCATAAGAGATTTCTCGATATATAGCAGCTCGAGTTGTTTTTATAGGATTTTTATCTCCTTTTCCTTTATCTTGATTTTGATATCAAGATGTTCCATTACTGAAAGCATAAAAATAGTTAGAGGTGTTAATTCTCTGGTAAGGACATTAACTAAACTATTTTTATGGCCCTAAAGATGTTCAACATAAAAATTGTAATGGTTGAACCACTCTTGCCATCTAACTAATCTTCCTTGTTTGTAATCACCTGCAATATTAGTTCTTAAGAAATAACCAAAATTCTTGTTATCTTTTCTAACAATGAATCTAGAGCTTATAACATATATTGCAAATTTCTTAATAGCTTTTTTAACAACTAAATATTCTTTTTCATTACTATGATAATTTAATTCTGAACCTTGGAAAGATCCTGATGTATATCTCCAAAGATATTCATCTTTATCACCTAATATTACTTTAAGAACTACTCCCCAATATTCTTGTGAAACATCTGTTTCAATTATCATCTTATCATTTGGTCCTACATGATATAAAGTTGGTAAATTTTTTACTTTTTCTTCTACTCTATCCATATATAGAGTATCTTTTTCTGTCCATTTCCAAATATGATATTTTTTCAATTTTGCTTGTAATGGTTATATCATTTCTGCTAGTTTCTTGATGTATGCATCTATATATGTTAAACATCCTAAAAATCTATGTATTTGGTTTTTATCTTTTAATTCACTAGAAAAACCTTAAATATTATTTAGTATATAGGGTTGTAGATTATGTTTTCCATCTTCAATTTTCAATCCTAAGTATTTAATTTTTTGTTGAGCAAATATTGCTTTCTTTTCAGCTAGTACAATCCTTATCTTCTACATTCTTATAGAATATTTATAATATCCAAATAATGTTTATTTAATTCATTAATGAAAATCAAAAATCATCTATGTAAACACAACAAATATCTTGTAATTTCTTGAAAATATTATCCATATATCTTTCAAAAATACCTAGAGCTTGTTTTAATCCAAATGGTATAACTGTCCATTGGAATTGTCCTTGGGGGCAATTAAATGTTGTTAATTTTTAGGATTCTTCATCCAGTTTTATTTGCCAAAAGTTATTTTTGTAATTAAAACTTGAAAAATATTTCTTTCCTTTTATTAATGATAGTAGTTCTTCCTTTTTTGGAATGAAGTATCCATTGTCAATGGTTTTTTTATTCAGTACTTTAAAGTTTATTACCATTCTCTTTTTTCCTTTTCTTTTCTTAGCTTCTTTTTCAACTGAGAATGCTAGACTAGAGTGAGGTGAATTACTTGACATTATGACTTTTAATTCCAAAATGTCCTGAATTTGTTTTCCAAATTGAATCCTGTCTTATGGAGTATAAATCATTGGTTTTACTCTTATGATCTTGTTAGGATCTCTTATTATGTTGACTATTATTTTAGATTTATTTATTTTTAGATATAAAGGATTTTTTGAACTGACTATTTTTAATAATTTTTTAATGCCTATTAGGGCTTTATCTTCTTGTATTTTAATTGAGAAAAGAGTTTTTTTTCTTCCATATCTAATAAAATGTTTTCTAAATAAGGTTTTTATTGGTCTTCTATCTCACCACGTTTTCTCCTTTTATGTTGTTGCATAAAAGTTAGGTTTGAGATAGTTAATGTTTTTCTTATTTTGGAGACATAGATGGTATCTCCTTTTAAGGTTGTGAGATTTATTTTGTTGAAATGTTGTGTGAAAGGTTGATATAAGTTTAGAAAATTATTTTCTATCAACAAATCTACTCATGTTTCCTGTTGATATATGGTAGGAATGTGAAAGTTTTCTACTTCTATCATTATATCAGTATCTTTTAATACCTTATTAAGTTTTATTGTAGTATTATTAACAATTCTTACAATTAAATCTTTTGGTGTTTATTTCCAATTGTCTTCTGAAAATACATATCTACTGGCTACACACATACTAGCTCCTGTATCTATATATGCATGTAAATGATAAGTGTTATACCTTTAAATTTTAGTCCTACTTTAATGTAAGCACTATTCAAATCATTCACATGAAGAATATCCATAATTTGAGTGTTCATATTCTAAGTCTATTATTTCTTCCTTAGTTTCTTCCGATAGATATATATTATAAGTATCATCTATATCAGATTCCTCGATTGGTTCTAATTTCATTTTGAAAACTTCTTCTAAGATTTTTGCTTTTTGTGGAAATTCCTTTTTATGTTGAAGTATGCTTGGTCATTTGTTAGCATAATGTCCTTATTCATTACAAATTCAACATCTGTATTTTTTCTTTCCTAAAGGGCAATAATTCATTTTTTCAGAAGGTTTATAATTTTTTCTTCTAAAATATATTTTCTTGTAGTTTTCTTTATTAATTTTTTTTTATATTTTTGAAAATTTTGTTTTTTGAATTTATATTTTTTATATTTATATTTTTGTTTATAAGATTTTATATTATATCCATATTTTTCTAGTATTCTAACAACTTTTGTATCATAGCAGATTTTATCATCTCCTCTTATCTATTTATATTATTTTCTTTCTTGACATTTAATAATGATCCAATCTTTAAAATTTCGTATTCTTCCTCCTAGAGTATTTAATATAGTTTCTCTATTCCTTTGTTCCCAATTTTCTATTAAGGTTTTATATAGTGTTCTAGGTAATTTTTGAAAAAATATTTATTTATAAGTTGTTTGCATAGAGGGTGGTAATTTATGGTAATATATTTTATATTCACAAATAAAAGAATCTATGTAACACATGTTACAAATTTCCATATTTGTTAGATGTCATTTAGTTTCATTGATTTCATTTTCATTGGATTCAGTGATATTCCTTCCTTTATCTTCTCCAATAAATTCTTTGTATATTTTATTTATTACTGTATCCAAGTATTCCCTTCTTGTGGAAACATTTTCCTTCATTAACAAATGTTGTTGATCTATTAAGTTTGAAAACCAAAATTTTAACATTTTCTGTCATTTTATGTGCTATAAGCACTTTACAGGTTGAATGATTTGTTTGAGTAGTTTGAGAAGTTTGTATGAGCACATTCATTCCACTAATCCATTCATCTAAGACTCTCTTCCTATCTCTTATACAGTCTAAATCTAGAAGTTCAGACTTATAATTATGATGAAGTTTGAACTCTGGTGGAATACTCCTTCTAGTTCCCCAATGCAACTTTTCCTCCATTTTAGGTGGTTGTCTTCTTCTATCTGTGGTATTAGGTTGTTCTATTCTTTTCCTTTTTCTTTCTCCCCTATGTGGATCATATGTTCTCTCTTGGTAAGGGACTGGTAATGAAATTGGTTTCATATGACCTTTTGAGGTCATGTTTTCTAGTTCAGAATCAGTTTCACTGATTATTGTCATATCATCCTCTTCTTTGTTAGTATAAAGTTTTTTATTATAATGTTCTTCTATTTCTTCATTGATTAATTTCAATAAACTGACTAATGTTTCTATATCTCTATTTTCAGGGTCCATGAATTTTCTTTCTAATTCTTTTTCTATATTCCATTAATTTGAAATTATCTCTTTGCTCTTAGATTGTTCTTCATTTATCCTTTTCTCATTTTTAGGAATTAGGGAATTTGATCTCCTAGGTGGTTCTTCTTTTAGTACTTCTAAGGGATCATATTTATAACCTATTATTTCATTATTCTTATGTATGTTGTATACATCTTTTCTTAATTATGAAAATTTCTTATGTATATCTTGTCCACGTTCCTTTATTTCCTTTAGTAATTCTTTTTGTATATTTATTATTTTCTGCAATTATTTTGTGTTTGATTCTTGGACTAAATCCATTTTCTCTATTAATAATTATACAGTTTCAAATAATGTTGCTTGATTTTTTGCTACACTTATTAGGCTTCTATTTACTTCTAAATGCATATTTTTTATTTTATCTCTAAACATTATTTTCTCTAATATGCAATCATGAACTAGCTTTCATTATTTTGACTTTATTTTCTAGTTTTTTAACTTCTTCTTAGTTAGAAGTTTCTCCTTTATGGTCTATAAAAGTAAACCTTGGCATGTTATTAGTTTTAACAACATTACTTTTTCTTCCTGTTATCAAGGGTTTTTCTTTGATACCTAATTTCTATTCTTCTAGTATTTCAAAGTCTGTTCGTATTTTTGGTTTTATTATTTGTCCAAGTTTTTTAAAAGTTTTTTCTATTTCTATAAATTCATTTTGTCCATATATTGAACTATTATGACTATTTGTTAACGAATATGCTACAAGATAATGTATTGAAAATAGATGATTTCCTTCTTTCATTAATTCTCCTATTTTAAATTCATAAGCTAGACTTAATACTTGATTTAGATTTTTATCATGTATATTAATAGAAAATCTAAGATATGCTATAAATTTTAACTTTTGGTATTCTAAATTACCATAAATCATTCTTAATAAGACATTTTGTCTATTTATTATTCTGTTATCTATTATTTTTTGGTCTATTTTTTCTTTTTAATTTTAGGAATATTACTTCTGTTAAATTTAATTTCCGTTATGTTTCAGAGGTATTTTTGAATATTTTTGAAACCTTAAAGGTATTTCTAATATTAAATGTTACTATTTAATTCCGTTTGATTTAACTTTCGTTATGTTTCAGGAATATTTTTGAATTTTTTGAAACCTTAGGGATATTTTTGAAGATTTCTTAAAATTTGGGGGTATTTTTGATATTAATCCGTGTAAATTAAAGAAAGAAGAATGTCTCCAAAGCTCGTGCATATCAGGATAGTTCTGTAGTGCATGCAAAATAGTTTCAAAGTTAGAGTTGCATAATTTATACCAAGGAGAATCAACAATATTCCTTTGATACAAGCCTCCCTTGAGTTGGTAACACTTCCTTTCATGTTTTGCAGATCATAAGCTTGGCCACGTTTGCCTTTATCACCCACATTTCTCCAAGGAGTTGGATGAAGCTCTATAGTCATTTTTCATATTAAAGCGTCTCATTTCCTCAACTAACGAATAGCTATGCTTAACCACAAAAGAGCCACTTTGAAATCCAAACCACACTGGAATCAATAATCAATCTATCAAGATGATGAATGCCACTAAAGGGAATCTAAAGTATAGCTTTAGCCTCAACTTTAATAAATTAATTAGTAGCCACATCAACCTTCCAACCACCGTCAAAAGAAATGATTGTTTCCACCAAGGCATTAGCCCCTAGTCGAGAGATGAATTCACTTTGGAACCCAAACCACACTGGAACCAATAATCTTTATAAATAGATAGACTTTTAGCATTACCAATCCCCCATTAGTGCATTTCCTTATTAACTTGATACACCATAAGTTGATCTTCCGTACAAAAGAAGAGTAATATGTGCATTTACATCTAAGATGTTGTTTCTTGGAAAATATTTCCCCTTAACACCTTAGCTGCCAAAGATTTAGATCAGTGAAGGAGCCTCCCACAATCTTTGATAGCAACACTTGATTGAAGAAGACTAAGTTTCTAAACCCAAAATTCCTAAACCCAAGATCTCCCAATCTCTTAGGCTTACATAATATAACCCAAGCCATCCAATGCAAGAGCCTTTTCTCCAAATCCATTCCCTAAAACAACCTATCCATCAATCCATGTAGTTCATCACACATAATGGCATGCAGTCTAAAGCAAGGCATAGTGCAAGTTAGGATTGCTTGAATAATTGATTTAATGAGAACTTTCTTTCCAGCTCTAGAAAGTGTTTTCTCCTTCTATGACATCAATTTATTTTCACACTTTTTCTTTAACTTTGTTGAATATCCTCCTCTTACCAGCAATAGTAGGAATTTTTAATTATCTTTCACGACAATTAACCATGGGGATCCATTGGAAACAAAGCCTTATGTGCATCCTCCTTAGTGTAGGGAGCTATCAACATTCTATTCATCTCCTTAGAAACTCTAGAGTCAAAATGTACTTCCAAAACATCAAGGCCTTGAGAATCCTCAAAACTAAACAAACTAGAATAATACCAGGAGAAAATATCATTAATTATCTTAGATTCTTCCACCCAAAACCCTTGCTCATTCAAATACCGAAAACTGTGTTCTTTTTAAAACATTGATTGGCCTTTTCATGACTGAATCTGGAGCTTTGATCACCATGCTACAACCATAGCTGTCGTGATCTTTGTCCCCACATAATTTCTTCATCCCCCAAAAAGGAATTAAACTCCTTTTCCAACCTACAAATTTGAGCCACATCACGTACTTCCACACTTCGAGCTTTAGATTCCTTGATATCCGTCTCTAACTTGGTCAACTGTTGAAAAAACAAGAAATAACTCTACACAAAAGAGTTCTCTAGTTTGTATTATTTTCTTCATGTTTTCATTACAATTGTATAGCTATTTATAAGAAAATTTTACTCCTTCAATTATTCTTTAAATTAAGCATTCCTTGATTTACTCCTTGAATTAAGGATTCCTTGTTTTATTCCTTGAATTAAGGATTCCTTGTTTTACTCCTTGAAATAAGGATTCCTTGTTTTACTCCTTGAATTAAGGTCCTTGTTTTATTCCTTGAATTAAGGTCCTTGTTTTATTCCTTGAATTAAGGTCCTTGTTTTATTCCTTGAATTAAGGTCCTTGTTTTATTCCTTGAATTAAGGACTAATATCCAATACTCCCCCTCAAGCTGGATCCAGAAGGTTTATGGATCCAAGCTTGGACAAAAGTCGTTGAAACTGATGAGAAGCCAAGGGCTTGGTGAAGATGTCACCAGGTTGGTGAAGCTTCTTGTATAATGTGTCCGAATTACCCGTGATTGAACTTGTTCACGAACGTAATGACAATCAACTTCAATGTGTTTCGTCCTCTCGTGAAACACCGGGTTTGATGCTATATGCATACCGCACGATTGTCACAAAATAAGGACATAGGAAGAGTTGTAGGAACACCTAAATCACACAGAAGACCTTTAAGCCATATCAACTCACACGCAGTTGAAGCCATTGCACGATACTCAGCTTCGACACTTGATCTGGCAATGACAGTTTGCTTCTTACTCTTCCATGTGACCAAGTTTCCACCGACAAATGTACAGTAGCCAGTAGTGGACTTGCGATCAATTACATTCCCTGCCCAATCAGCATCACAATACCCCATGATTTGTGTGTTGTCATTCTTCTTCATGATAATACCACGACCCACTGATCCTTTTAAGTAGCGTAAGATTCTTTTAACAAGGGTTAAATGCTCAAGTGTTGGGGAGTGCATGAATTGGCTCACAATACTTACAGAATATGTGATGTCAGGTCTGGTGATTGTTAGGTAGATCAACTTACCAACCAGTCGCTGGTAATAACTTATATCCATGAGTGGTGTGCCCTTCAAGCTAGGTTTGAGCTTGCTGTCAAAAGGGGTAATGGCTGGTTTAGCATCGCTCATGTTAGCTTCCTTAAGCAAATCTAGGACATATTTCCTTTGGTTAAGAAAGAGTCCCTTGTGCGAGGTTGCCATTTCTATACCAAGAAAGTACTTCAATATCCCAAGGTCTTTAATTGCAAACCTTTGTCTGAGAGACTATTTGAGGTTGAAAATCTCACAAGATTATCACGTGTAATTATCAGATCATCTACATAAATCAGCACAACCAATTTGCCCATAGCTCCTGTGCGAACAAATAGTGAGGAATCGGCATTGCTGCTTTTGAAACCAACACTAGTGAGAACTGAGCTTAGCTTGGCATACCAAGCTCGTGGGGACTGTTTCAAACCATAAATAGATTTGTGCAATTTGCACACTAAATCCAGTTCATTGCTTTGAGGATGCCCAGGTGGTAGTTTCATATAGACTTCTTCTTTGAGATCACCATGCAAGAATGCATTCTTCACATCCATTTGGTACATGGACCACCCCTTGTTTACAGCCACAGACAGTAGCACTCTTACTGTGTTCATTTTTGCAACAGGTGCAAATGTTTCTTTGTAATCCACCTCGAATGTTTGAGTGAATCCCCGAGCCACCAATCTTGCTTTATACCTCTCAATTGATCCATCTGACTTGAATTTGAGCTTATAGATCCATTTGCAACCCACAACTTTCTTGCCTTTTGGAAGTTTGGTGATGCTCCATGTGTTGTGTTGATCTAGGGCTTTAAGTTCTTCTTGCATGGCTTCCTTCCACACCTCTTGTTGTTGGCCTCATGAAAGTTTTGAGGCTCACCGTAACTCGATATAGTCTTTGAGGAATGCGGCATGGGTTGGTGTCACTCTCTTATATGACACATAATTTGAGATGGGATGTGTGGGTTTGTAGGTGACAAAGTCTTGAAGTCTTGTGGGAGGTTGCCTAACACGCATTGGATTATGTCGTGGAGCAGAAGGAGTTATCTCACACTCGTTCACATCTTGTACCATATTGTGAGGATCATCTTGATTATCACCATCTTCATGCGATGTACCATTAAGACGAGACCCTTCATTGTTACTTTCGGTGAGAGATGAATCAATGTTGACATGGCTGGGATCTTGTTGTTGTGGAGCCTCAAGTTCAATTCTTGGTAATGGAAACACATCCAAGATGCCATCCCTTGACTTGTGATTTCATGTGACTTGCTAAAAAGGGTTAGTTTCATAAAATCGAACATCTTTAGACACAATTAATCTCCTAAGTTGGGGATCATAACACTTATATCCCTTTTGGGTAGATGAATAACCAAGAAAAACACATTTAATTGACTCTAGGATCCAATTTATCTCGATGATGAGATTGAATATGTACAAAACAGATGCAGCCAAAGACTCTAAGGTGTGAAAGGTTAATTTTCCTTCCTTTCATGACCTCTAAGGGAGACTTGAAATCCAAGACTCGGCTGGGTAATCTATTGATGATGTAAGCAGCTACCATAACCCCTTGGGACCAGAATCTCTTTGGTACATTCATTTGTAGCATTAATGCTCTAGTTTTTTCAAGTAAGTCCCGATTTTTGCGTTCAGCTACACCATTTTGTTGAGGTGTGCCAACACAACTTGTTTGATGCATAATGCCATGAATGCTCAAATATTGTTTCATGATATGGGACATGTATTCGGTGCCATTGTCAGACCTTAAGGTTTGAATTTTAGAAGAGAAGTGATTTTTAACAAGATTATGAAAGTCCTTAAATACTTCCATAACTTCATTCTTAGACTTTAAAAGATATAACCATGTGACTCGAGAGAAATCATCAACAAAAATCACAAAATACTTATAACCATCAAAAGATTCATTAATTTGTCCCCATACATCTGAATGAACTAGTTCAAAACACTTACTAGCCCTAGACAAGGAAGAATTAAAAGGCAACCTAGTGGCCTTAGACAAGTGGCAAGTTTCACATGTAATTTCATCATTTCCTAAGTTTGGAAATAAAGTTGACAAAATTGGTAGAGAAGGGTGAGCTAAACGTTGATGCCACAATTGATTATCTTGGATAGGATTAAACTTGGCTTGAAACCCTCTGGGATTGCTCTTGGATATGTAATAGAGACCATCTAAGTAAAACCCTTCACCAATCGTCTTTTTGGTGACACAATCTGAAAAATGACATTGTGAGGAGAAAAGATGGCTAAGCAATTCAAGGTATTTGTGATTTTTCCTAGAAGTTGGAAAGGAAAGGAAGGTACATATAAAACTGCCGACTCGATTTCATCTGACATTAATTTTATTTTTTCCTTTCCTAAAACCTTTACATTCTCACCATTTGCAATTGAAACTTGAGAAGGATTTGCTAATTTTTCAAACTTATGAGACTTTGACACATGATTTGTCATATGATCTGTGGCACCTGAATCTACAACCCAAAAATCATGCAACATATTTATTTTAAGAGCAGTTTTAAAGGCTTTTATGATACCTTGCATGTCCTCTTGTGGTATGAGTTTTGTATACGCCAAGAAGCCCGCAAACTTGCCTAGCAATCTGTCGAGTTTCCTTCTTCTATGCTATCCACACAAATCAATTCTAGCTCCTCTTGTCTTGCTTTGAAGATACAACATAAACTCATTCATGAGTTCAATCGGATTCTGTGAAGTTCTTGAATAGATCAGACCCATTAGAGGTAGAGGCAAAAGCATGATTTGCACCTGTCCAAGACGATTCACTTTCTGTAAACCCTTATCCTTTATAAAATCAGGTTTTAATTCTAGATGTAGAATCCAACATGTGTCCTTAACATGGCCCGTATGGTTGCAATGTTGACACTTCAAGTTTGGATGCTTCCCTTTGTACTTTCTCTCGTTGGTTAGATAGGCTCTTGCCTCAGGTGAACTAGCCATTGTACCCTTGTTCATGACTTTCCTCCTTACTTCTTCACGTTGAATTGTCGCACATACATTGGTGAAGGAAGGAAGTTCAGTATTCATGAGTATATGACATCGTATATCTTCATATGTTGAATCCAGGCTGGACAAAAGTTGAAATATCTTATCTTCTTCCGCTCTCTTTCGTAGCAGAGCTACATCGGTTGTATGAGGACGATATATTTCCAACTCATTCCACATGCTTTTCATGCTTCCTAAGGGTTGTACAAAAGGCTTGCCATCTTATTGCAGATCTGAGATGTCTTTCTTTAATTGAAAAACTCGTGCAGCATTGTTTTGACTGCCATACATTTCCTTGACCGTCTCCTATAGTTGGTATGCAGATTCAGAGTAACTGAATATTTCAGCTAATTTATGTTCCATGGAATTTAGGAGCCATGACATAACCAGTTGATCCTTACTAAGCCAGGATTCATAGGTTGGTGAGAAAACATCAGGTACTTCGATGCTTCCATTTATGAACCCCAACTTGGACCTTCCACCTAGAGCCAGCGACACTGCTCTTGACCAAGGCAAGTAATTAAACTCATTCAACAAAACTGAGCTTAATCTTTGATTTGGGTTGACATCCACCTCATGCATATTCATGAAGGAAAGTACTGATGAACTTTCAGCTTCTGATCCTAGCGGCTTGTCTTCAGCCATTTCAAAGATTGAAGATGCTAAGATAATAATAAAGCAGAAGCAAGTTAATTTTCCTGCTCTGATACCATGTTGGATATTAGTCCTTAATTCAAGGAATAAAACAAGGACCTTAATTCAAGGAATAAAACAAGGACCTTAATTCAAGGAGTAAAACAAGGAATCCTTATTTTAAGGAGTAAAACAAGGAATCCTTAATTCAAGGAATAAAATAAGGATTCCTTGTTTTATTCCTTGAATTAAGGTCCTTGTTTTATTCCTTGAATTAAGGTCCTTGTTTTATTCCTTGAATTAAGGACTAATATCCAATATCAACCTATGTTGCATATGGCCTACCATTTGCCAATTCCATTTAGATAAAGCTTTAGCATATACACCAAGCTTACTTATGACACAAGAAAGTTGACCAACAGTTAGATAAATATCTCAAGCCTTTTGAATGACCTCCAAGCATCCATCTACCAGTAGCCAGAACTCCTCAAATCTAAAGCTTTTATTCTTTTTGTTCTTCTTTGTTCCAACCTTACAATTCAATTTAAAAAAAATGGCCATGTGATCAGATTTTGTAAAATCTAGATGCTGAACACTTTGCACCAGTGCTCTCTATATGCCTTCTTCACTAGTGCCCTATCCAATCATCCTTAGATATTACCTCCATGTACCTGTCTTTATATCCAGGTGAATTTATATTCATTAAAACCAACATCAACTAGAATTTCGTTAATAATTCCCATTGAGCCTCAGACCTCCATCCTTACTCAATCCCATCATATCTATTTAGAATTTCGTTAATAATTCCCACCACAACCCAAGAAGATGAAAATAACTGGCCAATTTCCTAAGCAAATCCCAAGACTGCTTCCTTAAAGTTCTACAAGGGTATATTGCCATAGAATCTAGTGACTCTAAATGAAATTACATCAACCAAATCAACAATGGAATCAATACGACCAGGTGAGAATGAGTGCATAGAAATCGACATTCAACTTTCCAGAACAACAAAATTCCTTCACCTCTACCAACCCAAGGAACCTCCAACAACTAGCAAGACCAATAATTAACCTTGTGAATACCATCACCTTCCTCTCTTTGTAACCTCGTCTCCATCAGAAAAACAAGGCTGGGATCTTTTGAAGTAACAAGCCTCTTCGAGGCATGAACGCTCAGGAGGTTCCCAAGCTCCTTGGCATTAAGACTTGAAGACCGAAAAATTTCACCAATATCCCTCAGGTTTTATGTTTTTTCATAGATGTCTTCGATTTTTACAAAATTTCCAAAGTACCCTCCTAAAAAATTGGTGTGAGCTGAAGTTAGATGGAAAGTTAAATTTAAGGAAAATATAGTAATGTTTCAGTTAGGTGGAAAAACATGAGCCTTAATTAAGTTAAATGGATTAACAAAATAAAAAAGGAAAAACTAAATATTTTTAAGGTTTAATTATATAGCATAATCCTCTTTTATAGACAAAATTTTATTTTTAACTACACATATATGTTTTTTTGTATAATATAAAAAATATATGTTCTTCACATATTAAATATTGCAGTGTGTCTCTGTTTTTTTTTTTTTGGTATTGTAAAAAACATGTTTCTTAGACAGAACTAAAAGTAAAACCATGTGAGTAACTGAATCGTATGAAAGTCATAAGATATTTTTAGTTCTCTTTTTTTCTCTCCCTTCCTCTTCTTCAAATACGACTTGCTTTTTTTGTTTTCATGCAGCTTCGATCCTTTGGTATTATGGTGATAAATTATCTTGATTGTTTCTTGTACTCCTATGGATGCTGGTAAATAAATGATTTTATTGTATTTTAAAATTATGAGAAGAAAAGTTCTTTGACCTGTGCCAAAAAATCAGATGCATGTCTTAACTTTTTTGAATTTAAATGTGTTTGAGATATAAGTTCGCGTTTGTTTTATGGAATATAATTGGAATGATAATGAGAATGAGAATAGAATGAAAATAATATTATTTGGTTTGATTACTGGAATCAAAGAAAGAATCAGTATTACAGTGTTTGGTTTACAACTGTAATAAAATTGAAAACATTGTATATTACCTTAATATCTTTATATTCAGTAAAGTTTAAATATTATCATTTAATTATTATTTTTTCGTCAGACAAAATAAATTATTAGAATCATAATTTTTCAAAATAATTATTACTTAAAAATAAAATATATTATTAAAATTATTATTTTTCTAAATAAGGTTTAGGGTTTAGGGTATATGGTATAGGGTTTAGGATATAGGATTTAGAGTTTAGGTTTAGGATTTTGGGGTTTAGGGTTAGGATTTTGGGTTGAAATTATTATTTTTCTAAATAGGGTTTAGGATTTAGGGTTTTAGGTTTTGGGATTTAGAATTTAGGGTATAGAGTACAGGGTATAATGTTTAGGGTTTAAGGTCATATTTATGGGTTAAGGTTTAGGTTTAAAATTATTATTTTTCTAAATAGGGTTTAGGATTTAGGATTTAGGGTATAGGGTATAGGGTATAGGGTATAGGGTATAGGGTATAAGGTATAAGATTTAAGGTATAGGGCTTAGGATTTAGAGTTTCGAGTTATATTTATGGGTTAAAGTTTAGGGTTAAAATTATTATTTTTCTAAATAACGTTTAGAGTTTAGGGTTGTATTTATGGGTTAAGGTTCATGGTTAAAATTATTATTTTTCTAAATAAGATTTAGAGTTTTGGGGTTTGAAATTTAAGATTTAGTGTTTAGGGCATAGGATATAGCATTTATGGCTTAGGGTTTAACGTTATATTTGGGGTTGGGGTAAAATTAGAACAATAAATTAAAATGGGAATGAAATCATAATTTTTTAAAGGGGAAGAATGAATTCTTATTCCTTCTCTTTTAAGAATCAGTTTCATTTTGAATCAATTCCATTTTATTCTCACTTTTCAATCCAACCAAACATAAACATAGAAAGAATTAATTCTGATTCTATTCTATTTCAATTAACCAAACACCACACATGACTGATTTTTTTACCTCCTTATATTAGCAATAGAAACAATAGGTAATTTTTTGCTTGAATTCAAAACGATGTGTTATAACTTGGCACATTATGTGACAAGAAGAAAAAACAAAGATTTCTTTGTTTGATATCCAAGTAAAGATAAAACGTGTACCCTATTTCTCTAATCAAACAGTTTGTTAATAATTTCGTGGTTAATTTATTTAACATCTCATTATTTTAAACATAAGTTTGTATATGAGTTGAAAGTTGTATTTTGACATTCGAACTATACAAAGAATTGAAATTCTTATCTTGGGAACACTTGAATGGAGAATAGGTTCTATCACCCCTTCTCTTTCAAGTTCCTGCAAAATTTAAGTTTGTCATCTTGATATCAAATGTAGAATTTTTCACTTTACTGGTTAAAATTTTCGGAGGTGCTCTAATTCGTCCATGTAATTAACTTGTGGTGGTCTATGTTGTCAATGTTTCATTGGCCAATTAATTGCATTTTTTATTGGATGCTTAAAAATGCATCAGACGAGAAGAGAATAAAATCCAAACAAATGTTTGGTGAGAGAGAAAGCATGTGAAAAATGTAGTTAAAGAGAAGGAAATTAATGCTTTTATTTAGGAAAATTTTATACATCTTAAATTTAAGATGAATCTTAAATGATGTGGTGCAATAGTATTAATAATGATAATTGTATCTACTTAAATTGAAAAGAGGTTGTGTGAGAGACTTACTCTCTTCCCATTTAAAGTAAATGCGGTGTCGAATTAGTCTACTAACTTTAGCAAGTTATATATTTTATATCACTAGCTTTCGAGTATTACCTAATGGAAATATTTCCTTACTCATCAAGTTACACCTTAATTAGTTAATTGAGTTAGTTACACATTCTTTATAAATAGCTTAGTTACTCGCTTTTAATTGTAGGCTTGCATTTGTAACTTACCCTCTCAAACTCAATACACATATTAGGATTTTTCTTGCAAGTTTGAATGGTATCATAGTAGATCAAGTTCTAGGGATTTGATATTTTTTTTCTACAAATTGTTATTCCTTTTGCAATTTGTTCTTCTTTCTTGCTACATTTCTTGATCACAACTATGGCTGTTAAGAGCACTTAATCTATCGTGATTCAATGCAATCTATTCTTGGATCGCAATCAGTTGATCTTTTAGCTTAAAACTTCTCCTCGATACATCCTGTCAATATCAACTTGAGGATCAAGCTTGATGGTAATAATTATCTAATATGGAAGGAACAAATGTAGAGTCTTATAATTACGTATAGACTCAAAGCTTTCATTGATGGATCAATTGTTGAGCCACAAAAGTTTCTTGATCTTAATTGCATATTGCTTAATCCAAGATATTACAACTAGAATTGCATGAATAACATGGTGAAAATCTGGATCTATGCTTCAATTTCTAGAGAAATGAGCAATCATGTCTCAAGAAGAGGCATTGCGTTTGTTTAGTGGAGAGCTCTTGATGACATGTTCTCCTCTAGTGCAAATTCACAAATTCTTGATCTTTGAACTCAACTTCAAACTCTGCATAAAGATGGATTCTCTATGATTGATTACATAAACAAAGCTTGCACTCTGTCATATCATCTAACTACCATTAAAGAACATATAACAAAAAATGATCTCGTGAAGTATGCTTTGTCAGGTTTGAGCACTAATACTTGCTATAATCTTTCATTACTTCTTTGAATATGATGCATGAGAAACCTAGCTTTAGCTTGTTTCATAGCTAATGGCTACTTATGAATGCATGCTAGATCAATAATACAAGGATAAGGTTTTTCATGTTAATGTTTCCTTGATGAATTGATTTAATACTTCACAAAAGTCACATTCCAATTCCTCTAAACAAGAGCCTTGGAACTTTCAATCCTTTTTTCAAGGTTTTAGCACTCAGGTGAAGTTTGATTCCTCATCTAGTTTCTATAATAAGAAAGCTCCTCACAGTTCTTCTAATAATCAGAATGCTAGAAAGCCTTTTGGTGAGAGGCATGTTTTTCAAGTATGTGATAAAGTTGGACATCAAGTCTCACATTGCTTTGTGCTTTGTGACTTGCTTAAAAAAACTTACAAGGGTGAGCATGATGGATCTAAAGGTGCTTACATAGATTATGTGTCTTCTAATGAGTCAGTTGATAACTCATAGTTGTTAAATATTGGTGCTAGCCATCATGTGGCCGCTAATGCATCAAATGTACCTTAGTCAATTCCATATCAAGGAAGTGATGGATTCTCTCTAGGTAATGGACATACATTCCCTGTTCATAACATTGGTAAAGCATTTTTCATTGATTCAAAATAGAAATGCTTTCTTGATCTCAAACATAATTTACACACACTGCATGCTACTTACAATCTCTTATATGTGCATCAATTATGTGCTGATAATTCTATTTTAGTTGAGTTTCATGCTAATGTGTTTTATGTTAAGGATCTTGCCACGAGGATCACATTTTTACAAGGTAAGTATGATGAAGGTTTGTACAAGGTGATTGGTGGTATGTGTTGTCCTGCTTATGTTTTAGGTTCTAAGCCTTTTCCAAGTGCTTGGCATTTGGGGCTTTATCATCCCTCACCTCCTCTTGGTATTTAAGTAGTTTGATCTAATGATTTTTCATTAAATAAGACAGTCATGATTTTACTTGTGAATTTTTGTAAATATTTGAAGTCTCACAAACTTCCCTTTACTCACAAACATGTAAGAAATGAGCACTAATTTGATCTTCTATTTCTTGATCTATGGATCTCAAGTCTTGTAATAATGATTAATTGTTACTTCTTGTCATTAATGATGATCATGGTCATTTTACTTTGCATTTTCCTCTTAAAACCAAAGATCAAATAGGTAATGTGCTTAAGAAAAGAACTTTATTGCTAAGGTAAAGGGTAAATTTCAATGTGGTATTAATCATTGATACACTTGATCACACACTTCTAAGTAGAATGTTGTGGTAGAGTGTTAACATTATCGTATTGTAGATAAGGGACTTGTAACGATGCATCAAGCATTTTTTCCTATGCAATAATGGTTATATGCCATGTGTTTTGTAGTGTACTTGATCAATAGAATACCTTGTAAAATTATTAATGGCCTATGCCCCTATAAGGTTCTTTTTCAAAAAATACCTAATTATAATGAGCTAAGAGTGTTTAGATCCCAATCTTTCCTTAGAGCATATAACAAAAACTTCAACTGCGATCCTTAAGTTGATCTTTTCTTGGATACGAAGCTCATAGATATATGGTTATGTATGCCTATATATACCTACTCATAAGTTTTATATTAGTAGTCATGTAACCTTTAACGAGAACGTTTTTCCTTTGTCATTAGTTACAACCTTTGGTAGTACCTTCAAAGATTCATCCTTACTTGTTGTACATACCCAAATACCTTTCCTTCCTTCTTCTCATCCTCCTTTTACTATCTTACTTGTACCAACTATTTCTTCACTTTTACCTACTATTCCAACTACTCCATCACTTGTTATAATTCCAGCTTCACCTATTATCCTTTTACCACTTGTATCATCTTCTTCACCCAGTTGTGAACCACTTGTCAACACTCATACTATGGTCACTCGAGCCAAGGATGGCATTAATAAATCTAAGACTCTAACAAATACTTCTTCTATTTTACCTCTACAGAAGAATTGGAAAAATACTATCTTTAAACTTGAATGGTATATTTCAATGAAACAGAAGTGTATTGCCTTGCTTAATAATGACACATAGGAGTTAGTTCCTTTTTCCTAACAATCATAGAGTTGTAGGGTGCAAATGGGTTTTTTGAGTTAAGCATCTTCAATCTAGTTTATTGGACAAACATAAATCAAGGTTGGTTGCTCTTGACTTCCTACAAAGAAAAGGCATCGATTTTTATGAAACTTTCTGTCTTCTTGTCAAATCAGCCACCATAAGGGTGGTTCTCAACCTTGCACTTACTTTCAATTGGTCTATATGATAAATTGATGCTAATAATGCTTTTTTAAATGATGATTTGGAAGAAATAGTGTATATGTAGCAATCTTATAGATTTCAGGTAAGAACTGGTCTTCTGTGTAGATAAAACAATTTCCTATATGGTCTTAAACAAGCCCTTTGGGCTTTCTTCCACAAATTGAGCTCTTTTCTTGTAAGCTATAGCTTTCTTGATTGCGAATCAAGCAAGTTTGTTTATCAAACATGATAGCTCTTTCGTGTGCTGGTTTGACCTACTTATTTTTCTAGGTTTGGTTACCACATCATAAGTTCAATTTACTGATGTATAATTATTTTGAATAATAAAATTTTAACATCAACCTTTATATTGTTCATTAAAAAAACATTATTTCTACTTAAATCATTTAATCTATACAAATAAAAAATAAATATATAACACTTCATTAAGATATAAAAATCTAGACATTCAATGCTAACTCCTATAGAATTCATCTAATAATGCAGAAGAAATAAGTAAAGTGTTTAGAGTAGAAAAATAATATTTATCACTCAAAATAATGGATAATGGGCTTAAAATATTTCTCACAAAGGTAGTCTCTACTATTTGATTCCTAAACACCGACTTTGGATTTAATATAATTTCTATACCTTATCAAGAAATACTATTAATGACAAAAACTAACTAATTATTACATTACTTCATTATATGCTTTTGAAAATTAATCTAATAATACAAAAATACTTCATCGTCGTTTAAATTTAATTCTAAGACTTGATAAAATTTTGTGAAATTTTTTAAAATTACTCTAAAAAAACTAAAAATTACTAAACAAATAAATTACAAATAAAAGTAATAAATAAAATTACATGAAAATGGTTTAAATTATCTAAGAATAAAAAAGTGTATAATGTGTAACTTTTATATACCCACTTCCAACCTAGAATCTACATTGTCCTTAATGTTTAAAAAATGTAAATTGCAATAATAGAGATAGAAAAGTTACCGATATGTTTAATGTGTTAATGATTTGATGTGAAAAACAAGGTGCAACCAACATCAGCTTGAAATAATTATGCTCACTGCCAGAATCAATAAATTCTAACACATCTCAAAACGTTGATTATATTAATGCTTAAAATAAAAGAAACTTACATAAAAGAAACTAATTAAATAAAATTGCATAAAATAAAAATTACTTACAGTGATGGGTTACCTCCCATCCAGTTATTGGTTTAATGTCTCAGTAAGACACATCTTTATGGTGCTGAGGATCCATTTATCAATATGGAATCATCATCAACCATATTGTATTCTCCTTCTAAATAAGGCTTTACATAGTGCCCATTGACTTTGAAAGTTATTTGTGTCTTTGGATTCAATAACTCGACTACTCCATGTGAAAAAAATTGGACAATTGTATAAGGTCCATCCTATATTGATCTCAATTTTCTTGGAAACAATCTTAAACAAGAGTAAAAGAACTTTCATTCCAGGAAGAAAAAACTTAGGAAGTAACCTCTTGTCCTTATAGCGTTTAGTATGCTCTTTGTATAATTTTGCATTTTCATAGGCCTCGTCTCTAATCTCTTCCAACTCATTAAAATGGAGCAAATTTTTTTCTCCTACTTTATGTAAATCCATGTTTAGCTCTTTAATTTCCTAGTAAGCCTTGTGTTTGAGTTCAACGAGAAAGTGGCACACTTTCCCAAAGATTAATCGATAAGGGCTAATCCTAATGGTTTTTTTTTGTAAATTGTGTGGTATGCCCATAAGGCATCATTCAACTTGATTTCTCAATCCTTTCTTGAAAGACATGTTACGTTCCAAAATTTCCTTGATTTTCATATTACTTCCACTTGATTGGAAGTTTGAGGATGATAAGGAGTTGCCACTCTATGTGAAACATTTTACTTCTTCAATACTCTATCAAAGAGTCTATTGCAAAAATGGATGCCTCCATCACTTATTATTGCTCTAGGCATCCCAAATATGCTAAATATTGAATCCTTAATGAATTTCACAACAACATTTGCATCATTGGTTTTAGTAGGTATAACTTCTACCCACTTGGATACATAATCTATAGCAACCAAGATATATTTGAAACCATTTCATGGGGGGAAAGGACTTATAAATTAAATCCCCCATACATCAAAGAGTTCAACAACTAAATTAGACGTCGAAAGCATTTAACTCTTTTGCTTATGCTTCTTGTTCTTTGACATCGATCACATTGTGCATAAAACATATTAACATCTTTGAAAAGAGTTCGCAGATAGAATCCAAACTGTGATACCTTTAAGGTAGTTTTCTTACCACTAAAATGCATCCATAATGAGTTCATGAAAAAAGGTCAAAATGCTCTTATGTTCTTCTTCAAGCACACATCTCCAAATGACTTGATCTAGACCAATTTTGAATAAATAAGGGTCATCCTAAAAGTATTATCTGTAAAAAGTTAGAAACCTTTTCTTTTCCTGAGAAGATATGTCGGGTCTCAAAACACTTGTGGCAAGATAGTTAATGATATCTGCATACCAAGGGTTTGGACCTAATGAAAATAACTATTCATTAGGAAAAGTTTCAATTATATCTTCTTTACTCTCACCTTCAAGAGAATTGAAGTCAAAAATTAACTTAGACAAATGGTCAGCTACTAAGTTTACACTATCCTTCTTATCTTTGATTTCTAAGTCAAATTCTTATAAGAGTAAGACCCACCTAATTAATCTAGGCTTTGTACAATTACTTTCGAACCGACTAAGTAAGACCTAAAATTTTCTAAAAAATGCATAATAGTTAAGAATTCTTTCACAATGGTGGAATAATTAATTTGGGCGTCATTAAGTGTTTTACTCACATAGTATATGACATGCAAAAATTTTCCACTCTATGTCCCAAGTTAAGTTAATCTATAAGTTAAATAAAATAACCAATATTAACCAAGAGTGCTCTTAGGAAAGAATGGCGAGGTAAAGCCTTCTTAAAAATTATCCTCCTAGACAGAGTAACATTCCTAGGAAAACATAAATACACAAAGGCTTTCAAGAATTAGTCCCCTAGACATAACTCTTTTATATCTTTACTTTTCATGCTATTACATATTTTTTTTTCTATTTTTTATTTTTCTTTAATGGCGCTACGACGAACTGCTTTTCTATGCCGTAGCAAATTTGGGTTTGGTATGAGCTCCAATTTTTTTCATTAATTAATTAAATTAAAATTTATTTCAAATTTTAATTTAATAAATTATTAATATTTTATTTATTTATTAAGATAATGAAATTTAAAATAAAAATTAATTTTTTTATTTTATTTTATACATTTTAAATTGAAATTAAATTCAAATTTAAGATGTATTTTTGATTTTTTTATATTTAAATTTAAATTTTTAATTAAAATATCAATTTTAAATTTTTGATTTACTATTCAAGGAACAGTATTCAAAGAGTAGCTTTTGATTTTTGATTTTTTTTAATTTTTCATTTAAATTTCAATATCGAATTTTTGATTTATTATTCACCAAAAAATAGCTTTTGATTTTTGATTTTTTTTTAATTTTTAATTTTAAAGTATAAATTTTTGTTTTACTATTCATAAAATAGTATTCGAAACTGTAGTGCTTTTTTTTCTCTTTTTAAATTAAAATTTTAGATTTTATTATTCAGATTTCTTTGAATATTCTTTGAACTTCTTTTTCAAATTTTGTTTTTGACTATAAATCACAAAGATTTATTAAAAAAAAATTAGATTTTTTTAGGTTCATGAACTTAATATTCAAATCGAATATATTTTTAGATTTTTTATTTGATTTTTGATTTAAAATTATATTTTAAAAATAAAAATCACAATATTTACGTCAAATAAAATTTTTAAGATTTGATAATGATATAAAAATCACCATTACTTCCCCGACAACGGTACCAAAAACTTGATGGACAAAATCGGAAAAAATATCGATTTCGTAAATACTTATTCATTTTAAATTTTATTAATTCTCACAAGAATACAAATCATCTATAAAAATGATAAGTATACTCCAAAGGTCGATTAAAAGAAGTAATATTGTGTGGTTTTTAAATGTATTTATTCAAATTTTAAAAACAAAATTAAACCTAAACATTTTTTCACAATGATTTGGTTTTTGAAAAAATCTAATCTAATACATAAATATAAAGATAGACGTGGATTCAACAAATACTCATGTAATTTAATAAATTCATAAATAGTGAAAAATAATGAATATAATAATTCAGTAATAATGGTTGCTCATATTATTTAGATTATTAAATATATAAATTGATATTTGTTGATTTTATCTTTTAGGTATGAAATTGTTCTTAGGTAGGGTACAAATTCTTTTGTTTAATATTAATTAACTAATATTCTTATGTGGGCCATGTTAATTAATTAAGTATTAAATTTCATTTTTATTTCTAAGTAAATATCAAACTATCTAATCAAATCTTTAGACAGAGTTAGTTAATTAGATTTTATTCAAGGTGTCTAAATTAAATTTAAAAATTTAACTATTTAAAAAATAACTTTCAGGTTTTAAAACTATTTAAGAAAATATGTTGTTAATATATTTTCAAATAATAATTCTTTGTAAAAAACCTTTGAAATAGAGTATCTCTCTAAATATCCAAATAATTAAATCTAAAAATAAAGAGTATTACTCCAAATTAAGTCCAAGTAATTAAATTTTAATTTTAACTCTCATATTAAGTTTGTTATTAAGAGTAATGTACTCCTTCAAATAATATTCTTTATAAAAATCTTGAATAAAAATAAAACCAATCTATTTTAAGAAAATGTTTTACCTATATATTCAATATTTTGTAAGCATAATAGCGTTATTATTATATCATATTCACTATCATCGAAACATGTTATAATTGATCACAACAAATCAAGAATGACATAGAAGAAGCAACACAGATATATGGGCTGTAGAAGAAATAATTAATACCGTAGCAATATCTTTATAAAACTTGGAAGAGTTATTCTAAGACCGGAAAAACTCCAATAGTAATGGTACTATAGAATTTTTTGAATCGAAAACTAGAAACTACTAAATCATAAACATGTTCTTCCTTAAAATTGAGGAAATAACTAAATATATTCTAAAAGCTAAAAATATAAAAATCTACAAAAAAAAAGGAGAAAAAATTGTTGAAAACGCAACTTAGAAGCTTATTTTCTTGGTATACAGGGGTCTTATATATAGGAAAGAATATGAGAAAAACTTGTGTTTTTACCAATACGATCAGATCGCAATCATATTTTTGATCAGTTCAAATCTCCTTGTGCTGTGGCATACAATTATTATTTTTATTTATTTTCTATTATGTCTTTTATTCACTTTGGATAATATTAAATAAATGATATTCATTTAAGCTCCTAAAAGTGTGATAAACATGTTTGAAATATTTGTTTTTTACTTTAATATTTATATATTAAAATACCCGCAAAACATTACAATATACACATTAATCTAAAGAAATAAATTTATCTAAAATATAATAGAATAAAGTAAATAAAAATCCATTTTATTAATTAAATAACATTAAAACATGGTATATTTAGTGCTTTTTAAGCACTCATCGAGGATCTATCTCATTCGGTATCATACATACACGTGGATACAAGTGTAAAATTGAATATTTACCTTTTAATTTCTTTCAAGTCATATTTGTAACCTATGATATAATGATATGTGTACCATGTTCGCCTTATATTTGAACAATAAATAGAATATTATTCCGACGATAATCACTCACCTATCGCACATTAATTTTATATGTACCCTACACCCACCGTTGGGTACATAATTTTAGTTAAATAACCTCTTACCAGCTTGCATTATTAGAGCAAAGAGATTCTTGCAAACATATATTTCTTAACAGTTACATAAAGTCATAATTCGGTGAACAAGAAAACAACGAGCCAAGCTTGGAAAGTAATTCAAATAGCAAAATGACTACCTTCATGCCCTTCAGTATATAATTTTGGACAAGGTGAACATGATTGCTAAACATATTTTAAACCTATAATTTTCAATTTTCTAAACATTAATTTTATATTTTTTTCTAGGAATTTTGTTACTTTTGAAGACATTTTTGTGTTGTTATAGGTTTATGATCTGTTGGAAGAATTTGGGACTAAATCAATTAAAAATAGTAAAAATGGTGCAATAAATGGAGACTTGAACTAGTCAAAATGAACAATAATCAAGCATTCACGAATTTCATTGCACTGTGTTGCACAAACAATTCTATGCCCCGATGGGCTACCCTTGGGAGTTTTTTCTATGGTTCTTGCACAACATTTCCTCATCGCGGCATGATCCTCTCGGGTTACTTTATGAGATATGATGCTTTTCTTATGCCGTGGTATGAATAAAAGTACACTGTAGCCCGCCTTCACTTTCTGGCCACAAAATCCCCTCGTGAATAATGACTTGTTTACCCAATTCTTTTACTAAACCTAACTTATAAATACATCACAAATAATTCTAAAAATGAATAATCCAAATTTCACATATATTACTTAGAATTTAGAGAGAAAATTTCTAATTGTGAAGCTTTTCCAAGATTTTGAAAAAAGGGATCAACTAACTTCAAGGATTTCAAGATATGAGATCAAAACGGGGTATTTTAATTGATATATTTTATTTTCTCTAGATTCAACTATGGCTTAGGTAATTAAATTAATTATGATTAATTTGTTTATACTAGATTAGATTTTTGTGTGGGATTTTAGTTATGTTTGTAGGAATGGATGAATATTTGAATGGTTTTATTTAATTAAAGTTGAATTATTTTTTGTTCTTATTTCTTAATATTTTTAATTATGAATCAATGATGGATAAAATCTTAATTTAAGATTACATATAATATACTTGAATAAGGATGTTAGAAATATCATCTAGGCTTAATTGTGCTCTCTTGAACAAGAATCTAAATTAATTATATGATCGTTGTGTTTGTTTAGATTATTTTATAATTACCCTATGTTCATTCCAATTGATTAATTAATTTTATGGATAAAAAAATGGATTAGTTAATTATAAGTGAAAATTATCTTGATTGTTGGACTTTTTTAGATTTAGTAAAAAAATCAATAATTCTAGCTTTTGAAATAAATTGTGAAAATATCATGAGTCAAATGGTTATACCCATGAGTGGTTAGCTAACTAACTTTTCATGGTCGTTTGAATATTGTTACTTAATATAACAATTATTATGATTTATTTTAGTTTGTTTAAACATTTTGGAAATTACAATAATTCTACCAACCAATATTGTTAGTGTTTAGGATTATATCGTTAATTTATTAAGAGAACTAGTTAAATTTAAAATCATCACAATTCCTTTAGAGATCAAGCTCGAGATAAGCTTATTTATAATCTATTAGTAATTAGTGCACTTGCGGGAATTTAAAATTTTCACATCAATGATGATATATATCTTGCTTGTGGTAAAAAGGTTGTTGGAAGAAATAAGAAGGATGAAGGGTGAAGTTAGAAGGGAAAATGAGAGATTTTGATGGGAATTACAAGAACAAGAAGAAATTAGATAGATAGCAGTCGCTGTCAAGATGTAAAGAGAAGCTCATTGACTTAACAATGAGGAAGATGATGATATATTCTTAGAATAAGGGTGTAAATGAATGTGCTCCTAGAGATCAAAATTGGAGGATCTTCCTCCCATCAATTACCATAATGGTGTCAACTGGGATGCCATCCCCGACCTATTCTTAGAAGAAAGAAGATTGAAAGATAGAATCAAAAGCTAAATGAGTAGGTAAAAATACAAGGAATTGGTTTAGATTAGTATAACCTTGACCAAGTATGTTAGCAGCTTATCGAATCCCCATTCTGTGATGATATAGAGTAGGTAGAACTAGAGATGAAGTTTAACTCTCCCAAGTGTCCATCTTATAACGGAGCCTCATACCCAATTTCACATGTGAAGTAGTTCAAGAAAGTGATGGACTTGATTAATAGCACAAGAGAAAATACTATAACTTGCAAAACTTTTACATTTACCCTTTATTAAATAGCATAAAAGTGCTTTCGTAACTTGGCACCAAGGACTATTTCCTTCTATGAGGACTTCACCAACTTGTTCGTCTCTGATTATGCTAGTGACAAGCCCATAAATAAAGAAAGCAAAAAATTGTTCTTCATTGTTCATGGAACCAAAGAAAATGTACATAGATAAATGAAAGGGTTTTTGATGGATGAATCGCAAGACCTGCATTGCAAATATTGATCTTACAAAAATACCCTTTGTGGTTTTATTATTTGTAAAACTCTCGCAAGTGCACGAATCATTTTATAGAAAAATATAAGTATACGTCTAATGTCGATCTAAGGAAGGAATATATGTGGTTTTTAATTTATTATTCAAAATCATAAAAATAAAATTAAATCCTAAACATCCTATCATGATATTTTGATTTGTTTGTTTCCTAATCTAATAACATAAAAATAAACATCAAAGATATAGATTCAATAAACAATAATGCAAATTTTATCATTCATAATAGTGGAGTATTTATGGATATAATAATTAAGTTAATTATACTTACTTATATTATTCAGGTTATTAAATATATAAATTGATATTTGTTGATTTTCTCTTTTTGGTATGAAAGTGTCCTTACGCGAGCCCAAATTCTTTTGTTTAATATTAACTAACTAATATCCTTAGGTGTGGCCTATTAATTAATTAAATATTAAATTTTAGCTTTATTTATAAGAAAATAGCAAACCATCTAATCATAGCTTTAGGTGGAGTCAAATAATTAGACTTTATTCAAGGTGTCCAAATTAAATCTAAGAATTTAACTATCCATACTAACTTTCAAGTTTTAAAACCATTGCTGAAAATATGTCGTTAATACATTTTCAAATAATAATTCTTATTAAAAAAACTTTTGAAATAGAATTCACTCTAACTATCGGGCGATTGTACCAACAAATAAAAAGGCACTACTCTAATAGACCGAATAATTAAAAATTAAAATCTAATTTTCAGATTTAAGATTGTAATGAAAAATAATGTATTTTTCTCTAACATCCATATATAAAATCTTGAATAAAAATAAAATCAATTTATTTTATGGAAATATTTTAATTATTTAATATTTCGCAAGCATAACAACGTTATAATTATATCATATTTACAAATAGTCAGCCATGTTAAATTTAATCACAAACAAATTAAATATAACATATAAGAATAATACATAAAAAGATAAATATAAAGAATCCATTAAAATTACACCTTAATAGAATCCTTACAACAATTTGATGTTAATAATGTTACTAGAAAACCTCCAAACGGATTTGCATATCTGTTTATTAAATTAAAAACTAAAAACTTATAAAAATATAACTAGTTCTTCTCAAAAAGAGAAGAACTTAAAAACTAAAAAAAATTAAAAAGAAAACTTTCTAGAGAGAGAAAGAGCTCAAAAAATTGTGTGTTTTGGAATGGGAGAAGATGATCCATTAATAAATGAGGAAAATGGCAAAAAGAGGGAGAAAATATTCCAAAATTTGAATTTGGATGCGTTTGGACAGGTTGGCGTGCGTATGGGATGCAAAAAGCTCGGTAGACGGACAGTTGGGGCATGTGGCACAAGACGAGGAGTGTACAGGCACACGCAGTATGGTGTAAGCGTGTGTTGGGGTGTGCAGATGGTTAGCATTGTGTTGTGAGCTGAGCACATTTATCGGTGCAATTGGGTGCATTGTGCATGTTTCTCGACGTGGTTGAGCGAGCTACAAGCATTTCTAAACACGGTTGCACACGCAATTTTGGCCTTTTTGACTTTTTTGACCCATTTTGTCCAATTTTTCATATTTTTAACTTTTCCTCATTTATTTTCTCAACATATTTGTGATTTATTGCCTCTAGTATTTTTTTTCTTCAATTCTTTTAAGTTATTTTGAACTAAAATACCTGAAAACAACAAAAAATATATGTGATTCCAAAAAAATAAATTTATATTAAATTATGATAAAATCATACAAATATAAATCTATTTAATCAATTAAAGTACATTAAATCATGGTAATTTTAGTACTTTTTAAGCACTTATCAATTTTGCAATGAGAAGATGTAAACTTTTGACTACGACTTTCTCGCAATTAAAGGTTTTCGAAAAGAGGTAAAGTGAGAGTCAAGCTTGTTATTCGAGTTAATAAAAATTATAATGATGACCTTGATTGAAGCTTACATAGAATAAAATTTCCTTTTTAACTTGGGAAAGGAGATGAAAATAAATAAAAACAAGAGTAAGGAAGGCTTAGGACAAAAGAAAAGGTGAGTCTAATACATATAGCTCCTTTTAAGAATCAAAGACTTGGCCCTTTCAATAATTGTTGATTGGGACCATTTTATAAATATATTTTTTCTTTAATTTCCACATATTTATAATGAATTAATGTTCCATATGCATTTTATATATTTATTCTTTGTTATATAGGTTCTTAAGGGAAAACTTATAAAAAAAGGGAAAACATGTATTTAGATAAATAAAAAATAGAGCATTCGATCAATCGAGCTTTAATCAATACCAATCAAGGAGTTAGGGGAAGAACAGAAAGCAAGATTCAATCGATCCAAAAAAGGGACTCGATGGGTCAAGCACTCTCGAGTAAGAATATCATCTAAGGTTAGATAGATCGAGAAAGAGTCTCGATCGAGACATCTAGTTAGCTTGCAAATCTGACATTTTTTGCACCATATTTTAATCCTATCCGTTTTATAAAAAAAATATTAATCCAACTCAAATTAGGCCCAAAATTCCACTATATAATCAACCTAATAGGTCCTCAAAACACAACATTTGCAGCAAATGACAAGAGAAATAAAATAACACATCTAGGGCACTTTTGAAGGTCTTCATGAGCTTTTCTTAATCCTATTCTTTATACTTTTCTATGATTATAGTGTTGATTTATATATAGTCTAGCGAATATAATAATGTGATTATGAAAAATTCCAAGCCCTCAACTATGAATTAACTAATTTAATGTTATGATAATTTATTTTCAATCTTGATTCTTGATGTATTTAATTCTATGTTTGAATGCTAAAACTATGCATATATAAATTAGAGTAATTAACTAGTTTGTTATATGAATATGTTTATATCTAGTCTAAGATATTAGTACATAATTGCTAATATTCTTATTCAAAGTGATATCTTATGGCTATTGTCATAAGTACGATTGAAGGCCTACATTAAAGGTTAAATGATTGTTCTAATCTTGCTTTGTTTAGTTATCATCTTTTAGATGTTAATGTGATGAATGAACTAAATATAGTAAGCGTACCCCTAGGTTTGTTTAGGATTTAGGTTAGTTAATAGGTGAACATTTAATCAATTACACGGTAAAGAAGGATGAAAAATCTTAAGTGGACATAGACTTCTAAAGCTAAAGATAAGATTCAAGAAGAGTTTTTTTATTATGAAAGTGATTTAGAACTTAAGAAACTAATTTTTCATTCAGGACTTGTTTAATTAAATTGTAGGCTAGTATTGAAGATAATATCATAATCACATATCTGTCAATATTCTTGTGCAATTCACCTTTATAATTTTAAATTATTTTCTTTATAAAAAATCAAAATGCCCATTTGCTAATTTTCAATAACACATAAAGAAACTCGTAAGTAGCAGTAAACATTGTTACCTATCCTCATGAGTACGATAACTCTTATTCTTAAATTACTTTGATGGGATACTGAGGGTGAACGTCTCCTTATCCATTGGACACCCAAAAGAATCTATCCTTCCATTATTTTTTCAGTATCAAAAATATTGAATTCAATACCACACTCTCGCATAGCATATATTTATGCATGATCGAACTCAATTTATCCACACCTTGTTGTGTAACCTTTTCCTAACCCTGATATCTTGACCTTGATACCAAGTTCTTTGAAAATGAAGGAGAGGGATAGAAGATACATCCAACCATTAGGAATAATTTGGCTATGTTTTTAAAATTCTTTTTTTTTTTGTAAAAATTTTATTTTTAACAATGAAAATGGAAAAACGAATAGTATTAGTCAACAAAAAGTTTCCATAAAAGATCTTATGATATTACTAATTTAATTATATTAAAGTAGAGAAAGAAACATACTATTATAGCTTATGAAGAAACAGTTGGAACCTATAAAACCTTCCAAGCTTTATCTCTCAACGAGCAACAACATTATTGATGTCAATCCTTGTAAACTCTAAGTTGATGAAAACTTGCTTCTAGTTCTCCAACTAGAATCCCTTATTGTGTGAAGTCTACTATTTCAAAATAATAATTGTCTATGAAAAGGACCTTCTTGAATCAATATAGCTTTGGGTTGAATTTTGTTTTTCCTAAATTCTCTCAATTAAATGCTATAAAATTCTCTCAATTTCTATGTATGAACCAACCATAAGAGTAGGAAAGTAGGTATATTTGAATGTTCTTCATGTGTCCTAGTTTGATTTTAATTAGGATACCTATAATATCTTCAATTAGAAATCCAACACATAATAAAATTGTATGCTTTAATGAGAATCTCATTCCTATTATTTTAGCCTTATCCATGCCATATGTAGGAGTCTTACTCATAATTATGTACTATAATTTAATTTCATATAAAAATTGCTTCAAAACTTAATTCAAAATCAAATCCAATTTGATAATTACTAAAATATCCTTCTCGTCCCACTAATATTTATATTTTACATTTTAATATTTTAATTCATTCAAATAAATATTTAATCCAATTGAATGCTATTGAATTAATTTGGCTATGCCATATTACCACTTTATATTTACATAATTGTTTGACATTTGTGATGATCAAAACATACCCTAATAAACAAATATGTATTTTTTATCATATGAAAGAAGTAATTTCAAATTTATTATTCCTTTATCTAGAAAGCAACGTCATTCATTTGTTATTATGGAGTAGACTTAGGGAATGATGGAACTATGTATTCAAACTTAAATAAAGCATTGATACATTAATTACCTCTCAACTAATCGTCAATCTTTATTAATCTCAGAGTTACTCCACTATAAACTTGAGATTGAAATTATTTACCCACACAATGTATATGAGCAATCTATTGACATGGCCATATAGTTTAATCCTCTACAGCCACTTCATAATACCACTGAGGTCATTAAGTTTGTTTTACCTTTTCTATTACATCTTCACCTTGAGTACCTACGATGTGTATGAATAACTAATCGAGATCAACTCTCACATAATTACAATGAATTATTATTCTCTATACATTTTATGTGTTTATTTTGTATTATACAAGTGTTAAGTGATGACATGAGCAAAAAAGGGACAATAAGGTATATTTAGAGAAAAAAAATAGAACACTTGATCAACCTAGCTTCGACCAAGATCAAACAAGGATTTGGGGAAGAAAAAGCAAGTTTTTGATTGATCCAACCCAAATAGTCAATTCAAGTCAAATATTCAATTCAACAATCAAGACTTGAATTGACTATTTGATTGATCGAGACCCTTCTTTATTGATCTAGCCTTGAATAATTTCCAACCCAAATAGTCAATTCAACAATCAAATTTGACATTTTTTAACACCAACTTGTAATCATGAGCTTTAGGATCAAACAAATTCTAATCTATCTCAAATTAGAATAAAAAATACACTATATAAACAAACTAAAGGGTCATCAAAACATAACAATTGTAACAAGTAACAATAGACACCAACAAACACATCTGGGGTAACTTTTGGAGAAGATTTTAGAGATCTTTATAATCTTTTCTTAATCTTTCTGTATTTAGTTTTATATGATTATAATATTGATTCTTATAGAATTTAGCTAATCTAATAATGTGATTATATTTAATTCCAAACCCTAGACTGTAGTTTAGTTAATTTAACGTTATGAATAATTTTAATTTCAATTCTTAATTATTTATGTGTACAATTTCATATTTGAATGCCAAAATTGTGCATGTAAAGATGAAATTAATTAACTAATTTGTTGCATGAATATGTTAATATCTAGTCTAAGATGTTAGTATATAATTGCTAATATTTTTAGTCAAAATGGCACCTTATGGCTACTCTCAAGAAAAATTGACTACCCACAATAAAGGTTAAATAATTTTTATAATATTACCTAACTTAATTATAATATTTTTTAGATTTTAATACAATGAACTAATCAAATCTAGTAAGCGTACCTCTAAGTTGTTAAGGATTTAGGTTGGTTAATAAGTAGACAATTAATTAATTACACAATAAGAAAATAGGGGAAGTCTTAAGCAAACATAGACTTCTATAACTAAATTTAAAAATCAAGAATGATTTCAAGTTATAAAAGTAATTTAGAACTTAAGAAACTAATTTACATTCATTACATGTTTAATTAAATTGTCAGCTAGTAGTGATGATACTTTCATAATCACATATCTCGTACAATTCTTGTGCAAATCACCTTTATTATTTTATGTTATTATTTTCATAAACAACCAAAAACACCCCTGCTAATTTTAACTAATTTACTAACAAATTAGTAATTAGGAGTATCCATTGTTAACAATCCTATGAGTATGACAACCCTTATTCTTAAATTACTTATCACTTATATGTGACCATGTATACTTGCGTGTTCTCGATCATGTCTATAAATATCAATAGTCATACTATAGAATATGTGTAGTCATTCAAACTCTACATTGGTAAACAACGGAACTGCTATCTAGATACTATGATACAAGTTATCATAGCCCAACACTTCGTGCATCATTGAGTAAGCTAAATAACTCAATATTAAGATCACTCCACACATAATCATCGAGTGACATAGAGAAACAACTATAAGTAAACATATATTAACATTATTTCTGATATATCAGCTCCAATCCTATATAATCAACAATTATACAATGTATCCCTACCTAGATATCTCCACATTAGTCACCCCTAATAAGGGTCACTTCATTCTAAAGAGATATGAGTTGTAATTGGAACTTAACTAAATATATCATTATATATGCTTTAATTAATCATCATGGATAATTTGATTATTTTATTTAAAACCAATTCTCATGTATATATGTTGATATATAATTCTTAAGTATACATGAATGTTCAAAAAAATTTATGATTTATTTGAAGAATAAAATAACACATATAAATAAATAAAATATTCCTTTTATTAATTTATTCCAGTTTCAGTATAAATTTAAATAAAAATTCCTTTGTATTTATAGCTATATCCTAGTAAAATGTAGCTCAATAGCCTCTAAAAATAACCATAATAAATCTAGAATTGTGAACTTTAACCTAATGATTATAGCAATTTAATGCTAATTATGTTGCTGGAAAACCTCTAAACGGATTTGCATTTTCGCTAATTGAATAAAAAACTAAAAATCTATAAAAGAATATCTAGTTCTTCTCAAAAAGAGAAGAACTCTAAACATAAAAACTAAAAAAAACTTTATAGAGAGAGAAAGAGTTAAAAAAATTGTGTGTTTTACAATGGAGGAAAATAGTCCTTTTATAGGTGAGAAAAAGGCCAAAAAATGTGGGAAATATTTCAAAAATTGATTTTGGGCATGTTTGGACAAGCTAACATGCTTATGGGGTGAGAAAAGTTTAGTAGATGGGAATTGGTCATATGCGGGCACGCGTAGGACACGACGCGAAGGTGTGCTGGTGCACACAAAATTTCGTGCGGCGTGTGTTGGACATGTGTTGCCTATATGGGCTAGCTACATGTGTGCAAGTGTGTGCTGTCTGCATGTAGGTGTTTGTTGGGGGTTGGCTCGCGTGCGCCCGTTAGGGAACACAAGACTTGGCGTGGATAGGCTTCTATGCATGAGAATTTTGCCTTTTTGACATTTTTGACCCATTTGGTCCAATATTTTTCCATCTCTTTGACTTTTTCTCATTTATTTTCTCATTATATTTGTGTTGTATTTCCTCCAGTATTTTTCTTCAATTCTTTAAGTTATTTTGAATGAAAATACCTAAAAAATAATAAAAATACTTGTGATTTCGAAAAGATAAATTTATTTAAAAATATGATAAAATTATACAAATATAAATCGATTTAATCAATTAAAGTACATTAAATCATGATAATTTTAGTTCTTATTAAGCACTCATCAGAGTGCCATATTAATGGCAACCATGATGATCTTATGCAAAAAAGAGTTATTACATAAGTAGAGTCTAACTCTAACCAAAGTCTTCACCAACCAAAGGTGGCAGCATATAATACTATATGAATAACTATCATTAGTTCTACCTCAAAAATAAATGCAACCCTAAATGGAATATAGAATCAAGCTTTGATAAAGAACCTTGATGTCTGAATGCACTTGCACAACCTTCTAGAGAAGGTGATCCAAAAGTGACACCATCAATATTGATCTTTATCCATACCAAATGTAATGTTCTCTAAATTACCACTGCAATTAGTGATGTTCATCATGGAATTCCTGGCACATGCAATCTTTGGAGGACTATAAGATCCTCTACTATATTTCACATTTATCCATACTATGATAGGCCTACTTCACAAATAAAATTCCAAATTGTGGAAAATTTGAGCTCATAGAAGTGCATCTATCCTGGAAGTGAGCATAATTCCTTCCTTATCATCAAGTTATGAACAAAGGTTAAGTAACATAGTATATGTATATAAATATAGAATAGAAAAATCTACATATATGGGATGGTCTGCTAGATAAGAGTATAATATATCTCGTAGTGCACCTGTAAAAATGTCAACTTAAAAAAGGGTGAGAAATGGTCTCCTCAATAGATCCATCTAGGGAGCACTAGGAAGGGAAAGAATGTCCCCTTCTATTTACCTAATAGTTAGCAAGAAGCTTGATTTGTATAGCTCGCCAAAATAGAATGGACCAGAACGGTGGTATGAAAAGGGCCTAGATTTTCCTTCCCTAAAAATCTTATGTTTTCCCACCACACATAAGTAGTCATAAGCCTTGCTAATTATGATGCCTCCTTTGATCAAACATGTATAAATTCTAGTATATATAACTATAGTTATGATCAATGAATATTAGTTAATATAATATAATATTCCCACCTAATATTATCATGCCATATATGATGTATATATTGTAGATGTTTATTAATAATTAAAATTCAAACCTTCACTTGAATTAAAATTTAAAAAAATGAAATAGAATAATAAAAAGGGTAAATTGATTTTTCTATTATTGAAATTTGGTTCACATGATGTTTTTTTTGTTCCTATATAGTGTATTTGTCTTTCTCTGTGTAAGGTTGGTTACTATGGATTAGTAATGCAAACAAGTATATATTAGGTATATTTCGTATGCAAGCATGTTTACACAAACCATGAGATTGGGTTTTGTAGTGTGCATGCTAAGTGGAGTGTTGTCACTTATGTTTTTGGTTCATTTCAGGTACAAGTATATATGGAAAGTACTCGGTAATTTTTGGAAAGAAAATATTTTGACTTTTTAGAATCTTGCCATGGGCTCGCCACCAAGCTCACCACTACCATTGGGGAGCTAGTTATTGAGTTGACTCATGAGGTACTGAATTTAATTTCTATAAACTCCCATATTTCTTCTTGTTTAGTATCCAGGAAAGAGATAACGAAGCTCTGTTAAACTAACATCTTCTCTTTCTATTTTTGGATAATTAATACCTTGTGTATTGCTCAGTATTAGTGATTTATGACTATGTGAGTAAAATTGTGCATGTGAGTGATGAGTACTCAAAATGGTGTTTATGAGTGAGTGGTAAGTGAGCCATGTATTGGCTGGTAGTTTCCCTTATGTAACATTTTCTTATGTGAAGAGCCATAGTGGTTGTGAGTAGTGTGTCGACTGGTGATTGCATTTGTGCAATATTTTCTTTTACACTTTACACATTACTAGTATTTGGTTACTGATCATACCACTTTGGGTGTTAATGAATTCATAAGAGAACTAAGTTTGTGTATCGAATTGGGACATTATAGAAGTAGCAACTAAGATATAATAATGGTTTTATTTCTTTCAGAGTTATAAATTGTTTATTGTTTAGTGGATATTTTGCTGCTAAGGGGTTTCCTTAAGCAACCCAAGGATGTTACCATATAGATAGGATTTCTATGTGGGTTTACCTCGTTATATCTATTGATATGCATGATTTGCTATTATTTAAGTATAATCTAAGTTTCTATCATGTATATTCTAGCATACTATATTTAGACACTCATTAGAAATCTTTTTGTTTTGTGTAGTTGCATGCTTTCTTTCCTTCCCTTGTAGCATGCCCATAGCTTTCTAATTATTACTTCTGCTTTTTGATCATTCATTTTTAGTGTGTCTCTAAGGAGTCTGCATCTTCTTATATTGATAATGTACCTGGTGTTGGACTATTTATTATGGTTTATTATGTAATGTATAATTGATGCTATGAAAGTACAATCATCATTTATAGAATATGTTTTCACATAAGAGGTCTTGAAGAGGCATACCAATATTAATGTGTTTACTACAGTTTCTTATTTCTTACTACAAGTAATTTTTGTTTTGTGTTGAATTGAAAATTTTATTTTCTACTTCTGATGTATTAATTGCTCAATTTACGTTGTGAGGCTTGTTTGGTCATATTTATATAGAGCTCGTGAGAAGATTTTATAGATTGGCGGTTCCACCCTTCATCTAGTTCATGTTTACCTATTTGAGTTAGAAGAACAATTGACCTTCATGTAATTGTTCTTATGCATGGGATTCTTCAATTGGTATTAGAGCAGGGCCCTATTGTTTTGGTTGAACAACCTAGGTGCTCGATCTTAGAACTCTATCTACACATACATGCACCTTTTATGTTTGGGTCCTTTGTCAACTATAGTATGGATTGTTATTTTTTCTATGAGGTTATGTATCTCTATGAACTTCTATTGTCTACATATTCCCTATTTTCTTATTTATGCATATCTTTTTTTCTCTCTATTTGTTTGTCTTGCATAATATGTTAACTATCCTACTTGTTACTATGTTTGATAGTTTGATTATTTGCTAGTATTATCCCCTACTAGTTGCTTTGACATGCTCTTTTTGTGTGTTTGCCTTGCTTGTCGCATACTTCTTCTTTTGTGGTTGTTTCCATAGAGCATCATGTCATATGTTCTCATCATGTAGTGTCAAAAAATTTGGATTTTCTTTATGTAGTCCTATCATTCATATGACATATCATATAGAATGCACCTCACCTGTTTTACTAGGTTTTTCTTTCATGTATCTAGTATGTTGTGTGTTGGTTCTTTGTTAGTGATGAGCGAAAACCGGCATCGCCAATTCTCGCAAATACTTTGGTTTTAATATTTGTAAAACTCTCGCAAGTGCACGAATCATTTCGTAGAAAATGATAAGTATACTCCCAAGGTCGATCTAAGGAAGGAATGTATGTGGTTTTTAATTTATTATTCAAACTTTTAAAAACGAAATTAAATCCTAAACATCCTGTCACGATAGTTTTGGTTTTTGTGTTCCTAATCTAATAACATAAAATAAACATATATACAGATTAATTAAATATAATCTAAAAAGAATAAACATAGATACAAATTGAATAAATAAATATAAATCTGATTCAATAAATATTCATGCAAATTTTATCATTTATATTAGTGGAGTATTTATGGATATAATAACTAAGTTAATTATGCTTGCTCATATTATCTAGGTTATTAAAGATATAAATTGATATTTTATTGATTCTCTCTTTTTTGTATGAATACCACCTTTGGTGGGGTTAGATACTCTTTGTTAACTAAACAAATCAATTAACACCTATGGGTGGGGTTGATAACTAATTTGGTTAATTAAATTAATTCCTTTTTCTAAGAGATTGAAAATGAACCATTTAAATGCCACCTTTGGTGGGGTTAGACAGTTTAAACTTTATTCAAGGTGTCCAAATTAAACCTAAGAATTTAGTTATCCGAGTACTAACTTTCAAGTTTTAAAATCACTATTGAAAACATGTTGTCAATACATTTCCACATAATAATTCTTATAAAAACTTTTGAAATAGAGCTTCACTCTAACTACCGAGCGATTGTACCAACAAATAAAAGAGTACTACTGTAAATTAGACAGGATAACTAAACCTTAAAGTCTAACTTTCAGATTTAAGTTTGTAATGAAAAATAATATAATTCTCTCTAACATCCTTAATATAAAATCTTGAATAAAAATAAAATCAATTCATTTTAGAAATTTTCACCTATTTAATATTTCGCAAGCATAACAACGTTATTATTATATCATGATTATAAAACTAGTACGCTTAAATTTAATCACAGACAAATTAAATATAACATGTAAGAATAAAGCATAAAAATAATCAGAAAGAAAATAAAATCCTTACGTAACTTCGATGCTATTCACATTGCTAGAAAACCTCCAAGCGGAATTTGCACTTCCATTTATTGAATCAAAAATCTAAATTATTACAAAAACATTACAAGTTCCTCTCAAAAAGAGAAGAACTCTAAACCTAAGACAATTGAACTAAAAACTAAGAGAAAAACTAAGAAAAGCTTAGAAACTAAGAAAGAAACTAAAGAAAACTCAAAAACTAAGAAATGAGAGAAAGAAAGAAGAGAGAAGTGAGGTTTTGAGGTGTGTTTTGAAGTGAATGGAAGGGGGGTATTTATAGGTGAGGATGGAGAGAAAAAATGATTAAAAAATGTTAAAAAAATATTAAAAAATAAAAAACGTGTTTTGGACCCGCCGAGGTCATCAATGACGTCGTGGGGCGGCCGCACGTGAAAAATGGGTCAAAACGCGTTGGGCGCGCGCTGGCGGCCGCACAGGCGCTGCGCGCAGCGTGAACAATAACCCGCGCGCTTAGCTGAGTGTGCCGCGCGGCGGCCAAGGCGCGCATGCGGCGCGTTTTTCTCGCTTTTGACATTTTTGACCTTTTCGACCCATTTTGTCCAATTTTTCCATGTTTGTTGACCTTTTTCCACTTATTTATTAATTTATTTCTGATGTATTGCTTCAATTATTCTTCTTTGTGTCTTTAAATTGCGTTTTTAAGCGAAAATACCTGAAAAACAATAAAAATACCCGTGATTCCGAAAAAGACAAAGTTATATAAATATATGATAAAACATATAAATATATAGATTTTCAATCAATTAATGTGCATAAAATCATGGTTATTTTAGTGCTTTTTGAGCACTCATCACAACCTCAACTACCTTCTTGCTAGTCCCTTAGCAAGAGAAGCGATAAAAACTAAAAATTAAACTATCCTAAATCACTTCCGTGGATTGACACGGTTGCATTTAGCCTATGCAACAAGCCTTTAAACCCCTAGGTTGCCCTAGTGGACGAGTTTGAGTCTCGTGAGGGTTTTCAGTAATGATACCCACAAACATTGTACTAAATGTAAAAACAAAAGAAACAATAAAAACAAACAACTTAAAAATTAAATTTACAACAAAATCACAAATTATCAACATCTCACAAAAATGTCTCATACTTTTTAATCTCCTTTAAGATCATAATTAAAATCTCAAGCATAAGTTATTTTAATCTCTTTAAACAATCATGATTTATTATAATAATTAGTCGAAAATCATTTTCATATTTCATATCAAAAATGTATCAATTTAATTTCACCCAATTTCAGTCATGAATCAATTCGCCGACTCTATTCCTCACAAGTCAATACTCTCAAAACACTGAATCCTATGGGTTCAAACACTCATACTAATTTATATGCGAAAGAGTTGATGTATAGAAATGAACTAATATGTTCGCATATGTATAAAGAATAAAGGCTCAAAGTGTTATTTTAACATTGATCTCATGAAAGGAATCAAATGTATAAATTATAAAGATATCATATATAAAAATTATTTTCATGCATAAATCAAACTCATTAAGAAAGAATTTCAAGATATATGCCTTTTACAAATGAAGAAATTGCAATGACTTTTTGGGGAATTACTTCTTATATCTTTCTTTTGTAATTAGCCTTTACTCACAACTTTGTAGGCAATGTGGGTTATAGTATGTAGATGATACTATTTTTATCTCTCTCTTTTTTTTTTTTTTTTTTTTTTTTTTTTTTTTGTAGATATTTTTCAATATGTGTATTTCTTAGAGAGTCAACCCATGTACAGATTGTACATATTTTGGATTTTGGTGAGTGGTTAATTTTGTGGCTTTTCTGTTTGATCTTGGTTTAGGTAACCCCAGATATGTCTTTTTGTTTTTGTAGTAGTCATGCATAAATGAGATATAAGCATATACTATCAACTTCTACTCAAATCATTTAATCTAAGCAAAAATAATAATCAAAAATATATGATACTCTATTAAAATGAAAAAAAATTCATACATTCAATGCTAATACCTATAGAGATCATCTAAAAATTTGAAGAAATAAGAAATGTGTTTGGAGTAGAAAAAATATATATTTCACTCTGAATAAAGGAAATTAGGCTCAAATTATATCTCACAAAGGTAGTCTCCACTAAAAAAAACTCATAAACACCGATTTTGGGTTTAATATAATTTCTACATCTTATCAAGAAATACTAATTATGACAAAAACTAACTAATTATCAAAAATAATTACAAAATATTTCATGATATGTTTTCAAAAATTAATCTAACAGTACAAAAGACTTAACTATTTACTTAAATTTGATTTAAAGAAATGATAAACTTTTGTGAAACTTTCTCTTTTTTTTTTTTTTTTTTTTATTTTATTTTTATTTTATTTTTATTCCAAAAATTACTAAATCACACGTAATAGAAATAAAACCAAGCACACAAAAAATGAAAAAGTATATTTTTTTTATTTTTTTTTTTATTTTAATTAAGCATGGTAACTTTTCACCACCCCCAACCTAGAACTTACATTGTCCTCAATGTAACAACTGTAAATTAAAGATAAAGAGAGAAGAGAAGAAAGATTACCTATTTCCTGAGAATGTGCAAGTAGTAATGGAAAATGCAGGTGCATCCATCATATTCATCATTAAAGTGTATACGCATTGATCATGTAAACTTCTAACATCTCAACAAATATTTTTAGTTTTAACAATTTAACAATTATTCACATGTAATTAAAATGAAATAAACAATAAAATTAAGTAAATAAAACAAATAACAAACAAAATTTTTTTTTTTTTTTTTTTTTTTTTTTATATTTTTTTTATTGTTTTTTTTTTTTTTTTATTATTTTTACCTAAAATGATGGGTTGCCTCCCATCCAGCGCTTAGTTTAACGTCTTAGCAAGACGTATCTTTTGGTGCTAAGGGTTACTCAACCAAATGCAATCCATTTCAGCAATGTTGTTTGGTTCTTCTAAATAAGGCTTGACACGATGGCCATTGACTTTGAACGTTTTTTGTGTCTTGGAGTCCAATAGTTCCACTACTCCATGTTCAAATACTTGAACTATTTTGAATGGAGCATTCCATCTTGATCTCGACTTTTCCGGAAACAATCTCAAACGAGAGTTAAATAAAAGAACTTTCATTCCAGGGTGAAGAGTTTTAGGAACTAGCCTCTTGTCATGATAGCGCTTAGTACGCTCCTTGTATAATTTGGCATTCTCATAGGCTTCATTCCTAATTTCTTCCAACTCATGAAGTCGAGTAATCGTTTTCACCGCTTTATCTAAATCCATGTTTAACTCTTTAATTGCCCAATAAGCTTTGTGTTCAAGTTCAACTGGAAGGTGGCACGCTTTCCCAAAGATTAACCTAGTGGCTCATCCCAATAGGTGTTTTGTAAGCGGTGCGGTATGCCCATAAGGCATCATTTAGCTTAAATGCCCAATCCTTCCTTGACGACGGACGCAGTGCGTTCCAAGATTCCCTTAATTTGCCTATTGCTCACTTCCACTAAACCTAAGTTCGAGGATGATATGGAGTAGTTACTTTATGTGTGATGTTGTACTTGTTTAGTACTCCATCAAAGAGTTTGTTACAAAAATGGCTACCTCCATCACTTATTATAGCTCTAGGCGTTCCGAACCTACTGAATATGAAATCTTTCAAGAATTTCACAACAACATTAGCATCATTGGTTTTGGTGGGGATAGCTTCTACCCACTTGGACACATAATCCACAAAGAACCAAAATGTATTGAAAACCATTAGATGGGGAAAAGGACCCATGAAGTCAATCCCATACATCAAAGAGTTCAACAACTAAATTAGATGTCAAAGGCATTTCATCTCTTTTGCTTATGTTTCCTGTTCTTTGACATCTATCACATTGTGCACAAAACATATGAGCATCTTTAAAAAGAGTGGGCCAAAAGAATCCAGACTGTAATATCTTACGGGCTGTCTTTTCACCTCCAAAATGACCCCCACAATGAAGTTCATGACAAAAAGTCAAAATGCTCTTATGTTCTTCTTCTGGTACACATCTCCGGATGACTTGATCTTGACCAATCTTATATAAATAAGGGTCATCCCAGAAATAGTCCTTAATAGTTTTAAAAAACCTTTTCTTGTCCTGATATGAAGTGTTAGGTCGCAAAACACCAGTGGCAAGATAGTTTACAATATCAAAGATACCACGGGTTCTGGACCTATGAAAAATAACTGCTCATCAAAGGAAAGGTTTCAACTATATCATCATTACTCTCATCTTTAAGAGAATTGAAGTCGAAATCAACCTAGACAAATGGTCACTACTAAGTTTTCACCGCTTTTCTTATCCTTGATTTTTAGGTCAAATTCTTGTAAGACTAAGATCCACCTGATTAATCTTGTCTTGCCATTTGGTTTACTTAATAGGTATCTTAAAGCAGCATGATCATAATGTACAATCACTTTAGATCCTACTAAATAAGACCGAAATTTGTCTAAAGAGAATACTATAGCCAAGAATTCCTTTTCATGGTGGTGTAATTCATTTGGGCATCATTGAGTGTTTTGCTAGCATAGTAGATGACATGTAAACGCTTATCCACTCTTTTTTGTCCCGGAATTTGCTCCTATTGCATAATCGAAGCGCCACACATTATCTCAAAAGGTAAAGACCATTTGGTGCCATTATAACAGGGGTAGATGTTAGTTTCTCTTTCAAGGTATTAAAGGAAATAAGGCAAATCATTGTTGAAGTCAAATTCAGCATCTTTGGATAATAAGTTACATAAAGGACGACTTATTTTAGAGAAATCTTTAATAAATCGTCTGTAAAATCTCGCATGTCCCAAGAAGCTTCTTATCCCCTTCACAGATGTAGGGAGGTAGTTTGGATATCAATTCAACTTTTGCCTTATCAACTTCAATACCCTTGTTTGAAATTATATGTCCCAAAACTATCCCTTGTTGAACCATAAAATGACTTTTCTCCCAACTAAGGGTTAGATTGCATTCAATGCATCTTTCTAAAACCAAAGTCAATTTATGTAAGCAATCATCAAATGAGTTCCCAAAGACAGAGAAATCGTCCATGAAAATTTCAATGAACTTCTCCACCATGTCCGAGAAAATGGATATCATGCATCTACGGAAAGTAGCAGGAGCATTGCATAACCCAAATGGCATTCTCATGAAAAGCAAATGTCCCAAAAGGACATGTAAAGGTGGTCTTTTCTCGATCTTCTCAGTGCTATGGGTACTTGATAATATCCTGACAAATTCCATCCAAAAACAAGAAAATTCGTGTCTACTAATCTTTCCAACATTTGATCAATGAATGGAAGAGGAAAGTGATCCTTTTTCGTATATAAATTTAGTTTCCTAAAATCTATACACATTCTCCATCCAATTGATTATTCTAGTGGGTACTAATTCACTTTTATCATTTTTAACAACTCATATCCTGCATTTCTTTGGTACCACATGCACCGGACTAACCCACTTACTATCCGCAATAGGATAGATAATCCCTTCTCCTAACAATTTAAGGATTTCCTTTTTAACTACCTCTTGCATGTTTGGGTTTAGTCTTCTTTGGGCCTCTCGCATGTGTTTAGCACCATCCTCCAAGTTGATCTTGTGCATACACATTGTTGGACTAATGCCTCTTATATCTCCTATACTCCAACCTATAGATTTCTTAAACTGCTTAAGCACTTTGATGAAGTTCCTTTTCTTGTGGTTTGGTCAAGGTTGAAGAAATTATCATCGGATATGTTTCTCCTTCTCCCAAAAACACATATTTTAAGTGCTCGGGTAAGTCTTTGAGTTCAAGTTCGTGGATTGGCCTCTTTAATAGATGAAGAACTGGGTAGATTTAAAAGTGCACTAGATTTTGTCATCACTTCATTATTGTCTAGTTGTTCAAGGTACCCTTAATTTCTTCATCTAAATCTTCTTCAACCTTTTCAAGTGTAAGAACAGTTTCAAGCTTGTCTTCTATTCTGGTTTGGAAAAAGGTGTTTTGGACAAGATTATCCAAAGGATCAATTTCGAATATTTCATCGATGGCGTAAATAGAAGGGAAAGGTGAAGAATCAAAAACTTTGAAATGAACAGTCTCTCCTAAGACCGTCATTGTCAAATTTCCATCTTGGACATCAATAATAGTTTTAGTAGTTGCCATAAATGGTCTACCAAGCAATATTGTATGCTCTCTCCGTCCAATGCCGGATTTTCTTGCATATCCAGAACCACAAAGTCAACAGGTATTATCGCTTGTCTACCTGTACCAAAACATCCTCAACTATTCCTCCGGGTATTTAAGAGATCTATCCGCAAGTTGCGGGGACATAGTCAGGGTTTTAAATCCCTAGATTGAAATTTGTAAGAATATAGAGTAGGCATCAAATTTATACTAGCACCTAAATCAAGCATTGCTTTAGCAACCTTCCTATCCCCCATAGTTATGTTTATAATAAAACTTCCAGGGTCTTTCAACTTAGGGGTAGTTTGTCAAGTACAGCTAGAAATTTCGATACTACTACTCGTTCATTCGGTTCATACCTCCTTTTCTTAGTGTTCAACTCTTTGAAAAACTTGGCATATGAGGGCACATTCATGATCACTTCTAATAATGGTAAATTGATATTTACTTTAGAGAGCATATTAAAAAGATCATTGAATTGCTTATCTTGTTTGGATTCTTTCAACCGGTGGGAAAAGGTACTTGCATCCGGTGTGGTTCTCGTTGTCTTTTGAATTTTGGGAGTGTCGATGACCCCCAATGAGTTTTGAAGGCTTGTTAAGTTTAACACTTGTTTCTCCTTTTGCGAGATTAGAATATCGCCTTCTTTGTTATATGAACTACATGGTAGTTTAGAGATTTCGTAAACCGGTATTGACTACCTTACCACTTCAAGGGTTCTAACATCTTTTGCTTGTTCAGTTGGTGGGCAACTTTCCCGGTTCTTTCTTTTGCATTTGTTCACCAGCTGTCTAACTTTAGATTCAATTCTTTTAACCGAAGCCTCCATGGTGTTCAACCTTTGATTAGTCATCGGTTGGTTGTCACGACTAACTTGAATAAAAGCATTCAAGCTATCTTCTAAGGTTGGTTTAAAAGATTGGCTTGGTGGGTAAGGGTGGTTGTAGGTTGGGTGATTATAGGTGTTTGGATGATACTTTTGAAAATATTGGACTTCCTCTATGGCATCGACACTAGAATCACAAATATTTGAACAATTATGAATACCATGCCCAATTGAACAACACACTCCACATACCTCTTGATTTGAAATTTGGTGAGACGTGAGGAATTTCACTTGTTTAGTCAATTCACAAGTTGCAAGGTTATCTCATTATCAAAGCCGACTTCATTGACTGTGCTTTCCTTCTACCACCTCTTTGTTGGGAATTAGAACCCAATAGCTCATAGAGATTATAGGTTTCCTCTGCGGTCTTTTCTCCTATCGCACCTCCAAAGAAGATTATCAATCATGTATTGACTCTGTAGTGTCAATCCATCATAAAAGAATTGGTTTTGTAGGCTGTAATGGAAAGCTATGATTTTGACATTGAATGAATAGGAGTTTGAATCGTTCCCAAGCTTCATGAAAGGGCTCTTCATTCATTTGAGAAAATGTTGCTATCTTTGTTCTTAGATCAAGAATCTTTTGATGGGAATAGAACCTACCCATAAAAATTTCATAGATCGCCTCCCAAGTTTTAAGAGAACTCGATTGTAGAGTAATGAACCATGACCAAGCTTTATCTTTGAGAGTGTAAGGAAAACACCTCATCCTAAGTTGATCTTCATTAATTGCATGTAGTGGAAAGGTTTGGACAATAGCATAGAATTCTCGAATGAAATGCAAAGGGTCTTCATTAGGGATACCAGAAAGGAAGGCAACAAAGAATAATGAATCTTTTTCAATTCATAATTCCTTGCAGCCTCTTGTAATTGGATACCGGAAGTTACATTGCCAATGATTGGCATTGTATAGTCTTTCATCTTTTTCCGCCTATCTTCAGCATCTCCCATGGTTGTTTGTAGTTGAAAATGATCCTCCTCCTATTGTGAATCAACATTTTGCTCTTAAAACAATAGAAGATATCTCTAAAAAAAATGCAAGGAACCTAAATATTTTTTTTGTTTTTTTTTTTTTTTTTTTTTTTTTTTTTTTTTAATTTAAACGAAGGGACACAATTTTTGAAACAAACAAATTTATTTCATTTGAAATATATATATATATATATTTTTTTTTTTATTACACGCAAACTAAAACAAAGGAAAATACAATAATGGGTGACCTCCCATGTAGGACTAAAATTTATCGTCTTCTAGTAAGACGTTGCTTGGAGATTGCAGAATGAAAAACTCAATGTCTCCTCTTCATTGAATTCATTTAAGTTTCAATTTTGCCTTTCTGCAAATGTTCAACTAACTGTTCAACTTGAACTTCCACCTTTTTGATAGAAGCTTCCACAGAGTCCAACCGTTGATTGGTTTTTGATTGATTGTCCCTACAAACTTGAATAAAAGAATTCAAGTTGTCCTCCAGGGTTGGTTTATTTGGAATGCTTCGTGGAATAGGTGGGTGGAATTGCTGGCCTGCCTGGTTTGAGCTTTGAGGGAAAGGAGGGTTATTTTGCCTCCAAGAGAAATTTGGATGACTTCTCCACCCAGGATTATAGGTATTTGAATTGGGATCAAACCTTGGTCTTTGTTGATATGCTCCCAACACATTAACCTGGTCAGGTCCAGTTGTATCTCCTTGATATGGACAAAGCCAAGCATCTTGTCCCATGTTCTTTGTACAAACCAAATTGTTCATTATTTGTGTTGGTTTGTGTAGCGAGAAGGGCAACTTGCTTAGTCAGTTGAACAAGTTGTTGTTGAACTTCATTACTGGAGTCAATCTCATGAACACCAGCTTTTCTCACTCTGGAGCTTTTCTGCTGGGAATTAGCACCCAACATCTCAAAGAGATTATACGTTTCTGATGCAGTCTTTTCTCCTATTGCTCCTCCTGCAGCGTTGTCGACAATGAACTGACATTGTTGTGTAAGTCCATCGTAAAAGAATTGGTTCTGCAACTGTAGGGGAAAGCTATGATGGGGACATTGAGTGAGAAACATTTTGAACCTATCCCAAGCTTCATGGAATGGTTCTCCTTCCATCTGAGAGAAAGTAGCAATCTTTCCTCTCAGCTCTGATGTTTTTTGATGGGAATAGAATTTTCCCATGAATTTATTGTAAATTTGACCCCATGTCATCAGAGAACCAGGGGTAAGTGACATCAACCAAGCTTTAGCCTTATCCTTTAAGGTGTACGGAAAACATCTCATTCTAAGCTGATCCTCGTTTAGAATACCGAGGGGGAATGTTTGGACCGTAGCATAGAAATCTCTCATAAAGGAAAGAGAATCTTCATTAGGTAGCCCATAGAAGGAAGGAAGCATAGAAAAATGAATATTTTTAAGGTCATAATTCCTAGCAGCCTCTCCCAACTGGATAGCGGCAGTTGCCGTGCCAATCACCGGTCTTGCAAACTCCTTCATCGTGGTTTCCCTAACATGTTGGTTTTCCTCCATTTCTTTTGGTTCTAGTAAAGGATTAAGACGTGGTTCTATGTTTGGCTCAAAATCAGGTTGATGGGTAGGATCCAGTGTTGTTGACACTTGTTTAAATTTATGAATATTATTTACATATGGTGTTAGGGGGTTTCCTAAGGATCTCCTACCACGCATGTAGACTATTTTTAAACGTAAATTTAAAACTCCTCATTAACAAAAATAAAGAAATTGAAAATTTCTCATGGGATTTATTACAAAATGCTAGACATTTTTTTTATTTTTTTGTTTTTTTTTTTTTTTTTTTTTTAATTCTTTTTTTTTTTTTTTTTTTTTTTTTTAATTTTTTTTTTTTTTAAATAACATAATTAGTATTAACCAAGAGTGTTCCCAGGAAAGAATGGTGGTGCTATGGCTCCTTAAAAACCATTCTCCCAAATGTAACAACGTTCGCAGAAAGATTAATGTACAAAGGCTTCAAAGAACTAGTCTCCTAGACAGAACTCCCTTAGATTTTTACTTTTCATGCCTTTTATTATTTTTTTTTTTTTTTTTTTTTACGAACGGTAATTTTATTTTACTATTCACACTATCTTATTTCTTATTAACTTAAAATTTTAAAAATTTTAAATTTTTTTTTTTTTTTTTTTTTTTTTTTTTTTTTTATGAAATTTGCGCCAAAAACTTGATGAGCGAAAACCGGCATCGCCAATTCTCGCAAATACTTTGGTTTTAATATTTGTAAAACTCTCGCAAGTGCACGAATCATTTCGTAGAAAATGATAAGTATACTCCCAAGGTCGATCTAAGGAAGGAATGTATGTGGTTTTTAATTTATTATTCAAACTTTTAAAAACGAAATTAAATCCTAAACATCCTGTCACGATAGTTTTGGTTTTTGTGTTCCTAATCTAATAACATAAAATAAACATATATACAGATTAATTAAATATAATCTAAAAAGAATAAACATAGATACAAATTGAATAAATAAATATAAATACAGATTCAATAAATATTCATGCAAATTTTATCATTTATATTAGTGGAGTATTTATGGATATAATAACTAAGTTAATTATGCTTGCTCATATTATCTAGGTTATTAAAGATATAAATTGATATTTTATTGATTCTCTCTTTTTGTATGAATACCACCTTTGGTGGGGTTAGATACTCTTTGTTAACTAAACAAATCAATTAACACCTATGGGTGGGGTTGATAACTAATTTGGTTAATTAAATTAATTCCTTTTTCTAAGAGATTGAAAATGAACCATTTAAATGCCACCTTTGGTGGGGTTAGACAGTTTAAACTTTATTCAAGGTGTCCAAATTAAACTTAAGAATTTAGTTATCCGAGTACTAACTTTCAAGTTTTAAAATCACTATTGAAAACATGTTGTCAATACATTTCCACATAATAATTCTTATAAAAACTTTTGAAATAGAGCTTCACTCTAACTACCGGGCGATTGTACCAACAAATAAAAGAGCACTACTCTAAATTAGACCGGATAACTAAACCTTAAAGTCTAACTTTCAGATTTAAGTTTGTAATGAAAAATAATATAATTCTCTCTAACATCCTTAATATAAAATCTTGAATAAAAATAAAATCAATTCATTTTAGAAATTTTCACCTATTTAATATTTCGCAAGCATAACAACGTTATTATTATATCATGATTATAAACAGCTAGCACAGTTAAATTTAATCACAGACAAATTAAATATAACATGTAAGAATAAAGCATAAAAATAACTGTAAAGAAAATAAAATCCTTACAGAACTTCGATGCTATTCCCGTTGCTAGAAAACCTCCAAGCGGAATTTGCACTTCCATTTATTGAATCAAAAATCTAAATTATTACAAAAACATTACAAGTTCCTCTCAAAAAGAGAAGAACTCTAAACCTAAGACAATTGAACTAAAAACTAAGAGAAAAACTAAGAAAAGCTTAGAAACTAAGAAAGAAACTAAAGAAAACTCAAAAACTAAGAAATGAGAGAAAGAAAGAAGAGAGAAGTGAGGTTTTGAGGTGTGTTTTGAAGTGAATGGAAGGGGGGTATTTATAGGTGAGGATGGAGAGAAAAAATGATTAAAAAAATGTTAAAAAAATATTAAAAAAAATAAAAAACGTGTTTTGGACCTGCTGAGGTCATCAATGTCGTCGTGGGTGCGGCCGCACGTGAAAAATGGGTCAAAACGCGTTGGGCGCGAACTGCGGGCCGCGCGCTGCGCGTGAACAGATAACCCGCGCTGATTTGGGCGGAGCTGGTGTCGCGCGGCGGGCCAAGTGCGGCGGCGCGTTTTTCTCGCTTTTTGACATTTTTGACCTTTTTCGACCCATTTTGTCCAATTTTTCCATGTTTGTTGACCTTTTTCCACTTATTTATTAATTTATTTGTGATGTATTGCTTCAAGTATTCTTCTTTGAGTCTTTAAATTGCGTTTTTAAGCCAAAATACCTGAAAAACAATAAAAATACCCGTGATTCCGAAAAAGACAAATTTATATAAATATATGATAAAACATATAAATATATATATTTTTAATCAATTAATGTGCATAAAATCATGGTTATTTTAGTGCTTTTTGAGCACTCATCAGTTAGTCTGCTATTGATTTCTATTTATCTTTTGCATGTTCTTCCTTCTTTTATGCTTTAGATGTATATTTTTGGAGAAAATTAAGGTGTGTTACTAACTTGAGTACATGAATGCTTCTCTATATTGTGCCTGTTTGGGTTTGCCCTATGCATTTATATTTCATATATACTATCTTTCTATCCTTAGGACTCTTGACTTATATGCATTGATGTAACTAGACTTATGTGCTTAGTTAGCATTCCTGGTGTTCAGGGTTGGTTTTCTAATGTGAATTCTAATTGGAGTATTGTCACTTATGTTTTTCGTTCATTTCAAATGTGGGTATTTATGGAAAATACTCAAGAACTTTTTGATAAAAAAAATGTGGCACTTTAGCACCTCATCATTAAGAACTCCACCACCCTCGCCACCACCATTGGCAAGGTGGAAAATACGAGTTCTATAAATACCCTACATTTCTTCTTGTTTGGTACCTAGAAAGAGGTAGCGGAACTCTATCAAATTCAATCACTTCTTTTGGTTTTCTTATCACTAATATATTATGTATTGCTTGGTATTAGTGATTCGTGACTGTGTGAGCAAAACTGTCCCTCTGAGTGGTGAGCACTCAATACAATGTTTGTGACTGGGTTGTATATGAGTTGTGTGTTAGTTGGTAGTTTCCCTTATGCAACTTTTTCTTATGTGAGGAGACTATGTGACTATGAGCTGTGTGTCGGTTTATGGTTGTACAAATATTTTCTTCTTTATTTTACACATTATTGATCTTTAGTTGCTAATGATATCACTTTAAGTGGTGTTGGCATTGGAGGAGAGTCAGGTTCGTGTTTTGAACCAGGATGTTGTAGAAGTAACAAGAAAGAGCAATAATTGGTAGTTAAGAAAAAGGTATTAATTGATAGAGGTAGCAGTAGTTTTATTTCTTTAAGAGTTGTAACTAATTTATTGTTTAGTGGATTGTTTACTACTAATTAGTTTCCTTAAGTAACCCGAAGATGTTACCACATAGATAGAATTTCTATATGGATTTACCTCGTTATATCTATTGTTATGCATGATCTGCTATTATTTTAGTATAATTTGAGTTTCTATAGTGTATGTTCCATCATACCAGATTTAAACTCTAATTAGAAAGCTTTTTCATTTTGCATAGTTGCATGCTTTCTTTCCTTTCCTTGTAGAATGCCTATAGTTTTCTAATGCTTTTTTATCATGTATTTTTGGTACAAATCTCTAAGAAGTCTATATCTTCTTACCCTAGTAATGTACCAAGTTTTGGACTCTTTATTATGGTTTGTTATGTAATGTATGATTGTATGCTGTGAAAGTAAAATCATCATTTACCGAATATGTTTCCAAATATGAGATCTTGAAGAGATCGGAAATCCATTATAGTTTTTCAGTATGTATGATTATCTTGCATGTTATGTGATATTTGTTATATTTATGTATGCTACTAGTCTAAACAGAAGCTTGTGAGGTACACTGTCACTAGGGTTTTTTCTTTTTTCTTATTACAAGCTATTTCTATTGTGTGTTGAATTAAGAATATTGTTTTGGACTTCCGCTATAGTAATTGCTCAATTCATGTTGTGAGGCCTACTTGACCGATTTGATATAAAGTCGTAAAATGTTTCAATGGGTTGGCATTTCTACCATTCATCTAGGTCCTAATTACCTATTTTAGTCGAAAGAATAATTGACATTCGTGTAATTTTTCCTATGCATAGAATTCTTAAGTTACTCCCATATCATTAAACTTTTTAATTGTTAAAAAAATACCATCAAACTTCTTTTGTTACTTTCATTTCATTAAATTTTATAAAATGTTATAAAAATATCAATGATGTCTATTAGTTAACGATAATTTACGCATATATCGATCGTGTTCTTGTTACATTTGTAAATTTTAATGGTGTGGAAGTAAAAAAAAAATTGATGGTATTTTTATAACGATTTTAAAAATTTTATGGTAAAAAAATCTATTCACTATAATAAAAAAGATATAACAAGTTATTTCATTTTTTTTTCATTTTGTATATATATAAAATAATATATTCCATTACTGATAGGGGTGGGCTATGAAAAGCTTTATATATATTTATTCGCATTCGAGGAATAATAATTACAGTAAATTTAAACTCATATTATTTATTTTAGGTAAAATTTGTCACAATAATTTTTAAAATAATAAACTTGTTATTTTTAAAATAAAATTAATATGTATAAACATAAATAATATTAACATGAATTTGTATAAATATTACATTTCTCTTTTCTATACCGTTTGGAACAAAAGTGAGAATCGTCACTGATGCTTATTTTCACAAGTGTACGAATCGTTCAAGTAATAAAGTGTACAAAAGTACAGATATCGAACCCACAAGGAATGACGTTACTAAGTATCGAAATTGACTAACCCTAATTTTATTTGAAAACCGAATTGTTGAAATTGTTTTAAAAGCAAATTAACATAAAACTAAACGCAAATAACAAATTTAATATTGTTCACAAATGATTAAAAACGCTAAGGCATTTGATTTCGCTAAATCAATTCAATCTGATTTCAAGTCATGTTATACGAGAATCAAAGCTAAAAGTGATGGTTGAAAAACCCAAATTTACCTAATACTCTCTCTCGAGTTATATTAGAATTACTTATCTATGAAAATCAACTATATTTCTATGAAGATTTAATCACAAACAAGCACATTAAGATTTATGGAATTTCTAGATTAACCACATACATCGTGCATTAGTTCTCACACTCGCATTCAACATACGATATTTATCACAAGAAGCATTCATTACATATCTCCTCTTGGTCTTTTATATAATGCAACTAATCATCTAAATCTTGGCCATAAATTTAAAAGCATTAAGCATAAAAATAAACACTCAACTTGAAAACAATGAACTCATATAACAATAACAAAAGAAATCAGATTTCCTTGATTCAACTACATCATAGCCTTAGCAAAAATGAATTAGTTCATAACGGAAATAAGAACAACCATTATTTCAATTGAATTCATGAATAACAAATCTGAATAAAATGCAGAATATGAAGGCTAAGGAGAAGAGATGAAAAACTCTTGAAGATGAAGACTTGGTAGCAACAATGGTGATGATCCTTCAAGCTTCTCCAAACTTTCTCTCCAAAATTGCCTTTTCTCCTCCAAAAATAACTCAGATTTGTTCTCTCTACCGTCCCCCTCTTTTTCCATCATATTGTATATATAGATCTAGGGTTTGGGGGACAATTTTGGAACAAAACAAAATAAAAAATGTGTTTTCGGACGAAACTCGCCGGCGACGACATTGTTCTCGCCGCGGCGAGATTTCTGGAAAAGTTATGATTTTTGTTCCGCTAAATCTCGCTAGCGGTGAGATTACTGTGGCCAGCGGCAAGGTTAAGTTGGCCGACGGCGAGATTGCTTTGGCCGGCGGCGAGATTTCTTTGGCCGGCGGTGAGATTGCTTTGCCAAAATCCATGCTCCCTGCATGATTTTCAACGTATTCTTCATAAGGTTTTCGTAGGCGGCGAGAATATTCTCGCCGGCGACGAAATTCCAAATTTTGAAATTTTGTTTTCTTTTTATTTGTACTCAATCCCGTTCATAGAAATTTGTCCCAAACTTTTCCAAAATTATGATTTTACCTAAAATTACACTTTAAACACGAAATATCGTGAAATGACATTTGTGAATTAAATAATCAAATAAACGCAATTTTTACACAAATATCAACATTTAAATCATAACAAAAATGCAATAATTTGACTCTTATTAATCACAACTAGATACCAATAGTATATGAAACTTTTTAATATGAAACTTCATCAACTATATATATATATATATATGAAACTTTACGTAGATATTTGTATTTATTGATATTATTATATATAATTTTGTACCTAGCTACTTGTCAATACTTTCTTTCTATGCACATGGAGACAAGATAATAACGCCATACATGCATGCACGTAGCTAGAGATTAAATTATAAATTATAGTCTAAAACAGTACTTAAAGCCCAACTGAAAAACTGCTAATTAAAAAGAATATCTAAGAAAGGAAAGTGTCAGCCAGGAGACAGAGCAAGAGACATGTCAAGGGAAAAAAGAGTAGTTAGGTTTTTAATGTTGTGTTAAAGAGTGAAAAAATAGAAGAAAACAATTTTTCCTCGTTTTTTTTTTTGGTTAAGGGAAATCAAAGGTAGCTTGTCTGATTGAATGATAAAAATGATCTAACCAAGGAAGATCTATTTATTATAACTTATTATATTATTATAATTGATATAATAATCTATTATATATTAAAAAAATAATTTTATTATTTTAATAAATAAGTATTTATCGTAAATTACATGCTGCTCAACGAAAAAAAAAATACACGATGGGCAATTGAGCATAGAGTAGATCAGATATGACTGATGACAAATTAATGCTGTATGCCCACTTCGCAATCAAGTTTCTGTCACAGTCTGAGTCAATTCGTCGGCTATTTTCTAGTAAGAAGAAGAAGGAAAAAAAATAACAAAAAATTAAAGCCCTCAAATCACATATTCCATAGGTCAATTACCCCTGTATATAATTTATACACTTCATAAACTATACATGACAAGTAGCATGGTTAGTACAGGGTAGTTATATATATTTACGGATGTAAATGTGCAAATTCAAATGATGCATTGACATTGGTCTTTGATTTAAAAGGCACACAGTTATTAAGTGATAGTATTTCATGTTGGATTCTCAATTCAATCCAGAAACGTTCATAAAACCATATGAACTCATAATTTAATTGCAGTAGAAATAAAATTGGATTGAAAACATATTTTCTGTCATTGATCAAATTTCAGCACTTATACGGTAATTCCAATGGATTATCGATTTAATGCTGTCACTGATTTCTCACACTTATTTACTGTGTTTGATGGTGTATCTGAATTGTTATAATTAATAGAGAGAGGAACCGATACTTTATTAAGGTTCTTCCATCAAGAACCTCGTTCGGTTTCAGAACCGACGTACGGTTCCAACGAAACCGAACCGTCACCACGGTTCACTTAATGTTGCACCACTTTGATTTACATTCTCCCACTTGGTGCAACGTTAAGCGAAATTCTCTTCAGTAACAAAATACATGAATCATAGCGATAGGTCCTCTAAGAGCGAGTATTATCTTCCATGTATTACAATATATTTAGTTTCTCAAGTACTATACTTTATGTGGTAACGAAACTTAATTTATAAATCCTATATTTATTCTTGGTCCAATAAAATATATACATTTTCTCAAATAAATTAAGGTGCACATGAATATGAGAAAATATCACAATATATAAGAGTTTCATTAATAAATTGTATATATACATTTACAAAGTGGAACCAATTCCCATTTTCTCTACATGATCTTTGAATTTCATTGGTGGCATGCCTTTAGTCAAAGGATCAGCAATCATCAACTCAGTGCTTACGTGCTCAATGACCACTTTCTTTTCCTTAACACGTTCTCTTATGGCCAAGTACTTAATGTCGATGTACTTACTACGACTACCACTTTTGTTATTCTTAGCCATAAATACAGCAGCTGAGTTGTCACGGTACAATCTTAATGGCCTAGAAATAGAGTCAACTACTCTAAGCCCAGAAATGAAACTCTTTAACCATACACCATGCGATGTGGCCTCAAAACATGATACGAACTCGGCCTCCATAGTGGAAGTAGCAATCAAGGACTGTTTCACACTCCTCCAAGACACAGCTCCACCGGTAAGCATGAAAATGTAACCAGATGTTGATTTTCGTGAATCAATACAACCAGCAAAGTCCGCATCAGAGTAGCCAATCACTTCCAGTTCATTGGATCGTCTATACATGAGCATATAATCCTTGGTTCCTTGTAGGTACCTCATCACTTTCTTTGCAACTTTCCAATGGTCAACACCTGGATTACTCTGATATCTCCCTAGCATCCCAACAATAAATGCAATGTCAGGTCTAGTGCAGACCTGAGCATACATCAGGCTTCCAACAATTGAAGCATATGGAATGGTTTTCATCTGTTCTCTTTCAAAATCATTCTTTGGGCATTGGTCCAAATTGAACTTATCACCTTTCACAATGGAAGCAACACTTGGTGAACAATATTTCATCCGAAATCTCACTAAAACTTTATTGATATAGGTTTCTTGAGACAAACCCAAGACACCTCGAAGTCTATCTCTATGGATCTTAATGCCAATGACATAAGATGCCTCACCCATATCCTTTATATCAAAATTTTTAGAGAGGAATTGTTTTAATACATGTAGCAAACCCTTATCATTGGCTACAAGCAAAATATCATCCACATATAGCACCAAGAAACAAATCTTACTCCCACTAACTTTCTGGTATATACATTGATCCATGACATTCTCTTCAAAACCAAATGAAGTGATGACGTTATGAAATTTCAAATACCATTGACAGGAAGCTTGCTTTAATCCATATATGGATTTATTAAGCTTACAAACCAAATTCTCACCATCACTAGAGAAGAATCCTTCAGGTTGTTTCATATAAACCTCTTCCTCTAGGTTACCATTAAGGAAAGCCATTTTCATATCCATTTGTTGCAAATCAAAATCAAAATGGGCAACCAATGCCATGACCACACGAAGTGAATCTTTCTTAGATACAGGAGAAAATGTCTTCGTGTAGTCGATTCCTTCCTTTTGAGTGAATCCTTTGGCAACGAGTCTTGCCTTATGTCTCTCAATGTTGCCTTGTGAGTCTTTCTTTGTTTTGAAGACCCATTTACATCCAATGGCTTTCACACCATCAAGAAACTTGACGAGATCCCAGACTCAGTTAGACGCCATAGAATCCATCTCTTCTTTCATGGCATTGTACCATAAGTTCGAAACCTCAGAACTCATGGCCTGTGAAAACGTCTCAGGATCATTTTTGGCTCCAACATTATAGTCACATTCTTATAGATACACAACATAATCATTAGGAATCGCTGATTTCCTTACTCTAGTAGATCTTCTTAATGTTGCATCAACATTCTCCTGAGGAGCAGGATCATGTTGTTCAACTGGTTGTTCAACAGTTGTAGGCATCTGTTGAACTTCAACATCTACTGGATCAGGATCAACAACTTGTGGTACTTCCAAGACTGGTTCTTCAACATGCGTTTGTACTCGAGGCATGTTGTTAACAATAATGATCAGTCCATTACTTGAAGTGGCATATTGAGCATTTGAATGATCTTTCTCAGAACCAATGCCCTAGGATCGATCGCTCCCACTAATCAAGTAATTCTCAAGAAATTTTGCATTTCTTGATTCCACAAACCTAGTGTTGTGAGATGGACAGTAAAATCTATAACCTTTAGACCGTTCGGCATATCCAATGAAATACCCACTAATGGTCCTTGGGTCCAGCTTTTTCTCTTGTGGATTATAAATCCTCACTTCAGACGGGCATCCCTAAACGCACATATGTTGCAAACTCGGTTTCCAACCTTTCCATAATTCAAATGGCATCTTTGAGACAGCCTTGGTTAGAACTCGGTTTAATATATACACAACCATCTTTAAAGCTTTAATCCACAAGGATTTAGGTAGATTGGAGTTGCTAAGCATACTCCGCACCATGTCCAATAGTGTTCGATTTCTTCTTTCTGCTACACCATTCTGGTCTGGTGAACCAGGCATAATGTATTGGGCAACTATCCCATGTTCTTGAAGAAACTTAGCAAACAGACCAGGCGCTTGTCCATTCTTAGTGTATCTACCATAATATTCACCACCTCTATCTGATCTCACGATCTTTATTTGCTTTCCACATTGTTTCTCTACTTCAACCTTAAAGCTTTTGAAGGCATCCAATGCTTCGCTCTTATTATGAAGCATATAGAGATACATATATCGAGAAAAATCATCAATAAAGGTGATAAAATATTTCTGACCTTGAATGTCCATGTCTGGAGAACATATATCCGTATGTATGATTTCTAATATGTTTGAACTCCTATTGGCACCTTTCTTTGACTTGTTAGTCTGCTTTCCCTTAATGCAGTCCACACATGTCTCAAAATCAGTAAAATCTAGAGTACTAAGTACCCCATCTTTCACTAATCTTTTAATTCTTTCTATATGTCCTAATCTCCTATGCCATAACGTAGAAGAGTCATCGTCAATAATACACCTTTTAGTGCCAGCTTGAACATGTATAGCGTTATGAGTGGCATTATTTCGTAAATTAATGCAGTAAAGACCATCAGACAAAATAGCATTCCCAACACAATCAGATTTATTAAATAAATTGAAATATGTTTCTGAAAAGTGAAAGGAATAACCATAAAGTACAAGTCTTGAAATTGAAATCAAGTTTCTAGAGAAACTTAGAACATAAAAGGTCTTTTCTAATTTAAAAATAAAACCACTACTTAAAATCAAACTGCATGTCCCTACAGCCTCCACATGTGAGCCCATCTTGTTACCGGATAAGATGTATTGCTCACTTCCCACTGGCTTTCTTAGATTTTGTATACCCTATAAGGAGTTTGCAACATGGATTGTAGATCCAGAATCAATCCACCAGGTGTTAATATTAACATTAACCATATTAGATTCATAACAAACAAACGAGGTTGGATTACCTTTATTCTCAAGCCATTTTTGGAATCTGATACAATCCTTCTTCATGTGTCCCTTCTTTTTACAAAAGAAACACTTGGATTCTTTCTTAATATCAGCTTGAGGTGGAATTATCCCTTTTCCTTTATGCTTGTATTGAGATTTTTCTTTCTGGTACGTTGTAGCCAACATTGCACTTTCACCAAATTCCATAACAAGCCTCCCTTCCTCTTGAACACACATGGTCATTAGTTCATTGATTGACCATTTATCCTTATGTGTATTGTACAAGATTTTGAATGCCCCGTATTGATGTGGGAGAGTGTTAAGGATATAGTGCATCAGGAAGGATTCCGACATCTCAACCTCGAGATGCTTAAGTTGAGCCGCAATGTCCCTCATTTGCATAATGTGCTCGCGCACACCTTTCATACTGGTGAGTTTCAAAGAAGAGAACTTCATAATAAGGGTGCTTGCTAAAGCCTTATCTGAAGTGACGAATTGATCATCAATGGCCTTTAGCAAGTCTTGAACATTGGTATGCTGATCAACGAAACCACGAATACCAGCAGAGATTTTAGTCTTAATGAACATCATGATAAGGCGATTAGATCGTTCTCATTGTTCATAAAGCATGATATTCTCAGGAGTACTAGTTTGAGTAATTTTAGGTGGTTTATTTTTCCTAATAGCATAATCAATATCCATCCACCCTAATTGAAGGAGAATTCTTTCCTTCCATATTTTATAATTATCCCCTTTCAGATCGGGAATATCACAGCAGATATCAGAGAAATTTACAAGTTGAGAAGCTGCAATTAAAGATTATATGCTTATTAAAATTTGAGGCCAAAACTATAGTCATTCTTTACCAATGTAAATCATGAATAATATGAATCTAGTGACATAAAACTTGCTTGTGGGCTAAAGTTTTAATTCAATTAAATTCATCCTAACTTTACGATAAAACTATCAAATTATGTTCTTTTTCCTAATCCTTGTGGGTAAATTAGAAAATATAATTTGATATTATATCCTAATTAATCACTCAATTTTATATGTATAATTAATTACAAAATTTATACAAATAAATACCCAAAACAAATAATTTAAGCATAATGTATTTAAATAAAATTTTAATGTGTCCAAAACTTATTTAAATAAATATACTATGTATAATAATTATTCTACACATCACAAACTAAGTTAAATAATTAATCACATTATATTCAGAATTATTTAATATATATATATATATATTTTGTTTTAATAAAAACTAAAATATATATAAAAATATGTTGTTACATGCAATAACATAATTGACTCAGTGGTCGAGTGGACAGACGAATACAAATCTTATAATGTAATTTGGGTTCGATTCCGAGAAGAAGCAATTTTTTTTGCTTTAAAAAATCAAACGTTTAATCTATATAAATATAAGTCTCATACAACAATAGATGTAACAATTGTTGCAGCCCACTGGACGAGGTTGCTAAAGCCTTATGTAAGACTCGGGTTTGAGTCCCGCACACGGCGTGCGTTTTTCTTAATTTTTTTTTTTTTTTGAAAAAACTTCATCTTCAACCTTCAGTCGGGTCAACTTGACCCAGTTTAACCTTAACGGATACCCGGCCGTATATTTCTATTCCGGCAACGGAATCCATCGTTCTTTTTATCAAAATTCTTAGAATTTGATTTCCGAGTGATTCATGATCTTAATTTTAAGTAAAAATATCATTTTAAATAAAACGTTAATTAATGAAGCAAATAAATACCCACGGTAAATTGGATTTATTATCTTCATTGTTTTTCAAGTTTAATTTTACAGAATCACTCAAAAATCAATATTGAAACACTTTATAATTTTCATATGCATCAAAAACAATTAAAATAAAAAACCCAAAATTTCAGTTCCTCGTGAAACATAACAAAACAGAGATGTTTTCAAAATGACTTTGATACCAAATGTTAGATTCTCAATTCAATCTAGAAACGTTCATAAAATCATATGAACTCATAATTTAAATGCAGTGGAAACAAAATTGGATTGAAAACATACCTCCTACCATTGATCAAATTTCAGCACTTACACGGTAATTCCAATGGATTATCGATTTGATGCTTTCACTGATTTCTCACACTTATTTACTGTGTTTGATGGTGTATCTGAATTGTTACAGTTAATAGTGAGAGGACCCGATACTTTATTAAGGTTCTTTCATCAAGAACCTCGTTCGGTTTCAGAACCGACGTACGGTTCCAACGAAACCGAACCGTCACCATGGTTCACTTAATGTTGCACCACTTTGATTTACATTTCAATCATGCAATCATGCATTTGCATACGATCATAAAAAAACTTAAAAAAACCATGAGTAAAATATTATATTACAATTTTAAAATTTTGGGATTATAAGTAAGAATATTTACCCAAATAAAATTTTTTGAACCCTAAAAAATATAATACAAGATTATAAATACTATTCTCTTAATATATTATATTTATATTAAATAAAAGAAAGACATCCATAATAAAACAAGAGAATTTATATAAAATAGTATTTTTAAAACATATAGCAACAAAATAATATCTTATTTATTTTGAACGTGATTCATTTATATCGTAGAAATCCATGGTCTAACTCCCTCCAAAGAGCTCTTGGAGAGAAAGGATTGCCAAGGACTTATAAGTGCAGCGGAAACAGAATCGTTGACCGATGTGAGACTTAACATCCCCCTCCATATCAACAGGTGGTCTTGGTCGACATTGGATGGGCGAAAAGGTGATGCCCAGGGTGAGTGCATCACTACGCTCTTGGGTGCCGATGGGAAGCCAGAGAACCAGATCTGATACCATGTACAAATCCATGGCCTAACTCCTTCCAAAAGAGCTCTTGTAGAGAAAGGGTTACTAAGGACTTATAAGTACAGCAGAAGTAGAGTCCCTGGTCGATGTGGGACTTAACAACTCATCCCCACATCGAATGGTGGTCCTGGTCGGTACTAGATGTTCGAAGCCTGAGGGTATGCACACTGTCAGGCTCTTGGGCATCAATGTAAGCAAAGAAGCCAGGGAACCTTACTCTGATACCATGTAGAAATCTGTGGCCTAACTCCCTCCAAAAGAGCTCTTGGAGAGGAAGAGTTTCCAAGGACTTATAAGTGCAACGGAAGAAGAGTCTCTGGCCAATGTAGGACTTAACAGCCCTCCTCCACATCGACTAATGGTTCTGGTCAACACTGGATGGGCAAAGAGGTGAAGCCCGGGGGTGAGCACACCGCTAGGCTCTTGGGCACCAATTGGAAGTAAGAGAACCAGCTTTGATACCATGTAGAAATCCATGGTCTAATTCTTTCCAAAATAGCTCTTGTAGAGGAGGGTTGCCAAGGACTTATAAGTGCAATGGAAGTAGAGTCACTGGCCGATGTGGGACTTAACAACCCCCATCCACATCGGCTGGTGGTCATGGTTGGCACTGGATGGGCAAAGCTTGGGGATGAGTGTACCACCAGGCTCTTGGGCATCGATGGGAAAGAAGAAGCCAGGGAACCTTGCTTTGATACTATGTAGAAATCTATGGTCTAACCCTCTCTAAAAGAGCTCTTGGAGAGGAAAGGTTGTCAAGGATTTATAAGTGCAACGGAAACAGAGTCCCTAGTCAATGTGAGACTTAACATAGACGTGTTTAATATAAAATGATAGGTTAAATTTTTTTTATCATAAAGGTATATGAACTTGACATAAAGATATTATTTTTATGTTTATAAATTTTATGTTAATTTTTTTCACAAATAATTTCTAACCGTGACTCTTACTTAAAAATATTATTTATGGTACAAAATCTTGATTGAAAGCATATAACAATTTATAACTATAAGTGTTTCGGTGGCCATATTTACCTAGGGTTGCTTGAGCTTGAGCTTGGGATATTTATATTTTCAAATGCATATATAAAATAATTTTTTTTTTCAAAAATATCGAAAGATATTAAAAATTAAATCATCATTTAAGAAGAATATTATCTCATTCATTATTCTATTATAATAATAATAATAATAATTATCTACTTTAAAAAAACAATTGTAGGGGACAATTATTCTTTCTATTTATTTTGTCCCCGACAACTTTCCCAGTTGGTTAAATTAATTTTTTTATTCAATTTACATTTTTACCGAAATAAATTATACGAGTATAATTTAACTAATAGTATGATATTTTAGTTATTTTATTTTGATAAATTAGTACATTATTCATCCTTTTTAACATTGATATATTTTAATCACTTTATTTTTACAATTTTAAACATTTTAATCTTTTTTAATATTTTTTAAATAGACAAGTTTAAGTTGGATTCAAATTTAGCCTAAGTGGTAGATAGCTGGTAGACGTTTGAATTCGAAAATATCTCAAAAGTTAAAAAAATAAAAAATAAAATTATTAAAATTAATATAAAATAACTAAAATATCTTCAAATATAACAGTAAAAAATATAAATTATTTAAAATGAGGTAATTAATGCATTGAATTTATGAAAATAAACATTCAGGTGCACTTTTCTCCGCTTAAAAGCATGTCATGGATAGAGGTGTTAATTAGGATAGGATGTTACGCTAACTCAATAACAACCCTATATAAGTAGAGTTATTAGCGTACTTTTTTACTTAATATTTACATATTTTATTCAATAAATAGTATTTTTGGGACTAAAAATATTAAAAAATAAATATTTTAGTAAAAAGGGGAATATAATTTTTATGAGTTTTTGGGATTTTTATGAATTTTTTATGATTTTTAACACAAGGCCAATGAGGAGCTGCCACGTAAGTAGAGGAGCTGACTCGGCAACCCACACGGGCGCCATGCAAATAGAGACAACAAATTGTAGATCGTAGTATGTGAGGAGGATGAATTGCGTGCCAGGTGTCGGCATGGCATTCAATCCTAGTTCGGAGTGCGATCAAACCTTCACGCCATGTGTCACCACTCTACTTGTCCAGCCATTCCATCTATACACCACGCCATCTATGACAGTGACTTAGCATGCATTGACTTGAACTAGTCTCCCTTGCCACGCATCGTACTCTGATTATCCCAATGAATTATGTGTGCCACATGTGCTGTGATTAGTTGTCACTATTCATTTTGCTTGTTTTGATCTCAACCCTTGATCTGAATCTAATCTGACGTTCCAGATTGCACCTAAGCTATATTTAAGCCCTTAATCACCCTATAACCCCTAAGGAGTCACCATTAGCATAATTTTGGTCATTTTTTTGAGCTAAAAGGAGAGAAAAATACAAAAAAATCAAAAGGAGATACAATTTTGGTAGAGATTCAAAAGAAGATTAGGACTACAAGTCAAGAGATTGATTGTATTTTTTCTTCGACTATTTTCTTTATAAATATTTATATCTTTCTTTATAAAAAAATATGAGCTTTATGAATACAATTATGTGTAGTTAATTCATTAATCTAAGAATCTTATGAACCTAATTTTCACTATGTGATGATCTAATATTTTACCTCATTTATAATTTTAATTTAATTATATTATTTATATCTGATTTTTATGTTATTAATTGTTTGGCCAATAATTTATCTATAGAGGCAAGTAAATAGATTTAAGCGAATTATTTAATTGTTTGTCTTGATTAAATGACATGCAAAATTTCTAGGCAAAGATGTAAGATTCTTATACATGTGATCAATAATTGATAAACTTAATGAATAATATGCAATTCAATTGGCATAAAAGTGTGATTAAATTAATTACTATATGGTACGTAGTTTACTTGAAAGAGGAATACATGCTAGGTTAGATTCAATTAATCATATAATTAATTGATTGATAATTATATTTGTAGGATTTTAGCGATTCACATATTTAGAAAATTGGGGGATTAAATATTCCTAGATATTTTCTCATATATCTTCTTAGTTAATAAATCTGATTTAATTAATTATTGCTATTCATTTTTATTTATTTTAATTTTGATTCTTTAAAATATAAAAACACAAAAAAAATTATTTTTTTAGTTTTAAAAATTAGTTTATAATAAAATAATCTCTATGAGAACGATTTTTCTTATCATTATATTACTTGTTGCGATACATATAATTACATTTTCATTGCACATAAAATTTGTATGGCGATCGAGTTTTTGGCGCCGTTGCCAATAACTATAAATATTATAAATTAATTTATTGTTATTTTTATTTTAGTTATTTTTCTTAATTTTTTATCTTTAATTTAATTTTAATTTTAATTTACTTATTTTCTTTTACCGATTTATTTATTTATTTATTTTAGTTAATTTATTTATTTTAACTTTAATTTATTTATTTAGTTGTTTATTTTTCTATTTTTAATTTAGACACATGTTTTAGTGTTATTAGAAGCATAAAGTAGAAAATGGCTAGCAATAATTTTCAATGGTAAATGGACAAAATGATAGCGAGAAGAAGAGTAGGTGGAATGCATGAGGTAAATGATATCATGACACTTACAACTCAAGTGTCAACTTTGGAAAATCTTTTAAATGTTCAAAACTCGCCAACAAGTGTAAACCAGGTCTAAGATTCAAGGGTGTCATGTGTGTTTTGTAATGGAGCTCGTTTGTTTGATAATTGTCCAAAGAATCTTGAATTAGAATTTTATGTAGGTAATATAAATCAAAACAATAATCCACACTCGAACACATATAACCCGAGATAGAGACAACATCCAAATTTCTCTTGGAATAATAAAAACAATCAAGGTGGTAATCAATTCAACCATCAATCATTTCCACCACTTGGTTTTCAACAACCACAACAATCAAAAGCTCAAGAGAAGAAGCCACCTAATGAGGACAATACAAATGCCCTAATAGGGATAATGAAATAATTCATCCAATCATTTAATACAAAGTGTCAACTCAAGAGGCTTCAATTCAAAATTTAGAGACTAAAATGGGACAACTTGCTCAGGTTATAAGCCAAATGTATCAAGGTAACCTTCAAAGTGACACAATTGTAAACCCAAGAAGAGAAGGTGATGATCATTGTAAATCATTATCCTTGAGGAGTGGTACAACTTTAGATTAGGATCATAAGATAGAAAAGGATGAGGAGAAACTGAAATTAACAAGGATGGAGAGGAACTAGTGGATAAAGATAGCATTGAAAAGGAAATAATTTAGCCAAAGAAAAACAACCTTTACAAACCTACTATTCCTTTCCCTCGAAGACTGCAAAAGAAAAAGTTAGATATGTGGTTTTCAAAATTTCTTGATGTCTTCAAGAAGCTACACATAAACATACCACTTATAGAGGCACTTGAACAAATGTTTTCTTATGTCAAATTCATGAAAGATGTACTATCAAAGAAAATGTGGATTGGAGATCATGAAACAATAATCTTGACTCAAGGTTGTAACACCATCCTTAATAGAAAACTACCACAAAGCTGAAAGATCCAGGTAGTTTTGACATCCTTTGCACTATTAGGAACATCCATTTTTGCAAGGCACTATATGATTTGGGTTCTAGTATTAACCTCATGCCATTATCAGTCTTCTAGATAATGGGGGTTGGTAAAGCTAAACTCATATCAATAACATTGTAGATGGCAGACAGGTCAATTAAAAGACCCCACTGTATGGTAGAAGATATGCTAGTAAAATTAGATGAATTCATCTTTCTAGTATACTTTATTATGCTAAACACAGAGGAGGACCGTGATATTCCTATAATACTTAGTTGTCATTTTTTAGCAATCAGAAAAGCATTCATTGATGTACAAAAAGGTGAGCTTACAATAAGGGTGTAAGATGAGCAAGTGAAATTTAATGTGTTTAAAGCAATTAAATTTTCTAATGTTGACAATGGTAGTGATTGTTTTCCAATAGATAGTGTTGATGAGCTAACTATTGATATGCTTTATGACATGTGCCCTATTGATGCTTTAGAGTATGTGCTTGTTAATTCTATAAACACACATACTAATGAATACCATGACACTCATGTAGGCATAAAAATTCTTGTCGATAGCTTAACAAAACTTGTTGAATCACCCTCACTTATGACTTTAACACATGATGCTATGAACAAGGACATTAACTCAACAGAAAACAATTCAACTTGTTTTAATTTTGAAAATATGGAATCAAAGGTTGATATTGTGAAAAGTGTGAACTTTTTAGAGGACATGCCTTTCATGTGTGTATCAAATGCATTTGTGGAATGTATTGAAATAAGCTCATGGTTGAAACCATCTATTGAGGAGACACCCAAATTTGAGCTTGAACCTTTACCATCTCATCTTCGTTATGCATTTTTGGGTTATAACGAAACACTTCCAATCATAATATTGACAGATCTAAGTATAGAGCAAGTGGAAGCACTACTAAAGGTGTTAAGGAACTTAAAAAGAGCTATAGGTTGGTCTATTTCCAACATCAAAGGCATAAGTCCATCTTTATGTATGCAAAATTCCCTTAAATCCCCTTATGAAAGAAGTGGTGAAGAAGGAAATTGTCAAGTGGCTAGACATGGAAATTATTTACCCAATATCAAATAGTGAATGGGTAAGTCCAATCTAATATGTACCAAAGAAAGAAGGAATCACTATGGTGGAAAATTAGTCCAATGAGTTAATACCTACTAGGACTATCACGGGATGGAGAGTATATATGGATTTTTGAAAAGTATATAAAGCTACAAGGAAGGATCATTTTCCTTTCTCATTCATAGATCAAATGCTTGACCGATTAATTAGGCATTCTTTCTTTTTCCTTCTACATGGATACTCTAGTTATAACCAAATTGTTGTGACACCTGAAGACCAAGAAAAGATCACCTTCACATGTCCTTATGGAATGTACTTTTTCTTTCAAGAGAATGCCCTTTGGATTATGCAATGCACCTACTACATTTCAATCCTACATGATGGCCATTTTCTCAGACATGGTGGAGAAGCATCTAGAAATATTCATGGATGATTTTTCAATCTTTGTAAACTCATTTGATGAATGTCTACACTATCTTTTCCTAGTGTTACAAAGATGTGAAGAAACAAATTTGGTTTTAAACAAGGAGAAATTTAATTTCAAGGTACATGAAGGTATGATATTGGGCCACAAAATCTCAGTTAATGATATTTAAGTGGATAGAGCTAAGATAGAAGTGATTGAGAAACTACCACCATCTACCAATGTACGAGGAGTAAGGAGTTTTCTTGGCTATGTAGGTTTTTATCGTAGGTTCATATAATATTTTTCCCATATCTCTAAACCTTTGTGTAATATTTTAGAAAAGGAGATGCCTTTCAAGTTTGATAATAAATGTTAAACATCATTACAAGTGCTTAAGGAGAGACTAGTGTCTGCACTAGTTATAGTCACACCAGATGGAGCAAGCCCTTTAAGTCGATGTGTGACACAAGTGATTTTGATATTGGAGATGTTCTTAGACAACAAAGAGACAAAATGTTTCATGCCATATACTATGCAAGTAAGACACTGAATGAGGCTCAAATGAATTATGCTAGTACAGAGAAAGAGCTCTTTGCCATTTTATATGCCTTTGCAAAATTTAGATCTTATTTTGTTGGCACCAAAGTGACTGTCTTCACAAATCATTATGCAATAAAGTATCTCATGATAAAGAAGGATACCAAACCAAGATTGATAAGATGGGTGCTCTTTCTACAAGAATTTGACTTGAAAATTTGCAATAAAAAAGGAACAGAAAATTAGGTAACAGACCATCTATCTCGACTAGAAAGGGAAGCAAAAATGGATGATAATATGGTGATTAGGGAATCTTTTCTAGATGAGAAACTATTTTTTGTAGCTCAAATAGAAGTCCTATGGTATATAGATATGGAAAATTTCCTCACAACCAACATTCTACCATCGAACCTCACATGGAAACAAAAGAAGAAGTTATTCCATGACATTAAACAGCATTTTTAGGATGACCTTTACCTCTATAAATAATGTGGTGATGGTATTTTGAGAAGGTATGTCCTTAATGATGAAGTTGAAAGTATTCTCTACCATTGCCATAGCTCAAACTATGAAGATCAATTTAAGAGCACAAAAATAGCAACTAAGGTACTTCAATCTTGTTATTTGTGGCCCACACTGTTTAAAGATGCTTACAGTTATGTAAAGATATGTGACAGATGTCAAAGGAAAGGTAACATTTTAAAAAGAGATGAGATGCCTCTAAATAGTATACTTCAAGTGGAACTGTTTGATGTTTAGGGAATCGACTTTATGGGACCATTTCTTCCATCCTTTGGTAAGAAATACATACTTGTAGGAGTGGATTATGTGTCAAAGTGGGTAGGAGCCATTGCTAGCAATTAATGTGATGCCAAACTTGTTATGAAATTTTTGAAGAAAAATAATTTCGCTAAGTTTGGAACTTCTAGGATCATTATTAGTGATGGAGGACGTCACTTTTTCAATAAAGATCATCATATTCTTCTCCTTATGTTATAATACAAACCTACATATATAATATAAAAATTTATACACATAAACAATAACACATAATAACAGAAAAAAATATGAATAATAGAGGATCTAAAAGATTAGTTAAAGAGGAAGAAAACTCACTAACCGATGCTGGAAATGGTAGTCATAGGTGGCCGGAAAATGAGAAAGAGTGGAGGAGAAGTGGAGGAGTTTTTTAGAGTTTTGCAACGCTGAAAATAGTTTCTATCTGGGAAGAAACAAGAGAAAAGAATTTATCCACGTGTGTAGCATCGGTTCTATGTGTCAACCGACGCTACGCTACATGGATAGCATCAGTTCCAAGTGTCAACTGACGCTACGCTACGTGGATAGCATCGGTTGACACATGGAATCGACGCTACGTCCACATATAGCGTCAGTTCGACACGTCAACTGACGCTACATCCTACGTGGATAGCATCGGTTCTACACCGAAATGACTTTAAACCAATTTAAAGTCGGTTTTTAGAAAAAACCCGACTTTACGTATCGACTTAAATACCCATTTTTGTAGTAGTGTATTGTCTAAGTATGGGATTAAGCATAAAGTGTCTACCCCTACCATCCCCAAACAAGTGGGAAAGTAGAGGTATCCAATAAAGAAGTGAAAAGAATTTGGAGAAAACTACGAACATCTTTAGGAAGGATTGGTCATCTAAGTTGGATGATGCTTTATGGGCATATAGAAATGCATTTAAAACACCAATTGGTACCACCCAGTATAAGCTATTTTATGGAAACTTGTCACTTACCATTTGAATTGGGGCACAAAGCATATTGGGTATTGAAATAGTTGAATATGTCTATAGATGTTGTTGGTGAGAAAAGAATGCTTCAAATAAATGAATTGGATGAATTATGGTGGAATGCTTGTGAGCATACCAAGCTTTACAAAGAAAAGACAAAAGGTTGGGATGATAGCGAAATTGGGCACTATATCTTTGAATAAGGTCATAAAATGTTACTGTACAACTCAAGACTCAAATTATTTCTAGTTAAATTAAAGAGTAAATGGTTTGGTCCATTCATAATTACTAAGGTAACCAACCATGGAGCCATTGAATTAGAAAACAAAGATAAAGAGCGATTTATGGTTAATGGACAAAGGGTGAAGCACTATTTTGAAGATCAATTATAAAATGAAACATATGTGATAACCTTAGTAGATGTACCTTAGGAGTTGATATGATCGTCTAGTAAAGGACGTTAAATGTGACACTAGTTGGAAGACAATGATGAGTGCTTAAAAAGCACTCAAATTACAATGATTTAATGTACTCTAATTGATTAAAAAGATTTATATTTATATGATTTTATCATATTTTTATAAAAATTTATCTTTTCAAAATCACGGGTATTTTTAATGTTTTTAAGGTATTTTTGCTTAAAAAATAAATTAAAGACTCGAAGATGCTTCCATGCCCAAATGAGCACACCATACCAACCAATGCATGCAACCGTACCCCACCACGCCAAAGTTTGTGCATAGCTAGCCGCATCACGTCACAATCCATCGCGTAGCCATGCCATATCACATCGAAGTCTGCTCGTAGTCGGGTGCATCTGCGCTCAGTAGCACCCCACCAAGTAGAAGGCAACACCACATCAGAGTGAATTTGCACACGTGCCACTACCTGCATCAATGCCTACATCAGCACCTCTATCAGCACCCATCCATTACGTGCCTAAAGAATGTTTTATCATTTTTTCCCACTTTTTTTACCCTTTTCTACACTTATAAATACCCCCTCTTCCCCATTATACAAAACACACGTCAAAAATTTCTTAGCTCTCTCTTTCTCTAGCTTTCTCTCTCTAGAAAGCTTTCTTAGTTTTTTTTTAGTTTTTAGTTTTAAAGTTCTTCTCTTTTTTAGAAGAACTAACTATGTTTTTTTAAATTCCTATCTTTTGATTCAATAAATAAAAATGCAAATTCATTTAAAGGTTTTCTAGAAACGAAATTAGCATCAAGGTTCTGTAAAGATTCTTATTCTTACAATTATTTTTATGTTTTATTCTTATATGTTATATTTAATTTGTCTGTGATTAAATTTAAGCTGACTGTTTGTAAACATGATATAATAATAACTTGTTATGCTTGCAAAATATTAAATAGGTAAAAATCTCTATAAAATGAATTGATTTTTTTATTCAATATTTTATAATAAGAATATTATAAAGAAATATATTATTTTTTATTACAAACATAAATCTAAAAATTATATTTTAAGATTTAGTTTTCCGGTCAGATTTAGAGTAGTGCTCTTTTATTTGTTGGTACAATCACCCGGTAGTTAGAGTGAAGCTTTATTTCAAAATTTTTTATTAGAACTATTATTCAAAAATGTATTAACAACATATTTTCAGTAATAGTTATAGGAAGTAATCGCTATAAGTCATTGTATTTATTTTTCCTACACTTCTAAAAGGCATATATCTTGAAATTGTTTCTAAATGAGTTTGATTGATACATGAAAATAATTTTTATATATGATATCTTTATAATTTATACATTCAATTCCTTTCATGATATCAACATTAAAATAACACTTTGAGCCTTTATTCTTTAAACATATGCGAACATATTAGTTCATTTCTATACATAAACTCTTTCGCATATAAATTAGTATGAGTGTTTGAACCTATAGGATTCAGTGTTTTTAAGAGTATTGACTTATGAGGAATAGAGTATAAAAGAATTTGGATTCTTGACAGGTGAAATTAATTTGATACATTTTTTATATGAAATATCAAAATGATTTTCAACTAATTATTTTTAAATCATGATTGTTTAAGAAGATGAAAATAACTTATGCTTTAGATTTTAATTATGATCTTAAAGAAGATTAAAAGGTATGAGACATTTTTGTGTTTTGTTTCTTTTTATTTTCTTTATTCTTAAGTTAATTTTTTATTTTATTTTTGATTTTGTTGTAATTTTAGTTTTTGAGTTGTTATTTTTTACTTTTGTTATTTCTTTTAATTTTTACATTTAGTTCAATGTTTGTGGGTATCATTACTGAAAACCCTCACGGGACTTAAACTCATCCACTAGGACAACCTAAGGGTTTAAAGGCATATTTCATACGCTAAATGCAACCATGTCAATCCACATAAGTGATTTAAGATAATTTAATTTTTTGTTTTTATTTTAGTTTTTATCGCTTCTCTTACTAAAGGACTAGTAAGAAGCTGGTTGGGGGTTGTAATAAGTGCTCGATGTGCTGCATGTGGTTGTGTGCATTTCTCGACGTGCTGCACGCGGACGTGCAGGCAGCTAAGGTTATTTTTGTCCATTTTTTTGACTTTTTCTCATTTGTTTCTTAATATATTTGTGATGTATTGTCTCTAGTATTATTCTTTGAGTCTTTAATTTATTTTTTAAGAAAAAATACCCGAAAAAAATAAAAATATGATAAAATAATATAAATATAAATCTTTTTAATCAATTAAAGTATATTAAATTATGGTAATTTTAGTGCTTTTTAAGCACTCATTAGGCAACCTAACATTATTTTACTTATAATTCCATTGTGTTAGTTTGTAGATGAATAAATGTAGAGAGCAATGGCACAACAAGATTGAGAATTTCAGTGACAAATGTGGTGTGCCAAGACTAAGGTAACGTTTGGTTCACATAATGGAAGCAGAATTAGAATGAAATGCAATGGAAAGGAAACATTTTTGTTTGGTTTGACCACTCGAATCAATGAAGGAATCAATATTACAGTGTTTGGTTTACAACTGGAATGGAATAGAAAACAATGTATATTACCTTATTACCCCTATATTCAATAAAGTTTAAATAATATTATTTAATTATTATTTCTCGTGAGGTAAAATACATTATTGAAATCATTATTTTTCTAAATAATTATTAGTTGAAAAGAAAATATATTATTAAAATTATTATTTTTCTAAATAGGGTTTAGGATTTTGAGGTTTAGGATTTGAGATTTAGGGATTTAGGGATTTAGGGTTTAGGGATTTGGGATTTGGGATTTGGGATTTAGGGTTTAGGGTTTAGGGTTATATTTGTGGGTTAAAGTTTAGGGTTAAAATTATTATTTTTCTAAATAGGGTTTAAGGTTTCAGGATTTGGGATTTAGGGTTTAGGGTTATATTTTTGGGTTAAGGTTTAGTGTTAAAATTATTATTTTTCTAAATAGGGTTAAGGTTTTAGGATTTGGGATTTAGGGTTATATTTTTGGGTTAAGGTTTATGATTAAAATTATTATTTTTCTAAATATGGTTTAAGGTTTTGGGTTATATTTGTCGGTTAAGGTTTAGAGTTAAAATTATTATTTTTCTAAATAGGGTTTAGGGTTTTGGGATTTGAGATTTGGGATTTAGGGTTTTGGGTTTTGGGTTTTGGGATTTAAGTTTTAAGGTTTTGGGTTTTGGGATTTAGAGTTTTGGGATTTAGGGTTTAGGGTTTTAGGATTTAGGATTTGGAATTTAGGGTTTTGGGTTTAGGGTTATATTTGGGGTTGGGAAAAAATTGGAAAACAAATTGAGATGGGAATGGAATCATGATTTCTTAAGGGGGGGAAGGAATTTTGAGTCCTTCTCCTTTAGAAATCGATTCCACTCCATTCTCATTTTTCAGCCCAACCAAACATAAAAATAGAAGGAATCAATTCTAATTCCATTCCATTTCATCCAACCAAACATAGCATAAGGGCATATTCTTTCCTTTTACTTTTTCATATTTATATGTGCACATTGGAGACAATGTGTAAATTAAATTTAGGGGAGGAAACTTCATTATCTACTTTTGTATTTACCAAGCATTTTAAATTTTTAGAGAATATTTTTTTTTATTTTTAGGTTGTTTTTAATCATGATTTCAGTATAAATTGATAAATATATGGAAACTAAATTCATGTATGCTTGATATAAAATATATGAACTCAATGATAAAACTTGGTTGTCATTACTAGGATAAGAAATGTAACATATTTGTTAAGATACTTATATTAATCATGTAATTTTCTTGCTAGTTTTGATTGGATTGATTTAAACTCTTATGCACATGTTCATGATTGATTTTGGTATTCTTATTGAGAGAAAATTTGTAGTGAGTTATGCGAGTTGATGATATCTACCAGGTTTTAGAATCTATTTGATCATCTCTTGAGGGGAAATCCTAAATAGTATTTAGCAAGAGAAATAATTTAGGCCTTATTTGAATCGATTGATCCTTTCAAGCTAACAATTGTTAATATCCGTAATCACCCATTTGAGTCTAACAAATAACCTTTCATATTTTAAGCCACATTTTATGCCTAACTAATAAGCATGACCTTTATCCTTGCACATTTATGTTATATGAAAAGAAAAATGCAATTATGTGTTATGCTATAGGGTAAGGTGAAATGTAATGCAACCAAAAAAAGAAGTAAAACTCACAACACAATTATCCCTCTAAAGAAAAAGAAAATAGAATTGAAAATAAGTTTAGAGGTGTTGTGAAGTTACAAAAAAAAAGAGATGTGGAATAAAAGAATATAAAAAAATGACAAAAAAAGGTGCACTGAAATATCAAGTAAAAACTCAATTATAGTTAAGAAGTGCATGATGAACAAAAAGAAAGCTAAGGTGTGGAAATAGCCTAAATGTCTCATTTATCAACCCTCACCTAAGGCTTACATTATAACCATGTAAAGTCCTTATTGATCTTGAGCTAAGTGCATATTTATATTAGTGGAAAGAGATGTGAAATATAGACTTATAAGACTTTTTCTAAGATTGAATAGATTAGCATGCTTGTATAGTTTGATTTCATGAGTTCATTGGATGATATCATGTGCAGCACAGACACACGAATCAATTTGTCAAAAACCTTACATATTCTTGTATTGATGAAACATTGATTAATGAATATGTGAACCTCTTTATTATAGAATTGTAGGAATTTTGATAGGGATAGTTTTCATGAAATATGTATATACTTGGCTTTACTTGAGGACAAGCAAAGAATTAAGTTTGGGAGTGTGATGACTCTATGAAAGTAGAGTCCTTAGTGCACTTTTTTACTTAATATTTACTTTTTTATTCAATAAATAGTATTTTTGGGGTTAAAATATTAAAATATAAACATTTTATTGAAAATGAGGAAAATTTAATTTTTGTGATTTTTTTGGGAATTTTTATGGATTTTTTATTAAGTTTTAACATAGGACAAATTAGGAGCTACCACGTGGCCTACCATGTAAGTAGAGGAGCTAACTGGGCAAGCTACGTGTACACTACTCAAGCAAAGACAACAAATCATAGATTTTTGCGTGTAAGGAGGAAGAACCACGAGCCACGTGTTGGCACAACGTTCAACCCGAGTTCGGAGCGGGGTCAAATTTTCATGCCATGTGTCACCACTCTACTTATCCACATATTCCACACGTATTTCATGCCATCCATTACCGCAAATCACGTTGCACCGTGTGACTCTAACTTAGCATGTGTTGACTCGGACCGGTATCCCTTACCACACTTCATACTTTGATTCACCCAATGAATTCTGTGAGCCACGTGTCGCACTTTGATTGGTTAATGTTGTTCATTTTGCTTGTTTTGATCTCAGACCTTGATCTGAAGCTAATCTGACTGTCCATATTTCACTTGAGCTATGATTAAGGCCTTAATTATCCCATAAACCCTAAGGAGTCGCCATTAGCATAATTTTGGTCAGTTTTTGGAGCTAAAAAGAGAGAAAAATACAGAAAAATTCAAAAGGAAATACAATTTTGGTGGAGATTCAAGAGGCCAATAGCACTACAAGTCAAGAGATTGATTGTATTTTTTCTTCTACTCTTTTCTTTATCAATTTTTATGTTTTTTTAATGATAAATATAACTTTATGAACACAAATATGTGTAGTTAATTTATTAATCTTGGGATCTTATGAACTCAATTTTCACAATGTGATAATCTAATATTTTATCCTAATTATAATTATAATTTAATTATATTATTTAATCTGATTTTTATGCTATTAATTATTTGACTTAGAATTTATCTATAGAGGCAATTAATTAGATTTGGAAGAATTATTTAATTGTTTGTCTTGATTAAATAACATGCATAGTTTCTAGGTAGAGATGTATAATTCTTATGTTTGTGATTCATAATTGATGAACTTAATGAATAGTATGTAATTTAATTGACATGAGTGTCATTAAATTAATTAATATATGATGTGTAGTTTACTTGAGAGAAGAATACATGTTGGGTTAGATTCAATTGATCATGTAATTAATTGATTGATAATTATATTTAGGAGATTTTTACGATTCACATGTTTAGAAAATTTTTGAATTAAGTATTCCTAGATATTTTCTCAAATATCTTCTTAATTACCAAATTTGATTTAATTAATTATTGTTATTCACTTTTAGTTATTTTAATTTTGTTTCCATAAAATATAAAAACACAAAAAAAAATTAATTTTTATTTTTTTAGTTTTAAAAATTAGTTTCTTATAAAATTATCTATGTGGGAACGATCTTTTCTTATCATTATATTACTTGTTGCGATATGTATACTTACGCATTTATCGTACACACAATTTGTGTAGCGATCACTCATGATACAACCTATTAATTTTATGAGCATATCTCATTTTGTTCCACTTATTTTTGATGGGTTAGGAATGAAGTGAGATGGGATATCCCATTTGTCCATAATGGACCTAAATGATGAGTAAAATTAAAAAAAAATAATGAAAAAATGAAATATACTTATCTATAATAACCATGATTATGTATAATAACTATGAGCCTATTAGAAACAACTTAAAATGTGATGGAATAATATTTTAATGAGATGAGATAATTTTAGTCTATGAACCTATTATGAACATTAAATGGGACATTTGATAGGATGAGACAATTCATTTGATATCTCTAATCATGAATGGAAGGAGTTTGATGAATGTGACTATAGTAGGCAAATGTTTCACATATTTGATACAAAGGAAAGACTCTAAGATGGATTCACTTTATTTAAGATTTATACAAAATTTTGATTAATTTTAAAATTATAAAAAATATAGAGAAAAATACCATAGAAGTCCTTTAGATTAGGTCATTTATGTCATTTAATCCCTTAGTTTAAAAATTGTATCATTTAATCTCATAGTTTTATAAAAAAAGGTTAATTAAGGATAAATTATATTATTTCAATAATTTTATTAAAATATTATTTTCTATCAATTGATTAAATGCGATTAAAACACGAATATTTAACAGTGTTAATGTTAAAAATAATATAAAAAAAACAATTCACACAATATTCATTTTTAATATTTGTTAATTGCTACCATCTTATTTTAATATTTTATTAATTTTTTTTATTTTTATTAAAAAATTAAAATATATATTTAAATAACTTTTTGTTTGAATTTTATTATTGTTAATTTTTTTAAATAATTTCACATTAAATTTCATTTTTATCCTTATTAAAGACTCATATTTTAATCACTTGATAAAAAAATAATATTTTAATAGAAAAATCATTAAAATAATATAATATGAATTTAATCGATCATTTTTACAAAGCTAAGAGACTAAATATCACAATGACGTAATCTAAAAGACTTCTATGGCACCCCACCGTAAAATATATAACAATAAAATAATATTACAATAATATTGAACGAGATTCAATTAGACAACATTTAGCATTGAATGAGTTTAAATGGTCGTAGTTTAATTTTTATTGCATCTAATTGGATGACATTCAAAATAAAAGAATTTGACAAATTTCTCAATAATAGCTCAAATATATAAATGATGTTATTTTTATGGTTATAAGTTTTAAGTGTGCTTTTTTTTATTTTCTTTTCAAATTGGATTAATTTTTTACGTATGTACCTATCGAAAAATATAAACATATATATACATAAGTACTATTATATTATATTTAATAGAAAATAGAATGAAAAATTAATTTTGTTCTTATCTGTCACATTATTCACAAACAAAAGAACTTAAATGATATATTTTTACAAAGAAAATAATATAAAAATATTTTTCTAAATAATGAGACTATATAAGCAAATAACTATTTGAGCACTTCACATATACAAATATTATTAGAATATCAAGGCACCTTTGGACCACTTCGAGGATTCAAAGGGGCAATTCCAACTAACCAATACACATTATGTACATATATGGAAGAATATTTGTAAAGTATTACGAATGTTGGGGATATTTATAAACAATTTCTTTTATATAAAATAAATTTTATGATTCCTTTAATGTCTTTTAAGTAAAGTCAATGAAACACCTGAGTTTTAGATAATTGTGCTTCAGATATATCTCTTATAACTATCACACCTTGTATTCATGCATTCATTAGCACATATCACAATATTTAGAATTATTTGTAGCGCTAAAGGTATCGTTGCTCGATTGATCGACTAAAGGTCTCGATCAATCAAAGGGTTGGATTGATTGAGGATCAAGTAACTTCAATCTATGTGCTCTTGGGTTGCCAAATTAAAGGACTCAATTGATCAAGTAATAGGTCAATCAATCGAACTATGATAGATTGATTAAACTTAGATCAAGTTCCCTCAGGTTGAAATTTCCTATTTGGTTTATTTTTGCTAAATCAATCAAGTAGAGACTCAATTGATTGAACATGTGGATGGATTGATCGAGTAGGGTGTCAATCAAATAAGCTCGTATTTTTTTCATTTTTAAAATCCAATATTTTAATTCAAGCCAATTGATGAAATTATCCCATGCCACATTCTTAAATGAGTATTTCTAATCCTTTTAAGAGTATTAGTGTCATGTTACAATAATTTAAGTTTAGGTTTGAAGTTCTATAAATATAAACACATTGCTTATTGTTGTAAACTCATACACACCTTATCAGTTTATCAAGATTCATCATCTTCTTCTTTGTACTTCATCGACCGTTCTTTGCTTTTCTTGATTTCATATTTAGGTAATACTTGTTGTTTTCCTAAATCTCTGGTAATCTACGAGCATTGGTAGATTGATCATTGCCTAGGTATGTTGTTTCGGTATCTCTTTAGAATTCCTAGTTCCATGTTTGTTGAAATATTTTGACCTATGATTATAGTTTTTTCATGATTAAAATTCATCTAGAACACAAGGATACTTGTGTTTTTGTGCTAATCCTTCTTATAGGTTGTTCCATGAACATGTATAATTGATGAGGATCTAATTGGAACGTTAGTCAGGATTCGTTCATGCTAATATTAGAGATTGTAAAAATAGAACAGGGCTCTTAAGGTATTATTGGGATATTATCTGTGTAAGGATCGTATAAGATTAAATTTGTACTTGAATAGTTGACTATTAAATTTTCATAATGGACAGATTATACGGTTTGTGGCATAGGTTGTTTCTGCTAACAAATATCTTGTGTCATTTTTAATTTTTGCACTTATTATCTATTTGTTATTTGTTATGTTTTTGTATCGAATTTAAAATTGTTAATTTTTATAAATCTATTCATCCCCTCTACGCGTACTTGACCCAGTTGAGAACTTTCAATATTTTAATTGCGGATAATCAAAATTATATTTATTTGTAAAAATTAGATGACATTTTTTAAAAAAATTAACCATAATAGATTAGTCATGAGATAGAGATGATTGTAAATTTCAAAATTGTAATTAACTAAAACTTAACTTATATTAATTTATATATAGTAAAATATATTTTATTATTAAAAATACAATATTTCATATAATGAGATTAAATTTTGATATTTATTATTATACTTTTTTTTATTTTACTTAAAAATATTTTCTAAATTGTTAAATAATAAAAAATAATGTTAATAGTATAAAACTAATATTATTTAGTATAGTAAAAATTATTTTAACAAAATATTTTTAAACTAAATATATTTTCTTATAAATATTAATATTAGTATTAAGAGTCAAGATTATATAATTTTCTCCCCTCTACCCATCCATTCTTAAATACATATTTATGTGTATTATCATTACTTGACTCCATAGTTTATAATAAATTAAAGCCTTAATCAACAATTGCAATGCTTTTAGTTTTTCTTTAATCAATTACTTTTGTTTTAGTAAATTAATCAATAGTATTTGATTTTATTGAAATTAACCATGTTTTTACTTTTGTTTTGTTTTTTAGAAGCCAATTGCTAAAGTAACCGATGTTTCCAATCAAATCTTAGTAAGATATGTTTTTTGTCATGACCTTAAATTTCAAGTAACGATCGTATGGCACTTAGCACCGTCCGTTGCACTAAGCCTGCCATTGAATCCGAATGAAACTCCAAAGAAACTAGAAAGAGAGTTTGTAAAGAATGCTTTGTATTGCTCTAGAGAGAGACTATCTTACAATTTGCTAAGAATTCCCAAGGATAAACACAAATGAAGACCAATGGGTCTATTTATAGTGTGGCACTAAGCTTAAGGCTATGCCACCACTTTCTAGATCATTCTAACTATATAATGTACAAGAGAGTTCTAGTTTTATGTACAATATGTCACAAGGTTCTAGGACCTTCTAGCCAATTCTAGAGTCTTCTAGGTTTGTCTAGTGCCTTCATGCAAGTTATGGGGTGTTTCGTAAGCTTCTAGCAGCTTCTACATCCTTTATGAACCATCCGGCATGCTCTAGAATATTACAGCCCATTCTAGCACTCTTCAGCGTGTTCTAGAACATTCTAGGGCCTTCAAAGCTTGAGTTGAATCCGTCCAACTCTAGCCCTTTCTAGACATCTCTAGGACAATCTAGAACTTCCCATGTAGAATAGTCTAGATCCTTTAGGCAACTACCATTTATTTGGATTTTTAGGGACATTTGAGCGGGACGTGACATTTTACTATATTTCATGATTTGGGTACTGATGTAGAAATATCCCTCAAGGTACTCCACTGTTCCTACACGTGAACTCCATTGTTCTCACGATACTACTGATTGTTTTGCCACTTACAACTGAGACCCCCGTTACTTTATAACCAACTACTATCGAACCTTTTTCATCCAATATTGTGTTTGCTATACAATTATCTCAACTTCTGACATTGACTGATATTTTTGAAATTGGTAATTTGCATCCGACAGTCGTTGATATATATGTTAATGTAATATGCAGCCCAACACCACCATTACTCTCATTATATATGACCATAATTCTACTACAAAGGTTGCACGATCGAGGCTTACTTGATACACAAATTTTACATTTATAAAAAGTAAATAAATACACAAATTACTTATAATAAATATTAAGCATATTCTTAAAGTTGTCTCAAGAAAAATTATGATTGTTTGTAATAATTATTCAATTTTTTAAAATTTTAAAAGATACGAAAATAAAACCATAATTTTCTATCACAATGGTTTGATTTTGAAAATTCTAAATTAATTACAAATAATTAAAACAACTCTAATAGAACAAAATCAAGATAGATATATAATTAATAATCAATAAAAAATTAATAAGAATATTTAATTAGTTAACCATGTTTATTTAGAAATATTTAGTTTAATTAAAATATAAATATAAATTATTTATTTTTCTTGTTAAGTATGAAAAATGCCTTTTATTTTTAATCAAATTGAAAGAGTATGAGACCCATTATATAATTAGGATAAAAAGATACAAACTTCTTAAAGACTCATCCCCGTAAGCAACGAAATAACAAAAAGTAACAACAGTAGTACACTAATCTTAAACAGGCAATTAAATATCACATATAGGTAAAATATTCACAAGATACATAGTCTCGAAGTAAAGCATACTAAACACAAAGTAAAAAGTTTTTCGATCAGGGTCCTAAGCCTATATGAGGTAACATACACTATCAAGACTCAAATTGTAATCATAACAAAGAATATCATCCAAACACAATCACATAACAATGTAAACCTGTATAGAAATCCTACCTATGTGGTCACATCCTTGGACTGCTCAGGACAACCATTTGACAGCAAAAAAAATCCACAAAACAATAAAACAGATACAACTTAATATAAATATAAATGTATATACCTCTATCAATTATGACTTTTGTCCTAACTACCTATTGCTGCCCTCGTTTGCTACCTCTATATTAACATGATCTAACACACAAACCAGAATTTCCTCTAAAGCTAACACCACATAGGTAGGATAATCATATATCATTAACGTGAATATAATAATGAGAATTCAACGTAGGAAATACACTCAACCACGTACCACCAACTATCAACTGTGGGGATTACACCCAACCACAAAACTCAAATGACCACTTGATTTGGGATTAAACAATTACTACCTAACCAAATCTCATAGTGTTATTCTCACAAAAAATGTAAAATAGTCAAGCATATAATTTTACTCTCGTATAGATGTATCAAACTCACTGATAAACACTCTAGATGTTTTGGTGAAAATGGAATTTGAATCATACAAAATGTTTGGTAGAATTTTCGTAGTTTTTTTGAATTAGTTGCACATAAAAGAGGGGGTATTTATAGAACACCACCAATGGCCAATCGTCCTTGTCGAGGCCTTACCGAGGTCCTCTTCAGGGGTTTAATGTCATGTTCAGAGAAGGGGTCCAACAAGGGCTTATCGAGGTGTACAAAAGTCCCATTTTTCAATCCAAAAGTTATAACACTGGTATGGATATGAACGCCTTTCATGTAGAGACTATGATGAAAATAGCAGATTGTAAGTAGGTTACTTAAGGACATTACCTGGTTAGGTAGTTTGAGTCATAGCCTTGCAAATGGATACTTATTTTTTATAGTAGATAATTAGTTGATCTGATATATCGATAGTTTTCTGCATAGACCATTGGTGTGGCCTAGGTATTGATCTTTATTTTTTGCATTACTTTATTTATATATGATTGTATGCTTGGCCACTTACAAAATGTTAATTTTTCATACTTTTCCTACTATTCCACTAATTAGATCCATAACTAAATAGCAAAATTATTTGTAGAGACTATGATGAAAGCAATGGCCTTTAAGTAAGTTACTTGGAGGCATTACCTAGATGGATAGTTTAAGTCCTAGCCTTGCACATGGATACTTATTTTTCATAATGGATAATTAGGTGATCTGATAGATCGATAGTTTTCCATACTAAACATATAATGTATTGATATTTATTTTTTGCATTACTTTATTTACACATGATTGCATACTTGGCCACTTCCAAAATGTTAATTTGTCATATTTTCCCTGATATTCCGCTAATTAGTTCCATAACCAAATAAGCAAACTTTCTTGTAGAGACTATGATGAAAGTAGTGGCCTTTAAGTAGGTTACTTAGGGGTATTGCCTGGATGGGTAGTTTGAGTCCTAGCATTACAAATAGATATTTATTTTTCATAGTGGATAATTAGGTGGTCTGATAGATCAATAGTTTTCTTCTTAGGCCATTGGTATGGCCTAGGTTGTTTCCACTAAAAACATATCGTGTGTTGATCTTTATTTTTTCATTTCTTTATTTACATGTGATTGCATACTTGGCCATTACAAAATTTTAATTTTTCATACTTACCTTGATATTTCGCTAATTAGATCGATAACTAAATAAGCAAATTTTCAATTGGTATAAGAACCTGTCACAAGATACACTTAGTGTGCCTAGGATATTGCTTTGGATTATCTTATTGAGGATGATAGTTTAGATGTTGAGGAAATTGAGTGTTCTTTTCTATCTAAATATAATGTTAAATGTTTTAAAGAATTATTTTTTAAAGGTGCTAGAGTCATAAAAGGAATACTATTTTAAAAGAAGAAGAGAATATTTTACAAGAATAGAATAATGCCTTTAATTTGAGTCTTGTTGGTTTGAAATAAGACAATAACAAGCTTGCAGGTGATAAATAAAAATTGGTACAAGAGGTAAAAGAATTCATGGAAGTTGTAAAAAGGCTAATAATTGGACTTGAAAGGTTGAACAAGATTCTTGAGTATGGAAAACATTTTGGAGACAAGATACAGATAGAATATATAAATGAGCACACTACACCAACCTTTTCAAAATCAACAGTGTTTGTAAAACCTTTTGATCCCTACCATTCACACACATCTCTTGCATCTACTTCTAAGTTTTTTTGCTATATATTACAACTATGGTAGAAAGGGACATATTAGACCCTGTAGATTTTTGATGAACTATAATTATGTTGATAATCTGCATGTATCCTATTCAATAAACAAAATTCATTTTTCATAAACAAGCACATGATTCAAAAAACTAGAAAAGTTTAGATTTAAAATTTTGATTTAAATTATTGTGTAGCCCATACTACATTTAAAGCTAAATCTTTTACAACCTAGTATTTTGATAGTGGTTGTTCTAGACATATGACTGGTAATCATGCTCTTTTCAAAACTTTTGAAAAATATAATGAAGGAATGGTTACTTTTGGTGATAGAAATAAATAAGGATTATTAGTAAATGTACAATTTAGATTGATGGTATGCCTAGGTTAGATGATGTATTGCATATTGATGGACTTAAAGCCAACCTAATAAGCCTCGGTCAAGTTTGTGACAAAAATTATAGTGCATAATTTACCAATAACCATTGTATTATAATAGATCCAAAAAGTGAATTTACGGTTAGAGGAACTAGGTCTTAGGATAATTGTTACTACATTGATATATACCTTATTAGTACTACTTGTAACTTAACAAATGATAATTCTATTTCATTTTAGTATCAAAAGATGGGACATATAAATTTTAAAGATCTTGTTAACTTGCGAAAAACAAATTGTGCATGGCCTACCTATGCTTTTTGAAATTGAAAAAAACTTTTATGGACCTTGTCAACTTGGCAAACAAACTTGTTCTTCTCATAAGGAAATCAAAGGAGTTCAGACAAGAAAAATACTCGAGTTAATTCATATTGATCTCATGGGTTCTATGAGAACTGAGAGTTTGGGTTGCAAGAAATACATTATTGTTGTTATTGACGATTTTTGTTGTTTTACATGGGTTGGATTTTTGAAAGAAAAATCTGATGCTTTTAATTTCTTCAGTTCCTTTTATCTTAAATTAAATATTGAATCAAACAACTGAATAACCAATGTAATGAGACAAATGATAGATCATGTGAAGGAATTTGAAAACTCAAGATATGCAAAAATATACAAAGAGCACGATATAGCTCATGAGTTCTCATGTAACATAATGAACTTCATGGGATAGTAGAAAGGAATAATGAGTGTTGCAATATATGGCAAGATTCCTACTACATGTAAAGGTCATCCCCACGACATTTTAGGTAAGGCAATAAGTACTTCATGCAACATAATGAACCGTGTCTACCTACATCTAGTTATAAACCAAACTCCCTATAAGTTATGGAAAGACAAGAAACCTAATCTACCACTTTTAAACAATGTCATGAAATTTCTTGATTTTTCTCTTAGAGTCGTACTATTAAAGGTGAAGAGTCTCAATCATTTCATGTTTTTCAAAAAGAGTAGATTCAAGAAACTTGACTTTTTCGGTATTAGTTTTGTAGCTTATTTAGTTTAGCTTCACAATCATCCAATAAAGACTCAAGAAGAACCTTTTCATCTTCATAGATACAAATATCTTACTTGATTTTGGTGATAACATCTGAACTACAAGACGAATATTCTGGAAAGCATTGAACTTTGAGAACTTTTGATTCCATATTTTTATAAAATAAATTTATGTTTATTTCTTCATTCAAGAATTTTACAAAGCATGTTACATTGAAGATATATTATTCGTAGTAAATTTAAAACATGAAAGTTAGATTTATGATCTAGTTATCTGGATCTAACTTACAATAATATGTTATTTCAAATATTTTTCATTAAAATTTATTATTGGAAAATATATAGATGACATATTTTTTCATAATTGATTTAAAATCTATAAATTAGTTCTTAGATACATTAATCTTAAATCCAACTTTGATACCTTGAATGAAAGTCTAAATTATGTGCTGGACCTTAAGTAGTGATTTAGATAATTTGTTATTTTCTTAAAAATAAATCGTAATTTAATAATAATCAATTGATAATCCCAACCTTAGGATATTAATTGGTTTTATTAACAATGAATCCAATTTCAACCTTAGGATATTTTTGTACAAAAAATAAAAATATGTAATAGTAATTTTTATCTTTAATAACCTAATTAATTTTAAGTAAGCATGATTAACTAATTAATATATCCCATAAATGTTTTATTAAATTATTAAATGTTTATCTTCTATTTGTTGAATCAAAACTATTTTTAAATTTATGTCATTAGAATAGGATTTTCAAATCCAAGCAATTGTAATAGGATGTTTAGATTTATTTTTTGTTTTTAATAATTTTGTTGAATTATTTAAAAATACACTAGTTTCTCTTTAGACCAACTTTGGAAGTATATTTATAATTTCTTACAAAATGTGTACTCGTGAGCTATTTAACAAATATGAAATTTGTGCATTAAGTTTTTGGCATAGTTGTCCAAGAGGAATAGAGTTTTTAAATTTTTATTATCAAAAATCTTAAAAACAATTGTGTTGTAAACATTCATGATTTTTAATTATTTAATTATATATATATAAATATATCTCATTTAATAGTTCTTTATTAAAAAAATATGTTCTTTTATATATTTTAATTTAATTCTTTTTAATTTTCATATCTAATTTTTATTTTTAATTTCTTTTTGTTAAATATTTTTTTAGTATTTATATATGGTAGCATGTATGTATTATATGATATACTTTGTTAATTTATTGTAATTATGTATTAAACTTGTATTATTATTGTTTGTATCATAAACTCATTGTATTATAAATCGTTTGTAACATACTTGTATATTTATTTTATCTTTTTATTTTTTTCTAATTGACAAGTGATTTTAATTTTTTTTATTGTTAATGTGAGATAGGAGACCCTAGGGTATCCTCTTATACCTTACATAAATAATATTAATAAATCCAAAGAACTTTCAAGAAGGCTGGATACTGAGATCCTATAGCCTTTAGTTAAACAAAACCTTGAACTAAACCTCAACCCTCTACTTGAGTCTATAATAATAGAGGAAAATCTACAACTCATGAAAACTACCATGAAGGAGTATACAAGAGTAATAATTAGCACTACTACTACCTCAATACAATTGGTGGAAGTTAAAAGGAATTATGAATTGAGAAATATTCATTCTTTCATGTTACCTTCTTTTAACTATTTTCCTTTCATGTTACCTTCTTTTCACTATTTTCCTAGTGAATACACTCTATCTTTCATTAGGGACCTTTATTCTACAATCTAAACTTTCCCTCTGGATGTACTCACAAAGGAAGAATAGAGGATGTGGTCTTTCCCAAATTCCCTCAAAGATAGAGCCAAGGCATAACTAATGTGACTCCCTCTAGGTTTCCTAATAACTTGGGAGGATGTTTATAACAAATTTAAAGGAAAAATTTAATTTTCATAAAAATAATCAGAGTTGAGGGAAAAGATAGCTAATTTTTGTCGAATGGAGAAAGAACCTTTCCATGAAGCTTGGGATAGGTTCAAATTTTCCTCACTCAATGCCTTCATCATAGCTACTCTCTATAGGTGTAGAATTATTTTTTCTACGATGGATTGACACAAAAATGTTAGTTCATCATTAACAACGCTGCTAGAGGAGCTATGGGTGAGAAGACGAACTCAGAGACTTATAATTTCTTTTTGATATTGAGTGTTAATTCCTAATAGAAATATACATGAGTGAGAAGGACTAAAGTTCATAAAATAGACTTTGATGTATAAGTATCTAAGCAACTTGCACAACTGACCAAGTAAGTTGTGCTTCTCACTACACATGCCACCTCTAACATAAATCATTGTAGATTGTGTATCTTTACGAACATGGTACTGATACCTATCTCTACAAAGGAGAAGTAGTTGTTGGATCTGAATAGGTCGATGCATTGGAGGGGTACCCACCAAGACACAAATTTGACCCCAATGCAAATATCTTTAACCTAGGGTAGAAGAATCATCCCAATTTCTCCTAGAGGCAAAATAATCCTTCATTCACCTAGAGTTCCAATCAATAGGATTATCTATACCATAAAAAAAATCCATCGAAATCCTCCCAATATTCCCTCTTGAGGATAACTTGAAAGTGTTCATTCAACTTAGCAACGATAACTAATCTAAAACTAATCAGAGGTTGGATTTAATGGAGGCTTTCATAAAAGAGGTGGACTACAAGTTACGCAACTACCTAAGCTCTTGCTAAACTAAGGTAAAGAACAGTTGCTTGGTCATGCCAACTTTAGAACTCAATTACAAAGGGATATTAATTCCACTAAATGATGAAATCCCCCAAGCAACTTCTCATTAAAGATGATAAATATAATTCTAGATGGGAGGTAACTCATTAATCTTTCTTGTTTTTTCTTTAATTTAATTTGTTTCATTTCATAATTATAACTATTGTATTTGTTTGTTGTTTTTATTTTTAAAATTATGTAGGTATAGTTATAATTATAAATGTAATGTGGTTATTTTTGTTATTATTTTGTCATTTGTTATTTTGTTATTTTTATTTTTATTGTCTAAATTATAATTATTTCAGTAAGAATTAATTTAATTAGTATTAGGATAATTATATTTTTTAAAACTTTTGTGTATATAAAGTTATTTACTATAGGGAATTTCAAAAGGCTCATTCCGACATGTATTTTTTTAAGTCATGAACTACGTGTATTATTTTCCCATAAATATCAACCCTAATGCATTTACACCCACTTTCACTCCAATTTTATCATCTTCTTCACAAACACTACATTTTTCTCTCATCCCAAACACCAAATAACTCTCAAAAATCATAGCTTTCTTTCACAATCCTTCAAATATTTTTAAAAAATTCATTTCCTATCTATTTCCGACCCATTCCATTGAATATTTTTGAAAAACCATCAAAAAATCTTCAATACTTCATATTCTTCAAAGGGGGTGTTATTCAAGTTTCTTCTTCTTCAAACAACACAAGTAAATAATTAAAGATTTTTAGAATTTAAAGTCTTGAAAATTAATTCTCTAATTTTTTTGTGGATTAAAAAAGAGTTCCAAACCCTATTTGGAAAAGTGAGGTTAGGGAAAATTTTGGATTAATTAATATTACATTGTTTGTTTTATCCAGATTGTTTGTGAATCTTTAGATTTAGACTTAGTTGATTTTTAAAGTGGTACAAAAAAAGGATTGAACTAATAAGGAAAATGAGACAAGAACTTTTGTAACGTATAATAGGGCAAAGTTTACTAGTGCTAAGGCCAAGTTAAGATTTGATAAAGCCACAAAAATAAATAAATGTTTTATAATGGAAAGGGATATAGACTTTGAATTGGGGAAAATTTTCAATTTGAGAGAATCACTAATGTGATAGCAGCTTTAGGTTAGGGATAATTCGTGAAGGAACTAGAGCTATTGTAGGATCTTTTGTTCAAGAATTTTATGCAAATATTCCTAATGATATCGATAACATGGTTAAAGTATAGGGGTTCACTAGTCTCGTTTGGGCCTTCAGATATCAATGCTCATTGTGGTTTAATGAATATAGGTGAAGGTGAGTATGAGGCTTAGTTGAGTAATGTGAATTATGCTGCAATAATATAAAGCCTAGCAACAGAAGAGCATGAGTGGAGTTTTGGTTGATAGGAAACCAAGGGGCTTTGAAGCTAAATATTTGGATAAGATTCCCCATATTTGATAGTATTTTGTTTGTTCAAGACTTAACACCTGCTACTCATTATAGCTCTGTGGATAGAAAGCAGGCAATATTAATATATGCTATAACATCCAAAAGTTGGAAACATAATTCATCATAGGATGAAGTTGTCTGCTAACAACCACGGATTGAATTATTTCTTCCTCTAGCTCGTTACTTCTTTATGTTCTAAAGGGGATGATTTACCCAAAAGGTGAAGTTGTGCTTCAACCTGGTGAATTATTAAATATGACATACTTTAATGAACTCACCTTGGGTACTAATATTTCCCAAAAGGAGAAAAGAGTCACTTCTTCATTAGGAATGGCATTAAAGGATGGAGTTCAACATTTAGGTGAAAGAATGACTTACATGGAAAATTATACCCAAGCTTATCGTGCACATCACCTATATTTGTAAATCGATAGCATCGTGATCAAGTGAATTATAATAATTTGTTTTATGAAATGCATCAGTTAAATCTTAACTATCTCGGGGTCAATACTAGCTATTTAAGAGAACCGAAAGATCAAGATTATGATTTCATCTTTTTTCCACCTAAATGATCACAACTATATCATGAAGAACAAGGACCGGATGATATAGATGATTGAGCTCCAAACTTACTCCAAGTTTTTATAAGTTTTTATTTTCATTTATTTTGTTTTAGTTTGTTTAACGAACTTTATTTTAATTATTTTTGTTTTTGGATATTATGTTTCTTTCAAATTATTTTTCATTTCATGTTTTCTTTTTACTTTTTTTTTAATTTATTATCATGTGAACAATGTTTATTACATTTAGAATTGTTGAATTTTATAACTATCTATTGAGTTGTATAAGAAATACATAGCATTCTATTTGTGCGGATTAGACTATTTGAAATGTTGGATGTACCTGAATTTTCACATGACACTTGATCACGATCAACAAATGAGTACTTCTTTATCTTTAATTTATAAATGTTACATTGAGGGCAATGTAAATTTTAGTTTGGGAGTAGAAAAAGTTACATCACATAAAGTTTGACAATTTTAAATTTTTTTATTAAATGTGTTTACATTTTCACTTATTTTTATTTATTTTATTTTGTTTTATTAGTTTAGGAAAATTTAGGTTGATTTTAAAAAATTTCTCACAAAATTATCACACTTTTAGTAAATTTTAAGAAATTGATTGCATCTTTGCACTGTTAGATTAACATTTTGAACATATCATGGAGTAATATGATAATTAATTAGTTTTGTTATAGTTAGTATTTCATGATAATTGAAATTGAGATAAATCTGAAATTGATTTTATGAATGAAATAGTGGAGACTATCTTGTGAGAATGTGTTAAGCCTTAATCTTTCCTTTCTAAGTGATAATATTATTCTACTTCTTTACTCTTCTTATCAATTTAAATTGTTAGATAATCTCTATAAGCTTTGTATTGAATGTTAGGATATTTACATATTAAAAAGTGTGTTATACTTATTTTTATTGCTTAAATTTAATAACTTGTAGAAATTGAAAGTGTATGCCTTCTTCTTTCATGTATGACTTCCACAAAAAGACAAATATCTATGGTTCCCTTAAACCAATACAAAAGAAAGCTAAAATTAGTCACTCACCAAAATCCTACAAATATGTATATGGGTCCACTTTCTAAAAAAAGAATATCTCTTGGTTAAAGAGAGAGAGAGAGAGAGAAATAAGAAAAAAAAAAGAGAAAAATCAATAATATAAACAAAATATTATGACCCAAACAAACCCCTACATTTGTGAGAAATGGCCAATATAAAAAGAAAGATAGGAAATAAATCTCTTTGAAGTCATTGCATTTTTAATTCATCTCTTAAAGGAAAATACTTTATATTTTTATTTAATCCTAACATTTGATTCCTTCATGAGATCGATATTACACACTATTTTGAGGCTTTTTGTCTTTAAACATATACAAACCTATTAATTCATTTTTTTTTACATAAACTCTATTCGCATATTACTTGAATTGAGTATTTGAAACTATATGATCAATACAATATTGAGAGTATGACTTGTGAGGATTAAAGTCGAAGTGAATTTAGATTCCAAACACTAAAATTACGCAGAATCAATATTTATATATTTTTGAAATGGAATATAAATTTATGATTTTCAACTAATTTTTACAAAAATCTATTAATGTTTAGGATTTTATTTTAACTTATGTTTTAGATTTTAATTATGAACTTAAAAAGAGACTGGAGCATGAAAAAATTTATTATTTTACTTTTATTTTGTATTAATATTTACTTTATTAAAACTTTAATTTTAATTTTGTAATTTTTTATTTGTTTATTTTTGTTATTTATTTTAATGTTTACATTTTAGTTTCATGTTTGTAAGTATCATCTCTAAAAGCCCTCATGAAATTTAAACTCGTTTACTAAGGTAACCTAGGGATTTTAAGGATTGTTGCATACGTTAAATGCAACCATCTTAATCTACAAAAATGATTTAAGATAGTCTAATTTATTTAGTTTTTGTTTTTAATTTTTTGATTTCCTTGCAAGAGACTAGCAAGAAGTTGGTTGGGAGTTTTGATAAGTGCTTAAAAAGCACTAAATATTACGTGATTTATATGCATTTTATGTCAAAATTGATTTGTATTTGCATAATTTTATCATTATTTTAACAAATCTAGGTTTTTGGAATCACGTGTATGTTTTGTTATTTTTCAGGTATTTTTAGTTTCAAAATGATTCGATGAATAAACGCTTGAAAAATCATACATAAAAGCACTCAATTGCAACCATGAAGAATAAAAGAATAAACATGTAAGCCTTATATATGTTCCAACCAAGCTTGTAAGGAGGTGAAACAAAGAGAAGTTGGAAACATGCAGTTTAATGTGAATGTGTGCGTCACGATGAGAGTGTATCAGATCATGATTTGAATGCATCTAGAATTAATTCTTGCCATGGCAGTGGAAAATGTGTGCCATGGCGTGCGACCTTCTAATCTTTTTTTCTCTCCTTTTGTATCATTTTCCAATACTACCCCTTTCTTTTGTAAAAGTACACCAAACTCAATAACATCTTTTGAGTTCTAACAATTCTCTACGCATTTTATAGTTTTAGTTTTTAGTTATGTAGTAGTTCTTTCGATCCAAAAAAACAAGTATTAAAAATTCTAATTAGAGGTTTTTCTGATATAAGATTAGTACTAAAATTTTGTACTTTGAAGAATACACTTGAAATGTAAATTTTTAATGTATTCTTCTATTTTCAGATTAATTTTATGTGCTTTATAAATGTTATTTTTAATAATATGATCATTTATTAAATCTATGTATGTGTGGCTGAATTTTACTATGGGATATTAGTTATGTTGTTATGCATGTAAAATATTAACTTAGGTGAACATTCTTATAAAATAAATTGATTTTTATTTCTTCATTCAAAAATTTTACAATGCTTGTTATAGAAAAATATATTGATGATATATTTTTCATAATAAGTTTAAAACATGAAAGTTAGATTTATTATCTAGTTATATGGATCTGATTTAGAATAATATTCTATTTCAAAGAATTTTCACAAAGATTTACTATTAAAAAATATATTCACAACATATTTTTCGTAATAAATTTAAAATTTGAAAGTTAGTTCTCAGATATATCAATCTAAAATTTATCTTTGACACCTTGAATGAAAGTCTAAGTTATGTGCTCAACCTTAAACATTGATTTAGATGGTTTGCTATTTCCTTAAAAATAAATCACAATTTAATAATAACCAATTGGTAATCTTGACCTTAGGATATTAATTTGTTTTTATTAATAATGAATATGATCGCAACCTTAGTATATTTTCATATAAAAAATAAAAAATCAATAATATTAATTTACATCTTTGATAACCTAATTAATTTTATGCAAGCATGACTAACTAACTAATCTATTCCAAAATTCTCTATTGAATGATTAAATTTTTATTTGTTTACTATTTATTGAATGAACTCTATCTTTAAATTTATGTCATTAGAATATGATTTTCATACCCAAACAATTGTGAGAGTATGTTTAGGTTTATTTTTTCTTTTTAAAAATTTAGTTGAATTATTTAAAATCACGTAGTTTCTCTTTAGGTTGACCTTGGAAGTATACTTATCATTTCTTTTAAAATGATTTGTACACTTATGAGCTATTTATCAAATACAAAATTTGTGAATGCTCAACCTAACATGCACAATACAAAAATGAATCCCGTGTTGTGCATAAACATGCTCCCATAAAAAGTGTACCAAATTTTGTGCATGTGTGCATTACTAGTCATCGATAACACACATTGAATAGAGCAAGACAAATTCATCAATTAAAATAAACAAATTTCATTTTTTGCACACAGGATGCTAACATAAACACAAAGGATTAAAAGTCTTACATTTGTTAATCAAACCAATTAATAGCATATGGTCGGGATTATTAATTACTTTATCAAATTATGCCTAATGTCTAAGAAAATAACAAACCATTTAATTCAATGCTCTCAATTAAGTCACAAAATTTAAACTCTTATGGAAGATGATGGTTTTGAAACCTAATTCTCATATTTTAAATCTATTATGAAGAATAAATAGCTAATAAATTATTCATAAATAAATCTTGTAACAAATCTTGAATAAATAAATAATCTACATTTATTTAATATTAACAAAATTCACCAAAATAATCTATAAAAACATGAAAACAAAACTAAATTCCTATTGTAAGAATGAGCCATAATGCTTAAATTAAATTCCATGACCACTTGATCAAAATCAACATTCATTCAAGATATACGAAAAGATGAATATGAAAATACAATAACACAAATCAAATCTTGATACCAATAATGGATGGATGATATGTCTTGCTCCAAAATTAATATCTTAATCTTCAAAGTGATCTTGAATTTTCAGCATTCTTCTCTTCTTTCTTTGATCTGGTCTCCCTAATGTTGCTAGTTATTTCTTCTTATCTAATCTAAATTGTGTATAAAAATAAAAACTAATAACTACTATTATGGATGGAAAATTATGTAAAATAATCAGCTATATGAAACTTAAAACATAATAGGTTATTTAAAAGAAAAGTTGTGTATAGAGGGCTTTAGAGTGAAAATTCATCATCATGTGCTATAGCATAACATTTTTCCCATCGTGGCACAAAGTTCGATCACCTCGCATAATACAACCCAAATGGTCTTGTTTCATAATAGTATATTTCACTCGATAGCAGAAAAAGTTCAACATGCCTACTAATTCTTCCTAAGAAGTGTGCACAACAATACACTTAATTCTTCATTGTGACATGCTTTGTTTTTCTTTAATTTTTCCTTGTAGTCCTTAAAAATTGGTTAGCTATTGATGTAAAGCTTGCATTCCTTAGTCTTTTAAGCTCTTAGGGTGAAAAATAAGTTATCCAAGTGTTGTTCTTCATGTGTTGATAAGTTTATCTATTTTGAAGTTAAAAACACTTGAATACACCAAAATATACCCGTGATTTTGAATAGATGGATTTTCATAAATAATCATATAAAAATGCTATAATTAAACCTATTTATTCAAATTAAGCACAATGAAATCATAAAATATTAGTACCCTTCAAGCACTTATCACACTATCGTTGGCTCCCTACCACCTCTTGCAACTCCAATATTCACTTTGCATGCTCTCACCCTTCCACCCCCATCATTTACCTCAATGACTCCACTTAGTGAACTTATGTAACAAAGAAAAATTATGAATTAATTGATGGCAAGCACAGAGGTTGGAAATTTGTAACCGATAAAATCAATGGCTTAGATATATTAGCCCACATCTTCAAGTAGTAAGATACGCTCCACCACAAAAGCCTATGGTAACACTCCTTATGATAGTCCTATATTGGAATTGTAGGAGTATCCCCAATGTGAATACCTAAAGTATCCTATGTAATCTTTGAAAAAAGGAAGGGCCTAATTTTTTATGAATAGAAAAATCAATGATAGATCTAAGCTATTTGAAGGATCATTTTTGGAGAAACATTGGTACATTGCTACTAAATCCACATCGGTAAATAAAATTTGGCTTTTTTCTACTCCATCAATGACAGATGAAACTTTGGTTGGTCTACAATATCAACAATGTATATCGGTCTCTTGAACTGTAAATAACAATATTCATCTATCAAGGTTTTTTTACAGTAATGGAACCTACATTAGAAGAAGGGGTATTTGGGACTCCTTTATGTCTATATTAGACCTTTAGCCCTTTTAGTTAGTGATAGGAGATGTTAATGCTATTCTTAGATCTCATGAAACTATGGGCTCATCTCATAGTACTATTTCTATTGACAAGTTTGGTGTTATGATCTCTTTTTGTAATTTTTCCAAAATTGATACCAAAAAGGTTTATTATACTTGATTCAAAGGCGAAATATCCAATATAATGTCTCGTTTAGATCGTAGGTTATGCTCCAAGTCTTTTCTAGACTCTTGGCCAAAGTTTCTTGTTTTAGCCTTTCGAGACATCATTTCGATCATCACCTATTATTATTATCAGCTTCCATACTATGCTTTGAGGGCCCTATGCAGTTTTGGTTTTGTAGTATATGGATTAAGGATCCTAGTTTTATAGATTTAGTATGTGCTACATGGTTGATGCCAGTTCAGCCTTATCTAATGGGAGTGGTGATTGGTAAGCTTAAGGAACTTAAGTTGGCTATCAAGTTTTGGAATAAATAATTCTTTAATAACTTGGATAGCAATAATGAGGGATCCTTTACTACTCTCACTAAATTAAAAAAATAGTATGATAAAGATTCCTTCTCAGAGGAACTTCTTAAATTAGAATATGATATGCATGCTGATTTGGATAGATTACTACATCAGCAGAATATCTTCTTGAGAAAAGGTTAGGCAAAAGTTACAAAAGGATGGAAATAGAAATACTACATTATTCCACTTTCTAATTAGGCATTTAAAGGACCAAAAACCTTTAACTAATTTGGAAATAAATGGTGAAGTTACACAAGAACAAGATATAACTACATATATTTTAGGACACTAATGCATAAATTTTATATTCGTAAAGCTCACAAGTACATAAATTACTTAAAATAAGAGAAAATTATAATCTTAAGGTCCATCTCTCAAGAAATTGCAATATTTTTAAAAATTTATATTATTTTCTAATATAGATAAGAAAAATAACTCCTTAACACTCTAACAAATGTAGGATGATAAACTAGAATTATAAATTCTAAATTACTTTATATCTAAAGAAATGAAGTAATTGAAAGCAATTAAATTAAAGCAGATGAAAGAAAGGAAATAAATTAAACTATGGTTGAATCTAGAATGATGGATGAATATGAGATTTTAGTGAGCATAACACTTTATGGACATAACTAATTAAAAGATGTTTTTCAACCATCTAAAATGTTTTCTTCAATTATAAATCAAGGCTTGGCCCATCATGAACTTATGAATAAAGATTTGAAGATTATGAATAAGAAATAAATTTAAAACTTTCATTTATTTAAAACACAAAAATGTTCTTCCAATCATTGGAAGCATGGAATAAAATCCCATATTACAGATTTAGCCAACCATAGTTAAATTAACAAAAGTCAATTCCACTATGAAAGACATCAGATTACAGAAATAAATAAAATATATAACAATTAAAGTTACACTTTTTGTTAAGGATGATTCAAGACCTTTGAATAAGTTGTCACTAGCTTCTCCAAATCCTTGTATCTTCTTCATAATAGGGAGGTTCTCTTTTTGTATCTATACATGATGGTGGAATTCTTGACCTAAATTCTATCTAAAAACTATATGGACACCTATTGTGTAATAATAAAAACTAATTAACCTAGAAAACATTATAGTTATTGGAAAAGAGATCATAGTAAGAAAATTATGATGTGTGTCATGACATGAGGTTGAAACACTTATGCATAATTCAACCTAAGAGAGCCACACCATGGCACACATTATTTCTCATCATGGCATGCAAAGTTCAACACACCTAGCAAGTTTTCACGAGAGGTGTCCACCACGGCACACTAATTCTTCACTATGGCATTCGTCATTTATCTTTTACAAATTGGTTAGTTCTTAATATAAGGCTTACACGCCTTACTTGTTTTAGCTCCTAGGGTGCTATTTTAGTGCTTCAAATGTTGTGTCTTTATGTGTTGATTTGAAGCTAAAAATATCAAAAATATAACAAAGCACACCCATGATTTTGAACAGATTAATTTACGTATATAATCAAATGAAATACTAAATTCAAACCTATTTTTTCAATTAAGCATTATAAAATCTAGGAATAAGAGTTCTTTTCATGCACTTATCAAATACTATAAGAAACTTTTCTCTACCTAGATTTATAACCTTGAGCTTGGCTTTAATTGAGTCAATAGTGCTATTCTTGGTTATTGCTATATATAGTGGCAATTTATGATGTATATGATGACATCACTAGAGGAGATTCATGCTACGATTTTTGACATGGACACCTTGAGTATTCCTAGGATAGAAGATTTTATGAATAAATTCTTCCAACAGTGTTAGGACATCATTGGTACAGACATAATACATGAAATTTAGGATTATTTTAAGATAGGTCATATGTATCTAGTTCTAAATTCAAATTTCCTTACCCTTATCCCTAAAAGCCCTTAGGTAACTAATATTAATTAGAATAGGCCAATTTCCTTATGGAACTTTCTTTTCAAATTAATTACAAAGATAAACAAAGGATGACTTAGAGGCATCTTTCCCTTGTATTTTATCTCAAAATCAGTTTAGGCTCATCTCGAGTCATAACATTGGGGATGGTATTCCTATTGCTTATAAGAGCTTTAATGTAATACAGCTTCCTATTCAAGAGGGTACTGTAGCCCTCAAAATTGATATTCATAAAGATATTTACACCATACGTTGGGACCTTATCTTAAGGGTGATATAGTGTTTTGGTTTTGACGAGAATTCTCTAGGTTGGATCAGAGATCTCTTTACCTCAACAAGAATCTCAATCCTGGTTAGTAGATCATCCATAGGATATTTTTTATGCTTTATAGACATCCGACTTAGGGACCCTCTATCCCCTCTCTTATTTTGTATTATAGAAGACTTTTTGAGAAGTTACCTTGGGTCCTTGGTTGATAATAAGCATTTTTGGTAGATTTCTGCTCTTAGAAGCATTATGGCTCTGACCTATATTTTATATGATGATGATATTCTTATCTTCAATCATTCTTGCTTATCAAACCTCTATTTTTATCTAAGAATTTTCATTTATATGGAAATCTTTCAAGACAAATGGTAATCTTTGAAAAATCCTTCATTTACTTTTATAAGTGTATGCCTCTCAGTAATATTTCATCATTCTAACCTATTGTTAGGAAGTAATGCATCCCTATCCTATTTGGGTGTCACCTTATTTCAAAGGGATCCAAATAATATCAAGGCCTGATAGATAAAATTCTTGTAAAAATAGAAGCATGATAGAGACACACCTATTATTTAACATACAGTAAATGTTTGATTGCTCCAGTTATTTAGAGCATGTTTCTACATTTTTTTATAGATATATAAATGGATGAAAACACTTCTAGAAGATCTCACAAAAATCATCCACAATATCATTAGGTCAGGGAAATGGATATGAATAAATTGATTCAAGTTACTTGGAAAGATTGTTATCACCCCCTCGAGGATGGGGATCTTAGTTTGCAAGATCTTGGTCTTTTAAATAAGGGCTTGTTAAGAAATATTTTCTACTGGATTATCATAGGGAACTCTAGCATGATGCACTACTTATATAGTTTGTCTACAGATAGAGGAGAAGCTCCATGGAGTTATTATGTTTGCTCTTCAATACAACCCTATTTATGGCATCAATACTTGATTCTTTTGGACAAGTCTAGGTGGTTGGTTGATAGGAATTTCTCAGTATGATTTTGGATCAATAATTGGCTTAACACTCCACTTTTCAAAAGGCTAAATATCCCTTCAATGGATCGACCGTTATAGTCATTAGTAGGTGACTATTTACAAGAAGATGGATGGCATCTACCCCAAGTTTTTGAGGACTCGTAACCTGATATTGTCATAAAGGTCTGCTTAATCATTTTTAGGAAAGGTACGAATACCAAGATATAGATGGGTTTGTTCAAAAGAGGAATCACAACCAGTGAGCCCTATGACTCCTTACGTGCGATCAGTGAATATAAGAGTTCGGGCAAGGCAATATGGGCCCCTCTCAGTTTTTTTATTCTAGTGTGCTATTTAAATCAAGCTTTCCCCTAATTCTCAAGCAAAGATGAAAGGCCATTCCTTCCCTTCTCGATGTTCCTTATGTGAGTTAACTAGTAGACTATTCCTTACCTTTTTATGAGTTTTAAATTTTTGGTACACTTTGGAATTTATTATGCTCCTTTTTTTGGCAAACAATGTCATACAAATCCTTCCATTCTAGATTTATGGACATACATAGTGTCACTTGACCTTGGGTCATAGGTCAATAATGTATGGAAAGTAGATATAATTTCAGTCATCTGGAAAATATAGATAGTGATGAGTGCTTAAAAGTACTAAATATAACGTCATTTTATGCATGTTATATGATTAAATAAATTTGTGTTAGCTTAGTTTTACTATCTTTTAAAGTAAATTAATCTTTTTGGAATCACGAGCATGTTTTGTTGTTTTTTAGGTATTTTAGCTTCATAATGATTTGATTGATCAAACATTCCAAGAATATATCTGAAAGCACTTCGTTACAACATTGATGCTTAAAAAGAATAACATATGTAAAGCATTACATATGTTCCAAATCATAAAAAAGGGCATATAAGAAAATAAGGGTTCCAAGTTGATAAGAAGGATATGGGTAGTGTACGTGGAAATTGTTAATGCCGTGACGCGAGGCTAACAAACTAAATATCATGCGTTCCATAATTGATGTGAGCCACAGTGTGAAAATGTTGTGTGCCACAACACGTGTAATGGATCATGTTCTAACCAATTATAGCTTGTATCATGTCACAACATGGAAAGAATTTTACAAGGTTGCCAGTCTTATGATCTACCATTTTCTCCTTTTTTTATACCTATAAATTGGATCCCAATTGCATTGTATTCTATATTCTATCCCTTTCATCCATTTCTCTCATTCTCAACTTCTCTCTAAGCTTTTTAGCTTTTCTTTTCTTACTTTAAAGTTCTCTCAATTAATAGTTGAACATAGCTATAGTTTTATGTCATAATTTAGTCTAAATTCAATAAACAATAATTGATAGTTTTGTTTGGATGTATAATTTAAATGTAGTCTTCTTTTTCAGATTAATTTATCTATTATTCTAAATGTTATATTTAAAATATTGGTCATATTATTAAATTAAGTATGTTTGATTGAACTTATTATGAGATATTGGTAAAGTTATTATGCTTGTAAAATATTAAAATAGGTACATATTTTTAAGTAAAGTATTATTTTTTATTCAAGAATTCTACAAAATTTATTATAGAAAATATAGTGATATCAGAAATTTCATAATAAGGCTTAAAATATAAAAGTTAGATTTAAGATTTGTTTATGTGAATCTAATTTAGAATATTATTTTTTTATCTTTGATTTGGTTCATACATATACTTGAGTAAACACTATTTTAAAGATTTTTATAAGAATTACTATTAAAAAAATATTGACGACATATTTTTTTATAGTAATCTTAAAATTTGAAAATTAGTTCTAGTTATTAGAAGTCTTAAATTTAACTTTGATACCTTGAATGAAGTTTAAATCATTAGACCCGATCAAAGACGATAATTAAACAGTTTTTTAATTTCTTAAAAAAATATACTTTAATTGAAATTAAATAACCTAATTAAGATATTTTAATGTACCTCTAAGACTTATAAACTACAACTTTCAGTAAAAAAAAAAGTTAAAAAAATATTATTACTACTTACATTCTCTATCTCATATATTAATAATATGAAACTTGCCCTAATAGCTTCCTAAGTAATTATATAGTACAGTCATGTATAAAGTAAACTTCATTTTATTTTTAAAAGAAAATCTTACGTGAAATTGGGCAATGGTCCCTTGCAAAGCAAACTTTAGCTATTTAAAGAATTATAATTAAATCATTATTATTAAAATAATTGTAAAAAAATTTAAAATTTTTAAATGAATTACTTTTATATAAATATTAACTTACATATAATATAAAATTATGTATATTATCTTTAATTTCATAAAATTAAATTTTTTTATACATCGATATCTCACAATATAATCATACTAATATTTTTATAATTTTAAAAATATAGAAATTTTAGATAATAAGAAAAAAAAAATTAAAAAATATATCAAACTTTTTTTACATTTTATATAAAATATATTTTATAAACAACGTTTTCATATTTGTAAATACATTTATGAAATTTGTGCGTACATTTATGAAACACAATAAGTACATTAAATAATTGGTGGAACTATTACCGCAATCAGTTTTTTCAATCTGACTATTCATTTAATGCTAATTTTAATAAAATTATAATGTTACTTTAGGTTGAAATAAGTTATTTTCTATATATTTCATTCAGAGGAATGTTAATTTTACTAAATTATAATTAAATGAATTATGGCAGAAAAATTTCACATGATTTAAGTTTATGATCGACCTAAATAATAATTTTATTTAAAATTTGACTTATGCACATGTAAGATTATTTTTATTGAAATATAAATAATTCTTATATTAAAAATAACAAGATATATCATAATTATATGCACTTATATAATATAAGTTTTTTATAATAATAAAATGAATTGTGCCGCTAAAATATCATTAAAGAAATTATAAAATTAATAAAATACTTGTAATTATTATAAGTAATAATGTATTATTCTCAACTTTTTATTATTGTTGTATTCTATTAAAAATGTAAATTCGTGCGGACTCATAAATTATCAACTCTAATTTAAACTAAAAAAAATTTGAGTTCGTCCAAACTAACACAAATTAGCCTATATTTTTATTTTTATTTAATAATCGATCTTTTTTAACTTATTTAACCCAATATTAATTTAAAATATTGTAAATTTTTTATAATTTTTAATCTAATTAGAATAATAAAAGTTCTGAACCAATTTTAATGCATTCTAACAAAATTAAACATACAAATAACAATTTTGTTATATATTTTTACAAAATTAAAAAATAAAAAGTTTCAAATTATCAATATGTTATAAAACAACTCAACAACTACCTAAAACTAAAGTAAATGAATATTTTACACTTAAATTTCATATAATTTTGATTAGTGATAACATAATATATTTACAAAAATACTTATGAAGAATAAAATTATAAGTTAATTTGACATACCTATGAACAAATCAATAAACTTGTCATAAGTATTTTATATAAAATAATTCATGAATTCAAAAGAAATTATAAAATATTTTATTTTTAAATGAAATTCATAAATACTTACATAATTAATCACGATTTTTATTGATAAAAAAACTATATATTATTGTTTAATAAGTGAATAATAAATATACGAGGATTAAAAAAGTTACAATAAAAATAGTAAGAGAAATGTTTTTTCATAACATGAATTACAAACTCAACATATTAAAAAATAACAATAATATAAAATTAATTATAATTATTTTTTATTTTTCGTATTGTTGGACTGGCCCTAACATAATCCTAATCTAGTCCTAATTTTTTCATGTTATTTGGATTTACCCAAATTAACTAAAATTTAATTTAATTCATATTTAATTCGTATTCAATTTAAAAAATCATATTGCAATACCAATTTACACTCCTAATAATATATCTGAAAGCATTGGATTTTAAAAAACAAATCTACATTGGACTACTCTAATCTTATGGAATAATATAAAAAAATACCATTGAGTTTTAAGGTATCTTCAAAAATACTCCTAAGGTTTAAAAAAAATTAAAAATATACCCCCCAAATATAACATAAGTTATATCTAACGAAAGTAAATAATAACATTCCTAAAAATAGAAGAAGAAATAATAAATCAAGGAATAGTAGAATTAGAAATATAAGATATTTCAAGATGTTTTTCAAAGGAAATGATAATAAGTAAAAAAGAAATTTAAAGAAATTCAAAAAGAAAAATTAAATCTTAAAGAAAGAGATATATTTAAAGACCCATCATTTTTATCTTTAAGGAAATTATTCCAAAGAAAAAACATAACTTATTATAGAATAAGTAATAAATAAATGGGCAATAATATTATAGAAATGCAAAAGAAATGTATAATATACAATTAATTGACAAAAAAATTATATTGAATAAACTATTAAAAATTCTCCAAGAGGATAAAGAAAAAATTGGATACATTCATTTAGGAGGAATCCAAATATTAATACAAGCTCATTTCAATGAAGGAATAGATACACTCATAAAAATAACATTACTAAATAATAGAATAATAAATAGGAAAGATACTCTACTAGGAATAATTCATGGTAATTTAGGATACCAAAAACTAAAATTTACAGCATACTCAAGTTTGCTATTAATATCCATGATAAAAACCAAAACCAAGTATTAAGTTTAGCTTATGAATTTAAAAGAGGATATTTAATGAAATAAGAAAATCATCCATTTTCAATACATTACCTAATTGGATATTCATCGACAAATAGTCATAATAATTCTTTCTATGGACAAAATAAATTTATAGAAATAGATAAAATCTTTCAAGAACTTAGATAGATAATAAAACCATAAATACTAACAGACTTCGAAATACCGGAGGAATGACACTTAGATATCAAGGAAAAACCCCTAATAACAGGAAGAAAAAGTAATGTGGTTAAAAATAATAATATACCAAGGTTTACTTTTATAGATCATGAAGAAGAAACTTCTAACAAATAAGAAGTTAAAAAAGTAAAAGATGAAGTTTAAATAATAAAAGCATTAGTTCATGATGTAATATTAGGAAGACAATAATATTTAAAGACAAATTAAAATATATATAGTTAGAAATAGATGGAAGCCTAGTAAGAGTAGCAAAAAATCAAGCAGTATTAATAAAAGAATTGAGACTCTTAACAGAAGAAATGGATTTAGTTCAAGAATCAAAAACGAAATACCTACAAGGTATAATAGAAACATAAAAAGAATTATTAAAAGAAATAAAAGAATATGATTATAATAAATTTCAACAAGAAATACACATAGAACTTACAAAATTAAGAAAAGATGTCTATAACATACATAGAAACAATGATATTATAGGTCATAAATATAATCCCTTAGAAGGACTAAAAGTAGAACCACTTAAGAGATTAGATGCACTAATTCCTAAAAATGAGAGAAGAAAAAATGAAGAAAAATATAATGAAAAACGTATAATTTCAATTTAATGAAATATAGAAAAGAATTAGAAAAACAATTCATGAACCTCGAAAATAGAGATATAGGAAAATTAGTTAGTTTGTCCATACTAACTAATGAAAAATTAAAAGAATAGTCTAATGAGAAACTTTGTACAAACAACAAGGAAAATAATATGACAATAATTAGTAAGATTGATACTGAACCAAAAATTATGACCCCAAAAAGTGATATGAAACAATTTCATTATCGGTTTCTTACTAAGAAGGAACATCTGACCCACATAGGGAAAAAATAAATAGGCACAGGCTAGGAGAGCCTAACACTATTGATAGAAGAATACAACCACCAAAAATGGGAGAAGGGGTTGCATTGAGGAACTAGAGGTAGTGTCCCACCATAATTAAGCTCCATGATAATTATAAGTCTGATCTTTTAGATCTAGATTGTATAAGAGATAGAAAAAAAGTCTTGGATGAATGGGCTAGTGGTATGAATGTACTTATACAAACCTCTCAAACTATACAAACAAACCATTCAATTTGTAGGGTATTAGTAGCTCATAAAATGTCAAAAAATGTTAAAGTTAGGTTTTCAAAATTAATAGACCAACAACATTTATTAATGCAAGGGAATGCTTCCATAAGAAGAGAATATTTACATATAGTAATAAATTAAAAATACAATGAATTTATTGGAGAAGATAAATGAAGAATTATTACTAAATCCAGTGAAAATGAAATAAATGAAGCCAAATGGCATCTAACAAATATGGAAATCTATAACATGTATTACATAGATTATTTTATTTGTGAATATGAAATATATTACCATAAATTGCACCCCTCTATGCAAAAAAACTTAAGGAAATGTTTTCCCAAAAATTACCTGGAATATTACATAAGACCTTAACAGAAAGTTGAAATCAAAGAAATAGGAAAACTATACCAGACACCCTAGGAGGAAAAATAAGAAGCCTTAAAAGCTGAATAATTATTAAATTCCAAGAAAGAAAGGAATATAAATAAGAGAAAATGATAAATCTGTTGTGATACAAGAGATTTTAAAATACTAGGAAAATATAGATGTAATATAAAACCCTACAAACAAAAATACAAAACATATACAAAAATACAAGAGATTTAAAAAATATAAATTCAAAAACAAGATTTTCAAAAATATAAAAGAAGATTTAATAGAAAAACCTATAGGAAAAGATATTTTAGAAGAAAGAGGTATAAACCTCCTAAAAACAAGAATTATTGCCCATTAGGAAAGAAAAATGTAGATGTTGGATCTATAATGAAGAAGGATATTATGCCAACGAATGCTCAAGCAGGATTTAACATAGGAAAGAGTTTAAAAAGGAATTTACACATAAAACAAAAAACTTAGAAGAAGATTTTAAGATGAAATTGGAACCAATCGAGGAATCAGTTATAGATGATACTTACAATATTTACCTATTAGAGGAAACTAAGGAGGAAATAACTGCCTCAGAATATAAACACTCAAAATATGGGTACAATTCATCAAAAGATGAATGATTTGTATAATATTACAAGTTCAAATAGTATCTAAAAAAATATAGGACCTAAATTTAAAGGTTATGCCAGCTATTATTTATATGCATATATAGATACACGAGCCAATATATGGGTAGCAAGTAAATATGTGTTTCTAAAAGAATACTAGAAATAGGCACCAAAAGATTTAATTGTAAGAATGGCTAATAATACTATAATAAATCTTAATAAGGTTTTAAAAGCTACAAATATAATGATAGAAGGAGAAAATTTTCATATTTCTACCATATATCAACAGGAAATAGCAGTAGATTTATTAATAGTAAATAATTTCCTAAACTTATATCAACCTTTTACATAATATTTAGACAAAATAATTCTAACAACATTAGATGGTAATACTATATATGTATCAAAAATAAGAAAAACTTTGACTTTATCAAACCCAACATTTATGCAACAACATAAAAAGCAAAAATGTGGTGAGATAAAGCAGCAAAAATCTTATTTAGAAAATATTTCATTAAATATAGAAGATAAACAAAACTCTTTTTTTAATGAAATACATGAAGATAAAACCCTAGCAAGTATCAGAAACTCAGAAAATCTATTGGATCCAAAAATCAATAAATCTAAGACAATTGTCAACATAAAATTAAGAGATCCTAACAAAGTTATTAGAGTAAAACCAATGGTTTATACTTTAGAAGATAGAATTGAATTTGAAAAATAAATTCAAGAATTTTTGGAACTAAAAGTCATAATACCATGTAATTCACCTCACTCTAGTTCAACATTCTTAGTCAAAAAAGAAGCTGAAAAAAGAAGAAGAAAAAACAGAATGGTAATAAACTTCAAATAATTGAATAAAGAAACCATTGATAATGGATACTTTATTCCAAAGAAAGAAGAATTATTATCATTAACAAAATGAAAGAAATACTTCTGAAGCTTTGATTGCAAAAGTGGATTTTGGCAAATAAGATTGGATAAAAAAACTCAAAAATTAAAGGCATTTAGGTGCCCCCAAGGAAAATTACAATGAATTTTTGTACCATTTAGATTAAATCAAGCTTAAGGTATCTTTCAAAGATATATGGATAACATCTTTAAAAAATTACAAAATAGTTATTGTGTCTATATAGATGATATTTTAGTTTTCAATAATGAATTAAATAAACATTATTTATATATTATTAATATTCTACAAGAATGTAGGAAAGAAGGTATAAGAAAACATAATCTAGAAAACATAATCTACAACACCATATATTAAATAACATATAAGGTTTTCCTATTGAATTAAAAGATAAAAACTAATTTCAAATATTTCTAGAATGTCTGACATATGCTGAAGCATATATCAAGAAACTTGCAGAAATGAGAAAACATTTAAAAGAAAAATTGAAAAAAGACTATATCTAGAAATAGACAAAACAAGATACTCTGTATACGAAGAAAGTAAAAAGCAAAGGTAAATTTTTTTTACTAACTTTATACCATTCAAGGCTAAATGATAAAATGGTAATTGAAATAGATATTTGACAAGAATATTTGGGAGTAGTTTTGAAAGCAAAAGTATATGAAAAAGATGAATATCTTTGTAGATATACATCAGGATCTTTTCAAGGTCTAAGAAATTTATAATATATGTCATAAGTTCCATATTCATTATTAGAACTGATAACAAGAAATTTTGGTTATTTCTTAAGAAATAATATTGTAGGTGATTAGAAACAAGGAAAATTAGTCAGATAGCAACAGTGGTTCAACCACTATAATTTTGATGTCGAACATTTCCCAGGAAATAAGAATAGCTTAGTAGATACTCTTACTAGAGAACAAGCACCACTACCTATTTTTATGCTTTAAGGAATGGAACATCTTGATATGAAGATCAAGATAAAGGAAAAGGAGATAAAAATCCTACAAGAACAACACAAGTTATATTACCTCGAGAAGTCTCTTATGGAGACAAGAAAAATATAGGAAGGACTTGATTGTACAAAATAACTCTTAGAGTCGAAAAACTCAAAAGAGGAATCTTCATCAAAAATTCAATCTAATGAAGATAAAACTTCTAAAGGAAAAATTCAAGATATAAAGGAAGAATCTAATAGTTCAAAAGAGAGAAACATCTCTAAAAAAGAAAGCTCAATTGGTCTAATTAAGTAGAAAATGAGGAACGGGAAAAGACTTATGTGGTATATAATGCCCTAAAACTAGAAATTTATAACAACTGGGCAAAAGCTAGTAAATCTATTGTAGGATTTAGTGAAGTAATTCATAGAGCCTTCAATAATAAAATAGAGACTGAAGGTAGTTATTCTAATTACAATGTACCAAAACTAATAAATCTAGAGGAGATAGTAAGAAATTACTCTACAGCACTACAACAACAACCAATAGCACCAAGCAAGTTGATAACTCTAGAAAAATTATTAAGACCTCCAGTTCTATTTAGAGAAGCATCTCTCCTATAGACATCAAAGACAATAAGGCATTCACTGCTATTCAGGGAAACATCCCCCAGAAATTCATTAGTCATTGAGGATGAAAAGGACCAATATGGAATAATCCAGTTGAATCTGGCACCAACTACTTGACATTTACTACAACTAATGATGGACAATCTAGTAAGTTTGACATTGATTGAGATAAATTTAAAATTACTAGTATTGATAAAGTGTCCATAGATTATGTAAGATGCAAAAGTAAAGTATCTAAACTAAATGAAAACTTAATTCCATTGAAACAAATTCCTCAATTATAAAAAAAAATTGAACAGTTTGAATGTGCTATATTTTGAATTCAAGTCTTGCAAATGTTAAACAAGAATCTTACGTAAGAACATGAAAATCAAAGGAAGTAATAAGGATATTAAAAATTTGAGCTAAAAGATTGAACAAAGTTTTGGATTATGGAAAGCCACCTGAAGAAATGAAAATGCTAGGATATGTAGACGAGCACATTACAACATCTTTATCAAAATCAACTGAACTTGTAAAACCTTCAAACATGTCTTTCTCATATGATATGCATGACATTGGTTATAAGAATGAGAGCTCCACTTATTCAACATCAAAAACCACATCTATATGGCCTTCTAACCCTACTCCTTATGTTACCCATTATACATAAATAACAGTTACATCTATGATTGAAAAATCTATTAAGTTTGTGCATGTTTGTCATGATTGTTGTAGGAAAGGTCATATTACGTCCAAGTGTAGATTTTTGATGAATGTTCCTAAATTTAATAATAATTTCCATGCTTCACATAGTAGGACTCATAACCATCATCCATCTATGCATGTTGCATCGTATTCTAGGATGAATGAAAATTATAATATGTTCAAAAATTCTACTAAAAATCATGAAGTTATTGGTTCAAACAGACATGTAAAATTCAACCCTCATAATTCTAGGACTAATTACCATCATCCTATCATGCATATTGAATTGTCATTTAGGATAAATGGAAAATATAAAGGTAAGTGGAAGAATATTCCTATGACAACTAGGACAGTTGATTTCCAACCCAAAGATATTGAGTAACCAAAATTCAAGAAAGTTTGCATTAAGAAATATTGTCTCTTTTTGATCTCGTGACTGTTATTTTTTATTCACCTAGATACTTTTGTTTGAATGCTTAATTGAACTTAGGTAAGGATCTTTAGTTTGTTTTTTTTATTGATGTTTCTTTAGTTTTTTTTAAATATAAATAAAATAATAAATTAGAGAAGTAGACAAGCTATATCATTGATATGATCATTACATACTCCATTCATATTTATTTTTTGACTATGCATTGTGCAAATGGATATTGTGACTTGTGCATTTACATATTTCTCACATCTGGTGATCGATGTTAGCATGAACCTACTCACACACTCACTAAACACATAAATATTCCATGCTAGAACTTTATGATTGATTTTAGGAGATTTTAGGGAATGAGCTAACCTTGATTGCCAAGTTATTTTTGAGATCTATCTTTTACTTTCTAAAATGTTGATATAGAAAGACACCTAGTTTTAAGAGGGATACCTACTATGATATGTGAAAGCTACCATAGTGAGCGAAGAGAGCTACCTCCCAACTAGTGTGAAAGTCATTATGCTAGGTATATTGACTCGTGCGTATTTCCTTTGCAAAAGAAAAATATTGTGTAAAGGAAATAGTTGCAAAAAATACAAAACCTTTTGAATACATAAAAAGAAAGAGTCATAATTGGTTATACAAAAGGAAAATAAGTAACTAATTCTTCATAAAAAAATTAATACAATAGGGGAATACATAAAAATATATTAAAGTTCTTTCTTGGTAAGTAAATTTTATTTTGTGCAAGTATGAATTCAACATCAAATTTTTTATTATAGGTGATACTCCTTCTATTAAATCTTTTATAACTAATTATAAATGAACAAATTGTCTATATGTCACCATATGTGTTACTATGTTTGTGTGTCTTGCCTACGATGTTTATGTTGGAAATGGATAGTCACACATTGAACAAAATTAATTTCATCATTTGTATGTATTGTTATAATCAAGTTAAGCTAAGTCTACTACCTTCAATTCAATATATATATATATATATATATATATATATAATTTTACTTTATTCTAGTTTATTTATAGGAATCATAGAACTTAAGGGGAGTTTATTCATTTTTGAGAAATATTACTTTTAGCTCTCTATTTTGATTGTTCTAAGCTTTTCAGAATGTATAATCCTATTTTTAGTCATTAAATACACTACTTGCTTGCTTAACCTATTATCATTGATTCATGATTATATTGTTTAATTCATATAAAAAAAAGAGGGAGAAAAATTGAAACATTAATTGAAAGTCTACAAAAATGGGAGAATTAACTTAAGGGAGAATTACTTTGAAAATATATTTTGGAGATACTACACATATAAGGAGTTCTATTTTTAATTTTTATCTTCTGATTACTCACTCTTATAAATATTTTTTATTTTCCTATTTTTATATATACTAAACTAATGAACAATGGGTGTTTCAGAACAAGTTGTTTGATTTTTTATGTTTTTGTTTTCAATATAAACATGAGCTTTCGAGATTCAAGTGAAGATGGTTCCACCAGATCATAGGATAATACCACTATGTAAAAATTTAATTTTCCTACAAGTGTTATGTAGTAAAAGAGATGTTTTGTCACACGAATATGCCAAAGGGAGATAATGTTAGGTTTATGCTAGTACTAGTAATATTCGTAAAACAAAAAATATAGTTTTATTTTAGTTTTTAAGTGTGTCTTAGAAGAATATTTGAAGCTAAAGAAGTTATTGAGCCTCAGTGGTCACATATCACATATGTTTTTGTTCTTGTGCATGTTAGATTACATATTAGACATAATAGGTACAATGTGATATGAGGCCACTCGATCGATCGAGGACTAGATCGAACGAGTTTAATCACTAGATCGATCCACCTTTTTTTAATATTAATTAAATTATCACTAGATTGATAGAGAGGATGTTCAATCAATCGACCTATGTACTCGGTCAATTAAGCACTTAGTTAGATTGATCAAGCCATCAAATATTTAAATTTAATATATATTTATATTACGAGTTAGATTAGTTTTTTACAGTATCATCCTTATTTCTAAAAAGTGTTTTAACTAATTTAATGGACAATATAGTAATTCCACTTTGACCTAATGTGCTTTAAAATATTGTATAAATACAAATCTAAGTATACAATTGAAACTAGCCATACAAGAGATATTGTGCTTATTCACTTCATTTTTTTATTCTCTCTTGTTTTGTTGAAAGATTTTAAGTGGGTTTTTTCATTAAGTTAATTTATCAAAAATTTGTGATTGTTTTTTATAGATTAACAAGCCTACAATAATAATTTTGTTATTTTGCTTTTAACTGATTATTCTAGAGTTGCTAGTTGTTAATGATTTATCTAATATATTATTTATATCAACTAGTTAGGGTTGTTCATTATTGAATCTACTCTAGGACAAATACTTACATTTTTGTTTATGTGCTAACTTTTTAGGTGACAGTAGTGCTAACTTGATTAACTCATGGGACTCGAGTTTGTCGAAATTCTAGTTTGAATTCGGATGCCTATCATATAGAGACTATGATGAAAGCAACAACTTATAAGCAGGTTACTTAGAGGCATTACCTGGGTGAATAGTTTAAGTCCTAGCCTTGTAACTTGATATTTATTTTTCATAATGGATAGTTAGGTGGACTGGTGGTTTTTCTTCTAAGGTCTATAACTAAATGGATTTTCACTATCATTTTATCTCTTGTTGCTAACTAAATCAATAAAAAATTCATCAAGACTATTTGTATTAAATTTATTTAGTAGAAATTGAGAAAAACTTTTCTCATTGTCTGAATCAAAGTCAGACGTACTAGAGTGTCCACCAATATTTATAGTAAATGATAGGTAATTAGTGTCATAATTTTCTAAGTTATTAGGATTGTTGTTGTCACTTTTTGAATCGCTAAGGGTAGCATTGAAAACCCTTTCAATACTCTTCTTTTTATTAGCATACTCAACTGCAAAGTGACCAATCCTATTGCATTCAAAACATTTAGGTCTAAAGAGTTTAGATTTTCTACCTTTCAAACTCGTACATTTGAGTTTTCTTGGATTCTGATCCATAACAAAGTCATAAGTAGACACTAAGTTTATCTAGTAACCCGCTCTAATACCAATCGAAATTTTTTTAGTTACAGATCTAATTAGCTATATGGGTGTGATGAGTGCTTAAAAAGCACTAAAATTACCATGATTTAATGTACTTTAATGGATTAAATAGATTTATATTTCTATGATTTTATCATATTTTTATATAAATTTGTCATTTTGAAATCACGAGTATTTTTATTATTTTTTAGGTATTTTGTTCAAAAATAAAGTAAAGACTCAAAGAAAAATACTGGAGTAAATAATACATCACAAATATGTCGAGAAAAAATGAGAAAAATGAAAAAATGAAAAAATTGGACAAAATGGGTCAAAACTATCAAAAATATCAAAAATGCTAAGCCAGCACACGCCCGTGCCTTTCCCGTTCAAATGTCATTCTGAGTCTCGCGCACGCCAATGCTCGTCTACCGTAAATCTCATCTCCACATGCATACCAACCTATCCAAAACACGTCCAATACCTATTTTCAAGATATTATTTTCACTTTTTTAGCCTTTTCTCACCAATAAAATGACCACTTCCCCCATTATAAAAATCATTCCTCAAAAGCTTTTTTCTTTCTCTCTCTAGAAAGCTTTCTTATTTTTTTGTTTTTTTTTTGTTTTAAAGTTCTTTTCTTTTTGAAAAGAATTAGCTATACTCTTGTAGATTTCTAGTTTTTGATTTAATAAACGGAAATGTAAATCTGTTTTCCGTTTGAAGGTTTTCTATAAATGAAATTAGCATCAAAGTTCTGTAAACATTCTCTATGATTAAATTTAACATAACTTATTGTTTGTAAATATGATATAATGATAACGTTGTTATGCTTGCGAAATATTAAATAGATAAAAAATTTCTATAAAATAAATTGAGTTTTTTTTATTCAAGATTTTATATTAAGAATGTTAAAGAGAAATATATTATTTTTCATTACAAACTTAAATCAAAAAATTAGATTCTAAGGTTTAATTATCTGATATGATTTAAAGTAGTACTATTTTATTTATTGGTATAATCGTCTAATAGTTAGAGTAAAGCTTTATTTCAAAAAAAAATTATAAGAACTATTATTCGAAAATGTACTAACAATATATTTTTGATAATAGTTTTAAAAATTGAAAGTTAGTGCTCGAATAATTAAATTCTTAGGTTTAGTTTAGACACCTTGAATAAAGTCTAATTAACTGACTTAGCCTAAAGTTATAGTTAGATGGTTTGCAATTTTCTTAGAAATAAAACTAAAATTTAATACTTAATGAATTAATAGGCCCTGCCTAAGGACACTTTCATACCAAAAAGAAAAAAATCAATAAATATCAATTTATAACTTTAATAATCAAAATAATATGAGTAAGCATAAATTACTTAATTATTATATCCACAAATAATCCACCGTTATGAATGATAAAAATTTGCATTATTGTTTATTGAATCCATATCTATGTTTATATTTTATGTTATTAGATTTGGAAATGCAAATCAAAATATTGTGACAAGATGTTTAGGTTTTAATTTAATTTTTAAGAGTTTGAATAATAAATTAAAAACCACGTATATTTCTTCTTTAGATCAACCTTAGGAGTATACTTGCCATTTTCTATAAAATGATTCACACTTATGAGATTTTTACAAATATAAAATCAAAGTATCTGCAAGATCAGCATTGCTAACCCGATACAAGTTTTGTCTCGTCAAGTTTTTGGCGTCATTGCCGATGAGTGAATAGCATTTTAAAATTATTTATCAAATTTTTTAAAACTTTTTATGTTGTAAATAATTGTGATATTTTTATTTAAAAATTTAAAAAAATCTAATTAAACATTAAAATTTAAAAAAATAAATAAAAATCAAGAGTTACTGTTTCAAATACTGCTCTATGAAAAATAAATCAAAATTTTAAAATTTAAATTTAAAATTTAAAAAAATCTATTGTTATTGTTTTGTAAATAGTAAAACAAAAATTCAAAATTTAAGAATGCTTTTCTCCACCATTTTTTTCTGGGAGTACTCTTAGTTAATACTGATTATGTTATGTAATTTAGAGATTAACTTAACTGTTGTACATATTGTATGATATAACATGTATAAAAATGTGTTTGTATTATATTATGTAAAATTTAATCATTTATATTTATTTATATAAAAATATGTTTATATTATATATTAAATAGAGTGTATTATAAAAATTTATTCTGTATAATTTAATCATGTATATTTATTTGTAAAAAACATGTGTTTATATTATATGATAGATAAAGTGTATTATAAATATTTATAATTACATGTATCAAAATTTTTATAAAAGTTGTTTGTATTATATATATTGTAAAATCTGTATAATTATTTTATTTTTTTCTTTATTTTACTAACTTTTTTATTTTTATTTTATTTGTTTATTATTTACTTTTGTTTGATTCTTTTACATAATTTTTATTTTTATTGTTTAGTATTTATTTTAATACTTAGTGTTAGATTAGTTTAAAAAAAAACAAAATATAATTCTGAAGCTATTTCTAAAATTTTAAAGTTTTTAATCATATTCTGTGATAAAATAAGGTAGTTGTTTTGTTAGATCTAGGTACAAATGTGTTTTGATACCTTAGTTATTTGACTTGCAATTAGAAGTTGGTTATTTAAAACTGACAATCGTAGGTTTGATTGACTCAATGATATGCAAACGTTGAGTTTACTTAAAGTGAAATCCTCTCATTTACGTCTTACTAAGACATTAAATTAAGAACTGGATGAAAGGCAAGCCATCATTTTAGGTAATTCTCTTTTATTTTTTTATTTTTTTTAATTTCTATTAATTATTTTAGTTTAATTGTATGTGAGTAATTTTATAATTGTTAAAACTAAAAATATTTGTTGAGATGTTAGAAGTTTACACAGATTTGTCTGTGTGAACTTCAATGATGAAGATGATGAATGTACCTACATTTCTCTATCACTACTTACACATTCTCATGAAATAGATAATTTTTCTTCTCTTTTCTCTTTATCTTTAATTTACAATTGTTACATTGAGAACAATATAAGTTTTAGGTTAGGGGTGGTGAAAAGTTACCATGCTTAATTTAAAAAAATTTAACAACTTTAAAAAAATTTATGTTCACATTTTCATTTTTATTGTGTTTGGTTTTATTTTATTTGTGTGATTTAGTAATTTTTACAATTTTATGATTAGTTTTAAAAAATTTCTCAAAAACTTTTATCATTTCTTTAAATCAAATTTAAGTAAATAGTTAAATCTTTTGCATTGTTAGATTAATTTTTAAAAACATATCATGAAGTATAGGGTAATTAGTTGGTTTTTGCCAGGAGTAATATTTCTTGATAAAATGTGAAAATTATAACGAACCCAAAATCAGTGTTTAGGAATCAAATAATAGAGACTACCCTTGTGAGATATAATTTGAGCCTAATTTCTTTTATTCTGACTGAAATATATTTTTTCTACTCCAAACACATTTCTTATTTATTCAAATTTTTAGATGATCTCTATAAGTATTAGCATTAAATGTATAAATTTTCTCATCTTAATAGAGTGTCGTATATTTATTTTGCATTTGTTTAGATTAAATGATTTAAGTAGAAATTGATAGTGTATACCATTTATCTCATTTATGCATGACTTATACCAAAAGAGACATATATGGGGTTATCTAAACAAAAATCATATAGAAAAGCTACAAAATTAACCACTCACTAAAATCCTACAAAAATGTACAAATTATAAATGGGGTTTCTCTCTAAAAAATAGATCCTCTCTCTAATATATATATATATATTTATTAAAAATAAAAAGAGAAAGAGAACTGAATATTATAATCTACATATTATGACCCATATAGCCTACAAAATTATGAGAAAATGTTAATTATAAAAGAAAGTTATAAGAAATAATTCTCCTAGAAGTCATTGTATTTATTTTTACTACAATTCTAAAAAACATATATCTTGAAATTTTTGCTTAATGAGTTTGATTAATACATGAAAATAATATATATGATATCTTTATAATTTATACATTCGATTTCTTTCATGAGATCAAAGTTATGTACTATTTTTAGTCTTTCTTCTTTTATAAGTATGCGAACTTATTAGTTCATTTTTAAACATAAACTCTACTTGCATACGCCTTAGTATGATTGCTTGAACCCATAGGATTCAATGTTTTGATAGTATTGACTTGTAAGGATAGAGTCAAAGCAAATTCAAATTTTGGACATTGAAATTGGATATATTTAAATCGAAGCATTTTTGAAATGAAGTATGAAAATGATTATTAACTAATTATTATTATAAACTATGACTTTTTAAGAAGTTGAAATAACATATGTTTTATATTGTAATTATGATCTTAAAGAAGATTAAAAAGCATAATACATTTTTTATGTTTTGTTTTTTTTCCTTGTTTTTTTTATTTTATTTTTAAGTTATTTTTTGATTTTATTTAGTTATTTCTTTTTAATTTGTACATTTAGTTCAATGTTTGTTGGTATCATTATTGAAAACCCTCACGAGACTCAAACTCGTCCTCTAGAACAACCTAGGGATTTAAAAGCTTGTTACATACACTAAATGCAATCGTGTCAATCCACGAAAGTGATTTAGGATAGTTTAAATTTAGTCTTTACCGCTTCTCTTGCTAAGGGACTAGCAAGAAGTTGGTTGGGGGTTTTGATGAATGCTTAAAAAGTACTAAAATTATTATGATTTAATGTACTTTAATTGATTAAATATATTTATATTTATATGATTTTATCATATTTCTATATAAATTTATCTTTTCATAATCACGGGTATTTTTATTGTTTTTCAAGTTTTTCATTCAAAAATAAATTAAAGACTCAAAGAAAAATACTAGAGGTAATACATCACAAATATGTTATGAAAAAATAAGGAAAATTCAAAAAAAATGGAAAAGTTGGACAAAATGGGTCAAAATGTCAAAAATGTCGAGCTAGCACACGCTTGCGCATAGCCAGCACATGCCTACACACATCAACACACATACGCTTTTGTCCCACGCGTACCAGCATGTGTTTGTCGCAAATCTTGCCCTTATACAAGTGGCATACCTATTTTCAAAATATTTTTTTCACTTTTTTAGCCTTCATCTATAAAAGGACCATCTTCCCCATTGTAAAAATCATTCCTCAAAAGCTTTTATCTTTCTCTCTCTAGATTTCTCTTTCTAGAAAGCTTTCTTAGTTTTTAGTTTTTAGTTTTTTTTTGTTTTAAAGTTCGTCTCTTTTTTAGAAGAACTAGCCATGCTCTCGTAGGTTTCTATTTTTTGATTCAATAAACAGAAATGAAAAATCCATTTGGAAGTTTTTTAGAAACGAAATTAGCATCGAAGAATTGTAAAGATTCTTTTGAGATATAATTTTAAAATGAATTATTTACACTTATTTTTATGTTTTATTTTTATATGTTATATTTAATTTGTATGTGATTAAATTTAACATAGCTTATTGTTTGTAAATATGATATAATAATAACATTGTTATGCTTGTGAAATATTGAATAGGTAAAACATTTCTAAAAATAAATTGATTTTGTTTTTATTCAAGATTTTATATTAAAGATGTTAAAGAGAAATATATTATTTTTTATTACAACTTAAATCTGAAAATTAGATTTTAAGGTTTAATTATTCAGTGTGATTTAGAGTAGTGCCCTTTTATTTGTTGGTACAATCGCCCAATAGTTAAAGTAAAGCTCTATTTCAAAAGTTTCTTAGGAACTATTATTCAAAAATATATTGACAATATATTTTCAATAATAGTTTTAAAACTTGACAGTTAGTACTTGAATAATTAAATTTTTAAGTTTAGTTTGAACACCTTGAATAAAGTCTAATTAACTGACTCTACTTATAGCTATGATTAGATTATTTGTAATTTTCTTAGAAATAAATATGAAATTTAATACTTAATTAATTAATAGGCCTCGTCTAAGGATATTAGTTAATTTATATTAAACAAAAGAATTTGGGTTCTACCTAAGGACACTTTTATACCAAAAAGAAAAAAAATCAATAAATATTAATTTATATCTTTAATAACCTAAATAATATGAGCAAATATAATTAATTTAATTATTATATCTATAAATACTCTATTGTTATGAATGATAAAAATTTGTATTATTGTTTGTTGAATCCATATTTATTTTTATTTTTATGTTATTAGATTTGGAAACACAAATCAAATTATCATGAAAAAATGTTTAGAATTTAATTTTGTTTTTAAGAGTTTGAATAATAAATTAAAAACCACATATATTCCTTACTTAGATAGACCTTGGGAGTATACTTTTTATTTTTTATAAAATGATTCGTACACTTACGAGAGTTTTACTAATATAAAACCAAAGTATTTGTAAGATTAGTATTGCTAACTCGATATTGGTTTTGTCTCATCAATGTGGATAGATAATTAGTTGAAATATGATAAATTAAAATTTTATAGACAATTAGACATGTAATTAATGTGTAAATAAAATAATATGAAAAATAAAATAACACACAATTTTTTTATGTAGAAACAACTTAAGCTACACCAATGACACAAGAGAAAAACCATCGATCTACCAGACCATCTAACTATCCATTATGAAAATATGTCATGTTATAAGGCTAGGATTCAAACTACCTACCAAGATAATGCTCCCAAAGAACCTACTTACAAGCCTTCACTTTCTTTCACATTCTCCACAAGGAAGATGTTTGAAACTGGACCAACGTTATGATAAACTCGAGTCACATAAGTTATCGAACTTGTTCAATCAGTACCTGAAAAGTTATCACAAAAATATAAGTGCAAGGTGTGCCTTAGAGCAGATTCAATAATAAAAAATCCTTAATAGATTATTTAATAAAATATTAATTAAAACAAAATCAACTAGTAAACCCAGAACAGAAGTTGAAGCACAACTTCAATAAAGATAACTTTTTTATAATTAAATAATCAAATCAAATAATTACTTATATACATAATTACTTGATTCAAGCATTCAAGAACATAATAATGAAGAAGCTATATGAACATTAAATCACAATATCATAATATAAATATGTTTATTAATCAATCAAATACAACCACCAATGTTTGATAGATTAATTAAAAAAAATCCTAAACAAATATAATATTATTTTTACAAAACATTTTTTTTAGAAAGCTTAAGATGAAAAAATTTATACTCTTATAGTTAATTAAAATATAAAGCATTAGGCTTTTGATATATGAAAGATTAAAGCCATAATGCTAGGTTAAAATCAAATTACAATTTTGTTCATTAAATAATTCATAGAGTGATAAATAATAGTGATAGAATGATAATTGAAATGTTTAGCTTATGTAAATAATTAGGTTAAAGTTGAAACCCTAGCTACTCAATCCATCTAGGTCGATCTTGATCGATCGAGCCAAAAAGGTCAATCGATCTAACTAATCCTTGATCGATCTAAGGTATTAAAAGATAAATCCCAAAATAAGTAGATCGATCTATCCATTTCTCGATCGATTTAGTGCTCGATCGATCGAACATTAAATTTCAATCGATTTATCTCAATTGAAAATTAAATAAGGGATTTTTTAATCAAGGTAGATTAATTCTCAATTGATTTTCTTACCTCGATCGATCTAGATATGTCTCAATCGATCTAGATATGTCTCAATCGATCGAGTAACATATTGTAAAATGTTTCTATATATCTAATATGAAATCTAATGTGCATAAAAATAAAGATATATTTAAGATATGTTTGTTTAGAACTCGTAGTTTTTTTGGTTTAAAAATATTCTTGAAATACTCAACTAAAAATTAAATTACATTTAAATGTTTTATTCATAAATATCACGAAGACTCGTAAAACTTATATTTTTTATAATAACATGACTAATAATACATAAACTATAAATTATAAAACTAAAGTTCTCATTTTAAAAAATATATGACTTAATATATCTAAATAATTATATAATTAATTACTTATTTAATAAAAAAATTCCATAACCTCGAACACCTTTTTCCCTTTTATCCTGGTCATTAATTTTCTTATTATTATTTTAATCTTTTTTTATTCATTTAAATTGACATTTTATTTAAAACCAATTGCAAATAAACTTTAAAAAGAAAGAAAGAAAGAAAGATTAAACTCAAGCACACGTATCAAAAAGTCTATATAACTTCAAATTAATATCAAATAACTATATATTTGAAATATAAAAATGTAAATATTATTTTATTATATATATATTTTTATACTCTTATATTTTATATTATATTAAATATTATAATTATTTTAAATATTTTAAATATTTTAAATTATTTTATTTTTAAATAATATTAATACGTGATAAAAATAATAATATAAATGAGAAAATAAATATAAATTTATATATATTTAATATTTTTAACAATAATATATATATATATATATATATGAATAATTTTAATATTATAATTATTTAATATAATAATATTTTATATTAAATATAATTATAAAAAATTTATTTATATTTATAAATAATAATATTATTATTATTATTATATCATTAATAATTTACCACAAACTTACTAAAAATAGACTCTCTTTTTTCCCTCTGTTTCTTTTTGTCTTCTGAAACTTAGAACTACGAATGAGAGGTCACTCTCATAATAATAGAGTGACGGACTGCTTTAGGACCAGAGAACTGATTCAAGGGACAGCTATGATAGTGACTATTCATCACTAATCTAATGATATTTCCAAGACACTACAAAAGTATCCAATTTTGTATGCCTGAATTTCTCTGTCTCTTTTAAGCACTTTTTTTTTTTTTTACCGAATCGTCTCTTTTGAGCATTCTATGAACTATTATAAAGTTTAATATATTTAAAATTTTTATCATACTCATAATTTTTCAATACTTTTATTAAAAAATACTCAATATGTTATTATGTATTTTATTTAAAATTTTAATAAAACCTATACTATTGTTTAATATATGAAAATATTTAAAAAATATTTAAAAATAAATGTAAACTTAAATTAATTAAAAATAATAATAAGTGTTCAACTTAAGTTATGATAAAATATATTATTATAAGATCATTAGTCCTTAATAATTATTAAAAAAAATTATATTATAAAAATTATTCATTTAAAGTTAATATATAGAAATTATAAAATAAAATAATATATTTAAAATTTATAGAAAAAATTATTAAACCTATTACGTGAAAATTATAAAATAAAATAATATATTTAAAATTTATAATAAAAATCATACTACAATAATATTTAATAAAATTTAATTACTTGATATTTAATATTAAATAAATTTAAATAATTATAATTAAATTTAAATGGTATCAAATTATTTACATGTAAAATAAAATAATATATCAAATTCTTTTAATAATAATATGAAATGAATATAAGAAGTATTATTTTTATAATTATAAATTTTATGAACGTTATTTTTATTTTTTTTTTAATTTTTTTATTAAATTGTAAATCAACTTAAAGCTAGCAGCGGGAAAATATAAAGAAGAAGAAAAAAGTCAGGATGACAAAATGAAAAAGAGAGAAATAAAAAGTTAAAAGAGTTAAAAAAATCTCTAAAAATTTAATGAGAATATTTTAGTGGTAAAAAATTTATATATAAAAAAAATGTTTCAAATTATTAAGTGAAATTTTTAAAAATTACTAATTAAATACATCTAAATTAAAGCGTGGTTGACTTGACTAGAGGGGTTGAGAGGTGAAACTTTAAAAATATTTAAAAAATTATAATCAAATACATTTAAATTTTTAGAATCTTTTAAAATACATTAATATGTACAAAAAAAAATTATATTTCAATACACATGTGTCTAATAATCAATATTTTCCAAAGGGATTAATAAAAAAAATAAAGAACGAGTTATTTGTAATTATGTTTTTTATATTCAAACTTAAAATTTTAAATTTAGTACCACTTAACAATTATTTTACTTTTAATTTTCCTTTCAATTAAAAATGAATTCTACGTTTAAAGGTAAGTTTGGTAAAAGAAGCTTTTCATGTTTTCAAATTTTAAAACTTTAATATTGTATTAGAAGAATTCATTTTCATGAAAATTAAGATCTCACTCATTTTATATCCACATTGTCAATAAAATAAAATTAAGAATTAAGAATATATTAAATAGAAAATAAAAAATAGAACTCTGCAAAACGAATTCATATTTTCATTAATAAATCAATTAAAAGTCCCTTCCGATAAATAAATAAATTTGAGAACAAAAAAAAAATATATCGTTTTCCTTCATAATCCATTTATTAGTTTGACTAATGACCAAAATGTCCCGGAAAACTGGATATATATATTTTTTCCTCTTCTCTCCCATCATCAGCCTCCTTTGTTTGAAAGTCTATTTTGGTTTTGGATTAATTTTCAAAGGATGTTGGCCTAGTTAATATTAAAAGAGACAAAGTTTAGATCTTTACAAGATAGAGAGCTAATTAATTAAGCTTACAAAAATAAAGTCACAGAGAATAATAGAACCCGTTTTTCTGCAGCCAAATTGGTTTGGGTCTCATCATCTGAGGTGGGAATCCTGATGATACTGCAGCAGTTGCAAACAGATTTGAAGAATCTGATTGCCATTGCGGACGATCACTCATGTTCATGGACAGTAAAATATCACTTCCAGCACTTGTACTACTACAATTTTTACTATGAATCTGCACAAATTAATTGTCTGACACATGAGACCCAATTATATTAATTAACATTCCATTTCATAACTAATGAAGAAATTTAAAAGATAACCCACTTGATGATTTGGTGATCTATTGAGTAGTGGGGAGAAAGAATTATTATGAGGCATTTGGGTAATTTCTCCCCCAAGTAATGTTCTGAATTGACCATATCTATGTACTTCACTAGCAGCAGCAGTTGAAGGTTGAATATGGGTTCTACAGAGAAGCTTCATGGTTTCAGTTTCATTGTCGTCTACTCTACGTGGTTCCAGCTGCAGATTCAACTATGAAATTTAGCACGGAAATAACATCCAATACTTGGTGGGCATATATAAATAAAAATGAATTTAGAGTATTGATGATCAAATGAAGAAGTTTATTAACCTGCTTGTGCTTAAACCCCCCTTGTGTTCTCATCCAATCAGTTTGAAATGTCATTGATTCAGAGTATTGATGATCTATAGCAGCATTTGGGCTATGATTCCCCATTGTCAGTTTTTTTTGGTTTGAGCTCGAATTTCCCAAACTCAAGTCTAAATTTTGATCGGCTGTACAATTACTTGATGAAGATTCTGAAACACCAACAATTAAAAAGAATTAAATGCCATATCTGGGAAAAAAAGAAGAAGAGAGATCATCATCTTAATATTAAAAAGCATAATGATTAAAAGTAACAAAATTTAAGTTGGTTACCTACCATTGAAATTAAGCTCAGTTTCATAGATACTGGGATCAAAATTGGTAACGGCCTCTTTACCATTATACTTTATTGCAGCTTTATCATAAACCCTACAAACCCATCAAGTTAAAAACAAAGCCCAATTTGTATTTTTGCATTATATAGTTAAAGAACTCACTTTGCTGCTTCAATCTCTGTGTCAAACAAACCCAAATAGACGTACCTAATTAATATTCGATACAAAAATTACAAGTTCAGAATTTTTATTACCAAAGGAAAAAATAATAATTATATAAAGGTACGAAGAAATAAAAAGATTTAAGTATTTTACTTTTTGCCTAAAAACTGGCCCATACGAGCCTCCCATCTTCCACATTTATGCAAGGTAACACCTCTATATTTGGAGCTTCCTCTAGGGAAGCCTGAGCTCTGTCGACGAAGTACATGAACAAATTCTTCCTTTGTTAGATTCTCCATCTGTTTCAAATACAACAAATTAACACTATTTAGGACATGTACCTATCTATGTCAATGGATTTGGCTTTCCCAATTCCCATTTCTTCATAACACAAATAGAGCTAAAATACCATATTATTATTTTTACTATTATTTAAAAAGAAGACTGTTCAAGATAAAGATTAACACACACACACTTTCTCTCTCCCACTCACTAGCTTCAAGTCATCATTATAATCCTCAAGGCTAAAATTTATATCAGCTTCCACTCCCCGGAACTTGATCGCTGCTCTATCATAAGCTCTGAAGGGAAAAAAAGGACCCACTTTTATTATTTAAATTTTTGGAATCTTCAACGGTTGAACATAAAAAAAAAAAAACAATGTAATTAGCTAGTGCTCACAGAGCAGCTGAATGAGCAGTGTCAAATCCACCTGTAATAGCAATGGCACATAACCAACCATCATACAAAAGTTGAACATATATATATAAAAAAATGAAAATAATGATTTATAATGATTACAAGAACAACATACCAAGGTAAACTTGTTTTCCACAATCCCTGTAATTAAAAAAAAATACATAAAATATTGATTTTTTATGGATTAGAAAATTGGAGAAGAGAAAAAAAAATGTGAAAATGTATTATTAGTACTAACCATATATGGGACTCCCAACGACCAGTTCTACGGTAAAAAGTAACACCTCTATACTGAGAACTCCGAGACCTTGGACCTCTTCTACTCTTCTTCATAGGCTGTGAGACCTCCAACGATTCCCTACCAACACTACTAACTGACTCCGACTGGCAAAATTTAACCCCAACCCAATTGGCTCGAGGATAAGTAGAACAAGCTCTAACGACGTTATTAACTCCGTTTCCGTTAGGAGTACCACAATCCATTTCTGAGTTTTCTACGGGAAAAAACTGTCGGGTCACAGGCGGGATACTATCCATAGACTCTACGTGGGTCAAAGAAAACCCAAGTATTTTGTTACTCATACAACAATTGTTATTGAGAATCCTAACACCGTCTTCCTCATCCGATCCATCTCCAACTATAACTGCAGAAGAACTCGAATTCGAAAACGACCCCACCCCTTTTCCCTTTTCATCTTCGGATTCAACGCTTCGTCTCTGATAAGGTGAGCCATTAAGATCCCACATTTCTTATGAGGGTTCGTTTTCGTTCTCTCCTAATTTGAAACGAGAAACAAATTGAGGAAGACCCAGAAGAATGAAATTTTTTTAAAAACTATTAGTCTATAATATTAAAAGCATAATTATGGGTTGGATAAACACAAAATAAAGTTCCTATCAGTGAAAGAAAAAAAGAATGAAAGGACATGAAATGTGAATTTCAAGCTCTAAAAATAATAAAAAAAAAACCCTACGACTGAGGAAAGAGAGAGAGAGAGAGAGAGAGAGAAATAGGACTTTTGTTGTCGTCGTCGTTCTTTGTTACGAAAGGGTAATAAGGAAGAAAAGAGATGTTATAATATCTAGTTGTATTCTAACAAAACCCAATAACAGCATACGACGAGGTCTATTTCAGTAAAAAGCTTATCCAAAGAATCTACTACTCAACCCCACCCCGAAATACCTCCCCTTTCTAGCCTTCCCACTATAATTGTTTCTACTACTTTTTTTCTCCCTCTGCCCACTTCCTTCCTTTTGTTTCATTTCATTGACTTATCTCCACCCCTTTAGCAGTACTCAGTTTCTCTTATAGTTTTTATTTTATTTTAAATATTATGAGGTTGAACAGTACTTTAATTTCTTTCTTATGTTTTATGTGATTTTGTCTCTTTATTTTTTTTTAAATTTTCCCATTTAAGACTATAATGTACCCTTTTTTTCTTATAACTAGATTTTAGCTACCTATCTTGCAAGTGCTTGGTTATATAATTTTAAAATTTCATTCATAACAAATATTTTACTATTTGTTTTTTAAAATGAAGTGGTTTTGGACTTAATCCATAACGCATAGCTATTACATATATATAAATTACTTATTTTCAATTTATTACTTGTATTTTTTTTATTTTAATTTACTCATTTTATTATTTTTACTTGTAATTTTTCAGTAATTTAATATTTGTCTATTTTTCGTATTAATTTAATATTTTATATTTTTAACTCATTCTAGTTTATTGGTTGATATCATTAGAATTTATTTATTTTAATTTTTTATTATATATAAATTAGTACTTTAGCTTTTAATTTAATGTAATAAATATTTGGCTCAAATAAAAAATATAAATTGAAAAATTGAAAAGGAAAAAAATTTTAAAAATAGTAAATATGAAGATAAATGAAAGCTTTAGTATTAGATGATACTTACCTTCAAAATAAAATGATATATTTTACTTAAATGATCAATGACTTATGCACCCTTACTTTAGTAGTATATTTACCTATAAAATAATAAATTGTGGAAAAAATTCATGTCTTATTAATAATATGTTGTTCCACGTACAATCAATAATATTTAAACATGAAAATTTTTAGATTTTATTTATTATTATTGTTATTGTTATTAATTATTTATACAACTTTAATTATTATTAAATTTTTTCATATATTCTATTACTACATGTAATATATAATTACGGTAAAAAAAAGGTTATATGTATGAGACAAAATAATTAATAGATGTATAAATTATTGTATCTTAAATATTGAAATGTTTGTTAATATCTAATGACTTAATTACATGTACTTTAAAATTGTATGTGTAAAATGTTAAAATATTTAAAATAAAATAAACAAAGTAAATGAAGAAAATAAATAAAAGAAAAAAGAAAACAATGGGAAGAAAAATGCCAAACAAAATAATTGTGGCATAAATGAGAGGCATTAAACCTCTTTTTATATAGTTAATGGATTCAATGACTTTATTTTTAATTTCCATGCATTTAATTTAAAATTTAAGGGAAGTTTGAAAATAAAATTTATAAATATGAAAAATATAAAATTAAAATAAATAAAAAAATAAGCCATAAAAGAAAGAAAATTAAAATACAAATAAACTAAATTATGAGAATAAAAATAAAGTTTAATAACATAATATAACTTTATTTATAATTGAAGTCTTATTTCTAATAGATTCACTCATTATACATATTTTTTTATATAACATAAAATATATATATTTTTCACATATTCATAATTATATAAATATGTTATCTTTTTTCATACCATAAAAATGTAAATTTTAGGAATTAAAATAAAAATACTTGAATAACAAAGTTATATAAAAACTGGATTGTACATATAATAGGACTAAAAATATAAAAACTAGAGTGTAGATATTTTTTGTCTCATTTGTTTCATTTATATTATTTTATAATTACATTTGTTTTATTTATATAATTACAATAATCTATATCTAAATGCATGTTTGATAGTTAAATTATATATTTAAAATAATTAGAATAATTAAATGATATATTTAAAATAAATATATCAATTAATTATCTAAATTGTTTCAAATTTATAATTTAATTATTTAAATTGTTTGAAATTTATCTTTGATTTATGATATCGTTAGATAAAGATTAACAAAATAGTATAAACGGAACAAATGTAATAATTGAATATGATAAATAAGATAAAAATAATTTAATAATATAAATAAAATAATTATATGATTTTTTTAGAGGCTTTGAGAAAAAGTGAGAGAAAAAGAGAGAGAGAAAAAAAAACAATGATATTATAGATTAACCGTATTAGGCGTAATTAAAAATTTGAGTTATGTTATTGGTACTAGGGGTGAGCAAAATATCCGATCAATCCGAAAAATCCGATCAATCCGATCCGATCCGAAAAAATTGAGTGGTTTCGATCCAAAGTCGGATCGGATTCGGATTGGATTTTATCAATCCGCTCGGATTCGGATTGAAAATATTCAAATCCGATAAAATCCAATCCGATCCGATACATTTATATATTATTTTAATATATATATATATAATAATATATTATAATTAAATCTAATATAAAACTGAAATTTGGAGCCGAGATGCGCGAAAACCCTAAACTCATTTGTCTCTGAAATCCCATCTCTCTCTGTCTCTCATACTCGCCGCTCTCTCCTTCCTTCGTCGCCGCTATCGTCAATTCCAGTCGCTGTTCGTCAGTTCCGACTCCAACCACCGTTCATCGGTCCCCCTTATACATGTGTTCGCTTCTGATCTGGTGATGAGCTATTACTCTTCGACTTTTCTGGGTTATATAATAGCAAGGTAGAACCAAACCAGGAATTTCGGGAGCTGGTTTGTGAAGGAGCAAATGTTCTTCCAGTGAAGTTGGTGGAAGATGCATTCCGTGATGGATATGGTAAATCTTTTTTACTTAGCATGTATTATTGGAACAAGGGTATTGATCTTTGTTTTCTTCTCCATGCTTTGCTTTTTTATTTTCTATATCTGTGTCAAGTTGTGCAGCAAAAGTGGTTGGTATCACTGGGAAGAGACAATCACTACTACCCCCATTTCTCCGTTGGTCATGACTCATTAGCTTCAACATTGACTAGTAGTTTTCCTTTGTCTTTTATTTGCTAATTGTAAGTTATATTTCGTTTTAATAAATTCACAGAATATTAATGAGTTCTTATGTCTTATTTTTTAGTTTTTCACAAACCAACCTTATGCCTGTGACCCTTCTAGTCTTCCAAAATATCCTCCCAGTAAAGAGATGGATGCAAAACTTCGGGATGAAGAAGCCAACAAGTATATTACTGCTATTGAACATTTCTTATCTTGATTTGGTCATTTCTTTGTCTATTTGCCATGCACCTCTCTGTAATATGACAGTTCTTACTTTTCTTCTCTGCACTTTAAAGCATAAAGGGGATTACAAACAGTCTTGATAGTCCTAATATGGGCGACTTTTATGGCCGTAGATTGAGAGCTGCAAGCAAATCTAATGCTGGTGGTGTCAAGAAATCTCGTGCTCGGGATCGAGCTGTCAGGGCAATGCCTGCTCCAGAAGCCAATGCTAAGCTTCAAGCCAATCTTGATGTATGCCACATAAGCTTCTTGTTTTAGCAACAATCTTTGTCTCTCATAATATTTGGAACTTACGACATTAAATAACAGTTAAGTTGTTTTCATACATGAGTTTATTTTTTGACAGGGCGTTTCTGTGGTTTTGTCTGTCATTTAGTCAAATGAATAATACAATTTTTTTTATATTTTTGGTTGCTCCAATGGGTTGATTAGATGCAGACAAAGCTCTCCTATTATTTAACTGGTTTCTGACTCTTTTCATGTTGTAGGATTTTTGCTTGAGGCAAAATGAGAGTCCTAGTGTTGCATATCTGAATAATGAATAATTAACATGTATCAAATTTTGTTCTCTTGGAGAGGTTGCATTTTGGTTTTGCTGGTTGGAATTCAGATAACATCTGTTGCTATCCTAGTGAGGGAATAGCACTGACAGGTTGATGAGTTGTTGAAGCTGAAGCTAGTTGTTATTAAAGAGTTGGATGTTGGTAGTCATCAACAAATTTTTGTAGGCATTTTTGCTTAAGTGAGCGGCCTCTGCATACCAGACATAATTATGAATTTACCGGTTGTGCTGTTCATCTTATTTTAAGTTGATCAATTTTGGATCTAACTAAATATTTTCCTCCAACTTTTCATGTGATTAATTAGGGCTCGTTTTGTGATGAGTTTTGTTTTCTTATATTTGGAAATTGTTTTTGTTTTTTTAATTCAGTTGTAAAAAAAATGTTCGACAACAAGTTCTATTTCAGTTTTCTAAATGAACACATAAACATGTATAACAAGTTCTGTAGTGTAGGATTGTTTATATGCGTATAGAAACTAAAAGAATGTTTGATTTCCTGTGCGTATTCGGTTTTGGTTTTGATTATTCTAAAATTAATCATGGTTAGCTTTTGAGATTGGTGTTTTATGAATTCTGTAAAAACCCACAGATTTTATTTTAATCTCTAATATATTGCTCCTATTTATTTTTCTTTCAGCTTGTTCTAGAGAATTTCAGTTTTTTTTTAATTTTATTTATTTGTTTGGAAAATTATTTCAGATAATTTGAGCAAGGAGGGTGAAAAATGCAGAGTCCAGAAGAGGCGCAGCACGACATAGATAAAGTGGATCATCTAATGAGGTTGTAGGTCACAATGTAAGAGCTGTCTTATAGTTTCCAAAGAACATACTTGTATATTTATATATCATGACATTTAGGCTCATGGTAAATTAAAATTTGTATTGCAGTCCTTTTTATGGACAAAGATATCCAGTGCGAAACTCTTGTGCGATAATGACCTGTTTTTATTAGGAAAGAGCAACCATTGAAGAAGCTCGTAGTCTTTTATATTGGCTAGACAATGAAGGTTTTGCATTGGCTAGACAATGAACAAGGATAGCATTCATGATCTCCATGCTTCGGCCGTTTCGGGATTTGGAAGCTCTATTAAATGAATCATCTCAAAATCAATCCATATTGAAGATTTGTAGTGAACAACACTTTAAAAGTTTTTGTGTTTATTTTGATGTAATTTGAATTTAATATGTTTAAATTTTATGTTAAAATTATGGATATTTTGAGTTAAATTATGTAGTTTGTATTGAATTTTTTTCTTTTGGATCATTTTTGTTGAATTATTTTTAATCAGTCATTTATTATTGAATTTGTACGGGAAATATTTTTATTTTAAATTTTTCTTTGATTTTTTGTAATTTTTTATTTTATAGGTTGAAATTATGATTTTGCCTTTATTTGGTAGGATGAGATTCATATTTGTTTTAACATTTAAAGTAGATTTAGATTAAATAATTTTTACATTAAATAATTTTCGGATTGGATCGGTTTCGGATTGTCTTAAAATTAGCGGATTTAGATTTGTTCGGATTGGTATTTAAAGCGGATTCGGATTGAATAATTTTCGCATTAAATAATTTTCGGATCGGATTGGTTTCTGATTGCATTAAAATTGGTGGATTCAGATTTGTTTGGATTGGTATTTAAATCGGATTCGGATTGAATAATTTTTGTATTAAATAGTTTTCGGATCGGATCGGATCGGTTTCGGATTAACTTAAAATTGACGGATTTGGATTTGTTCGGATTGGCATATACAGCGGATCGGATTCGGATTGAATAATTCATAATTTGCTTTGGATCGGATCGGATTCGGATTGACTTAAAATTTGTGGTTTCAAACCGATGCTCAGCCATAATTGGTACTAGCTAGAAAGTAATTCCCCTGTTAAAAATTAATTAGCTGAACTAATAATGATGTAAAGTTCATAATATATATATATATATATATATATCATTACTTTTTTTAAATATTCATTATTGTTATTATTATTTCTAATTCTTTTGAGTTTTGAGTCAGCATTATGTACTTTATTTAAACCATTATATTATTTACCCAAAGGTTACTTTCTCGGTGGTGCTATCTTAGCCGGTGTAAAAAAAATGGTCAGAGGGTTTTTAGTTCTCTAATAAAAAATACTGTATACAACTAATATCTTTTTTAAAATAATAAATGATAAAAAAATTAGATAATAAATTTTTTAATTATTATTATTTTCACAATGCAATGCATGTAATAATAGAAGTAACAATCACTTTTAACACTTTTAACCTTTTATTTCTTAATAATTTTTTTTTTAATTTTTAATCCATTATTTTTTTATATTTAACATTTTCAATCTAATTTAAAGATAATGGATTAAATATGTTAAATTTTAAAAATTAATATATTAAATAATTTAAAAATAATATTTTTACGTGTTAATTTAATTTTGACTTATATGATATAATTTAATATAATTTTTAAATTTGAAATAAAATTATTAAATATAAAATGTTAATGAATGAAAATATAATTCACCTTAAAAAATATAAAATAAAAAGTATAAAAAAAGTGGCTAACATTATGGTAAGATATACATCTAGCCCCAAATTTGTTTAAAAAGAAGGTAATTCCTAGTTCTCCACGTATTTTGAAATGGTGCAAATAATAACAACAATTATTAATTTAATGAATTGGTTAATAAAAGGATAATATCTCTATAACATAAAAATATTGTTTTAATATATTAAAATGTGGTAAGGGATGAAAGTGATATTTTAAGTTTTAATGAAAAGAAGGAAAAGGTTCTTTAAAGAGAGAGAGAGAAACACAATGAAATCAACCTGACCCAATCATGCAAATAGACTCATATGATTAAACTCTAGTCCCAAATAAACCAAAATTTCTTTTACAAGCTCCCCTATCCCTTTGCTAACATAAATGAATTAATCACCAATTTTTTTTCTTTTAAATCTCTAAAACATCTATTTGATTCTCCAAAATGAAATGAAATCATCATTTTAAGATTCAATTTTTAGTATTTCATTTCGAGTTGTCTTGGTGAAGTGCCACGAATATTACTTCGATTTTGTGTCAAGGAGGAAGAAAAAAACACTTATGATAATATTCTTAAACCTTTTTTGTCCTTTTGGTACAAGAGTAACATCGTTTTGTGATTGCTTTTGTTTCGTGGTGCCTTATCCCTCCTAATAATAGCTAATTTATACATATTTTACGTATCAAATTTTATTATATTTATATAGCTTTATTTATTTAGTTATGTTTTACATGTATTCAAGAATGAAATAAACAAAAATGTATGTTTATTATGCCAAAAGAGATTTTAAGGATGGTCATTAATCATTATTGTAAGGTTACTGTTTGGACATATGGATTGACCTGTACTCTGGCCTGAGACGAAGGACCAAGACCTATAGTCTATCCCGACATTAAGGAGCGACCTATATGTTAGTTCGATTCAAAATAAGTAGCTTGAACTCGTGTCATCAAATCGAGCCTATGGAAGATGACTTAGTCATGAGAAGGAATTCTCTGATTGACGTATCTGATTCTGTATACTTTAAAGGCACTAGCAAAGTAGGAGGTCTATCCTAGAGGACGTTTCCCCTATAGGGTCAACCACTAGCTCAGCCTAAGGTCGAGCTCGATTCATAAAATGTTGTATTTTTATAGTGATAGTATCCCTCTGATGCTCATATATGTGTACCCATTGTATAATCGAGACTTGTACGTGTAATATCCTATAAATAGAAGGGTCTCTCATGGAATCAACATATTCAGCTAAATATCTTAATTTCTCTCTAAGTTCTCTCTATAAATCAGATCAACCCAGAGCATTTTGGTACCCACCATGGGGCTCAAATTTTTAGGTCAAGCTTTATGTTTATGACCTTATACTTCTTGGGATTTACTCCAAGTCTTCAGAAAAGCTTGGAAAATATGTCGTGCTATATTCAAAAATCTCACCTAAGCCATTTCTCACACATCAAAATGGTGGGAGCTCGTACTGGTAGATATTCAAAGTTGGATAACAAAATAGCGAGGGTGGCTTAAAGAGACGTAGCACCATCCTCGATGAGCTTAGAGTATAAGATAGCCAGTATCACTAAAAGATGGATCGCCAACTACTAGAATTGAAAATGGAGCTTGAGGAAACCAGAAGATGAAATAGGGAACTACGATACAGTTAGGGGGAAGGGCCCTAGACAGCCAAACAATAGACCTAATTAATAAAAACATAACAAGACAGGGTCAACCTAAGCCACACCACTCAGAGTAGGAGGATGAAAGGAATCCCATTTCTATCTCGGTGAGACCTGGTGAAGAATAATGGGTTCAAGAAAGGAAGAGATAGGAGGCATGCTTTCAAGCATTGGAGGAAGCCAATAAGAAGCAAGACCAAGCTTTGAAGGTAGCTAATGAGAAAAATGAGAAGGGTAAAACTCCTTATGATATAGACAGGGATTGTGAACAATTGTGTATCTCCCTATTTTCTGATGATATAGAAAATGACGAGCCCTCAGCTAAGTTTAACCCTCTCAAATGCCCTGACTATTTTGGAACAAAGGACCCAATAATGCATGTGCAACACTTCAAAACAGCCATGGATCCCATGAGTCTAACTTAGGGAAAAAATTTCATGATGTGTAAGTTATTCGTAGCTACTCTTTGTGAGGGCACCCAAAAATGGTTCAATAACTTAGTGCCCTGATCAATAACCTCTTTTCCGGCCAGTGTTCTCCAGGCTCTTTATCACAAACTACACCTACAAAAAACCATTAAGAAACACCACCTTTTCTCAATTGTTTAGGAGAGGGAGAATCCACTGAGAAGTACATAAAATGATTCAGGGAGGAAAAATTGGAAATATTTGATTGTCCTAACTGTATAGCTATATAGGCCTTCTGGAGAGGTCTCCTAAATTTTTTTGATCTATTTGTAGAATTAACCAAGACAATGCCTTATACTTTAGAAGAAGCTTATGACAAGGTAAAAATGTTTGTCAACCCAGAGAGAGTGCTAAGCCCAGTCAAAGGCCAACAAACTAGCATGGAAGTGGTGCTAAATAAAGAAAAGATGAGGATAAGCCCAAACAGGGTACATCAAAACAATGGAAGTAAACACTTCACACCAAATAATAGAGGGTGCCAAACAATGGTCAAGAAATAGAGGACCTTAGGGAAGGTCACTTTCTCCCTTTAGAGGGCCTCCTGTGAGAGTAAATCTAACCCAAGTTGTAATAAGAATGAAGGAGGAACCTAATGTTAGGTGGCCACCAAAAATGAAATCCTTGCTTATGGACATATCCAAATGGTGTGCCTTTCATAAGGACGTGGGCCACGAGACAAAATATTGTAGACATATCTGATGGATACCATCATAAAGAATGGAGATAAAAGAAATCACTAAAACAGGCAAGAAGTGCCAAAAACAATGAATCTAATAGGTAGTGAAAAGGAGTCCCACAAAGAAACCAATATCAGAACCATACATACCATACTTGGAGGGCTAGGAATTAGTAGAAGTTCAAACAAATCACGTAAAAGGTTTGTCAGAGAATTGCATAGTGCCCACCAAATATATGCCTTGGACAAAGGGAGACCTGCCACTGAAATCATTTTCAATGAGAGGGATGAGACCTCGTCTCATCACGAGGACCTTCTTATGATCACTTTGAGGATTAGATCTTATGATGTTTGTAGAATAATGATTGATACATGGAGTTCAATAGACCTCTTTTTTATGACTACTGCAAAAGCTATAGGTATAAAGGATCTTTATATTGTCAAGACGGAGCTCTTTCTTGTAAGGTCTAACAATAGTACTACCTATGCCAAAGGAATGGTAGCGTTTCCTATTATGGAAAAAAAGGAGTGATATTAAGAACCACTTTCATAATCATTAATGTCCTAGCTCATTACAAAGCCATCTTAGAAAGACCTTAGATACATAAAATGAGGGCAGTTTCATCCGCCCTTCACCAAGTAATCAAATTTCCTACTGATGGAGGTCGAGAGAAGATTAAGGGAGACTAGGAGAAGGCCACGAGTTTCTATAATGCTACTATGAAGGAAGTGACCTGCAAATAGTAGTTACCCAGAGGCCTCGCTCAAAGGAAGCATAGGACCAAATTAATTTTTTTCCATAATACAAAATTATCACGCTTTTAAGTAATTTAAAGTAAATAGTTGAGTCTTTGAATTGCTTGTTGTATGTCTTAGACATGTTCATGGATTATTGTAAAAATTAATACTATTCATAGTTTGTGTTTCATGCTTGGATGTTGAGATTAAGATAAACCAAAAATTGGTGTTTAGGAATCAAATAATGGAGACTACATCATGAGAATATCTTTGAGCCTTTCACATTTTATTCTAAACGATAATATTTTCTATTCTTTTAAACACTCCTAATTATTTCAAATTATTAAATGATCTCTATAGATTTGCATTGAATCTTAGGATTTTTAACATTTGATGAAGAACCATATACCTATTTTCAATGCTTAGGTTAAATGATATGAGTAAAATTTAAAGTGTATGCCTATTTCATTCATGCTTCACTTCTAAAAAAAAGATATATATAGGGTTCTCTGAAGCCAACACAAAAGAACCAAAAATTAGCCACTTACCAAAATCATACATATGTATATAGGTCCACTTTCTAAAAAAACAAAATATATATATATATATAAGATTATTAGAAAAAATAAAAATAAATAATACCACTAAATTCTATATCAAAAAGCTCTTCAAAGTTGTGAGAATAGTTATTACAAAATAAAAAGATAAAACAAATCCCATTAAAGTCATTGCATTTTCATTCATTCTTAGGCATTTACTTAAAACAAATTTCTTAATGATTTTAATTGACGTATAAGAATAGTAATGTAATTTCTTCATAAATCCTAACATTTGATTCCTTTCATGATATCAATGTAACACACTTTTTGAGACTTTCTTGTTTAATCTTATGCGAACCAATTAGCTCATTTTTTTTACATAACATCTATTTGCATATATCTTTATTGAGTGTTGGAACTAATAGAATCAGTGTAAGATTGAGAGTATAACTTGTCAAGATTAGAATCAAAATGAATTTGGATTCTAAACACTAGGATTGGCTGAGTCAAAGTTGATATGATGTTGTAATGGGACATAAATTTGTGATGCATGCGTATTGATTTGAACAATAAACTTTGAAATTTTAGGATGTTGAATTAACTTGTGATTTGATTTTGACTATAAACTGAAAAGACATTAAAGCAAGAGAAGTTTTGTTCATCTTAGCTTTTATTTATTATTTGTTATTTTCTTTAATTTTTGTTATTTATTTTTAGTTTTAATTTTAGTTAGTAGGGTGTTTGTGGGTATTATTACTAAAAACCTTCACAAAACTTAAACTTATCCATGAAGATAGCCGAGCAACTTAAAGACTTGTTACATATGCTAAAAACAACTGTGCCAATCTACGGAAATGATTTAGGATAATTTAGTTTAGTTTATTTATTTTTATTTTGAGTTTTTATATCATTTTCCTTGATAGAGAGTAATAAGAAGTTAGTTGGAGGTTATAATGAGTGCTTAAAAAACACTCATATTCTGTGATTTTGATGTACTTAATTATAATAAATAAGTTTGATTATACCATATTTTTCTGATTATTTGTGAAAATATATTTTTATGGAATCACATGTATGATTTATTGGATTTCATGTGTTTTTAGCTTCAAAGGAGAAGAATATGTTAACATAAGAAGATTCAACTTTTGAAGCACCAAATAGTACCGTAATAGCTATAAAGAGTAAGGCATGTAAGCGTTATAGGAAGAACCAATTAGTTTGTACGGTGTACAAGGAAATTTTCAAGACAAATAGGCTATGTCATTGCGAAAAAAAATAGTGTGCTACGGTGCACATTCTTTGGTATAGTTTACCAAGCATGCTGAATAACTTATGCCAAGCCATGGAATAAGGGGGTTGTGGAATGACCCTTTCTATTTGAATTCAGTGAAGAACAACATAACTCAGGTCATAGTATGGATTAATATGGGCCATGACATACGGATAATATTTCTGTGTACAGCCCTTGCACGAACCTTTTTCCTATAAATACAACATTATGTTGTATTAGGTTTAGGAGTTCTAAGCTTGTAATTTTCTCAACTATCGTATGTTAGATTATTTTAGATCCTATTTTCAAAAGCTATTCCAACACCATATACAAATATAGAAAAGAGAAACTCCTTATTATGAAGAAGATCCAAGGATTTGGAGAAGCCAATGATAACTTGTTTAGAGATCTGGAATCATTTTCAATAAAAACAGTATTTTTAAATGTTGTAATTTTTATCTCTTTTTGTAATCTAATGTCTTTAATATTTAAATTAAGTTTTGTTAATTTAATTATGATTAGCTATATATGTACGTGGGATTTTTAGTTTTTTCTTCCATTAGTTGAAAGAATAGTTTTATGATTTGAATAAATACGAGTTTTATTTTGTTTATTGTTGATGATCTTCAAGTCTTTAATTATAAATCAATGATGAATTAAATCTTTATTTATGATTAAAAAATATTTTAGAATTAGATATTAGAAAAATATATGTGTTTAATTATACATAAGAGAATAAGAGTTTAATTTAATATATATATATATATATATATATCAATTTTAAGTCCGGTCAAATAAGTTATTGATTAAATAAGATTAAATTGGATGGTAAACACATTATCTTTAATTACAAATTAACGATGGATCAAATGTTAATTTATAATTAAAGAACATATAAATTTAGATTTATCAATTAATTAATTTTAAGTCTAACCAAGAAAGTTATTAATTAATAGAGACCTTTGATTTATATATTTTTCTCAAGTTTTTCAATTAATCAATTTCAAGCATGATTCAAGAAGTAATTGGTTAATTGAGAATTTTGTGAACTCACCATATCAATGGAGTTTACTTATTTAAATAAAAAAGAAAAATCAATAAATATAATTTTTGAATCATTTAATTCATTCTTTTCATGAAGGGTTATGCTCGTTAAAATCTTATATATCTCATCCAAGGTTCGGTTTTTGTTAATTTTATAGATTTAATTTGTCTACTTTCTTAGATATAGTTTAATTTAGAATTATGATTAAGTTCAACCATCCAACAAATTATTAGAGCGTTTAGGATTTTCTTTTATTAACTAAATTAGAAAATTAATTTAACTTTTGAAAACCATCGTAATTTTTTGAGAGATGATATTGAGATTATACTTATAACTTACTATTAGTGATTTGTGCACTTGCATACTTTTATAAATATAAAATTTAACAATCAAGTTTTTGTGCATTAGGTTGTGAGACCTGCTAAAATTGTAATATTTTTTATAAATATCCCCTTATTTTCATTGTTTTGTTTAATTAAAAAACATGAAAAAACTCCTGGAATTTGAAAACTCGGGGTTTTGTGAAAATTGGTTTTGTAGTTTCTTATTAGTGATACATTGAGTGTGGTTCCATATAAGTGATACCAAGAGTGATTTTTGAAGAAAACAAAAATTTTGAGTGGGGTTAAATTAAAATGTATTAAACACCAAGATATAGTTTGTATCTTGGTTAATGTGCATAAGAGTTTTCGTACCCTAGGTTGTCCTCTTATATGAGTCATTAGTGATTATACCATACGATGTTGTGGTGGAGCTCCATAGGAGAGCTTGATCTATTTGGATCACGGTGGTTATACATAGCAATGGTGGTCATTTTGGTTTAGTCTAGGTCTCCAATTGATAGAGGTATTTAGTTTATATTTTTTTTTGTGAATTGTTGATTTTCTTATTATATGAAATTTTTTAATGCCTCTGGTTGTCCTAGTAACATGTAAATTTTTCCATATAGGAGTTAATTTTTATATGGGTTTAACACGTTATTTGTTGTGTTATGCATTTTTGTATGTACTATTAGTACAATTAGAGTTAATACCAAATATGTCACATATAAGGAGTACTACTTGTGATTGAAAAGTGTTTTATTTATTTAGGCCTTTCCTAACTTATATGCAAATGTGATTATCTAGTTTTTTTTCTTTGTTGGATTTTTGTTATTGTTGTTGTTTTTGTTGTTTTTATTGATTGTTTTTGCTTTGGGCAATGGTTGTTGAGTCTTTATGGTGTTTGTATCACCTTCCTCTTGGTTGTATTCCAAATGCAAAATTTCAATTGATATTAGAGCAGGTACACCCAGTTGGGTTTAATTGCACCCGTATTTATCTATTTCTTGCATGCTTTTACACACATTCATATTCACCATGATGGATTCTAGTGAAGGTGGTAATTTTGGCATACCTCCTATTATCAATGGGACAATTATGCGTATTGGAAGTCTTAGATGTGTGCCTACCTTTGGTCAATGGGAGACATAGTTTGATTTAATGTACATCACGATTGGGTGTGTCCTAAGAAGACACTTGCTGATGGTTCAAAAGTTGTCAAGCCAATGATAGAGCAGGCAAAGGAAGAAAGTAGAGAATGTGATTAGAATAGTAAAGGGTTTTCTACCACAATATTAGAATAGTAAAGGGTTATCTGCCATAACTAGAGTTGTTATACTATATGAGTATAGACACATTTCTACTTTCTAAACTTCAAAGAAAAAATGAGACAACTTGGAAGTAATGCGAGAGGTATTTCTACAGTTAAAAACTCATGGTTGATTCGACTTAATAAAGATTACAAGTTATGATGAAAATTTTGCTAGTTTCTATTCACGATTCTCAAATATTATCAATACATCTCACAACTTGGGTCATCCAATTGAAGAAGATATGTAGGTTGAGAAGGTTCTATTAAGTTTGCCTTCAAAGTTTGGAGAAAAGGTCACTACTTTCAATATATAAGACTTTAAAATTTTTGAGATCCTCACCTTTTACCTAAGAAACAAAGGAAAGAGATTAGCACTAAAGTATACTTAGAGTAAGATTTATAAAGAAAAATATACTTTTATAGCTAGTATGGGTGCATCTAAATTAGTTTAAGTGTTATGAGGGCAGGATGCCCAAGCACATTGATGCATATTATTCCAACATCTAGAATAAAATTTGTAAAAGATCCATGAAAACTAAAATTATTTTTTCAAATAGTAATCATAATAGTACGAAATAGGATGAGACGAATGTTATTGCCTTTATGGCTTCAAAACCTAATGAGGAACCATTTTCTACTACCACTAAGTCATCAAGGTTTATTGACAATGATGATGATGATGATCAAAAGGGGTTTGCTACCTTTGTATTGCATAATTATACTTTTGGTACTCTTTTTTACACATATTTTTTAGGTGATGCCTTAATGGTACCCCTATTTAAAAAGGGTACCAATTTGGTGTTATTTGTCATTTAATTGAAGATTTTTCACATGTGTAATAATACATATGCAATATTCATAGGGTTTTATTTAGATAACTAGTTAATAAAATGATAATTATAGGGTATTTTTGGATAATCAACCAACTAATTATCCGAAAATGTCTTCTGAATATCATACATGTATTACTATACATGTGAAAAATCCTCAATTAAATGACAAATTATACCAAATTGGTACCATTTTTTAAATTGGGGTACCACTAAGGTATCACCTAAAAAATATGGGTAAAAAAAGTAGAATCGTGGTACCACTAAGGTAGTAAACACCCCCAAAAGTGCATGTCAAAAATTAAATCTTTCTTTTATTAAAAATATGTCACTTGTAGTATAGTTGAAATAAAAGTCAAACTTGTCGAGGAGTGGTAATAATTCTACTTCTAGTTACTAGTTTGTTAGGGAGTTAATTTAGAGATTAAATTTAATTCATTTATTGGATTAAGATCTTAAAATAATAACTAAACTAGGCAAGATTAAATGTATTAATAACCCTTAACTTAGGTCCTTTATTTTTATTTTTTTGAACTAGAAGGCATAATAAATGCGTTTGGTTCAAAGGGTAAGGAGTGGGTACAAATAATTAGCTTATGTAGGCTTAAATTGGTTTACTAAAAGGTTTGTCCTTATAAGGACAACAATATTAGTGGAGGATAATTTGGTAAGAGAGGTTAATCATTTTTCAAGAAATGTATTTAGCATATATGTCTTGATAAAATTAAAAAAAAGTTCTAGCAATCTCATTACATTTATTAAAATCATAGCAAAGTTTTGACAAAAAATTTCACAAGTTCAAGCACAGAAAGTTTTCTATCACTAACTAGTCTATTGTTCATGCAAGTTTTGAGCAAAGTTATCATAAAGTAGCTTTCACATATGAACAAAGTCAAGACCCTATCAACATCCATCATCTTTTTGAACTAACATTGTTCGGTTAATTTAACATATATTCTAGAGAAAAAAAAAGAGAACATATGATTGTTTCAAAGCCCGTCTATTAGTCCTAACCATCCTAAAGAATGCAATAACTAAGTATTAAAAATGAAAAACAATTTATGCTACCCAAAGTATACTAATCCTAAAATTTGTATCCTAAAACATGTTAACTAATAAAGCATAAGAAAATGAATATAGATGCATGTTAACATTCCCCCATTCTTAATTCCTTTTTGACATGTGGTGCATAATAGTCCTATCACTACCAGAATACCATCAATCTAAGTTACATCTTGATTTGATTTTTATACCTTATAAATACAAAAAATACCATACAATATAGGGAAAACTATCATAATACAAATTTAGAGAGATTGAGATATAGATTTAGAATAAAAAAATAGAGGTAAGAATTAAGAAGATTCAAGAGGCAATCAAAGAAGTTAAAGATCATATTCAAGAACATAAATCCTAAGATTTCTTCTTCTTCTTTTTTATTGTTATCATGAATAATATTCTAAATTTATTGCTTTCCAAGAGTAGTTAATTTAATATTTGATTGTAGTGATTTCATAGCCCTAGACATGAATTACAATGTTTAATAAGATATGCAATACCCTATTCAACTATTCTTCTTAATTATGTATTAATTATCTGTTTTAATCTTGGTATGAATTTTCTTGATTATTTAAGTACACAATTAAATAATCAAATTAATTCATTGTTAACTAATTCAGTTGATTGGGTACATAATCACTTAATCAATTTCCATAACTAGTGATAATTTTTTTACAATAAGGGTTAATACTCAAGATAATTAAACTTAATTTGTGTGTTTAACTTTGATCCAATTTGCTTCTTGAAATTGAATGCTTTTGATAGATCAAATTTAGAAATCTTATTCTAGGTTATATATTAAAAATAGTTTGGATTAAGAATTTGTTTAATTCAATGAATAAATAAGAAGAAGTTGAGACTTTCGAACTTATGAATTTCTATAAGTTGGTATAATTAAAGAATATGAGATTAGGATATATTTTTGTTAGTTTGCAATACTGCATTAGTAACAAGTTAGTAATTAGGAGTAGTTATTGTTACAAATCCTCATGAGTACGAAATTTTTTGTTCTTAAAATTTCCTATCACTTGTGCATGATCATGTATACTTGCATGTTTTTAATCGTATCAACTTTCATATTTCCTTTTTTATCTCTTATCTCTACATCAAATTCTTACAAAAGAAAAACCCGCCTAATTTGTCTTGGCTTAGCATTTGGTTTGCTCAGTAAATCTCTCAAAGAAACACGATCATAATGCATAATTACTTTAGACCCCCAATGCAAACACAATAACAAAAAAATCATTTTACGTGGTAGAATAACTGAGTTGGGTGTCGTGTAGCATATTACTACCATAATGAATAACATGCAAACACTTATCCACTGTCTTCCCCAAAGAAACCCCTCTAGCATAATTAGATGCATCATACATAATCTTAAAAGGGTGATTACAATTTATGTGTCATGATAATAGTTGCAGATGTCAATTTGTCTTTCAGAGTATGATAACAAACAAGATAGTTATGATCAAACACAAAGGGAGCATCCTTGGACAAAAAATTACATAAAGGTCTACTTAGTGTAGAAAAATCTTTAATAAATCTCCTATAGTAATCTACATCTTAAGAAGCTCCTAATAATAGGTGGAGGGTGACAAGTTAGTGATGAGTGCTTAAAAATCACTAAAATTGTCATAATTTAATTTACTTTAATTAATTAAATAGATTTATATTTTTATAATTTTATCAAATTTTTATATAAATTTATCTTTTCAGAATCACGTGTATTTTTATTGTTTTCAAGTATTTTCATTCAAAAATAACTTAAAGACACAAAGAAAAATACTAGAGGTCATACATCACAAATATATTGAGAAAATAAATGAGTAAAAGTCAAAAAGATGAAAAAAAAGGGTCAAAATGGCCAAAATCTCACTCACACCAGTGCGTGTAGCCGCCCATTACACCCAATCTTGAGTGCACCCATACGTGTAGCCGCCTATTCATACCGAGTCCTACAGGTACTAAGGTGTGCACCAGTTCATCCACGTTGAGTCCCGCGCATAACATCTCGTCTGTGTTGTGCCACGCGTGCCAGCACACTCCTCGCCATGTCTTGCACGTGCCAACCAGTCCAAACGCGTCCAAATTCAAATTTTGAAATATTTTCTCCCCTCTTTTTGCCTTTTCTTCACCTATAAAAGGACATTTTTCCCCTATTGTAAAACACAATCTTCTGAGCACTTTCTCTCTCTAAAAAATTTTCATTTTTTTTTTAGTTTTTTAAGTTCTCTTTTTGAGAAGAACTAGCTATGTTTTTATAAATTTTTATTTTTTGATTCAATAAACAGATATGCAAATCCGTTTGGAGATTTTCCAATAACAAAATTAACATCAAATTGTTGTAAAGATTCTATTAAGGTATAGTTTTAATAGATTCTTTACTATTATCTTTTTATATTTTATTCTTATATGTTATAATTAATTTGTCTGTAATTAAATTTAACATGGTTGGTTGTTTGTAATTATGATATAATAATATCGTTATTGTGCTTGTAAAATATTAAATAGGTAAAACATTTCTATGAAATAAATTGATTTTGTTTTTATTCAAGATTTTATATTAAGGATGTTACAGAGAAATATATTATTTTTCATTACAAACTTAAATCTGAAATTTTGATTTTAAGGTTCAATTATCAAGTTTGATTTAGAGTAGTGTTCTTTTATTTGATTGTACAATCGCCCAATAATTAGAGTGAAACTTTATTGTAAAAGTTTTTATAAGAACTAATATTTGAAAATATATTGACAACATATTTTCAGTAATAGTTTTAAAACTTGAAAGTTAGTACTAAGATAATTAAATTCTTAGGTTTAATTTAGACACATTGAATAAAGTTTAAAATATCTAACCACATCAAAGATGTCATTTAAATATTTCATTTAAAATCTCTTAGAAAAAAGAAATTAATTTAATAAACAAAATTAATTATCGACCCTACCCATAGGTGTTAATTGATTTGTTTAATTAACAAAGAATATCTAACCCTACCAAATGTGTTATTCATATAAAAAAGAGAGAAGTAATAAATATCAATTTATTTATTTAATAGCCTAAATAATATTAGCAAGTATAATTAACTTGATTATTATATCCTTAAATACTTCACTGTTATAAATGACAAATATTTACATTATTGTTTATTAAATTCATATCTATGTTTATTTATATTATATCATTAGATTAGAACACAAAAACCAAAATATTGTGACATGATGTTTAAGATTTAATTTCATTTTTAAGATTTTGAATAATAAATTAAAAACCACATAAATTTCTACCTTAGATCGGCCTTAGGAGTATACTTATCATTATCTATAAAATTATTTGTACACTTACGAAAGTTTTACAAATAATAAAACAAAAAAAAGGATTTTCGTAAGATTGATATTTGCAACGCCGGTCTTGTGACCCATCATCAAGTTTTTGGCGCCGTTGTCGGGAAATTAATAACATTTTTAAAGTATTTATCAAAATTTTAAAAAAATAATTTGTGATGTAAATAATTTTGATTTTTTTATTTATTTTGAGTTAAAAAAATTTCAATTTTAAATTTTAAAATTAAAAAAAAATTGAAACAAATTTATAAAAAAAAACAGTTCACAAACGAACAGTAAATTTTGTTTATTTAAAAATAAATATTTCTAAATTTTAAAATTAAAATTAAAATAAATAAAGAAATAAATAAGAAATAAGCTGCTCTTGAACAGTAAAACATAAAAAATTTAAATTTAAAATTTAAAACTAAAAAAAATTAACAAAAAAAAATTTAAACTGATCTTAAATAGTAAATAAAAAAATTAAAATTTAAGATATAAAATTTAAAATTTAAAATTTTTAAAAGAATAATTTAAACTATTCTTGAATAGTAAAACAAAAAAATTAAATTTAAAATTAAAAGTTAAGATTTAAAATTAAAAATTTTAAAAAAATTATCAAAAGAAATTTAAACTGATATTGAACAGTAAAAAATTTAAATTTAAGATATAAAATTTAAATTTTAAAAAAAGTTTAAATTTGAGATTTAAAATAAAATAAAAAAACTGTTCCTCTTCGTGAATAGTACATAAAACTTTAAAATTTAAAATTTATATTTAAGATTTGAGGTATAAATTTAAAAAATTAATTTTAAATTTTAAATTTACAAAAAGAAATTGTTACTGTTTGTGAAAAGTACAAAAAATTTAAAATTTAATATTTAAAATTAAAAAAATCTTGAAAAGTAAATAAAAAAACGTAATTTTTTAAATAATAATAATAATAATATTTTTTAAATAATGAGTTCTAAAAAATAAAAATAAATATAATTAACTTAAATTTTTAACTTAACTTAATTTATTAACTTAAATTTTTAAGTTAACTTAAATTATTATTAATTTTATTAAGTTAGATTTTAATTTAATTTAATTTATTAACTTAACTTAATTTATTAACATAATTAACTTAATTTATTAACATAATTAACATAGATTTTAACTTATTTTTTATTAACTTAATTAATTTAAATTTTTAACTTAATTTAATTTATTAATTTAATTAACTTAAATTATTATTAACTTAATTCACTTAGATTTTAACTTAATTTAATCAACTTAGATTATTACTAACTTAATTAACTTAGATTTTAACTTAATTAACTTATATTTTAATAGCATAAAAAGTAAAGATGTAAGAGAATTCTACCTAAGAGACTAGTTCTTAGAAGCTTTTGTGCCACTAGTCTTTCCTAGAAATGATGCTCTGTCTAAATTGATGGTTTTTAAGGAGTCTTTCCCCCACCATTTTTTCCTGGGAGCACTCTTGGTTAATACTGATTATGTTATTCAACTTAGAGATTAAAAAAATACAAATAAAAAAACTACTAAAGCTAATTCCAAAATTTCAAAGCTTTCAATCACAATATGTGATAAAAGAAGGTAGTTGTTTTGTAATTAGATCTAGGCACAATTGTATTTTGACGCCTAAGTTATTTGACTTGCACCTAGAAGTGAGTTATCTAAAACTCATAATCATGTCCCTAGTTTTAAGTAAAGAATTTTTTTGAAAATTCACGGGGCATGACTGAAAAGGTATAGGTAGACAACCTTGTCCTATCTATAGGGTTGATTGACTCAATGATGTGGGGATATTGAGTTTACTTAAAATACAATCCCCTAAGTTACATTTTATTAAGATGTTAAACTAAGCGCTGGATGATAGGCAAAAAAATCATTTTAGGTATTTTTTTATTTCTTTTAGTGTAATTACATGTGGATAATTTTAGAATTGTTAAAATTAAAAATATTTGTTGAGATATTAGAAGATCACGATGATCTGCCTGTGTAAACATTAATGATAAACATGATGGATGCACATGCATTTCTCCATCACTACTTTGCACATTCTTAGGAAATAGGTAACTTTTCTTTTCTCTTTATCTTAAATTTACAACTATTACATTGAAGACAATGTAAGTTCTAGGTTAGGAGTGGTAAAAAGTTACCATACTTAATTGCAACAATTTTAACAATTATAAAATTTTTATGTTCACATTTTCATTTTTATTGTGTTTGATTTTATTTTCTTTGTGTGGTTTAGTAATTTTTATAATTTAAGGATTAGTTTAAAAAAATTTCTTACAAAAATTTATCATTTCTTTAGATCAAATTTAAGTAAATAGTCAAGTCTTTTGCATTGTTAAATTAATTTTTGAAAACATATCATGGAGTATATGGTAATTAGTTAATTTTTGTCATGACTAGTATTTCTTAATAAGGTATGGAAATTATATTAAATCCAAAATCGGTGGTTAGGAATCAAATTGTAGAGACTATCCTTATAAGATATAATTTGAGCCCATTATCCTTTATTCTGAGTGATAAATATTATTTTTTCTACTTTAAACACTTTTATTATTTTTTTCAACATTATTAGATGATCTCTATAGGATTTAGCATTGAATGTCTGGATTTTTTACATCTTAATGAAATGTTATATATTTATTTTTCATTTGCTTAGATTAAATGATTTAAGTAGAAATTAATAATATATATCTTTCTTCATTCATGCATGACTTCTATTAAAAAGAGATATATCCAGAGTTACCAATACAAATACAAACCGAAAAGCCAAATATTAACCACTTACCTTACCATATAAAAAAATGTACAATCTGTACATGAGTCCACTTTCTAAAAAAATGTATTCTCTTATAAAAAAAGAGAAAAAAAAATATAAGAGAAAAAAATAGAAAGAAAGAAAGAAAAGAAAAATGAATAGTATAATTTATATACTATGACCCAAAAAGCTTAAACAATTGTGAGAAATGGTTTAATGTGAAAGAAAATATAGAGAGTAATTCTCTAAGAAGTCATTGCATTTTCCTACATTTTCTAAAAAGACATATTATTTGATCTTTTTATTTGATAAATTTGATTAATGCATGAAAGTAATGTATAATATTTTATAAATATTTACATTTGATTCCTTTCATAAGATCAACGTTAAAATAACACTTTGAGCCTTTCTTTTTTATACATATGTGAACATATTAGTTCATTTCTATACATAAACTCTTTCGCATATAAATTATTATGAGTGTTTGAACCCATAGGATTCGATGTTTTTGAGAGTATTGACTTGTGAGGGATAGAGTCGAAGTGAATTCGAATACCTGACACCATGTTTGGATGAAATTAAATTGATACATTTTTATATATGAAATATGAAAATGATTTTCAACTAATTATTATAATAAATCATGAATGTTTAGGAAGTTGAATAATCTATGCTTAAGATTTTAATTATGAAATTTAAAAGAGATTATAAGCATGATATATTTTCTGTATTTCATTTCTTTATTTTATTTTAGTCGTTTTACTTTATTTCAAATTTTAGTTAACTTTCTATTTTATTTGTTTTCATTGTTTTGTTAATGTTTTTGAGTATTATTACTGAAAACCCTCACGAGACTTAAACTCATCCACTAGGGTAACCTAGAGGTTTAAAGGCTTGTTGCATATGCTAAATACAACTGTGTCAATCCACCAAACTAATTTAGGATAATTTAATTTTTCGTTTTTATCTTATTTTTTATCGCTTATCTTGCTAAGGTACTAGCAAAAAACTGGTTGGGGTGGCGATGAGTGCTTAAAAAGCACTAAAATTATCATGATTTAATGTACTTTATGCCCAATCTCACGTGCAACCACCCATTCCTGTCGAGTCCCGCACACATAGTCACATATTCATGGATTGACATGGTTGAATTTAGCATATACAACAAGCCTTTAAACCCCTAGGTTGCCCTAGTAGACGAGTTTAAGTCTCGTGATGATTTTCAGTAATGATACCACAAACATTAACAAAAAATGAAAATAAAATAAAACAAATAAAATAAGAAGTTAACTAAAATTTAGAATAAAGTAAAAGGACTAAAAGAAAATAAAGAAATGAAATACAAAAATATATCATGCTTATAATCTCTTTTAAATTTCATAATTAAAATCTTAAGCATAGATTATTTCAAATTCCTAAACATTCATGATTTATTATAATAATAAGTCGAAAATCATTTTCATATTTCATATAAAAATGTATCAATTTAATTTCACCCAAACTTAGTGTTAGAAATCCGAATTAGCTTCGACTCTATTCCTCACAAGTCAATACTCTCAAAAACACTGAAACTAAACAATCATACTAATTTATATGCGAAAGAGTTGATATATAGAAATGAATTAATATATTTGCATATGTATAAAGAAGAATGACTCAAAGTATTATTTTAACGTTGATCTCATGAAATGAATCAAATGTAAGGATTTATAAAACATTAAACATTACTTTCATGCATCAATCAAATTCATCAAATAAAAATATCAATTAAATATGCCTTTTAGAAAATGTAAGAAAATGCAATGATTTCTTAGGGAATTACTTCCTATATCTTCTTTTGCATTAAACCATTTCTCAAAACTGTTTAGCCTTTTTGGGTCATTGTATATATATTATACTATTCATTTTTCTTTCTTTCTTTCTATTTTTTTCTTTCACTTGTATTATTTTTTTTAGAAGAGAATTCATTTTTTTAGAGAGTGGACCCACGTACAAATTGTACATTTTTATACGTTAAGGTGAGTGGTTAATATTTGGCTTTTCTGTTTGTAGTTGTATGGATAACCCTACATATATCTCTTTTTTAATAGAAGTCATGCATAAATGAAGAAAAACATATACTATCAATTTCTACTTAAATTATTTAATTTAAGCAAATGAAAAATAAATATATAACACTTCTCATAAAGGTAGTCTCAACTATTTGATTCCTAAACACCGATTTTGGGTTTAATATAATTTCCATACCTTATCAAGAAATACTAGTCATGACAAAAACTAACCAATTACTATATATTCCATGATATGTTTTCAAACATTAATTTAACAATGCAAAATATTTAATTATTTACTTATATTTGATTTAAAGGAATAATAAATTTTTGTAAGAATTATTTTTAAAAACTAATCCTAAATTTATAAAAACTACTAAACCATACAAAGAAAATAAAATTAAACACAATAAAAAATAAAAATGTGAATATAAATTTTTTGAAATTAAGCATGGTAACTTATCACCACCCTAACCTAGAAATAACATTGTGTTCAATGTAACAATTGTAAATTAAAGATAAAAAGAATAAAAGAATAAAAGTTACTTATTTCCTGAGAATGTGTAAGTAGTGATGAAAAAATACAGGTGCATCCATCATGTTTATCATCAATATTCACACAGGAAAATCGTTGTGAACTTCTAACATCTCAACAAATATTTTTAGTTTTAACAATTCTAAAATTATTCACATGCAATTAAAAAAAATAAAAGAAAATTACCAAAAATTATGGGTTGCCTCCCATCCAATGCTTAGTTTAACGTCTTAGCAAAAAGTAACTTAGGAGATTTCATTTTAAGTAAACTCAATGTCCCCACATCATTGAGCCAACCAAACCAATATGTAGGACAAGTTTCTCTACCTATACTATTTAAGTCATGCCCTATGGATTTTTAAAATTTTGTTTACTTAAAACTAGTGATATAATTGTGAGTTTTAGATAAATCATTTCTAGGTGTAAGTCAAATAACTAAGGCATCAAAACAAATTTGTACCTAGATTTAATAAAACAACTAAATCCTTTTTATCACAAATTGTAATTAAAAATTTTGAAATTTTGGAGATAACTTCAGTAATTTTTTATTTTTTATTATAATCTCTATATTTAAATAACATAATCATTATTACCCAAGAGTGCTCTTAGGAAATAATGGTGGGTAAGGCCTCCTTAGAACTAATGTCATAGATAGAACTCCATCATTATTAAGTTTTTTTTAAAACTTTTTAACTGTAAATAAATTAAAGAAATCATAATTATTTACAACACAAAATGTTTTAAATTTTTTAATAAATAATTTAAAAATGAAATTCCTTCCCTGACCACGTCGCCATAAACTTGATGAGACAAGATCGGCATACAATGCCGATCTTACTAATACTTTAGTTTTATATTTGTAAAATTATCGTAAGTGTACAAATCATTTATAGCAAATGATAAGTATACTCCTAAGGTCGATCTAAGGAAGGGATATATGTGATTTTTAATATATTATTCAAACTTTTAAAAACAAAATTAAATCCTAAAAATCTTGTCACGATATTTTGGTTTTTGTGTTTCCTATTCTAATAACATAAAAATAAACATAGATATGATTCTATAAAAAAATGTGCAAATTTTTTTCATTCATAACAGTGGAGTATTTAAGGATATAATAATTAAGTTAATTATACTTGCTTATATTATTTAGGTTATTAAATATATAAATTGATATTTCTTGATTTTCTCTTTTTGTATGAAAGTGTCTTTAGGCAAGACCTAAATTCTTTTGTTTATTATTAATTAACTAATATCCTTAGGCAAGGCCTATTAATTAATTAAATATTAAATTTCACCTTTATTTCTAAGAGAATAGCAAACCATGTAATCACAACTTTAGGTGAAGTTAATTAATTGGACTTTATTCAATGTATCCAAATTAAACCTAAGAATTTATTTATATGAGTACTAACTTTCAAGTTTTAAAACCATTACTGAAAATATGTCGACAATAAATTTTTGAATAATAGTTCTTATAAAAACTTTTTAAAAAAAACTTCACTCTAACTATCGGCTCATTGTACCAACAAATAAAATAGCATTAGTCTCAATCAGATCGGATAATTAAAACTTAAAATCTAATTTTAGATTTAAGTTTGTAATTAAAAATAATATATTTCTCTCAAACATCCTTAATATAAAATCTTGAATATAAATAAAATCAATTTATTTTACAATTTTTTTTTACATATTTAATATTTCGCGAGCATAACAACGTTATTATTATATCATATTTACAAATAGCCAACCACATTAAATTTAATTATAGACAAATTAAATATAACACATATAAATAAAACATAAAAAATAATTGTAAAGAATTAATTTTAAAATTATATCTTAAAAGAATCCTTATAGCACTTTGATGCTAATTCTGTTGTTGGAAAACTTCCAACCGGATTCACATTTTCGTTTATTGAATCAAAACTAAAAATATACAAAAACATAGCTAGTTCTTCTCAAAAAGAGAAGAACTTTAAAACTAAAAAAAGAAAACTTTCTAGAGAGAGAAAAGTTGAGAAAATTGTGTGTTTTATAATGAGAAAAGAAGGTCCTTTTATAGGTGAGGAAAAAGCCAAAAAAGGTAGAAAAATATTTCAAAAATTTATTTTGGACGCGTTTAGACAAGCTAGCATGCTTGTGGGGTGTGAAAATTGCTACAGACAGGCATTTGGCACATGCAAAAGCGCGTGGGACAAGGCGGAGGTATGTGTTGGCATGCACACGACACGATGAGGATGTGTGCTAGCCATGTGCATTGCCCAATTTTTCCATATTTTGACTTTTTCTTATTTTTTTTCTCAATATTTTTGTGATGTATTGCCTCTAGTATTTTTCTTTAAGTTTTTAAGTTATTTTTGAACGAAAAGACCTAAAAAACAATAAAAATATTTGTGATTCCAAAAATAAAAATTTATATAAAAATATGATAAAATCATACAAATATGAATCTATTTAATCAATTAAAGTACATTAAGTCATGGTAATTTTAGTGCTTTTTAAGCACTCATAAAAGATGTGTATAGATTTCAAGAAACTGAATTTATACACTAAAAATGATCACCTTTCTCTTCTTTCTCTCCCATTTGACAAAAATTTCAAATTTACTTACCCTACCATTTCTCCCTCTTTTCTACTCACTTCTCTTTCTTATTTACTCACTTCCGCTCTTTCTTATTCTCGGTCTCTTTTGCTCCAAGTACTCTCTTTCTCTCTTTAGAATTTTCTTAGTTTTTTGTTTCCTCAAATCTTGTTAAGTTGACTTTTTTGTCTCATTCATTTTCTTGAGCTTGTATAATCGGCATGGTGTCACCTCTAATGGCCTCGATGATGTAGCTTCCAAATTATGTCTTTATCTTATTTCATTACTATTATTTTTGGATTTTTATTAATTTGTTTCTTTTATAGATTTAACGATTTTTGAATTTTATAGGAGTTGAGAGATGACAGATCTACGATATTATTAATGTATTGGAGAGCGTTTGGGTAGGATATTTATTTTTGTTGTTAAAAGTAATTTTATTTGACTGGTTGTGAAATTATATTTGTAGAAATTCTTATAACTAGTTTGAATATTAATTTAGGTACTTGCAAGAAAAGCAAAGAATCAGTATATGTGGAAAGGATTTGGAGCTATTCCCAAGGCTCTACAAGGTTAGGAGGATAGTAGAAAATTAGTAAAATGTGTAAAAAAATACAAAAGTTAAAGTTGGTTCACACGGTGAACCAACTTTAAATTTTAAGTCTCCTAATTTAAAGTCAATTTAACTAACCGACTTTAATAGTATATTTTGGCATGGTGAGGGCAGTGAAGACTTAATATCTAATCATTTATCTAAGTTAATTTCTAAATTTAATTCTCAACGGTGAGAGTAAAGAAGAAATTATTGAAACTTTTCCTAATGAAAAAATATTTTTTATAAGTCCAAATCCATGATATGCTAACATAGTTAATTATCTTGCTAGTGGTATTTTGAGACCTAATATATCTTATCAAGGAAAAAAAAATTTAAGCTCTTGTAGGCAATACTTTTGGAATGACCCTTATCTATTCAAGATTGGTCAAGGCTAAATCATCCAGAGGTGTATGCCCGAAGAAAAACATAAAATCATCTTAGCTTTTGGTCGTGATTGTGGAAGCCATTTGGATGTAACAAAATAGCTTTTAAGGTATTAAAATTTGGATTTTACTGGCCAACTCTTTTAAAGATGCTATTACATTTTGTACTATTTATGATAGATGTCAAAGGATAAGTAATATAGGAAAATGAGATGAAATGTCCTTGACATCAAATTTAGTTGTCGAACCTTTTGATATAGGGAGATTTATTTTATGGGTCATTTCCCCCTATATTTTGGGTATGAATATATCCTAGTTGCTATGGATTATGTGTTCAAGTGGGTAGAAGTTATACCCATTAAAACTAAGGATGCTAACGTAGTTGTTAAATTCTTAGAGGATTCAATTTTTAGTAGGTTCAGAATGCCTAGAGTAATAATAAGTGATGGAAGAAGTCATTTTTGGAACAAAATTTTGGATGAAATATTGAAAAAGTATAATATCACACATTGAGTGGCTACTCCATATCATCCTCAAACTTTCGGTCAAGTGGAAGTGAGTAATATGCAAATAAAAGGGATTTTGGAACGCATTGTGCGCCCTTCAAGAAAGGGTTAGGAAACTGATGAGTGCTCAAAAAGCACTAAAATAACCATGATTTTATGCACATTAATTGATTAATATATATATATATTTATATGTTTTATCATATATTTATATATATTTGTCTTTTTTGGAATCACGGGTATTTTTATTCTTTTTCAGGTATTTTGGCTTAAAAACGTAACTTAAAGACTCAAAGAGGAATACTGGAAGCAATACATCACAAATATATTAATAAATAAATGGGGAAAGGTCAATAAATATGGAAAAGTTGGATAAAATGGGTCAAAAAGGTCAAAAATGTCAAAAAGGAGAAAATCGCGCCGCCGTGCCGCCCAGCCGCGCCGAGCCCCGCACGCGCCAGCGCCCAGACCTGCGCGCGCCAGCGCCCAGACCCGCGCGCGCTAGCGCACAGACGCCACGCTTCGGCCACGCCCCGCGTCGCGCGCGCCGCCCACGCACGCGCGCGCGCCGCGCATCTCACGCACGCCCGTCCCAGTTCGCGTGCGCCGCACGCATCTCATGCGCGCGCCATCAGCCTTTTTTGTATGAATACCACCTTTGGTGGGGTTAGATATTCTTTGTTAACTAAACAAATCAATTAACACCTATGGGTGGGGTTGATAACTAATATGCTTAATTAAATTAATTCATTTTTCTAAGAGATTGAAAATGAACCATTTAAATGCCACCTTTGGTGAGGTTAGACAGTTTAAACTTTATTCAAGGTGTCCAAATTAAACCTAAGAATTTAATTATCCGAGTACTAACTTTCAAGTTTTAAAACCACTACCGAAAACATGTTGTCAATACATTTTCAGATAATAATTCTTATAAAAACTTTTGAAATAGAGCTTCACTCTAACTACCGGGCGATTGTACCATCAAATAAAAGAGCACTACTCTAAATCAGACCGGATAACTAAACCTTAAAATCTAATTTTCAGGTTTAAGTTTGTAATGAAAAATAATATATTTCTCTCTAACATTCTTAATATAAAATCTTGAATAAAAACAAAATCAATTCATTTTAGAGATTTTTACCTATTTAATATTTCGCAAGCATAACAACGTTATTATTACATCATGTTTACTAAACAGCCAACACAGTTAAATTTAATCACAGACAAATTAAATATAACATGTAAGAATAAAGCATAAAAAATAACTGTAAAGAAAATAAAATCCTTACAGAACTTCGATGCTATTCCCGTTGCTGGAAAACCTCCAAGCGGAATTTGCACTCCCATTTATTGAATCAAAAGCTAATATATTACAAAAACATAACTAGTTCTTCCTAAAAAGGGAAGAACTCTAAAACTAAGAGAAATTAACTAAAAACTAAGAAAAACTAAAAAAACCTAAAAATCTAAGAAAAGAGAGAAAGAAAGAAGAGAGAAGTGTGTTTTGAAGGTGTGTTTATAAGTGAAGAGAAGGGGGGTATTTATAGGTGAAGATGGAGAGAAAAAGTGGGGGAAAAAATGTTAAAAAATTATGAAAATGCGGAGTGGTAATTGCTGACGTCATACTGATGACGTCAAAGATGACACGAGGCGGGCGCGCGTGAAAAATGGGGCGAAATGGGCGTCGGCGCGCGGGAGCAAGTGAGATCGCGCGCGCGCGGAGCTAGGGCGCGCACTGATCTGTACGGACGTGGGGCGTCTGCGTGGTGGGCCCAGCACGCGTGTGGGGCTCAGCGGTGGCGGTGCGGCGGAGCGATTTTCTCCTTTTTGACATTTTTGACCTTTTTGACCCATTTTATCCAACTTTTCCATATTTATTGACCTTTCCCCATTTATTTATTAATATATTTGTGATGTATTGCTTCTAGTATTCCTCTTTGAGTCTTTAAGTTACGTTTTTAAGCCAAAATACCTAAAAAACAATAAAAATACCCGTAATTCCAAAAAAGACAAATATATATAAATATATGATAAAACATATAAATATATATATATATTAATCAATTAATGTGCATAAAATCATGGTTATTTTAGTGCTTTTTGAGCACTCATCAGAAACCAAGTTGAATGATGCCTTATGACCATACCACCTTATGACCATACCACACAACATATAACATACCCATTAGGGTGATCCCTTATTAGTTAATCTTTGGGAAAGTGGACCATTCATCCGTAGAACTCAAACACAATGGTTATTGGGAAATTAAAGAACTAAACTTGGATTTAGATATAGCAAAAGATAAATAGTTGCTCCAACTTAGTGAGCTTGAAGATATTAAGGATGAAACATATGAAATGTAAAGTTGTACAAAGAACGTACAAAGCACTATCATGACAAGAGGCTAGTTCGTAAGACTTTTCTTCCTAGAGTGAAATTTTTTATTTAGTTATCATTTGAGATTGTTTTCAAGAAAAATGAAATCAAGATGGGATTGATCGTACATAATTACTCAATCATTTCCTTATGGAGCAATAGCTTTGTTGAATCCAAAAACAAAATCCATGTTTAAAGTCAATGGGCATCCTATAAAAACTTATTTTAAAGGAGGACATAATGTAGCAGACATTGAGTCTATAGAGATGTATAATCCTAGGCACCATATGGAAAATAGGTCTTCCTAAGTCCTTAAAATAAGCACTGGATGGGAGGAAACACATCACTATAGGTATTATTAATTTATTTCCTATTTTGTGAATATTATTTAGAAATGTTAATTTTATAATTGTTTCTTAAATTTGTGAGAAGTACACATTGTATAATTTTAATATATTTGAATTGATGGATGTACGTACAATTCCATACCAACTCTTGAACAAGTTCAAACAAATGGCTATTTTTTCTCTCTTTAGTCTTTATCTTTGATTTATAATTATTACATTGAGGACAATGTAAATTCAAGGTTGAGATAGAAAAAAGTTACATTTATAAAATTACATGCTAAAATTGAAATTTTATGTTCACATATTTACATTTTTGTATATGTTTTAATTTTTTGTATGATTTCATTCATTTTTATTGAGCTAGAAATGTTTGGTTTATTTTTAATTTTCTTACAAAATTATCATATCTTATAAAGTCAATTTTAAGAAAATGATAGTCTTTGCATTGTTAGATAAATTCCAAAAACATTTCACCCAGTAATGTAATAATTAGTTAGTTTTTATCATAATTAGTGCTTCATAATTAAATGTTGAAATTGAGATGAATCCAAAATTAGTGCTTAGGAATCAAATAGTGAAAACTATCCTTGTGATAATATATTTTAAACTATTATCTTCCCATTTTGCGTAATAATATTTTTATACCCTTTAAACACTTCTTATCAATTTTGATTGTTAGATAATCTCTATAGGTATTTGTATTGAAAGGATTTTTACATCTAATAAAGTGTCAAATATTTATTTATATTGCTTAAATTGAATAAGTTAAGTAGAAATTGAAAGTATATGCCTTTCTATTCATTCATGTATGAGTTCTTAAAAGAGACATAAATGGGGTTACTTGAATCAATAAAATAAAAATCCACAAATTAGCTACTCACTAATCATACAATATATATACAATCTATACATGAGTCCTATCTCTAGAAAAAAGAATATTTCTAAAAAATGAGAGATAAAAGAAAAATAAATAGCATAAATTACATGCTATAACCCATTATCCTTTTAAGTTGTGAGAACTAGTTAAATATAAAGGAAAAAAAGGAAATAATTACCCAAAAAATCATTGCATTTTTTTCATTTCCTTAAAGGTATATTACTTGAGATTTTTTTTTGATGAATTTGATAGATTTATGAAAATAATATGTGATTTCTTTATAAATCTTTTTATTTGATTCCTTTCATAAAATAAATATGATGCACCACTTTGAGCTTTTTATTCTTTAAGCATACATGAACTATTAGTTCATTTCTATACATAAACTATTTCACTTTTGATGTTTGTGGGTATCATCTTTGAAAACCCGCACGAGACTTAAACTGGTCTACTAGGGTAACCTAAAGGTTTAAAGGATTTTTTCATACACTAAATTCAAAAGTGTCAATCTACGAAAATGATTTAGGATGGTTTAATTTCTAGTTTTTGCTTTTAGTTTTTTGCTATTCTTATTGTAAGAAGGCTGTGATAAGTTCTCAAAAGTAGTTAATATATTGTAATTCTATGCATGTTTAGTGATTATATAGATATGTATTTGCTTATTTTACTATCATTTTACGTAAATACATATTTTAAAAATCGCGGGTATATTTTGTTGTTTTTTAGGTATTTCTTATATAAAAAAGATTCGACTTGAAAGAATTATACTTAAAGCACCCATTATAACTTAGAAGATAAAAATAAATATCATATATTTAAAAATTAGAAAAAAAAATTACATGAAAATTAGGGTTCCAAAGTGATGCAATTTGAAGTGTATCATGGCATGAAATCGTTGTGAGCTATAATACGAGGTCAAAAGAAAGAATCAATACATCCCATATATGATACATGCCACGTCGTGAAAATATTATGTGTCATGGTGCAAAGAGAATGGATCATGCTTAAACCGTGTACAAATTGTGTATGCCGCAGTGTGGAAAAACTATATGCCACAAAGCTAGGTAGAAAAATTCATTTTTTTCTCATTTCCTCACCTTATAAATAGGACCCTATTTCTTTTGTAAGATATCAACTCATTTCAAGCTGATTTCTTACATTTCTTAGCTTTTCTTTTAATAGTTTAAAGTTCTCTCGTTCAAGAGTTGAACAAATTTAGTTTATGTAATAGCTTTTAGTTTCAATTTAATAAACAACATAATAATTCTTTCTAGAGATTTTCCAAAAGCATAGCAATTCTAAGAATTCTATTGAGATGTGTTTAAATGTATTCTTTTTAGAATATTTTTAAGTGTTGTTTTACATGATATATATTTAATTTATAGCTCATTTATTAAACTATACATGTCTCGCTATAAATAGTATGTGATATTAGTAATGTTGTTATGCTTGTGAAATATTGAAATAGATTAAAAAAATTTATAAAATGAATTAAGTTTAATTTCATTATCAAGATTTAAATCAAAGTTTGTAATTGAAAAATATATTGACAAAGTGTTTTTCATAATAAACAAGAGAGTTAGATTTAAGATTTAAATTAGCTGAAGCTCATATAGATTAGTGCTCCTAAATCTTTTGGTCTATATCAACTATATAGTTATGTGAGCTCTATTTCTAATATTTTATAAGAATTATTATTGAAGATATATTGATGACATACTCTTCACAATAGTTTTAAAATCTAAAAGTTAAATCCAGATACTTATATTATAAACCCAACTTAAACACCTTCATGAAGTTTAAGTTGTTGGCCCAACCAAAGGTGGAAAATTAAATAGTTTAGTAATTTCTTAAAAAATGAGCATAAGTTAATTAGGGTTTAAATTGTCAGACCGAAGGTGACAAGCTAAAGTTTAATTAACAAAGAAAATGATCTTTACCTTAGGATATTTTCATACCTATAAGAAAGAATGAATAATCTTAATTCATATCTTTAATATCCTACTTAATATTGAACAAGTATAATTAACTAACTAATATATCCCATAAATTCCCGAGTGCATGATAAATTTTTATTGAACTTATCTTTATTTTTATGTTATTAGCTTAGAAACTCAACCCAAAATAATCATGGTAAGATGTTTAGGTTATTTAATTTCCTTTTTAAAGAACTTGTTGAATGATTTAAAAACTGTATGATTTATCTTTAGATCCACCTTAGAAATATACTTATCATTTTCTATAAGTAATTCGTGCACTTACAAGCTATTTTATAAATTATACAAAATTTGTATGCCTAATTTTGGAACATCAAGTTTTTGGTGTAATTGCTAGGTAAATCGATAATAGCACTGAAAATTAATTAACCTTTTAAAGCATCAAAAATCTCTAAGGAAGCTTGGGATATTCTGAAAACTATGCATAAGGGTACCTCTGTGATGAGTGCTCAAAAAGCACTAAAATAACCATGATTTTATGCACATTAATTGATTAAAAATATATATATTTATATGTTTTGTCATATATTTATATAAATTTGTCTTTTTCGGAATCACGGGTATTTTTATTGTTTTTCAGGTATTTTGGCTTAAAAACGCAACTTAAAAACTCAAAGAGGAATACTGGAAGCAATACATCACAAATATATTAATAAATAAATGGGGAAAGGTCGACAAATAAGGAAAAAATTGGACAAAATGGGTCAAAAGGACAAAAAATGTCGAGAAAGGAGAAAATCGGCCGCGTGCCCAGCTGACTCCTCCGCGCCTTGTTCATCCGCGCCCACTGTTCATCCGCGGCACTGTTCATCCAGCGACTGTTCATCCGCCTTCGTTCATCATGGCCTTGTTCATCATGAACACTGACTGCACCGCCTGTCATCTTGACGTCATCAAATGACGTCAGCAATCACTAATCCGCATTTTTACATTTTTTTCTCTACTTTTTCTCTCCATCCTCACCTATAAATACCCCCCTTCCCTTAACTTCAAAACACACCTCAAAAAAATTCTTCTCTTCTCTTTCTTTCTCTCATTTCTTAGTTTTTAAGCTTTTCTTAGTTTCTTTCTTAGTTTCTAGTTGTTCTTAGTTAATTTCTCTTAGTTTTAGAGTTCTTCCCTTTTTGGGAAGAACTAGTTATGTTTTTGTAATTTATTAGCTTTTCAATTCAATAAATGGGAGTGCAAATTCCGCTTGGAGGTTTTCCAGCAACGGGAATAGCATCGAAGTTCTGTAAGGATTTTATTTTCTTTACAGTTATTTTTTATGCTTTATTCTTACATGTTATATTTAATTTGTCTACGTGATTAAATTTAACTTTTTGTTGTTTATAAATATGATGTAATAATAACGTTGTTATGCTTCGGAAATATTAAATAGGTAAAAATCTCTAAAATGAATTGATTTTATTTTTATTCAAGATTTTATATTAAGAATGTTAGAGAGAAATATATTATTTTTCATCACAAACTTAAATATGAAAATTAGATTTTAAGGTTTAGTTATGCGGTCTAATTTAGAGTAGTGCTCTTTTATTTGTTGGTACAATCGGGTTAGTTAGAGTGAAGCTCTATTTCAAAAGTTTTTATAAGAATTATTATCTGAAAATGTATTGACAACATGTTTTCAAGTTAGTGGTTTTAAAACTTGAAAGTTAGTACTCGGATAATTAAATTCTTAGGTTTAATTTGGACACCTTGAATAAAGTTTAAGCATCGCCACCTGAAAGGTGGCATATTTAAATGGTTCATTTTCAATCTCTTAGAAAAAGGAATTAATTTAATTAACCAAATTAGTTATCAACCCCACCCATGTAGGTGTTAATTGATTTGTTTAGTTAACAAAGAATATCTAACCCCACCAAAGGTGGTATTCATATAAAAAAGAGAGAATCAATAAATATCAATTCATGTCTTTAATAACCTAATTAATATGAGCAAGCATAATTAACTTAATTATTATATCCATAAATACTCCACCATTATAAATGATAAAATTTGCATAAATGTTTATTGAATCTATGTTTATTTTTATGTAAGTAGATTAAAAACACAAAACCCAAAATATCGTGACGGGATGTTTAGGATTTAATTTAAGTTTTTAAAAGTTTGAATAATAAATTAAAAACCACATACATTCCTTCCTTAGATCGAATTGGGAGTATACTTATCATTTTCTACGAAATGATTAGGTGCACTTGCGAGAGTTTTATAAATAGATAAAACCAAAGTAGCAGCAGGATCAGCGGCTTCGGTTCGCCCTATCAAGATTTTTTGGCGGATTCTTGCAAGTGGAAGGAATAGCGTTTTTAAATTATTTATCAAAATTTTAAAAACTTTTTGTGTTGTAAATAATTGTAATTTTTTTTATTTTGATTAAAAAAAATAATAAATTAAATAATTTTTTGTTGTTTGTGAATAGTAAAATAAAAACAAAAATTTAATAAAAATTAAAATAAATTTTTTTTTCTCTCATAAAAAACAAAAAATAATAAATATATAATAATAAAATTGTTGTTCGTAAATAGTAAAAACAATAAATAAATAAAAATTAAAATAATTTCAAAAAAAAAAAACAAAAAAAAAAAAAATTTTCAAATTTCAAATTTCATAATAATAAAAAAAACCAAGGAAAATTAAAAAAAAATAAAATAAAACTTACCGTTCAAGAATAGTAAAAAAAAGTAAAAATAAATAAAAAAAAAATAAAATTAAGATTTAAAAAAAATAAAAATAAAATAAAAATAAAAAAAATAATAAAAAAATAATAAAAAAATAAAAAAAATAAAAAAAATAATAATATAAAAGAAAAAAAATAATATAAAAGAAAAAAATAATAATAATAGAAAAAAAATAAAAAAAAAATAAATAAAAATCAATAAAAAAATAAATAAAAAATAAAAAAAAAAATAAAAATAAATAAAAAATAAATAAAAAATAAATAAAAAATAAATAAAAAATAAAAAAAATAAAAAAATAAATTTTTTTTAACTAGTTTTGTTTAGTGCTTTGTATTAAATACCATGTAATTTTCTCTAAATTTTTTATTTTGTTGACAGGAGTTTTAAATCTACGTTTACAATAGTCTATGCGTGGTAGGAGATCCTTAGGAAACCCTCTTACACCATATGTAAATAATTTTCATAAATTTAAACAAGTGTCAACAAAACTGGATTCCACCCATCAACTTGTTTTTGAGCCAAACATAGAACCAATTCTTAATCCTTTACTAGAACCAAAAGAAATGGAGGAAAACCAACATGTTAGAAACCACGATGAAGGAGTTTGCAAGGCTAGGTGATTGGGCAAGGCCGCTATCGATTGGGTGAGGTTGCTCGGAATTATGACCTTAAAAATATTCATTTTTCTATGCTTCCTTCCTTTTATGGGCTACCTAATGAAGATTCTCTTTCCTTTATGAGAGATTTCTATGCTACGGTCCCGAAACATTCCCCCGGTATTACAACGAGGATCAACTTAGGATGAGATGTTTTCCACTACACTTTAAAGGATAAGGCCAAAGCTTGGTTGATGTCACTTCCCCCAGGTTCTCGATGACATGGGGTAATATTTCTGATAAATTCATGGGAAAATTCTATTCCCCAAAAAACATCGAGTTGAGAGGAAAGATTGCTACTTTCTCTCGGATGGAAGGAGAACCATTCCATGAAGCTTGGGATAGGTTCAAAAATTTTTCTCACTCAATGTCCCCATCATAGCTTTCCCTGCGGTTCTGCGAACCAATTCTTTTTACGATGGACTTACCAACAATGTCGATTCATTGTCGACATAACGGGGAGGAGCGATAGGAGAAAAGACCGCCTCGAGACGTATAACCTGCTTTGAGATCTGGGTGCTAATTCCCAGAGAAAAAGCTCAGTGAGAAAAGGTGGAGTTAATGAAATCGACTCCGGTAATGAAGTTCAACAACTGACTTGTTCAAGCTAAGCAAGTTCTTCTCGCTACACAAACCAACACGATAATGAACAAAATGGTTTGTATAGCATGGGACATGGTAATTGAAACTGTCCATATCAAGGAGAAACAAATGGACTGACAACAGGTTAATGTGTTGGGAGCGTATCAATAGAGACCAAGGTTTGATCCCAATTCAAATACCTATAATCTGGGTGGAGAAGTCATCCAAATTTCTCCTGGAGGCAAAACAACCCTCCTTTCACTCCAAAGCTCAGGCCGAGCAGGCCAGCAATTCCACCCACCTATTCCAAGAAGCATTCCCGATAAACCAACCCCGGAGGACAACTTGAATTCTTTTATTCAAGTAGTAGGGATAACCAATCTAAAACCAATCAACGGTTGGACTCTGTGGAAGCTTCTATTAAAAAGGTAGAAGTTCAAGTTGAACAGTTAGTTGAACATTTGCAAAAGAGCAAAGACTAATTTGATACTTAAATGAATTCAATGAAGAGGAGACATTGAGTTTTTCATTAAATCTCCCAAGCAACGTCTTACTAGAAGACGATAAATTTTAGTCCTGTATGGGAGGTCACCCATTGTTGTATTTTCCTTTGTTTTAGTTTGCGTGTAATAAAATTCAAATGAAATAAATTTGTTTGTTTCGAAAATTGTGTCCATTCGTTAAAATTAAAAAAAAAAAAAAAAATTAGGTTCCTTGCACCTTTTTGCTTTTACGTTTTATCAAGTTATAAATATTTCTTAGAGATATCTACTATTGTTTTTATTTTTTTTTTTAAGAGCAAAATGTTGATACACAATAGGAGGAGGATCATTTTCAACTACAAACAACCATGGGAGATGTCAAGATAGGCGGAAAAAGATGAAAGACATACAATGCCAATCATTGGCAATGTAACTAGAGCATCCAATTACAAGAGGTCAGTAAGGAATTATGAATTGAAAAAGATTCATTATTCTTTGTTGCCTTCCTTTACGGTATCCCTAATGAGAAGACCCTTTGCATTTCATTCGAGAATTCTATGCTATTGTCCAAACCTTTCCACTACATGCAATTAATGAAGATCAACTTAGGATGAGTGTGTTTTCCTTACACCCTCGAAAAAAAAGCTTGGTCTGGTTCATTACACTACTGATCGAGTTCTCTTAAAACTTGGGAGCGATCTATGAAATTTTTATGGGTAGGTTTCATTCCCATCAAAAGACTGTTGATCTAAGAACAAAGATAGCAACATTTTCTCAAATGTATGAAGAGCCCTTTCATGAAGCTTGGGAGCGATTCAAACTCCTTTTCATTCAATGTCAAAATCATAGCTTTCCATTACAGCTACAAAACCAATTCTTTATGATGGATTGACACTACTGAGTCAATACATGGTTGATAATATCTTCTTTGGAGGTCTTTGTAGGAGAAAAGACATGAGAGAAACCTATAATCTTTATGAGCTATTGGGTTCTAATTCAACAAAGAGGTGGTAGAAGGAAAGCAAGGGTCAATAAAGTTGGCTCGATAATGAGATAACCTTGCAACTTTTGAATTGACTAAACAAGTGAAATTTCTCACTACCCACCAAATTTCAAATCAAGAGATATGTGAAGTGTGTTGTTCAATTGGGCATGGTACTCATAATTGTTCAAATACTTGTGATTCTAGTGTCGATGCCGTAAGAGGTCCAATCTTTTCAAAGGTATCATCCAAACACGTATAATCACCACCTACACCGATATCCAACACTAAGGTCGGTTAACAACCACCCTTCCCCACCAAACCAATCTTTTAAGCCAACCTTAGAAGATAGCTTGAATGCTTTTATTCAAGTTAGTCGTGACAACCAATTGATGACTAATCAAAGGTTGAACACCGTGGAGGCTTCGGTTAAAAGGATTGAATCTAAAGTTGGGCAACTAGTGAACAAATGCAAAAGAAAGAACCGGAAAGTTGCCTAGTCAACCCGAGCAAGCAAAGGATGTAAGAACCGCCCGAAGTGGTAAGGTAGTCAATACGGTTTGAAATCTCTAACAATCTACCTTGTAGTTCGGGTAACAAAAGAAGGCGATATTCTAATCTCGCAAAAAGAAGAAACAAGTGTTAAACTTAACAAGCCTTACGAAAAACTCATTGGGGTCATCGTCGAGCACCCCAAAATTCAAAAGACAACAGAACCACACCGGATGCAAGTACCTTTTCCCCACTTTAGGTTAAGAGAGTCCAAACAAGATAAGCAATTCAATGATCTTTTTAATATGCTCTCTAAAGTAAATATCAATTTACCATTATTAGAAGTGATCATGAATGTGCCTCATATGCCAAGTTTTTCAAAGAGTTGAACCATGAAAGAAAAGGAGGTATGAAGCTGAATGAGCGAGTAGTAGTATCGAGAATTTCTAGCTATTTCTTGACCTGAAACTACCACTAAGTTGAAAGACCCGGAAGTTTTATTATAAACATAACTATGGGGGATAGGAAGGTTGCTAAAGCAATGCTTGATTTAGGTGCTAGTATAAATTTGATGCACTACTCTATATTCTTACAACTTCAATCTAGGGGATTTAAAACCCACAACTATGTCCCTTGACTTGCATGATCTCTTAAATATCCGAGAGAATAGTTGAGGATGTTTTGGTACAGGTAGACAAGCCGATAATACTGTTGACTTTGTGGTTCACGGATATGCAAGAAAATCCAAGCATTGGAAGAGAGAGCACAATATTGCTTGGTAGACCATTTATGGCAACTACTAAAACTATTATTGATGTCCAAGATGGAAATTTGACAATGATCTTAGGAGAAACTGCTCATTTTAAAGTTTTGATTCTTCACCTTTCCCTTCTATTTACGCCATCGATGAAATATTCGATGTTGATCCTTTGGATAATCTTGTCCAAAACACCTTTTTCCAAACGGAATAGAAGACAAAACTTGGCTTGTTCTTACACTTGAAAAGGTTGAAGAAGATTTAGATGAGGAAATTAATGGGTACCTTAAACAACTAGACAATGATGAAGTGATGACAAAATCTAGTACACTTTTAAATCTACCAGTTCTTCATCTATTAAAGAGGCCAATCCACCCGAACTTGAACTCAAAGACTTACTGAGCAACTTAAAATATGTGTTTTGGGAGAAGGAGAAACTTATCAAAGTGATAATTTCTTCAACCTTGACCAAATCACAAGAAAAGGAACTCATCAAAGTGCTTAAACAGTTTAAGAAATCTATAGGTTGGAGTATAGGGGGATATAAGAGGCATTAGTCCAACAATGTGTATGCCTGAGAAGATCAACTTGGAGGATGGTGCTAAACGCATGAGAGGCCCAAAGAAGACTAAACCCAAACATGCGAGGTAGTTAAAAAGGAAATTCTTAAATTATTAGAAGAAGGGATTATCTATCCTATTGCGGATAATAAGTGGAGTTAGTCCAGTGCATGTGGTACCAAAGAAATGCGGGATAACAAAGTTGTTAAAAATGACAAAAGTGAATTAGTGCCCACTAGAATAATCCTTGGATGGAGAATGTGTATAGATTTTAGGAAACTAAATTTATATACGAAAAGGATCACTTTCCTCTTTCCATTCATTGATCAAATGTTGGAAAAGATTAGCTGGCACCTAATTTTACTATTTTTTGGATGGACTGTCTCTGGATATTATCAAGTACCCATGCACCGAAGATCGAGAAAGACCACATTTACATGTCCTTTTGGGACATTTGCTTTCATGAGAATGCCATTTGGGTTATGCATGCCCTGCCACTTTCCGTAGATGCATGATATCTATTTTTCTCGGACATGGTGGAAAAATTCATTGAGATTTTCATGGACGATTTCTCTGTCTTTGGGAACTCATTTGATGATTGCTTACATAAATTGACTTTGGTTTTAGAAAGATGCATTGAATGCAATCTCACCCTTAGTTGGGAGAAAAGTCATTTTATGGTTCATGAAAGGGATAGTTTTAGGACATATAATTTCAAACAAGGGTATTGAAGTTGATAAGCCAAAAGTTGAATTGATATCCAAACTACCTCCCTACATCTGTGAAGGGGATAAGAAGCTTCTTGGGACATGCGGGGATTTCTGACGATTTATTAAAGATTTCTCTAAAATAAGTCGTCCTTATGTAACTTGCTATCCAAAGAATCTTTGATTTTGATTTCATGACTCCAGCTTACTTCCTTTAATACCTTGAAAGATAAACTAACATCTACCGTTATTATGGCACCAAATGGTCTTTACCTTTTGAAATAATGTGTGGCGGCCGATTATGCAATAGGAAGCGATCCTGGGACAAAAGAGTGGATAAACGTTTGCATGTCATCTACTATGCTAGCAAAACACTCAATGATGCCCAAATGAATTACACCACGGCTGAAAAGGAATTCTTGGCTATAGTATTCTCTTTAGACAAATTTTGGTCTTATTTAGTAGGATATAAAGTGATTGTGCATTACGATCATCTTTGCTTTAAGATACCTATTAAGTAAACCAAATGCCAAACCAAGATTAATCGGTGGGTCTTACTCTTACAAGAATTTGACCTAGAAATCAAGGATAAGAAGAAGCGGTGAAAACTTAGTAGTGACCATTTGTCTAGGTTGATTTGACTTCAATTCTCTTAAAGATGAGAGTAATGAAGATATAGTTGAAACCTTTCCCGATGAATGCAGTTATTTTTCATAGGTCAGAACCCACGGTATCTTTGATATTGTAAACTATCTTGCCACTTTGGTGTTTTGCGACCTAACAACTTCATATCGGGACAAGAAAAGGTTTTTTAAAACTATTAAGGACTATTTGCACGGGATGACCCTTATTTATATAAGATTGGTCAAGATCAAGTCATCCGGAGATGTGTACACGAAGAAGAACATAAGAGCATTCGACTTTTTTGTCATGAACTTCATTGTGGGGGTCATTTTGGAGGTGAAAAGAGCTGACTAGTAGATATTACTGTCTGGATTCTTTTGGCCCAGCTCTTTTAAAGATGCTCATATGTATGTTTTGTGCACAATGTGATAGATGTTAAAACGGGAAACATAAGCAAAAGAGATGAAATGCCTTTGACATCTAATTTAGTTGTTGAACTCTTTGATGTATGGGGATTGACTTTATGGGTCCTTTTCCCCCAATCTAATGGTTTTCAATACATTTTGGTTCTTTTGTGGATTATGTGTCCAAGTGGGTAGAAGCTATCCCCACCAAAACCAATGATGCTAATGTTGTTGTGAAATTCTTGAAAGATTTCATATTGATGAGGTTCGGAACGCCTAGAGCTATAATAAGTGATGGAGGTAGCCATTTTTTGTAACAAACTCTTTGATGGAGTACTAAACAAGTACAACATCGCACATAAGGTAACTCTCCATATCATCCTCAAACTTAGGTTTAGTGGAAGTAAGCAATAGGAAAATTAAGGGAATATTGGAACGCACCGTAAGGCCCTCAAGGGAAGGATTGGGCATTTAAGTTAAATGATGCCTTATGGGCATACCGCATTTACAAAACACCTATTGGGATGAGCCCTGCAGGTTAATCTTTGGGAAAGCGTGCCACCTTCCAGTTGAACTTGAACACAAGGCTTACGGGCAATTAAAGAACTAAACATGGATTTAGATAAAAGCGGGTGAAAAACGATTACTCGGCTTCCATGAGTTGGAAGAAATTAGGAATGAAGCTTATGAGAATGCCAAATTATACAAAGAGCGTACTAAGCGCTATCGTGACAAGAGAGCTAGTTCCTAAAACTTTTCACCCCCGGAATGAAAGTTCTTTTATTTAACTCTCGTTTGAGATTGTTTCCGTGAAAGTGAGATCAAGATGGGATGGACCATTCAAAATAGTTCGGAGTATCGAACATGGAGTTGGTAGAACTATTGGACTCCAAGAACCACAAAAACGTTCAAAGTTAATGGCCCGTCGTGTCAAGCCTTATTTAGAAGAACCAAACAACATTGCTGAAATGGATTGCATTTGGCTGAGTAACCCTTAGCACCAAAAAGATACGTCTTGCTAAGACGTTAAACTAAGCGCTGGATGGGAGGCAACCCATCATTTTAGGTAAAAAAAAAAAAAAATTTGTTATTTGTTTTATTTACTTAATTTTATTGTTTATTTTAGTTTACTTATATGTGAATAATTTTTAAAATTGTTAAAACTAAAAATATTTGTTGAGATGTTAGAAGTTCACAGCGATCTGTCTGTACACACTTTAATGATGAATATGATGGATGCACCTGCATTTCTTCATTACTACTTACACATTCTCAAGAAATAGGTAATCTTTCTCCTCTTTTCTCTTTATCTTTAATTTGCAGTTGCTACATTGAGGACAATGTAAGTTCTAGGTTGGGGGTGGTGAAAAGTTACCATGCTTAAAAAAAAAATAATAAATAAATAAATAAATAAATAAAAAAAAAAATTTCACAAAAATTTATCATTTCTTTAAGTCAAATTTAAGTAAATAGTTAAGTCTTTGGTACTGTTAGATTAATTTTTGAAAACATATCATGAAATATTTTTGTAATTATTTTTGATAATTAGTTAGTTTTTGTCATAACTAGTATTTCTTGATAAAATGTGGAAATTATATTAAACCCAAAATCGGTGTTTATGAATTTGTTTTAGTGGAGACTACCTTTGTGAGATATAATTTGAGCCTAATTTCCTTTATTCAGAGTGAAATATATATTTTTTCTACTCCAAACACATTTCTTATCTCTTCAAATTTTTAGATGATCTCTATAGGCATTAATATTGAATGTATGAATTTTTTTTCTCATCTTAATAGAGTGTCGTATATTTTTTATTATTATTTTTGTTTAGATTAAATGATTTGAGTAGAAATTGATAGTATATGCTTTTATCTCATTCGTGCATGACTGTTACAAAAACAAAAAGACATATATGGGGTTACCTAAACCAAGATCAAACAGAAAAGCCACAAAATTAACCACTCACCAAAATCCCTAAAAAAAAAAAATGTACAATCTGTACATGGGTTGACTCTCTAAAAAATGATATATATTGAAAAATATCTTCAGAAAAATATAGAGAGAAAGAATATATAGTATAATCTACATACTATGACCCACATTGCCTACAAAGTTGTGAGTAAAGGCTAATTACAAAAGAAAGATATAGAAAGTAATTCCCTAAAAAGTCATTGCACTGTGTTCATTTGTAAAAGGCATATATCTTGAAATTTTTTCTTAATGAGTTTGATTTATGCATGAAAATAATTTTTATATATGATGTCTTTATAATTTATACATTTGATTCCTTCCATGAGATCAACGTCAAAATAACACTTTGAGCCTTTCTTCTTTATACATATGCGAACATATTAGTTCATTTCTATACATCAACTCTTTCGCATATAAATTAGTATGAGTGTTTGAACCCATAGGATTCAGTGTTTTGAGAGTATTGACTTGTGAGGAATAGAGTCGGTTTAATTCGGATTCATGCCACTAAAATTGGGTGAAATTAAATTGATACATTTTTGATATGAAATATGAAAATGATTTTCGACTAATTATTATAATAAATCATGATTGTTTAAAAAGATTAAAATAACTTATGCTTGAGATTTTAATTATGATCTTAAAGGAGATTAAAAAGTATGAGACATTTTTGTGATATGTTGTTTTCTTTTATTCTTAAATTAATTTTGTTGTAATTTTAGTTTTTTTATTTGATTGTTTTTATTTTTACATTTAGTTCAATGTTTGTGGGTATCATTAGTGAAAACCCTCACGAGACTCAAACTCGTCCACTAGGGCAACCTAGGGTTTAAATGCTTGTTGCATAGGCTAAATGCAACTGCTTTCAATCCACCAAAGTGATTTAGGATAATTTAATTTTTAGTTTTTATCCCTTCTCTTGGTAAGGGAGTAGCAAGAAGTTGGGGTTGTGATGAGTGCTCAAAAAGCACTAAAATAACCATGATTTTATGCACATTAATTGATTAAAAATATATATATTTATATGTTTTGTCATATATTTATATAAATTTGTCTTTTTCGGAATCACGGGTATTTTTATTATTTTTCAGGTATTTTGGCTTAAAAACGCAACTTAAAAACTCAAAGAGGAATACTGGAAGCAATACATCACAAATATATTAATAAATAAATGGGGAAAGGTCAACAAATATGGAAAATTGGACAAAATGGGTCAAAAAGGACAAAAATGTCAGAAAGGAGAAAATCGCGCCGTAGCCGGCCGCGCCACTTACTTTCATCCGCATCCAGCTGTTTCATCCTCATGCGCCATCGTTCATCCGCTGGCACTTGTTTCATCCATGGCACAAGCAGTAGCTCATTCATCTTGATGTCATCAAATGACGTCAGCAATCACTAATCCGCATTTTTACATTTTTTTTCTCTACTTTTTCTCTCCATCCTCACCTATAAATACCCCCCTTCCCTTAACTTCAAAACACACCTCAAAACCATTCTTCTCTTCTCTTTCTTTCTCTCATTTCTTAGTTTTTAAGCTTTTCTTAGTTTCTTTCTTAGTTTCTAGTTGTTCTTAGTTAATTTCTCTTAGTTTTAGAGTTCTTCCCTTTTTGGGAAGAACTAGTTATGTTTTTGTAATTTATTAGCTTTTCAATTCAATAAATGGGAGTGCAAATTCCGCTTGGAGGTTTTCCAAAGAACGGGAATAGCATCGAAGTTCTGTAAGGATTTTATTTTCTTTACTGATTATTTTTTATGCTTTATTCTTACATGTTATATTTAATTTGCGTGATTAAATTTAACTTTCTTGTTTATAAACATGATGTAATAATAACGTTGTTATGCTTGCGAAATATTAAATAGGTAAAAATCTCTAAAATGAATTGATTTTATTTTTATTCAAGATTTTATATTAAGAATGTTAGAGAGAAATATATTATTTTTCATCACAAACTTAAATATGAAAATTAGATTTTAAGGTTTAGTTATCCGGTCTAATTTAGAGTAGTGCTCTTTTATTTGTTGGTACAATCGCCCGGTAGTTAGAGTGAAGCTCTATTTCAAAAGTTTTTATAAGAATTATTATCTGAAAATGTATTGACAACATGTTTTCAGTAGTGGTTTTAAAACTTCAAAGTTAGTACTCGCATAATTAAATTCTTAGGTTTAATTTGGACACCTTGAATAAAGTTTAAACTGCATAACACCATCAAAGGTGGCATTTAAATGGTTCATTTTCAATCTCTTAGAAAAAGGAATTAATTTAATTAACCAAATTAGTTATCAACCCCACCCATAGGTGTTAATTGATTTGTTTAGTTAACAAAGAATATCTAACCCCACCAAAGGTGGTATTCATATAAAAAAGAGAGAATCAATAAATATCAATTCATATCTTTAATAACCTAATTAATATGAGCAAGCATAATTAACTTAATTATTATATCCATAAATACTCCACCATTATAAATGATAAAATTTGCATAAATGTTTATTGAATCTATGTTTATTTTTATGTAAGTAGATTAAAAACACAAAACCCCAAAATATCGTGACAGGATGTTTAGGATTTAATTTCGTTTTTAAAAGTTTGAATAATAAATTAAAAACCACATACATTCCTTCCTTAGATCGACCTTGGGAGTATACTTATCATTTTCTACGAAATGATTCGTGCACTTGCGAGAGTTTTATAAATAGATAAAACCAAAGTAACGGGCAGGATCGGCGACGTCGGTTCTGCCCCTATCACTCTGCTCTTAAGAGATCTAGAATTATCATACTCAATAAAGACTTAGAGTTATATCAATTAGAGTAGGATGAAACTTTTGACAAATTCTATGCTGATTTTTTGGATATTGTTTACTCTTCTCACAATCTTGGAAGACCAATTGATGTAGCCTCCATTTTTGCTTCCATACCAAGACTATAGCGTTGGGGACTTACTTCAAACTTGGAAAGCTCACTATTGATGATTTGGCTAGTGATTTCCAAACCTACAAGATGCATTATTTTCTACCAAGAAAAATTTAACTTTCTATAAAGAAAGGAATTGGTAGCAGTAGAAATGTGAACAAAGTTGGGGTTAGCAATGAGAATTCTTACCAACAGGAAGAGGAAATGGCTTCTCTTCCTTATTGTTTTACTAGGTTCTATAGGAATAATAAAAATCCTTATGGTGGATTTAGAAGAGACAACTCAACTAGGAAAGGCTTGAGGTATAGAAAGAAAAAGGACTCTAATGATGAACTCAATAGACAGCCTGGTAGAAAATATGTTGGCCATATAATGTATTTTGAGTAAGGGAAACTAGGCACAATACCATCAACTACCCTTCAAAACAAAACCATTCTAGAAAAAGGGCTATAAAGATCGAGATTACTATTTCTAATTTTAGTTGTAGTGTTAATGAGGATGAGTGTAACTTTATAGCCTTTATCTCTTTGGAATTTCCTTCCACTATAGCCTCACAGGGCTACCAAGGTTTTGATGAAGATGATCAAGATGAGCTCCTAAAAACCTACACAAATTACTCAATAAGCATATCAAGCAAGAAAAAACAAGGAAAATTTCTTTAGATAGCCTTGAAGAAAAGGACCAAGAGTTGAACATACTAAAGGCCGCCCTTGAGGAAAGGAAGTCTTATGTTGGCTATGATCAAAGTGATCTCACTCAAAATTGTGAGATTATTCAGAAGAGACACTCTAATCTTCAAGATGGTTTTAATGCTAACAACTCCATATTGAAGCATCTAGAAGAAGAGTTGAAAAACTAGAGTCAAGTAAAGTGATTGATCGCTGCAAAAATTATGTACAATGAATACGCAAGTACATGTATTAAAAAAAGTAATATAATGAAAAGAAAGTATTGTTCACACAGAGATTATTTTATTAGAAATTAATTTTTAAAGCTAAATAAATAAATAAATCAATATTTTATGTTTTTTAAATTTTAAGGAAGCAAAATTAAAATAACTAAAAGTAAATAGCAACAATTAATTAAATTAGATTTGGTAACTAAGAAGATATATGAGATAATATCTAGGAATACTTAATCTCCCAAATTTCTAAACATGCGAATCACTAAAATCCTCACAATATAATTATCAATTAACTACATGATCAATTGAATCTAACCTAGTATGTATTCTTCTCTCAAGTAAACTATAGACCATATAGTAATTAATTTAATCACATTCTCTCAAGTAAATTATACACCATATAGTAATTAATTTAATCATACTTTCATGCCAATTAAATTGCATACTGCTTATTAAGTTCATCAATTATAACTCACATACATAAGAATCATACATATCTGCCTAGAAACTATGCATATTATTTAATCAAGACAAACAATTAAATAATTCTCTCAAATCTATTTAATTGCCTCTATAGATAAATTTTTGGCCAAAAAATTAATAGAATAAAAATTAAATTAAATTAAAATTATAATTTGGGTAAAATATTAGATCATCACATGGTAAAAATTAGGTTTATAAGATCCCAAGATTAATAAATTAACTACACATAATTGTGTTAATAAAACTTATATTTTTCATAAAAAAAGTCATGAAAATTGATAAAGAAAAGAGTAGAAGAAGAAATATAATCAATCTCTTGAATTGTAGTGTTAATCTCCTCTTGAATCTCCACCAAAATTGTATCCCCTCTTGAATTTTTTATATATTTTTCTCTTTTTAGCTCCAAAAATTGACCAAAACTATGGTAATAATGGAAACTTAGGATTTATGGGGTGATTAGGGGCTTAAATATAGTTAAGGTGTAATCTAGATCATCAAATCAAGGGCTAAGATCAAAACAAGCAAAAGCAACAGTGCTAGATAATCACAACACGACACATGGCACATGAAATTCATCGTGCGAATAAGAGCTCGACACGTGGCATGGGAGACCAATCTGAGTGAACTCATACTGAATCAACTCCATGCAGTGCAATGTGATTTTCGATAATGGATGGCATGACACATGTGTGGAACACGGAGAGCAATTGCGTGACGACACGTGGCAGTGTTATTTGACCAATCTTCCTCCTCCTCACACTTGGCGATCTATGATTCATTGTCCCTACTTATGTGGCATCTATGTGGTTTCCCCAGTCAGCTCCTCTACTTGCATGGAAGGCCACATGGTAGCTCCTAATTGGCACTACGTTAAAAAATTTATAAAAATCCCAAAAAATTTCAAAAATTATGTTTTCACCCGTTTTCACTAAAAAAATTATATTTTAATATTTTTTGCCTAAACAATACTATTTATTGAATAAAATAAGTAAATATTAAGTAAAAAAGTGTACTAATGACTCTACTTTCATATAGTCATTAGTGACTCCCACCAAAAAGTTAAAAGTCACAACAATTTTACTGGTTTTTAAAGTCCTCTATACAAGAGAAAGAAGGCCTAATTTGAGCTTTGGGTGAAAAGCTCTTGGAGTGTTAGGGGGAACTTGCTCACTCTTTGAGTATAGTTCACAAGTTTATCTTTGGAGCATAAAAGCATGATGATATTCTCTATAATAGTAAACCCACTATAGATAAGAGAGGTATCAAGTATGAAGATGGATTGTCTACTCTTACCAATGTTTTCATAACTACTTTTAAAGGTAAGTTAGTTGTTGCATCCTAACCTTCTTCCTCCAATAAGGTGAACACTTCACCTTCTATTGATTCTGTCCACCATACCAGTGATCAAATCTTTCCCTACATACTTGTTTCTCCCCTATTTGTCACCATTGAGGTTAGCGAGAGAACTTGAGACCTAATTATGGAAAATTAACTTCCCATCCTTATGTGAGAGTTAATGTTAGCACTTCTTCCTCCTTATATCCTCCTTTTGGTGCTTCACAAAGTCAAAGACCCCACTTCTCTCACTCTTCTGCATGTTCATGTCATCTATGTGGTACTATTGAGCACATTGTTAGAAAGTTTCCTACTTATGTTTGGAGCACTACTAAGAAATTGCATTGTCACTCACTTCCTTATGTTATCTCAAGTTGTAGCTATTATGATTTGCCTGAGGATGTTCAAGCTGGGTATAATATGCACCTAAGGCACAATGAAGAAAGAACTATTAATTATTCCAAGAGTTTTCCTAGCAGTATGTATATAGATCACTTGATTGATTTTTTGAGAGTTTATTTGTTCCTAAAGTGACCTCTATTGTTTGAGTTGTGACAATAGTGAAGGATACTTCCAACTTCATCATAAGGAACACACATTCTCAAAATACCATCACCGCATTCTTTGTAGAGGTAAGGGTCATACCAAAAATACTATATAATATCATGGAAGAATTTCTTCTTTTGTTGCCATGTGATATTAGGTGGAAGGATGTTGGTAACCAAGAAGTTTGCAATGTTTACATACTATAGAATGTCAATTTGAGTTACTGAGAAAAGTTGCTCATCTAGGAAAGATTTCCCAATTTTCATGTTGTCATCCATATTAGATTCCCTTTCTAGTTGAGTTAGATGGTCTTCCACTTGGTTCTTTATCCCTCTTTTATCATGAATTTCCAAGTAAAACCCTTGTAGAAGGAGAACCCATCTTATCAATCTTGGTTAAGCATCCTTATTTTTCTTGAGGTTCTTTATTGTAGAGTGGTACATATAGATAGTCACCTTACTCCTAATCAAATATGATCTAAATTTCTCAAAGGTAAACATAATGGCTAGTAGTTCCTTATCTTTAGTAATGTAATTTATTTGAGCATTATTGAGCATTTTGCTTGCATAATATATGGCATGGAACATCTTTTATCTTTGTTGTCACAAAACAATAGTAAAGTCACTTGCATCACACATTAACTCAGAAGGCTTGCTCCAATTAGGTGCTACTATAACTGGTGTTGATACTAATTTTTATTTAAGCACTCAAAATTCCTCCAAACATTTATCATCAAATCTGAAAGGAACAGCTTTATCTAATAGATTACGTAAGGGTTTGGAGACTTTATAAAAATCTTTGATGAATCTTCGATAAAAGCCTGTATGTCCACGAAGACTCCTAACTCCTCTTTATGCTGGTGAGTGGTGATAGCTTCTCAATTTCTTTGGTGTTTTGCATCCCTAGTAGGCCTAGCTCCATCCTCTAATAAAATGTTGTGCATGCATATGGATGGGCTTATTCATTTGATGTCAGCAATAGACCAATACATAGCTCTTTTAAATTTACTAAGCACCTTTAGTAGTGACTATTCTTTCTCTATACTTAGGTAAGTAGAGATTATGAAGGGAAGCGTTTTGTTCTCATCCAAATATGCATAATGAAGATGGTTGGGTAAGGGTTTGAGCTCTAACTTTGGTGGTTCCTTTATGAATGTTTTGATCCTAGACCTTGTCTTAAGAGCCTCTATAACCGTATTATATAAACATATGGAAGGCATAGCCTCCAAATAGTTTGCATAATCAACAACATCAACTTGTATAACAAATTCCACAGTTTCATTATTAAAATAAGTTGAATTGTTTTCCAATGAATTTATTTCATTTTTCATAGCATTATGTGTTAAAGTCTCAAGTGTGGGTGGTTCAATAGATTTAGTTAAATTACCATCATGAATGTGTGTGCCTAAGTGATTTTCATAGTGCTCATTAGCATGTGTTAACAAAATTAACAAGCACATATTCTAAAGCATCACAATGGCTTCTATTATGAAGTATATGACTAGTTTATGAGTAATATTTATATTAAAGCAATCACTAGTATTATTAGTATCAAGAAATTTAATTAATTTAAAAACATTAAATGTTACATGTTCATCATGCACTCTCATTGTAAGCTCACTTTTTTGTAAATCAATGAGTGCTCTTTTGGTTGCTAGGAATGGAAGACCAAGTATGATAGGAATATCACGGTCCTACTCCATGTCTAGTACAATGAAATTTGTTGAAAAGATGAACTTGTCGACTTTTACTAGCACATTTTCTCTCATGCCTTTGGGTCGCTTGATTGACCTGTTTGGCATTTGCAATGTTATTGAAGTGGGTTTGGCTTCACCAACCCTTGATCTCTTAAAAACTAATAGCGGCATATGGTTAATTCTTGTACTAAGTCATATCATGCCTTGCCAAAATGTATATTCCCAATTGTGCAAAGAATGTCAAAGCTACTCGGATCTTTAAGCTTTTGTGGTAGTTTTCTCTCAAGGATGGCATTACAACCTTCAATTAAGGTTATTGTTTCATTATCTCTAAGCCTCTTTTTCTTAGATAGGATTTCCTTTATAAGTTTGGTATATGAAGGCATCTATTCAAGTGCATTTACAATGGTATGTTTATGTGTAATTTCTTGAAAACATCTAGAAATTTTGAAAATTGATTGTCTAATTTTTTCTTTTGAAGTCTTTGAGGGAAGAGAATAATGGGTTTATAGAGGTTGTTTTTCTTTGGTTGAATCACTTTGTCCACTTTTTTCTCTTCATCCTTTTTAGTTTCCTCTTTGTCATCTAAAGTTTTACCACTCCTTAAGGTTATTACTTTACAATGCTCATTACTTTCTCTTTTTGCATTAACTTCTATATTTCTTGGAAGGTTTCCTTAAGGTCTTTGATTTATGGTTTAGGCCAGTTGTCCTATTTGAATATCCAAAATATGGGTAGAAGCCCCATCAGTGAACTCTATGCAATCCACTTTTTTATTTACTGAATGGATGAAGTCTTTCATCATTCCTATTAAAGTAGTTATGTTTTCCCAATAAGTGGCTTCTTCTCCTGGGCTTGTGGTTTTTGTGGTTGTTAAAACCTAGTCGTGGGAAGGGTTGAAAGTTGAATTGATTACCACCTAGATTGTTGTTATTGTTCTATAATAAATTTGGGTGGTTTCTTCATCTTAGGTTGTATGTGCTTGAGTATGGGTATCCATGGCGGTTTGGATTGTTGACATAGTTTACTGCTTTAGTAACGTTTCCACATGCCTAAGTAGAATAAAGTCTATTGCAATAATCACACACTAGTAATGGGCTTTGTCCCATATTTACCCTTACATTACAACCATATAACATTTTAGTTAAACCTAATAGTATAACATTTGTTTGAGCTATGATGTCTACATCTATTTCTATATCCACTCTTCTTGGGTTTAACCTCTAAATAGGCCTTTTGGAATTGTTAGATGGCATCTCAAAGTAATACAAAAGCTTTATCTTTAGTTTTACTCATTAAAGCTCCTCCAGGTGCAACATCAATTATAGTCCTTGGTTGTCCCATTAATTCATTATAGAATGTTTGCACTTGTGGCCAAGTAGGAAGACCATGGTATAGGCATCTTCTTAATAGCTCTTGGTAGAATTCCCAAGCTTCATAAAGTGATTCCCTTTCAAACTACTGAAAAAAAGTGATGTCGTTTCTGAGCTTAACTGTCTTTGAAGATAGGAAGTACTTTGCTAAGAATTTTTGAGCCAATTGATCCTATATAGTGATTGACCCAATAGGTAATGCTTGTAACCATGCCTTAGCTTTGTCCCTCGATGAGAAAGGAAACAAACGAAGGCAAATTGCATCATCTGATACACCATTCATCTTGAAGGTGTCACATATTTCCAAGAACGAAGCCAAGTGAAAATTTGGATCATCGTTGGCTAACCTTCCAAACTGATTTTCTTGTACCATTTGAATGACTCCTAGCTTAAGTTGGAAGTTGTTAGCATTGATTATAGTTTATTGATAGATGATTGGGATCCATATACTTATGGGACTACAAAATCTATTAAAGGCTTATGGATCACAATAGCTCGTTGGTCCCTTTGTTCTATCATAACCTTTGATTGATTTTATGCTAACCATTCTCTTCTTAAGCGAAGTACAATTCTCTTTAGTTTTAGATCAAAAGGAAGCAGATTTTTACTTGCCAACCTCACCATACAACAAAAACACTAAAACAAAAATTAAAAGGTCTAAACTATTACAATAATAACCCTTATTGATATACATTACAAGTACTAAATTTCCGACAAAGGTACCAAAAATTAGTCAACACGATGCAATCTATAAGTATGTGGGTCATGTAAGTTATGTAATATACCTAAGTACGAATATTGATCCTCGAGGGAGTTGTGTAACTTATAATCGAGTATCAATATAATTATTACAAATACTATTTAGACAATAGAAAGTTAAAAAAACTAAAAAAATAAATGACAACTAATTTTGATTCGCAAGACTTAACAACTATAAAGATATACGAGAAAAAGATTTAAGAATCTTTGATCCCCCAATTTCTTAACATTTGAATCATTAAAATTCCCCTCAATATAATCATCAATCAATCATATGATCAATTGGATCTAACCTAACATACATTGATCTCTCAAGTACATTACACATCACATAATAATTAACCTAATTATGCTCTCATATCAATTAGATTGCATATTACTCATTCAGTTCATCGATTATAGATCACACACATAAGAATTATACATATTTGCCTATAAACTATGCATGTTATATAATCAAGACAAATAATTAAATAATTCTCTCAAATCTATTTAATTTCTTATATAGATAAATTATTGGCCAAACAGTTAATAGCATAAAAATCAAATTAAATAATATAATTAAATTGTAATAACAATTGTGGTAAAATAGTAGATCATCACATGTAGAAAATTGAGTTCATAAGATCACTAGATTAATAAATTAACTAAATATAAATATGTTTTTAAATCTCAAATTTTTCGTAAAGAAATACATAAAATTGATAAAAAAGGAGTAGAAGAAGAGATACATTAAATCTTTTGATTTTGTAGTACTAATCTTCTCTTGAATCCTTTACAAAGTTATTTCTCCTTTAATTTCCTTTTGAACTTTTTCTCTTATTCTTTCTTTTAGACACTTGTTTTCATAATAATCTCCCTATGGTACTTTAAATATGCTGAAATTGATCCTTATTAGATTATGATTTATATTACTTTGATTCAAGGATTGAAATTGAAAGTTGGAATTCAATTTAAGGCCTATACGTTAAAATCCTAGCCACTCGATCGATCAAGTCTATTCTCGATCAATCGAGTGATAAATCCTTATCGATCTACTCCTTTGTTAATGTCTAGATCAATTTGTTTTCTTGTCAATTCTGTATTTATCATAATTTTTGCCTATTTTTTTGAGTTGTTTGATATATTTTCACCAACATTGTTATATTAAATATAAGTTAAGATTAATAATGATATTTAAGTAAAAAAGACAAATAAGTGGTTTTAAAATAATCAAATAACTCAAATTTTATATAATTATCATTCTATAACAACTACTGAATGATGGTTGTTGGGCAAAAAATAGAGTGATGACGGTTATAGGACAAAGATGTAGGAGATAGATAAAGGTGTTATAATGCATATGGTTATTTTTCTAATGAAATTTTCAAATGTATATAAAATAAAAAAAATTATAATGATAAAATTGTATCTTATAAATTAAGTTTAAAAAAAAAAAACTTTTTACCATTGATATACCATTTGTTAAATTAAGAGACTAATATTATAATAGTTTGATAATATAAATCAAAATGTATAATTTTTGTTTGATAACTTTAAATAATCTTTATTTTTATTTAGTTACCATTTTTTGACTTTTATTATTAACTAAAAAACATCAAATATACTAATTTAAATTATTAGTAAATATTATAATCAATTTTAAGAATAATTGATATCTCTAAGTTATCTAAATTCATTGAAAATATAATTAAATTTAGACAAAAAAAAATATAAATATTTTATATATTTTAAATCAAAATAAATATCAAAAATATATTTAAATAATAGTAAGAATAATCATAAAAATTAATTATCCTTTTATTTAATAAGAATACGACTAGAGTACTTTCTATTCGCATGCGACCCTATTACCCAGAGAAAGTCAAAATAACAACACATTACAAGTTCTTATTTACGAATCGTGACACAAAGTCGGCCAGTGTCTGATCTTCGGCAACAATTTTATACAAAAAAAGAAAAAAAGATCTTCGCTAGCATTCGCATCAACACTTAACTTTCCATTTAGGGTTCGTCAACTTACGAGACCATGAACTCGATTTTTGTCCCAGAATCTCCGGCGCTCACTCCTCAGCTTGCTAACAAAACCCACAGAAGATCGGCTTCTATTACTGTCAGCCATCAGTTGCCTAGCCTGTTGTTTCCTCGTCCCTGCCGGCGACTTGACGTTGCGTTGAGGTCTTTCCAATTCTCCGATGGTGTTTTGGGGTTTAGTGGGTCTTCAACTCCTGTCGCCAATGGCACCTTTACTGCCAATTCTGTTCAGGTATTTCGTCCGTCTCTATTTAATCTTATTCTTTTGTCGAATTTCAATTTGGGATGAGTAGGCGTATCATTTTTTTAGTAAATTACTTACGTTAGATTTTAATTTTTAATTTTTGTCTTTTGAGCTCGTGGTATAAATAATCGTAAGGTTTTGAATGCTCTTTGGTTGTGCACAGCAGTAATTTCTTTTCTAAGGTGGGTAGACGGAGTTTGGAATTATGGATAGCTAGAATTTTAATTTTATTGCAACATAACTCCATAATTATACAGAATGGGATAGGATTTCCAAAATATTAAGTAATTTTCAGACATAAAGAGAGAGAAGAGAGAAGAGAGACGATAGGACCTTTTAGGGCTAGTTATCCTATCTGCTGAATTATGGATTCACTTTCTAAAGGGCCATTTATATTTGCTGGCATTGATTTCATTCATGTTTAATTTTAAATATTATCTAAATTTATTAAAATAAAAATATTTTGAATAATAATTAAAAAGAAAGAACCTGTTTTACAGTTACTTGCTCTTGACAGCTACTTGTTTTTTTCTTTATAAAAGATATTGGTTTGAAAAGAAAAAGAAGAGGAATGTGTCAGAGAAAAAATATAGCAGAGAACAAAAGATAAAATAAATTGATTCTTCTCTTTACCAAATAAGGTTTTTGGAGTGTGAAATTGACAAATTTTAATTATTTTTAGTATTTTTAAATTTTTTTGTGTCGATTGTATTGCAATTTTCTAAGGACGTAAAACCTTCCGTAATCAATCCTATCAATTTTAATGGTAAAAGATATTCTTATAATTATTATTAATTACTCTACGTTACTATCAAAACCATTATGGGTGTATATATTTTGAATGCATTAAAATTAAATAGCTTATCCAATTTTTTAAGTTTTTTTAAACGAAAATTGTATCATTAAAATTATTATTTTATAAGTTTTACAATGATATATTATTTTTAATTTTTCGTTGAACCATTGAGGAGTTATGAGTCTTTAAATTAAATGATATGATACTTACACGAAGAAAGAGATTAATTTCCCATTCCTATCGCTGATGAAGATGACTATTATATAAGAAATTATTAGCCGAAAATAAAGGTTGAAGTCAGGACATTCTGATCAGAAACCAGATGACTTCTCTTTTAATTATTAAAATAAAATAAAATAAAAGGACCGTGGGAGTTCTGAATTGTTTTCTGTAAAATTCAATAAAAAAAATGCCGGCAACAGAGGAAAAGTTAGCGGCTAATGGTTGATGTGATGAAGTACTTTTCTTTTAAAGTCTAATATGACTTTTAAAATTAATTAAAAAAAATAATTCTGACCAGTATTTTAGATTTGAATTTTTTTTAAATCCACTTAGGCCATTCCCTTGAAAAAGATGAAAAATGTATTACGAGAAGTTTGAATCTTTGATTTATATATTGACAACAGATTATGCTGATTGTTACGATAAAATGATATTTAATATAATAAATTCAAATATTAATATAAGACTTTTGGATTGTGAAATTTACAAGTTTTAATCCTTTTCGATATTATAATTCTAAAAAGACGTAAAATACTTGGTAATCGATCCTATCAATTTCATTGGTGAAAGGTATTCTTGAGATACTGTTATAATTATTATTAGTTACTCTACAATTCCTGAAAGATTGGAAAGGACATGTATGATGATAATAACTGAAATTTTATCTCTAAGTTGTAATATGAACTCAAGGGTGAAATCATGATGTTCTGACCTGTTCTTGGAAGATTATCATTGAAGATGAGTTTGTTCCCCAAATTATTATCATAATGGATTAGTGTTTTTGTGTTAAATTTTCTTTTGCAACATTTCATCTAATATAGGTTCCCAAACTAAAACCCAACCTAAGAAGTTTAAGTGCCTTGTCTTAATCTGTTTGTGATATCTTCCGCTTGGCATGTCATATCTAGTCAAGAAGTGGCATATATACGGTTGGTGATTTTATGACAAGAAAAGAGGATTTACATGCTGTGAAGCCTAAAACTACCGTGGATGAAGGTATTTGTCATACCAGCTTTATGTGTTCGATTATTCTGGAGCTCTTTATTTTATTCATTGTTTTTTTTTTCTGATGGGTTGGTGCTTTGCTAACAGCACTTGAGATTCTTGTTGAAAAAAGAATCACTGGTTTTCCTGTAGTTGATGACGACTGGAAATTGGTAAAGTGCTCTCTACTATGCTTCTTTATTGGTCATTTTGATTTTAACACATCTTTGTATATAAATTGTAAAAGTTACTATAATATATTGTATTACTAATGATTTATTTTTAAGGTTTTATATGTTCTTAAGATTTTTGATCTAAGTTGTCACCAGTTTGTTGTATTATTTAGATGTCAATTTTTGTCAATTTGTGCTCTTGATCAAATGATAATATTCACATTGTTCTACCAGTTTATCATGCATTTCTATGTCAGTTCCTACCTTTAAACTAAGCATGTAGCAAAGTTCCAGAGCGTTCTCCTTGAATCTTGCACGAGATGGCATAAATGCTGTTCATGTATTCAGAAGCTCTCAAAACATTTTTTGGTAGTACTTTTGTTTCTGAATTAAGTTTGTGCTTCATTTAGTAGGCATTTTGAGATTCTAGTTCTTTGGTCATAGTTTTATTATAGGTTTGTGCATTTTGGCACAGAAAAATGTGTTTTTTTTATAAGCAAAATGTGTTATTTAATTGTGCTGAAAAAGTGCTTTCTTTAATTGAGTTTGGCATCCTATCTGTTGGTGCAGGTTGGTCTTGTTTCAGATTATGACCTGCTAGCACTGGATTCCATCTCTGGTAACTGAACTCATAAGAATATGGATTTTCTATTTTTTGTGTTGTTGATGTGCTTGTTGTCTATCTTTTCTTTTTCCAATTAAATGTCATGATTCATGTTCTTCCAGTAGTAGTTATTCATTTGTAAGAGATTTTTGATATTTTTAGTTTAGGACGTCTTGAGGTTGCTAAAGTTATGGTCAGAAATTATTTCCTCTTGAATGACTTATGTTTCTAAAGATACTCGTTGTTCCTTTCAATTTTCTTTCATACGAGCATTTGCTGCTATCTAAATGGTTTTAATTAGTCCAAAGTAAGAACTGAAGGATCTTGGTGTTTTTTTATTTTTTTGGTTGGCAAGTAAAAAATATACTTAAAAAAAGAAGTTATAATCTTCTTCAAAGAAAAAAGAATCGGTCTTCTGATTTGGCAAGGCCAAATTGCTTCATGTACATATATTTCTGTGCACGCAATATTCAGACACTCCTTATGTAGTAGTCAAATTATGGAAAAGTCCTTGTAATGGGTGTTCTGAAATTCAAATGAGATTAAAATTATCCATTTGTAATGATGAGTAGCCAAATCTCTTACATGGTTCAAAATTTTCCTATTCCAAATAGGTGGACGGAGTGACAACAGCATGTTCCCTGAAGTGGACAGCACTTGGAAAGTAAGTGTTCCTAATTTCAGAGTATCATTGTATAATGCATTTCAAATTTGTTATTTTTTAGTTTTCAGGCATAGTTTTTTTGTATAGGATGACTATATGGGGTAGGTGCAGATTGACTATACACTATAGCCTGTGATAGTGTGTATGTAAGTTTATTTAACGATGTAAGGATTATGTTGAATATCATTGCAGACTTTTAACGAGGTACAGAAATTGCTCAGTAAAACCAATGGTAAATTAGTGGGCGATTTGATGACACCAGCTCCAATTGTTGTCGGAGAGACCACAAATCTGGAGGATGCTGCTAGGTTTTGTTATCGTATCATCTGCTTACTTTGTCTCTCAGTCTTCCTTCCACCCTCTATTTTGTTAATGAAATGAGAACACATTACGAAGAAGGAACGCTAACGTTCTGAATTCAATTTCAGATTATTGCTTGAGACGAAATATCGACGACTTCCAGTTGTTGATGCTGATGGCAAGCTGGTAAGAGAGACATTATTGATTTATTTCTCTCTATTCTTTATTATTATTAATTTTTGGTATGCTGAGCTTTTATTTCAATTTACGAGCTTGGTTTGATAAGGACTGTTTGTGTGCCAAAGGTGGGAATTATTACCAGAGGGAACGTAGTAAGAGCTGCCCTTCATATAAAACGTGCTAATGAAACACAGTTAAAAGAGACTTGAAGATTGTAAGAGGCTCCATGTTAATCTTCGTTTGAGGAACAATCTGATGTTGAAGGCCACGTCAAAAGGAGGTTACTTATATGTACAATTTTGGTATTTGCTTGTATAAATGATTCTTGGCATTTTTTTCAATATTACTGGAAGAACATTAATAGGAAACGAAGTAGAAGTATTCTGGACGGTAGATAGATATCAATCCTTCAAATCCCCCACCCATAAAAATAATAGAATATGCAGGGAAAAAGAACTATATATAATAGCTGAACTCTGATGAGCCTATTTTGCCCATGCCAGTATCATCTGTATTCATTCAATTTCCCGTTTTACTAGTGATAGCTTTTTTTATGTGAATGTTTGTTTTTTTTTACTACAACCTGATGCATGTTTAAATATAATTGGTCTAGTAAGTGGTCACATATAACTTTAGCATCTCGTTTTTCCAATTTAACCTGTAGACCTATTAGTAATAATTGATGCAGATAGCATTAGTCTTCTATAATTGTCTTCTCTATTAAAAAAATTGTTGATTTCAGATCTATACAAATTTTGCAGTAGAGTATGCAAAATATGTCTTAATATTTGCGGAGAATAACATGAAGTTCATACAAATTTGCACGTGTATATTTGCATTCACATATGGTTGGTTGATGTTAAAATAACTTTGAAAATTAAGTAGTTAAACATTTTTTATGAAAAGTCTGCCACGTTTTACATTATAATTAATGTGAATGAACGCGCGTAAATGTAACATTTCTCTATTTACAAATAGCGTTGTGGCTGATCGAATCAAAAGTCGTGATAATGATTTGGTAGCATAAAGTGCTTTACTGGTTCTAGTTGTTGAACTAGATCGTTCACTAAATTGTTTAAAGGAGTGGGGTCTTTGCAACAAACGCATGAATAATTATGATTATTATATTCAGTTCCTTGGTTTTCAATGTTGGCTTTTGGAAGTATCTTTGTATTATAATTCAAATTTAAGCGATGAGTATGACTATTGTATTAGAAATTGCTTGGAATCAACCATTCAACTTCCGTTAAGATGAAGATATTTTTGAGGAAACAGAGCAAGAGATCCGAAGAGAACAAATTAATTATTCTTGGTGTATAGTAGAATTTCAAATTAATTGCATGTGTAAATATATTTCAATTTTTTTATTATTTTCTTTTATAGAATGATGGTGTTCGAAATTGGTCAAAGTCAATTCGGTTTAGACTCAGGTTATAAAGTCAAACATATAAACTAAATTTAACCAGCGTGTGAGCAGCATTATTTGCTTTATGCAGGCAATAGATGCCGTGAAAAGTACTGGTAAGAGATATTAAATGTTTAATATCGTATACTATATGTCCATCCAATGCAAATGAGTCCACCATACCATTAACCGTCTCTGTAGCATGCAAGAAATCTGACTCTAGCACAACCCCTCAAATTTCGATGTCCAAGAAGACAGAGATAAGAGAAGCTAATTTCATATATTTTCTGATATCCTTTCCCTAAATATTTTAGCCATATTTATAGGATTACATGAGGTTAATTGATTCTGACATTTATCTAACAGAATCAATAGTCTCCATGCTCATACTCCAAGCCACTTTCCTTTCTGTTAGTGGTCTCCTCCTTTACTCGTGACTTTGTGTCCACCTGTTCCCACAAGTGTTGCATGACTCCTTGTACTGTTGGTACCTTCTTCTGCGTGCTTGCGTGCCATAGGTGCTGGGCCAAGTAGCTCGAGTGTTTTTGCTCGTAACATTCCATTCCCCTTTAAGAATTCTTGTCCTCAAGGATGAAGTTGGAATATGACAAAAAATAAGTACGTCGCTTATGAAAGCCTTCCCTTTTGGTTGGTCTAGTTGAGAGGTAATTTGAATAGAGTGTCTTTCTTCTACACCAAAAACAATGACGACACGTATTTTTGTGATTGCCTCTAGTGCCAAGGGATTGTTTTTTGAGTACGCAATGTGGTAGTCTTCTTTAAGAGCGAAAAATAGAGTTTCTATTCATGTTAAAATTTGACCTATTGACCCAAGTGTTGTAGAGGGCCATTCAGGTGCAAAAGGCACTGTAATTAACTTAAGCTTTTCTTGGTCATATGGGATAGGTTCATACTTCTCATATGGTGATGCCTTTCCATCCTTTCCATCCTTGACCTAAGGTACAACATGATCTGGCTCTAGATTTGGTTTCAAATATTTATGTCCGTCATTAGTCTGAATGATGATCATAGGAACTTGATCCTCTTTAAGCCAAGGCTCCTTGACTAGCTTCAATATCTCCTAACAGAAAGCTTATGTCATTTGCCCTATATTTCTCAACAACTTCACGGTATTTTGTTCTAAAAGCTTCAGAAAACTCACTGCTGAAGTTGAGAAACAACATTGCCTGTGCATTTGCGTTATTAAAAAATTCCACAACAATTGGATGATTGCCCGGTTTATTGTTAAACATGGTCACAATTGGCACACTAGCTTCTTCAAGAAATTTCTCCACAACATCAATGTGAAAATCCTTAAAGTCAACATAAAGTTCATCAAATGGCTTGAACAACCTAATTATAGGTCTAGAGACTGATGATTCGTCACGTGGAAGTAGCTTGGCATCCAAAGTATGACCAAACTCATGATCAGAGTACAACTTCTCAGCTACAGCTGAATAGTTGTCAAATTCTTCCCCATAAAATTTAGGTAATACTCCTACCAACACAATCTTCTTGTTTGTGATAAGACCATTACAATCTTTTGTTTTCTTTATTTCTGTAGATGCAAGACCAGCTTACTTCATCAAGTAATCAACTATGGCATCGACTTCACGAAAGTTGGGATGCCTTGAAGTATGAGAGTAACACAATGAGCTAGAAACCTAACATATTCAGACACTTGAAGGCTCTCAAGATTTGACTATTCTTCTTTCTTGGATATCAAAGTTAGATGTGTGCCACCACCAATAAATTCACCATTGATCTAGACAATGATCGTATTCATATCTTGAACGATTGATAGACGGTGAGCAGCAACAAGTATTGTTTGATCTACCATTATCTTGCATAGAGCTTGTGGAAAGATGAGTTCAGATTCTGAGTCAAATGCACTACCAGCGTCCTCTAGGATGGGCATCCTTGGGTTTCTTAACACTATTATAGCTATATAAATTCTTTGTCCCTTTTCTTAACACCTTGCCTCCTTAATAAACCCAGTTGGAAATAGGTTCTTAAAATGGTTCTGAAGTGACCAATTAAAAAGGATTCCCTTCTCAAGCATTCCCTCCTCCACTGTCTTGAGTTCACTAACAGGGACAATTGTAGCTACCCTACTAGTTGGTTGAGTTTTTCCACCGCTCATCTTCTTCAAATATAGTGGATTCCCTTGAAGATGGCTGACACTATTTTCTCTGGTTAGTCCTTCTATGTCCATCCGATCAAGAACCTTCTTAGGAACAACCTTCTCAAGGCCCAAATGACTTATAGCTGCAACAAACCCTCCTGCAATTATTTTCATCATTTTCTTGCCAAGTTGAATGGGATTATCATTAAGATCTTCCTTTGCTGGGGTTTGGGAGCACATAGGTAAGGTTGAGGAAGTAACCAATGTTACACTATTGGTAATTAGGCGTGCCTTTGTCATGGAATATTGTAAACTGGCATTAGAACAATTGCCATAATCAAACTACTTCAAAATTTTCTCATCACATTGTTCCATTGTTTTAGCTTTTGCATGAATTCCATAAGGTTTAACTACAGCTTGGTTAGCAACCTGTGTATCCCATAAAAAATTTGATTTATGTCCCTGAATTCTCTCAACCATTGATTCTGGATTTCTGGCTAAGTTGAGGAGCTTTAAAGTGACTTTCTCAACGATCTCTAGGGGCACCTCTTTAACTGAGGTAGAGTGGTCTGTCTGGGTTGAGAGGACAACTATGGAAAAGCTAAAACAAGTTTGAAGAAGTTGAAAAATTAGGGTGGGGTATTCTTCTTCTAGAGAATCTTTAGTACTCAAAAGAGCCCTTTTTAGGTGCTTTTCCCCCATGAATTTGCCTTGGTATTCATAAGAAAGTGAGACTATTTGGTAGTGCTATTAGGTTCCACATTCTTATATAACATGGAATAGAACCCTTGTAAGACAATTTCTATTCCTCTAACAGACACAAAATTACCATCCATGGGTTATAAGAAATATACTCCTTTTCCACTATCTCTTCAAACACCTTGTGCACGTAAGCTGTACCTCCTCACTTCTTATTCCATTTTTCCAAGTTATTGATTTCAGGAACAGAATAGGACTCATACTCAATTCTTATATTATTGGTATGAGTTCGAATTTCTAACCTCTCATTTCGAAGATTCGCCACTGTTTTCCGAGTAGTTAAGGAAACCTCTTTTAAGAGAATACCCATATGGTTGTCAGAGATTGGTAGAGGAGTGCCTTCATATATCTGATTAGACCGATGAAGCTTCCTCTTGTGACTGTCTTAGGGTTCTCTGATTGAACCTTCGTTAGTGTGAAGAGGCTTGGATCTCGGACAACGATAGTCTACAACAACTCTCTTACCATAATAAGGACATAATCTTTATCTTCCTTGCTCGCTAGTCCCTCGGGTGGTTGATTGATCCATGGTTATGATTATTTTCATGGGTTAGGGCCAGGTGATGGGCCAGATCCAAGCCCAATGCAAGGCAGTTCAACTGATGGAGAGAGGCTACCCTTATGAGATAGGTTGGCTCATGGGATACTTCTAGAAGCCCAGGCGCTAGTGATTCATAGACTTAAGCCTGATGTCCTTTGTTGCTTCTCTATAAAACCCAAGAAGCAATGGGTTGTAGTCTCAGGGTTCTCGAAGGTCTCAGACGATCTATTCCTCTGATTTCCAAGACAGGTTGCCGATGGTGAGCTGTGAGTGGTGCAAGGTGCTCGTAGCTCGATCAACACCGTCTATATAGCAGCGATCACTCACTGGAATTTGGACTCATGTTATGCCAAGATCTCAGATACCTCGTTAAATAATTTGGCATCAGAGCGGTTGTCCATGGCTGGAACCGACTTTGATACCATTGTTACAGTAATTTTCAAGAGATAGGGAAGAAGAAGAAGACAGAGGTAAGAGAAGCTGATTTCATATATTTTCTGATATCCTTTCCTCGTCAAATCTATCTTTAATTTTATATCATTAGAATAGGATTTTTGAAAATAAAAAAATTGTTACAGGATATTTAGATTTATTTTTTCATTTAAAATATTTTTGTTGAATTATTTAAAAATTACGTAGTTCTTTTTTAGACTGACCTTAAACGTATATCTATCATTTCTTACAAAGTGATTCATGCACTTGCAAGCTATTTATTAAATACAAAATTTGTGCATCAAGAGCCCGGTGACATGTCGGTATAAGCGATAAGTATACTCTAAAGAGGAACTACGTTGTTTTAAATAATTCGACAACTTTATTAAAAACAAGCAGAAAAATAAAATCTAAACATCCTATTACAATATTTTCTTTTTTGAAAAGTTAAACTAATGAAAAATTTAGGTAGTTGATTACACTTATTGGAATTAATTAGGTTAATAAAGTATAAATGTAGATTATTGATTCCCCCTTATATATGTAAACAATGCATTCAATTAAGTCACTATTCATTATTAATCAAAACATGTAGTGCTTTTAGTCAGGTTTATGTTAATTTGATTAAATTATGCCTAATTTCTAGGAATTAACGAACCATCTAACTCGGTTTACTAATTTAAACTTCTATTCGAGCTATTTAAATTAAATCTAGATGATGTATCTGAAACCTAATTTTTATATTTTAAATTTATTATAAAAAATATATCATCAATATACTAGTCGATAATAAACTTTGTAGAAATCTTGAATTAGAAAATAAACTGTATTTCTTAATTATTAAAAATATTTTCCTATATAATCTACACAAACATAGTAACAAAACAAAACTTCATTATCACAATTAGCCAAACATGCTCAAAATTAATAAATGGCTAATAAATTAATTTCAACAAATTAAATATTGTAAAAGAGTTTATTGAAAAGAAGTAAGAATACATATTAGATCTTAATATCCAAAAGTATATAGATAGATGTGCTTGACTCCCCAGTTGTGATCTTGATCTTCATAGTAATCCTTAGTTTTCAACTATCTTTTGGTATCAGTTGATTTTAAAAATCTCCTTGTTGTTGCCTCTTCTTTGTTCTAATTTGTGTATAAGCTAATCCTAATAACTAAGAAATAAAAATAAGAAGAACATAAACTATTGTTCTTAACACTAAGAAAATAATATGTATACAATAAAACTGACTATGTTTGCCTATGAAAGCCTAAAATAAACCATTTAATATATAGGGTGAGATTGGCGCAGAATTGTTTAGCTAATTTAATGAATGTGCATCACAGCCCACATGTCGTGGCTCGAGACACCTAAAGCTTTCCCAAATGCTACCCCAAATAGGTCACGCCATGACATAGAATGAACAACGTAGCCTGTGAATCTGTGCATAAAGGAGAATATTGTGGCTATATCTTCCTAACGGCATGAAATGCTTTACTGGAATTCTTGCCTAGCACCCTTTACATACTGTTGGTTTTTAATGTAAGGCTTAGATGACTTATTACTTTAAGCTTTCAATGTGAAATTTGAGTACTTCAAATCTTGTTCTTTATATGTTGATCAATTTATATATTTAAAGCTAAAAACACCTAAAATATAATATAAAATATCTATTATTCCAAACATATAGATTTGCATAAATAATGATAAAACATGCATTTTTAAATCTATTTATTACATTTAAGTGTTTTTCAAGCACTCATCACAACCCCCAACTAGTTTCTTGTTAGCCTCTAACAAGAAAAATGATAAAAACTAAAACAAAAATAAATAAACTAAATTAAACTAACCTAAATCATTTTCATAGATTGATACGGTTGCATTTAGCATATGCAAGAAGCCTTTTAACCACTAAGTTGCTATCGTGGATGAGTTTAAGTCTCGTGAGAATTTCAGTGATGATACCCATAAACATCCTAAAATGCAAAATTAAAACCAAAAGGAAATAACAAAAATAAAAACAAAAAAATGAACAAATGAAAAAAAAATAAAAAACTAAAATTAAAAACAATAAAGTAAAAATTAAAGTAACAAAATTTCTCATGGTTTATGTTTTTTTTAGTTCAAGATGAAAATCTTAAACATAAGTTAAATCAATATCTCAAAGGTTCACAGTTTATTGTTCAAATTGTTACAAATCACAAATTCATGTCCCATTACAAAAATATATCAATTTCGACATACACAATCTTAGCATTAGGAATCCGAATTTGCTTTGACTCTAATCCTTACAAGATGTACTCTCATTATCACACTTTTCTTATGGGTTCAAACACTCAATGAAGAATCAAATGATAGGATTTATGAAGAAATCACACTACTATTCTCATGCATCAATTAAAATTATCAAGCAAATATTTTAAGTATATGCCTAAAATAAATCAAAATGCATTTAATTCAAGGGTATTTATTTATTATTTTTCTTTTGTAATAACCACCTTACCATTCGAAGAACCTTAGGGTCATAGTATTTAGTTATAGTATTTATTTTCTCTCTCTTTTCCAATTCTCTTTCTTTGAAATATTGTTTTTAGAGAGCGGACCAATGTACATATGTGTACATGGTGAGTAGCTAATTTTTGGTTCTTTTTGTGTTGGCTTTATGGAACACTATATATATATATTTAGAAAGTCAAGCATGAATGAAATAGGATAAACTTTCAATTTCTACAAAAATCATTTGATCTAAGATATGAAAATAAGTACATCATTTTTCATCAAAAGTTAAAAATTATAACATTTAATGCAAAATCTATAGAAATCATCTAAGAATTTGAAATAATTGAATTTTTTTTAAAGAAGTAGAAGAAATTTATCACTCAGAATAAAATGATATAGGCTTAAAATATTTTTACAAGGTAGTCTCCATTATTTGATTCCTAAGCTCCAATTTTGAGTTTATCTTAATCTCAATATCCAAGCATGAAACATACACAATGCAAAAAAAAAAAAAAACAAAAACAATATTCCATGAATTCATTTAAGAATCAATCAAATAGTACGAAGACTCAATTCACTTTAAATTAACTAAAAGAATGATAATTTTACAAAAAAGCCTTTCTAGTAGACCTAAATGTCCATAAACAACTAAATAAACTAAACAAAAGTAAAAACATGTTTAATAAAAAATATATAAAAATACCTAAAATCATGTGTAACTTTTCTTCCACCCTTAACCTAGAATCTATATTGTCCTCAATGTATCAAATGTAAATTAAAGATAAGGAATAAAAATAAAATAAAAGTATCTATAATATAATATGAGTTGGCGATCATACCGTATATGAATAAAACTTATAACAGGGTCTAAAAAAATGAGTAATTTCTACTGGGCCTTTATCCTTTTTTTAGGTTCATTGGGGTTTTTATTGGTTGGAACTTTTAGTTATCTTTGATGGAATTTGTGATCTTTATTTCCCTTATAGTAAATAATTTTATTCCACAAGTGATCGCCACCAAATTGGGTGTGCAATTAATATGCAAGTATAAAAACCACAAGTAATATAATGATAAGAAAAGATTGTTCACACGGAGATTATTTTATTAGAAACTAATTTAAAAAAATTTAAATCAATTTTTTTTATGTTTTATATTTTAAGGAAACAAAATTAAAATAACTAAAAGTAAATAGCAATAATTAATTAAATAAAATTTGGTAACTAAAAAGATATATGAGAAAATATCTAGGAATACTTAACCCCCTAATTTTCTAAACATGCGAATCGCTAAAGTCCCCCAAAAAATAATTATCAATTAATTACTTGATTAATTTAATCTAACCTATGATATATTTCTCTCTCAAGTAAACTATACACCATATAGTAATTAATTTAACCACACTCTCATGTCAATTAAATTGCATACAACTCATTAAGTTCATCAATTATGGATCACATATATAAGAATCATACATCTCTACCTAGAAACTATGCATGTTATTTAATCAAGACAAATATATAATTAAATAATTCTCTCAAATCTATTTAATTGCCTCTATAGATAAATTGTTGGCCAAACAATTAATAGCATAAAAATTAGATTAAATAATATAATTAAATTATAATTATAATTGGGATAAAATTTTAGATCACATGGTAAAAATTGGGTTCATATGATCCCTAGATCAATGAATTAACTACACATAATTGTGTTCATAAAGCTCATATTTTTCATAAAGAAATACAATCAATCTCTTGAATTGTAGTATTAATTTCCTTTTAAATCTCCACCAAAATTATGTTTTCTCTTGAATTTTTCTATATTTTTCTCTTTTATAAGCTCCAAAAATTGACAAAAATTATGCCAATGAGGGTTTATGGAGCGATTAGGGGCTTAAATAAAGCTCAGGTATGATTTAGACAATCAGATCAGCTTCATATTAAGGGCTACAATAAAAACAAAAAAAATTGATAATTTCAACCAATCATAGAGCGACATGTGGCATCAAAAAAATTCATTTGGTGAATCAAAGAGCGACGCGTGATAGGGGAAACTTGTCAGAGTCAACGCTTACTGAGTCAGCAATATGTGGCGCGACATGATTCATGGAAACAGATGGCATGGTGCACGAGTGTAATGCGCAGAGTAATGGCATGGTAACACGTGGTAAAGAGGGTTGACCAAATTTCTGAACTCGGATTCAACACCGTGCTGACACATGGTGCATATTTTGTCCTCCTCATATGCAACGCAACGTGATTCTCTCTCTCTCCTTGCATGGCATCCGCGTGGCTTGCCTAGTCAACTCCTCTACTTATGTGACATGCCACATGGCAGCTTCTAATTGGTCCTACGTTAAAACTTCATAAAAAATCCATAAAGTTCCAGAAAAATCCCAAAAATTATATTTTCACTAAAAACTTTAAATTTTAATATTTTTGGCCTTAAAAATACTATTTATTAAATAAAACAAGTAAATATTAAGTAAAAATTCCCTAATGATTGTACTTTCATAGAGTCATTAACAAGAGATCGTGATGTCTTTCTATAGAATCGAAGGTTTTTTTATTTGTTCCTATTTGTGGTCCATCATCAATTTTTTTTATCAAATAGATAGAATGTTGTGTACTTATAAATCATATCTTTAAAAACAATCATAAATTTAACAATTCTAAATAAAATAAACATAGGTTCATATTGGAAAGTTCATTTAGTCATGGATCTAAATATCTAGTCAATGGAAGTATGATAAGTTAAAATTTTGTAAGTGATCAAACAACTAATCACGTGTACGTAAAGTAATGTGAAAATAAAAATATTAACGCATGAGATTTTTAGGTGGAAACAACCTAGGCCATAACAATGTCCTAAGAGGAAAACCACCAGTCCACCGAACCATCTAATTATCCACTATGAAAAATAAGTATCCAATTACCAGCCTAGAACTCAAACTATCCACCCATGTAGTACCACTAAGTAACCTACTTATAAGCCACTCCTTTCATCATCATCTCTACAATAAAAGTTTTCAAATTTGAATCAACATTCCAACAAACTCGAGTCCCACAAGTTAATCGAACCTGTACCAGTATCATCTAAAAAGTTAGCATATAAACACAAGTAAAAGTATGTGTATAAGAGTAGATTCAATAATGAACAACCTAAACTAGTTGATTTAAACAATATATCAGACAAATTGAAAACAACTACCAACTCTATAACAATAAGAACACAAAAACACAATTATTATTATAGGCTTGTTAATCCATCAAACGCAACCACAAATGTTTGATAAATTAACTCAATGAAAAAGCCAACTTGAAAACTCTTAACAAAACATGAGAGAGAATAAGTACAATAGCTCTTATGAGGTTAGTTTCAAATGTGTGCTTAGGTTTGTACTTATAAAATATTCTGAAGCACATTAGGTTAAAGTGGAATTGCCATATTGTCCATATAATTAGTTAAAACACTTTTAAAAATTAAGGACAATATAGTAAAAATCCAATCAAGTCGTAATAGAAATAGATACTAAAATTTGATAAATGATTGCTTAATCGATCTAACAATGTACTCGATCAATTATGTGCATTAGTAGATCAATCGAACATCCTCTTGATCAATCCAGTGATAATTTAATTAATATTCAAAAAATAGATTGATCTAGTGATTTAACTTAATCAATCTAGTCCTTGACTTATCAAGTAAATCCCTCTACTGATCTAGTCATGTGTTAAAATTAATTTAATCAAGTCATATTCCTCAATCGATCTAGTTAGTACTCGATCTATCAAGTGGATGTAAAATTAGGCCACTCAATTGATCAAGTAATGAAGGGATTGATCAAGCAATATGACCTGATTAAATTAATTTTAACACAAGACTTGATCAATCGAGGACTAGATCAATCAAGTTAAAGCACTAGATCAATCAACTTCTTGAATAATGAATTAAATCTTGAATAGATTGATCGAGATACATTTGATCAATAGACCAATATATTCGATCAATCAAGTAGTTGGTTAAATAAATCGAGCAGCTAGTTATCTAATTTTAAAATGTATTTCTATTACGATTTGGACTGGATTTTTACTACATCATCCTAATGTGCTTCAAAATATTTTATAAATACAAACTAAGAACACATTTGAAACTAATCACACAAGATCATTCTTGAGCATTATTCTCTTCATCTTATTCCATTTCTTTTGTTTTGCAAATATAAGATCGTAATTCTTTAGGCTTCTTTATTTAGTTAATTTAACAAACATTGGTGGTTGCATTTGATTGATTAATAAGCCTAATTAGTTTATGATATTTTGATCATATGTTCTTACAACTTTTTCTTTATTTTTTTTCTTGAATTATTGGATCAAATAACTATGTGTGTCATATCATAATTATTTGATATGACACATAATTATTAATCTTTAAAGAAGCTATCATTGTTGAATTTGTAATAAAATCCATTGTTCTAGAGTTGCTAGTTATTTTCAATTTATCTAATATATTGTTTAAATCAATAGGTTAGGATTTTTCATTATTGAATTTTCTCTCAGATACACACTTGTATTTTTCTTTTTATGTACACCATTTAGGTGATAGTGGTGCGGGTTCAATGAACTCATGGGGCTCGAGTTTTTCATAACATTGGTCCAAATCTGAATGCCTATCTTGTAGAGATTATGATGAAAGCAATGGCTTGTAAGTAGGTTACTTGGAGGCATTACATGGACGACTTATAAGTAGTTTGAGTCATAACCTTTTAACTGGATACTTATTTTTCATAACGATAGTTCGTTGGTCTGGAGAATTGATGGTTTTATTCTTATATCATAGGTGTATATTAGGTTATCTCTACCTAAAAATTTGGTGTGTTGATCTTTATTTTTTGCATTACTTTATTTACAAATTATTAATGCTTGGTTGCTTATGAAATTTTAAATTATCGTACTTTTAGTGACTAGATATTTAGATCCATAACTTAACAAACTTTCATTTGGTATTGGAGCCATCATTTTATACACTTAGTGTGCCTTGTACCTTGTTATGGACCATTTATGAAAGGGTCCATCTACAACCAACCCATGTACCTTACTTTGATGGGTCTAATTACCCATATTGCAAGGCTCGTATGAGAGCCTTTTGTGGTCTATAGATGAATGAGTATGGAACTATGTACTTTATGATTATGGACAACCAATGGTTATGAAAGATAATATTTTTACTCCTAAACCTAGGAAATACTAGAGCACTAAAGATAAAATTGATAGTAATTGGAATGAAAAAGGTATAAATGCTATATTTAGTGATATGTTTGTTGATGAATTTCTTCATATTTCTCATGTTGAAAATGCTAAGCATGGTTGGGATGTTTTAGAGG